>OY728142.1:1811230916-1813730916 GCA_963277665.1 Viscum album | reverse complement strand
ATTAATATTATGTTTATTACATCCATATACTATTGATTACTACAAAAAATAGATATAAGAAAACTGATTCCAACTGTATGTACTCACCATCATAGAAGTCCCATACCGAGTCACACTATGATGAAGATATTTGATATAGATATGGTACCCCAATTGACCATACCCAAAAATATAATATGTACATATCATCAAACATCGACATGGATCATCTACCATAAGATTTCCACCCATTATACCTAATGCATATACCTCAACCAAATTTTTTTCATTCCACTTACACATAATACACATTTTGTAGTAATGCTAATCATGAAAAATAAAAACATAACACACTTAATGTGTTCCTATAATCATCAATTACCATATATTATATTATTTATAAATTATCTCAACCATGTACAACTTTCCTAATCACCGACCTCTTGATGACCAACCTCCATATAAAGTCAAACTCTTTATTGAACACTTCACCCACCCTTGGGTATCCTATTCATTTCCATGAACTGAGTGTGTAGATGGATCTTAGATATTTCCTTCAGATACTAGTCTTAGTCCTACCTCATATGAATGAGTTTGACCAAATCTATGACATTTTTTTGAAAATGAGATAATCCAACAGAACCTCTCTAGGATTCTTATATTCTCTCTAGCTAAACACTCCTTAGTCAATCAATCAAATTAGGTATAAACGTGGACCATTTTTCCACAATGGTAACACCACACCAATGAACCAATCTATGAGGGAAAATTGATCCTATACCTGATCTATCATACTGGGTCTCCCCATGCCCCTACTTATAGCTACCCACTACTCAACTACCCATATCACCAGAAATAACTGTTTGGATAGGTATGCTATCATCATAAAAATTCTACTCCATGATCAATTTCTAATTCACCACCTCATAAAATGTGGTCAAACTGAATATATTCACATTTTACATGATAGTATGTTGAATTATGTCTTCAAATCACAAAACCTTGAATCTCATCATTCGACGGTGTTGGTGAAAGTCATAATAAATCTGTAAACTCATAGTATAATCCATGATGGATGCCACCCCCTACATAAATTTACTAAAAGCATAGTCTTGACCAACCCTCAATATCTTAGGGAGAAGGATTTCAAATAATCTAAACTTGAAATGTTTCTAGGAAACCCATCATATCTTTTAGCCAAAACCTTCACATGCCACCACTTTTTTACTAGTCCCTAAAACATATAAATCCCCATATTAACCCACTTAAATAATAAATATAATAAAAAATAGTCATAATAGAATTGATTTAGAACATGGATTCCT
This sequence comes from Viscum album, assembly GCA_963277665.1. Taxonomy (NCBI): domain Eukaryota; kingdom Viridiplantae; phylum Streptophyta; class Magnoliopsida; order Santalales; family Viscaceae; genus Viscum; species Viscum album. The sequence goes on along the minus strand of OY728142.1, from coordinate 1,813,729,612 downwards.
AGGGTTTACCCTGTCCATGTAATGATGGAGGATTCTAATACTAGATAGACCTTGGTAGATATTTCATGGATGGATTAGCTTCCTAAGCTCCCTGATCAATAATATGAATAAATCATACCAAATTCACCTAGATTTGATCATAAAAATTTTAAAATAAAATCTCCAACTATTTTTTTGAACCATAAAACCTCATAGAAACTACCTATAACAATTGACATTATTCACCATCTATACCCCCATTCCGTGCACACCTAAATTTCCCTATATATTTTTCTTATTTACACTCTTACTAGGACTATTGAGGTGGAATATTTCCAATAATCAAATTAAATTTTCAATACCTGTATAACATTACAAATATAAAAAATAAGTAAATATATAATATAAATCCATCTCACTATCCAATATACTTATTCTAAGAATACACACAACACAACTGCCATTCCAAATCTCAATATATTTTTTAGAACTATATCCTACAATTATACAATTAAAAAAATAATACCCCACTAAGTAATACATTATAGAAAATTTATCAAACCCAATTTAATACCAACTTATAGAATCTTAAACATGGATATATTAAGAAAACCTGATATGAAGTTCCAATGACATCAATCATTCCTCCTTGAACACTATAGGGAACTGACTAGTAGTTAGGGATGGCGAAGTGATAACACAGAGACTATAACCTCAATAAATAAAATTAAAAAAACTACAGTGAAAAAAAAAATCATTTTCAACCAATATATAAATATAAAACATGTCACACTATTTGAAATTTTAATATCCAAAATGAAATTTATAGAAAATTAAATAATATTTCTTATAGGCCCATTAAATACATACACATCCAAAACAAACTAAATACGATATTTATTGGTACTGAGGGTTCACCTGGTCCTAATCCAAAACCATTTCAACCATCCCATATAACTACTATACCTATTTTGTAAAATGTATGATTCATATGAACCTTACCCTTACTCATTTCTTTAACCATAAAGTCTACACTGTCTCAAAGGGTCTGTGTGGGGTGTGACTATGAACTTAGTTAGACACCATCAATGGTGTCCCTAGATAATATCCATGTATATTAGTTCATGAAATTTAAAATAAATAAAAAAATAAAACAACCCTCTCCACATCATGAACATCAATACATGGGTGAGTAATATAATTACTTTTGGCAGTTCTATCATGGGATGATGTTTCCATGGTCTTTCACACCAAAAGATCTCTTAGCCTTCTAATCAATTCCATATCACATAGAATTACACATCACTTCATAAATAAAAAAAATATACTCCAAGGAATTGTAAATGATACCTGGAAGGTATGACCACATAATATACCCCATATTAAATGGTCAATTTATTATTTTTCAAAATATCAAATAAACGGTTCAACAAATCCCAAGTATAATGAGAACCCACTTTTATCCAGTGATCTCATAACCACTTGTATTTTTTGTTCATACCTATGGAACATCCCTCCATAAAAAATATTCGTTATCACCATCATCCCAAGAAACTTGTGTATGGAGAATACTTCAATTCAACCAGGGATTAATACCACTGAATATGATCTTTATTATGTGAACATGATCCTAATGGAATTAGTAGTAGGGTGAGAATAAATCACAAAAATTATACATCCATAACTCATGTACTAAACCTCAGTCTCCACCCATGATAGTGTTTGTCACTACTGTTGTCACACTGGTGAGACCAAATCACCCCATATTGAAACAAGTCATGTCTATCACATTCCCTTGGAACTACATCAAGAAACAAAACTTAATTGAAAATACCTTTACAACTTAGAATGTCTTTCCAATAAATATTCAAATCCAAAATAATCCAATAAAAAACAAAACCAACCTATTTAATCAAAATATATATAGTATTTCCCCTATTTATCCCACATGAATAATGTAAACTGCAAGTGGTTCCACTTTTAGTCACACATACAACCCTTTTTGTGCTTATAAATCACATGATACATAAAAAACATATGAAAAATAAAATATTTTGGTAGAACCTTCCTAATACCAATATAGTCCTACATATAGTAACCTATGGCCTGATTTAACCCAAGAGGTAATAGATCAAGAAACCAAAAAAAGTCCCTAAAATAGATGTTTTAGTTTAAAGTCACTATGATTATAAAAAAAATTATAATGACACTTAAATATTACCTACAATGATCGGATTCCTAAAATACCTCAAATAATGGATGAAAATAATGATAATACTCTTAGGGAAGGAGTTGGGATAAAATAGGGAGTGTGATGAGATCCTTGTTTGACTGATCCCAAATATAGGGTTCAATCATTTAAAATCAAATAATAAATTAGTTGATTTAAAAAAAACATAGTTATGACTTATATACTTTATCACCTACCATTGGGTACTCAGTACCTCACTGGGTACCTTATCAGGGTTCACAGGCTACTTTAAGGACCCCAGAAACTCCTCCTCTATTTTTACCACCAGGTTTTAGATTCATTGAGTACCTGGTGCCCCCTATCTATAAGAGACAAAGAGAAAATCCCCAGAAAACTTCTGGAATATATCCCCAAGTCTTATCTAACCCCTTCAAGAACTAAATAATGCCTAATTACACATGGTGTGGTCACTCTAAGAACTAAATTACCTTAAAAAAAGTATTGTGTTTATCATATAAATATTATAGAGTAAATATTCATATTGATATATGAGTGTATTTGATTGAGATAATCCCTAGACCATTTATCTCCTGATTTGAAATGAATTTTTCTATAGGATTCCCTTGGGTTATAACTACGGGTTAAAGAATTCATAATTATCTTTGGGAATCTGATGTTGGTTATAAAATCACCAATAATGTATTAGGGAAATTTTTTGGTTTAATTTTTCTTTCCATTACATGAGAGTTCATATGATAATCACTAGTATAATATGTATATAAAGAAACAAAATTATAAAATTGATTATATAATAACTGATGCCAAAGTATCTTTTGACATCAATTATTACATAAAAAATTCCATAAGTAGAAATAAAGTTTTTAATATTGGCTATAATATAACTAAATATTAAATAGAATTTTTATGATGGTTTTTGTTTATTTGATAGTAATTTGTTAAAAAAATTAAAACAAATGATTCTATCATTTTGTATCATTTTGTTGATTCCTGATTTTCAGAAACCCTAAGCTCGAATTCTCACAAGCCCCCTCCATATTCTTCCTTTGGACACATTCCACCACCACATTCAACCACCTTCCTCCTCCTTTGGTCATACTCCTCCACTACATACAATCTTCCATCTATATACCTATTTATTTCATTCTAGGTCACATATCTACTCTATAAATCCCCATTTTTTATTAGTTTAAAGTGTTATTTTTTATGTTTGAAATATTTATTTATGTTGATGATAGGTTTAATTTAGGTATAATTTTTTATAGATATGAATACATAATTACATATTAACATATATTCTTATAAATTTATATTGTATCCATTTTATAATATTTTATTATTTATTTTGATTTTATATCACTTTTATTTCTAAAATTTATCATTATTTATTCTTTTATATGTTTAATAGATCAATATATTCATTTTTATACTTTTATTTACGTGAAATTGTATTCATTTTCACTAAAAAATATACTAATTCTATATGTTTGTATATGTTTATATTGGTTTGAATGGTATTATTATATGATTACATGTTTATATATCTGTTTACAAGTTTATAAATATATTTAAATAATTTTAAATGACTGTATGTTAATAAATATATATATATTTAAAAAATATTTAAATGTGTATATATATTTATACATATATTTAGATATGTTTATATTTTTATATTATTTAAAAATTAATATATATATTTATATGTTTTATTTAATATATATATATATATTTATAATTTAAATGGTCAAAATTAATATTTATACATTTTTTGTATATTTTTATTATGTTACAAATTTATATATTTAGAATTAATTTGCTTATCTATTTATTTGATCATTTGTTTATATTTTTATATGTTTTCATTTTATATGTGTATATATAATTTAAATTTATATGTTTTAAATTTATATGATTAAATGTACAAGTTTATTATTCTATATGTATTATTTTAATAACTTCACATGTTTATATTTTTTAAGTATATATATAATTTTAATCTATATGGTTTGAAATTTATCTATTTATATAAATATTTAAATGTTTATATGTTTGAAAATATTCATATTTTTTATTATTATTATTGGAAATTAAGGGACTGTAATTGGGAAGCTGGGGTGTTGGTGAAGTGGTTTGGTAGCTACGTTAGAATGCATCATGTATAGGGTTCAAAACTCAGATGACCCCAATATTTTGGGTGGATGTAAAAGTGAGGAAGTAAGGGATTACTATGGAGGTCGATGCGAGGAATCGATAGTGGTGTGGTCATCATGGGGATCAATGTAGTGGTCGACGATCTAGGAAGTGGAGAGGTTAGTTGATGGTGGTGGCCTTGATCTATGAAAGGGCTTGGAAGTGTGAATGAGGAATCAGCGATGGACTGTATTAGGTGACAACGGTTAGAGACATCCTCATGTGAAATTCTACAATGTATGAAATGGTAGGACTAGAAGTACTTGAAAGTGTTAATGAATGGAAATAAGGTGAGTGTTAGAAATTTTGAAAAAACAATGGGGTATGATACCCAAGTTCTTAATAGAGGAGGTTCAGATAATCAACTAACATATTTTCAAGGTTTTCATATTTGAAATATTTAGAGGGTATGTAATTTTTAATCAATACCATGAACCTTGCATCTCTACATAGGGAATTTCTAACTGTGTAGCCCTGAAAGGATTTGAACTGGTAAAAAGGTATCAATTTTTCTAGGGAGGTGTGGTTCTGGAGAATCTGATCCTTAGGATCCTAAAATTCATCTATTAGACCATGTTTCTACTGGTCCTATGAGTAATTTAAGGGTTACCTTTCAAGAAAATTAATAAAAGGGAATTATCCAAAAATAAATAAAAAATTTAGGCCTTTGGGATAAAAAATGGATTTTAACTAGATAAATACATAAATAACAGGTGACTAATATGAGAAATAATTTGATAACTACTTGTAGTTTACTAAATTTAATCCTGAAAAAAGTGAAATGTTTTCATTTATATGCATGAAGTGTCTGAATATGATAAATTTAGGGTCTACGGAAATAAAATCCCATCTAATGTTCAATTTATTTAATAAAATTTATACACATCAAATCTAAAAAATAATAATAACAGATAGGTTAATATATAATGTTGTTTATGATATTATATATGAGATAAAGGATTATATTAATGAATTAATTCTTAACATAGGAATTTAAACCGTTAAAAAAAGTATTGAATGGTTGCATTGATATACTGAAAAACATGTATTTCAAGGCTGTAATAAATTTATAGTGACATAATTATTTTTAATGTTGGTTAACTTAACTTAATGAAATGGTTGAAGTGGAAAAATTTTCATTGAATTTATTAAACTATTGAAAGAGTAAAATTCCAAATGCAATGAGCTTCTGGATTGAAATTATGATTAAAAAATAAAATTCCCAAAGGGATTGAGGTATAAAAATATAAATTCTTATCTCAACGATTGTGTGATATATAGAAATAAATATAAATTTTTATTAAAATTTCCTAAACTTTGGACATCATAATATAAAATGTATTGGAGATACAATAGTGATTCTTTATCAAGGGAGAAAATATCATGTTAAGGAAATCTGGTATGTTATAATATTTCTTCATTGTAAGTGTTTATTTTTAGGTTTTAAATGATATAAATAGGCCAAGATATAATGTATATGAAATAATGTTTTATGGAAACCGAAATTAGCCTTTTGATTCACTAAAATATAGTATATTTGATTAACATTTTCCTAATTATGGAAATAAGGTTATAAATCACCAAATGGGACTCTAAAAACATAAAATGAATCCACAATAGAGCCCCAGTATCTAATATTGTTTATGGAACATTATTTCAGTAGCTTAAAATTTATCCCCATAGAAATGTATGATGAAAAAATATGTTATGATGATTTTGATGAAATTTGGACCAAAACATATTGGAAATGATGTTGACATTTCTCTATCATCATTAATCAATGATTTTTAATTTCTTTGTAAGGAGGGTGCTAATATATTTTCTATATACAAGTAAGAGTATTTTATTTTACATTTTATGGTAATGTTCACTATAACCTAACTTCATGCACATGGAAACTTGTTTGGATAAATTTTTAGGGGATAAAAGGATTTTTAATTTTATGAATAAGGGAATTAATATCCTCAATTATTGAATGGTAGAAAAATGCATTTAATTGTTTACAATAGTATTATTCCCCAAAAAAACTCTTTCAACCAAATAATACTATAATACAGTGGAAAACAACAATATTACATTTTGTAATTTAAAAAGACTATTTCAAAAAGATAATACTAGAAGAATCCATCCATCTTATTTGATCAACATTATTATTTATTTTTATAGGAAAAAAATATCATTAATGTTATGCATTATGAGAAATATATATGTGAAATTTTGATTAGAAATTTTTTAGACATAAAATAACGTATAAAATATGGATTATATGCAATATTTTACTTAACATCAATAATAATATGTTTGGATTTATCTCCTATTGTGAAATTATAAAAAACAACATATATTCCACATCCTTATTGAATTTTAAGAGAGAGTGACAATATGAATTTATTTCAATGTCTACATGAGATTAATGTATTTATAAGGTGTTCTTTAAATGTGTAAAATTTATTTTCATTGATGGAATTGATGTTAATAGACATAAAATCCCAATATTTTCATGTATTCACACTACTACTACTACAAGTTTCACTATTTCAAATATTGTCAACATCATTTATAAATTCAATCATTAAGTTGTGATACTTTTTCAATTCTATTTGTAGAAAAGTAATGAATCCAATTTTTTTAAATACATTTGAGAATAAATCATTCCAAATAATTTTTCAACTTAATATGTATTTTACGCCGTTCATTTTGATATAATGGTTAATCTGGTGTTTTTTTTGTACAAAAGCTAAGGACATGTGGGAAAATATATTTTTATCGGATGCATCCTTTTTGAATGATATTTGAAAATTATAAAAGGATATTTTAACAATTTGTTTCAATTAGAGGCCTATATTAATCCAAAATAAATATTGAAGGAGATGGTTGAGTACTGTAATAACTTCTTTTATATAGAGTAGAATTTTTGTCTCCCTGCATTTCAATATCTAGTAGTTAATAGTGATGGTTTTGGGATTTTTTATTAAAATGAAAGTTAATTGCACATGATGTTGTGATGAAATAACATTTATACATTTTAAAAAAAATAGATTAAGTTCAACAATATATATCATCACATGTTTCTGAGTGTAAGGTTTAATATAAAAAAAGAAATAAAAATTCATTGATGAATAAGCATGAAAATAAATTTATTTCATGGTTTTAGGAGAAATTAAACATTAATCCATCTGGATCAGAAACCATGAAATAGATAGATAGGATACCATGTGATAATGTGATCATGTGGTTTGGTATTTACAATAATGGTTATAAATTTTACAAAAAAAATAGGACACCAATAGTATCATTCAAAATAGTAGAGTAATGTCATCACTGAAATAATATATTTTTTGACTAAAAATATAAAAACCCAATTTATGTATCAAAAACATATTTTGGAGTTTATGGGGATATATTAGAAGTTGATTATACTAAGTTTTTAGTACTAGTGTATAAGTGTAACAAATATGATACTAATATTGGTATGAAACATGATGATTTTGGATTTACACTTTTTTCTTTGAAAATATTTAGTTCAATAGGGGAACCATTTATCATGGTGAAAAAAGTGAAACAAATATATTATGTTATTTCACCAATTAAGGATTAGTAGTCTGTCATTTTTTAAAGGAAAAAATTTATATGGGTGATGAATATATTGATGATGATATGAACTTATGTGAGATTTCATCATCTATTACCTAATTACCTAATTAAAAAATTTATTTTTATGTAGAAATGGTCCATGGTATATGAAATGATCATGTGGAAGAGATATGGGAAATAAATTTTTTACTCTCCTAATTATTTAGTTAAATATATATTTATTGTTTTTAATGAAACATAAACATATAAAAACAACATTTTTATCCTATGTTGGAAAAATGACGTTGTGTTTTTTATTTGTTGATAACAAATATTATATTTGTTGATAATATTTTAGGAAGACGACTCTGTTTGATTATCATATCTCAAATACCTTATAACATGTGGTCGACCTGAAATTAACTAAGTGGAGTGAAGGAATAAGAATTAATCCCAACCATTGGATTAAATAGTTTGATTAATGGAGGTATATAAAAACTAAATTAGTAGTTCTAGAGAAAAAATTTAAATGAAAAAAATTAAATATCTTGTTTTTTAGAGAAATAAGTAGAAAAGAGAAATATTGAATATATAGAAACAAGACAGAGGAACTAAATTTAAGATATGGTTTCATTATAGAAGAATAATAAGCACTTTAATAAATTTTTATATCTGGTTATTGGAGAGAATAAGGTTTGTATTAAGAAATATAATTATATACTAGGTTGAAGAATAAGAAAAAACACAACATGATAATTCCTACATGCAATTATCTTCACCGGGAAGAATATTTTAGACTACTATGTTTTATGGAATATAATGAATCAAACCTAAAATCTAGGTATTTATTTCATTAGTACATGTTGGATTACGATAAAAAAAACATGAACATCAAACTAACATCAAATCTATAGCTTGGATGTAGGATGAATCACATGATGAACATAGAGAGACCCTCATGTCTATAAACTGGCTATTTCCTTTATCAAAGTAGTGCACATAGAAGAGGAAGAGGGAGTGTATCTTGGATCAATAGTGCATCCTTCTAAAACCTTTTATGGTAATTATTCCTTATCAAAAAGTTGCATTGACCTAAAAATACACATCCATTGAATGTGAATATAATTTTAGTACACTGAAAAATCACTGTGTGTATAGTACTTGGATTATCCCATAGTAGTGAACCAAATAAAATCCATGTTTGTGGTGAATTATTTACTTCCTTAATTTTTTGTTTGTTACTCATTGTGATTGGTAGTGGAATATAGGATATTGAATGAGTTTTTTCCAATAATGGGGAAAGACTCATATGGTCTATAGGACTAAAATAAGAGGATATTTTTAATCTATGTGAACCCTGATTCACCCCCTCTTGGGTCTTTCAGGAAGCTTGGTCCCAAGAAGCAGTATTTTAGGAACAATGTTTTAACTGGGTTTTTAAACCCAAAGATATATTTTTTTGATTTTTTTCACAAGGATTTTGTGATAATGGATATATTTTTTAGTGGTACTAAATTTTATTTATAGAAAAAATAAATGTATCTGTTTCTATAAGATTGAGGTGAAGAAATCAGGTTATATGCACAATGAGATATTTAATTGAAAAAAGAAATTAATTTTTACAATATTCACATACTCATAAGATATTATATGAAGTTTTAGGCAATAATTTATTTAACCAAACTATTCATTGCGCTACTTCTTTTGGGATTTAGACATTTTTAGAAAATATATATGGAAACATATAGGAATCAAAGGAATTTTTTGTGACTACCTCAAAACAAGATTTCAAATAAAGTTATAATAAGAATCCAGTTATCAAATATGTAGAAGCATCCCTTATGTCAAAATAAAAGACGTTGAGGAATAAGATTAAAACATTATAGAATAAAAATATACTCATTGAGGTAAGTGGTATTGATATCAATGTTAAATATTATTTTCACATTATTTTTATGATACTTTTACATCTAAAAATTTATATTCATTTTTTAGTAAATAAATAATTGAATATTCCATGGAATAAGTAGCATAAAAATATAATTACAAACCAAAGGATGTTCATACAATGACAAAAATGAGATCCAATCCATGCATAATAAGGTAGACCAATGGTATATTATTCATGAGGTGGGATACACAATACTAAAATATTATTCCATTAAGAGTTAAATATTAAAGATATTTTTGGTTCCCTTAAAAGAATACATCATGAGAATGGTTTAAAAAATAGATGTCTCAAGTGATCAACTTCAAGAACTTTCCTACAGCGTGGGTAAACAAATAGACCCATAGAAGTAGTAAAAATAAAACATTATCCATCTCAAAACACAACATGAATAGATTATAAGACCAATAATGTATGTTATCTCAAGGTTGAAGGATACAAATATTGAATTGAAGGATACGTATGATAAGATCAAGGGGATTGATGAGAGTTTGAAGACCTTTAATGAGAATAAAATGAGCCCTACCATGATAGTATCATCAAGTGTGGTCCATAAATGTAGAAAAATAGATTCAGAGGTAAATAAGAATATTTTTCATAAATATAAAAGTAATGGCTCTTAAAATAAGGTAGTTGTAAGGTTCTATAATTTTGGAATATTTTGACACACTATGAGTGTTTATCTATAAGACAAAGGGCTCAAAATGTTGAATAAAATCTACTACATAAACATCTCAACTGAGGTAGAACTATGTGAGGTATGAATTTATTGGGGGATGATTTTTTTTCAACCAGATCCTAATCTAGTAATTATAGTAAGAAAATATCTAAATTAGTCATAATAAAATCCTCCCTTCCTATAGTAGAATTTAATAGAATATGCACTAAAAGAAAATATGTTATGATGTAAAACAGATTCACCTAATTGGAGGAGAGTAACATTGGAGAATAATGAATGATGCACCAGGAACTAACAATGTCATACTAATAGTCTCCCTCTTGATAATATTGAAAAAAAAATTAAGAAAAAGATGTAGGATTATCTAACTATGAGAAATAAGTATGTGTAATTAATGAAAGACCCACTACGGTTGAAAAATATCGAGGTGGATCTTATTGATATTGAGGAGAAAAAACATCAAGAATCCCATCGTGGTTTCCCAAATCATTCCACAATAAAAGATATACATACTAGTGAAAGATTCCTCTTATAGAGGTGGAATAATGTTGGACGATTCATGAAAAATGAATCAATAAAGGAATAAACATGCACCAATGAGATTAGTCCCATAGTAGAGGTACAACCCATGCCAAGAAAGTATAAAATTTTGAAAAACATATGGGATGATGTCTATATATGTGGTGTCAGTTAATAGAGAACCACTTCAAGGGATTGGATGCAAGTTGGAAGCTAAGAGTTTGTCTCCCAAGGCCAACCATATTCCTCAACTTGAGAGTGTCTAGAAAGTACCCTCTTCTAATTTGTTTAGAATTTTTTAACTATTGACTTATGTTAAATATTTAAGGTGGATATATTATCTATCAGGTGTGTTTGAGATGGCCTAGGATAAATGGGAGAAGTGGATTCATAGGTATTTTAGTTCTTAATTATTTTAAGGACTAAAAACCCTATATTTAATGAGGGTCCCATAGAAATCAGAAAATGGTTTTGATTAACCACTTTGGATTTTAAATCTAAATTTGGAATTTCATGTTTTAATGAATAAGTTCAAAGGATATAGATCCTAATCTAGAATTAATGTAGTTTTCAAGACTGATTTAATATATCTTGTGGTGTAAATCCAATTTTAGTGATCAAAAAATGATATCATGTGATATCATACGTGGTACTGGAACACCAAAAGTAGAATAAAACTCATGAGGAGAAGAAATAAAATTCATAGAACTCATGTTTAGTTTTTATTATACTAACATTTTGACATCAACTAATTTTTATTTCTGGATACAAAATACTGCTAAAAATTAGTTTTATACCCAATAAGTGTTTCCCCATACTGAGTATTTTCTCAATATTTGGATTAAATAACTAAAGGAGTTTATATGGGGTTGATGATGAGAATTAAAAGGCTGGTTAGCCACATAAGAAAAAGGGAAGCCCTATAAAGTAAATGAATATCAAAGGAATTAAGTTTTATTATATGTGCATCAAGAATAAATGGTACCCACTAGTTCAATTTGTGGTATGGATCACAAATATGGTTCTTTAATGTTAAATCCTTAATATTCTTTCATAATTTTGTTTGACATTATAGTAAATTTTTATTAAATAAAATGAAACTTTAAGTCACATTACTGAAAGTGGTTATGGAAGTAAGTGTGTGAAATGGAAAACATTAATGTTATGGACTTATAAAATTGTTTCATACACTGAGTTTTAACTTAGCAGGATTTGACGATTTTATAATCACACAATACCATTTGGTAAATTCACTCATTAAAAATATTTGATTAAAATAAAGTTGGAGAGTGTAAATGGTTTGACGAGTCAATATTGTAAAATCTATAATTTATTTATTAAAAAAATTAAATCAACTATAAAGTGAAAATATAGAAGTCCACTAGTGGTAAAAATTACAAAGGTTAAATCCATAAATGGTTAGGGTAACATAAGTATTGAAGGTGGTAAATGGTATTAAAAATTTTAGATCTAAGACTAATATAGAAGTGGTTAAAACTAGATAGTGTTTTTAAAGTTGAAATTTCAAAGGGTTTTTAATTATAAATAGTGGTAACAATAGGTATATGAAAATTAAACTATTTTTTGAAGAGGCTGGAAGATACCAATATCCAAGGGTATGTGAAATATTTTCATGAAAAATGTGTAGAATAAACTCTATAAATATTGAATTCAAGAGTTTAAGAGAATAATCATGTCCCAACAATACCTTGGTTGAGATCATTGAAAATATAAAACAAGTCTTGTAAGGATAAATAGAGAGTATATCTAAGAAAATATCCCAATGGAATTCTATAATAAAGGTGGAGATCATGAAAAGAAAAATCTACATAAGAAGATCCTTTAAATATTATTGAAATGGGGGAGTGAACATGACACACTATAAATGTGTAAATTTCATTAAAATATTTGAAGTTAAAAGGTGGAGTATGATTTTTTGTATTATTATCAAAAAAATAAAATGGGGGAGAATGTTTAACCCAAGAGGTTGTGTGTTGGATTGTTTTAAAAAAAACTATTGTATTTATTGATTATAGTCCCTAAAAGTATCTTGGTTTGATTTGTATATCATGAATATATTAAAATGTGTGGTATGGTGGACATAATATGACTGAATTATAAGAAGAATAATTCATTAAAACATTCAGATAAAAGGGATGGATGTATAAAAGTCTATACAACTATTTAAAGTAATTCTAGAGAAAACAAATAATAGATTAGAATATAATTGAATATCTGGTTTTTTAGAGAAGATGTTTCAGAAGATAAATGTTGAATATATAAAACTAGAGAGGGGAATTGAATTAAATATTTTATTTTTTAAGGTAATAAGAATAAATTCTTGAATATATTGTAACATCTAGTCTTTATATAGATGAAGTGGAAATATAATAATTATACCATTATTCTTAGATAAATTTTTTGATATAGTTCACTGATATAATTCCATTATTGAATTATCTTGATCTAAAAGAAGTTTTGTTGAAGTTGTGTTTTATAGAAGACAAAGACTCAAGTCTCTAATTGAGTTATTGATTTCATCAATCAATGTAGTATTAGAAGGGAATCATACATGAACATAAAAGAAGAATAAAATATAGAGCTATGATGTAGGTGGACTAACAAATCAAACATTAAGAGAACTCACATATGTAAACTAGTCATTTCCTTCACTAAAGTAGTTCATTGAGGGGAATAAGAGAAAGTGTCTCTTTGATAAATAATGTTTCCTTCCAGCACGTTGTAAGGGTAGTGAACCCTATCACACAGTGTCTGTGACATGAAAATATGTATTCCTTGAATGTTAATACAGTGGATTCAAGTGCACTGAACCATTATCTAGTGTTAGATCCTTGAACTAGCCATTTTCAGTGAACTAAGTAATATCTCTCTGTCTTGTGCATAATTTAATTTTAATATATTCATTTATTACTCAATGTCATCGATGGTGAGATGACATGAGATACAATGAGTTTATTCTAATGTGGGGACAATATTTTTATCACTCATGGTACTAAAATAAGAGAAAATAATTAATTAGTGTTAATACATATGCATTCCCCCTCTCATATAGTGCTTTCAATAAATTTACTCCCCAAAACATAGATATTTAAACATATAGATATTGATAATTTCTACCATATGTTCATTAATTTTTATATTCATTAGTTTTAATTACACATTTTTTGGTTGAAGAAGCTAGATATCAATTTTTTCATAAATATTTCATTATATTAGGCATTTTTAGGTATAAACAACTATTCAGCTTTATTAGTTTACCAAATAGATATAATTTCATTCTATTATGAAAATAATTTTTTACTCCTAAAACCCATTTAATTATAATCAAATATAGGAACATATAATTTCATTAAAGTAGAAAATATCTATTTAAATGATAGACACTCAGGAATATAAATATATACCAAGGAATGTTTATGTCTCTTCATAAATATATATATATAATAATTAAAATATTTAATTAAATTAAACTTTTTTGTTGAAATTATTTATAAATCTACCAGCGAGACAACTATTTTTTACCCTTATTATTCTCTAGATAAGACAACGCCCAATGTTATTATACATGAGATTACACGTTTACCAAAACATTCACTTTCCCATGTGTATTTTAGGTGGTTTCCAATTAAATTTAATCATAATGATGAACTAGTAAGACCAAATTCAAATTATTTTATGAGTTTCATGGCCATGGGGAGTTTGGATAAGATTAATATATTATATCTATATTAGATGAGTGTTAACTGGATGATGAAATATTAGTTTTTGAAGTGTGTAAATTAAAATATATCAAATTATTTTCCAAATGGTTCAAATATTATATATTTTATATGACTAAATTTTTTTCTATTCAATTACTAATGATATTCATCTTTCCCAAAACAAAAGTTGTTAAGAAGAGGTGGATGCATTTTATAGTAATTATATAAAAGGATTTTACATAAACTTTTATTTTTTTGTATTTCCAAGAAGAAGAAAAAATGAAAATCCAAGCATTAATTGTGGTTTTTTAGATACAAATAAAAGTGAGAATTTTGATTTCAATTGGAAGGAGAGATCATTTCTGATATGATAATTTTTTTAAAAAATAAATTGAAAAAACTACATGTTAATTAATTGATGACTTATTCAAATTTTATTATATAATAGGCAAGCTTGATATTTCACCAATAGATCTATTTTTATAATTCTCAACCTCAAAATTTTTCAAATGGAGTGTATTCTTTACTAGAGGATAAAATGAATGATGAAATACTTGATAAATTAAAAGATAAATCAAGTATTATATCCAAATAATTTTAGTTTGATCCTCAATATCCTACCAATCACCATGAAAAATATAAAATAGTGATAAAGAAAAAATGGGAGGTTTCTTACTGATCCATCAAAATAAGCAGCTTATAAGACTATAAGAAATTACTTCTTATTTTTTGAATATTAGTATTTTGTAAATTTATCCCACTAACATAACATATTCATATAACATTTTAAGATGACCTTCAGGATAATGTGACACATGGGAACTTTATTCCTGATGGTATCGTAGGGATTCTTATGACTAATTTATTTAATTAATAACACATGGGACATGTAAGAGGATATGTGTAAGCTTTTGGTATCAAAACGTTTTTTGTACATCCCAGAACGACATCGAGAGAGGAAGAATATTAGGGTGAAATAGTTTCCTTAAAGCCAGAGCTTTGATATTTGAACTAATAGAAAGAAGATAAAATTAAATCATATTTAAAATTTATATTTTTATAAATAGTTATATAGACATTGTAAAACCCTGAGATTTTATGAAATATTTTTTTTTCAAATTAATTTAATCTTTTTGATATTTTTCATTTCACAATACACTAAAAAAATTTATTTTATATTATATAACCATGTTTAATTATGATATATGAAACAAAAATTTAATTTTTCACTACAGGAAATGTAATTTTTTGATTTACCTCCATGAAACATCGAGTTTGTCTTGTGTTAGACACAATAATGAATTTCCTCAATGGATTGGGTAACACGCAAAAACAGGTGTTTCAAAACTATAATATAATATGAAAAATATTATTAATTAATATAATGAGATATAACACAGTCAGTTATGAATATTATTAAATAATTTATGAAAATATTTGTTTTACAAAAATATAATATGAATTCATATGTTACCAATTAGTTATAAATGAATATGAAAACTCATTGAAAATAATGGCAATTATTATTATTATTATGATTAAAAATCCAATTTACCCTAATAAATTAAATTAATTAGAATTAGTGAGTGGTATTAATGTAATATATATATTATATATTCAACAAAATATTTTTTAAATTCATCTAATAGATTTTATAGACATAAGATAAGAACAAGCCTAATTTTATGCATAAAAATCAATATTTTTTATAAAGGTAGTTCTAACGACTTTTAATGGAGAACTCATTTTAAATCCATTTTTTTAACATGTATAAAATCAGTATGAAAAAATGAAACACCAATTTTAAATTGGTACATGATAATTACGTTAAGGTAAACTTTTGGTATATTTCTGTGATGTTTCATTTTTAATGAATAGTGAAAATACTGAATTTTTTGTTCAAAACTTATTTTTTAATCTAATTTTTTAAAAAGATTAAATTTCCTTTTAATTTTATTTAAATGTTTAAATAAAAAATATTATTAAAAATAAACACTATTTAGGTAATTGGAATCAATTTCACTTTGATATTGAATATATAAACACAACAAACATTTGAACATTTTTACTTAGAAACCCCGCATTGTCGACCCGACTACAAGATTAAATTTAAATTAATTTCTACCACTTATTTTTTTTAAATTTGAAAAAATGTATTAAATACTTTTAGTCATAATAATTTATAATTTCTAATAACTTCAACTTAGTTTTTGACCAAAAAAATTATTGAAAATGATTAAAATTAATTACATCGATTAAGGTTAAATTAAGCTTAATATGGGACTAAACCATAAACCTAAGGACCAAAAAAACCTATAATATTTTTAGAAATCCATTTTATAGCCATATTTATACCCTATACTCCCTTTTATAGACATTTTAATGTTATTGGATCCACTTTCAGTATGAAAAAGGTGGGTTGAATTGTCTCTTCAAATATTTACTGAAGTGCTACTCTTCCTTTCCTATAAAGGACACAACCTCTCCCTCTTCATCACTTATCTCAAACCACATAGGTTTAGAAATTATATTTCCAATAAACATAAAAAAACTCCCTCAATTAATCCTTGAATCCTTTATTTGGAAATAAATTTTTCCAAGGAAGCATTTTCACACAAACCAAAAGGAGTTACCCAATTTATAGGTAACACATTCTTTCAAGATCATTTATTTTATTTTCCTTCTCCACCCCCATTCACTCTCTTTATTATATGATTTTATCAAACCAATAATATCATAAGTTTACTAGGATGTTTTTATGTGATTTGTTTGATATACACTTACACACACCTCCATCGAATGGGTAACAAACATAATTTTTATGTGTATGATGAACTTCCACCTCTCAAAATGATGATTGTTCAATTTTCCTTGCCGCCTCTCATGGTAGAAATTATCATGGAAAATATATTTATATATATTACATATTATATTTATTATCTCCTTAATATTATTTATTCCTTTTACAACACATATCTTTTTACAACACATATATTTTTACCTTCAATTAGGTGTAAATACAATAATTTTTTTTGAGGAAGTGTGGACTACCGCCACCTCAAAGCGATGTGATTCATTCACAAAAAACATGGAATGTATTAAGGATGGGTTTAGTAAATATATATGATATATATAACATTATAATGGTAATTGAATTATATTATATATGTATTTACATATATTTTATTTTCTTTCTTTTTTTAAATACGACATTAAAAATGGAAACAATGTTTATACATACATACAAATTACCATCTCCATGAATGGTGTATTCCTTTTAATACTTATATATTTTTTAGATTATTATAAAAACAAATATAATTTATATAGATTATATTTATATCAACTTTTACATTCTTTAATCATGATATAATTATAAGGACCAATGATATAACGAATTAAAACACATGCGAAGAACAAAGTGAATATTATCTGAAGTGAAACATTAACATTGGATAATTAACAAGGGGGTAATATAAGGTTGTAATATAACCATATATGGTATTATATATAATACTATGATTCTTTAAAAGATTTATAATAAATTTATATTTATTATATATTTGTTTTTAATGAGTACGATTAGAGTCAATACACAAGGTAAGGGGATTTCATCTCACTTTTTATTTCTGTGAGATAAATTCTATGCTCTCCAATATTTCCTTTTTTATGGTGTATGTACTAATAATGATTGTATTATATGTATCTTATACTCAAATTTATTTTTTTTAAATATCCATATTATGATCTTTGTTTCATGGGGATTTTGTTTCAAAAATTACCAAATCGGTGAAATAGTTTAGTCTCAATTTTCCTTATTTGAGACTCATGTTTTGTAATGAACCTAAATTATCTTTCAAGGTGTATATACATAATTTTACATGTTACATAATGAATTTACTTCTTTTAAGTATATTTTAAGTTTTTTGTAATTTCTTTTTCTTACATGGAGATTATGTTCCCAAGTTACCATGTTATAAGAGTTTATTGAAACAGTCTCATCACTTTTTGAGATTATTTATGTTTATGATTACTATGATGAAATTGTATGATCCATATATTAGGAAAAATAAATAATTATCTTCTAATTTAGATATTCTTGATTTATGAATATACCAGTACAATCTATTCTACTCTTTGGTACATAAGATAGTTAAGAAAGTTCTTTTTTAAGAAAGTCTGACATAACCCTATCTTCGTTCAGAAATATGTGTCCCTTTAAAACAGTTTTTTATAAAAATTATTTCAGAGATTATTATTATAATATAATATGAAAATTAAAAGATATTTTTACCCTTTTTTTCTTTTACCAATGTTTTCAAAGGAATCTTATTTTTTCGTTTTTATTGAATTATTTTTCTACCATTTTTAACATGAAATTTTTTTTTACCTTTTATGACATGTAAGTATTTATCCATAATAAATCCTTTGATGATTTATTTTCTTGTTTAAAGGTAAATTTTTAAAATAATTCTTTAAAAGACATTTTCAAGGAAAATGGTTTTCAAAAAAATTTCAAAGTCTCTTTATAAGTTTTCAAGGAAAATGGTTTTCGAAATGTCTTCAAGATTATTTTATATATTTTAAATGAAAATGGTTTTCAAATTATTTTCAAGATTATTTTATATATTTTCATGTAAAATGGTTTTCAAAATGTTTTCAAGCCTTATTTATAATTTTTAAAAGTACTTTTGAAGAAATGGTTTTCAAAACATTTTAAAGCATTCTTTATATGTTTTAAAAGTCTTTTCAAAGAAAAAGGTTTTTGAAAATGTTTTTAATCTAATTTTATATGTTTTCAAGGAAAATTGTTTTCAAAATTATTTCAATTCTTCTTGATAATTTTTCAAGTTATTTTCAAATGCTTTTATGTATTAAAAATCTCTTTTCAAATAAAAAAGTATATTTCCCTGAAGAATTTTTTTTGAAATATATTTAAAAATTATTTTCCATATTAGATGACATTTTTTTATGTTACTCATGACCTTTTAGGAAATGATATAATGTTCCATTCATATTCTTTCTATAAATTCAATATGTGTAATTTCATGGTCTTTATGAAACTTGTTTCTCTTTAACAAGTTATTTTTTTATTAAATCTGTTTCTATTTAATGGGTTATGCTTTTGATGAAATGATTATGAAACCTATATTTTTTCACATGTTATGATATGATTACATGTTTATGATAACCATTTAATTTCATTGGTTATAATATGATTGTTTATGATCTTCTAGAAAATGAATGTATGATTTCACTATGATATGGGTGGGACCAATATATCCCTCCAAAGCATTTGGTAAAGATTTATATCTCAAGAGATAGAATAAGATGGTCTTGGGAGTAATCCTTGACTACTAAGATGGTTGTGGGAGTGAACCATGACTACTAGGATTGTATGAGGAGTGAAATCATTCTACTAATATAGACATGGGTGTGAACCATGGCTACCAAGATGATATAAGGAGTGAACCCATACTACTAATATAGTCTTGTAAGAGATGCCTTTTCTAATATGGAAGTCATATTATATTCTTATATGTCTTTCACAAATCCTTGTTTTACTCTTATGTTATGCTTTCACGGCTTATGTTATTTTTTTTCCTTATGATTCATGTATTATGAACTTCCAATCCTTATTATTATCTCTAATATGTGGGGTATGACCTCCAAATCTTATTCTCAAGTTCTATACCATTTTTTCATGTTATGTGTATGAATTTCTTTTATTTACCTTACTGAGAATCTGATCTCAACCTTTCTTATGTTTCATTTCCACATGTTATGAAGAAATGTTTTAGGTAGAAGTACTGAAGGTGGAGTTCTTTATGATATATGTTGAATATCTTCCAATAGGGTAGAAGATTTTGTTTTAAGTTTCGAAAGACACTAAACTATTATGGTTCACAGGTATGTATTTTTGTAATGTACTGAGTATTCATCTAAAATGATGTAATATCCATGTATTATATTCTTGGGTTTTTATATTTAGTATCAAAGGAATGGTTTAGTGAAACTTTGGAAAATAGTATGACAAAAATTTATGGAGATTACTATGTATATTTCTAAGGACATGACTAGGGATGTCTCTAAGGATAAGTATAAGGATGAGTTAACATTTAGAAAAATATATTGGAATTTTGTTAAATGATAGAGTGAGTGGATTCATAGAAATACATCTCTATCTTGATACTACAAGTGGATGTGGATCTGGAACATATGTACCTAGGTGTAACAATTCCAAAAATTTATTCTGGTCCTTACTCAGCATAATTGGGTACATGAAAAAAGGCCTTGTTTCCCACCTAGTTTGACACTACTGAGGGATATGATTTGAGAATTCAAAAGATCTTCTAAAATCATCATGAAGGATTTAAATATATATTGGCTATGAATAACCTAGTATTAACTGAGGGTGTCATACAATAAGTAAGGTGTCTCCATTTATACATCATATAAGTTATTTTTTCTTGAATATGTTGTTTAATGATATGATATGTAATTACCACACCATGATATTGGTTTTAGTAAATGGAGGAACTAGATGGAATTTTATTAACATTGAATGCGGTGGATGATTTTCTGATGAGTAGTCAAGTGGGATCATCACTAGAGTGAGAGATGTTGTGATCAGGCCTAATCAGTTTTCAGGGGACATGACTAAAAATGTATACCTTAGAAACTCTTAGACTCACTAAGGTTCATAAAAAAGAAGTTTTCTGAGATTTTAGTTAATGGAGACCATGGAGGAAAGAATATTTGGTTTCCTTTTTGTTAATAATGTTTATAGAATCACCTAATTTAATGTCTTATAAGAATAAGATGAAATTTTTACTATGAAAAAGAAGGACACAAAGCAAGTGACTGAAAGGGGAAATGATGAGTTCATTTAACTAAATGGATGATAATATTGGACCCCCTAAGGAATCATTGAAGGTAGAATGTTTTAAGCATGGAATAAATGGTCATTATGTAACTCAATGTCCCAAGAGGAATGTAGCTGAGGATTATAAACAAGGTTTTATGAGTAATGGTTACAATGCTGATGATTAAGAACCTATAGATGAAATGTAAAAGGAAATATGTATTGTGTAATAAGATGAGGTATCCTTTCTAATATAATAACGATTAATTGTAATAATAAAAGCTTTTATGTATTTAGATTCCAGAAGTATATTATATGAAAGGTGAAATATATAAGGATTGTTAAATTTATGTTTTTCACTATGGATTCACAAGAACACATTGAATGGATCTAAAGGAATTGAAAAGTGATATAATGGAAAGGTGTTGTCCATGGAAAACACATGATTAAGGGAAATATAACCCTTAATATGTTCCTTATGTTATCATAATGTTGTTTGGGTAAATATTTGTAGGATGAATAAGAAAATTGGAAGGTAATTATTACCTTGGAACTAATTATGGACTTTTTGGCAAGTAGTTTATACTATTATGGATGAAGTTTATAAATTCTTGGACTTATGGAATATATCTAGTAATCTATGGAATAAAGAATCATGCAGTTTTTTATAAGTATTTATGGTAATTCAGGTTGTTACCATGTTCCTTGGGAATTTACCATGAGGGTATTGACATATTTGAAATGTGACAACCAAGAACTACTTTGTGATATATGGGGAATCAATGTTAATCTTATTTTGTGAATCTATTTCTAAAGTTTTGGATTTTCATATTTGAGAAGAGTTATAAGGTTAACCATCCATGAAAAGTTTAAGTTAAAATTTGGAGGAAGTATTTATACACTAAGTTTATATTCAAAACCTTGTCTAAAATGATATTTAGTGATTAACCATATTCCAAGGATCTCCATCATAATTTGGAAATTATACTCACATGGTTTTATAAAATTAAATCACGTATGAAGACTGACAACCAATCAAGTCCAGAAAGGCCACCTTTCTTGAACATGTGACCGAAGGACGAGATGGGTTTCACTTCTACCATTGGCTTACGCGATGGCCTAGTTAATGTATAATTAGTTTGGTTGAATAACTATTTATGATGAAGCAATAATGTTAATTTTATGTTTAAAGACTAATTTATTAACCATATTGACCTTTGGAAGAATATTTATAGAAAAATAGTTTTAATATTCATTCTTTTATGGTCCTTAATATCTTCTAAAAGTGTATCTCAATGCTTAATTCATCAAAGTTTATTTATGGATGTCCATTACTTGAAGTAATGGATGAATTATAAATTTATAAAAACCCAAACAATGAAATTTTATTAATAGTAATATATCAAGTAATTATGTTTCCTTATATTCATGGCCTATAAAATAATTACTCCATGTTTGGATAATGATCTAAAGAAAATATATTGTCCTAATAAATTAATTCTATTGAATTTATGGCCTTCTAAATCATTACACATTTATGAAAATGAGGCCCTAAACTTTTATTTGATCATTCACTTGTTTCTGATTGAATACCTCAATTACTCTTTATAAATATTTATTATTTTCCTTTATGTCAAATATTTACTCCCAAACTATGTTCTCCTTTATAGAAACCTAGTTATTTTTTACTTTGGGTAACCGTTATGGTTCCAAGTTTCCCTTTTACGGAAAGTTTTAGTATTTATTCTTAGGATGTGGGATTATAAGAATGAAAATATCAAGTATTAATCCTTTTATAACCCAAAAAAATTTTGAGGGTGAAATTATTTTTAAGGGGGTAGAATTTAGCACCCCGATATTTTTTTGAAATGTGTTTTTTCAAAATAATTGAATCTTTTTGATATTTTTCATTTAATAAAACACTAAATAATTTATTTTATATTATAAAACCATGTTTGTCTTATATTATACACAAAACCAAGTTAATAATTCACTACATGAAACATAATGTTTAGTCATCCCTATAAGGTACACCGAGGTTATATTGCATTACACGCAATAATGACTTTCCTCGATGGCTTGCATAACACACAAGACCGAGTGTTACCAAACTATAATATATTATTAAAAATATTATGATTTAATATAATGAGATATAACCAAGTTATTTATTAATATAATTAACTAACTTATGAGAATATTTGGTTTTAGAAAATATAACATGAATTAATAGGTTACCAATTATTTATAAATGAATACGAAAACCAATTGAATATAAATGAAATTATTATTATTTTCGTGTCCATAAAGAAATTTTACCCTAATAAATTATATTAATTAAAATTATTTAGTGATATTAATGTAATATATATTTTATATATTCAATCAAATATTTTTTTTATTCGTCAAACCAATTGGATGAACATAAGATAAGAGCAAACCTAATTTTATGCATAAAAACCTATATTTTTATAAAGGTAGTTCTAATGGATTTTAATGGAGAACCCATTTTAAATAAAAATTTTGGAACATATATAGATTTAATATGTCAAAATAAAATTATTCTTTGAATTTGGGACATAAGAATTAGGTTAAGGTAAATTTTTGGTATTTTTCTGTGAATTGTTATTTTTTAATGAATAATAAAAAATACTGAATTTTAGTTCAAAAATGCTTTTTAATCCAATTTATTTATAAGGTTAAATTATCTTTTAAATTGGTTTAAATTTTTAACTGGATCATATTTTTATCAGTGAACTCAATTTATTCTATTTTAATCAATATCACTTTGAAATTGAATATAAAAACATAGAAAACTTTTGAACGTTTTTACTTTAAAACCCAATATTGTTGACCTAACTGCAGATTTAGATTAATTTATGTGACTTATGTGTTTAGAATTTTAAAAAATGGATTCATTATTTTTAATAAACATAATTTATAATATAGAATACATTCAACTTCCTTTTTGACAAAAATATTAGTGAAAGTGATTAAAATTAATTACATGGATTAAGGTTAAATTAAACATAATAAGGGACTAAACCATAACCACAAGGCCCAAAATGACCTCTAATCTTGTAAAAAATCCATTTTTTGTCAATATTTATATTTTATCTTCATTTTTATAGAATTTTTAACAATATCGGATCTACTTGCAACATGAAAAACGTGGGTGGAATTCTCTCTTCAAATATTTACAAGTGTGCCACTCTTTCTTACCTATAAAAGGCCACCACAACACCTTATTATTTTCACTTCTAGAACCACATAGGATCAGTCAATATCTATCCAATACAAAACCAAAATCACACCCCTCCACCTTGAATCATTCATTTTGTTAGAAGGTCTTCCAAGGAATCCTTTTGGCACAATGTAAAAGGAGTTACCCGATTAAGAGGTAACACCTTCTCTGAAGCTCCTTTATTTTATTTTCCCTCTACACCTATTAAACTATTTTTATTCCATGATTATATAAAAAAATTATAATCAAAATAATATGATGTTTTTATTCTATGGTTTTTACCTACACTTAAATAAACCATCATATAATGGGTAACATACATACTATTTATGTGTACGGTGAACTTCCGCCTAAAAAATGAGGGTTGTTCAATTTTCCTTACCGCCTCTCATGATGAAAATTATGATTTAGAATATGTTTATATATGTTATATATTATATTTATTATTTATTTAATCTCATTCATTATTTTTAAACTCATATCTTTTTACCTTCCATTTTGTGTAAATACGATAATTTCATTTGAGGTAGTATGGCTACCGCCCACTTAAAGAGATGTGATTCATTCACACACTACAGGAAATGTATTTAGGATGGGTTGAGTGAAATTATATGATATATATGACATTATAATTATACTATAATTATATTACATAAATATATACATATATTTCACTTTTTTCTATCTTTCAATATGAGAATAAAAACGGAAATAGCCTTCATGCATATGTTTGTCTTACCGTCTCCATTAATGGTGTATTCCATTTCATAGTTCTATATTATATATATTATAATAATAAAAATATACTGAATATATATGTTATTTATATAATGGGATACATTCGGTAATTATTAAATAATTATAATGTCCAATGATATAACAAATTAAGACACATGTGAAGAAAAAAGTGAATATTATCCGAAGTGAAACCTTAACATAGGATGGTTAACAAGCTGGTAATATGTGGTCATAATAAAAAAAATATGTAATTATAAATAAAAATATTTTTCTATAAATTTTTTTAATAAATTTATATTTATTATATAGGATATTTTAATGAGTACGATGAGAGTCAAGACACAAGGTAAGGATATTTCGTCTCACTTTTTATTTCTATGAGATACATTCTATGTTTTCTACTCATTCCTTTTGTGTGGTGTATACACTACACATGATTATATTATATGTATCTTATAATTAAATATTTGGGTATTCACATATCCATTTTTTTATTTTTCTTTAATGGGGATTAATTTGGAAAAGTTACCAAATTGGTGAAATAGTTTTGTCTCAATTTTCCCTCTTTGAGACTCATGTGTTATATTATATGTATAATTCAAGGTGTATATACTTCCATTTTATATGTTATATCATGAACTTAATTATTTTCATGATATTTTAAGATTCTTTTAATATAATTTTCTTACATGGAGAGTATGATCCCAAGTTACCAAGTTACAAGAGTTTATCAAAACAATCTCATCGCTTTTTGAGATTATTTATGTTTATACTTCCTTTGATGGAATTTTAGGATCCATATATCACTAAAATTGATTAATTTTATTCTAATATGGTTATTAATGATTTATTTATATATTTTTACGATTTATTCCACTCTTTGGTACAAAATATAGTTATAAAACTATTTTTTAATAAATCATGAATTTACCCTCCCTCCGATTAGAAATTTGTATCCCATTTAAAACCCTGTTTTATAAAAAGTGTTTACAAGAATATTATAATAATATCCTATGATAATTAAAATAAAGTTTAACTCTTCCCTCTTTTACCAATGTTTTCAAAGGAATGTTCTTATTGGTTTCCAAATAAATAATTTTTCTAACCTTTTTACCATGAAAAAGGAATGTTCTTTTTACCCTGTGTAACATGAATAGATTTATCAACCGTCAATCATTCAAATATTTATTTTAACGTTTAAAGGTTAATTTATTAAATATTTTTTTAAAAATATATTTTCATGGAAATTTTTTTTCAGAAAGTTTTCAAACACATTTTATAAGTTTTCAAGTAAAATGTTTTTCAAAATGTTTTCAGGTTTATTTTATTTTTTCCAAGAAAAATGGTTTTCAAACAGTTTCAAGACTTATTTATATGTTTTCAAATTATTTTCAAAGAAATTTTTTTCCAAACTTTTCAAAAATTATTTATAACTTTTCTAAGTGTTTTAAAATAAAATGTTTTTTAAAATGTTTTGAAGCTTATTTTATAAGTTTTCAAGGAAAAATGTTTTCAAATTATTTCAATATTTATTTACAAGTTTTCAAGGTATTTTCTTGGAAAATTATTTTAAAATTGTTTTATTTATTAGAAATAATTTTTCAAAGAAGAAATGATATTTTCCTCAAGAAATATTTTTGAAACATTTTTCAAAATAATTTTCCATCTAATATGACATCTGTTGATGTTACTCATTCCCTTACAAGAAATTATCTAATGGTTAATTTCATATTCTTAGTTATAATATGTTATTATTAATGTCATGGTTTTTATAAAACCTATTTCCCTTTAATGGTTTATATGTTAATGAAATCCGTTTATCTTTCATGAGTTATGCTTTTGATGAAATGATTTTGAAACCTGCCTTTTTTCCACAGGTTTTGAAATGATTAAATGTTTATGATACCAATTCTATTTCATGGGTTATGATATGATTATTTATGATCTTGTGGAAAATTAATGTATGATTTCACTATGATATGGGTGGGACCAATATCTCCCTCCAATTCATTGGGTAAAGATTTATATCTCATTAGATAAATCAAGATGATCTTGGGAGTAAACCTTGACTACTAATATGGTTATGAGAGTAAACCATGACCACCAAGATGATATGAGGAGTGAACTCATGCTACTATGATGGCCAAGTGAGTGAACCATGACTACCAAGATTGTATGGGGAGTGAACCCATGCTACTAAGATGGTCTTGACAGTGATTCCTTGGATACTATGTAAATAATATTATATGCTTATATGTCTACCATAGTTACATGTATTACTCCTATATTATGATTTCATTGATTATGTTATTATTTCCATATGATTCATGTCTTATGAACTTCAAATATTTATTATGATCTCTAATATGTAGGGTATGATCATCAAATATTATGCTCATGTTCCATACCCTTTTTTCATGTTATGCTTATACATTTATTTTATTTACCTTGCTGAGCGTCTGAGCTAAGCCATTTATAATGTTTCCTTTATACAGGTTATGAATAACGGTTTTAGGTAGAAGTACTGAAGGTGGAGATATTTCTGAGATGTGTTGAATATCTTCCACTAGGATAAAATATTTTGTTTTCAATATAATAATGAAACTAAACTATTATGGTCCTTAGGCATGTATTTTTGTAACATAACAAGTATTTATCTAAAATGATGTAATGTCCATGTATATTAAGAATGAGTTGCTATAGACACAACCTATTCCGCATACTTATCTAGATCATCCACCCCTTATTCAGACCTGACTGTGTACTATGAGTTTCATATTCGAGATACCTATTTAATTATTATAGTTTATAGAATCATATATAATTTGAGGTATTATATACATAATTATTTTATGAATTTAGATCTTATAAGAGTAATGTCACATGATATTATTTATCCAACTAATCCAGTGTTATTGTCTACTAAAGAGGTGACCAAAGTTAGACAGAGTGTGAGTTATTTTTCACTATTTACAACTATCCTTTTTCATTAGTTGACATATGAGGTTTTTTTTGAATTTTCATTTACATTTGATTAAAAATAAATTGTAAAATTTTATTAAATTTTTCTTATAAATTAATATCTGAAATCTAAATAATTATTGTATAAAAATAAAAAGTTTCAGGGACTATAAAGTTAAGGTACTTCTCTGTTATCTCAAGGGATTTATAAATTATCAATTAATCCTTTTATGTTGGATGTTTTTGTGAGTTTTAGATTACTTATGATATATTTGAGAGATCAGATATGTTAATAATTTTAAAAAAGATATCACGGATGTTATTATTACCAATGAGCTCTCATTACCCATGTTACATCTGTTTTCCATTTAATTAAATTTCAATTTAAAAGTTTATTTAATTGAGTAAATCTAACTTATGTTGATTTAATTTATCACTTGTCTAATTTGGTATCTTCACAATAATTTTATAATAATTATAGAACTTATTTTTATAGTTTTATGGATCCATAATACATTTAAAAAATAGTGAAATACTAAATGAAACCTAATAAATTTAAACATATACACAAAATATTTGAAAACACATTAATGGGGTGGTAGTTTCATCAACTCTTGGATAGTTAAGAATATTTACATAATTTTGAACCACTATTAATTATAATTTCATTCATGATAAAAAATTTATATTTTAGTGGATATTGTATGTTATATGTATTCTACCCACATGAATCCACAAGATATTGGTTATTCAATTTACTTACACAAGTTCATGAATGTTTTCATGTTTTTTTAATTCATAAGTTTTATTTTATTTCATTAGTTCATTAAAACTATTTTCTTCATGTTATATATTTTTTTTAAAACTAATCTATGGAAATAAAATAGTTTATGGAAGGTGTTCAACAGATTTCACTTATTGATAATGAATCCAAAAGAAATTAATTATTTGTGAGTTCTAGTAGATAACTATTTTATTATTTAATAAGTGTTTTTCATTATATATAGATATTGATTTTATTTTTTTTAAAGTTTTTTTCATAACGATATTTTTATTTTTAAAGAGGAAGTTTTTAATGTTGTGATTATTTTTAAAATTATTTTTTAACATTATCATGAATAGAATGATAACAAATTTTTATAAGGTTAATTAATTTAAAATAATTAATTTTGAAACTAATATATTGTTTTGTTGATTTTATAGAATTTTTTAGTTTTATATGTTTTGGATAATGTTTCATTATATTTGGAAGATGAATCAAACCACATTTAAGAATTATGTGTAGAATATTTTACATACTTGATTAATATTTAGATGTATATCTAAAAGTCTATTGAATGTGTATTATCTTGGTAAATGATATTTTCATAATATTTTCATTGTATTTTTTTATGTTACTAGATTTCTAGTTATATGGAATGGGGTATTGTATTTTAATATATTTTTTAAAAAATCAATTTGGTTTCATTATTTTTTTTGTGATGTACCAGACCTGGTTCACTCATAAGTAACTGAAATTACTGTGGATCACAATGGTATAATAAATTAATAAACCAAAAAAATAATGGAAACAAATAATATGTAGGGAAAGATAGACCATCCAGATAATAATTAATTGACAAAAATAATAACCAGTGTCATTTTAAATATGATGATTTCATGATGCTATAAAAAATGAAATTAGGAATACATGGAAGCAGACATATAATATAATACAATAACAAAAAGACTAAAAATGATCCCATGTGCATCTTGATAAATGGATCAATCATCTTCTATCAAGATCCCATCCAAATAGATAATCAAGTATCTATAGATGAATGCTACCCTTTTTCTTTATATACATCCATGAAGTTTGTCACCAATCGACAACATGAATAGAGAGTGAGTAATTATCATTACAACACCACCAATGACATCTAGTATAATTCAGCTAGTGAATGTAATATGAGTAGTGTGTGGCTATAACAAATAATAAGGAGTGATGTAACTAAACCAAGTTTTTCTGTGTTCCTAGAGGAAACCTCACCATCCCTACCGACTTCATCCCCAAGCTATAATATCTCCAAATATGTGTCCCCATGTATATATATATATATATATATGAATAGACACACACACATAGATATATATATATCTGTATGAAAACACACAGACACACAGATATATATATATATATGTGTGTGTGTGTGTGTGTGTGTGTGTAAATATATAGTACTATACAATACTTGAGGCATATAACCATTACATCATTACATAATCTAAAGAGTAGTAAGCTCTAGATAAATATATTGGACCAACATTAATATGAGGATACAAAACAAAATTTCAATCTATCTAAATCAATAATGTTGATTATCATGCCTAACATCCCAACCAAGGAGCATGAAGCATCAAGTCCAATGTCTCAATAAAATATTTGGAACACCATTTTCAATATTCAATTTTGAGGGACCATGAATCTTCATGTCCATTAATTCCCTTAACCATTTCAAAATAACCAATATACATGGTCTGATAATAATTAATAATAATTTTATATAATAGATTAATGAATGAAAAAATAAGTAAACATGTCAAGTTTACTTTTGGTTCAACCACATTTTTTTCATAAGCCTCACTATTATTTGAATAAGGGCCAATGTATATGGTATACCATTTACATTTCATTTAATTCATTCTGAAATTTTCAATTTATAAAAAACAAAACCCACCTAGATTGTGTTTTAAGTCAAAAAACAATTTTTGAGTCTCGAGGGTATTTAATCAATGCACCCAAAGGGTGGTACTATCCCAGGAAGTCAACCTCTTATGATGGAATATGAGTTGTTAGAAGTACTAAATCTAGGTAATAGAAATTTATTTAATTAATTTCAAATTTAAGGGGAAACATATGAAAAGACTAATATACAACACAATGACATGGGATATAAAACAACTTGAATTTTAGGGGAAATTACTAGGACACATGACTGTAGATGACTTCTCATCTAGTTTTGGCCTTTAATCCATCCTAGAATGGAAGAAATTAGATAAATAGATGAATTCCATGAAAATAGGGAATATTATATCACAAAAATTTAGAATACCGTACAACAATAAAAAAAATAGAGAAATAGAATTGAATAAATTACTCTGAAGAATCAAATGTGACAAATGATGGGTGAAACAGATACTGAATGAAGATGGTGGCTCAAATACTAAGAGATTCGATTGAGGATCTATAAAATGTAGGAAGGCTAAGTGCATGTAGAGGAAACGAAAAAATTGGAATAAAGTTAAATATAAAGAGGGAAAATATGAATTTTACCAATTTTTAAGCGTTGTACGATTTAGCTACATGGTTTCTATAATCATGCACAAAAAGTGTGCCATAATTTTCCACAAGGAACACCCCCTTTAATGATATTCATATGGCTTGAAAAACCATTCAAACACCATGTAAGTCACTTATAAAATAGATTTGAACCATCACACATGGCCATGTGGTCTCCCTCACATGGTTTACTAAATTGTACTCCAGTAAAAATGTGTCACACAGTTGATATGCATAGTTAATACTAACCAGACACCAACCATGTGAATCTATATCTCCAAAAACCTGAGATCTAGGCTCTGAACAAGCCTATAATTCTCCCCAACCCTTCTATAAACTCTTCATCACTTTATTTGATTAAAATAAGTTGTTTAAACATTAATTTTAAAAATATATAACTCTTTGAAAATTTAGTATATTACATAATCTCCTCCTTAAAACAAATTATCCTAGTGTTTCTTTTCCAAGGGTGGTTGATCATCATTTATGAATAATTCTGGACAATGAGCTTGTATGATGGCCACTCTCTCCTAGGTCTCATCATATACATGACCATGCTACCATAGCACCCATAATAGAGGAATTGTTCTACCTCAGAGATCATTCATGCTCTGATCCCTAATAGGTATATAATACTCCTCAAAAGAAGAATTAACATCTAACTCAACCTCATCAAGATGAAGGAAATGATATGGGTATGAATGATAAAAACATAGATGATAAGCATGTAAAAAATAATGTTTAACACTATATCTCTGAGGGAGTTATATCTAATAAGAAATAAATTCGACCCTCTAAAGTTCCATAAAGTTCCAAAGAATCAAGGTGATATCTTACCTTGCCTTTTAATCCTTACATGCCTCAATCTATGTGAGACATGAGGAAAAAAATTTATCCCTAAACTTAAACACCAACGGTTTTCAATACTGATAAAAATAGAATTTATTCATATGATGACCTGTATCATTACTCTTATTGATTAGTTTTTCCTACTCTGATGTCTCTTGAGTAATATAAGGTCATAGTATCACTACCTCTCTTACCTATAACTAGTATAGGGGAGAATGAAATGACATACCATATAGGTCATCATAAGGATCCATATTTATAGTTTCTTAAAAGTTGTTTTTGTTGGAAAATTTAGTGAGTGATTAGTTTCATTAAAAATAACCTCTAAAATCAATGACATATTCTTTGTGTATTCCATCTAACACCTATATCATATGCTCGGACAAACTTTCAGTCTATGGGTGATAGTTTTACTCAGTAGTAACTATCAGCCCAGTTCCCTATGCAACCCCTACCTGAACCATGATGTAAAATGATCATCTATATATAATAAAATGGTATGAGAGATACCATGAAGTTGAATAATCCCATGGATGTAGAGTATACCATGATTTTCTACAAAATATGTCTCTTGAATAGGTAGGAAGTGGGAAAACTTCATCATCCTCTCAACGATCACCCATACTGCATCATAGCCTCAATGTCACCTAGGAAAACTCATACTAAAATCCATAGTGAATTCATATCATTTCCACTTTGGAATGGGAAGTTACTATAAAATTCCCATTGGTTTATGGTGTTCCACCTTCACCAACTGACAAGTGCATCACCTAGTAACAAAACCATTTATCTTCCTCTTCATCCCCGACCACCAATACTTGTGGTGTAATCATGATACATATTGGGGATACCGAGATATAATTCCCACACGGAGTTATGATACTCTCACATCAATTCCTCTCACACCTATCTAAGAACCTAGAAACATCCATGAATGCATATGATCTTAACCCCATTAAGGACCTAACCATATAGTGTTTTCTTGCCTAAAATGCTCTCCCTTAGGATTAGAAAGTTGTATAATCTTTAATTAATATAGGAGTGCAGAGGTCACCGATAATAATGTGACTACAAACTATCCAATATGGTTATTTAGCTCTAAATTCATCTCAGGAAATAATGATATCAACTACCATTCACCACTGGACTCTTAAACTGCTCGTTTATGAGTCTTATGGTTTAGATATTTAGCCACACCATTTCCCTTACCAAGTTTATAAGAAATATCAATATCAAATGAATGTAGGTATTCAATTGACCTTCTCTATTAGAGATTCATATCATGATACATGTGTAAGAATGGTATAGAGTAAGAGGTTTCCAACCTCTGATACCAATTGTAGGATCGAAATATAATATGAGATGCTCAATATACAAGAGGGGGGGTGAATTGTATACTTTAAAAATTCCTTTGGAACCTTTAAAGTTAGTTATGAATAACTAGAGTTTCCTTAAGAAAAGGAAAGAACTAAGTTTAACAAAGTTAAACTAAGTTGATTCACAACACCTCTAACACCGGACTAAACTTGGAAAGAGATTCCAAAAGAAGGTTCCGGAAATATGGTTCCGGAAATTGAAACTTAACAAAAGTTACAATATGAGATTCTACCTTAAAGCGTATAGAATCTAAACTAATCAAAGTAAGTAGGGAAGTATAAGAAAATTATACTTTCCTTAAGATACAAAATGCAGCGGAATAAAACAAGTACAAGTAGAAGAACTACTAGTAACAAGATGATAGTCTTTTAACCCAAAGAGAAGGGTATCCAACAACCTTGGATAAAGGTCCCTTGATTTATACTTTCAAGCAAGTCTGTCTTACCCACACCAGGGTAAGCCCTCGATACGAAGATCGGTGTCTCTGTCTTGCTATCCCCGCAAGCCCTCAACTTCAAGGTAGTTGGCAACCTCTGTCTTTCTCGACAAGAAAGCCCTCGATCTTTAAGGTAGTCGGCACCTCTGTCTTTCTCAGCAAGAAAGCCCTCGATCTTTAAGGTAGTCGGCACCTCTGTCTTCCTATCCCCGGAAGCCCTCGAATGTAATCACCAACATTCGGAGTCGCACGAAGCTTTGAGAGTTAATAAGAGACTCTCTCTCTAGAAATCACTTCAACAGCATGTATGCACAAAGTTCAAATGTTCATCCATCCGTTTTGAGCTTTTTCAAATGAGCTCCTATTTATAGGTGAGGTCGGCTCCTTCTCCAACGGTCATATTTTCCTTAAAGTTCGGAGGGACCTGTACACGTGTCACTTAGACAACGGTTAGTTTATAACAAAATGGACGACATCGTTTTATAACAAAGTAAGTGTAACAGAAAGTACGACATCGTTTTAAAACCTAACATAAAGGTTCGGAATAGAAATTTCGGAGTGAAAGTTCGGAGTGAACAAATTCAGAGTGTATAAAACAATGATATCCAGATTCTGTTTAATGAGTGAATTCGGAATGAGAATTCGGAATAGGAATTCGGAATAGGAATTCTTCATCAGAAATCGTAATGAGAAATCGTCATCAGAATTCGTAATGAGAATTCGGAATGAGATTTCTTCATTAGAATTCGTAATGAGAATTCTTCATTGGAATTCGTAATGAGAATTCTTCTTCAGAATTCGTAATGAGAATTCGAAATGGGATTTCTTCATTAGAATTCGTAATGAGAATTCTTCTTCAGAATTCGTAATGAGAATTCGTAATGAGAATTCTTCATTAGAATTCGTAATGGGAATTCTTCTTCAGAATTCGTATCCTGAATCTGGAATAGAACTTAGTCAGAATTCATAACCGGAATTCGGAGTGAAACTTCCTTATAGTTCTTGTCCAGAATCCGAACCCTAAAACAGAATGCTTTTTATCAGTTTTAATGATTCCGAGAAAGTGAATCCGAATTTCATACTTAAGAAAAATATTAATGAAAATATGATAAGGATAAATTTTTCTTATAAAAGCGTTTTTCCTTAAGAAAACATTTTTCCTTATAAAAGCAATTTTCCTTACAAAAGCGATTTTCCTTAAAGATAAGGTGTTTGTGATTTTCAAAACAAGAAGGAATGGAAAAGTCATAAGGAAAACCTTATTGACTCAACAATCTCCCCCTTTTTGGAAAGCACAAACATCCTTACGAAAAAGCTATTTCTAGGAAGAAAGAAACACAACAAAGCTTATCTCCCTTGGTTTAAGAATATAGATGAATACGACTAACTCCCCCTTAGGCTTTGAATCTCTAAGGATCGTATTCATATTTCCGGAGTGATATTTCTTTAAGATAAAAACTCCCCCTTAAACAAACTCTTATTAGAGTTCTATCTCATTGGGTATTTTTCTTTCTCCCCCTTTGATAAGCACTTATTAGATTTCCTCTTTTTCTTAAGGATCTTTTCCTTCTCCCCCTTTGTGATTTTCAAAAAGAATTTCGAGGGAATGGAAAAAAAATAACAAAGTACCTGAAAGATTAGTAACAACAACAAAACAGAACAACAAGCACGATTCTCATTAAATTTGAAATGTCAGCAACAAAAACAGATTACAACAAAAAGATCGGATTGATTATTTCGGATCTTTCTCCTTTGACATAAGCCCCTTGAGAATAGTCTTGATCTTTTTGAGGTCCTTATGATCTTCCTCTGCTTGCTTTTCTAAGGCAACTATTCTTGCTGACTGAGCTTGAATGATTTCTTCCTGAGCCTTCAACTTTTCTTCCTGAGCTTCCATTTTCTCTTCCTGAGACTTTATCCTTTCTAGAAAATTGATCCGATGATCCCTTTCAAATTTCCAACTTTGATTAACAGAGTTGAGCTTTCCATTCAGATCTCTTACTTCCTGACTCCGAATGTTCTTTTCCTCTGCCAATTTCTCATCGAATGATGCAGTCATCTCATGAAACTTCTTATCCTCGGTTTGAAAAGCATCCTTAACATTCTCCTGAAACTCATCCAGCAACCTCATCTCTTCCACATTCTTCTTCGACCAGCTAGTCATCCTTTTGCAAGATCTTTTATGGGCTTCGTAACCAATGAAGAAATTTTTGAACTGGGCTTCTATCTCAACACACTTATCCATTACCATGGATACGGAATCGGTTTTCTGATTCAGCGTATGTTGGAGCATCTGGCACCGAGAATCAATACTGGAGAAAGTCGGAATGGTTCCCACCAACTTCTTCAAGGATTGAACAACAAAATCGTGCCCCAACGAAGATGATTCCGAATCTGACATCTTGCTAGGAGAATTTTCTTCTTCAATAAGCTCCAACTTCCTCTTTGAAGAACTACCAGCTTCCTTCCTCATACTCTTTTCTGAACTCGGGGTATCAGCAATAACTTGTTTCCCCTTATCTTTTTTCGGAATAGAAACCTGTTCCGGAGATTTCTTCTCACTGTCAGAAACTTGAACAACCAAATCTTCCTCATCAACAACTTCTATATTTTCTTTCTGAGCAGCATCAAGTGAAAGATGTTCTTCTTCTCCATGATAAGAAACTTCTTCCTCTCCTTCCTTTCCTTCTATTACTGGAGTAACTAGTTTTGAAGATTCGGCTTCAGAAGTTCGGAGCGACAGGTGTTCCGAAGGAGTTCCCTTGTATTCATCTACTTGTTTGAGCACATCTCCTGTCTCACCACTTCCTTCAGCAGCTTCTTCCACTTCTTCCACTAGCTCTACTTCCTCAGCATTCTTAGCAGCAGCCTCTTTCGGATCATCGAGATTTCTTCCTGGAGTCTCAGGTAGAGAGTCCAAAGAAAAAGTTCTCGGAACGGGAATGGTTGCTGAAACCATTTCATTAAACTTCAACAAGGCTTGCACAGCCTCAGCTTCTGACAACTTCTTCTTCAGCTTCTTTTCCTTAGCTTGCTTCTCGAGCTCATCAGCAGCCTTTTCTTTCAGAGCTTTAGCCTCTGCGGGATCCAATCCGAACTGCGGATCTTCTTCCTTCCTCTTTTCCTTGTCAGCTCTCCACTTCGCTGCAACCTCATCAGTATATGTCTTCTTCTTCTTAGGCTTAGGAGGTGCGGAATGGACTTCCTTAGACTTAGGTTCTTCAGCTTCACCTACCACTTCTTTCAGCTTCCTCTTCCTTACCGGCTTAGGCGATTCCGGATCAGCCACTTTCGGAGTCACTTCTTCTTGAGGAGGAAGATCAATAAACATGCCAGACTTCTTGTCAAAAGCTATATTCATCCTTTTAAGAGTTGCATCACTGAGCAACATGATCTTGCAAACTTTCGGTTTAGAACTGCAAGCAACCTTGAAGGACTCAAGGCACCAAACTATCAGCTTCGACAATATTGCCGGGTACATTACTATCTGAGCTCTCAGATTCCCTTTCTTTAAATTCTCAAGATTAAGAAGGATATGCTTCATCAGGTTGAACTTCCTTTGATTTATCAAGAAATCTAAGATGTATATCTCACTCTTCTTCAAGCTGTCCTTGTCTCCTTTTCTCGGTACAATAAGCCCTTGCACCCATAACTCCAGAATCCGGAAGTTTGTAGATAGGGTTGCAATTTTCGAAGCCTTATCATCATCCAGTCCGAGAATTTCTAAGGCTTTCTCCTTGTTGAAACTACCCAAGGAGTCTGGCAGAACATGCGAGATAAACTCAGCTTCCCCTTCATAATTCAACCCTACCAAGCTTGCAGCCTTGGTGTAAGATAGCTTATAAGTCTTGCCATACGATTTGAAGGAAAATTTTTCTCTATTGTCTTCCACGAAGAAAGCAACCGACTCATAAAACTCAACAAGCAAGTCTGGGTAAACTTCATCTTGGTTGCCGGTTTTTGATATCGCAACATCTTCCCAGCCATTGAGCTTGATATTCTTTGATATAATAGAATCATAGTTGCTGAAGAAATTCGGATGCACTAACCGCTCTCTGTAGACTAACCACTGTGAAATGGGCTTTGTTGAAGACATCTCTTGAGAAGCTAACTCTGCAGACATTCGGATTAGAAGTCTCTGAGAAGTTCGGAACTGAGAAGACTGAAGTTCGGAACTGGAAAACTGTAGTTCGGAACAGCCTTAAATCAGAGAGACAGAGCTTCAGCACGCAAGAGCTTGAGATCGATGTGGGACGAGAAAATAGGGTCCCCTTTATATAGGCTTTGGGATGACGGTTCAACTTCCTCGGTTGATCTAACGGTTTAGAAAGATCTGAGATCAGATCTGACGGTTGAGAGATTGAATCCGATCTTTTTGAGGTTTTATTAAAACAAAATTCAAGAAATTAAAAAAAAACCGAAAACAAACTATAAGAAAATGCCAGCAAGTAAAATATGATTACGAAAACTTCAGTAAGGAAGTCATACCTTTCGGATTAGCTTAGGAAAGTTATTCGTAATGGGTAATGTAAAGACGACTACGAAAAAAACTCAATACGAAAAACTTGATACGAAAAACTTGATATGGAAGATTCAATACGAAAGTTTTTCCATTATGAAAATACCAGTACGAAAATTTTCCATTCCGGAAATTTTCAATACGAATACTTTTATTCCAGAAGTATTTTGTATGGAAATATCCATTCTGGAAAATTGTAGTTCCGGAAGTTCCATTCCGGAAAATTTCGTTCCGAAAAATTTGAAAACAAATTTTGAAAAAACTTTGTTAAATAAACAAACAAATGTACTCCCCCTATGAAAAGGAGTTTATTACTGTGAGAAGATTTTTCCAACAGAAAGTTAATTAAGGAAGATTACCTTACGGTTATCATTCCTAACTTCTGTTTAATATATTCAAATCTATCAGAAGGTAAAGATTTTGTGAAAATATCAGCAAGTTGATCTTGCGTTCCGATAAACTGAAGAATAATATCTCCTTTAAGTGTGTGATCCCTAAGAAAGTGATGCCTAATATCTATGTGTTTTGCACGGGAGTGATGTGCAGGGTTTTTACTTAGAGCAATGGCACTTGTGTTATCACACAAAATTTGAGTTTTAGTAAAACTCAAGCCATAGTCTGTAAGTGTGTGTTGCATCCACAACACTTGTGCACAACAACTTCCAGCTACTACATATTCAGCTTCAGCAGTGGAGAGTGCAACAGAATGTTGCTTCTTGCATGACCAAGAAACTAATGAATCTCCTAAGAAATGACAAGTTCCGGATGTACTTTTTCTATCCATTCTACAACCACCAAAGTCAGCATCAGAAAAGCTTTTTAGAACAAAATCATTTCCAGAAGTATAAAATAATCCTAGATCCATGGTTCCCTTAAGGTAGTGAAAAATTCTTTTAACTGCCTTTAAGTGAGATTCCTTAGGATTGGATTGATATCTTGCACATAAGCATACTGAAAACATTAAGTCTGGTCGACTAGCAGTTAAGTAAAGTAGACTTCCAATCATACCTCTAAAAGATGTTTGATCTACTGGTTTCCCAGCTTCATCAAGATCTAAAGAGTTTGAGGTACCAATAGGAGTACTTATACTCTTCGTGTTGTCATAACCATACTTTTTAAGAAGATCTTTAATATACTTATGTTGAGATATGTAGGTTCCTTCTGGTTTTTGAGAAATTTGAAAACCAAGGAAAAATGTTAACTCACCCATCATACTCATTTCAAACTCAGATTTCATTAGACTAGCAAAAGAATCAGTCAAAGATTGCTGAGTTGAACCAAATATAATGTCATCAACATAAATTTGAACAATCAAAACATTTTTCTTATCTTTCTTTATAAAAAGGGTTGGATCTGCATTTCCCTTAACATAGTTATTTTGAAGCAAAAATCCAGTGAGTCTATCATACCATGCTCTTGGGGCTTGTTTAAGGCCATACAAAGCTTTGGTAAGTCTAAAAACATGATCAGGATGTTTTGTATCTTCAAAGCCAGGAGGTTGTTCAACAAAAACTTCCTCTTGAACATAACCGTTAAGAAAAGCACATTTCACATCCATTTGAAATAGTTTGAAATTAAAGAATGCTGCAAAGGCAAGTAGAATACGGATAGATTCAAGTCTAGCTACTGGAGCATAGGTTTCTTCATAGTCTATTCCTTCTTGCTGATTATAGCCTTTAGCAACAAGTCTAGCTTTATTTCTAACAATGACTCCATTTTCATCACATTTGTTTCTGAAGACCCATTTTACTCCAATAACAGAAGTTTCCTTAGGTCTTTCAACCAAGGTCCAGACTTTATTCCTTTCGAATTCATTTAGCTCATCTTGCATTGCTTTGATCCAATCATCATCACCTAAAGCTTCATCAGTGCTTTTAGGTTCTAGTTGGGAAAGAAATGCTAGATGTTCTACTTCATTTCTTAAGGAACTTCTAGTCCTTACAGGTTGATTTACATCACCAATGATACTATCACTGGGATGATTCTTAAGAAACATCTGATTTGAGTTTTGTAAAACCTGTTCATCAACATAAGGTAGAAAGTCTTCTGGGGTAAATGTTTCAGAAGTATCTTCTAGAACAATTTCCTTATCAGAAGGTTCTTCTAACAAAGGTTGACAATCAGTTTTTGAAAACACATCTGAAGATGTAAGTTGGGAAGTTTTAAAAACAAAAGGATCTGACTCATCAAATTTCACATGTACTGTTTCCTCAACAGTACAAGTATTTTTATTAAAAACTCTATAAGCCTTAGAGGTTGTGGAATATCCTAAGAAAATTCCTTCGTCTGATTTTGGTGCGAATTTATGTAAGTTATCTTTAGTATTCAAAATGAATACTTTGCAACCAAAAACCTTGAAGTAGGAAAGCCTTGGTTTTCTACCATTCCATAACTCATAAGGAGTTTTATTAAGAAAAGGTCTAATCAAAACTCGATTTATAGTATAACAAGCAGTACTTACAGCTTCAGCCCAGAAATGTCTAGCAATAGAATATTCACTCAACATGGTTCTAGTTATTTCTTGAAGAATTCGATTTCTTCTTTCAACTACACCATTCTGTTGAGGAGTTCTAGGTGCTGAAAAGTTGTGAGTAATACCTTTCTTACTACAAAAAGTTTCAAAATCAGAATTTTGAAATTCTCCTCCATGATCACTATGAATAGTTTTCAATGGAAGGTTTTTCTCATTTTTAACTTGAGCTCTAAAACTTTTGAAATAAGAAAAAGCTTCAGATTTCCTTGCTAGAAAATAGACCCAAGTAAATCTAGTGTAATCATCAACTAGAACAAACACATAGTATTTGCCTCCAATGCTTCCAGTTTGTGTAGGACCAAAAAGATCCATGTGCACCAACTGTAATGCATCGGTTGTTGAGACTTCACCGATTGACTTAAAACTAGATTTATGTTTCTTGCCATATTGACAAGGATCACAAACTTTAGAAGAATCAAATCTAAGCTCCGGTAGATCCTTAACTAGTTTCTTCTTAGAGAGTTTACATAGGTTTCTAAGATTACAGTGTCCTAGTCTTCTATGCCATAACCAAGAATGATCTTCCATTGCACTTAGGCAAGGTAAATCTTGGCTTCTTAGGTCTTCTAAGTTTAAGGTGTAAACATTCTCTTGCCTGTTGGCTGAGAGAATAAATTCTTCCTTGGAATTGTGAACTAAGCATTTATCATTCCTAAAATTCACAAGGTAACCTTAATCACATAACTGACTTATGCTAATGAGGTTGTGCTTAAGACCTTTAACAAAAAGAACATTTGAAATCAAAGTTTTACCTAAAAGAACAATATTACCAAAACCAACAATCTCTCCCTTAGCATTGTCTCCGAAAGTTACCTTTCCTCCTTTCGTCTTGATAATTTTTTTCAAAGAAGCTTTTGTTACCAGTCATGTGCCGGGAACATCCACTATCCATGTACCAAACATTGTTGCTGGAACTTTCTTTATTTTCCTGAAATTAAGAACAAAGTTAGACTTTCGGAATCCAAACTTGCTTGGATCCGAGATTTCTAGACAATAAAATCTTAGGTACCCACATTTTCTTGGAAAAATAAGCTTTATGAAAACCTAAGGATTGGGTTTTGTTTAAGGAACAATTTCTTGCCCAGTGACCACCACATTGACACTTAGTACAAAATGGGGCACTTTGAGGAACAAAATAATTGTTGCTGAAAACAGGTTTTGCATGGGTATAACCAAATCCGGATTTATTTCTTAAAGGTCGTATTTGAGAATACATCTTATCAAAATTTTCCTTACCATGGGTAAAGTTTGATAAGCACTTCTTTAAGGAAAAAATTTCGGACTTGAGTTTTACAACCAAGTTTTTATCTTCAAAATCATTAGTTTTGGAACTAGATTTAGGCTCGAAAACATTTTTATTAGAAATTACTTTTTCTAACTCTTTAGAAAGTTTATTCTTCTCAGAACTTACTTCCTCAAGATTTTTTGAAATACTTTCAAAATCAGCATTTTTCTTATCAAGATCTTTAGAAAGATCTGATATCTCTTTAGTAAGAATAGAATTCCTAGAATTTGCCTTATCAAGTTTCTTGTTGAGTTTGGAATTCTCAATCTCAAGAAGTTCAGCAAATCTAGAGACTTCTTCAAAAGTAGGTAAAGTATTTTCCTCATCAGAAGTTGATTCTTCATCAGAAGAGTTATAATACTTACTATCATTAGGATTTAAAGAAACATTGGTCAATGATTCAGCATTTCGTACCTTAGCCATAAGACAATGATTATCAATAGGTAATCTGGCTATAAGACCAAGATTCTTCTGTCCTGAAGATTCATATTCAGAAGATTCATCTGAAGAGTCACCACCACTGGCACTCCAGGTGTCATTAGCTTTCAAAACTTTCTTAGCTTTAGCTTTGTAATATTTCTTCCTGTTCCTGTCTGAATGCCTTTCCTTTCTTTCTTTCTTTCTGAGCATAGGGCAATCTGGTCTAATATGTCCTGCTCTCTTACATTCATAACAAGTAACTTCTCCATCTTTCTTATCTTTCCTATCCTTCTTCTTATACTTGGATTGAAAGTTTCTTTGTCCAGCTATCTTGTTCATCCTTCGAGCAAGATTGGCTAATTCATTTTCTGAAACTTCACTTTCACTAGATTCAGATTGGAAAATGACTTTCTTCGATTTGGATCTGGTTACTCTCTCAGGAGTCTTAGCTTTCATCTGATTCGAAGTTGTAGTAAAAGCAACAGTACCATTTCCATTCTTCTTCTTGATGTTGTCAGCATCTCTCTTCATTCTGGTCTCATGTTGTAGAAGAGTTCCAAATAATTCATCAAGAGTTATTTGAGTAACCTTCCTGTTCTCATCTATAGCTGTTCTCTTGGATTCCCACTCATTGGGCATAATGTCAATTATCTTGTCCACAAGAGCTTCATCATCTAAACCTTTCTCTCCCATAGACTGTAGACTATTGACGATTGTCATAAATCTTTGTTGTACTTTACAGATAGGTTCTCCATAAGGAAAATTAAAGCCATGATATTCAGCTCTAAGCATAGCTCTCCTAGTCTCAATCACTTTAGAAGTCCCAAAATGAGTAACCTCTAACTTCTTCCATATACAATTAGCTGCTTCACAAGAAGAAATTTGGCTATATATATTTCTGGTCATTGAACATAATAAAGTGTTGCGTACCTTGTAGTTGAGTTGATATTCTTGCTTCTCCTGGTTAGTAAAGGTTCTGACTTCCTTGTCAGGAATTTTGTAATCACCAGTAAGCATGACAAAGTTATCTACTCCAGTATTGATAACAAACGTCTTCATACGATCTCTCCAGTATTCATAATCATTACCATCAAATATTGGTGGCCTTGTAGGATTCAAATTGTCTATCGAACCAACATTCATTCCTTCCATACTTGAAAATAACTTGGAGACAAACTTGTTAATAACAAAAATTCGGAATTAAAAAGTTCGGAATAGGAAAAGTTCGGAATGGATAATCTGGAATGAAAAAGTTCGGAATTGAAAAGTGAGCAAGAAAAACTTGAACGTGAGTACAAGTATTTCAGTAACCTTGGCTCTGATACCAATTGTAAGAATGGTATAGAGTAAGAGGTTTCCAACCTCTGATACCAATTGTAGGATCGAAATATAATATGAGATGCTCAATATACAAGAGGGGG
Organism: Viscum album; assembly: GCA_963277665.1. NCBI lineage: Eukaryota > Viridiplantae > Streptophyta > Magnoliopsida > Santalales > Viscaceae > Viscum > Viscum album. The sequence continues at coordinate 1,813,684,826 of OY728142.1, read as the reverse complement.
GGTGAATTGTATACTTTAAAAACTCCTTTGGAACCTTTAAAGTTAGTTATGAATAACTAGAGTTTCCTTAAGAAAAGGAAAGAACTAAGTTTAACAAAGTTAAACTAAGTTGATTCACAACACCTCTAACACCGGACTAAACTTGGAAAGAGATTCCAAAAGAAGGTTCCGGAAATATGGTTCCGGAAATTGAAACTTAACAAAAGTTACAATATGAGATTCTACCTTAAAGCGTATAGAATCTAAACTAATCAAAGTAAGTAGGGAAGTATAAGAAAATTATACTTTCCTTAAGATACAAAATGCAGCGGAATAAAACAAGTACAAGTAGAAGAACTACTAGTAACAAGATGATAGTCTTTTAACCCAAAGAGAAGGGTATCCAACAACCTTGGATAAAGGTCCCTTGATTTATACTTTCAAGCAAGTCTGTCTTACCCACACCAGGGTAAGCCCTCGATACGAAGATCGGTGTCTCTGTCTTGCTATCCCCGCAAGCCCTCAACTTCAAGGTAGTTGGCAACCTCTGTCTTTCTCGACAAGAAAGCCCTCGATCTTTAAGGTAGTCGGCACCTCTGTCTTTCTCAGCAAGAAAGCCCTCGATCTTTAAGGTAGTCGGCACCTCTGTCTTCCTATCCCCGGAAGCCCTCGAATGTAATCACCAACATTCGGAGTCGCACGAAGCTTTGAGAGTTAATAAGAGACTCTCTCTCTAGAAATCACTTCAACAGCATGTATGCACAAAGTTCAAATGTTCATCCATCCGTTTTGAGCTTTTTCAAATGAGCTCCTATTTATAGGTGAGGTCGGCTCCTTCTCCAACGGTCATATTTTCCTTAAAGTTCGGAGGGACCTGTACACGTGTCACTTAGACAACGGTTAGTTTATAACAAAATGGACGACATCGTTTTATAACAAAGTAAGTGTAACAGAAAGTACGACATCGTTTTAAAACCTAACATAAAGGTTCGGAATAGAAATTTCGGAGTGAAAGTTCGGAGTGAACAAATTCAGAGTGTATAAAACAATGATATCCAGATTCTGTTTAATGAGTGAATTCGGAATGAGAATTCGGAATAGGAATTCGGAATAGGAATTCTTCATCAGAAATCGTAATGAGAAATCGTCATCAGAATTCGTAATGAGAATTCGGAATGAGATTTCTTCATTAGAATTCGTAATGAGAATTCTTCATTGGAATTCGTAATGAGAATTCTTCTTCAGAATTCGTAATGAGAATTCGAAATGGGATTTCTTCATTAGAATTCGTAATGAGAATTCTTCTTCAGAATTCGTAATGAGAATTCGTAATGAGAATTCTTCATTAGAATTCGTAATGGGAATTCTTCTTCAGAATTCGTATCCTGAATCTGGAATAGAACTTAGTCAGAATTCATAACCGGAATTCGGAGTGAAACTTCCTTATAGTTCTTGTCCAGAATCCGAACCCTAAAACAGAATGCTTTTTATCAGTTTTAATGATTCCGAGAAAGTGAATCCGAATTTCATACTTAAGAAAAATATTAATGAAAATATGATAAGGATAAATTTTTCTTATAAAAGCGTTTTTCCTTAAGAAAACATTTTTCCTTATAAAAGCAATTTTCCTTACAAAAGCGATTTTCCTTAAAGATAAGGTGTTTGTGATTTTCAAAACAAGAAGGAATGGAAAAGTCATAAGGAAAACCTTATTGACTCAACAACATGAAGATGTATTTGATAATTTTTGTGATTCTATTATATAATTAACCACTACCCTAACAGATAATTCCTCGAACATCTCAAGGAATGAACCAAAGTTTCTAGATCAAGGTCATACATTAGGTAATTTCAATTTTGTGTCCTTAATTGATAGGACACATATAATAGAACTCACTCATCCAACATCAAAATTGATCCTAGACCAACACTTGATGTATCAGAATAAACTGTATAGTTTCTTCTTAGATCTGGGAGAATCAATATCGGTGTCGATATCAATATTCCTTTCAACTTCTAAAAGGATTCCTCATACACTTCAAGCCATGAAGACTTGATTCCATTCATTTTAAATCATTTATGTGTTTCTAAAAGGCATGATAATTCTATAATTAAACACTTATAATATCCATATATCCCTATAAACTCTCAATATCAATGAAATTATTAGGATGATCCTAAGAAAAGAAAAGTCATACCTTCCGTGGGTCTATATATTCAACCAACTTTGAGATAATGCAACCCAAGAAGTGAACATTATCTATCCTAAAGTGTAATTTCGTGAGATTAGAATATAACTAGTGATCCCTATGTGTACTCAATATGTTTATCATTATCATGTCTAGTATGATAGTGCAATATGATTTCATAAATGAAATATACATTGAAAGAATCCAGGTATGGATGGAAAACCTGATTCATCAAATCCATGAAAATAACAAGCACATTTGTGAGAACGGGCGATGTTACCAAATACTCATAAAGGCCATATCTACTTTATATAGTTGTCTGAGGTATATCTGATGATATAACTCACACATTATAGTATCACTACCTCAAATAAATTTTTAATACAACTTGATATCCTCTAAGTTGGTTGATGATATCTTCTGTACATTGTAATAGATATTAGTTCTTAACTATAATCTTATTTAGTTTTTGGTAATCTAAATAGATCCTGAGGGTTATATCAACCTTATTATCAAAATTGATGGGTGAAACCAAAGGAGAGATACTAAGTTGAATAAAACCCTTAGATTCAAGGTATTATAGTTGTCTCTTAAGTTTTTACATCTCATTAGGATCCATTTTCTAGGAGGAATAGATACTGTTTCCTCTTATAGAACTATATTGAAAACAATTCCACCTATCTCATAAGATTAAACTAAGAAAATTATTTAGGGAAGAAATATTGAAATAGTACACTAAATGAGGTAATTATACATGATTTTTTACCTAATCACTAATAAAAGGATAGATATTTGGGTTGAAACTCTACTCATCCCATGATTATTAGGTCTAGATCAACTAGCTTGGAAATCCCCTTTATCCTTAAAAAACATATCGATTACCCTATGGGAATATAAAAGTTATTATCCAGTAATAAAATTCAATATGGGATTGATTAGGGACTTACTAGACCATCCAAAGAATTAAATTAAAGACTTTCATGTTGGAAAAAATAGATTGCATATGAAAAGATAATCGCCTATCTCAAGGGGACACTCGTTTCATTGACTTACTCTTTCTGAATGAATCCACAGTGGAGTGTTGTTAGTCATCACTCAATAGAAATATTCAATTTCAAGACTATGGATTTCTATAATAGAGAGGGATATGAATGATTGTGAAGCGCCAATATCAAATAAACCAGATACTAAAGTAAAGTATACCAAGATAATACCCCATACTATAGAAGGTCTGACACCCCGCTCAAATAGTATAGGAAGCATTGAATGTAACTTATCTAATCTACTACCTTGAGATATATCATGACTACCATGAGCATGTCTTTTTTCTATAATTTTATTTCATAAGTTTGAAACCCTCTCCCTTGTCCAAATCCTTGACCTGTTTGGCCATTTGTACTACACCTCCTTACTTGACATGAATCCACTAACCTGCTCCTGAATGTGGATTCAGTTAAAATCTTCTCTCAATAAGAATTGGAGGAAAGGTTATGTATAAATGCTAAATATCACCCATCCTTCCATTTAATCCACACTCAAATGGGTACTTCTGGAAATGGGGTTCATGTTTTAAAACTACCGGTACTAATGACATATCATGTAACTATCAGTGCATGTTGTCTGACTACCACTTCACTGACAAGAAGACTCCAGGTGTCATTTCTTTCAATTAGAATAACTACTACCCCACCTAGGCACTTGATTTCCCTATACCACACCTTCATCTTTTTCCAATGTTTTCCAAGTGATGAAGTTCTGATTCACTATATTAGAAATGGTAACAAAATAAAATATGTCAACCTAAGATTACATGGTGTATAAAATACCATCATCTTACCATATCACTATCGTCGGCTCATCACCAGCAATAGTCAGTGAGAAATTATAGATCTCAATGAAAAAATATGAATAATCCATCACAAGTATAGATCCATATTACAGATGTATAAAATCACTAGACAAGTCATCCCTTAGGATTTATGGAAAGAATTAATCATTAATGACCAAATAGAAGTCCCTCTAGATCAAATCATGATGAAAATATTCTTGGGTAGAGACACCTAATAACAACTGGTCCCTGCTGATAGCAAAGACATTCCACCTTAACATGGTCGTTAGGTCCAGACCCACCAGGTACCACCAGTTTTCCCACAGACATGTGGTCCCCAATATGGGGCCCACCCATATGTCTGAATGGGTCATCATTCTAATGATGAGCACTATAGTCCATCACGTGTTCTTTCCAAGGTGTTTTTTCTTACTCACACACACCCTAGAAAATTCACAAGATTTCACCCATCCTGATTTCTACTCTAGGCCAAGCATGCTTAACTATGGAGTTATAATTAGGTAGGCTCTCGAAAATAAAGGTTCACCTATTTTACATGAGTCTCATTTATTCTTTTAACCCTTTATCATTCTGGGTTGTTATATTCACCACCACCTCTAGAGCACAATGTCCTTATTGATAACCCTATATCTCAACCAAGGCAATGCCACCCCCATAAAATCTAGGTTCCTTCTCTAATACCAATGTAAAAAATGGGCTCTATAGATAACATAAAAAATTCGACATAACATGGTTTCCAGGACATGGACCTCCACGTATCACCGGTTTCCCCACAGACATGTTATTCCCTACTCAGGACCCACCCACATGTCTGAACAAGTCATCAGACTAATGAATGTCACTGGAGGCCAACACATGTTCTTTTCAATCTGTTTTTTCCTCAATCACACACACTAGGAATCTTATTATGATGTCACCTATCCCAATCACTACTCCAGTCAAAACATTATTAAATGTGGAGTTCTAATAAATTAGGATTTAAAAAAATAAAAGTTCACCATAGTGACATGAGTCTTATATAGTCTCTTAACCCTTTAAAATTATGGGGTGGTGCACATCCTACCAATTCTTGGAAGAATCATGCAACATATAATATGTTATATTGAATCTCATTTCTAGAGGAGTCTCTAGATGTTCAAATATTGATAGCATGGCCACAAGACACGACTCAGCAGTTTGGGGGTCACCAACCCCAAAAAAGGTCGATGGATGTCGCTGATTGAACCTTCAGGTAAACTCATCTCGATTAGGGGTAGGTCATAGAGATACCGATAGATATTTCACTAGGAATATAAAACCATCTCTAAAGTGATAATTGAATATCATATTATAAATAATAGTAGCTTCTACAAGTGGCACTATAGGTGGTAATACCGGTGTCTCAAGGCCTGCCATTTTCAGAGCATGGTTGTCTCCACCTTACTCACATATGACTCAAGTCCCAAATGATGGAATATTTATACAATTTCAAATGAATGCCTAAGAATGATATTTGATAATAGGAATGATCTATAGATAAAAAATAGGAAACGGACATGCCTTCATAGGTGAGAGTAAACACCACCATTTCCTTCTCATAAAGCCTTGTTTAGGTGATAAATAATATCATAAGGGTCACAAGAGACTGTCCCTATATCCTTTTACTAAATTTGGGTCAGGTTCAATGTCTCATATCTCATAGTAGAGGTTTTGGTATATGGATTTTTATTTACAAATTATGGACGAAAACATTGTTTAAGTTGAAATTGGAATCCACATTTAAAGGTAACCATTTTATTCCAAAATTAAAATTCAGTAATATATATATTTCATGGTTCAGTTAGACTTTCCTTCCATTACCACATTATAAGTTCCTGCAATTTATAAGTTTGAACCGGTACTACATGTAACTATATCTATCCTTTTACATCCAGTATTAGGATGTAACATCTCTTAAAGATGGTATTATTAAATAAATCACTATCCACAATTTATATAGGCTCCACCTTTATAAATTTCAATTTACATTCATGTAATCACAACTAAATAATGTTTTAGTCCATGAAAACATGGTTTTATATCTCAGACATGTATCAATGTGATTAATTAAGGTACCACCATCAAGATATATGGGAATAAACTTTTTAGGTTTATGAAGACACTTTAGTTAAGAAATTATTTATATCATTAATTTTGTAGAAACATTTGTTTAATAATAAATATAATAGTCAAGGAACTAAAACATGTTTTAGGAAATTCACAAAACAAAATAAAAATTCCATGGTATATATAGGACACGTTAATCCTCAGGTGCCTAAAATGATGCAAGAGATAATACCTCCTTATCATATTAGGCCAAGGGTGAAAAGATAATACAAGGTAATAATAAATTCCACAAGTCATGTACATCACCCAATAGTTCCATCAACACTACTATAATTAGAAAATACCTGAACACCAAGTCTCATTATTAGAAACATGTATTTTTCATTGTATATAGGATATCTACTTCAAGGCACAAGATCTTTATCAAATTTTGACATTTCATTGTCTCCTTTCAACCATCCAAAAATTATAAGGTAAGGAAAATAAACCTTAGATACAACTTTTTGATGTCCCAGACCCATTTCACTCATAAATAAATGAACTCAGTTGGTGAGATAGACTCAAGGGAGCCTCCAAGTATGTTGGAGGATTCTAAATAGCAGTGAGGTTTTATGATGGCATGATGGGGAGGTTGTATCCTAAAAGTAAAAGTGGATCATAGTGGTATAATAAATGAATAAAATGAAAAAAAAAACAGATAAGTAGTAGTGGAAGGTAAACCAGCATGATAGTAGTTAATAGATAGAAATAATAACTAGTGTCATATAAAAAATGATGATTTCATGATTCAACAGAAGAATGAAATCAGGCATACATGAAAGTAGGTGTACAATACAATATAAGAACAAAAAATTAATATAAATAATAAAAACTATCCCATGTGTATCATGAGCACTGTATTAGTCATATTCTACCATGATACCATCCAAACAGATAATCACTTATCAAAATCTAGATACTTCCCTTTGTCCTTAGCTTCACCTTTATAGTTTTTCTTGGTAATAATCGGTGTCCCGAACTGGGTGTGAGTAAAAATCAGTAGGCCACCACCCATTATCTCTATAATAATCTAGTTAGTGTATATAGAATGAATGGTGTGAAAATATATAAAAAAAAAGTGATGAAATTAAAACTGAGTTTACTGTGGATCCTAGGGGACACCTAAGTGATGCTACCTACTTCACCCCCAAGCCGTAATGTCTCTGAATATGCATTACCGTGTATATCTAATTTTATATGAATATATATATATATATGAATACATTTATTTATATATGTGTATAAACATATATAGACACATGTAGTACAATCTAGGACCTGAGGCACATTAATAAGGCAACCTTATATGATCATAAGTTTCGTAAGCTCTAAATAAGGGAATTGTCCCAACATTCAAATGAGGATTCGAAAATCCATGTCTGTAAATCTAAATCAATTATGTGTGTCATCATGACCAGAATCCCAACCAAGGAGTGTGAAGTATCTAACTATATACCACAATAAATCATAAGAGACTCCATGTTCAACATCTGATACAAAGGGACCATGAATTTTCATGTCCAACAACTCCCTTAACCATATCATGACGACAAATATCCATCATTTGATAAAAATAAGCAAGAATTTAATTTAATAAATTATCAAAGTCGAAAAGAAGTAATCATGTCAAATTCAATTTTAGTGTAATCCCATTTAGTCATGGGTCACACTCTGAGTTCAATAAGGGATAAGGTATATAGTCTATAATTTCAATTTCAATAAATTCATTATGGCCATTCTAATTTAGAAACAACCAAACCCACCTAGAATGTGTTTTGGGTCATATAGCCTTTTAGGTGTCTCAAGGGTATTTAAGAAACATACACCAAGGGTGGTACTAGTCTAGGTAGACAACCTCCAATGGTAGAATAAGGGCCCTAAGAAATAATAACTCATGGGAATAGAAATTAATTTAAATAATTTAACATTTAAGTGGAAACACATGGAAATCCTTTGCATTCAACACAACAACACATGATATGAAACAACTTTACTTTAGAGAAAAGTACTATACCACCACCCTAATGGAATTATATGACATATCATCCAGTATTTTTCTTCAATCAAGGATAGAATGTGAGAAATCAGATAAATTTATGAATTCCTAGAAAAAGGGAAAATTATATCGCAAGGATTTTACATTTTATATGGAAAGAAAAATGATTAAAGGAAGTAAGAAATATTAAAGATCTTACAAATATGGATCCAACGTGATGAATAGTGAGTGAACCAAATAATAAATGAAGATAGAGGCTATCAATGCCCATATCAGAGGGGCTCGGGTCATGAATACCACAATCCCTCCTCCAATAGGCCAAGGGATGGTGACTAGCACCAAGAAAGAATTTCCCACAAATGGGAAGAATCATCCTGAAGTAAATTTACACACACACATCTCCAGGACACACTAAGTTAAAATATAAAACTACAGATAGAATCTATTCAAACAACTGAGAACTCATAACGATAGTACAACAAGAAGAGAAAGAAAAGTAAATGGGGCCCAATACACGCCCCGCACAAAGATTTTGTACAAAAGTCTAACTAAAACTGTAATTTTTCCAACCTGCTTCATGGGAGAGGACCACATAAAAGGTATTCTCCCAGTAAACAACTTGTTCAACCTATCTCCAACTATGATCCACCCACTCCTAGTCCTTGTAGGATTTCATCAGAAGGGTCATCGTATGCACAAGACACAACACGTATGGGAAAATCCCATGCAGGGGTGAGTATAACAATACTCAGTAGGAAAAACCAAAAACACTAAACATGAAGCTGAAAGTATATTCAGATCAATTAAATATATAACTGATACAAGAAGGAAAATAACCTAGATATAGTCAAGAAAGACACTATGCCATCAATCATTCATAACCAACTACCATCAATATGATTCATCTGAAATGACGCTCGTTCAAGGTTAACTCACTCCTTGAGACATGATATTATAGGAGACACTTGATAAAGAGGTATAGCTCATTTGGGTACCACCCAAATATAATGTAATTTCTTGAGAATACTATGAAACACAGTGATGGGATCTCTCTTAGAACCACTAGGGGACACCATGAACTCGATCTGGATCAACCCGCTATGTAGGGGATTGTATGAAAATGATTCCACAAACCCTAGTAATACGACCCTCTAGATGGATAATCAAATACCCGATCAAGGAGGTCACACCAATTCACAAAACACCACTATGGATGATAGAGGATCACACTCCAGTCTCACAGAGGGACACCAAAACTATATCTGAGGCTCAGCCTCTTTAGGGGATTACAATCCAGTGATATGGATGTAATACAACACTGTACCCTATAGGAAAGGGCCATGTGAACAAACTCAACATATAATGGAATAAACATGGAAAAAAGAGACTCAAATAGAAATAAGTTACCCAAAAATTGTCTTGGATTGACCATATTAAAGTCAAGGTCATGTTGCTACTGATGACACATCGTTTGGATGCTCTGTTTAAGAGTTATGACCATTTGAACGAAGCTTCCTGCAGAGATGTCAAGGCCTACAAACCTACCACCGTGATAAGGAAACATACCTTTTTTTGGTCCACCTAAGACTATGTTTGGTCCACCTACCTCACGGGACAGCCTCCCGTGGACCGATCATCATGGTTAGTCCACCTGTCGTTCCTGATCGACCTCTGTGGTCAACCACTCAGGGAACAACCATGCGGTCGGTGCGCCCACGATAGCTCAGGCTGTTGCAACTCCACTATCAACCATCACAATCGACCGCAAGGGGGATCCACACTAGTTTCCCTACATCTAACCTAGGTCTGACACCGACCTCGATCCAACCTGCTAGCCCGACCCAGATCTGACTCGAGTCTCACCCCGACCCGGATCTGACCCAGATCCCACAGTCGCTGCTTTCATTCCATGTCCATTGTCACTACGTCCACCTCCTCCAGCACCGCCGACTCCTACATCTGTCACCAATGTCATTCCCAGTTGCATGTGGCTCCGCCGCCCACATGGAAACTGCCTTTGCATGCTGTCATGCTCTGCCACCTCTTGATAGTGCAAATGTTGCACACCGGGGTCCCTTCCGTGGACTACCGCACCTCCTCCAATGCCCAAAAATTGAAACGATAATTGATATGAGCTTCTTAGGTACTGAGCTACACTAATCCATCCTTGGTTGTCGATTTTCAAAAAATTGGTGGATCTGATCAAGTTCAGAACCACTCGGAAATGTTGAGCCAAGACCACGAGGATCCAACTGACGATGAACACAAAGAACGGAGTGATAAATGCAGAAGAATAAAGGTTTATCATCATTTTCCAATCTTTCTTTTCCAACAATCATGAACGGTGATTTGGGTTAGAAAACCAGATAAAATATATCTAGTAGAATAAAACCCTTTCTCAAAGCAATTGATACATGACTCAATCCATTATTAGATTGATTTTCATTCATTGCATAAATTAATAATAGTGAATAAACCAATTAAATAACCCACCGTACCTCATTTTGGATTGATTTTCAATGAACAATTAAGCTTCGTCTCATTTTTTGGTTAGATCCTTCAAAATCTATGCTTGTCATTCTCTGTTCCTTGATTTTTCATCGTTTGTCAGAAAGGATTCCAAGAGCTCTCTCTCCATGATCATCCAAAAGTTCCAGGTTTTTTTCAAAAATCCAAGAATCACGAAATAAGGATACACTTAAATAAAAAGTCATTGGGTCACTGCATCTAGAAAATAATTTAATTGTTTTATTCATTTTACACCCACAATGAATTTTTCATAAATGACCCATGCCAACTAATGTTATCTATTGTCTAGGGTAAAGAATCTATTCTGAACTCAATGGTTCCCTCAAAATTTTTATCAGGTCACCCATTTAAAAGTAAATCTACTTTTTCCGGAAAACTTCACACTGGTGCTTTTAAATATATTAATATTTTTCAAACATTTTTTCTGGGAACAATGGTCATTAGAATCACACATCGTCCCGGGAATTTATCTTTAAAATAATCCATATAATATTTTAATTTAATACACATAAAATATATGATGTTAAATTCTCCCCACCTTTGCGTTTTACATCCCCAAAAAGCTAAAAAAGAGCTACTCAAACAGATGGGGGTACTGAGCACGAATATGAGCCTCCTACTCCCATGTACCCTTCTAAAGATTCATGTACTGCAACCAAACACACACCATATGAATCAATAATCCACCAAGGATCCTATCCTTATGATCGTTGATTTCCACTAGGAAATCAACAAAGGTCTCTCCATCCTTGATATCCAACTCACCCCTGTTGATAGCATGTGATGGGTAATGCACGTACTTCCTCAGTTGCAAAAAATGGAAGACGTCATGTACCCGATATTACCACAGAGGTATAGCTAAGTGGTATTCCACCTGTCCAACTCTACATAGTATCTATAAAGGGTGAATAGACCTCAGATATAGCATGCGTCCCTAGCCAAATCTTTTCAATCCCTATCAAGGTGAAACTCAAAGGAACACATGGTCTCTTTACTCAAACTCCAAAGGCCTCCATTTCCTATCAGCATAAGACTTATGATGGCTATTTTCAGTCTTCATCTACTCCTTGATGACTTTCACCTTCTCTATAGTAGCTTGCACCAACTCCGGGCACATGAGTGCTGACTCTCCGGGGTCATTCCAACAAAGTGGTGACCTGCAGGGTCTCCCGTAAAAAGCCTTGAATGGTTCCATACCAATGGTGTAATGGTATATATTATTGTATGAAAACTCCACCATGGGTAGGTGATTCTCACAATTATGGAAAAATTCTAACATGTAATTTCAGAAAATGTCCTCAAGAACCTGAATGTTCCACTCAGTATGGTCATCCTTCTATGGGTGAAACACTATGCTCAAGTGTAACTGGGTCCCAAAGGCCTCCTATGAACCCTTCCACAATCAAGATGTAAAGAGGGCATCACGATCTGAAACTATCATCGATGGAACTCCATGGAGTCGAACAATGTTCTGAATGTAGAGGAGTCCTAAGCTATCTACTAAACTCTAGTATCAGATTGCTCGGAAGTGGTTCAAATTCACGAGTCATTCAATGATCACCCAGATGGTATTGTGTCCCAAGGAAGTAAATCATAAACTCATTACTAATTCCATTGATATCCCATCCAAATTACATTCAGGCACTTCAAGGGGTTCAGCTAATCCCGCTTGAACCTGGTGCTCAGCCTTCACAGGCTCACAAGTAAGGTAGAAAGAAACAAACTCTGCATCTACTTTATTCTTCCCTAGCCACCAAAACTAATGTCATAGTCCCGGGTATATGTTCTCCACACCTGGATGTACTTCCAAATGTGATGAATGAAACTCCCTATAAACCTCCTCCCAAAATGTCACTGACACCATCATGCATCCTCTAAAAAAAATGACATGCTTCCTGCCTTTTGAATATCCATAAGAAGTATGCCCTATAGAAATCTGATCATGTAGGGTCTTGTAGTAGGTATCCCTAAATTGTGCCTCCCTGACTCTATATAAAAATGGAGGAGTTAAAACCAAATACTGGAGGTAAACTGCACCATATCCATCCATAAATGATATATTCCATGAGGCCAAATGCTCTAACGCCTCATTTAGAAACTACGAATAGGATCCCCTACTTAGAGAATCTTCTACCACGTTCCCCTTTCCATGAGTATAGACAATCTCAATGTCATATTATAGTAGGAACTCTATCCATTGCCTCTATCTCATGTTAATATCTTTCAGAGAGAATATATACTTGAGACTCTTGTGATCATATTAGATGAATAATTCCTCACCCAATAGGTAGTGTCTCTACATATTCAATGTTAAGACAACCACTAATAACTCAACATCATGTTTTAAAAAGTTTTACTCATGTGGTCTCAAATTAAGTGAACCATAGGCAATCACCACTTGCCTCTATATCAAAAAACAACCAAGAACAACCCCTTATGCATTATAGAACATCATGTAATTGATGCCTTCATCTTGAAACCTTGAGATGGGAGCAGTTTTCAACATATGCCTCAACTCATGAAAGAATTGATGGATCTTTATTATCCACATTAATGGATTCACCTTTCGTATCAAAGCAGTCAAGGGTGATGATACTATGGAGAAGTCATGTACAAACCTCAGATAGTTCCCTGCCAATCCAAGGGATATGTACACCGCAGTAACACTCTTTGTTGGCTCCCAGGAAATAATTTCCTCAACCTTCACTGGATCCACTAAAACTCCATCCTCTAATATGACATTTCCTAGAAAATGAACCTCTAGAATCCATAACTAACACTTCAAGAGCTTTCCGTAAATCTTATTCTCTTGAAGTGTGTCCAAAACTATCCATAAGTGTCTCGTATGATCCTCCTCGGACACCAAATACACTAGAATTTCATCAATAAAAACCATCATAAACAATTCTAATTAAGGATAAAATATTTGGTTCATCAGTCTCATGAACAATACTGGGGTATTCGTCATTCCAGATGGAATCACCAAGTGACCGTAACGAAATTTGAAGGTCACTTTTTGTATATCTTCATCTTGTACTCATATCTAGTGATAGCCTATTATGAGTTCAATCTTTGAGAACCATAATGCCCCTTTCAACTGACCAAAGAGGTCATTGATCCTCAGTAGTTGATACTTTCTCATCACGATCACTTGGTTCAAGCACTGGTAATCCACACATAACCTCAAGATTCGGTCTGCCTTCTTGACAAGAAAACTGGGGCTGCCCAAGGTGAAACACTAGGTCTCATGAAGACCTTCCTCTGCAAGTCCTCCAACTATAAACTCTGCTCACAAATAATTATAGGATCCATATGATATGTAGGTTTAGATATCAGTTCCATACCAAGGATTAAATCAATGAAGAATTCCATCTTCTATTGGGGAGGTAAACCTAAAACATCTTCAAGAAAGATGTTATCATACTCCTCCACCACTATAGGAAACCGAGGAATCATATCATCCACTGCACCGAGGGGGAGGCGATCCAAATAGTGATTAATTTTTTGTACCATCCAATGTGTGAGTCTATCCTATGCTACATTGATTTACCTTTGACCAATAAAGGAAAACATGGTTCCATCACTACAGCCAAATCGAACTCTTCACTTAAAACCGTCAATATGATCATGAACTATTGATAACCTGTCCATACCAAGAAATCTCAATAGAAACACTCACCTTCAAGAATCAAGTCACACTGTCAGTACCAGAGTATGATCATTGATTCTCCACTATAAGGATTCTCCAAGCTCAAGGGTCAAGTCAATGGTTCAACTAGAATATTTTATTCTAAAAAAATACAAGATGAGAAAATAATGAACATAAACTATTTCTATCGATACTAAAACTAAGGTGGAAAATACATAGGTCATACCTCATATAATCCTTATATCCTTGGGGTTATATGAATCTATACCCTTTAGCCTGCTTCAGCCCTATCCACTAGATTTCTGCCTTCCCCTATGCAACATCCTCCACCCTGTGGACCGTCGTTCTCCTATCTCTATCTCTGTCTAGGAATTCCCTCAGCCATCTTCTGATCAGCTATATAAAAGGTTGGGAAATCTCATTAAAGATTTCCTTGACCATCTAATGAGGAACAATACATGTCCCTTGGATTATATGATCCAGCCATGAAGCCCTACACCACTGACCCTATGTACTGGGATCGCCTCCTGAAGAACATAACCCAAGTGGATCCCTATGACTGTCGTTGGATACCTGCTACTAAGGTCTCAGCTACCTAGTTCCCACTGCTATCTCCCACAGCTTTTTTCATCTCTACCAAAAAAATTCCACTAACTGGACTTGCTCAAGTACCCCCACATAAGTAAAAATTCTAAGTGAGACCACTGGTACACTGATGTCCTAGTGTAATCCCTGCATAAAGGTCTAATACATGAATTAATAGTCTCATGCCATATTCAAAAAGTATAACGAGAGATCTATAAACCTCTATGAATAATATACCATAGTAATACTTCCCTACTGGATATACATAATCTCTTGTATGAATACCAATCGCAACATGACTATATAGAACTCCTCTGTGAAGAGATGCTCAAAGTCTATTCAGGGGAGAGTTGTCTCATCGTGTAATTGAGTCTCCAAACTCCACCATCACCTGACATATCCATGAACAAGATTTATAGCAAGGAATTATTTCTGGTCATCATGCGTCCTCACAAGGAAGAAAACATGGGTGACTTCCTTTAGCCCATCCTCAACCATATGGGGGTCTGGCTCACACAAAAACCAAGGAGGTTGCTTCCTATGAAACTTGTTCAATCCACTCAGCATGTGTGCATCCTCAAATGATAGTTCTGGTAGTAGTTTTTACTTGAAAAGTGGTGGTATAGATGGTAAACCACCTGAAGGTTATATCTTTTATACATTCCCTTGTACTGATTCCTTGTCTCTTGGTAGATCATCCTTGTGATCGTGTGGTGGAATCTCAGCTGGCTGCCTACATGAATGCATCCTAAAATAAACAAAGATGTACCATGATCAAAAGAATATATCTTGGGAGATAACTCAAGAAGGACTTAGAAGACACAACCATTCCTATATGATGAATTTACCACTATTTTTCTCTATACCAAGGTTTTCACAAACCAAGTTGAAAAGAAGGTAATCTGATTCCTTGTGTATGGATATGTCATCCCCCATACCAACACTGGGGTCCTTAGCCAAAAAGATGAACTCGAAACACTTAACATTGTTTCCCAAAACCAACCTCATAGACTCTCGGTCCCAAAGTATAATTGAACACTCTGATACCACTCTATCACAACCCGTCCTAGAAGGGCCCATACCATGCCTACCCAAATCCCACCTATAATAGGCCAGGTCCTGGTGACTAGCACCGAGTAGGAATTTACCAAAAATGGGAGGCATTATCCTAAATTTCCTGCACACACACACACACATATCCAAGACACACTATGATAAAATTTAGAACAACCAATATAATTATTGCATAAAACTAAGATCTCACAACTATATTACAACATGAGGTAAAATAAAAGTAAATAGTGACAAATACAAGCCCACTAAAAAGAGTATTTACACAATTAGAACTAAAACTATAAAGAGTCAAACCTTCTCTAAGGGTGAGAACTATATCAAAGGTGTGCTCTTAGTAAACACCTCAGCCTGTCCAGCTCCAGTTATGCACCACCAGCTCCTGGTCCTCCTAGGACACTGTTGTTGATTCTCCTTTTTCATCACAGAGGCCAAAGGAATGTAAAGGGAAATTACTTAGCACAAATTGATTCATCCTTTGAAGAAAACATCAAAAATTGACAAAGGCATGAACAAGGCTTCAAAAGCACATAGGTCACGCAAGTTCCATCACTGTCACTCAATCCACTTGCGCGATGCCTAATGGTCGCACAAGTGACTTGTGTGCCCTAAAGGATAACCGCATGGGTATTCTTCAGCCTAAAAATAGACCCTGTGGGCCCCCCATTCGGAGGAGGAATTTTTTTCAGAAACTCAGATTTGAGCTCCCGGCACCCTAGTCCCTTCTCAAAGCTTCTGAAACACTTCTAAAGTAATTTCTTACCTAGAATGGAAGATCTAAAGAGAGGAAGGAAGGCCTAAGTGTTGAAACTCATCAAAACTTGTGCACCTAAGTGGACAACCCTTAAGGGAAATGGCCACACTTGCGCGCCGCCTAACTCCTTCAATAGAACTTGCGCGCCACTCTTCTAGAAGAACCTCAAGAGGATTGTAAAGGCTTTAACCAAGAGTCGCTCAAGTATTACCCTGCTGGATAACCGTCGCGCAAGTACCCATGTGTCACGCAGTTATACCTACGCGACCATAACTTGTGTGCTCACGCAGTACATACGCGTCTTCCAGGACTTGCACGCCCCTACCTTTTTGGGCGCCCTTCTTACCCATTTCACCCCTCTTAAGCCATTCCACCTCTCCTATTCAAGATTCAGTCTTCAAGACACTCTTCAATTCTATTGATGGCATGATTTCTTGATTTTACTTCCTTATCTGAAAGGAATTCTGTGGAATATCTCTCAAAACCTAGTGATTTACACATCTTTATGTCATTAAAGATTGAGGTTTCATTCATTCAACCTCATCCTTTAAGATGAGAGAACTCATTAAATCTGGGCATCCTCTTTAGGAGTAAGCCCCAACCATAATTCTCTTAACCTGGGCCTCCTTTTCTGTAGTAATCCCCAGTCCCCTAATTTGGGCATCCTCCTCAGGAGTAAGCCCCAACCATAACATCATTAACCTGGGCCTCCTCTTTCCGGAGTAAGACCCAGTCTTAATTCCTCTTAACCAGTCCTAATTTACCTTTGATCTGGGATTCCTTCTTAGGAGTAAAAACCCAATCATAATTCCTCTCATAATTTGGGTCTCCTTTTTAGGAGTAAGCCCCAAGTTAGAGTATTCAAATCTCCGTGAAGCACATATACCTTTATGGACCATGTTCCTGGATTTCTTCCCTAAAGTAAATCCAAATATTCATTTATCTAGGCAGTCATACATACATAAGTCCCACCTTATTTCTTTTTTATTGCATCTTTCATGGCACAATTGTCTGATTTTTACCAATACCTCTTGTTTCTCACACTGAGCATGACTCATGTGAGCTTAGAGTGTAAAAGTAATTATGACATTCTTCTTTGAGCCATCAATCATAAACATCATACTCTCTTACTCGAACTACGTGGGTTCTAATTCCTTTTCTAAACAAAGGATACGTAGGTAGCCCATCTGCAGGTTCGATCCCAACTCTGAAATAATCCATGTCCTTCTGAATGAAAATAAACTTCAAGTTCCCCACTGAGTGGCTTTAAAACTAGCATGGTCATCATAATGACCAAGAGACTTTTACGCATCAAAGGATACCATTGACTAATAATATCTAATAAATAAAGATGATTCTCTATCAATAAAGAACCTAGAATTCATATAAAATATTCTCTAAATTTCCTACATATCAATCATTATTTTCAGATCTAAAGGAAAGCTCATTTTATACTTGGTAATGTAATAAGGATTCACGAACATAACTTAAATCTATAAAGAGAGTCCCAGAGTAGACAATAATTCCCCTCAAAAAGTGTGATGAGTCCAAACTCCCATCCTCTTGACCAATGCAAATTCCTATGCATCATTAGTCCACAAACTAATGAGCGCCTACCTTTGGAAAGTAGGTCCAAATGGATGTAGAATCATTGGGTGTTTCCAGTTCTACGAACAAACCCGTTAGAAACCGATTGGAATGTTTGAACCTTCAATTAAGGAGGTCATCCCCTAATTTCGAGGGAAACAAAAAATGGTGAAGCCGACGTGAATCCTTAACCAATTTAAAATAATGTTTTACCTATTTGTTAGGCCCCTATTTAAAACTCAATAAGAGGGCAAAAAAACAATCATTTAAATATGTGCTCATCCAAAAGATGTAGTGGCTGAATTTATCTTGATTACGTATGTTATATCAAACAGGCACTCTTTTCCAAGATCTTCTGCATTTCCAGAATGGCTGCTCTCAAGTTCACACCTGTGAATACTGCTGCTGCAAATGCCACTACTGCTGCTCCTACTGGATCGTCATCCGCTCTGAGGATGACATCACCTACTCAGCGTCTTCAACGCTGGGTATCAAATGCGCTGGTTAAGGAGGACCGTCAACACGGTACCATCCCAACTCTGGAGGCTGCCCGACAATCCCTCCAAGTGAACAACTCAAACCGGTCGTCCGGACAACGACGACCGGTGATCAAGAAGTAGGCGGTGCTGACTACCGTCTCCAACCATTTCGGGTCATTATCCCCGGAACGCAATCACCATTCTCTCCCTTATTCTGAGGAGGTGAATGAGCAGGTCCCTCAGGGCCTTAATTCAAGTAGACATGAGTCCTTCCCGAGGGATCCCACCAACAATCGCCACCAGACTCGTGCGACAATGCGCCCTCAACATGATGAGGGTACCGAATCCAGGCGTTCGGCTCAGGTTCCTCGAACCCGAGCAGGAAAGACGAATCGCCAGAGGCGAAATCTGGTTAACAGTGAGCAGGTTCTCATCTCTTCCATCTCCGAAGAAGTTCACCAACCTAACTTGGTGGCAAGCAACGAGCGGGCACACACACCTGCTCGTTTTAATTCCATTGTCCAGCAGAATCATCTGGCAGCATCATTCCAATCCCGCCAGGCAATTCCAGCGGAGTACTATAGGCAGGAACATACACCTGTTTATACATCATCATCTAGTCAGCAGGCTCTTCTGACTACACATAATGGATCTCATCAACCACGTTCGGAGAAGTGCAATCAGTAGGCACATACACCTGCTAGTATTAGTCAAGCCTACCAACAGTCTCTCTTGGTAGCATTCAGAGAAGTCAGTCGGAAAGCTCCGGTGACAAACAGGAGGCAGACTCAACTCTCTACCCCCATACTTGAGTACTTCCAGGATTTACTGACAGGAAAAGGAGGAAAAGAGCAGGCACATACACCTACTCCAAGCACGGAATGGACGTATATCCCTGTTCTGGCAGCTAAAGTCACCAAGCATATTTTATCAATGGTGAAAGAGAAGAAACAAATCCCTGCTCATATTCTGGATGCTTTCCAGGATATTATAACACCTTCAACAGCATCTCAGGGAAAGACACATAAATCTATCCCTACCAGTGGAGTGACACATCAACAGTTCACTCCAGAATAGACACACACATTTTTTCCAGACCAAGAGGGTTGTGGGGAATACTCCCACATATCATACGGACAACCAAGTCAGGAACATACACCTGATTTGAGTGGAGATCTTAAGCCTAACCTAGCCATATTTCCTGATCAGGCACATACACCTGCTCAGAGCAGCCACTTTCGTCAACAAGTGGTTTCTAAGTCGAGTAAGAAGGCATCTAAGAAAAATACATGCCCAGCACAGTCAGGAGATCAAGAGCCAATCTGTAACAAGGCCTTGCTCGATGCTAGAGTTCTTGAATCCCTCAGACAGTTATCTGTTGAGATTCAAGATTCTACTCCCTCATTTCCTAATAGTGGGAACATTAATTCCGAAGGTCTTCAATAGACACTTCCTCATGAATCCTTGCTTCATGACAATTTCGTCGATCTCGAAGTTTCATATTCAGATGAGAGCCACAGGAACCCTCTGTGTGGTCAGAAGAACAAGGATTAAGAGATCTCATCTTTTGCTGTAACCCACCATGGTGGTCCTCCCCATGATGATGAATTTCATTGCGGAAGTCCTCTATACAGTAGTGATGCACATTGCCCGAAAAATTCTCCAGTGGACAATGTTGTGTCGAGAAAGCCCTCTTATCTTGAGGCACTTGCAAATGAGAAACCATTCATGTATGATGCTTCATCGCTAGCAGGTGAAATACTTTCTCAATCAGATGATATCCAAAGGTGTAGTTCATTCTCTGAACCACCCCTAAGTCATGCATCTTCTAGTTTGATCAATTATTTCTCTACCAATCTTGTTGAATCTGATGAAGCAACAAGGAAACACCAACTATGGTCAAATCAGGTAGAATAATCATCATAAAATGATAAAGAGTAAATTCTGAACATGAGAAAACAACTGGTGAAAGGTGAAGTTCCAGTCATGTTTTGTCCTCTGGCTGACTCTCAGTATGACATTCAAGAAATGTTAATGAAAGATGGAATTCATGATATTTGTCTCAACATATGGAAAACTTTTTGTCAGTTTAAAAAGAAAGTATTATCTTATGATGAATATGAAAATCATCTTAAGATAATAGAAGGGTTACAACGTCAGATTGATTTGGCATCTCTATCAGTCTCTCGATATCCGAAGGCTGAAAAGCAGCAGAGAGCCCTTCAACGTTCATGCCGTGGCGCACTAAGAAGATTGTGCCAGTTAATTGCCAATTCCCCATCTGGTATTCATGTTAGAGGATGGGGTGTTCATGGAGCACTACATTTCACGATGCTCTCCAGTCAGCAAAGCCCGCCGAAAATGGTCTCATGCAATTTTATTGCCCATGGCTGGCCATAGTCAATGGGCTTTGTTTGTAATCAAAAGCTTGCCCAAAAACAAGCCTCAACTAGTTCCTCTCAAAATCAAGAATACAGGGAACAAGTTGTTGAATTCCTCCTGCATCAAGAAAATGAGAATATTGAACAGGCCTCTCGTATGGAGTAAGCACATCATCAAGTGACAGAAGTGTCGGAAATCATCCAACGGTCTTTTGAACCAGGTGATAAAAGTGGATACAGATTAATGCATCCAGCTAATTTCTGGACTAAGGTTCGCAAGATCAGGGGAGCTTTTAAGAAATTCTCAGACATAGCATGTCAAGAGCCACCCCAGCTCGCCAGACTGGGGACTCTCTTAAACCAACCCTCGGAATCAACAAATAAGATTCGAGGAGTTGAGAGGGAACCGAAGGAATAGCCCCATTCCACCGGACTGGGGACATTTTCAAATCATCAACCCCCTCCTTAGATAAATTCGGTCTTTTCTCGATTGGGGAAGAAGCCTCAAGAGGAATGAAGAGCCAAATTATCAGGATATTCCATTCAAATTATGGTTCGTCAAGAAGTTCCTGAGGGATCAAATCAACAAAAGGTAATGTCACATCAAAGACATGGAAGAAGAAAATATCACAGAAATTCTGATAGAAGGGATGCGATGCATTATGCATCAATCAATGTCATCAATGCCATTGTTGCTGATCCACCAGATGAGGCTCACTTAGGGGACTCAGATGAAGAGGTTCCTGCTCAAGAAGATGTACGCATCAACACAAATGAAGAAGGTTTTCATACACAAAATCAAAGGGTTACTCAAAACCTAGGTAATCCTTCGAGTAACCCACTTCCCCCTCTCCGAAAAGGATCCAACAAAGGGAAGCGAAAGAATCAGGTTACATATCCTTCCTCTGGAGAAGACCAATCACTCTCACTAGAGAAAAGTTTTGCACAACAAGAGGAAGAAATGACGGAATTAAGAAGGTTAAATGCAGAACTACTTCAGAGTAGTCTTCTTTTTAGGCGTGCTGGAGTCAGTCAGCCAAAGGAATTTGTTGCAGCTACTGAGATGGATCAAGGATATCCTCCTCTATCAATACACCCTCACAGGTCTAATCCTACGGGTCAAGTGCAACAACAGTTGGCGGTGCTACCATCAGTTGCAGCACCAACTACCACATCTGTCCAAGCTCCAGTCATTGCACCTACCCAAGTCCAAGTTCAACTAGATGTTTCTCAAAAGTTAATAACTACTATTGAGTCATTAGCAGCTTAGTTAGAAACTATGGAAGGGAAACGTGTGTAGGTTCAACCAGAAAATTTTTTTTTTACCCTGAATGGGTAGATTCAATCTCTCCTCCATCCAGTTTTGGAAACCCTGTATTGCCTATTTTCAATGGATCAGGTAACCCTGAACAACATTTGATGCATTATGTGTCTTGTTGTGATCCTATGAGGGGAACTCCAGAGCAGCAAGAAGCAGTAAAACTCAGATGATTCGTACGGAATTTGCAAGGACCAGCCTTTGTCTGGTATACAAGCTTGCAATCCCGGTCAATTACTGGATGGGAAGATCTACATCAACAATTCCTTCTTCAGTTCAGTTCAACTTTGCCATAGACAACATTTTTTGATCTTACAAACTGTAAGCAAAGGGAGAATGAAAGGGTCTCATATTTTATTGCTCGCTGGAAGGGATTAACATATTCTCTAAGATTAGAACTCCCTCAAGAAGAATTGTTGCCAATCTGTGTGGAAAATTTGCATGATGAGTTACGCACGCCATTGATCCCTGTGAAATACATAGGAGGGTTTCGAGACCTTATTTCAATCGCTCAGAAGATTGAAGATTCCCTTATACAGGATAAGGATAAATCTCGTGTAATTCCATCAGCTTCAGGAAGGAGAATGGGTAAAGCAGAAAATACTACAGTTATGCTTAAAAAAGAACCTGTACTTGTTTCTACATCAAAACCTTCATCTTCTCGAAGGGATTCACCTCCTGAGCACCAACAACAAAGGTTGCTTCATCCATATGATCAAAGAGATAAAAGAAGAAAACAATTTGAGGATTTAAAGAGAAAAAAATGCTCTTTCCGAAATGAACAAGTTCCTAGTTACTTCATTTCGGCTCTGGAAAATAATCTCGTTCAATTTCCAAGGCCCAAAAGACCAAACAAGGATGGAGATGAAGATCGTCCCAATTATTTCCCCTTTCATCAAATGTTGGTGCATCCCTTCCAGGTGTGTTTTGTCTTCAAATACCTCCTTCAAAAGATGGTCGACTCGGGACAAGTCAAACTGAAAGGTTCTTCAGCTCAGGTAGCATGTGTTACTGCTATAGTTCCAGAGGAGGAAGGCGAATGGAAAGAAGTCAAAAACAAAAATGCACAGAAGTATGATGATTGGATGTTCAGAAAGACAATCAACCGAACTCATGCTATTTTTCGAACACAATTAAAGAAACTGATTATGTCTTGTTCCATGAATGTTGCGGAAAAACCCTCTTCGTCAGAGGGAAAATCCTCAAAGAAACGACATGATTCAAAGAAAGAAAAAGAATTAGAAGAAGATGAGTATGTGTCAAAGAATAAATTGTCTTTGACTCTAGAAGACTTCATTCCATCTACTTCAAATCCATGGGCACCGTCCCAACAAATGGCACAGCCTAAACAGGCTAATCAGGCAGAGTCTTCATCAAACAAAGAGTTAATCTTCGGTTCTGTTAATATGATTCAATTAACAGATCCATATGCCAGTCCCAGTTTCGATTTCAATGAGCCTAAATTCCCTGTATCAAACAAAATAATCAGAGGAAGTTCCAGAGGGTCAGGATACAGGGGAAGACGTGGATCTTTCAGAAGCCACTATTCCAATTCTACCCCTACTAGAACTGTGTACGTAGCAGAAACTCATGGTAGAGCCCTTCAGCAAGCTCAGCAAGAAAAAGAAAGTTCTTCTACCAAAAGAAAATTCAGTCCTGTAATAGTTATTTTGGAAGACCGGTTGAAGGTTCCATCTTATTCCTCTCAGCAATTAAATGGATCTAATCGGTCTAATCTTCCAAAACCATGAATATTGCCAACTCCCATACCAATACAAGATGCATCAACTTCCAAAGCATCTGCTTCCAAGGTACCTGTTAAACCACATATTCCTATTGGGAAATGTAGACCTCTGGATAAAAAGTATTATATATTGAAATACTTGGCCCAAGTACCAGCCAAGTTATCAATTCTGGATGCTCTAAATCTGTCAAAAGATCTTCGAGAAGCACTCATCATGGATTTTTCAAGTTCTCAAAAGTTTGAAACTGAAATTGCTATAGTTGAAGTCTATCACATAGAGAATAATCCTGCAGAATGCCATGCAATAATATCTTTTACTGATGAAGATGAAGATGATGTTTTTCATGGACATATTAGACCTTTGTACTTATCTAGCAAGGTCAATAGCGTAGACGTCCGAAGAGCATTCATTGACAATGGTTCAGGAGTCAACCTCATGCCCATTCGTACACTTCGTCGATTAGGCCTCATAGAATCTGATTTATCTCCTTCTACCATGATGTTACAAGGATATGATAAAAATGAAAAAGAACCAATGGACAAAGTAACACTCAGAACTCAGTTTAGAGATCTTTTATCCAATTCCGATTTCATGGTTGTTGATCAAGACTCAGCCTTCAACATCTTGCTTGGAAGACCCTAGCTACATCAATTTGCGGTTATCCCTTCATCATACCATCAATGTCTCAAATATTGCTTCGATGGTCATGTTGGGACATTGTATGGTGATAAGGCCTCATTCAAGACATGTGAGTCTCAATACATTGAGGCGAAATTCTATCACATGAAGGGAAGGGAGAAATCCACAACAAAGGAGATTACCAAAGATAATTCTCCATATGGTTTGGAGAAGATTCCAGTAAATCCATTTACACATGTGAGTACAGATTATGTGTTTCCTATCAGTTAAATTGACAAGATAGACCCCAAATCAAAATACTCTTATAGAAAGATCCATAATGTTAGTTACGGCAATTGAGCTAGACAACATGGGAGAAATTGGTAACCCACCAAGCAGTAATGAAAGCACAAATGGTGACATATTCATTTCATCTGCTGAAAACCAACAAGTCTATACTTTTCCAATTAGGCCAGAAGAAGTTATAGCAACAACGGAGGTGAAGAATGATGTCGATTCTCAATCCATCATCTCCTCTTTATTACCCAAAGAAGACCCTTCATCATCAATCGGGTTGGAAATGGAATCTTCTTCTTCAAGATGTGCAAATTTTGACATCTCTTCTGATCATGAAAATTATGCTTTATCATCTATTATGCAAGTAGAAATGGAAGAAATAATACATGATGAAGAAGAAGAGGATGATCTTAGAGATGCTCCTCCAGAAATTGAAGAGGGTATCTCTACCACTGTGAATGAACTCAGAGAAATAAATCTGGGTACAAAAGAAGATCCACGCCCCACTTTAATCAGTGCGGCCATGACTCTTGAAGAGAAAGAGATGTATATTTCTTTTCTAAAGAAAAATAAAGATATATTTTCTCGGAACTATACAGAGATTCCCGGGCTTGATCCTGATGTTGCTACTCATCATTTGGGTTTACCAGAAGAACATCAAGGATTTAAGCAAACCGCGAGAAGAACACACCCAACTTATGCTTCCAAAATTGAAGTTGAAGTGGATAATATTATCAAAGCTAACTTCGTCAGAGAATTTTATTATCCCAAGTGGTTGGATAATATTGTCCCTGTAAAGAATACGAATGGACAAATTAGAGTTTTCATCGATTTCATAGATCTAATCAGCATTGTCCTAAGGATGATTTCCCAGTTCTGATTACAGAACTTTTAATTGATGCAACAGCTGGATATGAAGCACTTTCCTTCATGGATGGATATTATGGATATAATCAGATCCGAATGGCCCCAGAAGATTAGGAATCCATAGCCTTCAGAGCCCCTCAGGGTGTGTTTTGCTACCAGGTAATTCCCTTTGGCTTAAAGAATGCAGTTTCAACATATCAGCATGCCATGCATCATATCTTCAAACCCTTCTTAGGGAAGTTTGTTGAATGATATGTAGACGATTTTGTGGTTAAATCCAAACAATGTTCTAATCACTTGGCTGATTTGGAAGTCATATTCTGCAAGTTTTGACAACATAATTTGAAGATGAACCCCTTAAAATGTGCTTTTGGGGTAACCTTAGGAAAATTTATCGGCTTTGTTGTACGCCATCGTGGTATTGAAGTCGATCCTGAGAAGACCAATTCAATCCTTGGTATGTCACCTCCTAAAAATTTGAAAGAATTAAGAGGACTTCAAGGACAATTAGCCTATATTCGGCGTTTCATCGCCAATTTGGAAGGAAAAAGTTTACCCTTCACCAAATTTATGAAGAAGGGAGTCACTTACCAGTGGACTGAAGAATGTCAAGAATCATTTGATATTCTCAAGAAATAACTCTTGAGTCCACCGGTACTCATTCCACCTGTTGAAGGAAGACCACTTATCCTCTACGTGACAGCTCTAGAGTGATCATTGGGTGCCTTTCTTGCTCAAAATAATGATGCTGGGAATGAAAACAGCCTCTACTATCTCAGTCGAACTATGATTGAAGCAGAAAACCGGTATTCAAGTATTGAGAAGTGCTTCCTGACATTAATCTTTGCAGTTCAGAAGTTGAGACACTACTTGCAACATCACGAGGTCCAATTGGTATCTCGCAATAACCCGCTCAAATTCATCCTTAGTCGTCCAAAGCTTACAGGATATGTGGCAAGGTGGGAAGTTATTTTACAGCAATTTGACATTCAGTATGTGTCTCAAAAGGCAATAAAGGGCCAAGCTCTGGCTGATTTTCTGGCTAAACACCCTTCAGTAGAAGACACATCTTCAGATATTGAACTCCCTAATGAGGAATTCTTCTCTATTCAATAAAGTCCTCAATCATGGTAAATGTATTTTGATGGTGCTTCTAGAAGTCCAACAGGGAGGAAAATGGAAAATCCTAAATTCAACAAAGTTGGCTTAGGAATTGTGCTCATTTCTCTAGAAAAGGCAGTGTTACCTTATTCTTTCTTATTGTGGGAAGGTGGTACCAATAATGAAGCAGAATACCAAGATCTCATCACAGGCTTGGAATTAGTGCTTCAAGCACAAGTGAATCACTTAAAGGTGAAAGGTGATTCAGACCTGGTAATCAAACAAGTCAATGGGGATTATGCCATCAGAAAATAAGAACTAATCCCTTTGTATGATTACTTTAGAGAGTTATTGTCGGAATTCCCTTCGTAACCAACATTTTCTTATGTCCCAAGATCACAAAATGCTCAAGATGATGCATTGGCTAATATAGCCACAACTCTGGCAGATCCAAATCGGGACGAGACAACCATCAGTATTGCCCACCGTCGTGCAATTTCACCTTATGTTCGAATCAGAATAGAGGAAATTAACGAATTTAGTCTCATTCCTGAACCGTATGGTCATACTACAGGATGGATGTCACCTATCAGGGAATACCTTCAAAATGAAACATTTCCACCTGATAGAGCCGAGAAAGAACAAATTCAGCAACGTGTGGTCAATTTTACTCTTTATGATAGCCCAGATCACCTAGAGAAATTTCTCTACAAACGTGGTTTTGATGGATTTATCTTCAGATGCATTGATGGTGAAGAGACAATGGCTGTCATGAAAGAAGTTCATGCAGGAGTCTGTGGTGCCCACCAGTCTGGACATAGACTGTCTGATCATATTCGAAGGCTTGGATACTTTTGGCCTTCAATGATACAAGATTGTGTTGGTTTCACAAAGAAGTGTCATTCATTCCAAGTACATGCCAACTTCATTCATTAACCTCCAGAGTTGCTTCATACAGCTAAATAATCATGGATATTTGCCACATGGGGAATGGATGTGGTGGGACCATACCCTTCGGCTACGACCAAGCAGTTTAAGTACATTATTACTGTTACTGACTTCTTTTACAAATGAGAAGAGGCAATACCTCTCAAGGAAGTCAGTTATAAATGCATTGTTAGCTTCATCAAGTCTAACATCATTACCAGATTTGGTGTCCCTCATACCATATTGACGGAAAATGGCACCAATTTCTATTCATCTGAGGTGAAGAAGTTGTATCAAGAATACAACATCAAATCCAACCATTCATCTCGGTATCATGCTGCGGCCAATGTCCAGATAGAAGCTTTCAACAAGACTCTGTCAAATATACTGCAAAATAAGGTGGATAAAGATAAGAAATCCTAGCCTGATAAACTCTTTCATGCTTTATGGGCTTATCGGACTACCACCCACACTGCAACTCGGTCAACTCCATATTCATTGGTATATGGAACAGAAGCAGTCTTTCCCATTGAAGTTCAACTACCCTTGCTCAGAGTTTCCATTTGTGATCAATCATCTACATATGAACAATCTCAAAAGCGATTGAATGGATTGGAACAGTTTGATTAGAAAATATTGTGCACTTTGCACCACTTGGAAGTCTATCAGAATCGAATAGCACGAGCTTTTAACAAAAAAATTCATCTTCGTTCATTCACTCAGGGAGAATGGGTATTAGTTCTCAGAACTCCAATGATACCAGGAAAGAAACCTCCCAAGATTGAGCCAAAATGGGAAGGACCTTACTCAATACATAGGGTCTACTCCAATGGATCTTATTCATTAATCTCGATGGATGGAGATCTCATCACTACTCCAACCAATGCCAGATTTTTGAAAAAGTATTTTGTATAAACACAAAATATATCATCATGGTCTAGTATGACCTTAAACTGTAACTAGGTCCTGTATGACCTTAAACTACATCAATGGTCCAGTATGACCTTAAACTGCATCTAGGTCTTGTATGACCTTAAACTACATCAATGGTCCAGTATGAACTTAAACTACAACTAGGTCTTGTATGACCATAAACTACATCAATGGTCCAGTATGAACTTAAACTCCAACTAGGTCCTGTATGACCTTAAACTACATCAATTGTCCAGTATGACCTTAAACTGCAACTAGGTCCTATATGACCTTAAACTGCATCATCAACGGTCCATGTATATGACCCTAAACTATTTGCAAGTCCCTTACGTCCATAAAGACGTTAAACTGTGACGTCCTAACTACATAACGCTAAACTGTATAAAAGTCCCTTACGTCCAGAAAGACATTAAACTACAGAATCATCAAAGGTCATGTATGACCTTAAACTACACCACCGTCCAGCATGACATTAAACTGCACCATCCACGGTCCATGCATATGACCTTAAACTATTCGCACTTTCGTCCAACATGATTCTAAACCATATCGTCCCTTTTTCATCCAACATGACGTTAAATGGTGTATGCTTTTGTCCTCACTGCATGACATTAAACTGCACAATCCCCCTTTCATCCAACATGACGTTAAACTATATTGTCCCCATCATCCTAACTACATGATGCTAAATTTTACAGAAATTCCGTGATATTTCCTACATGACATTAAACTGTACTTTGTCCCTGCTACATGACATTAAACTGTGCAGCACCAATAGTCCTAACTGCAAGACTTTAAACTGTATAGTCCCTTTATATGTCCAACATGACATTAAACTATGCATCGTTAAGATTGTTGTTACCTCTTATTTCTCACACCAAGTATGACTCATGTGAGATTAGAGCAAACCTCAACCATAACACTCTCTTTGGGCTACTAACCATGCTTAAGTCCCAACAACATCACTTTTTTAGGTCGTTGTCCCCAAGAACAACTTGATCATTAATTCATTCTTTAATTGAACTATGCGGACTTTGATCCTTGCCTTCCAGGCTGGGTACGTAGGCAACCACCCAAGGTTCAATCCCAAAATCAATCTCTTCACATCGGTTCACCTCCATCTCATATGATGTTGATTTGTGAAACCGCCCCTAGAATCAATATCTTTGCATCGGTTCACTTTTGTCCTTGTTATACGACGTTAAACTATACAACACTTTTGTCCAGTGTGACAATAAACTACAATATTCTTTGATACCCTCACCTGATAGGGAACCATTATTTACATTGATTTTTCAATCATGATTCATTTCAAAGACAACGTGCATACATGGAAATGCCTAAAACTTTTATCTTGGGTTAAACCATCATTGTACTAAAGTCCCCTTTCACCCTTCACATGTACGAACCAAATTTGTACAGAGGGTATTTCTAGAACTATGTGGACTTGATTCCCATCCTTATGGGATACGTAGGAATGTTCGAGTGTCCCTCGAATCCATCCCCAAGTCTTTGGGCCTAACCCCAAATTCCACTTTCAGTCCCTTGGTTGAAAAGTCCCCATGAAAACACACACTGTGTATTTCTTACAACAATCCAAGATCTATGACCCTAAACTAAGATCTTTAATCCTTTTTTCTCGCACGACGTTAAATTGTATTTTAAGAACTACGTATGGCTTGATTCCCATCCTTATAAGATACGTTGTGAAGTCCAACATTTCCATTCAGGACCCAGCCACAACATGATTATGGTTAGCATTGATCTGTGTATCTCTGTATGCATTGAACAATACCCATATTTATGTGTCATAATCCTAACCTTAAATATTTCTAGATCTTCATAGCCCTTTTCTTGACTTCTAGTCACAAAAATGTCAAACTTATGAGAGTTCTTTTGCCTGACTATGCAGCACGTTCCCTTAGGCGGCCTTGCATAAACATTCTACATAACAGACTTGTCAGCCAAAAGATATTATTATTTGACTATGCAGCCAATGCCTTAAGGTGGCCCTGCATAATTCAACCCCCTAATGAGTTTGTTAAATAATGGTAACTTCATTCTTGGGAAGAAAGCCTCTTTTTTCCTTATTGGTATTAAATGACAGTATGTAGGGATCCGAAAAAAATAGTCATCATTAACATATTTTTCCCATATCCTTTTCATGATCTAAAAGTATTCAAGTCTATGGTTTATATTCTCCTTCCCTACGTTTGGGTCAAACCTTCATAGGAGTAATATCCATCAAGTTCTTCGATAATCTTGTCTGGAAATATCTTCTCCATATTCAAGTACCTCTTTCCATACAGAAAACTCTATACTTTGGAAGATTTGAATCTCCATAAACTTTCAATGGCTTTTAGCACTAGGAAAGTAAATTTCTGAGAGTTCTTTTTCCTGACTATGCAGCACGTGCCCATAGGCATCCTTGCATAAACAGTCTACATAACAGACTTGTTAGCCAAAAGATACTATTTATTTGACTATGCAGCCAATTCCCTTAGGTGGACCTGCATATTTCAACCCCCTAACGGGTTTGTTAAATAATGGTAATTTCATTCTTGGAAACTAATTCTTCTAATGCCTTTTAGCTCTTTTTCATATCATTCCTTAGGTTCAAATATTCTTAAGTTATATTTTACATATTTTCCCTCATACTTGAGTATGGTACTATGTTTTCAGATGAGTTGTCAAGGAATTGAGTCAATTCTAATCCATTTTGGTCAAAGCTATTTCGACCTTAAACATTAGCCTTTTTATGTCCGACGTGCATGACTTTAAACTTCCCACAAAAGACAAAGGAACTCTGAATAAAAGTCAAGTTCCAGCTCACTAAACATACATTTTGTATGATTTAGGTAATATTGAGCAATTAAAAGGTTCAAAGTTTGTAGGGTTATTTACATTAATCCTAGTAAAAATAAAACTATACTTAATAGGCCCATTGGATTAGGTAAAATTTAAAGCAGGGAGAAAAAGAGAATGTGTGCACAAATGATTGAAGGTGAAAGTGTTTTTCATTGATGCACAAGAGTTAGAAGGACATCCACAGACTGGAGTCTCTTCTTTTTTTTTCAGGAATTACAAAAGACTTTCAACGTAACTCTTCATTTGATTTACAGAATCCTGAGCTTCATTAGAAGCCACCAGGAACTCATTCATTCAACTGGATACCATAAGAGATGCAATGATACTAGCTCTTCTTGGAACAATTGTAAAAGAATGTTCTTGAGTGCGGTTTGAGAAAATTTTTTGCTGATCAAATAGTGACTATGTTTCTGTCCAAGAGACTTGGAAGATGGATACATGGATTTGAGAATGAAGCATTGGAAGTAAAGATCCATTTGGAGAGAGTACTCTTTTTAGATATTGCTCTAATGCCATGTTTGTCTTCTCTCCACCAACCGGCAGCAGAAAACATTTCAGCCCATGGGTTTTCCATTTTCATATCTGCAAGGAAATGGCATGCAGGAAAAATTTGAATGTTCATGCCAATGTTGTTGCTTTTAATGCACAACATAACCGAAATAGAGGATTAGTAGTGCTGCTGCATCTCAGGCATATAATTATTTTCATCTGGAACATTGACTCCTTGTAGATGACCATGACCATATAGAGGCAGGTAGATGATCTCTGGGAAATTAAGATGATATTTATTCAAGTACTTAGCCAAATCTGGGAGAGTGATGTTGCATATATCATATTAATCATGGCCAATGATGTTCATCATGTCATCAATCTGCTTGATAGCTAGTTCATCAGTCATTCTGATTCTATTGGGAGCCATTGAATCTGCACAAAGGATGAATAATTAACTCTTAAGTAAGTTGATTTTTCATAAAATTTGTGAAAGAATTCGAAAAAATGAAAAAGGCATTAAAGAGCGCACGTCTAAAACTTGGCGCGCAAGTATGGAGATGCTGCGCAAGTATCACCGCGTAGGTCCAGATACCTCTACAGCAGCACGACATAAAATAAACAGCGGGAAACAGAGTAACTTGCACGGAAAATGCAACTTGCGTGGCGAGAGCTTGAATGTTTCAAATCCATATTCCTTGTACGAAAGTGAGGCCCTCTATTTATAGACCCGTCCAGGACCCTGTGCGCCGTACCCTGTGCGATCAAGGGCAGTATCCCTGCGCACCAGGCCTTGCGTGCCCTACCTTGTGCGCCCCACCTTTCCTTTGGTTTTCTTCTTTTCCTCAGAGTCACATACTCATTTATTTTGGATCCAACTCTGAGGGGGGACTTTTTTTGACGCTCCTTTTTCATCACAGAGTCCAAAGGAATGTAAAGGGAAATGACTTAGCACAAATTGATTCATCCTTTGAAGAAAACATCAAAAATTGACAAAAGCATGAACATGGCTTCAAAAGAACATAGGTCGTGCAAGTTCTATCATTATCGCGTAAGTCCACTTGCGCGACACCTAATCTTCACGCAAGTGACTTGTGCACCCTAAAGGATAACCTCCTGGGTCTTCTACAGCTTATAAATAGACCCTGTGGTCCCCCCATTCGGAGGAGGAATTTTTTCCAGAAACTCAGATTTGAGCTCTCGGTGCCCTAGTCCCTTCTCAAAGCTTCTGAAACACTTCTAAGGTAATTTATTACCTAGAGCGGAAGATCAAAATAGGGGAAGGAAGGCCTAAGTTTTGAAACTCATCAACACTTGCGCACCTAAGTGGCCAGCCCTTAAGGGAAATGGCCACACTTGCGTGCCACCTAACTCCTTCAATAGAACTTGCGTGCCACTCTTCTGGAAGAACCTCAAGAGGTTTCTAAAGGCTTTAACCAAGAGTCGCTCAAGTATTACCCTGCTGGTTAACTGTCGTGCAAGTACCCATGTGTCGCGCAGGTATACCTACACGCCCACGCAGTACCTGCGTGCCTGCCAAGACTTGCACGCCCCTGCCTTTTTGGGTTCCCTTCTTACCCATTTCACCCCTCTTAAGCCATTCTACCTCTCCTATTCAAGATTCAGTCTTCAAGACACTCTTCAATGCCATTTATGTCATGATTTCTTGATTTTACTTCCTTATCTGAAAGGAATTCTGTGGAATATCTCTCAAAACCTAGTGATTTACACATCTTTATGTCACTAAATATTGAGATTTCATTCATTCAACCTCATCCTTTAAGATGAGAGAACTCATTAAATCTGGGCATCCTCCTTAGGAGTAAGCCCCGACCATAATTCTCTTAACCTGGGCCTCCTTTTCAAAAGTAAGCCCCTGTCCCCTAATTTGGGCATCCTCCTCAGGAGTAAGCCCCAACCATAACATCATTAACCTGGGCCTCCTCTTTCAGGAGTAAGCCCCAGTCTTAATTCCTATTAACCAGTCCAAATTTACCTTTGATCTGGGATTCCTTCTCAGGAGTAAAAACCCAATCATAAGTCCTCTAATAATTTGGGCCTCCTTTTCAGGAGTAAGCCCCTAGTTAGAGTATTCAAATCTCCGTGAAGAACATATACCTTTATGGACCCTGTTCCTGGATTTCTTCCCTGAAGTAAATCCAAATATTCATTTATCTGGGTAGTCATACATACATAAGTCCCACCTTATTTCTTATTATTGCATCTTTCATGGAACAATTGTCTGATTTTTACCAATACCTCTTGTTTCTCACACTGAGCATGACTCACGTGAGCTTAGAATGTAAAAGTAATTATGACATCCTTCTTTGAACCATCAATTATAAACATCATACTCCCTTACTCGAACTACATGGGTTATGATTCCTTTTGTAAACAAAGGATACGTGGGTAGCCCATCTGCGGGTTCGATCCCAACTCTGAAATAATCCATGTCCTTCTAAATGACAATAAACTTCAAGTTCCCCACTGAGTGGCTTTAAAACCAGCATGGTCATCATAATGACCAAGAGACTTTTACGTATAAAAGGATACCATTGACTAAGAATCTCTAACAAATACAGATGATTCTCTATCAATGAAGAACCTCGAATACATGTAAAAGATTCTCTAAATTTCCTACATATCGATCATTGATTTTCAGATCTAAACGAAATCTCATTTTATACTTGGCAATGTAATAAGGATTCACGAACATAACATAAATCTATAAAGAGAGTCCTGGAGTAGACAATAATTCCCCTCAAAAAGGTGTGATGAGTCAGACCACCCATCCTCTC
The DNA here is from genome assembly GCA_963277665.1 of Viscum album. Taxonomy (NCBI): domain Eukaryota; kingdom Viridiplantae; phylum Streptophyta; class Magnoliopsida; order Santalales; family Viscaceae; genus Viscum; species Viscum album. The sequence goes on along the minus strand of OY728142.1, from coordinate 1,813,649,693 downwards.
GACCAATGAAAATTCTTAAGCCTCATCAGTCCACAAACTAATGAGCTCCTACCTTTGGAAAGTAGGTCCAAATGGATGTGGAATCATTGGATGTTTCCGGTTCTACGAACAAACACATTAGAAACCGATTGGAATGTTTGAACCTTCAATCAAGGAGGTCATCCCCGAATTCCAAGGGAAACAGCTGTCAAAATGGCCACCATCTGCACAAGACATGATATGTGCAGGAAAAGCCCATGCTAGGGTGAGTATAACAATAATCACCAGGACAGCCTGAAAACACTAAACACAAAGAACTAAGTATAGTCAGGTCAATATATATGTAATAAAGACAAGAAGGGAAAGAACCCATATATACCCAGGAAAGACACCACACCATGAAGTTGTCATAACCAACTACCAGCCACATGATTCTGCTTGAAGGACTCTTGTTCTGAGAGAACTCACTCCTCGATACATGCCATCAATGGATACACTCGACCAAGAGGTCAAGATCATTTGGGCCCCACCCAAAGAGAACATACTGGTATGAGAATACTATGATACATAGAGAGGGGGGACATGCCTAGTTCCATTGGGGAACACCATGAAACTAATTCAGATCAACCTGCTACATAGGGGATCGTATACCAATGATTCCACAAACCCTACCAATACAACCTTCTAGTTGGAGGATCAACACCCTGCTCAAGGAGTTCATGCCAATTACAAAAACTCAACTATGGAAGATTGTGGATTGAACACCAGCCTCATAGCGGGACACCAAAACTCTATCTAAAACTCAGACTCTAGAGGGGATTTATAGTACAATGACATGGATGTAATGTCACACGGTACCCTCGAGGAAAGGAATTAGGGAACAAACTCAAACTATACTGGTCCAAAAAAGGAAACCAAGAGCCCCTAATCTAAACAAGGTAACCATCATTTGTCTTGGTTCGACATTCCTAATTTTAGGGTCATGTTTCTGCTAACAGAAAATCGTTTGGATGCTCTATATAAGAGTTATGAACATTTAAACAAAGCTACATGCAAACTTGTTAGGGCCTGTAGATCTGCTGTTGTAGTAGGTCCACCTACCACCATAGCCGGTCCACCTACCATTACGATCAGTCCACCTACTGTTGCAGTCACTCCACCGACTGTATGGATGGGATGCTCATGAATCGACTGTTAAGGTCCATCAACCTTATGATCCAGACCAGCCGTTGTGGTCGACCGCTACGGTTGACTGCCCATGGATTGGATGCGTGGTCGTTGCTCCCACCACATCTCAAGATATTCCAAATCCATGGTATACCATCGTGTTCAACTGGAACAGGGACCGACTTTAGTTTCCTCGGATTTAACCCTAGTCTGACTCGGACCTGAATTCAATACACTATCCAGAACAAGATGTGACCCATTGACCTGACCATATCTTACACGCTGGCCTGAAAAAGATCCCACATACACCGCTTTTGTCTTGCATCCACCACTGCCATCCCGAATCTGTCGCTACTTCTGCCTCTACAATCCCTCGCAGAGCACACATCCACCATGGACATTCCTGGCCACACACGGATCCACCACCCGTATGCAGACTACCACTATGCACTGTATCCCATGAATGACACCACTACCGCTTTCCAGTGGTCTCTTCAGCAGACCACCATTCCTCCTCCAATGCATGAAAATTGAAAATATAATAGATCCAAGATCCTTGGGTCTTGATCTACACTGATCTAGCCTCAACTATCAATTTACCGCCTATTTAGGGATCCAATCGAGTTCAAAAGAACACGAAAACAACGATTCAGGACCGTAGGGATCCAACCCACAAAAAATGAAAATAACTGAGGGAGTAATGAAAAATAACAAAGGTTTATCATAATTGGACAAGTTTTCATATCCAATGATCAAGAAAAATGAATTTGGGTTAAAAAACTATATCAATAAAATACAATAAAAATAAATAAATTTTTCAAAGTGATCGATCTTAAAATCAATCTATTCCTAAATTGATTTGTGTTTGTCACAAAAATTAAGAATTTGGAATAAAAAAATCACATGCCCTACCTCAATTTGGTTCAATTTTTGATGAATAAAAGTGTGACGTCCTGGACCCGGCTTCCCCTCATCCCAAGCCCCGAGTCTGATTGGCCACATAACCCTTAGCTTGTCTCCCCGCATACCAAGGGCTGCCGACTAGCAGCGGGGGTGTAATGTTGAGTAAGTGGGGAGACTGTACCCCCATGTCAGAGTACGCAGCGGTATAACAACAAGTAAGAAAAATAGAGTAAGTACAACTAATGGTAAACAAGAGAAAATGGGAACATACAAACCAAACAACAGAAGTAAGAAAAACCCTGATAGATATACAAAATCCACATAGGTAGTGTCTAATACAAAATGGATGTATGGAATGCTGATACAGTAGAAATATCTGGAAAGCATGCTATATAGTAATACAAAAAGAGAACAAAAGTAGTCCACGATCATCTCTATCCAAGCTCGGTCATATGCTCTGGAACTCTAGATAGAACATACATGTATCAAAAACCTGAAGCTGGAACTTTTCCCATACTAGTACCTGCAGTAGTAAAGTCTACACGGGTGCAAAGGAGGCCAACCGGGTAGGGTGTGAGACAAGTCTCAGTAGGCCACCACCAAAGATGTCTACGTGTAATCCAAATAGGTGTTCACAAAACAAATAGTGTGTAGTAAACTGCAAGTAAGTAAAGCAAAGTAATAGACAACCCTCCCGCTCAGGTTCTAGAAGGACACCTGGCAGGTCTACCTGCTTCAGCTCATGGATGGTATTATGAACAATCACCAGGGGTATAAGTACATAGATATATCTTATCACTGGCATGAGGTAAGCATGCCTCTCATCCATGCTTAGCACATCTATAATCATCATCATTGGAATGAGGTATGAATGCCTCTTGTCCACAAGCACTGTAACTAGCATGGGGAAGAATGCCTCCCACTCATAAAGGATATATAGGCACGGGGTAAGAATGCCTCCCGCCCTTACACGGAGATTCATCTGGCACGGGGTCAGAATTCCTCCCGCCCATACAAGGAGGTTCATCTGGAACAGGGTAAGAATGATCCTCGCCCACACACAGAGATTCATCTGGCACGGGGTAAGAATGTCTCCCGCCCATACACAGATTATCACAAGCATGTAAACATAGTATGGCATAACCATTCACATCACAATATATAAGGAAATCGACCTTTTAACATTCCACATTAGTAAAACATGGCATTTCTATAATATCACATAAACACATCTCAAGGAAACATATATTTCAATTAATTCAAGGAGTTCAGGCTATCTCATCCTAGACAACCTCTTACCAAGTCATCTCATTTGCCTAACATGGAAAAATTCCTCTCAATACATATCATTAAGGTCCAAAGGTGAAAAAGGGAAAATCTCAAGGCATATCACCTATGGTTGACCACTCCCGGTCCACACCTCATCTAAATACCCTAACAAGGTTAGATTCATAAATTTCATACCACATGGGTCATTTAAGTATGAATCAGTCATTTCAAATAAGGGGTTTGGCGAAATACAAACCACGACACGATGATAATGACTCAAAAAGGCGAAAACCCAAAATGGAAACCACGTGACCACCTACCTTAGATTTGTAGGCGTAGGCTTGCTTGATATCGACCTCATATTCACAGTAGGTTGGTAGAGATCCGAGTTTTAGTCCAATTCCATGAAAATAGGGAATATGATCCTGCATCAAAATAGTGAAATGAATACCAAGATTCACCGAGGAAGGAAGCTTAGTTGTGGTAACCCTTACCTTGGCCTTTCCAACACTTCAGTCAGATCAAGATTCGTACATCGGGGGAAGAATCCACAAGATAAAGAGAGGGAGGAGGTTTTTGGATATCAAAAGAGGGCTCCCCTCTATTCTATTTGCAGGAAGGAGGAAAAAAGAGGACTTTTAGTCCTTTAAAACAGTAAGGGAAAAATGGAACCCAGAACTAGGTCGCACGGTTTAGGCGCACGGTTTACCAAACCGTGTGCAAACCGTGTGCACCTCCCTGCCTCCTAGAAAAAATCCGCATGGTCGTGCGGCCTAGTCCACATGGTCATGCGCCCCTGCAGGTGCCCTTTTCTGCAGCCGCATGGTTTATCCCAAACCGTGCGCAGACAGTGCACAGGCTGTGTGCCACTGTCTGTAAGCCCATTTGTCAAAGTCCCGGGCTCCGAACCAACCCTGGACACTTCCAAGACCTTCCATAGGATGTTACACACATTATACAAGCTTAAATGAAATATTTTAAAGAAAAACTAACGATATGTACCTTTTCCAAAGATTCGGGTCATTAAAACCTCCCCTCCTTAAAGAAACTCGTCCCCGAGTTGGCCTTCCGAGGATAATGAGGTGTCATCAACAAAAATCTCTGGCCATTGAGAACATATATCAGCCTCTCGCTCCTAGGTCTCGTCATGTACCCGGTCGTGCTGCCATAACACCCATACAAGAGGAACAGACCTGCCACATAGTGTCTTCATGCTCTGGTAAACAATTTGCATCGGATACTCCTTGAAGAAAGCATCCATATCCTGTTCAACCTCATCAGGCTGAAAAACATGAGTCGGATCTGTAAAGTACCGGCGTAGATGAGATACATGGAAAACATCATGCATGGACTGATATCTCTAAGGAAGTTCAAGATGATAAGCTACTGGTCTGATCTGCTTCATCACCTCAAAGGGTCATCCAAACCTCATTGAAATCTTACCCTGCTTCCGTATACGTCTTTTCCCCAACCTGGGTGATACCTTCAAGAAAACCTGGTTCCAAACCTGGAACTCAAGAGGTCGCCAATGCTTGTCAGCATAATACTACTGTCTAGACTCAGTTGTCTGCATACGCTTCCTAATAAACTGTATCTGCTCTGTAGTCTACTACACAAGATGTGTTCCTAGAACAACTGCCTCCCCTACTTCAAGACAACACAAAGGTGAGCAACAAGGCCTACCATATAAAGCTTAATAGGGAGCCATCTCAATGGTATCCTGGAAGATATTGTTATAACTAAACTCAAAAAGAAGAATGTGTTTCTCCCATGAACCTCCAAAATCAAGAACACAGGCATGTAACATTTCCTCTAGTACCTGTATAGTCCACTTGGTCTGTCTGTCAGTCTGTGGGTGATAGGCCATGCTCAAAAGTACCTGCATATCCAAGGCCTTCTGTAAACCCTGCGAAAACCGAGATATAAAACTAGGATCTCTGTCTGAGATAACAGAATGAGGTGCTCCATGAAGGAGCACTATTTCCTTGACATACAGTCTTCCCAAGTAATAAACCGTGAAGGTCTCCCACACTGCTAATAAATGAGCGAACTTTTTCAGACGATCGATGATAACCCATACTACATCATTGCCACGAGGTGACCTGGGTAAATTGGTTACAAAGTCCATAGAAACATCGTCTCATTTCCACTCCAAAATGGACAATGGCTACAAAAGCCCTACCGGACACTGATGTTCCACCTTCACCTCCTGACAGGTGGAACAACGTGTGATAAAACCGGATATCTCCCACTTCATGTTAGGCCACCAGTACTGTCGTCGTAAATAACGATACATTTTGGTGATGCCTGGGTGAACTGCCCATGTTGAGGCATGGAAATCCATCATCAACTCCTCTCTGATGTCTGCTGGGACCTGTACATGCCTATAGAATAATAAAGTATCACCTTCATCCATGATCAAATCTGTAGAGGCATCATCCGTGACACTTTATCATAGAACAAGACCTTCCAGATCTGATAACTGTCTTGCCATGACCCGTTCAAAAAGAGTAAATGTCACCACTAAGGCTAAGAGAACAGTTTAACCCTGACCCTCCTGAACCTCAACATGCATCTTCGAAAATAGGTCCATCATCTTCCACTCCTCATTAGATTCCTGAACCACTTGTGACTTAGTTTTCTGACTCAGCGCATCAGCTACTAAATTTCCTTTCCCATGAGTGTAGGCCAGTTTGAAATCAAAGGATTGCAGGTACTCGACCCACCTGTGTTGCCTGGGATTTAGATCCAGCAGAGTGAAGATATATTTGAGGCTTTTGTGGTCAGTGTGTACCATAAAATGATCTCCCAACAAATAGTGTCTCCAACAATGTAAGGCATGTACAACGGCTGTGATCTCAAGGTCGTGCGTTGGATAATTCCGTTCATGAGCCTTTAACTGACAAAAACCATACGCAATTACTCACTCGTCCTATATCAAGACATCTCCAAGCCCGATACCCGACACATCACAAAAGACCGTATAAGCTCTGCCTGGCTCCGGAAAGATTAGTATCGGTGCTGAAGTTAGTCTTCCCTTCAGTTTCTGAAAAGATACTTCATAAGGTTCCAACCAATCGAATCTCACCCCCTTTTTAGTCAAAGATGTAAGCAGTGATTCTAGTCCTGAAAAGTCCTGAATGAACCACCTATAATATCCAGTAATCCCCAATAAAATACTGATATCAAATACGTTCTTGGGATTCTCCTAATAAATTACATCACTCACCTTCTCAGGGTCAACTAAAACTCCATACTCAGAAATAATGTGACCCAGGAAGTGAACCTTATTTATCCAAAAGTGGCATTTACTGAGCTTAGAATAAAGCTGATGCTCTCTTAGTGTATTCATCACAATCTCAGGATGGGTTTCATGGTCGTGTCTCAAGCGTGAATAGACTAAGATATCATCCACAAATACAACCACAAAATAATAAAGGTAAGGGTGAAAAATATGATTCATAAGATCCATAAACACTACAGGTGAATTCGTAAGCCCAAACGGCATGAATAGGTACCCATAGAGACCATACCTACTCTTGAACATTGTGCGAGGTATGTCTGAAATCCTAACACGCACCTGGTGAGATCCTGATCTCAAATATATCTTTGAAAACACCTTTGCTCCTCGAAGCTGATTGAAGAGGCCGTCAATTCGAGGTAAAGGATACATATTCTTAATAGTCACCTGATTTAACTTACGATAATCCACGCAAAGACAAAGGGTACCATCTGCCTTCTTGGCAAAGAGAACCGGTGATCCCCAAGGAGAAGTAATGGGACATATAAAGCCTTTTCCTTCTAGGTCCTCCAGCTGACTCTTGAGCTCCATAAGTTCCTTAGGTGCCATCCTATAAGGAGGAATGGTCACTGGTGCTGCTCCTAGTATAATCTCAATAGTAAAATCCACCTCTTTCACTAGAGGTTGACCAGAGAAATCATCAGGAAACACATAACTGAAATGCTCCACCACAGGAGGATAAACCGAGGGTTGTAACCCTTGGTCATCGAGATAAAGACTAGAAACCTGTGTTGTGACACCACCTAAACTTTGGTGTTTCGGTCCCGCTCGTGTCACACTGAGATCCCATTATCACTTATTCATATGTGTGTTGCCCTCTGGCGACGTAAACGTCACCCTCCGATGATAGCCGTCAATTCGGGCTCTATAGGGAACTAACCAGTCCATCCCAATTATTACATCAAAACCTGTCATATCCATAACATATAGGTTCCACACGAAAAGGTAACTACCCACCTCGAGGGGAAAATTCTGACAACGAAAAATGCCTTCTGAATGGATACCTAATGGGGTATCTAACGTGATCATTCCATGATATGACTCAACGTCGAGGCCCAAACTTCCAATAATAACCTATGATATAAAAGAGTGAGAAGCGCCTATGTCAAACAAAACAGATACTAAAGTAGAGGCAACTAGAATCATACCTCGTACAGTAGATGGTCCGACGTACTGTTCCTGTGGTGTAGGCTCGACTGCATATAATTGGCTAGTACCACGGCCCTGAGTCATAGCCTGGCTACCTTGAGAAGACCCTCCCTGTTGGTGCTGAGAGTCATACACCTGATTACCTCTACCTCGAATGCCACCACAACCTGATCGGCCGGCGGTATTTCAGCCGCCTGATTGACGTGATCCTGCCGATCCAGCACCAAAGCGTGGAGTAGGTACATATCCCTACTCACTAGGCCCTAGGGTAAAAGTACTGCAGAAACGGTGGAGATGACCCAACCTACCACAACCTCTGAACTCCACTGGATTTCACGTACACTACCTCTTCATATGTCCTAGCACCCCACATTGGTGACAGATAGGAGTACCACCTAAGAAAAAGGTCTGACCACCACTAACACCACGAGAGTCCCCAAAATGCTGCTTCTTCCCAAAAGCAGATCCACTAGAACCCTTAGGTGTCGAACCGCCCTGGTTCAAACTGTCTGATTCTATCAAATTCCTCTCTATGATCAAAGCCTGAATGATAATCTCTGAAATGGTCATCAACCTGAACACGTTAAACTACGACCGGATGGCGTAACACATCCCATCCTCAAAACCCCTAGCAGTCGTGAGATCATCAGCAGCTAGTGTAGGAGCAAAATTTTGTAACTCAGCAAAACTGGACGAATATTCCATGACTGTCATGGTCCCTTGCTGCAGATTCCTAAACTCCCTAGCTCTGTCAACCCTCAAAGTTTGGGGAAAGAAATTATCGTAGAAGATGGTCTGGAAATCAGTCCAAATCATATCTCTCTGCTGTTCCGATTGGGTGATGACATCCCACCACCTCCTGGCTGAACCACGTAGCATATAATCTGCGAGCTTGACCCTCTTCTCTGGAGGCATCTCAAGGTGCTTGAAGTTGGTCAGAATAGCTTCCAACTAGGACTCCAGAGCAGGTGGTCTGCCATCTCCTGTAAAAGTAGGAGGATGCTGTGACTGAAACTCACGGGTCAACTCTTCCATACTCAGGGCAAGTCGCACTCCAAATTGCATACTCTTCATCATATACAAGAAGCTATCACGGAACTGGGAATCGGTTCCCATCTCAGGAATAGAAAGAGGAGCCACGGGTGGCTCAATAGGAAGATCAACTGGCGGTTCAGGGCCCACCACCTCAGGAATGTGATCATCGCCACCTTCAGCAAGTGCAACTCGAGGATGTCTTAGAGACATAGTGCTACAATTCCAAACGAACGTCTCAAAAGAAGAAAACAAAAAATTAAAGGTTTAACACTAGAATCTAGGATAGGTACTAATCCTTCCTACCCCTAAGATCACCTATCCACACCCATAAGATTTCTTAGTAAAACCTGCAAGTATTCCAATTTAACTAAATCCAGTGACATGGAATTTTCCAGCCCATAAGGGCCCATACTCCTCAAGAACTGAAATATGACACACACTTGGATGTCATTTCTCATTTACTTTTTCTAATTAAGTATTTGAATTTCCTTTAAAGAAAATGATTAGTTTAGTTGGAATGTCATTTTCTGATCCATAAGGGCCCATACACCTTATGAACCAAAGAGTGACACCCACTAACACCACATCATTCTTCAATTCACAACTTGCAAGATGGGTTAGTACAGTTGCACACATATTAACAAGGAATGGAAATAAACAACAAGAAATGCTCACTGAAAATTTAAATGTGGCACGAAAAAGATGCATGGCCTAATCACATTGTGCCTATCGTGATGCATTTTCTAATGTATAACCCTAATTTCATTGGGTAAAATCATGAAATCCAAATTCCAACATTGCAAATCTCAATAACATCACAAAACATGTGAGTAACCCAATGGTGAAACGGTATCAATAGTAAATATCAGAATCGATAACAACACAAAATAGGAAACTTGGACCATACCTCGTACATGGGTTCACGACGCCCAAGCACAGCTCATGGCTATGTCACTAAGAATTCACAGTATTCAAGTCTATCTTCACCAAATAGTAAAGAAGGAAAGAAAGAAACCTATGATACCACTTTGTGACGTCCCGGACCCGGATGCCTCTAAACCCGAGCCTCGAGCCCGGTTGGCCACATAACCCCTGGCTCATCTCCCCGTAGGCCAGGGGATGCCAACTAGCAGTGGGGGTGTAATGGTGAGTTATTGGGGAGACTGTACCCCCATGTCAGAGTACACAGTGGTATAGAAGCAAGTAATAAAAATACCTGAAGCACAACCAGTGGTAAATAAGAGAAAAAGGGGAACATACAAACCAAAAAACAGAAGTAAGAAAAACCCTGATAGATATAGAAAATCCACATAGGCATTGTCTAATAAAAAAATGGATGTATGGAATGCTGATACATTAGAAATAGTTGGAAATAATGATATACAGTAATACAAAAAGAGAACAAAAGTAGTCCATGAGAATCTCTATCCAAACTCGGTCCTCTGCTCTAGAACTCTAGCTAGAACATACAAGTATCAACAACCTGAAGCTGGACCTTTTCCCCTACTAGTACCTGCAGTAGTAAAGTATACACGGGTGCCAAGGAGGCCGCCTAGGTAGGGTGTGAGACAAGTCTCAGTAGGCCACCACCCACGATGTCTATGTGTAATCCAAATAGGTGTTCGCAAAATAAACAGTGTGTAGTAAACTGCAAATAAGTAAAGCAAAGTAATAAACAACCCTCCCGCCCAGGTTCCAGAAGGACACCTGGTGGGTCTGCCTGCTTCGGCTCATGGATGGTATTCTGAACAATCACCAGGGGTATAAGTACATAGATATAGGTTATCACTAGAACGAGGTAAGCATGCCTCTCGTCCATGCTTCTCACATCTGTAATAATCATCACTGGCATGAGGTATGAATGCCTCTCGTCCACAAGCACTGTAACTGGTGTGGGGAAGAATTCCTCCCACCCATAAAGGATATATAGGCATGGGGTAAGAATGCCTCCCACCCTCACATGGATATTCATCTGGCACGGGGTAAGAATGCCTCCCTCCCAGACACGGAGGTTCATCTAGAACATGGCAAGAATACTTCCCGCCCACACATAGAGATTCATCTGCCATGTGGTAAGAATGACTCCTACCTATACACGGATTATCACAAGAATGTCAACACAGTATGGCATAACCATTCACATCACAATATATAAGTCAATACACCTTTTAACATTCCACATTAATAAATCATGGAATTTCCATAATATCACATAAATACATCTCAAGGCAATATACATTTCAATTCATTCAAGGGGTTTAAGATATCTCATCCTAGCCAACCGCTAACCAAGTCATCTCATTTTCCTAACATGGAAAATTCCTCTCAAGACATATCATTAAGTTATAAATGTGAAAAAGGGCCAAATCTCAAGGCATATCACCTATGGTTGACCACTCCCGGTCCACACCTCATCTATATACCCTAACAAGGTTAGATTAATAAATCCCATACCACACAGGTCATTTAGATATGAAGAAGTCATTTCAAATAAGGGTTTTGGCGAAATACAGACCACGACATGATGATAATTACTAAAAAAGGCGAAAACCCAAAATGGAAACCACGTGACCACCTACCTTAGAGCTGTAGGCATAAGCTCGCTTGATATCGACCTCAGATTCATAGTAGGTTGGAAGAGATCTGAGTTTCAGTCTAATGCCCTGGAAATAGGGCATATGAGCCTGCATCAAAATAGATAAATGAATACTAAGATTCACCGAGGAAGGAAGCTTAGGTATGGTAAGCCTTACCTTGGCCTTTACAATGCTTCCATCAGATCAAGATTCGGACCCTGGGGGAAGAATCCACAAGATAAATAGAGGGAAGAGGTTTTTTGGGGCTCAAAAGCGGGCTCCCCTCTGTTCTGTCAGTGGGAAGGAGGAACAAAGAAGGCTTTTAGGCCTTTAAAACAAGTAAGGGCAAAATGGTAAATTCACCCAGAACTGGGTCGCACGGTTTATCAAACCGTGCGCACCTCCCTTCCTCTAAGACAAAAGCCATATGGTCGTGCAGCCTGGTCCGCATGGCCGTGCACCCATGCAAGTGCCCTTGTTTGTAGTCGCACGGTTTATCCCAAACAGTGCGCAGACCGTGTGCAGGCCGTGCACCACTGCCTGTAAGCCCATTTCTCAAACTCTCAGGCTCGAAACCAACCCCGGAAACTTCTCGGACCTTCCTTAGGATGTTACACACATTATACAAGCTTAAAGTAATGATTTTAAAGAAAAAGTAATGATTCGTACCTTTTCCAAAGAGTCGGGTCATTACAAAAGGATCTTTTTCTCATTCATTAGAGTGATCCTTCTACATCATTGTGTGTCATTTTTTGATCCTTGATCCATAATTGTTCATTAGAAAGGATTCCCAAAGCTATTTATCCATGATCATTCAGAATTTTTTGGGTTATGTGAATAACTTTGGAATTATGACATAAGGATACAAATAAATAACAATTTCCATCATCACTACATCAAAAAAATAATTTAATTATTTTATTTGTTTTATGTATGTAGTGGATTTTTCATAAAAGACCCACACCGACCAATTTTAGGTCGCACCTATTGTAAAACCACTATTCTGAACTCAATAGTGCCCTCATATTTTTGAGTCGAGCACCCATTTAAGATTTGTTCCTCTTATTACAGAAAACTATGTGCACATTCTATCAAATATTTTAGTAATTTTAAAATATTTATTCCAGGCACACAAAGCCTTATAATCGCATGCCATCTCATCACCTTCTCTCAAAAATATTCCATATAATATATAAAAACAAAAAACAAAAATACAAGATGTTATAAAGGCTCAAAACCCAGAATAGGATATGGAGGATCTCTCAAATTTAGGAGGGATAATATTCATGGGGAAGAAATAAAAATGGAGGGATAAATTTAAATAGAAAGAGGGAAAAATGATAATTTTACCCATTGTTAATGTTTTTATAGTTTTTACTCAATGTTTTCCAAACAATAATCCAACCACGCACCGCAAATATCCACAAGGAACACCCCCTTGAATTGTTTTCACATAGTTATGCAAGTCTTGTGCACACAATGCGAATCATATCTATAAGTAACCTACACAATTTCACACAGTTTTACATCCTCCCTATAATTATTTTTTGAACCATTATCCTATAAAATGGGTCTCCTAGTTGTGACACATGATTAATACTTACCTTATTCCAATGTTGTTCCCCAATTTATTTCCCCAAAAACTATATCTTTAGGGTTAGAACAAGCCCCAAACACACCCAAAACCTTCCTTATATTGTCAGGAATTTATATTAGTGTAAAAAAATAGGTTTAAATATTAATGTTGAGAATATATAATTATTTTAAAATATAGTATCTTATAGTTTTTAGGAAAAATGATACGAAAAGTCTATCTATATCAATATTTTTTTGATAATTCAATTTTAATTTTCCATAAAATCTATGGTGAAAGTGATTTTAAACATTTTTATTTAAGAAAAATGACATTGAAAGTGAATTTACAAATAAAATTTTATTTAAAAAAACATTAAAAGTCTCTATATCTAAATTTAGGTGATATTAGAACACTATTTTTCATAACAACCAATGTAAAAATTCATATTAGACATTTTTCATCAATAAAATATGTTAACACTAAACATTTTAACATTATTTTAATTCATGACACTTTTTAACTAATGATAAAAATGTAAAATAACCAATGTTGAATGGGTTACTATATAGTAGTGACTCATTCAAAATAGTGTTCTTTTAGATTAAAAAAAGACTTATAAATTTTCCATAAATTTTTTTTATTTAGTTTAAGTGAGAGATTGATGGAAATATACACCAATTCATAAAGTAAGTTGTAGTGAGACCCATCATTATATGATTTGTGTTAGACTGTGGTTCTTGATATCACATCATGGTGTTTATTATAAATTATATAAGATATATCATTTAGGTGAATAACCTAGGAAAATTAATATGATTGATTTAGTTTGTGACATTTCATATGATGATTTATAGATTAAGTGAATACTAAAATATGTTTTAAAAGGATAATATAATTCCTCATCCTTAAACATTACATTATCTTGAGTAAAGTCAATAATTCACATTGAGGATCTGTTCAGGGTTGGATCTTTAGAGAATTAGGGCATGACTATTACATAAAAAACATAGAAATAAAAAGTGGACACTTACAATAGTATCTGTTTCATCCATAATATAAAAAAAATAAAAATAAACATGGTTTATTTTCATGTATAATAATCATAACTTTTCCTTGACTATATCCATGAATATTTCTACCCTAAATCTTGTAAAAACATTCAAAACTTGGGATGAGCATAAAAATCTCAGTAAGGGATATAAAAATAAAGAAAAACCATTAGTCTAGGTAAAACATGATAACCCATTCAACATTCTTTGAGCGGATGAAATAAATCATTTTCACATGAATAACACTCATACTTTTTTTCTCAATGAAAAACACCAAAATAAATTAAAAATCATTTAGGTGACATAGAGAACCATATACATAAAACCATTTAAAATATCTTCTAATTGAAACTTCCATATGGTTTACTTCCAAATTAGTGATCTATAATGGGGATCACCCTTCGTATAATCTATATCGGGCTCACCCATGAGCAATAATGGGGCTAAACCCTTCGTATAAGCTGTTTCGGGCTAACCCGTGAGCTATAATGGGGCCCAACGCTTTGTATAAGCAATATCGGGCTCACATGTGATCTATAATTGGGCTCAAACCTTCATATAAGTTGTTTCAGTCTCACCTATTTTATATAATTATCATGTACCATTTCATGAATAAAATATGTTCCTCATGAAATCCCTTTTTTGAAATCTTTTTTTAATCCCATATGAAACAAAATTCTATATAAAAATACCATTTTCATTTAAAAACCCATTTTCAATACCAAGATACCCAAATAAAGGAATAAGGGATTTATTTTCATTTTAAAAGACATTAATTCTTATATAGAAATCTAAATATCAAATAACAGTTACATCGATGGATAATTCTTTGTCGCCATATACTTTTAAAAAACACTACTTTTTCATTTTGAAAATAAATTAAAAAAATTCATATAAAAATATTTATTTTGAAAAAAATGAACAAAATTCAATATTGACATAAAAGTTTCTGTATATTATTTTAATACCCATATAAATAAATATGTAATTCAATATCATGAATAAAAAGATTTGATAATTAAATCTTTAAATGTTCAAGGTGTCCCATACCACTTTGAACATTTAAATATTAATCTCCAAGATTTAATAAATAACATTAGTATAGATAAAATATGGATATTAAATGTCATATTGGCTATATATGAATGTCATGAAAGTCTAAATGTGTATATTATCAAAAAATTCCTCAATGAAAGGAGATTGAGACGAAGTCCCTTACATTTAGTCTAACATGTCTCATTTGTTCTTTAATTTCCTGAATAATATACTTAGGTTAATTTATAATTTCTTGAGAACCTTTTTCAAGTTAATTATTCCTTTTATATCACTTATTACCCGGTTATAGCAATTATTTAATTATTTGAGTTCATATCAGACATTTTTTTATGTTTAGTATTTGATTAAAAAATTATATTGTTTTGATGCAAATTATCCATGTGGTCATAAGTAAATTATCTTCATAATATTATTCATCATTTAAATATCATATATATCCATTATATATGTATTTATAATCTTCCATAATTATTTGGAGATAATAAATTAAATACACTGTTTATGGAGATGGTAGGCCGTACGTATGCATGAACGCTACTTTTTCCTCAAAAGTTTTTAGATAATAAAAAAATGAATTTTCAATCAGTATGTATGAACGCTACTTTCATTTCATTGTCATATTAAAGGAATGAAAAATAAATGATACATAAGTATATTATAATTACATTACAATACCTATATTATATATGATACGTAAGTTCATTAACTCCATCCTTTATACATTCCATGTATGGAATAAACAAGTCATGTCACTTTGAGGGGGCGGTAGTCTACACTTCCTAAAATGAAATTATCATATTTACACATTATGGAAAGCATAATGGTATGTTTTAAATAAACATTATAGAAGAATATACAAAAAATAAATATAATATATTTCATATATTAATAATGTTTCATTATAATGGACACCATGATAGGTGGTAAGGGAAAATTGAATAGTCATCGTTTCGTGAGGCAGTAGTTCGTCGTACACAAAAATAGTATATTGTATATCTATTAGATGGTGGTGCTAGTAAGTTTAGGTCAAAACCTTATCATAAAAACATTCTATTATATTTAGTATAATGTTTTTATTATAAAATAATGGAATAAAATAGAATAGGTGGTGGAGATGGAAAATAAAGGAAAGGAGCTTGAGAGAATACATTAACTCAAAATTGGGTAACTCCTTTTGATTTGAGCCAAAATGATTATTTGAGATGTCTTCTTCCCAAGGTATGAAATCTAGGTGTATGTTAAGGATATTGGGAGCTTATTTGAATAGAATTTTTATGAGACAAGAGGCTTGAGAGGCATGAGCAAGTGGGCAGAGGTGGTGGCCTTTTATAAGAGGGAGGAGGGGCACTTTAGGAAAGTCTTGAAATATTATTTTATTATAAATTTATTTTCGAATTATAATAGTTACAAAGGGATAAATTTTGAGGATAAAATGAGGATGTGAAAATAATCTCAACCAAAAGGTTTTAGACAAGTTTAGGTCACAGAATTAACATTATATTTTAGAATTAACCCTTAGTTAAAAACACTAACTCTTACCACACATGGGAATTCCCTCTCGAAAGAAGGAACATTAACTCTTACCATGTCTTCTTGTATTTTCATAATATATGGTTACTATAGTTATTAAAAAATTCCAATAGAGCCACAAGTGGATCATTAATGAAATATTTAACATTATATAAGTCTTTTCTCTGAATCGATGATTTTTAGGACTATTATATCATTTAATAAAATAGTATTTTGTTTAAAAACTCATTTATGTCAATTTTGACACTATTTAGTAATTGATTTTTTTTAAATTCATAACAACTTGATTACTTAGAAACAAAGTAATTAAATAATCTATCACATATAAATTTCATCCAAAAAATCATGTATATCATAAAAATGTTCAAATTTCATTTATTTTATTATTTATAATATCATTTATCTAAATCTTTAATTAATTAGGTAATCACTTTATCATAATTGTGTCATAAATAAATTTATTTATTTAATGTAATAAAATTATAAATAAAATACCATAATTTAGGAAAAATGTTTAGCTTTATAATTACTATTTATAGTTTAAGATATCATTTATATAAATTAAATTAATATTATTTTAGTTAGGTGATACATGTTTATGTTATATTTCCCTTTTCTTTAAAATAAATATTATGAAAGGTCATTATCACACCCAAGTGGCTCCATGGGGTCCTAAAATCATCCAAAATATGTCCATTGTTGACCATATCTCATCCAATCAGATTCATAAAAATGTTAAAGTAGTTTTAAATTATTATAATATTATTTTTAACCTTTATTTACGTGATTTACCCTTTAACCATGGTAAATAAAATTAATTACTAAAGTTACTGTTCATAATATTAAAAAATAAAGGGTACCTAATATAACAATTTGGACCATATGATTCTAAATATGGAATTAATTTTTCCAAATTCAAAATACATAAGTTGTAGTAATCAATTTAAAATTGATTCTCAATGTCAAAACCAGAAAGTGTGTTTTTAAGAAGTAAAAACTATCAAATGATTGACATGTGTTTATGTTCAATTAAAATGTGAAATTACTTCCAATGACCAATATTGGATTAAATTATAAAAACATAATCCAATTACACTTTAAATCCAATTAAAATTAAAATCTAATTGTATAAGTAAATTATATGAAAATGATGTTTTGAATTAAAATGCAGTATTTTTCACTATTCTTAAAAATATCGATTTTATCAGAAAAATGCCAAAATTTAAACCCATGTAAATTTTGACTCACAATTATAAAGAATAAGATTATTTTATCAAATAAACATCTAAAAGTGAGAAAAAAAATATATTTAGAAAGATTTCGCCATCAAAAGGTGGTAAAATGATCTTTTAAAAGTATTTGAGTATTTTATGCATAAAATTAGATTTATTCTCATTTTAAGCCTCTAAAATTTATTGGATAAAAGTAAAAATATTTAAAAAATATGTAAAATAATAATATAGTTACTTATGTTAATTCTCTAAAATACAACGACTAGGAATTAACTATCATTTAAAATAATAATATTATTATTGTATTATTTTTTCGGTATAACTCAATGTAGTGTGAAACATAAGATTTCGAAGAAACTCATTGTTGTGTATTCGGTACAATATTATACATATTGTCCCTAGAAATTAATATTAAATTAAAAAAATATTAATATATATATATATAAAAATTTATTATTCTATTAATACCTGGGATATTACATCATTCTCCCTTTTGGAAATTGCATCCTTTCAATTTTAAAATTGGGCTAGGAAACATCATTAAAAATTCCACATTGGAAAAAGATTCAATAAAACTATCACTTTAAAAGAAATAAAGAGAATTACTAAGGTCACATGAGATAACAGATACTAGTATTACATGTAGGATAACAAGGATATGGAAGAAAAACTAACCATCTTGTTCTGATAGAGAGTGAGATAAAACATGAATTGAAGAAAGTTAACAACTATAAAACCATAAACGTGTGATGGGTTAAATTGTCTTCGATTTCCCGGTAGGAAATGTAAATGGAAAATAATTTTGTTTTAATATTATTTTCATAATGTTGAGGAATTTATTTATGAGTTTGAATAAGAACATAAAGAATCGTACTTACTTGTCAAGTAGAGTTTCATCCTTTAATAATTATCTACCACAAACTCATCTTTTCTCTAAAAGATGAGTATTCAAGATGACTTTTTCACACATGAAGTGCTAGAATAAACTTATAGATAATCACATAATCCAAAAAATAATAATTATATATTTCCCCTATCTTTAGACATTAAACAATACCAAAATGGTTAGTACAAGATAAGATAATCACCCAAAAAGAATAATCCTTTATTAGGATAGGGAGTGCTTTTAATCTCTAAAATTCAATAGTAATACCCAAGTTCTACATTGAACATTAAAAAAACTAATTTACTTAAAATTCCTCAAAATAATCCAAACTATGTTTGAAACCAAAAATTTATAAGGATTTGATCACATATTCTTCCACTATAAATCTTACATTTATCCCCAAATAACATCGACTTCCCTTGAAGTCTCAAACTTAAAATTAATTAACCGAATCCAAAATTCTCCATGATAGGTTAATCATTTCCATAAAAAACCAAAATCTCTATATGTCCCCAATAAAAAAATAGATTCCTCCAAAATAAAATTCCACCATTAATTCTAAAATTAAATCACAAAGTATTCTATTTTCCTTACACATATAGTGTTCCCAAAAGAACGAACGTCTTTCGAAATAACATTTATCACTTAATCATTAAATCATTTTCCAATACTAAGTATATCCATTAGATAAAACATAAAGTTCCCAAAATCAACTTATTCTTGATCCATAAAATCATTTAACTAAAAAGAATAAGTTATAATAACCAGGGACTTTATGTAGGCCAGTGGTATGCGATAAATCCCAATTGCACTTCGGTTGTGGGTTTGATTCCAGTAGCATTTTCCGACGCGATGTGTTGTCACACAGTCTGTCTGTGGTCATTTTCCAAAAACTATATAATTTTATAACATTCCAAAAAATGAGATAACATATTAAAAATTAACCATAACATATTTAAACCTCAAAGTTATCTCATACCTCACATTTTCATCCCAAAAATTAATAATCCCTAATTTCCTCAAAGGTGAATGTCTCCAAAAATACCATTAGTCACCTTAACATTACAAATCATAAATCCTCAAAAGGGGTTTCTAAAAAACTGAACTTATGATATATCATAAAATTAAAAACCCATAATGATATCCCTAACCCTTAAGAAAACATCCTAATATCCAAAGTTGTCTAAACCATCCTCTGATACCAACTATAAGGCCCAACCTTAAACATTTCATAATCTCGATTTAAGTAAAGAATTAAAATTTAGGATCTTTTCTAGTTTAGGTATTTAGATAATTATGCCACAACCATTACATAACAAAAACATATAAATACAAAGTGGACATTATCAACAATATCTGTTTCTTCGATAACATAAAAACTTCTAAAAATAAACATTGTTTCTTTTCATGTCTAATCATCATAAATTTTCCTAGATTACATCCTTGACTCTATCCTCCCTTATATCCTATAAAAACATTTAAAAAATTGGTATTATCACCAAAATCTCAATAAGGGAAATAAAAACAAAGAAAACCCATTAGTATAGTTAAAACCTGATAACCCATTCAATGTTCTTTGAGTAGCTAAAACAAAACATTTTCACATGAATAACACTCATAATTTTTTCTCAATGAAAACAACTAAAATAAATTTAAAATCTTTTAGGTGACTTAGAGTATCATGTACATAAAAACCTTTCAAACATCTTCCAATTAGAATAACCATATGGTTGAATTCCAAATTGGAGATCTATAATGAGGATCACCCTTAGTATAAGCTATATCAGGATAAATCGTGAACTATAATGGGGATAAAACCTGAGTATAATCTATTTCAGGATCACCTAGTTCATATAATGTTCATGTAACATTTCATTAATAAGACACGTTCATCAAAAAACCCCTTTATTGAAGGATTATTATATTACCATATGAAAAACATTTCCATATAAAAATGCCATTTTCATTTAAGAACTCATTTCCAATACCAAGATACCCAAATAAAGGAATAAGGGGTTTAATTTCATTTTAAAATACATTAAGGTTTATAAGGGAAGCCAAATATCAAATAAAAATTATGGCGGTATAGAAGTCGTTGTCGCTGTATACATTAAAAAACATTCCTTTTGTCATATTGTAAAGAAAGTAAAATAATTCGTAAAGAAAGATTCTTTTTGAAAACATTGAATGAAATTAAATATTGATGTAAAATTTCTTTTATATTCCTTTTATACCCATATAAGTAAATATCTAATTCAATATCATGAAGAAAAAGACTTGATAATTAAATATTTAAATGTTCAAGGTGTCCCATACCACTTCAAAAATATAAATATTAATCTCCAGAATTTAATAAATAACATTAGTGTAGATAAAATATGGATATGAAATGCCATAGTGGATTTATATACACCTTATAAAATAATAAAGGTGCATATTATCAAGAAATTCCTCAATGAAAAGAGATTGATACGATGACCCTTACCTTGAGTCCAACTTGTCTCGTTTGTTCTTTAATTTCCTGAATAATAAACTTAGTCTAATTTTTAATTTCTTGAGAACATTTTTCAAGTTAATTATTCTTTTTATATCACTTATTACCATGTTATATAAATTATTTAATTATTTGAGTTCATATCAGACTTTTTGTCGATGTTCAGTATTTGAGTCAAAAAATGAACTTGTTTTGATGCAAATTATCCAAGTGGTCATAAGTCCATTATCTCCATAATATTATTTTTGATTTAAATAAAATATATATCTAGTATATATGTATTTATAATATTCCATAATCATTTGGAGATAAGAACTGAAATGCACCGTTCATGGAGACAGTAGGCCGTACGTACGCATGAATGCTACTTTAATTTCTTTGTAATATTAAAGGAATGAAAACTAAATGATAAATAGATATATTATAATTACATTATAATACCTATTTTATATATGTTACATAATTTTATTAACTCCATACTTTAGATTCTACATGTCTGGCATGAACGAGTCATATCACTTTGAGGGGGCGGTAGTCCACACTTCCTCAAATAAAATAATCATATTTACACATTATGGAAAGCATAAAGGTATGTAGTAAATAAAAATTATAGAATCATAGAGTGAAAATAAATATGATATATTTCATATAAAAATATAGTTCCATAATAATTACTTCTATGATAGGTGGTAGAAGAAAATTGAACAATCATCGTTTCATGAGGAATTAATTCACCGTACACAGAAATAATATGTTCTATATCCATTAGATGGAGGTGTGTGTAAGTGTAGGTTGAAAACTCAGAATAAAAACATCCTAGTATATTGATGATACTGTATTTGTTATAAAATAATGAAATAAAAAGTTATTAGGGTGTATAAGGATAATTAAGGAAGGAGCTTCAGAGAAGACGTTACCTCATAATTGGGCAACTCCTTTTGATTTGAGAAAAAATGATTCTTTGAATTTTCTTATACCCAAGTAAGGATTCTAGAAGTAAGAGAATGATTTTGGGATACTATTTGAGAATATTATGGATTATCCAGGGGGATTTAAAAGTGTGAGTAAGTGGGTAGAGGTGGTGGCCTTTTATAAGAGAGAGGAGGGGCACTTTAGGAAAGTCTTGAAATATTATATTATTATAAATTTATTTTAGAATTATAATACATAAAAAGTAAAAACTTTAGAGTATAATCTGATTATGGGTCTCAATATTCTCAAAAAATAGGTTTTATACAATTTTAGGTCAAAAAATTAACCTTATCTTTTAGCTTTAACACTTAGTTAAAAACATTAACTCTTACCATGTCTTCTTTTATTTTCATAATATATGGTTACTATAGTTACTATAAAATGCCAATATAAACACATGTGTATAATTAATGAAATTGGTAATAATATGTAAGTTAGTTGGCCTAACCATATATTTTTAGGACTATTATATCATTTAATGAAATATAATTTGTTTTAAAAACCCATTTATGTCAATTTTGACACTATTTAGTAATTGATTTTTGTTAAATTCATAACAACTTGATTACAAAAAAACAAAGGAATTTAATCATCCGTAACTTTTTAATGTCATAAAGATTTTTTTGGATGTCATAAAAATTTTAAATTCCATTTATTTTAATATTTATAATATCATTTATTTGAATCTTTCATTAATAAGGTAATCACTGCATCATAATTGTGTCAGAAATATATTTATTTATTTAATGTCTAAAAACTATAAATAAACTACCATGATGTGGGAAATATTTTTATCTTTTCAATGAATATTTATAGTAAAATATTTCAATTATATAAACCAAATTAAAATTGTTTTAGTTTGGAGATACATATTTATGTTATATTTCTCTTTTCATTAAAATAAATATTATAAAAGGTCATTATGACACCCATGTGGCTCCAAGGGGTCTGCAAATCAACCCAAGGATGCCTGTGGTCGGCCATATCTCATCCAATAGGAGTATTACACATGTTAGGGTAGTTTTAAATTATTATAATATTATTTGTTTACCCTTATTTACCTAATTTACCTTTTAACCATGGTAAATAAAAATAATTACTGAAGTTACTATTCATAATGTCCAAAAATAAAAGGTACCTATTTAAATAATTTGGAATTTATGATTCCAAATATTGATTCCATTTTTCCAAATTCAAAACCCAAATGTTTTAGTAATTTATTTAAAATTAATTCTCATTATCTAAACCTAAAAGCGAGTTTTTAAGAAGTAAAAACTATGAAAAGATTGACATGTGTATATGTCCAATTTAAATAAAAAATTACTTAAATTGACCATCATGGGATTAAATTGTAGAAACATTAATCCAATTATAGTTTAAATACAATTAAATGTACAATCTAACTATATAAATAAATTATAAGAAAAGACAGTTATGAATTTAAATGCAGTATTTTTCACTATTCATAAGAATATAGATTTTATCAGAGAAATAAAAAAAATTAAAATGAAGTAAATTTTTATTTCCATCTTATAAATAATAAGATTATTTTATTATATAGAATATCTAAAAGTGAAAAAAACTAATTTTAAAAATAGTTCTCCATCAAAAGGCCATAAAACGACCTTTTAAAAGTATTAGTTTATTTTATGCTTAAAATTGTATTCATTCTAATTTTAAGCCTCTAAAATTAATTGGATAAATGTAAAAACATTTAAAAAATATATAAAATCATAATATAGTTAATTCTTTAATTCTTACCAATACGATGGCTAGACGGTAACCACCATTTAAAATAATAATATTGTTGTTGTATTATTTTTTCAGTATAACTCAGTGTTATCTACAGCGTATGATTTTAAAAAAATATGTTGTTGCATTTCTGTTATGATATCATACATAGTGTCCCCTGAAATTAATATTAAATTAAAAAAATATTAATAGTTATGAAAATTTATTATCCTATAAATACCAGGGATGTTACATAAAAGGGGTGTTAAAAAAGAATTTGGTGATTCCACTGTTTTGTGGATACTTTCAGAGGTAGTAACCTATTAGTTGTGATTGGAATATCTTAATCAAACTCACATCAAAGTGGATTTAACATAGACAATGAGGTATTATTTTTGTTATGTTTTTATTTCATATTATTAATTATTTACCCAATTTATCTTTTTATAGGTTTTTTCTTTTCTTAAACTACTTATATATATAGATATGTTCCCTAAAGTCTTTCAATATCATAGTATAAAAATTTTTGTAAATCATTTTTATTACACCTTATAAGAAATATCCTCTACCAAAAATCTCAAAATTGGAATACTAGTCATCATCCCTTTCAAACAATAAAAATATATTTTGGACCACTACATCAAAATGAATTCCCAAACCTACCTAGTTATGGTTAATAAAGGAGTCATAATTAGAGAAAATTCTAGCCTGAGGCTTTATTGGAAGTCGAAATACCTATGAAAATTTCACACATCCAAGACATTTTTTTGAAACTAGCATTAAACAGATATCTCAATCTTAGTTAGGTAAAAAATAACACATTTCTTTTAAGAAAATATATCCCAATAAATATATTTCACACTATTAAAAATATACTTTGGGAAATTTCTATAAAACCAATATTCTTAAAAAAAACTCAAGACATTTATAAGATATCATTTATAATCATATGAACACAAATACACTTAAATATTATTAGTGAATACCTAAAACAATAATAGATAAATTGGTCGAAGATTTGTTTTTCATAAATACCATAAACATTGTTGTCTTTTTCATTAGGTCGAATGATATCACAACATACTAATAATTCCCATACGTACATCAGAATGTCTTCTTTGGGTTATTACAAACCCAAATTCTCAAATAATTTAAGATATCTAGAATGAAAGTAAAAAAGTTATAAACTATATCAAACCTAAATGATAATTCATGTTATCATTAATACTTAGTAAGGAACAATGATTTTCTTTATTGAATTTTACAATTGATAATAAAAAATTAAAAAATGTAAGCTACCATCTGTATTATTTGATTACAGGACTAGTGAACCCCTGATGGCACATCTAGATGAATTTAACATTTTATAAGTAAATCATTAATATCAAACCTTAATTTGTGGGGATCTACTAGATTCATCCTATAAAAATGTTAAATTTTTTGTTGATTCTATGATTAAATTCAATACTACATATGATCTAATAATATATTGGAAAACTAACAATATCCTCAATAAAAACAATAATAAATACTTTAATAACAAGTGGTAACAATTTAACATATTCTAGAACTATGTGAAATAATAAGAACTTCAACTATAAATAGACTTGTTAAAGAGGAAAACATAGTTATATAGGCATGTTATCATCATTTCGACAAATAAATAAAAATTGAATCCCAAACCTGAGAAATCGACAATTTTCTAATAAAACACAATGCAAGTATACACAAAAAAACCAATCAATTCCAAGAATAACTTCATAAGGGTTAACCTAGAAAAAAATAATATCCCAAGACAAAAGATGTTTTTCAATATAATAAAACATCACAAAAAATTATAAATATATAATATACTCTAATTGGTGTAGAAAATACCAATAGTTGACTTAAACTCTTGAAAGAAAATTCATGAATAATGGTTAGAAAAAAAAGGAATGGTAAGCACTAATGTATATCAACATAGAAACAAGATATGAATATATAAATTCTATATATATCATAAATTCGGTACCATTAACATTAATAAACTCATCATCATAAAATATAACTCTCTCTACTACCCAACCACAATAACCTAGCATCCAACTTCTACATCTACCATAATAATGATGCTTGAATTAAGGTCACTGAAAACAAACATTCTACTTCACTTGACCAGATCCTCAATTCATTTTAGGACTAATAATATGAATGAATGGTTATTTATACTATAAGTTATACTATGTATGTATTAGGTACTATCATTAATAAAAAATTTCTATCATAATACACTCCATCCGCTACCGATATCCTAAAAAATATGGGAACTCATGCCAAAGATTCCACATATCTCCACAAGAAAAATATATCAGACCACTTATAGTTCCATGGAATCTTGATTGACTATTTCATGAGAATTAATTTTTTTATTAAAATGAAAACCTACAATCACATTAGAATCAAAACTATCCTAATGAATGAGAATAATGAATCCATAATTTGATCTTCCAATACTTTATCTAGTCACCTCTGATTGAGAACATTCCTTAGTCAAAAACCTCTCCCCTATCATGCCGCACTTGATCACCTTAGAATGGGTACTAAGTTAGGGGGTGTCTATTTTAATTTAGATCTACAAATAAATAACTACCTAAAAATTTTATTCCTTAGGACCTTATCAACCAATATATATAGAGAATAATGTATTGAATTCATTTCTTTCTTATCAGAGGATGAAGTACTGTTATTCTTAAAAAGAATCTATAAAAGTAATTCTTGATTCTCAATATAGATGGTCAATATGAGTAAAACCTTTAAAACTAATCCTAAAATTTATTCTAATAAACTTGAGACTTAGGTTGAATCCCAAGATAAAATTTATACCAATGTGATGTTAATCAGCCTTAAAAAGACCACCTCTAAAATTACAAGATTCTCCATCGATGATAGAGCCAACCAAAATGTTATGTCCCCCTTATCTAGATAATTCTTAGTATCTTGATCTAAGATGGATTTATAATACCTTTATAACTCCTACCATTAAAAATGAAACAAAGATGCATCCTAATACTCATCCACCATAAGAACTACATCCTTAACCCTCTAATGTACTAGCTTAGGATATTGCAGCTAATCCTTTTATCAAAACCATTAAGGATAAATAATATAAATATAAAAATAGAATGATACATAGTAAAATTGAAACCATGTATATGAATTTCATGGATATATATTTTGTTCTGCTAGTTACCCCCATAAACCATCCATTAAGAACCTGAAATCATTATGATCTATGTATAACTACCACATCTGTATCCTATAACTAAAATAATTCCCTCTCTTAGTTTTTAATGGAGAGTAGGTAATCAAGGTCCTTTTATATAATCATAGGGGTCCTCTACAACCATAATCAGTTTTTTTGGTTTAATTCATATACTATGTTCAAGTATACTATTGTCATACCACCCAATAAAACAATATAAATGATGGCTCCAGACTCTATTATAATCCTAGAAATGAAACCATTATGTCATGAACCATCCTATTTGAGACCCCTCCATCATTTAGTAATAAAAATAGAGGAAACAAACTCATACAACCTCTAATAAGCCTGAGTCTAGTAGTGAAAATTGAGCGTATAAATCTATATACATGGAATATATTTCCCTCACATACATGTATAAGAATAATAAGTAACATGAAATATCCAATGTAAAATTTCACATATAAACATTAATTAATTATACA
Source organism: Viscum album (assembly GCA_963277665.1). Lineage (NCBI taxonomy): Eukaryota > Viridiplantae > Streptophyta > Magnoliopsida > Santalales > Viscaceae > Viscum > Viscum album. Next base: position 1,813,622,062 of record OY728142.1, on the reverse strand, counting down.
AAGAAAATAATATAATGACAAGTCTACCATTTGAAAATACAACTACAAAACCCTATGTTAAAAGAGACACAAAATATCATGGTGTACCTTAGTAATGGTATGAATAAAAAACTAAATATGTAGTTATCCACTTACCACTAGGATAGTGCTACTCAAAACTACTACCAAAATTCTACTAAATAGATAAGAAATACATAATATTGAAGTAGGGATGAGTATAAACATACAAAGTTGGTTCCCTCTAAAGCCTCTAACTATTCTAGTGTAATCAGTGCATATTAATGAATAAATGAGTTTATAAAATAAATAAGAATAATAACCCATGAATTTTCAAGGTTTATAACTTTTGAAAACACCTCACACATCCATTTAAAAACACTGACAAAATTACAAGGTTATATATAATATATAGCACACACTACCAAACTATCAAAAAAATGTTCCCCCACAAATCATGAGACACCGCACCAGTTTTATAGCCCTAACATCAAATATATCTTGAATAAACACTAAAAATGAATTCATATCCAAATTTTAATAATTCTCAAGACCATAAATTCATATTTATAAGTGGGGGTGTGGATAAAGGTAGGATTAGCTTACTATCGAGTGGGCCACACACTGCCTGGATATCAGGTCACACTCACAAATCAATTACTTGAGGATAGATTTAGTGATTAACTCTTTAAAAACACTAAAAATTATAAAAAATATACAATAGAATAAAAATCAACTGAAAATTACCACTAACAATAAAATCAAACATGGAATCTCTATAAAATAAAATCAAGGTACACATCTCATTAAATATCTAATATCCCAAACCTAATTAGTCTATATGAATCTTTCAACATCATAGTGAATCAATATATTCACCTCTCACTAAGGAATCATATAATTTCTAGGAGGACTCATGAAATCCACATATTTAAAATTATACTCATTTATAGAATGAAAAATCTAGAAATAAAAAACTATAAAAACCATGCATTTCCAATATCAACATATTAGAAACACTAGTTTCCTTAATCAAAAAATAACCACATAATTAATTTAACAAAATAAATGTAATGGATCATTTCCTCTAGGACCATCAATTTTCTAGTTTTTTGGTTAAAGAGTGCTAAGAGGATGCTAGAGGTGGTTCAATGGAGGTTGGAGATACTGCAGAACTACAAAATTATTTTCTACACTGTAAAAGAGGATTTTACCGCATAATAATCTGTTTTAGACTTGAATGGGTAGTGTTTTATGACTAGTACATAGCGTAGGACTGGCCATGAAAAAGGTTTTGATGCCCTAAAATATATATTTATGGAATAAATCAATTAATATATATACACTATGTTTTCTAGATAAATGTTATGTTTTGAGGGTTTTAGAGTGTATGTTTATTAGGTCCATGGAAATTGCAGTGCAAAAGTGTGGTTTAAACTGTAAATGGTTGAGTTGAAAGTTGTTTATAAGTCTTCTTTAATTTATTATTTCATCACTCTACCAATAGTCTCTCTCCCATTTTTGGTGAACCCTGGTTATTTTTTAAATATATTCAAGATCCTTTCTGGCTTCATGGATCTGTGGTTCCAGTGATCAATTTATAGTGATTCGTGGAAAGTTATTCTCCCTACCACATTATTTTATGTCATTATTATCTTAGGGGTTTTCCACAAAAAGTTTTCTTTGGATTAGGATGATTTTCAGTGCGTCTTCTACAAACAATTTTTTTGGTTCAGGTTGATATAAGGTTATCTTGTATGGTTGGGGTTTGTGATCTATTTCTTCTTCCCCTCATGGTGATAAACAAGATTAGAAAGCTTCTTTGAGGTAAAGGGTCCTTGTTATCTCGTTTTTATGTTTCATTTGTGAGATCTCCATGGGTTTTATTCATTTGTATGGATATTAAGTGTTTTCATAATAATATAATTAATTGGATTAATTTAAATTGATGGTTATGGGGAGTCATCACATGATTTAATTCTTTGATACAAGTTTACGATTTTATTGAGCATGGTTTTCCCAATATTGAAAATAACAACTATTGGGTTCCTTGTTTACGTTGTAATTGTTATTATTTGATGCCAATTTCTATGTTGTTGTGTAATCTCACAATGAATAAAAGTATAAGGAACACAGATTTTCCTAATAAATTTATTTCCCATAAAACCAGGGTTATGTTTTAATACCCATGCCAAATAAACATGTAATGTGATAAAATCCCCTGAATAAATGGTGGATGTTGGGATGTGTTTTTGTCACATATTCTTGTTCTTTTTGTGTTTAACTAGGTTGTTTGGGCTATTGGGCGGTGATGGAGGTGACTACCTGGGCTATGTGATGTAAGGGGATATGATGTAGTCATTGGTTGGCATGGATATGATATGGATAGTTGTGTGATGTGGTTATCAGTGGTGGATATGTGTGATATTGATGATGCGTAGTGGTGTTTTTTTCATCTAAGAACATTGTGTGATGAGTTTATGGTGTATGATGCGGTGCAATGATTGTAGTTTTGCAATTTTGGTGATGTGTAGTAGTTTTGTATTGAGATGTGGTTTTTGTGATGTGGTTTTTGTGGTTTTGGAGGATGCGTGGTTTTGTTGTGGAAATTGATTTGTGTTGGGTCGGTTGTGTGGAACAGTAGTGTTACTTAAACAGTGATCCATGGAAAAATTATAAATGGGTTATAATTGATAAATGAAAATTCGATAAGGTAATTGGATAAGAAAACAACCTATGTAAATGTGAATGAAGTGGCTTAGTAATTGAAAGATAATTGAAATTTTTACATCTGAATAAAAGTAGTGGAGTGAATAATTAAAAGTGGGAAATATTGTGTGGTTATAAGTGGTGGTGTGATGTCTTTCATATATTAGTAATAACGGTTGTGATGGTTGAGGTGTGGTACACTAGGGGTGATGTGGTTTGTACTAGTGTGGTTATTATATAAGTAATAGGTTGGTTATTGTGGGTTATCTATATATAATGTAGGTTTATTCTCTTTCTATACCCCCAATCAATTTGGAGAAAATTTACAATTCTTTTATGTTAAGGGTTCTAGGTGTTTTCCCCAACATCCAATATGGAGGTGATATAGATCAATGTCTACCCCCTCTTCCTCACTCTTTATTTAGTAGTTATGGCCTAGGTGTCATCGTGTGATATATGTAGTTATGGACATGTTTCCCTGAGGTGAGATGTAATGTGTTAGACCTATTGTCTTTAGGTGATATTTGATGTGATGGTCTATATATTTTCTAGTGAGATGTAATGTGTTAGACCAGGAGTCTTTAGGAGAGGCATGATGTGGTGATTCTGGATGCTATCACAAGATGCTAAACCTTGTGAGGGTGTGGTGTGTAGGGATATGTCTTAACCAACATCAATGATGGATGTTATGTGTTTATATGTGATGAGAAGTGGTGTGATGTGATATGTATGGAAGGTATTGGAGCATAGGACATTCAATCTTGACGTGTGATATCAGAAAATTAATGGGGAAGTGGTAGTGGGGTGCCTCAATTATTATAATCTCAATGACATAATAATATTTTGGATGTGTAACTTTGTGAGAGAGAAATGGTGACTCTGGGTTTGGGATAGTTAACCTATATATTTTCTTCTTGGTTTGGTTGTTTGTTATCTAATGAATTAACACACTCTTTTCACATCTTCACTTTAGACATTAGTTATGTACTTGCTGAGTATACCTATTATGATCACACTATATTTAAAAGTAGTTTTTAGGTTTCTATTAGGACTTTAGGGACTGATATAGAAATTTCTATCAGGGGTTTTGAGATACTGTTTAGTTACTTCTGTAGACTTGTCTATTGGTATTTTTTTGGAGATATTTATTGTTTCATTTGACACTGTTTATTCATTGTGGGATATTTCTTGTTTTTTCTTTATACATCTTATGGATATTTTTTCTATATTTTTATTCTATATCCTGATACTTTTTATTTTATAGAGGTTACTGTGTCTTTTAGTGTGATATTTTTATGTCCTCCCTTCCGGTCTATAACCTAGGGCCTAAAAGATGTGGGACTGAGAGGTCATTATCTCTCTTCCTTCATTATAATGTATTTGGATGGAGGGGGTCATGAGAGAGTGATGTTAGAGGTTTGGATGATATATAGGATGGATTTTAGAGTTTGGTATTGTGAGGATTTCATGGGTTGGTAGTTAAATGATGTTGGTTGGTCTTGGTAAGTGATATAGGTGAGGGAGAACAGTTATAACGATATATTTGTTTCAGCCCCATGATCCAGTACAAATACTATGAGCTTATTTCACAACCAAGTGAGGTGGAACTATTTGTGGGGAGGATACCATGGAGTGTTACATACATCATGATGACTTGTGTTTGTGTCTGAATTGGGTTGTTGTTGGAAAATTAAATTAATTAAATTAATAAATTTATTTAAAATTCCACAATATTAGTCTTAGGATTCTATTGTTTCTTTTTAAAAATTGATTCTATTCATTTTCCATGAGCGGTATAGAAATTTGAGGCTTATCATGATGATCCACTTGATTATTAGATGGTTTACCCATTAGAGGAGGGATAATTTTTGAAGTGGGATTTTCATGAATTTAAGGGGTAGTGTTTGGGGATGTATGAGAGGAGAATCTAAAATATGGGCATAGAGCCCTATTTAGAGTATCTTCAGATTCCTTTTGGTCTGATCCAAATATGTGCTAAATCCTGGGTTCCATTAGCAGTAAGTCAGATGTGGAGAGCTATGTGTTAGTGGTGGATGATGTTTCCTAGTGACTTTAAAGAGTATGATGTTTTGTGGGTATATTTTCAGAGGGTTTTCTCAGTGGAGATCCATTGATGAATGACAAGGGAAGCCAAGAGGTAGAAGATTCTCTCCCTTCAGCATGGGAGCTTGAGTTTAGGATCCGGTTCAAGGGCCTCTTCAACTTTTCTTAAGTTGTTTTTCCATATGAGAAATCTAGAACATGATGTCTGGAGGAGGCTTTGTCAATACTAGAAAACATGTGTTTAGTAATGTTGGTATTTGTCAGTGCTAGAAAAAATCACTCATAAATGGAATTTTTGTAATATCTATAATCGCTGATAAATTTCACCATGTTATCAGCGATTTTTTTAGCCCTGATATAGTTCCCCTTTATCAATTATTTATTTTTAGCACTTATAAAGGGTGTCCTTTATTAGTGCTATATTTTTTGCACATATAAAGGGAATACTTTATCAGTGATTTATTTTTAGTGGTGATAAAGGGTGACCTTTATCAGCTATTTATTTTAAGTGCTGATAAAGGGTACCATTTATCAGCTCTATATTTTTTTCCACTCATAAAGGAATCCTCTATCAGTACTTTTTTAGCACAAATAAATGTCCAAATAAATAAAATGAAAAAATAAAATAAATAAAAAATAAAATATGATTTAATTAATTTTTTTAAAAAAATTTCCTAATTAAATAATTATTGATAAAAACGAATAAATTGATTATACCATATATAAATTATAAATACTAATAAATATTATGTATTAAATATATAAATGTATGGAAAATGAAAATTAAACAAATTAAAATTAAAATTAAGTAAATTGAGAAATTTTTTAAACTTTTTATTAATTAGATGATTATTAATAATGTTAATAAATAGTATATATTAAATTTTTAGATATATATTAATGTAAATAAATATGATTTATATATTACAAGATATTGTTTATGCTTTACATTAAATAATAATTCATTTATTGAATAATGGTTTATAATTAAAATTTAATATGAATTAAAAATACTGACTAATTGCATTGAGTAAAAAATATAATTGAATGTCATTTGATTTTTCAATTTATAACATTGATCAAATGTATTATCTTGATTTCACACATACATATTATATTCATAATCACATACAAAAATATGTTTTTTGGAATTTAATCAATTTATATTATTTATTATATATATTTTTATTTACTATGTTTTAATATTTTCAATATGTACTCATCTTTATTTCAATATATATCCATTTTTAATGATTTATATTAATCAATATTATCCAAATTTTTAATATATTATACTAATTATTAATTAATCAATTTTTAGTATTTTTAACATGCATGAACCTAAGATTAAATATTCATTAATAATGCTAAAAATACATTTGAAAAAAATTATAAATAAATATATTTTCAAATGTATAATTATTATTTTTATACATTTATAATTATAAATAAAGAAATAATAATTTTTAAAAAAGTAGTTATATAATTATAAATATATAATTATAAAATTATAATAAATTTATTTAAATAATGAATATATTTACTATATATATATATATATATAATTATATAAATATATATAATTATATAAATACTATTTTAAAAAAAGTATTTATATAATTATAAATAAATAACTATATACTCAAAAAATTATGAAATTATAATTATATAAATATTATTATTATAAGTATTAAAATTATATAAAATAATTATATGTTTTTTAAAAAGTATTATTTTTAAAAAAATTATTAATTTTTTTAAAAAATTATTGTAAATATTTATCAATGACTTTTTAACACTGATAAACATAGAGATTTATCGGTGCAAAATAAGCACTGAAAAATCTCTATCTTTATTAGTGCTAAATAATGTGCTAATAAAGACTCCTTTTATTAGCTCTCTTAGTTCTGATAAAAGGTATCTTTATCAGTAGTTTTGTTTGAAGCGTTGATAAAAGTGTCATGACCTATTTTTAGAACCCTATCCATCGTGAACTATTTCAAGATATCCAATGATCTTCATAGAAGTGACCTCCTGCTGGTGCTCCTTATTGTCAAATCCAAGCTCAAATATAGGCCATAATCAAGGCTCTAACTATTCCAAGGCTCAAATCCAAGTCTTGAGTGATTCAAGGGTTGAATGTAACCACAGATCGAATGAAATTCAGGTTTATCGATATCTATAATTTCCCTTGCTTATCCAATGAAAATTCTCATCCTACATTATTTTATCCTAATTAGTTTAGATGCACTCTCCTATAATAAAACAACCAAAATTCATTATTTTAGATATATTGATGTATCATCTTTCTTGATATCATGTGGGTCTCCTTGGGACAACATTGGTACTATGTGACTTGAAATATTTCAAACCAAAGGTTGGTTCATGTTATTGTGAGGTATAATAGTCTCCCAATACCTATATCCCATGACATGTAACTTTTTCAATCGTCAACTTTTGAAAAATTCATCCATATAGTGGTCAGTGTTTCCATTGGGTTTGAAAATTACATAAAAGTCACTGGGATGATGAAATATCTAACATCATTAGGGTCTTATATTATGTTGTGTAGTAATTTTAACAGAGAGGTTTCAGTGAGGAGGAACTAAAATATAGGTTTATACCCTTCTATTTGAAAGAAAATTTTAGAATTTGTTTTCCAAAAAATGGATGCTGAAATATCTGACAGTACATGGGAACAACTATATAAGTATATTTTCATGAAATGTTTTTCCTAAGATAATTATAACTTAAATATGGTGTAAAATTAATGGATTTATTTTGGATGAATGTGAACAATTTCAAGAGGATTTGGATAGATTTAGGGGTTAATTATGAAATGTAACAATCAAATGATTCTGATAAATCTATAAAATCAGATGAACAAAAAAATTAAATATGATCGATTCATTGTATTATATATTTAAATACTTATTGAAAAAATATAATGTTTTCAGTTTTTATTTGTTAAATATTTCAATTTGAATTTAAATAATATGACTTTTATGTAAAAATAAAAATCAACGAGGTTTATGGTTTTATAATTATTAGACTATATTATATAGAAAAAACTGATTTTGAGATAAAATTTAATTCATATATTTATTTTAGTTGTTGCAATATAGTCAGAAAAAAACAATTGGTATGAGTCATTTTCAAGGAAAAACCTCAATATCATGGTTTTTAAAGAAAAAAATACTATTTCATTATGTGGTGTAGAACAAGAGTACATTGTTGATAGAATTTATTGTTCTCAATCCTTTAGGATTGATCAATTTTTTTCTAAATTTGATATTTTATTTCCAAAGTAACTTATTTAAAGAGAAAAGTTTTAAATTATTTAAATTTTAAATAATATTTTAAATCATTAATGAATAAATAGTATACCACTAAACTTAAGTAATTATAATAAAATAAAATATTAACACTGATTGATGTAAATTTAATAAATAAGTTTTAATAGAATCTATTTTTTTTGAAATAAAAATTATTTTTGATGGATAAAATCATTACACATTCAGAATCCCACTTCAAGTAAACATTATTAGTTTGTTTTTAATAATTTAATGACATAATATGTTCACTGTGGATTCTTAATTATATTTTAATTTGTGGTTTACAAACATAAACATAAATCCATTTTTATGTACTTCTCATGGAAATATGATTCCCCACAGATGTGACCATCTCAATTTCATGACATAAAAAAATGTTTCACTACAATACTTTACCATGACATTTTATATTAAGAGTTTTACATAATTATGAAAAAAAATAACTTAAAAACTCATGTATTTTTAAACTAATGGACATTATTTGGAACAATATATGAAACAACATGATCCATAAGAATCTTTAATTGTTATTATTCATATGAATCTCCTTATGTCACATTGTTATTATTCAGATAAAGCTCTTCATACACAGATTTTATCTAATTATCATCCTTGTTAGCCTCTCCAAATGATTTAGGCTCTACATGGGAAAGAATGATTTTTTTGAAGATTATTCATCCTTCAAGTTTTCACAGACAATTTTAGATCTCCAATGACATTTAATTCATTGATTTCATCCTTTCTTGTATATCCTTAATTTGATAAAAATATAGCCACTTTTGAAATTGATAACCAACTCAATTAATACTTATTAAAAATCTCTTTCATCACACATATAATAAAAACAATGTATGTTTTACATTAATCCATCTAAAAACATACCATTATTTAACATTGACTTTTGGTTCCACCCTTATTCTCTCAACATCCTCATCACTCATTGGTTTATTATTTGGAGAGATCAATTTATGTTTTTTCATCATCATTATTTCTTTACCATAGACATATTCCTATGTTGAACAATGTTTTCATAGTAAAATATTTAACCATAGAAATAGTGTATTGTTTCATATTTATGTTTAATTTATTTATTTTTAGTATTACCCATATAATAATTGTTTTCTTGTACAAGTGGATTCTTTTTTTTTGAGTTGGGATGGTTTGTTCAAATATTCTCATCAACTAGAGGGATTTGACTTAGATCCTACAACTGAGATAATTACAACAAGAAAATTCATCTATAATGGATACAACCATCAATAAAAGGTGAATTCCAACTACTTATTTAATTTATTTTTTCATAATTTTATCTACTATTTGTAGATTAATTTCTGTATCATTATTATATAATAATTATTTAGTTTTTTTCACAGATCTTTTGGGATTTCATATTTTTCTTTAAATTATCTACAAGAATACATAATAGAGATAAAATATTTATGTTTTCCAACATAAAAATGTTTTCCACAATCAATGCATTTATTTTTTGAGCTACCAATGATGAATATTGATTCAATGTTGTTATAAGAGAAAATTTTCTCATTATTGAAAACTAGGATTTTATAGGAGTATCATGTTCCCATTCTAGTGACATCTTGTCATAAAATGGGAATATTATCTTTCTTCTACTCTTTTAATTTTCAATACTGAGAAAAAAAATTCTGATAAGAATATCAATTTAATATGAAGTGTTGGAAGTTATAAATACCAAGATAATGGAATCATAGTTACATTGTATGTTGGGATTGTTATGAGACTTTATAATGTGTATGAATCAACCGAACCTCAATCTGACATACAGAGTTATAGGTATGACTCAAAATGATTTTTTTATTTAAAATTGTTGTTGATTTTAGAAAAAAAGACAACTGAAATAATCCAAACTGAGAAAACATATTCTGATTATTTTTATAATTTAGGTAAATGATCCATATGTCATTTGGGATGTGTTGGAATCATCTTCACCACAATCCAATACACAGTGTGACCTCTATGACTCAATGTGTTCGTTATCAATTTAAAATCAATAGTTTAGTTGAAAAAATTACTCACTGAAAACAAACATAACATACTCAGGTTTTCTTGATAATTTAGGAAATCAATTCATAATTAATTTTAAATGTGTAAGAATAGGTCTCACATCAAATCGATACACGATGTACATTATGATTGGTATGACATTAAGTGCATCTTTTTATTTAAAAATGAAATCAATTTTAATAAAAAGGCAAAAGACCTACTCAAAACTAAGAAAACAGATTTATATTTCTTTGATACTTTAGGAAAATGATATATAATCCATTTGGGATGTGGTGGGAGTATCTTCACCTCAATTCGATGCATAGTGTGACCCATATTACTACACGTGTGTATTTTTATTTAATATTGACATCAATTTCTATAAAATGGACAATTGACCTACTCAAAACTGAGAAAATACATTCATATTATTTTGATACTTTAAGGAAATGATCTGTACGCCATTTTTTAAATGTAGGAATTAGACACACATTAATATGATACATGATGTTTCTGATATGACTCAATGTGTTCTTTATAAGTTGAAAATCGATAGTTTAGTTCAAAAAATGTCACTCACAGAAAACCAAAAAAACACAATCAGATTTTCTTGATAATTTATAACATTGATTAAAAATTCATTCATGTAAATTATAATCAAATTAAATTGATACACAATGTGATCGGTATGAGTCAAAGTATGTGCATCCAGTTTAAGATGACACTTTAGTAAAAAAGAAAAGTGACACACTCAAAATTGAGTAAAAAAATCGGATTATTTTGATACTTCATGAAAAGGATATAGAAGACACTTAGGATATGTTAGAATGAGATTAACCTTAATATGTCACATGGTGTGACCGATATGACTCCTAGTGCATCTTTTTATTTAAAATTGATATCAATTATAGTAAAAAGAACAACTCGCAACCTCAAAACTGAGAAAACGAATTCATATTGTTTTTATCCTTTAATAAGATGATCCATAAGTAATTTATTATGTGAAGGAATCAACTACACCTCAATTTGATACCTGATGTGTCCAGTATGACTCAACGTATTCATTATCTGTTTAAAAAAACCATTTTAGTTCAAAAAGTTTCACTCACTAAAAACTGAGAAAAATCACTCAGACTATCTTTATAATTTAGTAAAATTATTCATAAGTCATTTTTGAGATATAGGAATTTTTATCCCATAAAACTACCATACGATGTGATAGGTATGAGTCAAAGTTATTTTTTCCAATTTAAAATGGAAATTTTGTAAAAAAGAAAAGTGACATACTCAAAACTGAGAAAACACATTCAGATTGTTTTGATACTTTAAGAAAATGATCCATAAGTCATATTAGATGTGTAAGAATTAGTTGAATGTCAATCCAACACACAGTGTGTCCAGGATGACTCCAAGTATATTTTTTCAATATATAAGTATCATTTTAGTTTAAAACACACATCACATGGATAAAACCAGAAAAATGAGCTTAGATTGTTTTCTCCTCAATTAAATTATGTATTTGTAGTCTATTTTTCTAATTTTGTGGTGTTTTGGTGTTTTATTACAACACACTTCACTTGTGTTGTAGTTTTCTATTATAGAACACTGCAGTATACCCCTTTATTAGTGATTTTTTAGTGATGATAAAAGACTCAGGCTTTTAATCTCACTCTAGTAGTTAGGGCTCCGCTAGATCTGATAATTTATATTTTTAGTGTTGTTAAAAGATGATTTTGTAGTAGTTTGTTCCCAATGATTAGTTATGAAGTAACTCTATTTATTCTCTCAATATATCTTGTTGTGTTGAAAAAGGATGATTTATTCTAGATGATAGTTTGTTTGGGAGTTGAACCTCAAGGGAGTGTCTAATAGGGTGTATCTATGAGATGGGATTCAGGATGTGGGCCATAGGAATTCAGGAATTTAGGGTTCCATCCAGTGGGGAGACGACCATGGAATATCATTCACCATTCTTATGGGATTGGTGGCTTCAGAGGACCTACATGGGGAATTCTATTTTCATGCTTTATTTTTGGGGGATAGGGCCACCACCAATATTAGTGTCTGATTTCTCAAGGAGGCCAATATTAGGTGGGTGTTTAGGCCCCTTTTCTACTGTAGTAGTAGTTGCCTCTAAGCTAGTTTCAATAGTAGGTACTACCAGTGATTGTTCAATAGTAGAGATCAGGTGGTGTTATCATAGGAAATACCCATGAAGGTCCCTATCTATATGGACATATGATAGAGTTTGGATATATAGGTAGACAAAATAGAGTTAGATGAGTTGGAAACGGTCAGATACAAGTTAGAATCACCACTAGAGCCAATAGTAATTCAAGTTACGATTAGTTTACCATCTACCTTTTTTGTTATTTGTTTGATTTAGTAGATTCAAACTCCTTTTTTCTTCTGAATCGGTCCATATAGTGGTAATAGATGTGGAAATACTTCCAGTTCCCCAAGTATTATCTATACCGGTTGGAGGTCTGGATTCCTTATTTGATGTGCACTGGGGATATAGACACTTGATTGGTCAGCACCAAACTATGAATAATTTCATCTTATTACATATACAAACATATAATTTTATACCTATCCAGAATTGGGTGTAATCTGTTTTTTAGTGATCAAATTATTTTAATGGAGAGTTTTGTTTGCTGATGTAAAGGGTCAGTGAGTGGCATTCATTGGTGAGGGAGGTTTCCAAATGGATGGTAGGAAAGTGGATTCTCTTTTCAGATATTTGGTAATGATGTTATTTTAAGGTCATGTTGAGGGTGTTCCTAGGTTTTTGTAGGAGTTCCTTGATATTTTCTCAATTGATTTTATTACACTACCACCTTAATGAGATGTTGAGTTTAGGATAGAGCTGCAGTCATTTGTGTCTCTAAATTTGATTGATCCCTATCAAATAATGTCTATAGAGATACATGATTTGAGGTTGTAGGTGGATGATCTAATATCGAGGTGCTTAATTTATCTCAGGGTTTCTCCATGGGGTGATCTAGTATTTTTCTCCAAGAATTGTTATGGTAGTCTGAGGTTGTGTATAGACTACCCGAGGTTGAATCTGCTAATGGTCAAGAACCATTACCACCATATGAATATTGATGATCTGTTCGACTAGTTGATAGGATCAAGTTTTTTTTTGAATGGTTTTACTATGGTCTAGATATCCATTGTTGAGGGTGAAGGATGTTGATATTCAAAAGTCTACCTTTAAGTGTGGGTTTGGGCACTTCACATTTGTAGTCACACTATTCATTATTATGATCGTGTTAGCCTTATTCATGGGACTCATGAACTTTGTGTTCCATGAGTTCTTGGACCAATTATTTATGGTATTCAAGGATAAAATCTTGATCCATTCAATGTCATATGAGGGAAATTATAATAATATATGAGCTATTTTGGGGATATTTTGAGACCATCGTTTCTACAAGAAAATTTTCATGTGTGAGTTATCAATACATGATGTGTACTTCATTGGACCTGTGGTGTCTCGGTTGGGTGTAGAAGAGGACCCATTGAATTTTGAGGTAGTTTTTTCTTTAAAATCACCCAAGAACATGGTAGTGTTTTGCATTGTTCCTGGGATAGTAAGTTATTATGATATATTGGTGCATGGTTTATATATGTTGTAGATCCAATACAATAATTGAACAGAAAGGTATATTTTTTTTGTGTGGATTTATCAGTGATAAAAAACATTCAGTTACATCATGTGTACGTTTGTTAGTGATATAGTGCTTGGACTCCCTATGTAGGGTGGGTATTTTGAGGGTTTTTATGAAGTGTTCCATTTAGGGTTTGTATGTGTATTGATGCAGTAAAGAGCGGTGATATATTATTGTTTTTGGAAGTTATATATACTTGAGGGTAACAATGAAACTGATGATCTAAAGTTGGAATTGATTGTGTTTTTGCTTAAGTTGTTCCGAAATTATGAAATCAATGAGGGATTTATGGTTTTCATGGAACACAATACCCTAAAGTATGTTTTTTCTTAGTGATTTAGGAATATATTCCAATAGAGGTAGACAAATTTTCATCCAGATTATGATTTTGAGATCTATTATACTATAGGGGAGGGGGATGTGGTTACCAATTTTTTGAGTCAAAAGCCAAAGGATATGTGGTTTGAGATTTTATGGATGTTTGGAAAGGGTTGGGGGGTCTTGCAGTGATGCAACTTGATGTTGTAGAGAGTAACGATCAAGGTTACCTTTATCAGATGAATGTGGAGTCATCATTGATGTGGTATGTGTAGGAGTGTCTCATTGGGGAGACATAAAGTAAGAGGAAAATTTTGACTATTTTTCCCTTAGTGATTCTCCATAGTGATGGTTGTAGGATGGACGAAACAAGATGTTGTTCAAGGGGAAGTTGTTTATTCTGCAAGAAATACACAGGGGAGATCTCCATGAGTTTCATAGCTCACCGTCAGCAGTAAATACCTTAGTAAAAAATAAGAATGAAGGATTGAGGATTCATCTTGGGTAAATTATTGATAAGGAACTTTACTTGGGTTTAGTGTAACATGATGAGTTTTCATGAAATATTTTTACGAATAAATTCAATTTTTTTGACACCTTGCATTATACACAACACTGAGTTTTAAAGAACCAAAAAATATTATTAATATTATTATTTAAGCATGAAAATTATAACCTATAAATTATAATTGGTGGAAAGAATAGGAATAAAAAAAATTAAAAAATAAATATAATGGTTTTATTTAATAAAATTAGATTGATAAACATTATATAATTTTTAATAAAGACTATATATTTTGAAAATAATATTTTCTAAAAAAATATTTTTATTCTTTTTATAAACAAATAATAAAGTTAAATTTTCCATTTATAGAAAATTTATTTTAAAAAATAAAATTAATTTTTTAAATATACATGTCAAAATTACATTTGATTTAATTTTTGAGAACTTTCAAAAACGATTAATATTTTGATGAATTGTTAAAGGTATGGGTTTTTATTAAAAATTGTATTTTCTTTTAAAGTATTTACAAGATCAATTTTATTTTAATATGGTTAATAAAGTAATATTAGTTTAATTTTATATTTATTAATACAATTTAGGTTAGTTGAATCAAATTCATGTTGACTTTTGATATTAAAACATTTTATACTTATAAAAAGTTTCTCTTGGGAAAACTGTTGTTTTGTAACGTCTATTGGTAAAATTTTAAATTAAATATTTCAAGTTCTGTTAATGTAATTTTTAAAAATGGACTCCATATTTTTATAAAAATATTTAATATTATATAATAAATTAAACTTAAATTTTTGTCAAAATTAATAGTAAAATCAACAAAAATTAATTACTATGGTTAAGGTTAAAATAGGTTTACTAGGAGTTAAACAAAAAAGATAAGGTGTAAAATGACTTAAAAACTAGAAAATACCCCATTTTATGGTCATATTTAGACCACATCTTATCTCAGGTCTTAGAATGAGAAATTTTGGATTCTTTTTTCATGTTTAAAATTTTGTAAACCTTTTTCTTTTCAAAACATCCAAGTGTGTCCTCTCCCCCTCTTATAAAAGGAACCCCTATCTTCTCCTCTTAAAAAATATAAAACATATTTTTCAGAAAATAAATACCAAAATAATCTCCTTCATTACCACCTCATATCATAGTGGCCTTTTTTTGATCAATAATTTAACCTATGAAATTTTTTTCTATAAACCAAAGGAGGTTATCTGAAAAAGAGGTATCATTCTCAATAAATCATTTTTATATTATTTCTCCATCAAAATCCTTAAAACATTCATTAACTATGATGATATACTTACATAATTATCTCTCATATACTTATTTTTCTTAATTTTAATTTAATAACTTATATTCCCCTCTTCTTCCATCAAATGGGAAACGAAATCATCGATCGTGTGCACGGTGAACTACTGCCTCACGAACTGATGTAGTTCATTTTAAATCACCACCTATCAAGGATGGATATAATGATGTATTTAAATTATAATATTTTATTCTTGAAATTATTATTATTATATAATTAAAATACCACATGTACCAAAAAATTATACATTCTATTGGAATATGATAACGTTGCTCGTGTGTAAGGAGGACTACCGCCTCGTAAACCAATGTGATTTATTTTTCACTAAAACTTTACATAGATGTTAATAATGATAAATTTAATAAATATATGTGATATATATGACATGTTATTTATTTTTATGGTTAATTATTATTTACCTTCCCTTCTTTCCATCCATCAAGAAAATGGAAACAACGTTCATGCGTACGTATGGATTGTCGTCTCCATGATTAGTAGAATTTATTTTTTATCTTTAAAATTAATTTATTAATATAAATAGATATATAATGAATATATAATATATTTATAACCTATTTATAATTATATTTATAATTTTACTATGATAAAAAAATTACTAAAAATACAAAACAACATTCATGAAAAATGAAGTAGTTATTAACCGAAACATGATGTTAACAAGGAATTATTTATTAACAAGTAATAAATGGTCATAATTAAATCATATATGGTATTATACATATTATTGTTGTTTTTAATTTATTTTTAATAAACTTATATGTATTATATAGGATTTTTTGAATGAGTACGAATGAATCCAAGACTTAAGGTAAGGGATTTCCATATCACTTTTATCTCTATAAGGCACAATCCATATTCACCACTTGTTTCTTTTAGGTGGTGTATATACTAACCATGACTTAATTTTATTATTTTTCACTGTGAATTTTATGGGTATTTATATATCCATATAAGGTTCATTATTTTTTGGGGTTTACGATTCAAAAGATACCAAAGTAGTAATGGTTTTATGCTACAATCTCACTATTTATCTAGATTATTTATGATTATGTTTATGATGATGAAATATTATAATACATATCTCAAGAAACTCATGAATTTTCTTATACATTTTTTATTTCCTGAAAATAATTTTATAATTTCATTTTCCCTTTTTTATAAACACAACATTCCAAAATAATATTTTCAAGGGAAAACCAAATTTATATATCTCTTCGGTCAAAAACCATATTTCTTCCATTTACATGTTTTCTAAAAATGATTTAATGGATGTTTTAACATTATCAAATGATTTTTTAAATACATTTATACCCATTTTTAACTTTTAAAAAAATGATTCTAATGGAATCTTCTTTTGATTTCCTAAATTATGGAGTTTTTACTATTACTGAAAATGTGATAGGAATCTTTATTTTAACATGTATTGAATGAAATTAATTTACCACCATCATAAAAACTCAATTATTGGAAGATTCAATTATATTTTTTGATTTTTATTTTCAAATAAATGTTTTTCAATAATATTTTTGAAAATTATAAGCATTAAAAAAGTGATCTAAAATGAATATTATATTTTAGAACACATATGTATGATTTTATTTATATGATGGGTGGGACCTATATCTCCCTCCAATGAATTGGGTAATGTTTTGAATCTCATTAGATAATTATGGGAAATAATGCCATGTTCTTTATCCACTATTAGAAACACACTGATATGCATGATCCACTGTTGAAAAATGGTGATGATTCTTAATCCATTATGAAATAGGAAAAACGTTTTGATACTTGATCAATTATTATTTTATTTTATAAGTTAATTACCCTAACATGTGAAATGGTTTCTATAATTATGATTGTTACACACTTATATTACATGAACATATAGTTCCTTATTCATTTATAATGATTTCCCACTCATATGGTTCGTATATTTTGAAAGGATAATGTTTTATGCAATGAATAATATTTATAATCCAAGATAGATTGGATATTAACTCTATAATATATATATATATATATATAATCTCATACCCTTATGATTATCTAATTCCTTCATGTGATCATCTATTGATATCTTCTGTTTTCATCTTTACTAAGCATCTAAGCTCACCCATTCTTATGTTTCATTGACCCCAAGTTATGAAGAAATTTTTATATAGGGTTTCCCTATGATGTGTACGGAATGGGAAGATATTTATGAGATATTTTGAATATATTTCATGAAATAATAATATAATTTACCTAGTCTCCAAATACAGTTAAATTTTACTATACTCAAGAATTTATTTTTTAAATGTATTGAATATTCATATAATAATATTTAATATATGTGTATGAAAATAATAGGTCATTATAGTTAGTGTTAGAAGATGTTTTATTTATATTTGGGAAACTAGGTCAAAAAAACTTTATTTATATCTCTAAGGATATGACAAAGGATTAGTATAGGGTAAGTATAAAGATATGTAAAAGTATATGAACAAATCCTAGTATTTTGTTAAAGGATAGAGTGAGTAGCTTCTAAGAAATTACATCCATATCTAGATGATAGAAATGTATATGGATCCAAAACAGTTTTACCTGGGGTAATAAATATGAAAATGAAATATTTATCTTGACTTGATTGTAACGAGGTTCATGGAAATAGGCCCTTTTATACACATGGTTTGACACTCTTAGGGGATATGCATATGATGTTGAAAAACTATTCAAAACCCATTAAAAATAATTTTAATATATTACCATGAATAAACTAGATTGAACCTAAGGTTTCATATATTGAAAATAATGTTTAATTATTTAAGACATCCTATTAATGATATTTCATTCTTTATTATGTGGTTTCCCACTATGATTATTGTTCCTCACACTATTCTTTTTTGTTTTATCTAAAGGATAATACCGAAAGGATACATGTTAATGCTAAATGAGATGGAAAATGTATTGATTCTACTCCGAAGAAACCAAATTTTATGGGATTTTTAAAGATATTGTTTTTATGCTCAAACAACCTTCTCAGGACATGAATCATGCTGAACTCTTAAATGAGAAATGGATAGAACATTATTATATTGAGTAATTCATGAGGTAATTCTCAATTTATTTTAGTGGTTTATAAGATCCCCTAGTTTCCATGAAATTGATTAATACCACTAAAAAAATATTTTCTATTCTTTAGTGTTTGGAATAAGAAAAGTGTCATTTTGGATGGTTATTATTTCAAATGTGAAGTAGACCAATGATTGAATCTTATCACAAACACAATAGTATAAGAAAGAAATTACTATATAGAGTGGTATGAGTTTAAGATATTGTTTTAAAATATGTACATTACTAGTATTATTTTGTAAAAATATGTGGAATAGATTCTTTGAGTTAAAACATAAGTATAATGAATCTGATTGTACCTATAAGATAAATTTTACAAGACCTGTGAGGTACGCTTCTGGTATTATCATCCAACTTAAAAGTATATTTTTTCAATTATTTGGTGGCCTAAACCTTGTATATCAAAGTAGTTATCTATAAGAGACATTAGTATATTTGAATAAATCATTTTATATGCACTCAAGGTGGAAATGAAAATTCTTATATTCCCACTATTCACATGGAATTGATAGGAAAAAGAAGATCAAATATCATGAAAACTAGAATAAATCACATGGTGGAAAGAAATTTTATCCCTATGAATTACATAAATATGGGAATACACATCAAGGGAACTAATTCAATGGAGTTGGAACTTCTTTAAAAATGGAATTTTGGGTTATAAATCCTATGAATGTTTGAAGTCAATGAGTGGGTTAGTTAAAAAAATGGAAGAGAAGAAGATGCCAACTAATGCACCACCCACGATCCAATGCTTAAAAATTAAGGGTTATGGGAATTATTCTAAATGGTTCTCAAATCTAAAGGTTAATGATGATGATTTACATAAATAGAATCTTATGATAAGGGAAAAATGAAAATCCCATGTAATCCCAATTTCTAATGAGGGGGTATGATTAAAACATGGTAAAAAGTATACTTACTATCAACTATCGAACTACTAATGTCTTATTTTAATCTAAATATACCCACTAATTTATATCTGAAAAGTTATTTATGAGTATAAAAATACCACCTCAATGATTAGATATTGAATTATTAGTGAAAACCCTAATTTTAATATGATTTTATCTCAAGTTTATGATTTTTTCCCGCAGATGTTTGTGGGAATTCACTTCTTTCAAATATTGTTATTCTACCACTATTATAGTTTATTGTTATCTTGCGTATGGATTATATTTCTATATAAAAATCATAAATCAATTTAAAATTAAGTGAAGTAACATTTGATAATCTAAACCATCCTATGACCATCTATTATTGTGATTATTAATATGAACTTCTAATGGAAATTATATCCATTATATGGGTTTTGATTCCCATTCAAAAGGGGAGTTCATCTCAGATAGTTGAGGAGAAACTCAAAATCTATGATATGACTATTTAGTGAGAGTTAATTTATATATTTATGGAATAATTTCATATACTTTCACTGAATAGTAATGTTGAGTAATTAATAAAACTCAAACATAGTGCTCGCCTATTCAAGGAATCCCCATTGAATGGCCAGATCGAGTTGTAGGAATTGAAGAATAAACTCCAAGAGAAACTTGATAAGGGATTAATTCCACCTTTTGTGTCACCTTTGGATGCATCACTTATTTATATTAATATGAAAGATGGATCAATGTGACTATGTATTGATTATTAGGAACTAAGCAATATCACAGTCAAGGAAAAGTTTCATATACCCTTTATTTATTTCTTGTTTATTCACCTATATATAGATCAACACATTTCCAAGATTGACCTTCATTCTTGATGTCATAAATTTGGGGACAGGAAGGAAGATATAAATAGAAAACATTCCTTACAAGGTATGGACACTATAAATATATAGTTATTCTAATTGGTCTTATAAATTCTCACTCTATCTTCATGGATTTAATGAATAGATTCTTTAAAAATTATATTGATTAGTTTTTATTAGTCTTCATAGATGATACTATTATATATTAGAATTGAAATAAAGAGAATAAATAACAATTTATAATTTTTTTTGAAGACCCTAAGAAGTAAAAGCTTGTATCAAAAATTTACAAAGTCTGGATTTTGGCTTCACAATGTTTCATTTTTGGTTATATAATCTCAAGTGATGGTATATTAGTGGGTCTATCAAAGTCGAAGGATTTTTAACATTTAAATATACTACCATGGAAACTAAGATGTGATGTTTTCTTTTTTTGGATGGATATCATGGAATATTTTTGGATAATTTATCATTACTATCTAATCCACTCAGTAAGTTAACTCTGAAGGGATCCAAGTTCTTATAGACATATGGATATGATAGAAATCTCAAGGAACTGAAGAAAATATTATTCATAGTTTTTGTGCTTACATTACCCTATTCAAGAGAAGGGTTTTTAATCTATAATTATTCATCCAATAAGGGTTTGGTATTTTTTTCTCATGCAGAATTACATGGTTATTTATTATGTCTCACATAATTAAAGGTTCAAGATAAAATTACCCATATGTTGATTTGGGGTTAGCTATAGTAATTATTTCATAACTATATGGAGAAATTATATTTATGATGACAAGTGTGATATATATACTGATATCAAAAATTTAATTTATATACACTCACATAGAAGGAGTTGAACAAGCACCCTAGAAGATAGTTAGATCTATTTAAAGATCATGACTACTCAAAAAATTACCATAATGGGAAACCAAAAAAGGTGTTCGATTAGTTGATTCAAAAGAATAATTCTATATTATCCCTGATGAGGATCACAGAATATACAATATTTAAGGATTTTCAAATTATGGATCTTGAAATTTGGAAGGTAGGGATGAAATGTTATCTTTGTCAAATGAGTATTCAACCTTTTACACAAGTGATGATTAAAGAGGCACATAATGAAGATGAAGATCTATAGAAGAATGTGAGAAATATTCCAGAATTTAACCTTGATTATGATAGAACAATAAGTTATAGGAAATCTTTATATGTTTTATCCGTACCCTATTTGAAGAAAGAGATATTATAAGAGGCCCATGGTTCTTTATTATCTATTCACATTGGATGTAAAAAATATGTATAAGAATTTGAAATATTATTTATGGTGAGATGACATGATGAGATATATAAAAGATATTTTATCTCAGTGCTTGGTATGTCAGTATGTTAAGGATGAGAAACAAACCTCTAAGGGGATGTTACAACCACTACCCATACTAAAATCGAAATGGGAAAACATTGACATGTATTCTTTTATTAGACTCCCCAAAATATATAAAGTGAAGAATAATTTATGGGTTTTTGTTGATCACCTTACAAAGTTATCACACTTTATCACTGTCCGAGAGGATTTCCCCCTAGATTACCTTTTTAGAATATACATTAAGGAAGTTGTAAGGTTTCATGGAGGAAAATATCCTATTATATATAATCAAGATATGAGAATTACCAAAAAGTTATAGATAAGTATTTTGAATGATTTGGATATTGAGTTATGTTTCATTAAAACTTATCTTACTCATATATATTGTTAGCATGAGAGAATAATTCAAAACCCTAGAGGATATGTTGAGATCTTGTTCTTTAGATTCCAAATGTGGTTCAGATCAACACCTTCCTATATTATAGTTTTATTGCAACAACATATTTCTTTAAAGAACTAAAGTGGATCCGAATGAATACCTATATTGCAAGAATTGTATAACTCCAATTTACTAGGATGAAGTTGGAGAAATAATTTTATTAGGACCTGAGATACCAGAAGAAATGTCAAAGAAATCTATAGCCACTCAATAACACATAAGGGTAGCACAAATTAGATAGAAAAGTTATGTTGACAATCACTGGTGTGATTTAGAATTTGTGGCTGGTGACAAGGTTTTTCTAAAAATATCTCTATAGAAGAAGTTAATTAGATTTATAAACAAGGGATAAATATTCCTCTGGTATATTGGACCCTTTGAAATTACTGATCGTATTGAGAATATATATTATCGATTGGTGCTTCCACTGAACCTCTCTCAACTCCACAATGTGTTTCATGAATCTCTCCAGAGGAAGTAAATACTTGACCCTTGACATATAAAGAAAATAGAGTTCACACCAATGCATTAAGATATTTATCATGTGGAGAAATTAGTAGAGATTATGGATTATAAAGAGAATGTTATATCAAACAAGACCACTCACCTAGTTAACGATTTGTTGAAAACCCACCAATTTGAAGATCTATATGGGAGCCAGAGGATATAATGATGTGAAAGTATCCTTATTTGTTTTTATTAGAGTAGTATGTTTTGAGGGTGAAATTAATTTTAATCAGGTTAGACTGTAACTCCACTAGATTTTATAAAATAATGTTTTCTCAAATAATATTAATTTCTTCAATATCTTTCATTACACACAACACCATGTTTTAAGGAACGAGAACATACTATTAATATGATTATCTAAATATGATTATTGTACCCTAGTTGTTAATATTGGTATCACGAATAGGAAGTCATGTTTTAAAAATTATGTATAATGTTTCTATATAAAAAAATCATATTGATAAAAAATTAGTAATTTTTTTGTGAAGTCTTTATATGTTTCAAAAATACTATTTTATCAAAATAATGATTTTAATGCTTTTTGTAAACAAATGAAGGAATATTTTGAAATTGTATGAAAATTTATTTGTAAAAATAAACATCGTTTTTTAAATCCACATGGCAAAATTATATTTTAGTGAATTATAGATAACTTTATAAAAATATTTCTTTTTTGATGAATTAAAAAAATAATGATTTTTATTAAAAACAATATTTTTATTTGAAGAATTTAGAAGGTAAATTTTATTTTAAGATGGGTTGAAAAGTAAAGTTAGATAAATTATATAATTGGTAATATATTTTTTGTAATTTGAATCAAATTCATGTTGTCTTTTGATATTAAAACATTACATATTTATAAAAAATTTCTCCTTGTAAAACTACTTTTTTGTCACATATGAAGGGAGTGTTGAGATTGCTGCCCACTCTCCAAGGCTTCATCCTCTCCTAGGGTTCCCTCCCAGCGATTCAGCTCCCTTCCTCTCGTCATCCCCCTCATGGTGAAAGGTATTCCTCTAGCGCACTTCTCCTTATCACTTTCTCTTTCCCTTGTTTTTCTCATGGACTTCGTTGGATGCGACTACCACTCTTGCCACTAGAATCATCGTGAATCGACCCCGTCTTGGTTAAACTCGATGGAACTCCGAAGTCTTGGGTTTCAATTGGTGGTAGAATCTGGAAAATCTCTTTATATCACTCCCCAATTTTTCATCTTTTGGGTTCCTTTATGATGGATCTTTTGTCTTCTAAGGCCGATCTCGCTGTTCAGGGCTCATCCTCTGCCCTTTTTTCCTTTCCCTATATGGAAAACCTCAGATCCCATTTTTCCATTTTCCTTGTTTTTGTTCATTTGGTTTTTGTTTGGACTTGATTGGCTGGTTGGAGTTGTTTGCAGTTCATCTGTGACAATGATGTGGGTATCTTGGTGTTCTTCTCCTAGTGGTGGCTCCATCAGTAGGGCTTGATGGTCATCGCGGTGTCCACAACATCTATTGGGTTTTGTCTGCTTCGAATTCTACTATGGATCCTGATTTCCTCCGATCTTCTCCATGTCGGTTTTTAATAGGGGTTCTCAAGGGGTTTTGTGATGTGAGTTTGGAATAGTCATCAACGTTTCAGGAGGCGTATTCCCCATGGTGGCTTTGACTCTGACTATGGTTCACCAGAGGGCTTGATTTTTGTGATGGTTTGTGGGGATATTTCATCCTTTTTGTTACTTTGATGGTTTGTGTCAGTTTGTTTTGGGATTTCAATGGTGGAGAAGATGGATTTCAGTGGATGGTATCTCTGGAGAACTGTTTTGGATGGTGGATACATATGGTGTTTGGGTGTATGATGTGAGGTTTTATGATGATGCTTGTGGAAATCATAAGCATATCAACTCTACTATGGTGTTTTCTACTCTGGTATTTTTAGTGGAGTTAATGGATTCCGGCAGAGGGTTCTATCCAGCATGCTGGTGTTATTGCAGGATATGAAATGTGTCAGGGTGTGTATCACGAGGAAGTATATGGTCCGATGTGGTGATGATAGTCTTCACCTTTATTTTGAAATGGTTTGAAGATTGTAATTTGAAATTTGAAATTAGGTGGTTAATGTTTTGGTAAGGTTTTCACTTTTCCAAAAAGTCTCTTTCAATAAAATAAAAATATGGATTGGAGGTCACATATGAATGCATAATTTTAAATTAAAATTTAAAATTTTTATAGAAAAAATTTGGAACAAATGGACTCTAAATTTAGAATCAGAATAATTAGTATTATATAATAACATCAACATAATTTTTGGTCAAAATGAATAGAAAAAATAGTAAAAATTAGTTACCACAGTTAAGGTTAAAATAATTTTACCTTGTGGTTTAATTAAAAATATAGTGTAAAACTAACTAAAAAATTTTCAAAATACCAATTTATGGAAATATATAGACTTTATATCATCTATTATTTTATAATGATCCATTTTGGATCATTTTTTCCTGTTTAAAATGTATGCACACCTTTTTCTTTTCAAATATACAAAGTGTGTCATCTCCCCCAATTATAATAGGGCACACCTATCCTCTCTTATTAGATCTTATAAAACAAATTGGTTCGGCCAATAAAAGATAAAATAATTTCCTTAATTCCATACTCATGTCCTAGAGCCCTTTGTTTGACCAGTAATCCAGCCTATGAAGGTTTTTGGTGTAAACCTAAGGAGGTTATATGGAGAGGAGACATCATACTCAATGAAGTGTTTATATTTTATTTATTTTTAAAAAAATTAAAATATTCTCAAATTATTATTATATAAAAAATAATAATATCCAAAATAAAAATAATTTATTATGTTAATGTAATAACAAATATTTTCCTCCACTCTCATCAAATGGGAAAGGAAACATTCGATCGTGTGTATGACGAAATATCGTGTAAAAAACTATTCTAATTTTCTTTCCATCACCACATCTCAAGAATGGATATAATTGTTGAATTAATGTATATATATTATATTTTTAAAATTATTAGAATATTTTAAATATAATATCACAAATACCTTAATAATTTCCATTATGTGATAATATTATAAAGTCGTTCTTGTGTACGGTGACTACCACCTCACGAAGCGATGTGATTTTTTTTCACTTACACTTTATATAAAAGTTAATATGGAAAAAATTGATGAATATAGATGATATATATATCTGTTTGTGAAATAATAATTATTCTTGAAATGTGATGTGTTATCTATCTTTCATTCATTCCATCCATTGAGAAAATAGAAATACCGTTCTTGTATATGTATGACATACCATCTCTATGAACATTATAATTCATTTTCTTTCATTAAAATTTATGGATTACTATAAATACATATATTTTGAATATATATACTATTTATGTCTTGGTTAAGATTTCGAATATTATGGATCCATGTTCAAAATAAAAGGATCGAAAATACCAAAACAAAAAATACATGAAAAACAAAGCACTTATTACTTGAATCTTGATTTTAACAAGGAATATTTAATAAAAAGGTAATAAAGGTCAAATGTAAATTATGTAAGGTATTAAATATAATATTATTTTTTTAAATCTATTTATAATAAAATTATATATAATATATAATATTCTTGAATATTGATGAAGTAATTCAATACTTGAGGTAGGGGATTTCCTTCTTATAACGACCCATACTTTACATACATTGTTAATACTTCAAAATTGAAGCATACTTATTACAACATATAACAAAACCACGAAAGGACCGTATAGGATAGTGTCTTTAGAAACTGGGAAACATAAACAACTGGTTCATAAAGCGTCTAAAGTGTCTCCCATTTATTTCATCATATCTATAGTCCCTTTTGGCATATCTTACTTAATAACCTTCTTCCTGACCTGGGGAAAGAAAACATACAAAATGGTGATCTCAAATGCTCAATAAGGGTAACAAAATAAATATCAATCACATCATATACATAAGCACATAACTTTTGGAAATCTTAACCTGCAAAAGAGATCATAATTTCATAACATGGGATAAATCATGGCAGTGAAATGTAATCACAATAATCATAACTTAAAACATGAAAATTTGTGGCATACACACATAATCATAGATAATCATTTTTTATTAGTCAAGACTCATTGCAAAGACTATCTTAGTGGACAAAGTCCCTTTCTGAACCAAGTCACCCTCATTTCAGTCCTGTTTCACTGAACCGGTATAACCTACCATTCCAGCAATGTCTATCTCATGAGATATAAAATCTTTACCCAATGCATTGGAGGGAGATATAGGTCACACCCATCTCATAATGATACCATTCTTATGTGTGCCACAAAATCATAAATCATACATCATTACATAACCCATGTAATAAAAATGGGAATCTTAAACATCGTGACATCATAAAACAATTCATATAAGATAAAGGAATTCATAAAAATATTTCCATCACAACATAATCAAATCCATGTAATAATAGGGATAGAAACAGAACCCTATATTGTCTTAGATGGAAAATAATTTTTATAAAACTCTTGAACTTCATTCTTGAGGAAAATATCAATTCTACTTCAAAAACATTTATCCTTTCATAACATGTCATACGATTTTAAACTAAAAAAAGTTGATTAAAAATAAACTTGAAAACTTGTAAAGGAAGCTTCTTGGAAATAATGTTTTAAAAATTCATTCATGCCGTATAAGTTAAAAAAACATTCTTCTCGTACTTTTGTCAGAAAAGTCAAAAAGTACCTCGTACGAAAAACGACAAAAGATTCCCTTCATATCTTTTACTAAAAAACTCACCGAAGGGTAAAATTGGATTTAAAAAATTGTAGGTGGATGAAAACAATATTAAATATTTAGGGAACATGGATGTGGATGATAAAATACAACCCAGTAAATACCAAAGTATAAACAATCTCGGATAAAAATGAGATTGTGATATTTCCCTTACCTTAGATCCGTTTTGCTTTGTAAGTGTCCGAACCTCCTGTATAATGATTTAAATAATGTTATTGACTTATTCCAGAATCATAATTATTTTTATGATATCATATATGGTCATTTTCTAAGCTTCTTAGTAGTAATATTTCATTGCTACTTGTTATTCAGGTGTTTATAACTTTTTGTTCTTATGCGTGTTTTGTCGAATAAATTATTATTCTTATATTTATGTTATAGATACCTCATTTCCAGAATGGTATTAGTGTAATATATATCATATTTATTCATTCAATTCATTTATATAATCATTATGAAATGAAGATCATGTAGAATGAGTCGCATCACATCGTGGAGACGATATTCCGTACGTACGCACGAGTGATGATATCGTTCCTATGATCGTGGAATTATATTGGAGTGTATGTATACTATTTCAGAATCAGTATCAATTTATAATAGTCATATAAAGTCATTATTTACACCATTATACCCATCCAAGTAAGGTGGTGGTGGAAAATAGATTACACCACGGCGTGGAGACGGTATTCCGTATGTACGCACGCGCGGTGATTTATTTTTCCGTAGGATGGATAGATGGTGAAATAGGGTTGTTTCATAATTATAATAACATATCAGTATATGAGTGATACTGATGTTATTACTTAATAATGAAACAACTAAAGAAGAAGAAGTGGAAGAAGAAATAAAGATGAAAAAATCGGTAACGGACATTACCTCTTCTTTGAGGTGCTTCTTTGAGACCTTCTTTTAGGGCACTAAAATTGGTCTTTGAAGAAGACCAGGACCTCTAGGAAGTCTCTAGGGAAGTGGAGAGGAGGAATTGGCAGGGGTTGGCCGAGCTTGAAGGCTCAAAGTGGTGTGAGGAAGAGGGGGAGGATGTGCCCTTTTATAAGGGAGGAGAGGGACACCTTTGGGAAAACTAAACATATTATTTTATTATGAAGTCAAGTTCGGTTTTAAATAGCTCCAAATTGATATATTTAGAAGCTAAGGTGGGGATGGGTCGAAATCCTCTCATCCAATAGAATTTATACAAGTTTAGGTTCCTATTTTAACCTTATCATTTAGATTTAACATTAAGTTAAATAAGTTTACTTTTACTGTGTCTTCTTGTGTTCTTATACTATAAGGTTAATAAACATACTATAAGTAGCCAAACGAACCCCAAGTTGTTTATTATTAATATATATATAACCTTATCTAAGTCATTTGTCCAAACCTTAGATTTTTAGGAATAAAATAACAATTACTAATATAATGTTTGTTTTAAAAACTATTTTATGTCAATTTTGACACTATTTAGTAATTGATTTTTGTGAAAATCATAACAAAATTATTAGTTCGAACCAAGTTAATTAAATCAATACTAACATGTCATATTAACCTATAAAATTAGTGGAATTCATAAAAAGTTTCAAATTACATTTATTTTGGTGTTTATAACATTAATTATGTCAATATTTCATTAATAAGATAATTACTGCATCATCTTTGTGTCATAAATAAATTAAATTATTTGATGTCTAAAAATTACAAATAAAATACCATTATGTAGAAAATATTTCTAGATTTCTAATGAATATTTATAGTCTAATTTATCTTATGTATAACCCCATATTAAAAATTATTTACTTATTCAACTTTGATTTTAACTATTTTAACCCTTCTTTAAATAAATTAATAATAAATGTCCTAATCTAATCCAAGTGGGCCTAAATGGTCATATTTTATTCCTAAGTTTATTTTTGGTCTAATTAAAATTATCCAATAGAATTAGGACATGATTTAGGGTAATAATAATATCATCTTTACCCTTAATTACCCTATTTACTTTTAACCGTGGTAAAAAAAAGTAAAAAGTTACTATTCACCAAAAATTATTTTCATCTCATTGAACCACATTTTAGTCCTTGATTTTAACCGTGTCTCTCGAATTTTTGAAATTCCACTCACAGAAGCAGTAAAATTAAGTTTTATGAAAAATTCAGTTTTTTAACTACCACTTAGTGGTTTCACTATTCATCAAAAATTGAAAGTTTTCAGAAAAATACCAAAATTTCACCCTAGGCTAATTTTGATATTCCGAATCCAAAAATGAAGTCCATTTTGAAAAATAAAATTTATAAAATTTCAAAAAGTGGTTATTACTATTCATAACGGCTAGTTTTGATAATATTTTAATAGCATATCGTTGTTTAGTGAAACTCGGTATTGCGTACGACGCAAGCTATCGAGGAAGGTCACGATTTCGTGTAAAGCAAGCCAAGAAAGTGTTGTGTAGAAAAATATTCCTTTGATGATTTATATAACATAAAAGTCTCGGGTGTTACATTCTACCCCCCTTAAAATGAATTTCGCCCTCGAAATTCGTCACTCTGTAACAAACAGATGAGGATACCTCTCCCTCATCATATCCTCAAGATCCCATGTAGCTTCTTCTAATTGGTGGTTCCTCCATAAAACTTTCACCAATCAAGTGGTCTTGTTTCGTAGGACTTTTTCGCTACGATCCATAATCTCTATCGGTTGTTCTTCATAAGAAAGATCTTTCTCCAGCGGTACAACTTCTGAGTTGAGTACATGTGAAGGATCAGGTATGCACTTTCTCAAGAGAGATACATGGAACACATCGTGAACTTGAGAGAGATTCGGTGGAAGCGCCAATCGGTAAGCTACCTTCCCAACATGATCCAGTATTTCGAAAGGACCGATATATCTAGGGCTCAACTTCCCCTTCTTTCCAAATCTCATAACCCTCTTCCAGGGAGATATTCGTAAGAACACTTTATCACCCACTTCAAACTCTAGGTCTTTTCTTCGGTTGTCGGCATATCTTTTCTGTCGAATCTGAGCTGCTCTTATGTGTTTTTGAATAGATCTGACCTTTTCTGCCATTTCATCAATGAGATCAGGTCCTAATAGATTTCTTTCCCCAACTTCATCCCAGCAAGTTGGAGTCCTACATTTCTCTCCATAGAGAGCTTCATAAAGAGCCATCTGAATACTGTTGTGAAAGATATTATTATAAGAAAATTCCACCAAAGGTAGGTGTTGATCCCAACCACCTTTTAAATCCATAGAGCAAGCTCTCAACATATCTTCTAGGGTTTGAATTGTTCTCTCAGACTGACCGTCTGTCTAAGGATGATAAGCAGTGCTGAAACTCAACTCTGTATCCAGAGTACGCTGAAGACTTCACCAAAACTTCGAGGTAAATATCGGATCCCAATCGGATATAATATAAAGTGGTAATCCATGCAATCTTACCACTTCCTTTACATATATCATGGCAAGCTGATCCAGAGAGAAATCCTCTCTAATAGCAATGAAGTGTGCAGACTTTGTAAGATGATCAACTATGACCCAGATAGCATTATTGCCTTTGGATGTTTTAGGAAGTCCCGTGACAAAGTCCATAGTGATGTTTTCCCATTTCCATTCGGGTATGGGTAATGGTTGTAACATCCCCTTAGACTTCTGTCTCTCGGCTTTAACTTGTTGACAAACCAAGCATCGAGAGACAAATTCAGCAACATCTCTTTTCATGCCATCCCACCAGAAGTACTCTTTGAGGTCCCTATACATCTTCGTGCTTCCAGGATGAATAGAGAATGAAGAATTTTGAGCCTCATCCAGTAGCTCCTTCTTTAATTCGAGGATGGGAGGAACACAAACCCGATTCCTGAACTTTATTATCCCATCACAATCAAGGTTGAATTCAGGAATGTTTCTCACCTTCTTTTGTAACTCGACATCTTCTTTCTGTGCCTCTTTAATCTTCATATGTATAGATGGTTGAACATTCATTTGAGAAAGATAAGATTTTTCCCCTTCCATTATAATTCCAAGATCCATCCTTTGTAAATCCATAAATATTGGATCTTTTGTGATCCTCATCATGGATAAACTAGCATGGTCTTGTCGACTTAATGCATCTGCCACCTTGTTTTCTTTCCCAGGGTGGTAATGGATTGAGAAGTCATAATCCTTAATCAGCTCCAACCATCTTATTTGACGCATATTCATCTCCTTTTGTGTGAAAATATACTTTAAACTTTTATGATCATTATAAATATCACACCTTTCACCATAAAGGTAATTCCTCAAAATCTTTAATGCAAAGATTATCGCAGCTAACTCCAAATCATGTGTTGGGTAATTTTTCTCATGGATTTTCAACTGTCGTGAGGCATAAGCTATCACCATATCATTTTTCATAAGAACACACCCCAATCCCTTCTTGGATGCATCACTATAGATCACAAACCTTTCTCCACTACAAGGCAGTGTGAGCACAGGTGCACTGGATAACCTTCTTTTCAACTCCTTGAAATTATCTTCACATTCTTCCATCCATACAAACTTAACTCATTTCCGAGTCAACTTGGTGAGTGGATTAGATAATCATGAAAAATCTTTCACAAAACGTCGATAATATCCAGCCAAACCAACAAAAATTCGGATCTTAGTTACTGTTGTTGGTCTCGACCATCTTTTGATAACCTCTATTTTTGCTGGATCCACGAATATCCCCTCTTTTGAGATTATGTGACCCAAAAATGAAACTTTTTGAAGCCAAAATTCACACTAGGTAAAAATGGCATAAAGCTTCTCCTTTCTCAGGGTCTTCAATATAATTCTCAAGTGATCTTCATGTTCTTCCTTGCTCTTTGAATAGACAAGAATATCTTCTATAAAGACTACCACAAATTGATCAGGATAGTCTCTAAAGACTCTATTCATCAGATCCATGAAGATAGCAGGGGCATTAGTAAGACCAAATGGCATCACTATAAATTCATAGTGTCCATACCTTGTACAGAAAGTCATCTTTGGTATATCCTCCCTTTTGAACCTTAATTGATGATACCCTGAACGAAGATCAATCTTGGAAAAGTATTGAGCCCCTCGTAGTTGGTCAAATAAGTCATCAATGCGTGGGAGAGGATATTTGTTCTTGATAGTGATCTTGTTAAGTTCTAGATAATCAATGCAGAGTTTCATTGATCCATCTTTCTTCTTAACAAATAGAACAGGTGCTCCCCAAGGTGACACACTAGGGCATATGAATCCCTTATCAAGATTCTCTTGGAGTTTCTTCTTCAATTCCTGCAACTCAATTGGGGCCATTCTATAAGGTGTATTTGAAATAGGCAAAGCACCCAGTACGAGTTCTATTGAGAACTCAACTTCACGATTTGGTGGAAGTCCCGGTAATTCCTCCGAAAAGACATCATCAAACTCTCATACAATGGCCATATTCTTAATCATGAGTTTCTCACCAACCATTTGAGATAAATAACCTTCATTTAGTGGAATCAAGACCCATAATATGGAAGAAATTTCCACTGGAAGGTTATGTTCATCCTTGCATTGATAGACGATCATAGATTGATCTGGAATATGAAATGTGACTTCCCTTATTTGGAAATTGATATGAGATCCATATAAAGAAAGCCAATCCATGCCAAGAATCACATCAAATTCCACTATAGGAAGGATCACAAGATTTGCAGGAAGCACTTTCCCACAAACTTCAATCGGAGAAGAATTATAAACTTTTGATGCGACTGTTGTGCCATTAGGTGTTGTCACAGCTAACTCAACATCTAATTGTTGAGGTAATACGGTGATACCCTTAGAAAATTCTTCAGAAATAAAAGAGTGGGTGGATCCAGAACCAAATAAAACATTTGCTACTTTAGATTGGATGGTAAGTGTACCTTTCACCACATAATTATCGTACTCCACATCACTGATAGAAATTGCATGTGACTTTCCTTTGTCTTTATCCTTAAGAGTTTGTTGACGTCAACCATCATCATCAACCCTTGGATTAGGGTATTTATTGGCATAATGTCCCATCTCCTTGTACTTGAAACATTGAAGTGTAGTAAGTTCATTCTCTGTATCCCTTCCTTTGTTTGCATCATTAGACATCTTCGTCCCATCATCGCGACATTAAAATGCCCGATGACCTTCCTTTACACATTTGAAACATTTACTTGTCCCTTTAAGACAACTCCCTCCATGTTTCTTTCCACACATTGAGCATAAGGGAAATCTCATCTTCTTTTCAGTGTGCTCTTTAGATTTTCCTTTGAATTCCATTTTCCTCTTCTTATCAAACCCATATGACTGATGGGTTACTCCAATCTCCATCTCGACTTTGAGAGCACATCGAACGATTTCCTCATAGCTATTGAAGTCCCTTATGGCTAACGCCCTTCGAAGACTTGGTTTTAAGCCACTAAAGAATCGATCGATCTTACTCTCAGGTTGGATAACAATACCAGAAGCATACCTTTCAAGTCTTGTAAAATTTGCTTCATAGGTACCAATAGATTCATCATCTTTTTGCTTCAGTTCAAGAAACTCTTTCTCCATCTTTGTTTGGAGAATACGAGGGAAGTACTTATTGAAAAATAAGTTCTTGAACTCATTCCATTCCATGGACTCAATTTCACCCCTTTGCCTCGTATTCTTAATAAGATTCCACCATTGATCGACATCTCCTTCCAAACGATACACTGCTAGGATGACTTTATCATGTTCAGAACATTGAAGAACTGAAAATATCTTTTCAGTAGTACTAATCCATTGTTCGGCAACTAATGGATCAGTAGACCCGCTGAAAGAAGGTAGACGCTGCCTCATGAAGGATTCAATAGAATGTTGCTCCTTCCTTTGCTCGTTTGGAAGTCCTTCATGATTCATAGCTTGAGAAAGTTGTGTGAGCATGGCTACAAGATTTTTCATTCCATATCCCATAACGTTTGGTTGCTCAGGGGGACAATCATTGCATTTCCCGTCGCATTCCGCATTAACACGGTTCGTTCGGGTTCCAGCCATTGACTAAAACTAAGATGAATAGTGTGAGCAACACAAATTATAATAGGAAAAACACATAATCAAGAATAAAATTTCACACTTAAGGTCCTATCCTAGGTTATTCATGGCCATTTATAAAACACTAATATTGTGTTCTATGCTTTGACTTATCCTTAGGATTCTTACTAAGGCTTTCACACCCTAGTTTCCAAAGGTTGACTATACCTTTCCTCTGATACCAACTATAACAACCCATAATTTACATACATTGTTAATACTTCAAAATTGAAGCAGACTTATTACAACATATAACAAAACCATGAAAGGACCGTATAGGTATAGTGTCTTTAGAAACTGGGAAACAAAAACAACTGGTTCATAAAGCGTCTACACTTTCTCCCATTTATTTCATCATATCTATAGTCCCTTTTGGCATATCTTTCTTAATAACATTCTTCCTGACCTGGGGAAAGAAAACATACAAAAGGGTGATCTCAAATGCTCAATAAGGGTAACAAAAGAAATATCAATCACATCATATACATAAGCACATAACTTTTGGAAATCTTAACCTGCAAAAGAGATCATAATTTCATAACATGGGATAAATCATGGAAGTGAAATGTAATCACAATAATCATAAATTAAAACATGAAACTTTGTGGCATACACACATAATCATAGAGAATCATTTCTTATTAGTCAAGACTCATTTCCAAGACTATCTTAGTGGAGAAAGTCCCTTTCTGAACCGAGTCACCCTCATTTCAGTCCTGTTTCACTGAACCGATATAACCTACCGTTCCAGCCATGTTTATCTCATGAGATATAAAATCTTTACCCAATGCATTGGAGGGAGATATAGGTCCCACCCATCTCATAATGATACCATTCTTATGTGTACCACAAAATCACAAATCATACATCATTACATAACCCATGTAATAAAAATGGGAATCTTAAACATCGTGACATCATAAAAGAATTCATATAAGATAAAGGAATTCATAAAAATATTTCCATCACAACATAATCAAATCCATGTAATAATAGGGATAGAAACAGAACCCTATATTGTCTTAGATGGAAAATAATTTTGATAAAACTCTTGAACTCCATTTTTGAGGAAAATATCCTTTCTACTTCAAAAACATTTATCATTTCATAACATGTCAAAAAATTTTAAACTAAAAGAAGTTGATTAAAAATAAAATTGAAAACTTGTAAAGGAAGCTTCTTGGAAATAATGTTTTAAAAATTCATTCATTCCGTATAAGTTAAAAAAACATTCTTCTCGTACTTTTGTCGGAAAAGTCAAAAAGTACCTCGTACGAAAAACGACAAAAGATTCCCTTCATATCTTTTACTAAAAAACTCACCGAAGGGTAAAATTATATTTAAACAATTGTAGGTGGATGGAAACAATATTACATATTTAGGGAACATGGATGTGGATGTTAAAATACACCCCAGTAAATACCAAAGTATAAACAATCTCGGATAAAAATGAGATTGTGATATTTCCCTTATCTTAGGCCCGTTTTGCTTCGTAAGTGTCTGAACCTCCTGTATAATGATTTAAATAATGTTATTGACTTATTCCAGAATCATACTTATTTTTATGATATCATATATGGTCATTTTCTTAGCTTCTTAGTAGTAGTATTTCATTGCTACTTGTTATTCGGGTGTTTATAACTTTTTGTTCTTATGCGTGTTTTGTCGAATAAATTCTTATTATTATATTTAGGTTATAGATACCTCATTTCCAGAATGGTATTAATGTAATATATATCATATTAATTCATTCAATTCATTTATATAATCATTATGAAATGAAGATCATGTAGAACGCGTCGCATCACATTGTGGAGATGGTATTCCGTACGTACGCACGAGTGATGATATCGTTCCTATGATCGTTAAATTGTATTGGAGTGTATGTATACTATTTCAGAATCAGTATCACTTTATAATAGTCATATAAAGTCATTATTTACACCATTATACCCATCCAAGTAAGGTGGTGGTGGAAAATAGATTACACCACGGCGTGAAGACGGTATTCCGTACGTACGCACGCGCGGTGATTTCTTTTTCCGTAGGATTGATAGATGGTGAAATATGGT
Organism: Viscum album; assembly: GCA_963277665.1. Lineage (NCBI taxonomy): Eukaryota > Viridiplantae > Streptophyta > Magnoliopsida > Santalales > Viscaceae > Viscum > Viscum album. The sequence continues at coordinate 1,813,585,004 of OY728142.1, read as the reverse complement.
TGTTTCATACTTATAATAACATATCCGTATATGAGTGATACTTATGTTATTACTTCATAATGAAACAACTAAAGAAGAAGAAGTGGAAGAAGAAATAAAGATGAAAGAATCGGTAACGGACATTACCTCTTCTTTGAAGTGCTTCTTTGAGACCTTCTTTTAGGGCACTAAAATTGGTCTTTGAAGAAGACCAGGACCTCTAGGATGTATCTAGGGAAGTGGATAGGAGGAATTGGCAGGGGTTGGCCGAGCTTGAAGGCTCAAAGTGGTGTGAGGAAGAGGGGGAGGAGGTGCCCTTTTATAAGGGAGGAGAGGGGCACCTTTGGGAAAACTAAAAATATTATTTTATTATAAAGTCAAGTTCTGTTTTAAATAGCTCCAAATTGATATATTTCAAAGCTAAGGTGGGGATGGGTCGAAATAATCTCATCCAACAGAATTTAGACAAGTTTAGGTTCCTATTTTAACCTTATCATTTAGATTTAACATTAAGTTAAATAAGTTTACTTTTACTGTGTCTTCTTGTGTTCTTATACTATAAGGTTAATAAACTTACTATAATCATCCAAACGAACCCCAAGTTGTTTATTATTAATATATATAACCTTATCTAAGTCATTTTGCCGAACCTTAGATTTTTAGGAATAAAATAACAATTACTAATATAATATTTGTTTTAAAAACTATTTTATGTCAATTTTGACACTATTTAGTAATTGATTTTTGTGAAAATCATAACAGAATTATTAGTTCGGAAAAAGTTAATTAAATCAATAATAACTTGTCATATTAACCTATAAAATTATTGTAATTCATAAAAAGTCTCAAATTACATTTATTTTGGTGTTTATAACATTAATTATGTCAATATTTCATTAATAAGATAATTACCGCATCATCTTTGTGTCATAAATAAATTAAATTATTTAATGTCTAAAAATTACAAATAAAATACCATTATGTATAAAATAGTTTTAGATTTATAATGAATATTTATAGTCGAATTTATCTTATGTATAACCCCATATTAAAAATTATTTACTTATTCAACTTTGATTTTAACTATTTTAACCCTTCTTTAAATAAATTAATAATAAATGTCCTAATCTAATCCAAGTGGGCCTAAATGGTCATATTTTATTCCTAATTTTATTTTTGGTCGAATTAAACTTATCCAATAGAATTAGGACATGTGTTAGGGTAATAATAATATCATCTTTACCCTTAATTACCCTATTTACTTTTAACCATGGTAAAAAAAAGTAAAAAGTTATTATTCACAAAAATTATTTTCATCTCATTGAACCACATTTTAGTCCTTGATATTAACCGTGTCTCTCGGATTTTCGAAATTCCACTCACAGAAGCGGTAAAATTAGGTTTTATGAAAAATTCAGTTTTTTAACTACCACTTAGTGGTTTCACTATTCATCAAAAATTGAAAGTTTTCAGAAAAATACCAAAAATTCACCCTAGGCTAATTTCGATATTCTGAATCCAAAAATGAAGTCCATTTTGAAAAATAAAATTTATAAAATTTCAAAAAATGGTTATTACTATTCATAACGGCTAGTTTTAATAATATTTTAATAGCATATCGTTGTTTAGTGAAACTCAGTATTGCGTACGTCACAAGCTATCGAGGAAGATCGCGATTTTGTGTAAAGCAAGCCAAGAAAGTGTTGTGTAGAAAAAGATTCCTTTGATGATTTATATAACATAAAAGTCTCAGGTGTTACACTTCTCACTTTTATATCTATGAGGCATAAGACATATTTACCACTTGTTTCATTTGTGTATTGTATGTATTACCCATAAATGTATTATATGATTCTTATTATAAATATTATAGGGATTTTTATATCCATCTATGGTTACCTCTCTCATAGGGATTATGATTCAAAAGATAACAATGTGGTAAAGGTTTAAGTTTCAATCTCATTGTTTATCAGGATTGTTTATGATTCAGTTTATAATAACGAAATTTAATGATATAACTATCAAGAAACTAATGAAAATTATTCAAATCTGTTTAATTCATGAAAATGCATGTTTTTCATTATGTTTCCTCTGTCTATGTACTCAATATTCTAAAATAATGTTTTTACGGAAAACCAAAATTATTTCTATCTTCGGTTGAAAAAACATTTTCTTCCAAGTACACATTATCCAAAATTGTTTAAAGGATGTTTTTTTATAATCCAATAATTTTTTAATGATTTTATTACCAATGTAATACTTTTAAATATTTTTAAAAAGAAATATTCTTATCATTTTCAGAATGAGTAATTTTTTTCATTTACTGAAGATGTAAATGAAATATTTGTTTTAATGTGTATGGAATAAATTAAAGTTTCCACGAACATGAACACTAAATAATTTGAATATTGGTTTTAATTTTTCATGGTTCTATTTAAATAAAAAAATTCTTTAATATTTGATAATTTCTTAAAATTTAAATAATCATTTTAAAATTAAAATGTATATTTTTGTCAAAATTTTTTTAATGATCCTTTATGGAATTTCTATGAATCATCAATAAAAATATTTGGTTTTTCTTATGTTTTGAGGATTTGATCCAAGGGTTCCATATTTTTCTATCACTGGATGGTCTATGATTTTGTTTATAATGAAAATATGTTTATAAAACCCTTTTCATTTCCATGGGTTCTTCTATGATAAAATGATTATGGATCCCATTTAATTTTATGGGTTATTATATGATGAAATGATTATGAAACCCATTTATTTTCTATGGGATATGATATAATTAATGTTTTATGATGTTTTGGAACACATATGTATGAATTTAATTATGGGATGGGTCAGACCTATATCTCCATCCAATTCATTGGGTAATGTTTTATATCTCATGAGATAATGATGGGACACTAGCTGTTGTGCTTGATCTTCTATGGGAAACCAATTGATGTGGTTGATCCACTATGGGAAAAAGGTGATGATTCCTGATACATTATGAATTGGGGGAAATGTTTTGAAATGTGATATTTAATGATTTTATGTTCTCTGTTTTTAATCTTAACATATGAAATATTCTCTACACTTATGATGGTGCCACACTTATATGACACAAACATATGGGTCATGATTGATTTATGATGATTTCTCACTCTTATGGTTCAAGTCTTTTTAAATGATAATATTTTATTCCGTGAATCATGTTTACAATCCATGATATATTAGGTGTAAAAATTTTATGTTAAATGACTAATATCAAGCTCATATTATTATATTTTTATATCATATGATAATCGATTGATATCTTCCATGTTTACCCTTATAGGCCATCTAATCTCTCCCTTTATTATGCTTCTTTTCCCCCAGGTTATGACGAAATGTTTAAGTATGGTATTTCTATGAAGTGTACTAAATTAGAAGTTATTAATGGGAGATATTGAATATATTTCATGAAATCAGATGATTGTGTACCTATCTCCAAAGATACTAAACTTTTATGGTCCTTGATAATTTATTTATGACATTCATTAAAAGTTCATCTATTAATATGTAATGTCTTTTAATGGAATCCTAGGTTAATTAAATTATGTTTTCATATAAAAAAATATATCCCTCATCAATTGGAATGGCTCTATTTGAGGTATTGTATAGGAAGATGTGTCATTCAACATTGTGTTGGATGGAGGTTAGAGAGTTAGTAGTTCAGGGTCCTAATGTGGTGTAGAGCATGACTGAGAATATCTAATTGGTTCGAGAGAGGATGGGGATAAAATAATAATGGAATAAGGCCAATAATAATCATAGGAATATGACCTTATCAATCAAGGTTTAATACCATGTATTTTTGAGAGTACCCCCCTCAACATGGGCAATAGAGGTTTGTAAGGTGGAGTAAGCTTTCTCCCCAGTTTGTTACGTGCTTTTAGGATTTGGAGAATGTTGATGAGGTAGTTTATTGGTTAGAGTTTCCACCATGGTTAGGGAGGATAAAAAAAATTCATATACCTCAGCTACATCAGTATATTCATGATGACTACCACATCATGGATTAAGGGGATTTGGATATCAAAGATAAAACAATTTTATTGGAGTAAAAATTATAGATCTAGGTTCATCAAGAGAATGTGATTTATGTACATACCATCATGTGTTGTGGAGGCATAGTATCCCATAGGAGAGTACTTGGGAGTGATAGATGTAGATCTGTGCCCAGTATCTAGAGTTATTTTGATTTTTAATTTTCCCTATTTTTTTAAGGATGTGATTTTGTATGTTTTTTATGATATGTTATATTTTATTCATGTGTGATGTGTGATAAATCTCATAACATATGAAAAGGGGAGGACATAAATCCTAAAAATAACAGGTTATACTAGGACATTATTAAAACTATGTGGGTGAGTTAGTTCTTCACAAAGATGATAATATCATGATATGGATGATGAAATTCCTTGATTTGGGTGCTTGATTAAGTGATGTGTTTTGATTGCTGTAGTGGTCAGTTTGGTATATATAGAGGTTGATATGGTTGTCCATTTGTGCAGTAATGTGGATGTGTGGAAAAGAGGTGGTTGTGGATGGTAACAGATGTGTAGTGTTGTTCCCTTTGAGAGGTTGTGATGTGGTTGTATGATGATGTGGTTGTGTGGGATGTTTTGGGGTTGTTTCAGTTTCTATATTTATCGGGGGAGTTTGATGTGTAATTAGATCTTTAATAGGTATCTCATGGTTTTTTTGTTCGAACCCCATTCCTTTCAAGTATGGTTTTTGATTCTTGGGGGAGAGAATCTTTTGATAGGTATTTAATATAGAGGTTTTTTCCTTATCATCGAATTACATTCCTAGTTTTGTTCTTGGAGAGTTATCAGAGGTGGATATAGGAGTATTAGGGGAGGTTGGAGATATAATAGACTTTTTATACCACAATAGATGATTTTATGCATAGGAATTTCTTTTGTGTCTTGAGTAGACATTGGTTTATGGCCTCTGTATAGAAGAGGAGTGGCTGTGAAAAATCATTTGTCAAAAAAAGACTCACATTTATGACACAAATCAATTAATACCTAAAAACCATGTTTTTCTAGAGATGTTAATTTTTTAAGGGTTTTTTGACACAAATATTGGGTTTTCAGCATATGTTTTTCAAGGCCGGTGGAAATTACAGTGTAAAATATTTATATACACCATAAAAGGGACAATATGAATGTTTTTTATAAGTTTTGTTTATCCAATTTTTTTTTAAATTTTCCATCATTGTCTCACTCTAATTTTTGAAAAACACTAGGTTGTTTTCCGAGATCTCATAACCCCTTTCATCTTTTGATATGTGGGTTATGGTGATTTATTTCTAGTGATCTATGGTATGTTTTTCTCCCTCCCCCATTTTATTCCTTAATTATTCTCTTGGGGATTCACTAGGAATATATTTCTTTAGTTGTGTATAGTTTATGGTGCATTTTTTGACAACCTTTTGGTGTATTTCAGGTTGATCCAATATTTTCTTGTGCATTTATGGTTTTTGGGATATTTCTTCTTCACCCCATAGTGTGAAAAAATATCAAAAATCTTCTCTGAGGCAGGGGATCCAAATTCCATCATTTTTACATGGTGTGTATGAGATCTTCATAATTTTTATTTCCTTTGGAATGATAGTAAGGGTATCCATGATAAGATTGTTAATTGGAATAATTAAAACTAATGGGTATGTGGAGTTTTATCATGCATTACTTCTTTGACATATGTTTGCTGATGTTGTTGAGCATACTTATTTCCAATGATAAAAATAATTGTTGTTTGGATCCTTGTTTTCATTATAGTTATTATGATGTGATTACACTTTCTATTTTTTTGTTTTATAAAAGATTAAATAAAAGTATAATGAAAATTTATTTTGGTAAAAAATTTATTTCCTATGGAACATAGTCTGTGTGATAATACCCAATCTAAATAAAGAAGTAATGTGATAAAACCCGGTAAATAAAATGTAGAAGTCAGGATGTGTTTTTGTATTGTAAAATTGTTCTTTTTGTGTTTCTCTATGTGGTTTGGGTTGTTGTGTGGTGATGGAGGTGACCGGTTGTGCTATTTAATGTGTCGGGATGTGATGCAATGTTTTTTTTGGCATGGATATGTTGTGGGCAGTTGTAAGACATGTTTCTTTATGGTGGAAATGTGTGAAAGTGATGATGTGTGGTGGTTTTTTATTGTGTGGCTATTTTGTAAGATGAGGTTATGGTGTGTGATATGGTGGATTGGTTGAGGTTGTGCGGTGGTGGTGATGTGCAAATGTTATTCTCTGAGATTTTTTTTTGTTACGATGAGATGGATTTCTAAATGTGGGATGATGATGATGGTGAATGTGATGTGTTCTGGTTCCAATTGATCAATGTTGGGCAGGTTTTTTGGTGTGGTTTTGTTTTTTTCCCAGTTAGCAATGTGGTAATTATAAATGGGTTGGGGTTGATATGATGAAATTGGATAATGTAATTGAATAAATAAATGACCTTTTTAAATGTGATTGATGTGTCTTAGTAAATGAAATATAGTGGGAATTTTTATATCTGAATAAAAGTGTTTGAGTATGTAATTAAAAGTTGAAATGTTATGAGGTTATGTTTTGTGGTGTAATATTTTTTATATATTTGTATCACCAACCATTATAGTTGATTTTTGGTATATTAGTGGTGATGTGGTGTGAACTGGTATAGTTTTTGTGGACCCATAGGTTGGGTAATGTGTGTTATATTTATATCATGTTTGTTTATGCTACTTTCATATATGCCCCACCCGAGTTGGATAACCTTACCAATTATCAGAGGATATGGGTTCCAGGGATTTTTTCTAATTTCTAGGATTTTGGTTATATAGATGGCTAGATACCACCTCTTACTTACTATTACTTCAATTGTTATGAGATAGGTGTCTTCTGGTGAGATGTGTGGTTATGGACCAAGTGTCATCGACAGAGATGTGATATTTTGGCCCAAGTGCCTTCAGGAAGATGTCATGTGTTGGATGAGGTGTCTTCAGGTGAGATGTGATTTGTTGTCATAGGTGTATTCAGATGATGCATGATATAAATATTCTTGATGCTACCACTAGATGGTATATGTTGTGAGGGTGGGTGGGTAGTGATGCGTCCCGAACCACATAATAGATTCCTAGCATGTGATGTGATGGTATGAGATGTGATTCGATGTGATATGTATGAAAGGGATGTGAGCAATGGACATTTGATATTTGGACATGAGAGAAGAAAACTGGTGGGGGAAGTGGAAATGGGGAGCCTCTATTATTATAATCATTATGATATATTATTATATTGGATGTGTGATTTATTAATCGAGCGATGATTAGGATGGGTCTGGTATAATTGACATGTATAGGTGCTTATTAGTTATTCTATTTTATCACTGGCACATTAGAATTCATTTTTCACATGTTCACTTTGATACCTCAGTTATGTCCCAACTATGTATAACTTTTATGGTCATCTTATGTATATAAACAATTTTTTAGTTTTCTAGGAAGACATTGTGGTCTAATATAGATATTTACAGATAGGGTTTGAAGTTGTTGTTATGTCACTATCATAGACATGTCTTTTAGTATACTTATTTTGACATTTATTATATCAATTTACAATGTTCATGGATTGTGGGAAGGGATTTGGTTTTCCTTTATATATCTACTATAGTTTCTTGGTTGTTTGGTATCTAATCACCTAGTCATATTTCTTTTATAGTGGGTAATGTATCTCATACTGTGTTATTTTTATACCCTTAATGCTAGTTTCCAACCAGGGGGATACAGGAGGTGGGACTCCGATTTCGTTTTGCATCTTCCATCATTTCTGAATATTTTGGAGGGAGAGGGTCATGACTATATTTTTCTCCTTAAATTATTATTATTTCCATATTTTTTTACACCTTCCCTTTTATAAATATTATTTTACACCATTCAATTTCCACCTGTCATTTTCACCTTCTGTTTCTTGTATTATTTTCTACCTTTCATTGTATAATTTTTCCTACCATTCATTATATATCATTCACTTTATAACTTATATTTCTCACCTTCAATTTTACACATTCCACTTTGAACTATCTATAACAATCTATACTTTTACAAGTTAAATTTACCCATCTAAATGAATATATGTACCATTTAGTAATGTCATGTAATAAAGAACACATACACCACATAATGAAAAGTGAAAAACAATTTATTATTATTAAAAAAATCCATAATATGATTGTTGGGCATTATGATTATCAAACATTACAACCATTGGTAATATAGATATTATAGTGACCTTTAAGATTAATAAATATATTAAGGGTAATAATGAAAGATAATTGATGCATAAAGATGATTCAAAGGTTTTAAACAGTAGTATAACCACTTAAGAATCCTATTTATGAGAGCTTCCAAGGGATATAACATCACTGGGGTTCACCATGACCAGTACCAAGCTAATTTTCATCAACTAAGAAATGAGTAAAATTAATAACAAGATCATTTCAGGTTAATAAAAGTCACTAAACAATTAATGGTCATCGAACCACCCCATGAAAGTAATACCATCACACACCTTACCTTTAGGATCTATACTGGTGTAATAAGGGATTATCTATCCAAATCTTAGTATTATAAAGGTGTAAATTTTCATGTAAGAAATGAAATCATGGATACTTAAATCCCATTTTCACTATTCTTCATATAAATATAAAATAAATCTGATAAATATATTTTTTTGGATACATAGAAAACACAATTTTATTTTTACAAAATATATTATTTCAATTAAAATACACTTTTATTATAATTTCCATAATTTAAAATAGATTTTATTTCCATGAAATATTATAATAGAATACTAATTATTTTAATATAAAGGATAATATAATTTTATCAATTCCTAAGTAATTTGTTTTAAATTTAGAAAGATGTATCTGTCAAAAAACTAATATGTTCAATAAATAAATTTTTTTACTTAAAAACTAAATTTCCTATAATTAGAACATTATTATGATAAAATTAATTTAATTTTGGATATCACCACATCAAAATTATTCAATGATATTTTTTTTAAAACAAATTTTACATAGTATATTTTTTGGATAAAAATTAAATATGATTTAAATATTTCATAAGTATCATGACACCATAATGACATAAAAGTGAAATAATAAATAATATAAAATATTTATCAAAAAAATAGTCTTATTAATTAATAGATGTTATTTTAAAATGAAAATATTTATTTTTAAAATCTATAGTGAATCTTATAAAACCTAAATTATATTTTAAATATTTAAAAAAATTATATAATTAAAGAAATTTCTTTTACCATTAAAATATTATTAAATAAATAATTTATTTCCTTAATCCTTTAAATTTCATACAAAATACCTTGAAAAATACCATGGCCAAAAACCATGGGAAGAACACTAAAGGGAGAAGCTGATCATTGGTGGACATTGATAAAGAATACGAATCCCAAGGAATAAATTGAATAAATGGAGTCTAAAAGATTTAGTAAAATACCATTCAATAATTATTTTCCTCACACACTACATCTCAAAATAGAGAGGGAGTTTCTTAGACTTAATGAAAATGAGGACAAATCTATTAGGGATTATGAGAAAAACATAAAAAGGCATGAAAGATATGCCTCTATCTTTATCATAGACCCTAAATGTAAAGTTGACCCCTTAATTGGTGGATTGAATCCAAGTCTTAAAAAAATTAGTAATTCAAAACATTTATTTATAAAAATAAATTGTATAAATTTTCCTTAATGTTGATATGGGAATTGGTAATTATAATTGGTGCCATGGAACTATAGATAAGAGAGTAGAGAATGAATTTTAACTATATAGGATCATTAGATAATCCTTATAGTTATATGAGAATCCAACTAGCCACATGCCATAAGTGTGGGAAAAATCATCTTGGAAATTTTCTAAATGGAATAATAAAATTCTTAAACTCTAGAAAAAGGGGTATCAAGCTAATGAATGCTGAAGGAAAATGAAGAGGCTCACAAATGTGATGTAAGAAAAGAAGGTTTTGGTAAATCGTTATCTTATAGTTTAATGTTTCAATTGAAATGAACATGATAATTATACAAACCAATTCCCTAATCTAGAGGTTATCAAAGATAACAAATGAAAATAACCTCTCAGGATAAGAGAGGGAGGAAGAGAATATGTTATTATTGCTTCTATTTTGGATCCTTACAATGAAGTAGTGAAATAAACACTATTTAATCTTTCAAGAACAACGAATGTGCTATTTTATTCTATTTCTATAAAATATTTCATATCATTCATGTTTAGTATAATTATTCAAACACAACATTTAATCATGGAGGTCGGATTATTGATGAAAAAATAGGGAAATTAGATTTTTTTTCAAGTATAAAACTTCTAATCAGTCAATATTGGTAGGAATTATAATAAATCAAACTTAACATAAATATTAATTGCATAATTTTTTGAAAATAGATAATACATTATAAAAATAGATGCCCAAATAATGTATTATTTTAGTGCCTTTGGAAACAAGGAACAAAAATCATCTAACATAGTGAAAGATATTTAATATTTCCCACAAAGTTCTTCCCACTCAGTAATTATACTTAAAAACCATTCTTCATAACCTACATAAGGGAAACATAAGAAAGAGGTGACCTCAAATGCTTAGTAATTTTAAATAAGGAATACATAAGAATAACATGAACATAAGGGTACAAGAACATGAGCATATCAATTAAAGATCCTACCCTACATATCAAAAATAAAAAAACATGAGATATGTAATAATTATTTGTAGTTAATAAGAATTTTATCATTAAATAATAATGAACATGTACCATAAGACATAGAATTTGGGGAAAACACATAAACTAGTAATATCTATCCCTATAATTCAAAGTTCTTTACCAAAAATATATAAGGTAACTTCATGGGGATGGCACTTATTGGGTGAGACACACCACCATCGCCAATTTCATTCCTTTACTTATAAGGTTTCATGTTTCCCCATATTCCAATCATGGATCATGTTTCCATATCTTCCCATAGTGGATTAGGTTTCCCCATCTTCCCACAGTGGATTGGGTTTCCCCATATTTCCATAGTGGATCAGGTTTCCCTATATTCCAATAGTTAATTGGGTTTCCCCATCCTCCCATACTGGATCAGGGTTCCCCATCTTCCCATAGTGGATTAGGAAACAGTCATTTCTCATTTTGGATCAACCATGTCTAGTTGTTTCCTATCATTATTTCATGAGATATAAATCTATACCCAATGTATTGGAGGAAGATATAGGTCGCACCCATCTCATAGTGAAATAGTACATACATGTGCCACAAGATCACAAAACATGCATCATATCATGACCCAAAAAAAGAGATGGGTTTCATAAACATCATATAATAACCCATGAAAATAGTTGGGTATCATAAAAATTTCATCATATAATATCCTATGTAAAACATGTAGGTCTCATAATTATTTCATCAAAGCATAACACAATAAATGAAGTGGGTTTGAAGAGAATATGACCTTTTGAAGAGAAACTAGTGTCATTAACATCACTCCATCAAAACATAAACCATCGAATACAGAGTATGAATGGTGTTCTTATATCACATGCCTAGTAAATCTTAAACTATAACAAATTATGGAATATTATATGGAGAATGATTTTTAATGATCACATGAAACATTTTTTAATGAAAATATATCTTCATTTCATATAATTTTTATAAAACTATTTCAAAATCCTTTTTATATAATGAAATATTTACCATTTCCTTTAAAACATTTCTTTAGTAAAGTATTTTCTTCACTTTGATTTTTTTTAAAACATAAAACATTTTGAAAACCATTTTCCATAAAAATTACATAGAAAAATTATAAAGAAGCTTGAAAACATTTTGATAACCATTTTTCTTGAAAACTTAAAAATGAATCTTGAAAAAATTTTGAAAAAAAAATCTTTGAAAATGTTTTGAAAAATTATAAATAAATATTGAAATCATTGAAATCCTTTTCTTTGAGATTTTTTTTCAAAACATATAAAGGAAGTATCAAAAATCACTTAAGACACTTTTTGAAGATAAAACATTTTTGAAAACCCATTTCTTTGAGAAATAAATTAAATTCAAAAAATCTCTAGAATACTATAATCTCTTTTGTTAAAATAACCTTGTAAATTTATAAATTAAGCTTCAAGGAAATTATGTTCATGATGACAGGTAGGTCTATACATGACGAACATTCCATTTTCACCTTAAACGTTTAGAAAAGTTACTTGATCAGAAAATAAAAAGAACATTACTTTTAAAACATTTTTTTAAAAGGTAAAGCACGCGTATAAGTTTCCTTTAAACAACAAATTTTGTGAAATATTTTTAGAAAAAAAATGCTTTTAAACGAAAATCAATTTATGACCGAAGGGATAAATGAAGTCATATTTTCATAAAAACATTTTCTTAATTATATTAACTACCAAAGAGTGGAAAATGGTAATAATACATGAATATATCATAGATAACAACAGTATAGTAAACTTAATGAGTTTTCTTGAGATTTGGATCATAATATTTCATCAATGGAAAAACTATCCCGAAAAATAATAAATTTGTCGCAATAAAATGTTACCACATTGGTAACATTGAATCATAATACCCATTAAAGAATAAAATTACATAAAACATAATATATCATGAAACTAATTAGATTCATGATATAAAATTTCAATGTGTATTATATATACCCCATTGAAAAATATAGGTGCATAACATGCCATGTATCTCAATGAAGACAAATTGAGACAAAATGACTTCTGATTGGGTAAATATTGAACCATAAACCTTTGGAATGAAATATCACCAAATGGATATGTAAATAACTATATATTTAGGTATATTAATCATTGAATAAGTTCAAGGGAAGTATATACACCACACAAAAGAAGTGAGCTATGAATAAGGCATTAGTACCATAGAAATAAAAGTGAGACGAAAAAACCCTTACTACTTGAGTAACTTAAGAATCATGATACCCATGAAAGAATATAACTAATTAAATATTTTAATATAATTAAATTAATTAAATTAATTATATAAAATATCATAGGTATATATATAAACAACATAAAATAAGTGAGTGGTGAATATAGCATATATCTCAATGAAATAAAATGTGAGATGAAATTCCATCCCCTTATGTCTTGACTTTAGTAATATACAATAAAACCTCCTGTATAATAAATATAATTTTATTATAAATATACCACATAAACGTATTATTATAAATAATACCATATATTATTTGGTTATGAATTTATATTACCTAGTTATTAAAAACTACATGTTAGTGTTATGTTTCTGGTAATATCTACTTTTTTTTCAAATATGTTTTGGCTGGTTATTCTTGGTCCTCTTACTTAGATCATGATATAAAAAATTACAGAATTTTTATAATGATATAAATTTCATATATATTTTTTATATGTGTATTTATAATAATATATAGGACATATAAAAATGAATTGGAATGCACCGTTCTAGGAGATGATAGGCCGTACGTATGCATAAATGTTGTTTCCGGTTTGTTATCATTTTGAAAGAAAGAAATTAAATGAAATATATGTATATATATACACACATAATATCATTAATGTATAATTATTAGGTCAAATATATCATATAATTTTGCTAAAACAATCAATTATACATTCCATGTAGGCTGTGAACGAATCACATCGCTTTGGGGAGGCGGTAATCCACACTTTCCCAAATGAAATTATCGTACTTACAAAAATGGAAATCATGGATGAATTTTTTATAAAATAATTAAATAATAATAAATAAATAATAAATATCATATATATCATAAAAAATATATTGTAAATTATAATACCAACCATGATATGTGGTAAATGAAAAATGAATAACATCATTTCATGCGGCGGTAGTTCACCGTAAAAAAGAATATTAATTTTGTTACTCATTATATGGAGGTATGTGTAAGTGTATGAATCAAAATAATAATTAAAAAATCTCAAAAAATTTATCATAATGAGGTTATTATATAATTATATATTGATAATATCTTAGGGGTGTAGAAAGAAAATAAAACAAAGGATCTTGAGGCAGGATATTACCTCTTCTTTAGGTAACTCGTTTGGATTTCACCAAAGGGATTCCTTGGATGGATCTATACTCAAAGGTATTATTATGTGATTAAGGGAGGGAATTTTGGTGATTATTTGAGCATATTTTTTAAAATAAAAATTTCTTGAAAGTGGTGAATAAATGGGAGAGGTTAGTGCCTTTTTATAGGGGAGGAGGAGTGGAATTCTTGTAATTTTTTTGTAAAGGGAATTCCACCCACGTTTTTCCCAGGTAAATTGACTCCAATAAGAGAAAAAAATTAGATCCAAGTTATAATTTGGTCAGAATATTAACATTAAATGGATTTTGGACAAGTTTATAGTTCATTTTGTCCATTAAGTTGATTATTTAGTCCCACATTAAGCTAATTTTTCCCCTAACTACTATAATTAATTTTACTCACATTCACTAATATTTTTTGTGAAAAACAATTTTGGTGATATTAGAAATTATAAATTATAATGATTTCAAATATGGAATCCATTTTACCAAATTAAAATCACATAAGTGGAAGAAGTAAATTTATATTTAATCCTGCAGATGGGATGAAAAAGATGGTTTTTAAATTAAAATGTTCAAAAGAAGGTGGTAATATTTGATTAAAGATTATGAAAATTCAATCCATTACCATCTTGTAAAGGTGAATAAATTGGAATTGATCTATATATAAATGATCCTACAACATTATCCATGATGAGGATTGATAGGGATTAAATATTTATAGATGTTAAAATAATTTATATAAGGGTAATAAAGGAATGAACTTCAACATACCTTTATTATATTATTACTCAACCATATGACTATATAAAGATTAAAGATTCCTTGAGAGATGATATAGAGATACAAATAAATGTTCTTAATATCCATTATTTCAACTTTGTAAAATATGGAGTTTAATATTTGGAACTTGGATATGTGTCCTACCAAAAATATAATTAAAGAGAGATATTTTGGATGATGCACATAGATCATCCTTCTATATTCATCCAGGGAGAATAAGGATTTATAGATATTTAAAGAAAAACTTCTAGTGGCATACCATTAAGAGAGATATTGAATAATTTGTACCGATATTCTTTGTATGCCAACATGTTAAGGTAAAATGATAAAAGTATAAATGTATGATGAATCAATTACCCATATCAGTATGTAAATAGGAAAAAATCATAGATTTCTTATAAGGACTCTCCAAGATATATAAAGTCCATAACACTATTTGAGTTTTAATCTATCTCCTTAATAATATTGTAAATTTCATTTCTATAAAATAATATTTATATCTTTCATAGCTCGACATGATATACATAAGAGAATTGGTAAGTATTCATATAGTATTAATTTCTATTTCATCTGATCAAGATTTGATGTTTACCATAAAGTTCTGTAGAATGTTTTAACAAGAATTAGATATAGGGATGAGTATTAGCACAGTATATCACCCTAAAAATGTCTAATTTGAAAGAACCATTAAAAATATAAAGGATACACTGATATCATGTTCAATGTATTTCAAAGGATATTGGGATCAACACCTTCCTCTAGTAGTGTTTTTATATAAAAACGTTTTTCATTACAGCATTCAAATGACACCATATGAGGATTCATATAGGAAGAGTTGCATCACTCTAACATTCTCTAAAGAAGTTGGAGAAAGGATGATAATTGTACTTGATCGTGTCCATGAAATTACAGAGAAGGTTCAAATTATTCAATATCATATGAAATCAGCCTAAATTCTGCATAAAATCTATGCAAACAATCATCAATGGATCCTAGTGTTTGAGATCATAAATAAGTTGTTCTTTCTTATATAACCATGGAATAAAGTCCTGAGGTTTGGGAAGAAGATAATGTTAATTCCTAGATACATCATCCCCTTTGATATTATTGATCACATCAATGATATGACCTATTAACCAACACTCTAAACTAGCCTATATTATGTACATGATGTGTTCCACATATCCCTCTTGGGTAAGTATTTACCAGATCTCTCACGTGTACTAATCCAGTCGTGGTACCATGGGAGAATATTATTTCTCAGAAGGAGTAACCAATAAGGATCTTAAATCATAGTCATAATGTTCTATGAAACAAGAAAAATCACTTAGTCAATGTAATATAGCAGAACCATAATTATCAAGAGGAAACATAGGAATATGAATAATAAATGAAACAAAAGTAACATAATTTGTTTTATTGTATAAAATGAAATTTATAGGGTAAAATTACTAAATAGGGGAATAATTTAATGACCGAGAATTAAATAAACTAAATTTACATTATTAATGAATATATATCCCATTTATTAATGTAGTATAACATCGAACATATCCACTAAATGATGAAAATTGATTACACTATATTATTTTTCATAAAATAATTCCATAAATAACCATTAGGAACTATGTCCATTTAACATTACAACTGATAGTAATATATTAATTATAAAGTGACATTTATGATTAGTATCTGTCAAGGATAACAATAACAAATAATTGATTTAGAAAGAAGAATATGTTTTCTTAACAGGTGGGATCATCTGTTGTATATATCATTTATTAGGACTTCTAAGGGAAATGACATTATTAGAGTTCTCTATTGGATAATCCCAATCCAAGATTCAAAAACAGAGAATTCAGTGGAATCAATTATAGGATAAGTTCAAGAATATATATGTCAACATCCAATCAATGTTCATTGAATCACCCCATTAAAGTAATACCATTACACTCCTTACCCATAGAGAGTATTTTTATATAATAAGGGGTTATATAGCTAGATATTAGTAATATAAAGGTGTAAAGTTTCTATTTATAAATGAAATATAGGTTATTAAATCTCATTATAATTTTTATGAGCATGAGTATAATATGAATATGATAAATATATTTTTGTACAAAAAGAAAACAAAATTATATTTTAGAAAAATATATCATTACAATTAAAATATAATTTTATGAAAAATTAAAGAATTAGAAAAAACAATATTTCCCTAAAATAGTCTTATAAAATAATATTTATTTTAATATAAATGATAAAATAATTTTATAACGTCCCAAGTAATTTTAATAAGGACCAGATTGTTGAATTTTTCATACAAACAAGTATTTTTAAACAATAAAAAAAATTATTTTAAATTAAAATTTCTAATTATTATAAAATTATTTTTATAAAATAAATATTATTTTTGAAATCATCATGTCAAAATATAATTTTTTTAAAAAAATAGAGGCAATCAACTTTTGTGTAAAAAATAAATACGGTATAAATATATAGTTCATATTATGAAATAATAATGACTTAAAAGTGATGTAATATATACTATAAAGGTATTTATCAAATAAAAAACTATTATTCATTAAAATAAGTTATTTATAAGTTAAAAGATTAATTTTCCAATCCTATAATGATTCTTCCAAAAACTAAAGTACATTTTATATGTTTTAATAAAAATTATTTATAAAAAGGAATCCCTTCCACTTACAAAATATTATTAATTAAATAAATATATTTTTAAATATATTAAAATATTAAAAAAATTCCAACTTTTTAAATACCATGGGATAGAAAATAGTATGTTATTTTTTATTAACACGATTGTTAGGCCCAATGTTTAGAAATTTGTAAAGAATTAACCCTTTTTACTTTAAATAACAACCCATTCTTCTTCACTAAGAACACTTTTATCATGAATATAAACTCATTTTATATCTCTAGACACCCTAAGAAGTTTCAGTGGTTTTTGTGTAACTCATCTCAATATTTATGAAGATACCAATAAAGGCAAGCAATTATCTTACTTTGTCCTTTTATTCAATTACATCCATTGTAATAAGCCATTTTTATTTTTAATTGATAATGTTTCCATGTGTACATAATCATTAATTTACTATCCAAATTATTACGTATTATCTATAGACTACCTATCTCTCTCATTAACCTTATTTTCTTATACATTTTGTATACCTGTTATACTATATAAATAATTCTCTCAAATTTTTTGACATTTTCTGTCACTGTCAATAACTGATCCAATTTTCATTCATTGGTATTCATATTAATGTAATTGTACTTCATTGATAAAAGGTAACCTTTATCAGCTCTTTTCTTTTCACTGATTAAGGAAACCAGTATTAGCGCTTTATTTATGGCGCTAATAAAAGTTATCCTTTATCAGTGCTTCTCTAGCGTTGTAAAAAGTTTCCATTCATCATTACTTTTTTTGTACTGATGATGGTCTAGAATAAAATGAAAAATTAAACAAATAAAAACAAAATGAGTAAATTAAGAAAAATATTAAATATTTAATTAATTAATCAATTATTAATTAAATTGAATGAATTTTATATACATGTATATAGATTATAAATATTAAAAAATAGTATATATCAAATATAGATATATAAAATTAATAATTATAATATTTATATAATGTTAATTAAAGAAATATTAATGTCTTATTCATTTTTAATGTTGTTTTATTTACAATTTAACCTATATTAAATTTCATGTGTTGCATTTATTTTACACACACACACACACACACAGATATATATATATATATGTGTTAATTCATTTGTATAAAAAGACACACACATAGATATATTACGCAATATATAGAAACACATACACCTAATAAATAAATATATATATAGTTTATTAAAATTTTAGTATATTTTATAATATAATTATAACATGATACATTTAAAATATATTGATTTTTTGATTTTTTGATTTTTCTATTTTTATTTAATATACTACAGTTAGGTTATTCATTTTTAATTTTTTAATTTTTTACTTTATTTTTTAATTTGACCATTTTTATAATTTATTTATATATATTTATTTAATATTTTTTAGTATTTTCAATGTGTATTCATCCACGTCAATATATATATATATATATATCCATATTTTTTTAATAACTTATATTTAATTAATAAAACTTATCTATTTTTTCAATATTTTTAAAGTGTGATTATTTTGAATTATTTAATTTCACTCATTTTTAAAATGCATGTATTTAAGATTATATATTCATTAATAATGTTAAAAATATATTTATAAATAAAAATTTGGAAATAAATATATCTATAAATGTATATTTACTGTATTAATAATTGTTATAAGTTAATAATTATAGTAAATAAATAATTATTATCAATAAATAATTATTAATTTTAAATAAGTATTTACATAATTTAAAATATATAATTATATATATTTAAATATGTATAAAAATCTAATAAAGTTATTTAAATAATTACAATTACAAAAAATTTAACAGTACTTTTGTAGCGCTGATAGAGATCAATCTTTATCAGTGCCTTTTTAGTGCTGATAAATTTTGATATTTATCTTTGCTAAATTTATAAGTGCTAATAAATACTACTTTTATTAGGGCTTATACATTTAGTGCTAATTAAAAGGATCTTTACCAGTGCTTTTCTGAAAGTGCTGTTAAAAGTGTACCCGATCAATTTAAAAAATACCTGACCATGATTGAGTAGCTCGGGATTTTCAAGCTCTCATGGAACTCGTCTACTACCAGTGTGACTCCTCTACATTCCATCATATTAATCAAGTATATAATCCATTATATGTTATTTCTTTCTCTTCCTCTATCGTTCTTTGATGTTTTGGATTCCGTATTTTTTGTTTTTATATTGTTCTTAAATATGATGAACCCTACATATATTCCCATCACTACTAAAAGACAATGATTGTGGCTTTATTTCTTCTTCTACTTTCATATGTATTTTAGTGTCCAAGACATTTTTCCCTAAATACACACACATATGGTTTACTCTACCCTCGACATTAACAAGTAGACCTCCCACCCCCTCTGTTTTCTCTTCATTTGAATAATATTGGGTTTTATAGTTTTAGTAGTTTCTCAAATTTAATTCATCTTATATACTATATTATATACTTCAATGGATAAATTATGAGGGTTTGTAAGGATTAGAGGATACCATGTTGTGGCCCTCATTTATGGGAGGTGAACATATAGGGACCAAGGTAAGTGTAAAAAATATTAAAACATGTTTTGTGGATTTTAGTTATTCATGTAAATTTTTAAATAGAGAAATGGGTTATTTAGATTTATGTCGTCAATGAATAATTGTTTATTCAATTCAGAAATATATTGAATTGATTAGTCACATTTCAAAAATTATTTTAGTGATGCATGTTGTGAGAGTTTTGTTTTTTTAATTAATTCAAGACTATTATGAAATTTTAACCAGTCATGGCGTATGATTGAGGTTCCATCATAGAATATGATTGAGTTTCTAGGATACCTCTCTCTAATATTATATTTTACAACCAATAATATCATAATCATTCATAAAGTTGGAAGTTTTTAGTGGTAATTCGAGATTGACTTCAATCTATGTGGTATAATTTTCAATGATGGTACTATATATGATTTCTCTCTAAGATTTTATGGTAATATATCAAAATAATAAATTTTTTATTTAATTTAATAGATTAATTTCATTTATAAGATTAAAATAATTCTATATCAATACTGAGAAAAAAAAATTACCCTTAAAAGGGATGAATATTATTGAAGGAATCTTATAGTGGATTAAAAAAATATCCAAAATTTGAAGGTGATGATTCATCGAGTATAAAAAATTGATTTCCAATGTAGGTGGGGTTATATTAATTTCTTCATGACTATTATAGGGAATGTATTCAAATTATAGTTCAACTGAGGAGACTTTTTGAGTGATCCCATTAGTGTAGGTTCCTAGGACACTTTAATCCTTATATGCTTGATTGCATTCCATCTATTGATGATGGATTGAACTCCCTCTATCAAACTATCTTTCCTCCTATCATTTTGTTTCCAAAGTTCATTGATGACATACCTCTCGAATAGTGATGGTATGGAGGTCAGTATGAAAGAGTGAATGAGTATCCTCAAATCCATCACCAAGAGATGGATGACAATCAAGCATCTGAGGATGGATTAAATAAAGGTAGTGAAGGTTAGTTGTACTGTTTTATTGATTTATTATATCTATATTCATGACAGTAACAATTTTAATGCAATATGGATAAAATTATTGAATTTTATGCATGAAGTTTATTGCAATGTTGTTATTCAAGAGAAATTAAATGTTTGACTAATCATGAAGAAAATGTCTTCTGATTATGATGATGTTTCCAATCCTAGGAAAGAACAAACCTTTGATGATGAAACTATGGAATTATTATGGGATCAACAACATGTTGATGCAAAAAAAAACAAGAACAATGTGGCATCACAGTTTTGAGTAAAATTATCAAGGAAAGAAGTTAGGGTATAAAATTTGAGGTTTTTTTGGAATCAATGTGGTAAACCTATTGACCCCAACATGTCAACATTCATCAAATATCTTGGGGTCACAATGAGGATGAATTTTTTGATTGATATTGACTCATGGAGCCACATCCAACCTATAAAAATGGAAATACTTTGAAAAGATATAATGGTAATATTATAATATACTTTCTATATTTTACTAAAAAATTATATAATGATTCATTGATTACGTTTTCATTATTCCTTATAGAGTTCATTTAATTTAGAAGATTACAATAATAAATTTTTCTTAATGGCCATTGAAAAAGACCATAGAGGCTTTCAGACTCTTTTGAAAAAGTTACATCATAGGGATGTTGAGGGTAAAATAAATACCCACCCACCAATTTCTTATGCAGACATTATAAAGCAAGAAATAGGGACTGGTTTCAGTAATCGTCGCAATGAGAAATCATTTCAGGTGCATTTTGGTTGATAATATATTATTTGAAATTATTTTTTTTATCCAACTTGATTCAAAATTATTAATTTATGAAACAAAAAAAGAGTGATGAAAATAAAGAGCGTGCATCAAAACCAGCATACCCCTATTGCAAAGGAAGGATGGGGTATGCTTCATTAGAGAAGAAATTGTTATGTATTTTAAATCAACAATAAAATTTTAATTATGTGAGATGAAACAACATCTGTTCTTTTGTATATATGCTGATTGATGAATAAATATCTGAATCCACATCTATCCCACGTCATGTGATATGGAAGGAGGCTCGTGTAAATTAGTATGGTACTTTAGTTGATGAAAACAAAAAAAGTAGTTTGGGAATCATGTTTAAGTATGAAATAATTGTAATTAGTTATTATTTATAATGATATTAGAATAAATAAATATGTTCATTTTTTTATTTGGTTTAGACACAATAATTTGCAACATCCGTACCAGATGAAAAGATACTTTCAGTAGCTTTGAAGAGGCCTGAACAATATGATAGTGTTAGAGGATTAGGTTTTCAAGTCTCCCCTCGAACATATTTTGAGAAGATAAATCCAAATGAAGATACATATAATATTTTGAGACGAATGCAGCTGCAAATTGACTCATTGCAACAGACTATTTTGTGGTTTAGTTTGGAAGACCAATGTATACGAAAATATTAAAGGGAACCAGAGGTGGAGAAAAGATCCACACATGATCCAAATTATCCCACTAGATCGGAGGCTAGTAATTCCCCCCAAAACTTACCTATGGTATTGAATTTTTTCCTTAATCTTTATCCTAAATGTGAATCAAATTACTTTCCATAAATATATATTACTAAAATTCTACAGGGGGTATTTGTATGTGATTTTTATCTGTCAAAACCCACGTACAGATGTGTTGTGAGGGGTAAAATGTATAATACCACAAGAGACTAGCTACATAATAAACTCCTCCCAAAAGATCACGTGAGAGGGGGTATTAGGTAGATTATTAGCCGACTTCTGATTTCACTATTTCACTTGATGATCTAGATATTACAACAATCCATACTACTATTGGAGATTTCATAGCATGGTCATCTAATCATATAAATATACCTGAGGTACCTATTTAACAAAGATTTTCATATGAAAAACTTGTAACAATTGTTGATAAAAGGTCTGAAGTGAGGTACAATATTACATATGGATTAAGCGATGGATAAATGAAAGGTAGAATCAAGAAAATATACTGAATTAGTCTAGAAAATAAAATGAACTTTCAAGAGTACCTTGTCTCTTCCAGTTCAATAGAAACATTTATCAACATTTTAAATTCATGAAGAGACAACATTTAAAGATACAACTATTCCTTACATTCACTATGAAGAATAAATATTTGGAGTTTCCATTATGGACAGAATTGGTCTCGAGACTCTAAATGAGATTCTCAAGCATGAATGTCTGGGTATCTCAGTTGTGAATAAACACATAACATAAATTTTCATAATATGTCTGTCTAAATAGTGAGATAAATATGTTTATTAAAGTTAATAACTATTCATATTTTTTAAATGAATTTATATTACAATTGTATAAATGTAAGATCACTAGAAGCATGATTTGGATTACTTAATCCAATTATAATTTCTATAACAGTAATTACTTTGGATATGGAGGAAACAAATATGAAAAGAGATGAGTTAATCAATACATTTAATAAAAAAGTTTCATATGAAATACACTTTTTTATGGGTATAATGAAAGGGTAAAACTCTTTGATCTAATCACATAAAATATATTTTTAATTTTTGAATTACTTAATTGTTTTTGTTTTGTAGGAGGCATTGGATGTTGATAACAATCAAGATAGACACCCTGAATATTTATTTTTTGGATTCAATGCATGGAATTCCAATAAACTGACAACACATGATGTGTATTTGGAATATGTAATACACTGAATTCATCATTTTATATATAAACATCGAATTATATGTTTAGTCTGTGTTTTAAAGAGAAAATGTTTCTGACTGAGCGATCTTTATATACAGTCTACATCATGGAATGAGACTGGCTTCTGAAAAGCTAAAGCATATGGATTGCTACAAATGTAAAAAAATTAAGGTATATATATCAATATTTAATAATAAAAAAATTTCAAAACAAATTAATTATTTTTCTTGATGTTTATATAGTGTCTAAAACAAGATAATAAAATCAATTTTGGATATTATGTTTGCAAATTTAGGAGATAAATCATACATCATGAAAAAAAACAACATCCCCTTGCAGTTAATTTGAAAAGGTAATTACAATTTCATTAATATATTTCATAATCATTTGTTTGTTTTTATTTTCTTAGTACAATCAAGATTACTGCCAAAATAGTTATTCAAAAGAAGAAATGAATTTGTTTAGAGACGAATATGCATCGTAATTGTTTTCATAATGTATGTAAAAAAATTAGATGATTAAATGATATGTTTGGGATCTAGTATGAGTTATGACCATAAATAAATATTTTAGGTGTTAATGATTAGTGTTAGAATGCTTATATATTATTCTTTATCTCTCTCAAGGAGAAGATTAATGGAGGAAATAAATTTGATAAGAAGTGCTAACCTGTAAAAAATAAAATGGTTGGGAAAATTACAAGGTGGAGGTGGAGGATGAGGTGAAGGAAGAGGTGGAGGTAGAGGTGAATCCAGAGGCAAACTCGGAGTCTGAGACTAATGTGGAGGAGGAGGAAGAGGTGTAGACTGAGGTTTATACTAATGTAGAGGGGATAAGAAGTGCTAGCTTGTAAATAATAAATTGTTTTGGAAATTAAGTAGAATAAGGATCATACCATGACTGTGTTTGAGAATAATTGATTGAAAGTGAACACTAAACTTTTCACTTAAGAAAAGATCTGTTGTGTGTCTTTCCAGTTAGAAATGTTATTTTAGTAAAAAAAACATGTGGTGTACTCAAAACCGAGAAAACACATTCTGATTGTTTTGATACTTTAGAAAAATGATCTATGAGTCATATGGAACATGTATCATTCTTACACAACTTAATATGATGCATGGTGTGATCAATATGAATCCAAGTGCACCTTTTTATTCCAAATTGACATTCATTTTAATCAAAAAAACAACTAACATACTCAAAACTAAGGAAACACATTCTGATTATTTTAATGATCACTGAGTCATTTGAGATGTGTAGTATTCAGACACACCTCAATCTAACCCATGATGTAACTAGTATGACTCCAAGTGCGTCTTTTTTATTCAAAGCATACATTGAAGTTAATAAAAAAATTTACATACTAAAAAATATCAAAAACATTAATATTGTTTTGGTACCTTATGAAAATGATCCATACATAATTTTTGATGTGTAGGGATTAGACTCACCTCAATTTGATATATAGTGTGACCGGTATGACTCTGAGTGTGTCTTTTTATTCCAAACTGACATTAATTTTTATCAAAAAATAAAATGACATAATGAAAACCAAGAAAATTCATTCCAATTATTTTGATACATTAGGAAAACAAGGCACGAGTCATTTTGGATGTGGGTCATTTAGTCTTACCTAAATCTAGTGCACGGTATGACCAATGTGACACCAATTAAATCTTTTTTATTCAAAATTGACATTAATTTTAATAAAAAAATAAACAACTAACATACTCAAAAATAAGAAAACACATTAAGATTGTTTTAGTACATTTGGAAAATAATCCATACATAATTTGTGATGTGTACGGATCAACCTCACCTCAATATAATGTACGGTGTGAACGGTATGACTCCAAGTGTGTCTTTTTATTTAAAACTAACATTAATTTTAATAAAAATACTAACATACCCAAAAATAAGAAAATGAATTCTGATTGTTTTTATAATTTAGGAAAATGATGCATGAGTAATTTGCTATGGGTGGAATTCAGTCACATCTCAATTTGGCGCACAGTGTGACCAATATGACTCCAAGTGTGTCTCTTTTATTCAAAATTGACATTAATTTTAATCAAAAAACAACTAACATACTCAAAATTGAGAACACACATTCATATTTTTTTGGTACATTAGGAAAATGATCCATATGTCCTTTTTGATGTGTAAGGATCAGCCTCATCTCAATCTGATGCACGGTGGGACTGGTATGAATAAAATCACATCTTTTTATTCAAAACTGGCATTATTTTTTATAAAAAAAACAACAAACATACTCGAAACCAAGAAAAAACATTCAGATTATTTTGATACGTTAGGGAAGTGATGCATGAGTCCTTTGGGATGTGTTGAATTCAGCCAAACCTCTATCTGACACACGGTGTGGCCAATATGGCTTCAAGTGGGTATTTTTTATTCAAAGTTGACATTCATTTAAATCAGAAAAACAAATGATATATTGGAAAAAGATAAAGAACATTCATATTGTTTTGTTACTTTAGGAAAATTATACATACATCATTTTTGAAATGTAGTGATCAATCACACCAAAATCTGACACATGGTGTGATCAATATGACTCTAATTGTGTCGTTTTATTCAAAACTCATGTTAATTTTAATCCAAAAACAATTGACATAATCAAAACCAGGAAAAAACATTATGATTGATTTGATACTGTAGTAAAATGATAAATGGGTCATTTAGAACATGTGGAATTCAGCCTCAACTAAATCTGATGCACGGTAAGATCAGTATGACTCAAAGTGTGCCTTTTTTTTCAAAATTGACATTCATTTTAATAAAAAAACAATTGACATACTCAAAACTGAGAAAAAACATTCACATTATTTTGGAACTTTAGGGATACGATACATACGCCAATTTTGAAGGGTATGGATCAACCAAACCTCAATACGACGCATGGTGTGACCGGTATGGCTCCAAGTGTGTCTTTTTATTCAAAATTGACATTAATTTAAAAAAAAATAACAACATAATCAAAAAATATAAAACACATTCTGGTTGTCTTGATACTTTAGTAAAATGATCCATGAGTCATTTGGGATGTGTAGCATTTAGCCTCACCTCAATATATTATACTGTGTGAACTGTATGACTCCAAGTGCATCATTTTTATTCAAAAATGACATTAATGTCAATAAAAAACAACTAACATACTCAAAATAGAGAAAACACATTTAGTTTGTTTTGGAACATTAGGAAACTAATCCATAAGTCATTTGTGACGTGTAGGGATTATCCTCATTTCAATCTGATGCATTGTGTGACTGATATGAATCCCAGTGTATCCTTTTTTTATTCAAAAATGACATTCATTTTAAACAAAAAAACAATTGACATACTTGATAATAGTTATTTATTTTTCTTTAATTTGTGTTAGAAATTTAATTTCATTTAA
This sequence comes from Viscum album, assembly GCA_963277665.1. NCBI lineage: Eukaryota > Viridiplantae > Streptophyta > Magnoliopsida > Santalales > Viscaceae > Viscum > Viscum album. The sequence continues at coordinate 1,813,557,680 of OY728142.1, read as the reverse complement.
ATTCAGTATTTTTATCTTATTTTGGTATTTTTTTCTGTTTATGTTGATATAGTGTGTTGTAGCACACTGCACCTATTTCAGGTGATGCAGTGTGCTGCAACATCAAACTGTAATTTTTTCCATTATAATCATAATTAACTATGATGATAAATCTGTTCTTTATCAGCAATTTTATAAGCACTGATAATGGACTCCTTCATCGGTTCTTATAAATGTTCTAATAAAGTCTATATATATCAGCACATTAAAAAGTGCTGAAAATATTACTTTTATCAGTTCTGAAAAAATGCTGATAAATCACACTTTTATTACTACTAAATTAAAGAACTGATAAATAGGTTCTTTTATTATCACTATGAAAATAACTTATAAATAGTACCTTAACTGTAATTTTATAGGTTCTACTAAATCTATCATTTTTTGGTGATTTTTTAGAACTAATAAAATTCATGGACTTTTAACCACCCTAAGGTCATTAGCGCTTGTCTAGAGCTGGTAAAAGCTGATTATAGTGTTGTTAAAATCATGTTTTGTAGTAGTGATCTCATGGACTCAATGAAATTTATTTGACAAACATTCTTATTCTTCATGGGTTATTGAATAAATGATTTCATATGAACTATGATCTATTTTTAAGTAATAAATTTATACATATTAAGGGTGAACCTTGATAGAACACCAAATTATTAGGCCATGTTTTAATCTCACGTGATACCATTTATGTTGTATATGCAGTTTTCCTAGACCACTGTGTTATATTTTCTTATAGTTCAACCTTGAATTACACATTTTTTGTCTTATTTTATATTGTTTCCACATTTCCATAATTACACGAGCTTATGATATCATCCATTCTATGCTAGTCTTCTGTTTGATGTTATATGAATTTCCAATTTATCATATCATAATATTTCTCTTATCTCAAAATTTATATTTCATTAACATTTTTTCCACTTAAAAGGATTTATAGCTCTCCCCTTTCTGTATATATTCATAAATATTATTTTATATAGATTTAAGACCATAAAGGATTCTAAAAGAACATTTTGTATATTTGAATAATGATTTTTTATTTTTTATGTTTATGTTTATGGTTTATGTATTTAATTTTCCCAAATACACAAGGCCATTATATTCTAAAGATTATATTCTACATGTATTTATGCTAACAATAATTAAATAAAATATATTTCAAATATTATTTATTATACCATCAATTTTAACCTTTTTTTCACTATAAAGTTTCTACCTTCTATTTTATAACTTTCATTTCATCTTCTATTTGTTTCTTTGTGTTTTAAAACATCCATTTACACCTTCTAATTTCACCATCCAATTTCCACCTTATGGTTCAAACTTCCATTTTCACATTTTATTTCCACCTTATGTTTTAAAATTTTTCTTTTGACCATCATATTTATCCTTCTAGTTTTCAAAATCTTTTTTCTAGTATAAATTTTCCACAATAAGTTTTATACCTCTTTTTTCCACCTTGTAATTTCTACCTCTCATTTTCCACCTTCAGTTTTACACAGCACACTTACACCTTCAATTTTAACTTGCATTCTCCAACTTCTAAATAAAAATTTTAGTTTTGAATTCTATTTTCTATCTTCTATTTTCAATCATTAATTATCTAACATCCATTTTAACCTTATGTTTTTAACTTATTGTTTCCATATTCTATTTCCACCTTCCATTTTTGAGAAATAAATTATGAAAAAACACAAGATACAAAGAGAAACATAATGAACTAACTCATATGGAAATGATGTAGAATCTATCACAAATCATATAAGTTATATACCTACTAAAATGAAAAAATGTTAAAATGAAAAAAGTAAACAGATCTAGGTGACTGAAATTATCTACCACACAACTAGAAGGATAAGTTTATTCTAATATCAACCTCCATATAAACGTTACCGAGTAGAGAGAAAAGGATAGAGAATTACAAGTGAAAAAATACAACCCCATGGTCATATTTATAGGATAAGAACTCACATTAAACAATTTTTTGGGTCCCTTAATAAAATTGGTATCTAAACATCCTTAAATGACACAAAATTCATACCCATAGTTAAAGTCAATATTATATATATAAATACATCAATAAAATTTAAATATGATATCATTATCAAGTTGGAAAATTATGAATTTTCTCCAAGGGTAAATAATAATAAAATTTCCATTAGAATCTAAAAAAACTCAAAGAAAACCACTATATGACCACAATATAATTCATAATACCAAATTAATACTTTTAGGAAACATTAAGAGTTCCCTTATAAAATTATTACTCTATAAAACTATTAATATGAAACTAATAAAATTCATTAAAAATAATTATTTTATCTTAATGATGTCTTCATTATTGAAACTATTAATAAATATATACTATATGGTAGACATATTTTCACTTCTGAATATGTTGATTAATTTTACACTACATATTACAATATATACATGAGAACACATCATTCTTATGCTGATAAAATATTTATCATTCTTAATTATTTTATATATTATGACATTATACCTGAAATAATAATATTTAATGTTTATGGAACATTGATAAAAATCAATAAAGAAATTACTTTTATGACATACATATGACTAGTTCAATTTTATATGTCACTAAAAACATTCAATTTTTTCTTTAAAATCAAATATGGTTAATCATCTTTCAACCACATTTGATTATGATATTTATTATTTTCATTTAAATTATGTTTATAATCACCTAAACTATTAGTTTTTTCTAAACCTTGATATGCCTATTTTTAACATGACCTTGACTATTTGAATTAAAATATGAAATAAAATTCACATAATGTAATTTAGTTTATTCACATGAAATATATTAATATTTTTACATTTGGAGTCAATTGGTCTCTTAGATATTTAGGTTATGTGATCCTATAGAGGAATATAAATCATATATTCATGATTTATTATATTATAATGAATCCTTCCCTTAATTACGTATTAAAAATAAATCTTTTGAAAAAATTTATGTATAATTTTAATTTTAAGAAAAATAGTATTCATATTAAGAAATAAACTCCATGAAAATTTAATTCTATGAAAAAATTCAATAACGTTGAGAAATATGTATGATTTATAAAATATTTTTTAAATAAAATACGAAATAAAAAATAATAGAAATTTAAATATATGAATTTTTACTTTTCTAAAAAATTTAATTTGTTCCTTACTAAAATATATCCTCAAAAATGTTAATGTAAAAATTTATCGTAATTAAAAAAACATGATTTTTACTAAAATTTTATTGAACAAATTTTCTCCTAGAAGAAATATATTATACCAATTATAAATTTCACAAAAACAAAGTTTTATTTTTAAAATTTAATATATTTTAACTAAAAATCACATCAGTGGTTTTAAAATAAAATTAATATAATGTTTTTTTATTGATATGATACAATAGTGATAATTTGAAGCATTTCATAGGATTTGATTTATCCATATTAAATAATTTTAATATTTTCTCAGTGTAAATTGATTAAGGAAAAAATATACTACTTGAAATATTTTTTATTATCATACCATTAAAATATTTTTTTTCTCGTAAGTTATTCAGTTCAATTATTTTCTTTAAGTATTTCATTACATCATGGATATCTTCTGAAGTCCTGAAAATATTTAGATTATAAAAATTAATAATAATGATTCCATATTTTAATGTTTTTTTCTTAATGAAAACATGTGGGAATATAATCACATTTTTATATTCTTTATTTGATAAAAACTAAAGGATTTATTATGGCTCATATTCCAAGATTTATTTAGTCTATACAATGATTTTTATAATTCAATTGAATACAGATCCTTAGATATTTATTTAATGCTTTAAGAATTTTGAATCTATTAGGGATCTTCATATATATAATATTATTAGGAGAGAAAAATAATTAATTTGTAACAACATTTATAAGAAGTATTTTTTTTCATATATTGGATGACTAATTAAATACTAAAATTTAATTAAATCTATAATATAAGAATATTTCACCACATTAATGGTGTAAATGATACATTGATCCTTAAATGATACATGGGTTTGACTAAAAGAATACTCAAATATAGCTCAATTTTTTTAGATTCAATCTTGATCTTGAGGTACTTAAATATTAAATTAGGATAAATTTAAGTATTAAAATACATTAATCGATTATCTCATGAGCCTAATCATGTATTAAATATTTTAATATATATATATATATATATTAATATCTATATATTTTTAATACATTATTTATTTTTAAATAATTTTTATTAACCTCTCGTTAATTATTAATACAAATGATTATATATGACATATATATATTTGTCTGTGTGTGTGTGTGTCTTATAATATAAAATAATTCATCATTTTTACTCCCACGTCAGATGCTCAAGATATTAGGTGCTACAATTTAACCTCCCCTCCCAAAATAGTCAAAAAAAATTTCCCAACTTATATATTTTGGTCCCCTTCTACTGAATGACTCCATCCCTTCAATTACCTTATAGTGTAAAGATAAAATGTTAAACTACGTGATCAAAATTATAGATCCTAACGCAATAATCCTATTTTCATTATTCACTATATTCAATTACCTTTTAAAAATTATAGAAAAGAAATTTCAAGCTTGAGGGGAATTCACAACCCATTTTCATTGTTGATCACATATATTGATGAAAACCAAATTTGATTAAATTTAAAAGATATCTGTAAAAGTTTATGAAATATTTTATGTGTTAACATTTTCAGTTTTCATTTAAAATAAATGTTATTAATTTTTATAATTTAATAATTTTCTTACAATAGATGAATTAGTTTGAACTCTTATAAATAATATAGAGTTCAATGAAAATAATTGGAGGTATATATAATGTGTTTCAATCCTTTTAAAATATGAGAAATTAATGTTTAGGAATGTTGGATAACATTGTTTGAAAATAAATATGTGATATCACTCATTTTTCATATATTTAAGGAAAAGGTTCTAGAATATCATAAGTGTAAGATAAATCCATGTAAAGAATTCAAATATTCATGAAGGTCATGGATTATTTTTGAGGAAGTATTTCATTGGATTCTTTAGTATGATATTCATAAACAACATGTGAAGAAAATTGTTAGTTTTCTTCATCATAAAGAATGAATGTAATTTATTTAGATTACATTAAATTTTAATGAACTATAGTTGGATCTTGTAAAAAATGTTTTCGAGTTTATATATACTATATTTAGACATTTCCCCCTTACCATAACCCAAAAATCGGTTTATAGGACTTACACTGAATCTAAAAGTTGATTTAAACCCTAAAAAATTGATTTGTTGGAAGTGAAATTGGTTTAAAGTGAATTTAAACTTTTTATTAATTTATAGTGTTTATAAATTATAAATATGACTAAATATAATTGTGTACATATTTTTTTATGAAATATTCATAAATAAAAATAAGAATTGTTTATTTTCAGTGATATATTTTATAAATTTATTTAATCTCTGACAAAATGGTTTTTGTGGATTAGATCAAATGTAAAAATAATATAAAATATCAAATATAAAATATTAAAATAATGTAAAAATGTTAATATTAATGGTTTATAAATTAAAAATATATGAGGTTTAAATTCCTTATGATTAACATTTAAATATGATGGAGTTCTCATTAATTTCACAGAAATGATGAAATATAAAGTCTTCATATTTTAAATATAAATATATAGAATTTATAATGATATGGAATTTTTATAAAATTTCTTATAAATTATAATATTTTTATAATTTATTTATTTATAAAATGTTCATAAATTTATGTCCCATGTATATTTTTTGAAATTGTTCATTAATTTAGTTATTCATTGCTTATTTATTATCCATGAATATAAAGTATTAAATATTATGAATATATGTATGATTTAGCTGAAATTGTTTGAACTACTTATTATAAATTTCATACCATGCATATAAGGAATTACATGCTAGGTATGACATTAAATTTAGTTATATTCATTTCTATCTATTATTTTTTTACAAATTCAATGATAATGTTTGATTATTATTATTAGATATTATATATTAGGATTGTATTGTAATTGAGGTATATATTGTGAAGTGATCCATGGATAGTGGAACATTGAGGTAGACATATCACTAGAATCTTTGTAAAAATAATGTAAAGGTGGGATACCTATCACACTATACTTACTCTTGAGTATATCTTGGTTTTTTATGATTATAAACCTCTATAACAAATTGTTTTATGTGCCTTATGTATGATATGTGTTTAAATATATATACATTTAATTATATTTAATTTTTTTAAGTAAAAATAATTTATTATCTTAACATTTGTACGTTAATATTTTTGAAACATATTAATTTCGTTCAATGTATAATATATAAAAACTGAATTACTTGAACCATCTATACATGATGACAATACATGAGAAAAGATGGAGAGAAATAAGGACCCAAAAAGTTCAAATAATTATATTCTTTTTAAAAAAAATCTTTTCAGGAATTTAATCATTTATTATGTGGGATCCAAAATATAATGACCTATGCTATTACAATTTAGTGGGATTCATAATATATTGGGTATCAAAGAATCAAAAACTAGGTAATTTTGAATTTTTAGAAAAATTATCAATGGAAAGGGGTTTAAGAACTTATTAATAATTTAAAGTGGTGTTTTTATAGGAGTATAGGTGGGTAAAAAAGGTTTGAAGAGGAGTTTTTAATGTCGTGTGAATGACCCAAGAATAGAGGGAAATAGTAGATCCCACCAGACTCTCAGTAAAATAACATTTGTTGTCTAATATGATGGGAATTATAGAATTTACCCTTCTACAACCATTGAGAACTATATATAATCCCACTAGGACCCTAGTGGACCATCAAACATTAGGTGGGGGTCTAATAGGTTTCTAGTGGTGGAACCCAACCACCAAATTATGTTGGGGGTATTTTTCATCTTTGTGGGTGTTTCTATTAATCCCTTGGGGATTGTGATTCTCAAAATCTTGAATGGGGGGGTCCTCCCTTTGATTTTACTCTCCATTCTTCCTCATTGATCAGGGATGTTTAAGGAAGGCGGGTTCACTAATTCTAGTAAGATCATCCCCACTATTATCTTCTAATTCATCCATTTTTCATTTACTATAGTTTTTAGTAGTTCTAGTTCATGGATTTGATGATGTGTTTCATTAAATCTTTAGGAAATAATTTTTTTATCTATGGAATTTATTATGTGATGGATTGATGATGTTTAGGAAGTATGAAAAAAATATTATTTCTCACTGTTTTTATGGAGGTAAATTTCGTAGCTGTTATTTTATAGATTGTTTTTTTCATTTATTCAAAATTAATGATCACTTAAATTTTAAATTAGTTTTATTTTTTCCATATATATATTGGGAGCATGACATGAACTATTTTCACATTTTTGGTGTAATTTTTTATGTCTCCACACTACTCAGTGAGTGTATGGGAAGGTATTCATTACGAATTTTTTCATAATTAATAATAAATGATTGTAATTAATTTATAAAGGATCATGGGTTGAGATGAAACCCTTTGAGCATAGTAAATGGCTAGTGAATTCTTACATGGAAATGTATATGTGGTCTTTGAGTGGTTAAGTATCAAAATTATATATATGGTCTCTTATATATTAACCATTATCTTGGGTATTTTATATGAAATGATTATAGAATGTATTAAGTTATGGTTGAAGAAAACAATAGAGGGTCTAGGAGGATCCTAACTGATCATATAGATTAATTTGATTCTCCTAAAACTGGAATGAACATTAATACTATGTTTTAGTGACTTTAGTATTTCCTAGTGACCAAATAACCATGGTACAAGTGATCTAGTAAAGTGCATCAGACTCTAAAAGGGCCTTTGAGTTTGATAATAACTGTGAGTAGTCTAGGATATGTCCTCATGGATTAATTTGAAGGATATGTGAAGGTATGAACTTCTTTATTAGTTTGTAATATTTTTAGCATTGTTAATAATTGGGTAAATAAGTGAGGGAAGTTTATGGACCACGAAACTCCCTTTAAGGGGTAGATTGAGGGTTAGTGTGGGGAGTGCATTACACTAACCCTTTTTATGCTATGGGTGTTCTCATAATGGGGGTTTATAGAGTGACATAATAGGAATATTTCCTACTATGGTAGTATCATATGACACCTTTGATAAGTGAGTTAGAGTATAAAACTTATTGGATATTGAGATCACATGTAGAAAGAGACTTGAGGGTATTAAGCATGAGTCATATGAGTGAATCCATGTATGGCCTAAAAATTTTGACGAGGGTTTTATCACAAGGTTGGTGTACTTATTGGCCTTATGATGGGTTTTCTTATAGACCTAGTGTATTGATTGGTGCTCGGTGAAAGCTATAAGAATTGAAATCACTATTAGAGTAATTTTTTTTGTAATGATAATTAAGAGTATATAATTGGTCCCTTCAGATATAAAAAAGATATATTTCATCAAGTTATGTGATTGGTGATTGGTTCATCTTATTCTTAATTGTGAGATTGGGATAGTAGAATACTTATTTACGTTAGTATTAGAGGTTATTTTGTTTATAGAATCTAAATTAGGGATAAAGAAACTAGGTTATGGGAGTTAGTATTAGGAGTATCCCTTGATAGCAAGTTCTAGTAAAAATATAGGATTATATTATCCACTAACTCGAGGAAATTAATGGGTTTGGAACTACTTGAGAGATTGGATACGTGATGTTTATGTGATTTTTTTATTTTTTTAATCTCAAATTTTATATTCCATGGCTTATAATGAGGCAATGAGTTTTTTCAAATAATGATTAGTATTTTTATGGATAGAAGTGAGTTGTATTACCCTTCAATGGTGTTATTCCCTTATATATAATATCGGTGGTTAGGGGATCAATGGTAAATCTAATAGTTTCTAAATTGTGTATATTAGAAACTTTATGGTTATTATTAGGGTAGTAAAGGGATATAAAGGATCTAAGGGTCAATATCATGACCTATAATATTAACTGATAGGGGATTGTTGGTTAGTATCATGAAACCCATGGATTGATTCTCTAATATTAGAAAAAGGAGGTTGGGTCAATCATTATGGTGGATAGGTTAGGACATGATATCAAAACATGATTTAATATAATTTGATTTTTATTTCATTGTTATTTATCCATAAATACACTAATTAGTGTTTTATGAAATATATTAGGGTCCCTATTAGTGGATTTATATTCAATTTCATAATCATATACTAAAACTACACTTTGTTGGATTTGAAAATATTATATTTAATAAATAGTTCATGAAATAGGATGGGAACGTGATCAAACAGGAGTATCTTTAGATCATTTTGGTGATGGAAATGGGAAGAGGATTGGGAATTTATAATAGTGTATCCTTGTATGATTATATATATATATTTTCTATATTTTTTACATGATTATTCCGAGGTGGTGATCCTTCTCTTGTATATGGCCTTCATGTTATATTATATTTTTATTATATTTCAACATGTTAGGTATGTATATTTATGATGATGGTTAGCTCTTATTTTTTATTCTATTAATATACTATAATAAAATCTATTTTTAGATATTTATCAGTTATTTTTTATAACTGACTATTATGATATTGACATAATCATCTTACTGGTTTTGAACATTGACATGCACTACTATATTAAAACCTATTTTATATATAATGGTCGTCTTGATGTTTATAAATTTCAAACATAGGTCTTGAAACCCAAGATAGGTGATAAAAATGGTGTTAAATAATTATTTATTTTATCATATTTTTTTAAGTTCAGTTTCTTAAGATTAATTTATACATTTATTGAAATATAAATCATTATTATGCTTTATAAACACATCCTGTGAATGTCCAAGAAACTAGGTTTTTAGGATTGTGGTTTTTTTATTATAGTTGAGTTAGTATTAAATTATGATATTTTTGTAATTGATTAATTATTTTTATCTTGGACTAGGATGGTAAGAGTTGTATGTACAAGTGTTATACATAGAATGTACGTATAATTGACCTGTCAATGATAGATGGAGATTGGGAAATGGTTTTTGGAAGGTAAAATGGTTTTCGAAAACTATATTGAAAAAATACTGTTTTAGAAATATGTTTTGGGAAAGGAATTTTTGTAAATTAAAACATTGATAATAAATTATTTACTGTTTTTAGAATAACTTATTTTGGGTATATTAATGAATTTAAACTAATAGTGAAAATTTTCAGTATTTTATTTTGTGGACATTATGATATTATATTTATATTCATGTAGTATGATGAAATTTCTATAGTAAGTGGAAACTGACATTAGATTCCATTTTTAGGTAGTGGTACACAAAATTCATGCCAATGGTAGTGTATAGAAAAGGCATAGATCTCATGGGTACGGATTACTAATAACATTATACACCTCATGCATGGATATAAATACGCAATAAATAACTTGTATCTATTACGATTTAATGCAAAAAAATAGTGTTAAATAGATATTGGTTATGTGGAGGATCAGTTAGATTCCTACCCTATCTATGTGGGTGTGTGGTCAAAAATTGTATATGTGTGACTCTTAGTATGAGTTGGTAACTGGTAACTGGGTTATGTAAGAATGTAGACTAACTGGAAGATAATTTATGAGTATTCAATAAGTTGGTTCAATAGTTCTCACTTTGATAAAGGCAAGTGGATATGAATCATATGATATATGTTCTATCCTTGATGGTACAATATAGTTTCATTGAAGCATGAGAATATGCTTCCTGTGTTATAATGACACATGTGTTATGTTTGATCACGTGTTTGGTTTAGGCATATGTGATGTCTTGTATGTGTTGGAAATGAAATAATAGTTAATGATTCTTGGGGTATGTTTTTAACATAGATAGAATGACGGTTAGTTTATTAGGTGTGAAAGACTAGGATTGATGGGACATTAATCATAGAGACATGAGTTGTGTAATATAGTAGGGTTTTATAATATTGTATAGTTATGCATGGATAAAATTCTTAGGAGTTTGGTTAATAGTTAAAAACTAAGGTGAGATAGTTCTCGTGGATTTCTATTTGTATAGGAACAGGAGAGGGAGTTTTCATGTAACTACTAAGCTAATATAATTATATGAGTAGGAGTGTATGTTGGATCCTTTCAAGGCCTTTCATGTATGTGTTTATATTTGAGTTATGATATGTGTTAGGTCTCATGAGAACTATATGGGTTTTTGGAACCTTAGTGTTATCGTGAGATTTAAAATGGAGTCTTATACCCTTTAGTTCAATGACTTCATGGAGCTCAATAATAGGAATATGGGGCTGTTGGATGTAGGGTCACACTTAGGTATATGAATAGTGGAGGACATTGAAGCTTTATAGTAATATTGAATAATGAATAAGGGGTCAGGACTACCAAAGTGAGATGAATTCATCATCTCATGTGGGGGACATGAAGTGTTACCTTTTGATGTCTATGAATTGGGGTCATAAGACTGATAAACTCAATAATATGATGTTGAGTCTTATAGATAAATTAATTTTTTAGATAATTCGGTAGAGTTTTATCCAGCACATGGAGATGGGGAATTAAAGGTAATTTTGGAAATTCTTATCGGATGCGGTGGAGTCCAAAGTGGGTAGAAACACAAGATGAAGTTGATAGGGATTAGGTTCATTGGTTGATATTTATCCATCAAAACATATTTCTTATAATTAAGGATCATTAATGAAGTTGAAAAAAGGAACCATAATATATTTTGGTGGTAAAAGATCTTGGAGTATGACTTGTTGGATAGGTATCTTTAAATGAAAAGATAATGGGATATAACAAATACTTTTCAAATGATAATGGAATTGGGGTGAGTCAGTGATTTGGGAGAAACTACTAGTGTAGTAATATGGCATTGATCACACCATTTATTATCTATGGTTATAACCCTTATTTTGGAAAATATGAGGTGAATGTCAAGGGTGATATATTAGGAGAACCAATATCAATGTTGGTTTTGGTTTAATGTTTAATCTTGTATGGAACTAGGTGAGTCATGTCTGATCAGTTTTTTATGTAATTGAATGTACTTTAGATTTGTAAATTATATTAGACTGGTCTTAGAAAATTGAATTTTTTTTATACAAGTGATCAAAAGATGGGATTTTTTTTATAGGGTTGGTTTGCATCTTGGAATATACGGTGTTAGTACAAACCTAGAGAATACGATGGAGGGGCCGTTTAATCAAAATTCCATTTATTATACCAAATCATTGGTATGAAGTTGGATGAGTCAATTTTGGTTCTTGATGAACACTGGATTTGGGAATTTATATTGGATTTGTATGTAAATTCTACAACTATGGTAATTTAAGTGGTGCAAATTTTGAAAAATGATCTGAAAATGGATTGGATTGAGAATATGTTGATACACTCTGGATAATCATGATGGTGAGATAGTTTAATTTAATAGATATTTATTAAACCAAGATATAAAATAAGTTATAAAATTGTTGTATATTCTCATATTATTTATGATGTCACACAGATTAAGAATCATGATTAAGAAGAATAATTTGTAGTTTTAGTGGGAAACAAAGTAGGTTTTAAAGGAGTTTAATGTAGTGGAGGACCAACATGTTTTTACGCATTATTGAGTCTACTGAGGTGGTGTCGTTGTTATATATACCATTCAAGAGACAATTTATGGGTGTTTTTGATAGTATATCTGGATTTCAAGTATGGATTCTATAAATATATCTAGTGAAAACAGGGAACAAGAAGCAACACCGAATCTCAGTGACTTGAGCTATTTATGGGAGATGTACGCTTCTACTTATTGGATTCTAGAAGTTGAATGGTAATTTTTTATATAAACACACATCATTATACATCATATAGATCGAGAAAAGGTCTTGAAACAAATAATTGAATTCTAGGTAATTTTGAATTTTAGAAAAAAATATTATATTAATTGTCCTGAGGCATGTTTTGGTTGTTAATGTAGTTGTTTTGGAGGTAGTGATGTCAGTAAAAAATGCCCATATAATAATTGCATGGGTTGTATGAATGATTGGGGTATGGTTACATAAAATCACCCATATATGTGGGGGTCTATCTCATAAGGGTTTCTTTTCAATCCAATTTTGTGGTTTTGATTCTTAGAATTCAAAATGGTGGTGGTGGTTGATCCTCCCTTGCCATATCATCTGCCCACATATTCTTTATTTATCATTAAGATTTAGGGAAGGTGGGTTCATTTATTTTGGTAAACTCCTTTCTTATTTTTTCACCCTCTTCCTTTATCTTCATTTTTCTCTAATTTATAGAATCTATGGTATAGTGATTTGACGTCATATCTAAATGAATTATTGTAAATTCCATCTGTTAACATGGGTATTGTTAGTACATTGGATTAATGATGTTTAGGAATGATGAACACATATAGTTTCTCATCATCTAAATGCTGGTAAAGCACCCTATGATTTTTCTTAGGTATTTCATAGATTTTGTTCAAAATTGATGATCTATTTAGCCTTAAATCATAGGTAATTTACATAAAGGATTTTCAAAATCATAAAAAGAATTTTCTGCATGCTATTGGTGAAGGTATCAGTGATTCTAGGTGACTATATTTGTTTTTGGTAAGGTTTAAATTACATTTTAAATTTTTTAATTAATTATAATTAATTAATAGAGGATTATTGGTTGAGATTGGTTGTGATATATATGGGAAATTTTTAGTGGAACTTAAAAATCTCTAAAATTCATACAAATAAAGATGGGTAGTGTCATACCTCAAGTGAACCTCCTTGTATATCGACTAACAGTGAGGGACTAATGAGATTAAGTGAGGAGATTATACCCTCCGTATCATGGATTATATAATAGATAAATAATATGAAATCTTAAAGTAGTTAATAACATTAGAGTATAACATGTAATTATAGAGTAAGGTCTTCCATTATAAAATAATAATAATAATGAAACAATATTATAGACCAGAAACATCATATATACATACATTAGAAAATTTACAAATTAATTGGTCGATCATACCAAATAGATAAAAAAAAAAAATATGGACACATTACTATGATGACATTGGAATCAACCTCATTAGAGTATCCTTGTCCCCATCAGGACAATCAAAATTCCCCTTTCCTAGATCCAATATCCAGTACCAACATGTTATGTGTAGAGTTTACATATCCATCGAGGTGAACATGTAGAATGTGAGAACATGGATTAGTAAGACACCATCAATAGTGTACTTAACAAAATCCATTATATATATATTACTAAATAAATGATATGAAAAGATATGAAATAATAGTATAAAATATGCAGGAATTTAGAGACCAAAAACAATTTACTCCAAATATGATACTAAAAAGTATTAAAACATCTAATTATAGTATATTATGGAAAGATAATAAAGATATATTAGGGTATGGTTTTCCACATGCTTACCAAATTACATTAGGAATTACTCCACTTTCTTCAAGGACTTATTGGGAACTTATTATACTTTATTTTAACATAAATTATAATTTGGGAAGATGTGACATATCCTCTAATTAAAAAATGAATATAAATTTGGTCTACATCCTCACAATGGAGGGTAAGTTCACTTAAGGAAAGGACTACATACTCCCTAAGGAGGATTTATCTGACATTTATTAGGAATACATAGTTATGGTAATGGGAACTAGGTACCCACTAAATATGGTGCATCTAGCACCTCATACACCCTTATACCCTACTTTGATGATATCCTCATCAGGTCCTATCCATCGTGATCATATTCATCAAAACTGAGAGTACCTTATTAAGAATATTTTTAAAAATAGTAACACCCTTAAGCCTACTCAAAAAATTTAAACCACACACACACACACAAGGATATATAAGGTATAACAATAAAAATAACCATAGAGTATAATAATGTAATCCCATGAGCACCATCATCAATGGTCTTAGGTTACTAAATATACACTTAATAACAAAACAACATAACATATCCCCATTATTTAAATAGTAGGATATCATATATATATATATATATCCAAAAAATATAAAACATATACCCATGATAAGAAATAATTATTAACAATAGTTCATATTCTCATAAAATCATATTCATCACAACATGGACCAATATTATAGTCTACTCATAACAACTTGACATAATGGAAAAATTGTAACTTTTAATCACTTAGGAAATCATATTTAATAAATATGTATATAAGATAAATTAATTTTGATTTTATGCCTATTAATATCATATTATAATATCTAAATATTCCATAAAATGTATCTGTGAGAGAGGGGGTCACCTTACATTGACAAATTCACCCCTCATGGACCCAATGTATCTTACCTTTCTTATGTAAACATGACCTATTTATCCTAAAGTAACTTTATAAATGGTGAAAAGACTATAACATCACATTTACATCATTTTGATACCAAACATACCTTCGTAAATACCTCATAAGACAACCACCATCTTAGTTTACCCATACTTGGGTCACACTCATGGTCTATCACAATCTCAAAATTCAGTTTACTAATTAGCTCACTAAAGAGAGATTGATTTCTAAAAAAGAGTCACTTCAACCAATAAATTATGACAAAACCATACCCATTTCAAATGGAAATCTTATTATCTTTAATGGAATTTTAAAATAACATTCTATCTAACCTTAAAAGTCTATATAAGGCTCAACTAAAGGATAAAAAGTCCCCACAGTTTCAAATTCCAATAAAGTTAACACTCTATGATCTATATAATGGATGGAAATTAATTAAAAATGGTGTACCATATATGGTGAATTTATTATAACTCTAACTAGTATTACATGACCTTTCACAAACACCCCAATCCCTAATGGATCAATTCTAGGTAACATTGACCACATACCCAAGATCATTGTCACAACATCCATGAAAATGTATATAAAACGAGGGAAGATTCACGGGACTACCTACCCAATTTTACCAGAATATGACCCAGTAAAAATCAAAAGTTAATTACCCTTTGATCAATATAATTTAAAAAATTATACAAAAAACCCAAAAATATGGGGCGAGGCGGAGTTAGTAAATAATGGTAAGAGAAACAGTGAGAGAATGGATGTATGAGATTATACTTACCATTAAGAGGATATTATATCATATGGATCATTGATGAAAAAAATATGCGGGAGGTAGAAAAGGGATAAGGGAGGGGTAGGAGAGGATCAACTACCTGGGCGGATTAAATAGAGAAAATGAGAAGGATGGTTTGAGGTTTTTTGTTTGAAAAATAAATAATAATTAAATTTCATATAAAAATAGGTCAGGGGCTGTTGGGTACATTGTCCACCACCACTAGTTAGATATTTTTCTTCCTTAGACCACCCCAATGTTGGAGCACTCACTTATTACCCAATAAACCACCATCAGGTTCTAAAAAGAATTTTCAAAACACTATTAAATATATAACATCCTTTTAATTTCTCTTAAATATCTAAATGAATCTATAAAAGTTTTTAATAACCTTCTCAATTTCTCTAAAAATATTAAAATTCATGTCTAAATGTCAAATTAAATAAAACATTTAGATTTAATGTTTTAGAGAGTAATTTTCTATAATTCTGAAAACATTTACATGTCTGGGTAATGAAAAACTCTAGATGTAGTATTACTAGAAGAAGTAACTCCATGGATAGTAGAAGTATAACCATGAACAATTTCATCCTTAAAAATCCAATAAATTACCCCTGAAGAGTAACTCTACTTTTATAATGAAAAATACACTTTATATATTCTTATATATATTATATGTTCTTTACATAAATTACCTCTTAAATCACTTCAAAACCCTTCTTTAAAATTATATTGGGTTATTCCAAATATCTAAAAAAAGTTTCCCAATTTATCTATATATTTTGGAGATATATAAACTTAAATATATATTTTATATATATATAATGGTATGAGATAAATAACTACATTTTAGTGGATCACCTGTGGTGGAAAGCAGTGACATAATATTTCCTGGGCTTTTATAAAATATTCGGACACTCCCAAAATGGGGTTTGATCTTGGGTAATGACTAAGATAACTTTCAAGTCCCTTAAAGTCACTAAAATTTCATATAATCACTCTAAAACATCACCAAGGATCCACAAACATCACAATTGACTTAATTTTACCAAAAAAAAACATTCTATTCATTCAAATAAATCTCAAAATTATCCTAAAGTTCTTTAAATTTTTACACTTTTTTTCATTTCCACATATCTATATTTTTGAGGGATTTATTATGGAATTTCATCCTTATATCTTCTACTCGTGCATCAAATAGCCTAAAAAAATAGTGTTATACTATATTTTCAGGAATGGTATTGTATCTCATATCTTTATACTATGACATATTTCCTTGAAAACCATGACATTTTCTTCCTCTATTCCTTCACTTTATGACATAATGAATGTACTCTTATCATGGTTTTCACTATTTCCTTCATCAAAATCAATCACAGACCACAACCACCAACTTCATTGCAGTATTCCCAGTGGTGTTTTAAAAAATCTATATGTACCATGACATAAATCCTCATAATTGTTGTATCTTAAATATTCACTATCTTTCACTTTAAATATATTACAAAAATGTGGTTTTGGCATCCCCATGATGTGGTTTTCTCTATTTTGATTTCATTTCTTTTAAAATAATATATAGACTTCCTCTACTTTAAACTAACATAAAAACTATAAAAACACCATGAATTAGGTATAGTTAAATATATTTTATAATAAAAATCCAAGAAAATATTTTTATAAAATAAATTTACTGAAATCCATCACACTTAAACATTTTATTTTCCTTAATAAAAATATCTGTATCTAATCACAAAGAAAACATACTTTTATAAGAGAAACTATAAATTCATCATGCTCATAAATATAAAGTTATAATTTAAAATTGTAAAATAATAAATCATATCAAATAAAGGGTACTAAATTATTCTCCCTTTATTATTACCATTCTTAACTTCTATTTCGTTTCAATAAAATTATTGAATATTTTATTATTATTCATAAAATCGTATGAATTACCATACTAGAAAAAAAATTCTCTCATCCCTCAAGATCATTTAATTAGTGTTATGTTGAATATCAGGTATATAAACTATATACATTCTCTTTAAAGATACGCAACACACATAAATTATAAAATAAGAACATTGTATTAAATGTCATATGTGACATCAAACATCAAGCTTAAACATCCCACAAAACCAATTTATTTGAGTTTAATCACTTTGATAGCTTGTGAAACATGAAACCTTGAGTCTAAATAAACTATAAAATAGTATACCATTATAAAATATCCTGTAAATTGGAGGGAATGAATATTACTAACTAAATTATGAAAACTATGGTTATATGTTCATTAGAAATAAAATAAGAATCATTTAAAAAAATTATTGTTTTTTGAAAAACAATATTTTTTTCTAAAAAATAGTCAGTCCTACTTTGCACATAGAATTTAAAATCATTTTTACCACTTTTAGAAAATATTTATGATCAAATGAACATAATTCATGAAATCACTATATCAGAATTATCTTATGGTGATTTTTTTGGATTTTTCTGAAATGTTTCATTTTTTGATGAATAGACAAAAATACTGATGTTTATTGAAAACATACTTTTCCTTTAAAAAAATTAGTAGGTTAAATTAAAATTTTAAATAGTTTTAAAGTAAAATTAGTAAAATTATATTAAATTATAACTATTTTAGGTCATTGGAATTAATTTCATATTTAATTTTTATATTAAAACCTTCTATACTAAAATGAATTTTCTCTTTGAAACCCCGAATTTTCATTACATAAGTGAGTGTAATATTAGTTTGGATTCCACCAATTTTGTGAATTTAATTTGGGAAAATTTATTAATTATTTATAATAATTATAATCAATATCACATAATAAGGTAAACATTATTTTTTACCATTTCCATTAGAAAAGGTAGTAAAAATTAATTACTATGGTTATGGTACAAACTGATTTACCCTGGGGTTAAATTATTTATATAAGGGTTAAAAATGTCCTATAAGCTTTTAAAAAACCCAATGGATGGAAATAGTTTGACCTTACCACCTATATTGGTCGATAATGATCCATTTTTCTATTTATTGTAATGATAAAAATTGGGTTGAAATTGATTCTTCTCAAACATTCAATGTGCATCCTCTCCCGTATTAACAGTTCCAAAGACATT
The DNA here is from genome assembly GCA_963277665.1 of Viscum album. Lineage (NCBI taxonomy): Eukaryota > Viridiplantae > Streptophyta > Magnoliopsida > Santalales > Viscaceae > Viscum > Viscum album. Next base: position 1,813,538,361 of record OY728142.1, on the reverse strand, counting down.
TGGTTTCGGAAAGACCCAACCAAATAACATAATTAATCATCCAAAACATAATATATACCTTATTTTGATCATAAATCCATAGTAAGGCTTTTAGCGCAAACCTAAATAGTTTATCTAAAGAAGTTGTAACATTCTTATATAAGAATTTTTTCCTTATACCATCTCTTTAAAATATTACAAAATCATGATTATATAATAAAATAAGTATCATATATATACTTAGAATTTATTATGTTATGTTTGTTCACTATATCTATCCCATCTTCTGTTAAATGGGTAACAAAACCACATATCATGTGTGTGACTGATTACTAACTCACGAACCGATATAATTCATTTTCCATCACAAATTTTCAATGATGGATATAATGATGGATTTAAAAAGATTATATGATATTTATGATATTATAATACTTATTTAATTACAATATATCTTATAAATATTTAATTTAAATTTCATTTAAATTAGGATAATTTCACTCATTTGTACAACATACTACTGCCTCACGACACTATATGATTCATTTTTCACATATGCTTTAAAGAGAAAGTTATTAGGATAAATTTCATGAATATATGTAATATATATGATATGATATTTATTATTTATTATTAATATATCACCCACGTAGTTATTATTTCACATGTTAATTGAATGATATCGTCACTCATGTGTACATATAGCCTACTATCTATACAAAGTGATGTGATTCGTTTTCCATGTCCAACATTAAATAATAATTTTAAAAATGTATATAATAAATCAGTATGATATTTATAACTTAAATATATATTTTTAGATAATTATATATATCATAAACCCAGAAAAAAAATTAATGAAATATAATGAATGAGAAAACCGAGAAATGGACACCCAAAATAATGTAAATAATGAATTATTATTTGACAATGGGTGGTAAGATGTTATAATTAGACCATATATGATATTATAAATATTAATAAGTTTTTTTATAAATTAATAACACTATTAAAATCATTATACTATATCCAGAATCATGTTTAAGAAGAAAAATCATGTGGTAAGGGACTTCGTCTTAATTTCACTTTGTTGAGGCATATTATAATGTTATGTACACAATTTATTTTATAAGGTGCATATACATCTCATTTTAAATGTAATAGCATGGTAATTTAATAATTAATACTGTTTTAAGTAACAATTTTAATTGTTTAATACAAGGTGATTTTACATGAAAGTTACAAAGTGATAAAAAATTTCATAACTCAATTTATTTTGATTGGGTTATATTACCTCTTCATTGTATTTAAAATTATTAGATTATGTGTGTAAATAATTTCAATTATATAATGTTTTATCTAAAATTTTTTATATGGATTTACATTTGATACACATAATCTGTTCATTTATTACTTCTCAGTTCAATGTTATGATCATTGTGAGGCTTTATTTCACAATCTCTTTTTAATCAGTATTGTTTAATCAGGGATTTACATTGAAGAAATTTATTTTATCCTTGGATAATAATCCTTTTTAATTTTATCATCATTCATTTTTTCATAAAATTTTAATATAATAGTACTATTTTTTCACTATTTGATACTTGAAATGGTTGATAAATTTTTTTAATAAATTTTGAATTGATTTATCTCTTTATACGAAAATCCTTTTTCTTCCAAGCCCGTGTTTTTAGAAAATTTTATCAAAAATGTTTTTAAAATTATAAATTTTTTGTTAAAAACATTTTTACAAATATTTAAATTTTTTCAATTTTTTTAAATTAATCTTCATTTCGTTTTCCAAACAGGGCCCATTTGGATTTTATTATAAATGTGAAAATAATATTTTTTTAATGTATATGGTGTGTAACTAATTTTCCACCATCATGGAAACTCAATGTTTTAAATATAACTTTATATGTTTTAAAGGAATTTATTGAATAATTTTATTCCAAAATTTATTTTGAACTTTTTGTTTTAAACATTTATAATCAAAATGAAAATAATATTTTCCTGAAATATTTTTTTAAATACCTTTTTATTTTTTTTCTATTCATCAATGAAAACAAACATTTATTTCAGATGTACTTCGCTAGGGATATTTTTTATTGATACAATAATTATTATTTATATATATAGTTAATGATTATTTTGACTATGGATAGTATTGAAATTAAATTCACTGATTTATTTTTGTAGACATCAACATTCCCTTAAATTATTCACTTTTTTGGGATCATTGGACATTAAATTTTCTCTAAATATCCGTATTATTTATCATGGATATTCAGAATTCTTAAAATTTATACCATTTCTATATTTGGTATTTTATTTTTCAAGTTATATGATCGAATGGGAAAATTATTATTAATTCGTATTCCATACTCGATACAGAAATTTGTTGATAAGGAATATTGTTCATCAATTAAATAAATTATTCAATATATGAGGAATGGATTGGACATAAAAATATGGATGGGTCCAGTTATTGATAAATTTTTTATGCATCAATAGTCTCATGAGTCTAATTGGCTGTCTCTCCTGAGTTAAATGCATTTATAGTGTATACCCAGCTTTCAGTTTTAAACTATATTTAGAAAGGTATTGATAGTTGAGGTAAAATTATGCCTGAGATCATGAAATCCAATGATTAAGAATTTCCTTCATTATGAATTTTTTTATTATTATATAAGATATTTTTTAGATGATCTTGTCTCTATATTAATTTTATTCAAAGTTTAATAATTAAAATTCATATATTATCAGTTATTTACATTAATATATCAATTAGGTTTTATCAAGTTATTATAGTAATGTAATTGATTAAATGGAATGATTTTTATTTATTTATATTTCTATTTTGATTATTATAGTCAAATAATTTAAATGGAATGTGTGCTCAATTATTTACCCTGAAAATATTATTCTTGTTGATCAATGATAGATTCCTCTTTACTTAACCCATACTGAGAATTTGAGATCACCCATATTTTTTTCTTTTCTAGGAATATAGGAAGTGGACTAATAATTATATTCAATAATATTTGAGAGGGAATAATTATATTCTTAAAGTTTTTTTTATCTTTGTTTTGAAATGAAATATTGGAATTATGTATTTATATATATATATATTCCCAAGACTAATAAACTATTAGGTCATTTGAGATGTGATTACTTGAATTTTATGTCAAAGTAATAAAGTAAGACATAGACTCTGGGTTACTAGAGTTAGGTTTTTTACAGTTGGTATTAGAGTAAGTTCTGTAGAAATCTTGGAAACTAAATTTTCAAAAACATAAATTAGGGAACATAAGCATTTGATTAAATTTAAGGATAAGTACAAAAGATAATCCTAATGAATTTGAAAGTAATTATTACATGGTTTTATAGGAAATAAATAAATTTATGGATACTATATGTGTACATTGTTTTGGAATAGATATACTTATTAATAATAACTCTAAAAATGTAACATTTTTCATGACCCAATCTGTAACACCCTGAGTTTTTATGGACCTTTTTTTCGAATAAATAAAATTTTAATTTATGCCTTGTAATTTTCTAAGTAAAAATTTCATTTCACATGGAATGAAATTGGAATATGTTACATGAAACAGCAACTTGGATCATGTTACATTTAGCATCAACTTGGCATATATTACACGCAATACCGATGTTTCAATGAAAATTCATTTTACTGTTATAATTATTTAAACAATATAATTATAACATAGATGTTAAAACTAGTTAAATTAATAGTAATAACTAATTTAAATATATTTTTTATAATATTTTAATATAAATTATACATATTGATAATTATTAATATGATTCATGTTAAATTTCATATATGTTTAAAAGCGCAGTTTTGTCGAATAAACTCCTTTTAATGTCCTTATGTGAAAAATAATGAAATTAATCTAAGAAACTTTTTTAAATTTAATTTGATGAAATAAAATTAAATTTTTGAATTTATATTTTTTAAATTATCATAGGGGGAAATTTTAGTATTTTTATGAGAAACTTCACTTTTTGGATGAATAGTCAAAAATACGGTAATTTAATTCAAAACTACCTTTTAATTTAATTTATTTATATAGTTAAATTATATTTTAACTTGGATTGAACGTATTATTATATTATATATTTATCAATATATCTAATTTAGGTAATTGAAAACAATTTCACATTTAAATGGAATATAAAAAAGTAGCAATCTTTTCATCATTTTTACTTTAAAACCTTGCATTGTTGACCCAACTGCGTCATTAATTTTAAATTAATTTCTACCACTTATATGATTGGAATTAAAAATAATGGGTTCTATATTTATAATCTAAATAATTTATAATTTATATTAAGGTCAAATTAGTTTTTGACCAAAAATTTTAGTGAGAGTAATTAAAATTAATTACATCGATTAAGGTAAAATTAAGCTTAACAAAGGATTAAACAATAATTATAAGACCCAAAACGAATTATAAACATCTAAAAAAAATTTATGGAAATTATTCGTCCATTAACCTTAAATTATTGTGTTTTTTTTTGTTTTGACTTTTTAGGTAAAAACATGGGTACACCTAACTTGATTTAAAAAATTCCAACTATTTCCTTTCCCTTCCCTATAAAAGGCCACCACCTCTCCCTCTTCTTAACTCCTCTAAAACCTCTTAGGATGGGCCAATATATTCACAATATACTTCAAAACATTTTTATATTCCTTTTTAAATCCAACATTTGGAAATTCAGTCTTCAAATGAAGCGTTTTGGCAAAGACCAAAAGGAGTTACCCGATTAAGAGCTAACACATTCTCTCAAACTCTTTTTTTATTTTCCTTCTCCACCTAATCCACTCTATTTATTCCATTATTGTATAATAACACAAGTATCATAAATATTCTAGTATTTTCTTTATTCTAATGGTTCAACCTACATGTACACACACCTCTATCCAATGAGTAACAACCATATTGTTTACTTGTAAGGAAAACTACCAACTCACTAAACGATGATTCTTCATTTTTCCTTTATTTCCTCTCATAGTGAACATTATTATGGAAAATATGTTTATATATTTTATATATTATATTTATTGAACCTTTAATATTATGTATTACTTTTATAAAACATATCATTTTTTACTTTCCATTTGGTGTAAATAGGATAATGTTTTTGAGGAAGTGCAGACTATCGCCCCCTAAAAGTGATGTGATTCGTTCACACACTACATGGAATGTATTAAGGATAGATTTGGTGAACTTATATGATATATATATAATTATAATTCTACATTAATTATATTATATAAATATGTACCTATATTTCAGTTTCTTTTTTTATTTTAATATGATATTAAAAATAGAAACAACGTTCATGCGTACGTGCGACTTATCATCTCCATGAATGTTTTATTCCATTTTATACTTATACACACTATAGATTATTATAAAAAACATATAATGAATATATATTATATTTAAATAATTTTTTAAAATATTTAATCATGATATAATTACAAGTAAAAAATATATAAAAAATTAGGACACATGCGAAGAACAAGGTAAATATTATCCAAAGTTAAACCTTAACATAGGATGGTTAACAAGCTGGTAATATAAGGGAATATTAAAACCATATATGGTATTAGATATAATAATATGAATCTATAAATAATTTATAATATATTTATATTTATTAGATAGGTGTTTTTGATGAGTACGATGAGATTCAAGTAAAACTTTATTTTCTCTATATCCGGTAAGAAATATTTTGTATTCAAAAACCATGTTTTCAAAAGTGCTTTAAAATGATCTTTAGATCCCATTTTCATTGAAAAATGATTTTAAAACATTTTATAGTTTTCAATGTTTCCTTTATGAGTTTTTAAATCTATTTTCAAATAAAAATGTTTTATGTTTTAAAAAACTGTTTTCTATTAAAAAAGTATATTTCCCTCAATAATTATTTTTAAATATCTTTCTAGTTTATTTATCATATAAGATAACATCCACTGTTGTTACTCATGGATTTTTTGGGGAAATTATTCAGTTTTTCTATTCATATTATTTCTGTAAATGGATTATCTTTTGAGGTCATGATATTGATGAAACCCATTTGTATTTCATTGGTTACATAATTTTGTTACCCACTTATTTTCACAGGTTACGTTTATGATGAAATTATTATGAAACACATATTTTTTAACCAGGTTATGTTATGATTAAATTTTCATAAAACAAATTTAATTTCTTGGGTTATGATATTATTTTTTATTAATTTTTGGCACATGAATGCATGATTTCATTATGAGATGGTTGGGACCTGTATCTCTCCCAAATGAGTTGGGTAGAGATTTATATTTCATGAGATAGAATAATATGGTCTTTGGAATAATCCTTGACTACTAAGATGGTCATGGGAGTGAACTATGACTACGAAGATGTTATGAGGAGTGAACTCATTCTACTAATAAGGCCATGTTAGTAAAATATGACTCCCAAGATTGTATGGGGAGTGAAAATATACTACCAAGATAGTCTTTGCAACGAAATCTTGGATACAATAGAAATCATGTTATATATGTTTATGTGTCTGCAAAAAATTATTCTTTTATTCCTATGTTAGGATTTCATGGATTTTTTTTCATTATTCACTTATGATTCATGTCTTATGAACTACCAATGTTTATGCCATAATTCATGTATATGATCTTTGATATCTAGGTTATGATCTTTGATTTTCCGGATAATTTTCTCATACCCTTATGCTCATGATTATGCTTACATATTTACCTTGTTTACCCTTAATTATCATTAGAGCTCACCATTTTTATGTTTCCTTCCCCTTTTTTGAATATATGTATACTTTTTGATGTGTCTAATAAGGGATATAGTCAAGAAGGACCTAGTGGGAGATAGTGTTGCTAACTTATGTATCAGTGTTTATGTTTACATGTTTCTAAAGGCACTAGACTAGTATGGTTTTTGGGCATCTGTTTGTATAATGTCTTATGTATTCCTCAAATGTTATTTAATGTTAATGTATGAAAAGTGATCATAAAAATAGTTGGTATCAGAGAAAAGGTTTTTTTTACTTTGGAATCGAGGATGATAAAACCTTAACAATAACTCTAAATACATATCTAAGCATAAGTCTATGTATAAAGAAAAATTATAGGAAAATATCTTTGAATTTTGGTAAAGGATATAGTGATTGGTTTCCTAGAAATACATACCTATCTGGATAATACATGTGGATGTGGATCTGGTATATATGTATCTAGGGGTAAAAACTCTAAGAATATGTTTTGGGCCTAACATGGGGTAATCTTGTACTCAAAAATTAGCATTGATACACACCTGATTTAACACTCCTGGGGGATATGCTTTGGAAATTCACAAACTCTTCACAAACCATCATGAAGGATTTAAATTTATTTTGTCTATAAATAACATAGGATAAACCTAAGGCATCGTAGATTAAGGAAGGGGTTATAATTTTGACATCTTATTTGTGAATTTTCATGATTATGTGGTTCATAAATATGATAACGATTATTAATCTATGCTTTTGGTTTTAGTAAATGGATGGAACCCAAAGAATCCACATTAATTGTGATTGCGATAGAAAATTAAATGAATTTCCTCCTAAGAAAATTAATGTTATGGAAGCTAGAATGAAAGACCTTGTTACTATTATTACACAGATTTCTAAATCCATGAATCATGGTGGACTTCAAAATGGGAAAAGTAGGGAACAATATATTTTTTAGTCATTCATGAGGCAATGTCCACCTTCTATCAGAGAATCTTCTAATCTACTTTTTAGTAAAAAATGGATCAATACCACTGAAATATATTCTCAGTTATTCAGTGTTTAAAGCATGAGAAAGTCATCCTAGCTATTCATTGGTTAGAAGGGGATGTAGATTAGTGGTGGAATATAGTCAAGAATATGAGGTAGTAAGATAAGATTAAATCCATGGATTGGGATGAGTTCATGAACATATTTTTCAATAATTAATTTCCTTAAATTATTCATACTAATATGGAGAATGTTTTCCTAGAGTTGAATTAAATGGATAATGGATTTGTTGGTGCCTACAAGTCTAATTTTAGGAGACCTTCAAGGTATAGTAAACGAATTAATGACCAACCTAAATGTAATGTTGATAGGTTCATCATTAGCTGAAATACATGTCTTATAAACGTATTTGACATATGATACATAATTAAATATGAATAGATTTTATATTTTGAAAACGTGGTTGAAAAGGAGGTTGGTGTCATGTAGCATTCTCATGGTTTTGAAAATAAGTGGATGATGGATTTTATAGAAAAATCTAAAAACCATGAAAATAAGAAGACGACCATCCTTTCATTCTCTATGTGTGGGAAGAATCGTGAATGAAATTTAATTAATGGGTCAAATAAATGATTTAAGTGTGGAAGGGAATGCCATCAAGAATTTGATTTCCAAAGTGATGGGAAGAAGTTATATAACATTGAGAATGGGGAAAAGAGTCACATAATGAACCTCCCACGATTCAGTGCTACAAGTGTAAGAAGAATGGGCATTATGCTAACCAAATCCCAAACCCAAGGGATGGTTATGATGATCAACATCAACAACCACTTAATTCGAGCGACATTGGGAAATATCACTCAATCTATATTAATTATGAGGGGTTTGATAACAGTATGATGAAAGGTAAACATACAATCCACTCTAGAACTGTTAATGTCAACTATGACTTTGGATCTACCTACTCTTTCATATCTAAATAATTTTATATGTGTTTTAAGATTCCACCAAAATAATTATATGTGTAATTATCAATGAAAACCCATAATGTAATGATGATTTCATATAATGTCTATGATTCCTCTCTGGTTGAATTATTGTGGCATTTTCTTCCTGAAAATCTTTTCATTCATCCTTTGGTTGAGTTTGATGTCATCTTAGTAATGGATTATCTTTATCTGCATAAGTCCCACAATAATTATCAAGTAATGGAAGTGATATTTGATATTTCAAACCCTCCTATGATTATCTATCAATGTGATGGAAATAAATAACTTCTTATGGAGATTAAATGCAGTGTATGCGTCTTAATTCATATTGAAAAGGGCTGTTTATATAAAATGGTTAGGGTGAAAATTGACATCGATGATATACATATTGTTCAAGATTTTGTGGATGTCTTTCCAGAAGAGTTTCCTAGCCTCCACTAAAACATGAAGTTGAGTTCTCAATAGAACTCATACCTGGTTCAGCATCAATTTCAAAGACTCCTTAGAGAATGGATCTGATTGAGTTGTAATAATTGAATAAGAAACTCCAATAAAAACTTGATAATTGATTCATTTGTTCATGTGTATAACCATGGGGTGTACCTATAATTTTTGTCAAAAAAGAAACATGGACAATGTGGAACTACGTTGATTATCGGGTGTTGAATATGATCATTACCAGGAAAAAGTATCCTCTACCTAGTATAGGTAACTTCTTTGATCAACTTCATGGAGCTCAATACTTTTCCAAGATTGGCCTTCATTTTGGATTTCATCAATTGAGGGTCCAGAAAAAGGATATACCAAAGATGACATTTTTTACATGTTATAGACACTGTGAATATACAGTGATGTTGTTTGGTCATATTAATTCCACTGTTATCTTCATGGATTTAATGAATAGATTCTTTATAGATTACCTCGATCAATTGGTGGTAGTCTTTATAGATAATATTATTATCTATTAAAAGAGAAAGGTATAGAATTAAGATAACTTTATAATTGTACTGACGATCCTAAATAAAGAAAATCTATATGAAAAATTTACAAAGTGTTAATTTTGGGTGAAAAAGGATTAATTTTTGGGTCACATAATCTAAAGACGTGGTATAACATTAAATCCATCAATGAAAGAGGCTATTTAATGATGGCCTTGACCAACCATGGGGATTGAGATCCATAACATTCTTGGGTTAGATGGATATTGTCAATGGTTTGTGTATAATTTCTCAGAACTATAAAATGTCTTGACCAAGATAACATGTAATGGTCTCAAGTTCCTATGGGAAGATGAATATATGGAAAATTTCAAGGAACTGAATAGAAGGTTATTCAGTGAATTTGTACATACATTACCCTATAATGGAGAAGGGTTTGTAATCTATAGTGATGAATAGAAGAAGGTATTGGGATGTGTTCTTTTTCATAATAATATGGTTATCAATTATTCCTCACCAAAATTGAAGATTCATGATCAAAATTACCCAACTCATGATGTGGATTTCAATGTGGTAATTTTTGTATTAAATATACAGAGGAATTATCTTTATAGAGAAAAGCGTGATGTGTATAATGATATTAGAATTATGTAATATATATTCACACAGAAGGAGTTGAACATGTGTTAGAGAATATAGTTAGAGTTGATAAAGGATTATGACTGGTTAATACATTACCACCCTGGGAAATAGAACAAGGTAGAAGATGCATTTAGTGAGAAGCATCATGTTAGATTATCCATGATAAGGATAAAAAAAGATCCAATATTTCTATATTTTCAAAGGATGAATCTATAAATCTAGAAGGAAGGGAAAAATATTTTCTTTCTCAAATTAATGTTCAAATCTCTATCCAAGTGAAGATAAAGGAGGTGTGTAAGGAAGATAAATAGCTTCAAAAGAAAGTCAAAATTTTTCCTGAGGTTAACCTTGATCAGAATGGATTGATAAGGTTTAGGAACCGTGTATGTGTTCCTCCCCTACAAGACTTGAAGGAGATGTTAGAGGAAGCTTGTAGTTCCTCATTATCTATTCATACTTTAAGTAAGATGATGTATAGGTACTGGAAAGAATAATTCAGGTGGGATTTATTAAAGAGATATATCACAAAGTTTGTATTTCATTGCTTGGTATGCCAACAAGTTAAGGCTAAAAGACAAAATTTTAATGGCATGTTGCATCCATTACCTATACCAGAATGGAAATGGGAGAACATAACTATATATTTTTTCATTGTACTACCCAAAAACATCTAAATGGTTTAATTCTATATGGGTTTTAGTTGATATCCTTACAAAGTCATCACACATCATCTCCATCAGAAAATATTTATCTCTGGATCAGATTTCAAGGATATACATTAAGGAAGTGGTAAGACTGCATGGAGTACCACATTTTTCTGTATCAGATCAAGATCTAAGGTTTTCCTCAATGTTTTGGAGAATTATTAAATAAGAAAACAATATTGAATTGAGTTTCACAACTTCTTATCATCCTCAGATAGATGGTCAGTCTGAAAAAACAATTCAAATCCTAGAGGTTATGTTGAGATATTGTTCTCTGGATTTGATAAATGGTTGGGATCAACACCTTCCTATAGTTTATTTTTCTTACAACAACAGTTATCTCACATGAATTTAGATGGAACTGTATGAATCCATATATGGGAAGAAATGTATGACACTAACATGTTCGGATGAGGTTGGAGAATTAATGATATTGGTACTTGATATTGAAGAATAAATGGTTAAGAAGGTTAGAACCATACATCATCATATGAAGGAATCTAAAAGTCCTTAGAAATTATATGCTGATAACTACTTATGTGACCTAGAATTTGAAGTTTGTGAAAGGTTTTTTCTATAAATATGATCTAGGAAGAAAGTTATGAGATTGGTGAAGAAAGGGAAACTATTCCCTATGTATATTAGTCCCTTTGAGAATCTTGATCGTATCAGGACAGTTGCCTATCACTTGTAACTTCCTCTAAATATCTCTCAATTCCATGATGTGTTAAATTTATCTCTATTAAGGAAGTAGATACCTAACCATCCCATGTAATGGACTCATAGGTCATACCTCTGGAGTAGGATATTTTTTAAGAGAAGCAATGTATTGAAATTATGGATCATAAAGAGAAATTTCAATAAAACTATACTACTAACCTAGTTAATGTTTTTTTGGAGAAATAACTAGTTATAGGAAGATAAATGAAAACTTGAGGATATGATGAAGCCAAATTATACTCATTTCTTTACTTGAGTGATGAATTTCAAGGGTGAAATTCATTTTAAGGGGGTAGAATGTTACACACCAAGTTTTTATAGACATTTTTTTCGAATAAATTAAATTTTTATTTATGTATTACAATGTTCTAATCCAGAAATTGCATTAAGATTCCACCAACTTGGAGTATGTTAAATAGAACATTGACTGGGCATACATTACTCTGAACAATGGCATGGCGTACGTTACACGCAACACCGATGTTTCCACGAAACAACATTTTAATATTATGATTATTTAAATGAGATAATTACAAAAAAGACATTAAAAATAGTTATATTAATATTAATAACTAATTTTTGAATACTTTTTTTAATTTTTTTATATAAACAAATAATATTAATAATGAAATATATTATTTTTGGTAGTGTCTTTATTTGTTTAAAAATATAATTTTCTCAAATGAACATCTTTTAATGTCCTTTCGTGAAAAAATATAAAATTAATTTTAGAGATATTCAGATATCCAAATTGATAATATAAACTTCATTTTTTAATTTATAATTTAAAAATTATTGTAGGGAGAAATTTGGGGATTTTTCCGAGAAACAATATTTTTTGGATGAATAGTGAAAAATTCCAGATTTTAATTCAAAGAAACTTTTTCACCTAATTTATTTATAAATAATAAATTTTGTTGTAATTATGTTTCAAAATTTAATTATATTATATTTTTATCAATTAAACCAATTTAGGTAATTTTTACCAATTTCACATTGAAATTGGATATAAAAACATTGAAAACATTTGATCATTTTTAGTTTAAAAACCAGTATTGTTGACCTGATTGTGGAATTAATTTTAAATTAATTTCTACCACTTCTATGATTGTAATTTGGAAAAATGGATTCAATATTTGAAATAATCAAAATTTATAATTTCTAATAAGTTTTAATTAATTTTTTACCATAAATATTAGTGAATATAACTAAAATTAATCATATCAAATAAGGTGAAATTAAGCTTAACTAAGGATTTAACCTTAAATTCTAGACCCAAAATGACTTAGAAAAGTTTCCAAAACCCATTTTATAGAAATTATTCAGCTGTAAACTTCCATTAATTTATTTATGGATTTTTTAAGGTAAAAACATGGGTACACCTAACTTGTTTTAAAAAATTCAAAGTATGCCCTTTCTCTTTCCTATAAAAGGCCACCACCTCTCCATCTTCTTTACACCTATCATACCTGTTAGGTTCAGAAAATATCTTTCCAATACAAATCCAAACATCCCAAAATTACTCCTTTAAGCCTCCTTTTAGTAAGGACATCTTCCAAGGAAGCCTTTTGGAACAAACCAAAAGGAGTTACCAGATTAAGAGGTAACACCTTCTCTCAAGCTCCTTTTTTTTGATTTCCTTATCCACCCCACCACTATCTTTATTATATGATTGTATAAAAAACCTATCATCATTATACTTGGATTTTATTATGGTAATTTTTCAACCTACACTTACACACACCTTCATCTAATGGGTAACGAACAAATTTTTTACTTGTACGGTGAACTATCCCCTCAATAAATAATGATTGTTAATTTTTTCTTTATTGCCTCTCCTGTTTGGAATTATAATTAACAGTCAACTAATATATGTTATATATTATATTTATTATGTATTTAATCTTCTGTATTACTTTTATAGAACATATCTTTTTTACTTCCCATTTGATGTAAATACAATAATTTCGTTTGAGTATGTGTGAACTACCGCCCCCTCAAAGCGACGTGATTCATTCACACACTAAATGGATTGTATTAAGGATGGGTTTAGTTAAATTATATGATATATATCCCATTATAATTCTACTTTAATTATGTTATATAATATATATATATATATATATATATATTTCATTTTCTTTCTTTCTTTCAATAGGACAACAAAAACAGAATCATTGTTAATGTGTACGTACAGCTTATCATCTCCATGAACGGTGTATTCAATTTCCTGCATATATATTTTATAGATTATTATAATAAAAATATAATTAATATATATTAAATTTATATCATGTTTTAAATTCTGGAATCATTATAAAAGTATAAGGACCAAATATATAAAAAATTAAGAAACATGTGATAAACAAAGAGAATATTATATGAACTGAAACCTTAACATTTAATGGTTAAAAAGAGGGAAGTATAATGTTTTTATAAAACCATATATGGTATTAGATATAATAATATGGTTCCTTAATAAATTTATAATAAATTCATATTTATTATAAAGGTGGTTTGATTGAGTACGACGGGATTCAAGGCATAATGTAAGGGGATTTCATCTCCCTTTTTATTCTTGTGAGATACATGTTATGTTAGACACTTGTTCCGTTTTCATGGTGTATGTACTTCCAATGTTTATATTATATGTATATTATAATTAAATATATTGGTATTCACATATCCATTTCATTGTCTTTCTTTCATGGGGTTTAAATACAAATATTACAAAATTAGTAAAATAGTTTTTCTCAATTTTCCTTCCATGAGACTTGTGTTTTTTTATGAACCTAATGTCTATTTCAAGGTGTATATACTTCCATTTTTCATGTTATATCATGAATTTACTTATTTTCCTAATATTTTAAGCTTAATTTATTTTTCTTTTCATACATGGAGAGTATGATCCCATGTTACCTCGTTGTAAGAGTTAATTAAAACAATGCCATCACTTTTTTGACATTGTTTATGTTTATGCTTCCTTTGATGATATATTATGATCCATATCTCAAGAACAATCATGATTATCCTTATAATATATTTATTTAAGATATATACATGTATCATTACCATATTTCCACTCATTGGTACTTATGATAATGTTTTAAAGTAAATACTGACTCTCTCTCTCTCTCCGGTCAGAAATCTATTGTATTCAAAATCCATGTTTTCAAAAGTTTTTTCAAAATATCATTGAAGCCCTTTTTCAATGAAAATGGATTTTCAAAACGTTTTATGTTTTTTAATACTTCCTTTATATGGTTTTAAATCTATTTTCCAAGAAAAAGGTTTTCAAAAAGGTCTTATGTTTTAAAAATCATTTTCTATGCAGAAAGAATATTTTCTTCAAGAATTTTTTTTAAAGATATTTCAGAATTACTTACCATATAAGATAACATATATTGGTGATACTCATTAATTTATGGAGGAAATTATTCAATGTTTCCATCCATATTTTTTATTTAAATGGATTATATTTTTATGGAATCATGTTGATGAAACATTTTTCTCTATCACAGGTTATATGATTTTGAAACCCACTTTGTTTCACTAGTAACATTTATGATGAAATAATTATAGAACCATTATTTTTTCATATGTTATGATATGATTACTTGTTTATGAAACCCATTTCTTTTCATGGGTTTTGATATTATTGTTTATGAATTTTTGGAACATGTATATATGCTTTCATTTTGAGATTTTTGGGACCTATATCTCCCTCTAATGTATGGGGTAAATATTTATATCTCATTAGACATACTAATATGGTCTTGGGAATGAACCTTGTCTACTAAGATTGCAATTGGAGTGAACCATGACTAGTAAGATGGTATGATAGTGACATCATGCTACTAAGATGGCCATGGGAGTGATCCATGACTACTAAGATAGTATGGGGAGTGAACCTATACTACCAAGATGGTCTTGGTAGAGATTATTTGGATATTATGAAAATAATATTATATATGTTTATGTGTATTCCATAATTCCATGTTTCATTTCTATATCATGCTTTCATGGATTTGGTTATTTATTTCTCTATGATTCATATCTTATGAACTACCATTATTTATTCCATGATTCATGGATATGACCTTTGATATATAGGGTATGATCTTCAATTCTCATGATCATATTCTCAAACCCTTATTCTCAATATTATTCTGACATATTTCCATTTTTTACCCTTATTGAGAAATTGAGTTCACCCAATTTTTTTCCTTCTCTAGGTTTTGAAAATATGTATTTTGTTTGATGTTCCAAATAAGGGTGCTAGTCAAGAGGAACCTAGTGGGAGATAATATAGCTCACTTATATAATAGTGTTTATTTTTCCATGTTTCTAAAGGCACTATAATAGTATGGTTTTTGGGCTTCTATTTGTATATTTTTTTAAGTATTATGAAAATGTTATGTAATGTAAATGTACAAATAATGAGGGTCTATATAAAATCATCACATATTTCATGAAAATATTCTATACTATCCACCTGGTTTGAAACTCTCAAGAGATATTATTAGGATAACCAACATTTTATTTACAAACCATTATGAAGGATTTTAATAGATGGTGTCAGTGAATGAATTTGGATAAACGTAATTTATCTTATATTCAAAATAATGTTTCATAATTTAGACATCGTATAAATTATTATATGGTTCTCCCACAACAATTATTGTCGCTCACATCATGGTTTTCAGTTATAGTAAATGGAATGTACCCGAAAGAATCATGTTAACATTGAATATAAAGGAATATATAGTGACTATGAGAAACCAAATGGGATTATGATGGGAGATAAAGTTATGAAAATTATTCTTAATTATGTATCCTAAAATATTATGAACAAACTATACCTTAACTAACTCCCAGACTCACCAAAAAAGTAGAATTCTAGAGTAAACTAAGAGATCTAGTGGTAGAGATCATAGAGGAAAGAAGGCTCAACATCCATCATGTTAGAAATATAGAAAGAGACACATAAAGAACCCTTGAATTCATTGATTATTTTTTATTTTTATTTTCAACATTAAATGTGATGATTTATAAGCTGCAATTATGTTTGAAGGAAATGTGTAGGATGTCACTAGTGCAGAAACTGTTTATAACGACGACATTTTTTACGTCGGTTATATATAACCGATGTGGAAAACCGTGATACTAGATTATTCACATCGGTTATTTTATAACTGACATGATAAATCTATAATGTACATTTATCACATCAGTTATTTTTTAACTAATTTGATAAATCTATAAGATTGGATTTATCACATCGGTTATAAAATAACTGACGTGATAAAAGGAATCATGAAGGTTTATCACGTCAGTTATAAAATAACTGACCTGATATATCTAAAAAAAAAATTATCATGTCGGTTATTTTATAACCAACATGAAAAACTTTAAAAAAATCATTTTATCACATCGGTTATCAAATAACCGATGTGATAAACCGAAAAAAACAATTTATCATGTCGGTTATTTTATAACCGATGTGATAAACTTAAAAAAATTGGTTTATCACGTCCGTTATAAAATAACCGACCTGATAAACCATTTAATTGATTTATCAGGACCCGTATGCTTATCTATTTTATTCGATCTGCAGCTTGCGGCTCACCTCTCTAGCGTGAAAAACCTAGAAACCCACCTAGAACTTGTTCCCTCAACGTCGGTTTGTCTAGATCCTTAATTATCTTTATTATTAGCAAATCTCTCAGATCAACTCACAATCCCTAAGCAAGACTTTCAACCCGCCCCAATTTCATGTCTTATTTTTTGAGGATACCCTAAATTCATTTTTTATTATTTCATTTACTTTGATTCTAATGTTCAAGTTTATAATCTAGTTTATCTCCTCTTTATGTATGTTTTCAATGCATCTTGATAGTTAATATGATGATAGAATCAAATTGATTTTTTTCAAATGAACAGGGGCTGTCTATTATGAAAATTATGGTGAATAAATTCGAGATTTTACATCATTTTGTCATTATGGGTTGAGCCATTGAGGGTTTTGTATCATTATTTTGTCATTATGTGTTTAACCAACAAAGGCTTTGTATAATTCCATGTTTATGGTTTTTCTTTTTTGTCTTATTAATTTTTTTGTATTTTATTACAAATAATAACTTTTACACATGTTTGATTTCATTTTTTTATATTTCAAAATTGTTTTCCATTCAAATTATGATATTTTTTATATAAATATAAAATTTTCTTTTATTTACAAGTTGTCTAATTTTGATATTTGTTATAAGTAAAAATGAGTCAAAGTGGGATTAAAACACATAGAATGGGTAATTAATATGAGGAAGGTGTTGATGCTTTTTTGGAATTTTCTAAACGAAATGTTCCAAGCAACAACATTTTTTCTGTCCATGCTTGAAATGTTTGAATATGAAGAAGTTGAAAAGTAGAGGGATCAAAGATCATCTGATTTGTAATGATTTTAATCCAAGTTATAGCCCTTGAATTTGGCATGGTGAAACTGGATAGAATGTCAGATCTATTGATGATGATGATTTTCAAGATGATAACTCAGATAGAATTGAATAAATGATTCATGTTATTGCAGCAGAACAAATTAAGATAGAACTGACAGTTGTGCATCTATATGGTGATACTGAAAAACCATTATATCCTGGTTGTATATATTTTACGGTTTTTTCGGTAGTGTTTGGATTGATTATATTGAAGGCGAAACTTGGTTGGAGTGACAAAAGTTTTACGGAGCTGCTACAATTGCTGAAAAACATTCTTCCAAAAGACAAAAATCTTCCAGAATCACATTATAAGAAGAAAAAAATATTATTCCCGATGGTAATGGGATACAAGAAAATACATGCATGTCTGAATGACAGTATAATATATAAGAAGGAATACAAATTTCTGTCAGAGTGTCCTAAATGTGGGACATCACGGTATAAGTTAAAAGAAAATAGAACAGGCTGATGTAGAGATTACAAAGATCCCTACCAAAGTATTTTGGTATCTTCCTTTAATTCCTCATTTGAAACATTTATTTGCTAACTCACATGATGCAAAAAGATTAAGATGGAATGCTGATGAGGGGATATGTGATGGAAAATTTTTTCATCCAGGTGATTGTCCACAATGGAAGAAAATTGGTGAGTTGTATCCGACATTCAAAAATGAAATTAGAAATCTCAGACTTGGATTATGAACAGATGGAATGAATCCATATCGAAGTATCAGTATCACACATATTTCATGGCCTATTTTATTGGTAATTTAAAACCTCTCCCCTGAAGTTTGTATGAAGCACAAATATGTCATGTTGAGAATAATGATCTCTGGTCCAAAGCAACCCGGAAATGATATTGATGTTTTCTTGTCACCATTGATTGATGATTTGAAACTTTTATGGGAGGATGGTATGAGAGTGTATGATTCTTATAAAATGAATTATTTTCAAATGCATGTAGTGCTTATGTTCACTATAAATTACATCCCAGCGTATGGAAATTTGTTTGGATACAGTGTTAAGGGGCCTAAAGCATGTCCATTTTGCGAACAACAGACTTCATATTGTCAATTGAATCATGGGAGGAAAACAGTCAACATGGGTCATCGAATGTTTTTACCTATGTATCAGTCGTATAGAAGACTAAAAAAGGCATACAATGGGTCACAAGAAATAGATATTTCTCCGAAACCTTTATCCCCGGATGAGTATTTTGAGTGGGTGAAAAACCGTGATGTGAAATTTGGAAAGACACATAAATCTGGTAATTATAGACATGTATGGAAGAAAAGTTCAATATTTTTTGAGCTACCATATTGGAGATATCATGAATTGAAGCATAATATTTATGTCATGCACGTGGATAATAATATCTACGACAGTTTGATTGGAACATTATTAAATATTAAAGGAAAGAATATAGATGGATTGAATGCAAGATTAGACTTACTATCAATGGGAATACATTTGGAGTTATCTCCTACTTCTAATAGAATATGAACATTTCTTCTTCCATCTTGTCATAAATTATCCAAGAGGGATAAAATTATCTTCTTTCAGTGTCTTCATGATATCAAAGTGCCTAAAGGTTATTCTTCAAATGTAAATAACCTTGTCTCTCTAAAGCATTTGAATTTGATAGGTATGAAATCTCATGATTTTCATTCCATGATGCAACAACTTCTACCAGTTTCATTGCATGGAATATTTCCCATTCATGTCAAAAAGACTATAATGAAGGTGTTTTATTTTTTCAATTCAATTTGTAATAAGGTGATTGATGTGAATGCTTTGAACATTTTGGAAATGGATTCAATATCTATAATTTTCCAATTAGAAATGCATTTCCCTCCATCTTTTTTTGATATAATGGTGCATTTAATGGTTTATCCGGTTCGAGAAATAAGGATTTGTGGACCTTTATATCTTTGTTGGATGTATTCCTTTGAAATGTATATGAAAATATTGAATGGGTATGTCAAAAATATTTATCGACTTGAAGCCTCCATTATTGAAAAGTATATTTCTAAGGAGGTTGTAGAGTTTTGTACGAGATACTTGTCTATAGTGGAGAACATAGGTTTGCCTATATCCCGTCATCAACGAGCTAATACTGAGGGAAAGTGGATTCATGGCTTGAAATTCAAATTATTTTCAGATGAATAGATGAATAAGGTACATTTATAAATCTTGAATAACATAGAGGATGCTTAACCGTATATCACATTGCATATTAATGAGTTGAAACAATGTCATCCAAAAAAGAATGAAATGTGGATTTTGAATGAGCACGACAAAACATTTTTGACATGGTTTAAAAATACCCTACTTGGTAGATCAGATATCTCAGAGACATTAAGATGGTTAGTGGGTGGTCCAAGTTTAAATTTGATAACATGGTCCGAGTATGACATTAACGACTATACATTTCATACGAAATCTCAGGACAACAGAAGTGCAGTTTAGAATAGTGGTGTATTAGTGTTTGTAGAAGCAATGCATTTTTAAACTTCTAAAGACAGAAGTCCAATTTCTGCATCAAGTGCATATTATGGAGTCATTGTAGAAATATGGGTGGTTTATTAAAATAAAATTAAAGTTCATGTTTTTAAATGCAAATGGTTTGTTGGTAACAACAGTGTGAGACATGATGAATTTGGAATGAAAATTGTTAATCTGAACAGATTGGAAGACACAGCGGATTCTTTTATACTGGAAACACATGAAAAATTGATTTTCTATGTTGTTGATCAATCAGATATGCAGTGGTCTATTGTTTTACAAGGGAAAAACAATATCTTGGTGAGGATCAACTTGCTATAGATGCTGATTTATGTGATATCCCTACTTCCATGGAAAGATTAGTATAAAATAATGATGAGCATGTTTTAGACATGGTTTGTGCCAGAAGAAATTATCATGACGAAGGAATTTGGGAAAACAATCCATTTGTATATTCCTAATATTACAGGTAACATATGTTTACCATGTTTACCATGTTTACCATGTTTACCATGTTTACCATGTTTACCATGTTTACCATAGTTTACCATAGTTTACCATGTACAACATTTTTACCATTTTTTACCATTTTTTACCATATTTTATCATAGTTTATCATGTTTTCCTTTACGTAAGTTATATATTTATTGATTTTTTTGAAATTCCAATTACACTACCATGTTTACCATCTTTACCATTATTTATCATGATAAACCATATTTACCATGTTTACCATTATGATAATTGAATTTTTTTATTTGTGAATTAATGTTTCCTTTTTTGATTTCAAGGACAATGACAGATCAATCATTTGATCAACCACATGATTCTGAAGGTGAGAAACATGATGATTCCTCTGGGGAGGAATATTTACATGCTACTGTTGATATTCCCCAATCGTCTTCATGTGCTCCCATAACAACTAAGAGTTCAAGAGTTGGTAAACGTGGCAGCACACATTTACCAAAATTATCAGTTGCTCATTCCCAGGACAAGAGCATAGTAGTTGAATTTGATGACAATTATATTCCAAGAGGTCCAAATGCAAAATATTTTAAGAGTTTTGTACTATCTCAAGGAAAAAGAAAATTTAGAATTTTGTAAAATGATTGGAAAAGTGTGGACGAAACGATAAAAGCTCAGTTGTGGGAGACTATTTTGGTAAGATATTTTTCTACTATTTGACTTATCTTTAAAAAAATATAGTATAATATAAACACTCTCTTCTTTATCAGATGAAATTTAATATTCCTGACACTAGAGGACTTAAGAAGAAATGTTTATCGATGATAGCTATGAGATGGATGGATTTCAAATCGACACTCACATCTGATTTCATTTATGTTAAAGGAAATCATGACAATCCATGTCGTATATATCCTTTCATAGATGAAGACACATGGAGAAAATTTTTCAAAGTAGGAGACAAGAATCATTTTTGGTAAGTTAAATGTAACCTTTTATAATTTTTCTTATATAACTGCACTTATTAATAATTTTTTAATGATTTCTTATTGTCAATTTATAGAAAACAAGGAAATATCATCAGGAGATCCAAGATGAAAATGTATACCCTCATAGCTTATCTCAGGGAGGGAATACATTATTGGAAGAACAAATGATGGCAGAAAAATTAGCAAAAATTATAGCTGAGTCTTCAAGCTCAGGAGAGGTTGTTCCTCCATCCCCTCCATCTAGACATGAAAAATGGAAGAGGGCTCGGATGGGCAAAAAGGGGTAATATCTTTCAGATGAATCGAGGATCGTAGCTGAGAGGATTGTAAGATATTTATTTTATTTATTTATATTTTTGTCTATGAATTATATACTTTGAATCAATAAAAAAATTAATTAATTAATGTAGAATTATCTTAAGGAGTAGAGAAAACAAGGGGCATTTAAAGCTGCTGGGAGGCATGATATTTTATTTGAAGCATTAGGAAAGCCTGAACACCTCAGTCATGTATGAGGATAACCGATGGGTGTATCGGTAAGAAAAGTGTTTCTACATTCTTCAACGTCTTCCATTGAGGGTGTGTATAAAAAAATAGATTCTTTGGAGGATAAAGTTCAAAATATTAATGCAAAGATGGAGGAAAATATCAGAGCATCAGTATAGTATATGTTTCCAGACATTCAAAGACAATTTCAGACTGCAGCTACCACTCCTCCAACTCCCCCTACAGACCCTATTTCTTATCCTCCAACTCCGGAAGCAGATCCCACTCCCCCACTTCTTGTAGTAGCTCCCACTCCTCCACCTCAGCTTGAGGCCTCCATTGCTCCACCTCAACCTGCGTACCCCATTGTTTATCCCACTCCTTCCCCACAGCTTCCTACTTATTGTGAGTTGTATGTTGATGATCCTCACCATTATATAGTGGAATATGGGTGGGTATATTGTATAAGAGATTCGGTTAATCATTAACAGTTAGAGGTAGAGCAGTATAGGGTCACTGTATAGGATATTATAGATATATCAGCTCGAGTTACAGTACCTACAGATGAGGTGATGACAATTGGACATAATATCATCCAATTTTTAGTTTGGCCATCCAGACATCTGTGTGTCATTACCACAGAGGTATGTGTGTTATATATTATATTTTATTTATTAATAAATTTGTTTTAGCATTTTAAAGCTAATATATTTATCAATTTATTTACAGGAATACTTTAAAGGTAAGGAAATAATTTATAGATAACAATAAAGACAAATGGCTATGACATCAGATACAGATTCTAATAGTCTTGACAGATTTTCAAGATGTTCAAATTTATTAGCGGAGCATTATTAATTTACATTGGAAGGTCATGTTTTTGGATGTGCAATAAATGTGGGAATTTTGAAAACTGATATCATGGAGCTAGTTATTGGAGACAAGTTGGGCGTCAACATGGTGATGATTTTTTCTATGTAAGTCTTAACACAATTTTGTCCCTCCGTTAAATTTATAAAAAACAAGTACTTATTTCTATTTTGTATTAGGAATATTTATAACATGTGTGAGAGGAATTACTAGACAGATGTATATGGGTTCATGGACCTGCATTTTCTTTCCCTTGGTGCACATTCATTTGATGGGGAAGAAAGAGCAATTTATGTTGCTGAAAGTTTTCAACAAAATATTATCACACAATGTTGGATGATGTATTATTGTGAGAGGTATGAAACATATATCTAATAGTGTTCTATCACTTTTAACAAAAAAAATATTAACCTAAATTTTTCTTTTATATCAGTTATCATTGGATGTTGGGTGTTTTTTTTTCATGGGAGAAAACACTATATTAGATATGCTCTATCCATGGCGATGCACGGAATAGTTTTAAGAATTAGTTGGAGAAGTATGTTTAAATTTCCTAATAGTTTTTATATTATAATTAATTTTAAATTTATCTCATTCATATTATTTGCTAACAGGGGTTGTAACAACTTTCGAAAAACCACAAAAAAAGGGGTGCCAAGATCAAATATGTACAATTGAAGGTAAATATCCATTTATAATTTTTACTTTTGGAAGTATTATATAAAAAGTTATATTTAATTGACACTTGTTTAACCCTAAATTTCATAAACAATAAGGCGTCATTGAATGCGGATATCATATGTTAAGATTTATGTATGAAATAATTACAACGGGAATACTTTTTGAAGTTTGACCAGGTTAGATTTTCTTATGAAAATTGACATAATATTTAAGTTGATTTATTCATTTTACATGTTAACTATTTTCATTTAACTTTGTATCTATTTGATGACCCTTTTCTGTATAGTTCTAAAGAGGACAAACACTTACTATTGGAATAGTCAAATTATTTTACAGGTTTGATTGGATTTTAGTTTGTTTGTAATGTAAAATGTAATTTTGAAAATTGTAATTGTAATTGTGTATTTTGTGATTGTTTTGGTTGGATTTAAGTTCTTTTTAGTTGACATTGTATGTTTAAAATGTTATCAATGTAAATGATTAATTTTTCTTTGGTTCTTGTTTTGGTCTACTTCTGTTTTTCTGGTACGAATTCTTGGTTTTGTTTCTGGTTGTTTCTGGGGAGAGTAGAGGACTTCTTTATTTTTATTTATTTTTTAAAAATTGGTTTCCCACATCAGTTATTTTATAATCGATGTGATAAAGGAATGGGGAAGGGTTTATCACATCGGTTATTTGAATAACCGACGTGATAAAACCCGGTGGAATGGTTTTTCACGTTAGTTATTTAATAACTGACATGATAAAAACCCCCTGCACT
Source organism: Viscum album (assembly GCA_963277665.1). Classification (NCBI taxonomy): domain Eukaryota; kingdom Viridiplantae; phylum Streptophyta; class Magnoliopsida; order Santalales; family Viscaceae; genus Viscum; species Viscum album. Next base: position 1,813,513,337 of record OY728142.1, on the reverse strand, counting down.
GGTTTATCACGTCGGGTATTAAATAATAGACGTGATAAACCCTCCCCAACTAGTTTTTCACATCGGTTATAAAATCACAGACGTGATAAAAGACTGGGAAGGGTTTATAACATTGGTTATTTGAATAACGGACATGATAACCCCATGGAAATGGTTTATCATGTCGGTTATTTAATAACCGATGTAATAAACACTCTGCCACTAGTTTTTCATGTCAGTTATTAAATAACCGATGTGAAAAACACCTCGATGTTATGTTTTTTACGTCGGTTCGTAAATAACCGACATAAAAATATATTTATAATGTCGTCCATATTAACTTCAGCTAAAAACGGACGTAGAAAATGAAAAATAAATGACATAAAAAACGTTTTTTTCACTAGTGTGTATTGAGGTAAATTTTATACATAATGTAATTTTTAGGAATTATGATTTATTTACAAATAGAAGGATAATTTTTGTTTGGTATGTAGAAATTGGTTTATTTTTAGTGTTTTTTAAGAAGAATTTTATTAAAAAATATCTCCTTTATTGAAAAATATCCAAGGGATCCACGTGAACCACTATAGTAGTGGGAACTAGGATTGACCCAAGCATGGGATGGCTGGAAATGCTAATCACTTATACATGTATAGTTCTCCACGTGGAGGTGCATGTGAGCTATGTTGAGCCACCATGTGGAGGGGCACAACTGTAGATGGGAGAGTCAAAATGGTGAAATTTAGATTTTTTTTGGTTTTTTGTAACAGATTATGAACAGTGGTAGAATTTTTTTAAAAAACCCAGATAGAACCAGCACCATTGATTCGATCAATCAGGGCCATTTGATCGAGACAACGAGTTGTTTTTTACATTCTTCCAAGAGGTTCTTCTATTCATCAGGAGTTCTTTGCATGTAGTGTCATCTGCTGGATCAAGTTGAGAATTCAAGAACCAATTCTTTATCATGATAATACCTATATGAACAAAACTTCATGCAATGTTTTTTACATTTTTAAATGAAGATAAAATTTAAGGAAATTAGAAATGAATATTACCTAATTATTTAGTGATAATGTTATCTCACATAGAGAATCCTAATGTAGTGTCCATATTATTTTATAAAATTGGTGGCACTCCATGATTTATAAAGTAATGAGTCAGTGGGATGATGACTATAAAACCTAAAAGCATCTCATTTTTTAGGTGTGGTTTAATCACACTTTCAAGAGAAAAGGTAGAGAGACAAAAAAAGTATAAATAATACTCTCTGTTCTCAAATAAGTTTCTTTCTCATGTGAAGGGTATATGTTTCCACATTCACATGATGATTTCACGAAACAATATTTCAAATCAACTTGGTTAAAAAATCTTATAAGACTCACATTTTGAGTATAGTTTATGTGAAGCAAATAAATGATGCATTTTTTCTTATATGAAGAATACTTAGGTTTTCATATTCCATTCACATGATGTCCTTATGTGAAGCTGATTTACATTAAGAGGAACTTTTTTAGTGTTGGGATGTAGAGGAAGGTTGTCAAAATGTTTAAATGGTTATGTGATACATGCATGAATCTATGTAGAACAATGATTGAGTTTTAGATTGGGCAGAATTGAAATTATAAGTCAATAGTGAGCTGATATGAGAATAAAAAGTTATGAAAAATCTAATTTTTGAAAGTAGTAAAACCATTTAGTTACCTATGTGAATTTAAATTCATGAATATGTAATATTTTTTTCAAAGAATATGAGTATTTCATGAGTTTGAGTTTTCGTAGAGTGTATCCAAAAGAATCAGTAGTATGGAACATTTTCAATAAATTGTTTTGTGTTGGAGTAAATTGAAATTCAACTACATGGAGTTTGGAATCAGTGAGAAACTGCAATATCATCTTATTAGTTATTCTTGAAGAGAAATATAATTTTTTTTGTATTGCAGGAGCAGATTGAAATCTTTCTCACTGTAATTTTGTTTTATTTTTAAATTGGTGTGAACTAATATAATCATTTTTTAAGATATATTGTATTATAAAATAGTTCATACCTATCCCACAAGGTTTCAAGGTGATACTTGATCTAATCACTTGTAATTTATAATTGATATTTAGTGGACAATCTATGGCTCATATCATCCTGACCATAACAAGGACGTAGTCACCCATATTAGGGGAGAACCTAGAAAAAATAGTATCTGTCATTGGGATCCAACTCTAAAAAATGAAAGTGTTTTATTTCAATGAAATGAAATTATATAAAATATAGTACTAGGGATTCAACCCTTACTCATTAGTAAAACCTATACCTAGATACTAGAATTGGTATTAGATAATTTTACCTCTTAAGGATACCTTTTATGGAGTAATAGAGAATTTTAATTCATTAAATAGTAGGGGTGTTCCAATTTTTTGATGGAAATGTTATTGACGGCTAGAAAAACAAAGTTTCCCTTTCTTGATATCATAGGGATTAATGGTTTTGATGTAGTGATTATTGGATTTCCTCCTCTTGAAAAAGATTCCTCAATTAAATTTGGATAAAGAATAAAAATGTAAGTTTATGGAAAAGAAAAAAAATGAAATTTTATCATCCTTTTCTAATAAAGTTTTCACAATTATGATGTGACATAAAATATCCTAGGATTTGTGGGACAAACATGAAAATTCATATGAATGGAATATAAAATAATAAAGAATCCAAAGTATAAATTTATAGGGATAAATTTTAATATATCATAATAATAGAACCTGAGACCGTGAATGATTGTTTTACCGGAGTTAATGAAGTTTTCAGCCATATCAGAGAGTTTGGAAAAAATATGGAAGATTCAAAGGTTGTAAAGAAATTAATGAGAGACTATCCAAATATATTTGACCTGAATATTTTATCCCTGGAATAAAAGGAAGTCATATCTCTTGATGAGTTTCATAAAATATAACTCAACTATGAGATGAGGAAGGCTCTAATATTTAGGAAAAAGTACAATGAATAAGTGGAATTCCTGGCCATTAGTATAATAAATCTCAAAGAAAAAGAAGATTAACACTCTGGTGAGTCTGATGATGAATAAGTGAATAATGATATGTATAAAAAATTATGTATCTTATATCAAGATACATAAAAAAGGTAAAATATAAGTACAAGTGTAAGCATCCACTAATATTTTTCAACTATGGAGGTATTGGATATTATGTGGTAAATTGTCCAAATAAGAAAATTAATTCATATTAAAGGGATGATCAAGATGAAAGACCCAAAAATAATAAATGTGTAAAATATTTAAAAGACCCTACAAATATAGATTAGAATAAGAAACAATTTTGACCAAGGAAAAGAAAAATTATGGTGAGTAATGAAGATGAGGAGTACTCTTCCTCAGTTAGTAATTCTGAAGAAGAGGTTCTTGAAAATTTTAAAAACATTATTGAACAAATTGGAATGTCTGGTGAAATTCTAATTATTGGTGACAAAGATGATGAAGTGTCTTAAATGAAACATATTTTAAAATTCAGAACATGAATCCTTCCTTGAGAAAAATACAAAACTCAAGAAATAAATTAGACTATTAGAGGTTGAGATTAAAATAGAAGATGCTTACATTGATAATATTAGGAATCTAAAGCTAAAAGATAGGTAGTAAGAAAAGAATATGAATGAAATTTATAAGAAAAAAGATTTAAAAGATAAAGAACTGGATATAACCTATTCAAAGTATATCCAAGATAAAAAATTTCTAAAGAAGATCAGTGAGGATTTAAAAAAATTCTGAAGAAGTTAAAGCTGAAACTTATCTAACATGTGAGAAAATTGTCTAAAAGAAAAAGGTTACATCTTCTTCTACTAAAACTCAAGGAAATTTTTTTATTTATAATAACTCCTGTAATATTGAAAACAATGGGAAAATATGGACGGATAATAAAAATGAGAAATATTTCTTTACATCCAAAAAATATGTGGAAACTTCTGTGAAACTTATCACCTCAATAAATGATAAACCACAATATGTAGTTGTAAAACAATAATATTATCATGAAATGAATTTTCAAAAAGTATGGTAGATATATATTTAATAGTTATTACTCGTGTTGTGGAATTTCAAGGAACAAATACTATTCTTGTTGGTATAACATGTCACTACCTTGGAGTAGGTACGAGTTGAGTTGAGAAATTTTGAATAGATAATGAGAATATTAGTCATGAAAAAAATAAATCTGAACACATCAAGTCTGTCCATTCAAAATAGATTTGATTATTCCAAATAAATTTATGGAATATCTGATAAAAAATTTCATTGTTATGATAAATTTATGGATATTATTCTTGGAAAAATTTCCAATAATGTAAAGGTAAAATAATTCATAAATCCAAGATGGAATAAAAATATATATTCATTAAAGTTTACCAGAAGGCTAGAAAATGAGGAAAACCATGGATTCTTGATAGTTTTTATTCATCTCACATGATAGGTGATACAAATATCCTGAATAACATTTAATAACACAATATTGGATCGATTAATTTTGGGAATGAACATTATTTGTAAATGAAAGTTTTTGGTACGATTAAGATAGAAGCCCATAAACTAAAATCCAACGTTATTATTTTTGTTGAATGGATTAAAAACAATATGTTGGCTATGAGCCAACATTGTGATGATGGAAATGAATTTATATTCAAAACATACTTTGGAATCATAAAAAAATTAGTGGATGTAAGAGTTGTCATAAATAGTAAAAGAACAAGTGGTAATCTATTCCAATTATTGATCCTAAAAATTCCTATTATTTGAGTACAAAATTTGAAAACAACCTATTTCATAGAAGTATTGTCCATATTCTTAAAAATATTTGAGTTAAATATCAATGAATAATGTGGTAAGAGATCTCCCTCAATTGAAGAGAGAAAGAGAAACCATATGTGAAACCATTGAAAAGGGGAAGATTATGCAGGCTATTCAATGAAGAGAAAAGATTCAGTTTTTAGAACATTTGATATTATTCATTCTGGTATTTTTTGTACAATGATATATAATTATACCAGTAGTGAACTCAATTTTATAATTCATTGATGATTTCCCCGGTTAAAAAATTTCGTGTTTATGAAGTAAAATTCAAAACCAATTGAAATTTTAAAGTTTATAGAATAAAAGGAGGGAGAGAGAGAGTTGGGAGTTTATATCAAAAAAATAATGAAAGATAATGGTGGGGATTTCACTAGTAATTATTTTTAATCATATCTAGAAAATCATGGAATTAATCATCAGTAAATTACTAGTTATACTCCAAAAAATGGAGTAGCAGACAGAAAGAATAAAAGTCTATATGAAATGGGAAGAACATTATTAGTCAAACATAAACTTTCAATATTCTACTAAAGAGAAGTAGTGTGTATAGATTTTCATACAAAAAATAGTTTTTTACTAAGACCAGACTAGAACATAACTTTTAATGAGTTTTTGTAAAAATAATAATTAAATAGTTAAATATTTTAAAGTGTTTAGTAGTCTATTATTCATGAAGACTAATAATGAAAATCTAGAAAAATTCAAGGAGAAATATGAAGAATGGATATACATAGTCTATCCTTCAAATGACAGAGGATATAGATACTTTCATAAAAAAATTCACAATTTGGTAAACTATTGTCATGTAAATATTTTTGAAAATAAATCCAACTATGACTCAACAAATTTAGAGGATTTTAAAAATAATGAAGTAGAAAAAAAATACTTTTAGAGGAGGTATTGAAGAAAATAATATACATGAACCTGAGATATTTTATACTAAATCAGATCAAACTTATGACAAGGATGAAATTTCTATAGTTGAAAAAACAAGGCATTAGAGATTGAAAAAACATGTTAAATAAGAAAATATTATTCGAAATTAGGAGGCCCCAATATAGAGCATAAAAAGAACAAGAATTGAGAATCAAAAGATCTAACTATTTCAAATAGAACTAAATTCATTTCAAGAATATATTGAACACAATTAGTGGATAAGTGTTTTTAATGAAGAGATAAACCAGATTGAGAACAATTTTACTTGGTATCTTGTTCCTAGTCCTGAATAAATGAATGTAAAAGGAACTAAATGGTTGTTCAGAAAAATTCTTATTGAGAAAGTAAAATTTTGAAAGGTAAATCCAGATTAGTATTTAATGTTTATTCTCCAATGTATGGTTTATATTTTGAGGAAAAATTTCACCCATGGAAAGACTAGAGGCTATCAGAATGTTTCTTGCAGTTCCAGTTCACAGACACTGAAAAGTAAACTAGATGGATTTGAAGTATTCTTTCATGAATCGATATATTTAATAAGAAGTTTTTATTGATAAAAATTGAGTCTTTATTCATGATATTTATAAAACATAATTGTGTCAGTAGTATAAATTATTAGTGGTGAAATAGGCTCCTCAAGCTCGGTATTCTAGACAATATAGTTTCTTGAACAAATTGAAATTTTATAAAGGAAATGTTAATTGATACTTATATGTTAATGTGTTAAAATAATTTAAACTTATTTTAATTTTGTATATTGATGACATAATTTTTAAGGGTGATAATGAATATGCATGTGAACAATTTTCTAATCAAATGAATATGTTATCCAAAATGTCAGTGTTTGGAGAGATGTATTTCTTGTTGAGACTATAAATTTTTCAGAAGAAAGGATTCATATTTCTTTAACAAAAAAATATTCCAATGAATTATTTAATAAATTTGGTATAGAAGATTCAAATGAATTATCCAAACCTATTATATTTTCAGTAATGATCAATAAAGATTAACCAAGATAGGGTGTTAATCAAAAAGATATCAGGAAATTAATTGGTAGCTCTCTATATCTTACAACATCAAGAAAAAATAATTTATATGCAATAACATTGTGTTATATATATTAATGTGATATGAAATAATCACACACGATAGCTGATAAAATAATTCTCATGTACATCAAATTAGTATAAATTATGGTTTTATGTATAAAATAAGTGGATATTTGAACATATTATGATTCAATAATGCATATTGGGATAAAGATTTTGATGATTATAAAGCAACATCAAGAAGAAATTTATTTTTTGAGAGAAAATTGTGTAAGTTAGCATAGTAAGGAACATTATTCTATGAAATTATGTATAGTTAAATCCAAGAACCTTGATTCTACAATTTCATGTACTCAAATGATATGGGTGGAATTTCAACTTCAATGTCTAAAGGTGAATGTTGAAAGAACATTAAAAATTTCCTGTGACTATAAGAGTTCAATTAATCTCTAAAAAAACCTAGTGAAACACTCTAGATAAAACCATATTGATATTATATTTTATTAAATCAATAACAGAGTAGAAAATGGAGATGTTAAGTAGGAGTACATCTCAAAAAAGTAGAAATTACTTATATATTCACTAAAGATACTCTAAGAGAAAGATTTGATGAACTTAGGATGAAACCCCATGTTCATCCTCCCCCTATCACTTGGATAGTATTGTGGATTTCCCCATAAATATTGGTATTTGATGTTAAGGGGATGAATAATATGTAATTAGCTTATAATATTTTTTGAATATGGAGCTGAGGTTATTTTAAAAAGAGGGAGAAAGTGAAATATTTGAGGTGGGAGAGAATCTTAGTTTCCACTGAGAGAAGAAATTCAATTTAAGAATATTTCAATGATTCAATGTCTTCTCAAGAGAGTTTTTGATGTTGAAAACAAATCCAATGGGTGATATTGAAGAACATGTGAAGTCATTGATTATTCTTTATTTTATTTTGACCTTAAATTTTATAATTGTTGAGATGGACTTTTGTTTGAAGTTCATGTGTTTATTTTATTAAGTCACATTTTCTACACCATTTAATTTTTGGGAATTATGATTGAATTAAAAATAGAAGAATAATTTTGGATTGGTATATTGGATTTGTAATATTGTTAGTGTTTATTTTATGAGGCCTTTTGATGAAAAATATATCCTTTCCATCCAAATATCCAAGGGATTCAGGTGTACCACTAATGAGGTGGGTACTAAGATCAACCCTAGCTTGAGATGATTAGCAGGCCTAATCCATGGGGAATGAATAACATGCCACCTGAAGGTGAATGGGAGTAACAATGATTCTTCATGTGTAGAAGCATAGTGGTGGATGGGAAAGCCAGCATGGGGTAGTGAAACATGTTTTATGAGCGTTTAATAACTAATTCTGAATGATGGTAAATGCGCCTTGTAATATAAGGAATATTCCCAAAAGGAATAATTTCGATGCGGGATTTGTATTTTTTAATTAAAATAGATCCATTTAAAAAAACATTTTTTGAACCAGCACCATCGATTCGATCAATTAGTGACATTGGATTGAGACTGCGGGTTGTCTTCAACCTTTGGTCGAGTGTCTCTTCTATTCATAAGGAGTTATTTGCATAAAACATCGTCCATTGGATCTAGTTGAGTATTAAGGAACCAGTTAATCATTTTGATGATACATATATGATCAAAACTCTAGGAATTTTTATTTTCATGATTAAATGAATATCAAATTGAAGGAAAATAAAAATGAAGTTTAAATGATTATTTGGTGAAGGTGTCATCTCGCGAAGTGAATCTCGAGGTAGTGTATGTATGAGTTTACACAATGTGTGGAACTACGTGATTTCCCGAGAAATGATTCAATGGTATAATGACTATAAATACTTATGAGAGGCTCATTTCCATGTGTGATTTTATCAAAATTCAGGGAGAGAAGGTAGAGATAGAAATAGATCAGAAGTTATATTCCTTGTTCATGAATAATTTTCTTGATCATGTGAATTATATATGTTTCCACCTACACATGTAGATTTCATGTAACATTATTTCAAATAAACCAAGTCAAACTAAGTATATAATACTTTTTTTTTTGAATTTTTTATTCAAAGAGAATACGTTATGTATTTTTTTTATCTAAGGAAAATATTGGTCATCATGCACCATTCACACAATTCACTTATATAAAGAAGATTTACACAAAGAAGAAATTATGTTAGTTATGTGATTTTAAGGAATTCAGTGATAGTGTTTACATAGTTATTCAACACATGAATTAATCTAAGTAAAACAATGTCTGAGTCTAAGGTTTAACACAAAAAACTTTTAAGTAGAATTTGAGCTAACACACGAAGAAAAAAGTTGTGAAAAATATGAATTTTGTATTAAGTATAAGTATATATTGAATTATGTGGATATAAATTCATGAATATGAAGAATTTTTTTGGTTTTTTTTCAAAAAAAACTAATTATTTCTTGATATTTATTTCTAGTAAAGTGAATCCATAAGAATAATTTTTATGAATCAGTTGTAGTAGACAATTGTGTGTTACAGTACATTTACATTTATTTATAGGGACTCTAGAATCACTGACCATGTGTAGTTTCATATTATTACAATGGGATCAAGATAAAAAAAATTATAGTAGAGTATTGTAATATTTCTCAGTACTATTGTGTTTTTTTGTAAATGGGTGTGATCACGTATAATCTTTTTTTAGAAGAAATTATATTAGGAAAAAAATTATACCTACCTTCTATGGTTTCAAGGTGATATCTGATCAACCTATGTGTAATTTATAATTGATTTATATGGGATCTGGGGAATTATCTAATTCAATGAACTCTTTTAAAGGCTAACACCTAGACTAAAAAAGGTTGAAGTTGAAATAAAATGGATGAAGTATTTGTGTATTGGGATTCAATAATTAAATTTTAGAAGTATATTTTCTAATGGTATTTCATTATTAATAATTTTGAAATATCTAAATGTTGTGTTTAATTTTAATAGAACATCTATCTTTATTAACTTAAGAGTTATGGATACCATAAATGATTTATGATTATAAGTGTGATAAAAAGTTCAAAGTCTTAAATTCCACTTTTGTAAATTTTTAGCACCTACCACTGACCTACATGATGTCCTAGTTACTATGAAATTTTTAGTTAAATTATTTGATGAATAAATATTAATGATGAACCGGTGTTTTTACTGTTGAAGTTTACATTTTAATTTATTATATTGGATAACTTGTGCTAAACATATTGGTTTCAGAAAATAGATAGAGATAGATAGAATTACTTATCACTCTTTTATGGATCATAAGTTTTAATAAAAGATTATTTTAGGGATTATGTCATAATTTTTTTGGATATTAATTTCTTATAGAAAGAGATGAAGTGGAAATTGATCAAAGAAATACCAAAGGATGAAATTGTTCTTATGAAAAATAAATATATCAAGTAAGTATATTTCAATATGTTCATAGAAAATAAAACTATACCTAAATTTTAGGAAAAGGATCTTGAAACAAAATTTTTATTATATTAAATTAATATATGATGAATCAAATAGTGTTTCAAATAATCATAAATTTATGGTTTTGAGGTCATTAAAAATCCATTTATCATTTGGATTCTTATAATCAATAACCTCTTTCACTCCCTATAATTATTTATTCTTTTATTCGATCTCTATATAGTCACCTACTAAAAATTTTATCTTACTAAGAAATATAGCTATGTTTTTTTATATATGACCTTTGTACTTACTTTTCTCTCATATCAAGAGGATAATTTATTAACCCTTTTATGATGTGTGGTTTTCAACAATGGTATTTTAAAATATCAAACCATTTATTTCTGGGCACTAGATGAAATTATGAGTATGTAATTTTGTAAGTTGGGGAGAATATAACATCCCAAAATTATAAAATAATAATATTGTATTTGGTAGTGTATGAAAAATTCAATAGTAATCTTAAAAAACCCATGAAATATACTTCTTTAAACATCAACTCTTTGATATCTTGTAGAACATACAACCCTGAGTCTAAATAAACCATAATTTGGTATACCATTATAATCAAGAGATTAAATTGGAGGTTATTAATAGTAATAACTAAATTGTAGAAATTATGGATATCTATATAATATAAATAAAATAACAATCATTTAAAAGGAAAAATGTTTTATGAAAAACAGTAATTTTTATAAATGACGGTTTAGACACTGTTTTCACACATAATTTTAAATTAATATTAATAGATTTAGAAAAATTATTTGGTCAAATAAAATTATTTTTTTAAATGATAATATATTAATTATATTAGGATGAATATTTATGGTTTTTTAAACTATTTCATTTTTTATGAATATCGAAAAATACTGATTTTTATGGAAAATGTTCTTTTATTTTCAATAATTCCCAAGTAAAATTACATTTTTAATTTGATTTTATGTAAAATTAGTTAAATTAAATTACAATTTTACTATTACATGTCATTTAAACGAATATAATATTGAATTTTGATCTTAAAACCTTCTACACTTATGGTAATTTTCTATTTGAAAACCTTTTTTTGTCGCATCTCTGGGTATATTTTAAACTCGACTATACCACTTCAATGACATGAGTTTTGAATATTTGGTTACATATTTGGAACAAAAATAATTTATATTATATAATAAGGTGAACTTAATTTTTTAACATTATGAGTTTTAAAAGTAGTGAAAATTATTTATTGCGGTTAAGGAAAAACTAATTATTTGGGGGTTAAACTAAGATGATAAGGGTTAAAATAACCTATAAACTTGTAAAATACCCTTTGAATGGAAATATTTTGACTTTATCACATATAATTTTATATAATGACCCATTTTTTGTGTCTTTTTAATGGAAACAATTTGGTTTTAATTGATTCTTTTCAAAAATTTCATGTGTGTCCTCTCCCTAGTATATAAAAGGTCACTCCTCTCCCCTCATCCCAAAACATAAAAATAAATTTGGTTCAAAAAATAACTGAAAATATAAATTAATTAATCCCACAAAAACATCCTAGACACCACGTTTTTATCATAATTCTATCCTAGAAATGAGTTTGGTTCAATCCTATAGAGGTCGTCCGTCGAAGAGGTAACATTATTAAATGAGTTTTTTGTTTATTCTACCACCACATTAAAATATCATTAAAACATTATTATAAAATAACGGAATTATATTAATTATAATGATGTTTTATTATGTTATGTTAATGACCTATATCTATACCTTCCTCCATCAAATGGGAAACGAAACAATCATTCATGTGTACGACAGATTACTACCTAATGTACCGATATAATTTATTTTCCATCACCACCTTTCAAGGATAGATATAATTATGGTTTTATCAAATTTATATAATATTTATGATATTATTATGAATATATAATGATAATATTTTATATAAATTATTACATTACATGTCTTTTAAAATGTGATAATGTCACTAATGTGTACAAAAAACTACTTCCTTGTGAAGTGATTTGATTCATTTTTCACATACTCTTTACATGGAAGGTAATAAGGATAAATTTAATGAATATATGTGACATATATAACATGATATTTATTATTTAATATTAATATATCACCTCATTACTTATCCTTTCACTCTTTAATGTAATTATATGATGGCTCATGCGTACATACGACCTACCATCTCAATGAAGTGATGCGATTCATTTTCCATGTCAAACATTTTTGAATGATTCTAAAAATGTATATAACAAGTAAATTTCATATTTATAAAAATGATATAATTATATGGAAAATTTATATATATTATATTCCGAATAACCATAACATTCATGAAAAAGAACGAATGGGAAAATAAGGCATTTAACAAGTGAAACAAAAAATAATAATGAAATTTTATTAGAAAACAGGTGATAAGATTTTATAAGAAGATAATAAATGAAATTATAAATATAAAAAAATTTATGGTATAAATTAATATCATGCTTAAAACCATTATATAGAAGGTTAAATCCTGTTTAACCAAAAGGAAGCACGAGGTAAGGGACTTCGTCTCTATTTCTCTTCATCGTGGCATATTGTAATGTTATGCACCTAATTTCTTTTATTTGTAATATATACTGACCCTTTTACATGTAATATCATGATTTATTAATAATTAATGATATTTTAATTTTAAATTTGAATTATTTCATCTAATATGATTTGACATTAAATTTTCCAACTAGTAAAGAATTTTATAACTCGATTTCTTTTCATTGGGTTATATTATTTTTACATTATGATAATCAATTTAAGATTATGTTTTGAATAATTTTAATTATAATAATTAATATTTCCACTAGTTTTATTTGAATACAAATTTTACACATATAATTTATTCATTGATTAACTCTTATTTCAATATTATGATATTTATGATGGTTTATTTAACAATCTCATTTTTATTGGGAAACTATATGCTTTATTTTCCATTGAAATGAATTATTTGACAAATGGAAAATAAAACCCATTAATTTTATTATCCAAAATTTATTCATGAATTTTTCATGCAATAGTACCATTTTCCCACTCTTTATAATTTAATATTGTTGAGAATTTTTTTTAAAAACATGTCTTTATTTATCTTTTTGTTTGAAAATGGTTTTTCTTCCAAAACCATGTTTTAGAAAAATGATTTCATTTTTTTAGAATTATCCAAATGATTTATCAAAGAAATTTTTACACATGTTTGAATTTTTAATTTTTTTTAAATGAATCTTCATGTCAATTTCCAAACAATTTCCATTTTTATTTTATTGAAAATATGAAAAGAATATATTTTTACATATAAAATATTAATAAATATTCACATTTTCATGGTCAATCAATATTGTTAATATTTATTTAAATGTTTCAAAGTTTATTTCAAATGAATAATATTTTCAATAAAAAATTGAACCATTAATTTTTAATAGTTGATTCTCAAAATGAAAAAATTATATTTTCATCCAGAATGTTTTTAAATATATTTTTATTTTATTTATATTTTCTAACAACAACAACTCTTTATTTTACATATAATAAAACGGGGATATGTTTTATAAATGAAACTATTATTCTTCATATGGATGGCTTATGATTATTTTGACTAAGGATAGTATTGAAATTCACTTCCATGAATCATTTTTATAGAAATTATATTTCACTTTAATTATTCACGTTTTTATGATCATTGGAAATTAAGTTTCCTTAAATATACATAGTATTTATCATGAATATTCTCATTTCTTAAAACATTTATCATTTACATATTAGGTATCTTATATTTAATGTTATATGATTGAATGTGGAAATTATTGTTAATCTTTATTCCTTACTCGATACTAAAATATCTTGATAAGGAATATTGTTCATGAATTAAATTGATTATTAGATATAAAATAAATGATTTGGACATGAATATATGGGTGGTTTATTTTCACAGATATCCCCTGAATGCATTGATAGTATCATGATGTGAATCATTTGTATTGCCTTAGTTAAATGGTTTTCTAGTGTCTAGCTACCCATAAGTTTTAAAATGTCTTGAGAATGGTCTTGAAAGTAGAGATATCATGACACCTATTATCATGATGTCTAATAATTGGGAATTTACTTCATTAAGAATTCATCTTTTATTATTACCCATGATATTTTCTAATGATATTACATCTAGATGCATTTAATTCTCATTTTATTAACTAAATGGAATGTATTTTCAGTTATTTACCATTCCATATTGGTTATGCCTTATCTAGTTATAATATAAATTTTATTGATTAAATGGAATGTGTTTTCAGTTATTTACCTCGCTATGATTATTCTTTTGGATTCATGATAGCTTCCAATGACTTAATACTTACTGGTCTTTTGAGATCACCCTTATTTTGTTTCCATTCCTCGGAATCTAGGAAGTCTACTAAGAATTATATTAATGGAGATGCTAGAGGTAATAATAATATTATTGAAAAAAAATGTTATAATTTGTGTTTTCAAATGTAATATGAGAATTATTTATGAATCTAGATTACTAAAACTACTAAACTATTCAGTCACATGGGATGTGATTCATTGTATCTTATGCTAATGTAATAAATTAAAACACTAGACCTGAGTTCTTCAAGTCGAGTCCATTACAAGTTATCTAAAACATCACTTGAAAATTTAGCTACAATAATCAAGATGGTTTTTGAAATGGTTTTTATAAGGTTCAAGGATGATATTTTATGACCGAAAAATTAAAAAAAGACTAAAAAATAAGGATGAAATCATAAAGTAAAATACATAGAATTTAATCAAACATTATGGAAATACACTACTAATTCTCAGCTTCAAATAATAAATCATTATAAGTCATTATCATATTTTTATCCTTAGTTTAGAAACCTAAACTTTAAATACAACAATGAACATATTTCTATTTTATATATTTTTTCTTTTTATCCTTTTTGTTATATTTTATACAATATGAAAACCATATAATCACAATGAAAAAATATTTTTGTACCATTCTATCAAGGAACTATATAAGATTCTGAAATTTTTCACTTTTCTATAGCATTCAATTAAGTCCATGTATCAACCCAAAGACCCTATTTTATCTAAATTAAAAGCATTCAATCATAACAAATTATTAGAGTAGGTTAGATGGATAATATTGTAATGTGTCTTACATATTAAAAAATTTGTGGTCTCTTTGGGCTCTACAAATGATCAAATGTAGGGTAGGCCTCCAAATTTAAATAGAATAAAATTTAATATAAAAAAATTATAATCAACTTATTGTGGTGTAATTTTATTATAAATTAGAAATAATTAAATTGAAAGTTACAGTATTAATGAATAAAATAATAATCTTTCAAGAACATGGGTATTAGAAAAATAATTCATTAGGGTTTAGAACCCCTCTTAGAATTTTTTTTGTATATTATAAAATAACTCCATGGAGTGAATAATAATAAATTTTCAATGAATGGTAAATTTTGAGGAATTAAAATCAAAAATAAATATAATATCTAAAATCTCTTTAAAATATACTAAAAATATATAATAATAATGTAAATTTCAAAACTTTCTATGCATATCATTAATGTTTTGTATCATGATCAATAAATATTTGGTAATAAGGTAAAATTTATTTCATAAATAACGATGTCTGTTAGATCCATGATATGAAGATCAAAATCAATGTATTATATGATTTGATTTAATGTGTAAATTCCATATGAAAAAAATCATTTTTATCAAAACATGTTGATGTTATAGTGAAATTATATAATATATGGTAGATAAAATAATACTCATTTTCCATGGAAATCTATATTCTCTCCTATTTTTATTCAACCCTCCTTACTCTTTTAAACCAATGAAATCAAAAATAAACTTGTAAAGTGTAAGGAAAATATAATTTTAGCTAAAAAATATTGTATTTAACATCAACATATTATATAATTAATAACTTAATTCCTAAAATAAATTACTATGAATAAAATAAGAATTTTTTCTCCTCTAAAAAAGTGGTTAGTCTAAAGTATTTAAACATTACCCTATACCTTTTCGTGTTAATTAATAAGATAATGAAAATATGTTTCCTTATTTGGATTTTAAAATTATTTTAAATTATGCTCATATGAAGAAATAGGCCTTATTATTTTCATTTGTAACATAACAACCCTTTCTTGAGGTGATAACTAAGTTTTTTAATGTTTTAATGAATGAACAAATAACTTATAAACTGGCCAAACCAGGTAATACACAACATTATCTTATTTAAAATATTTTAAATATTCATTATATATTATATTTTCTATAGCTTTATCTTACTCTAAATTATTATATTCTCTTTTTAATCAAATAGTTCAAAAAAATTATTGAATGATGTCTCTTTGCCCTAAAAAGTTTTCACTATAAGAACCTTCAATTATTCCGAACTCTCTTCAGCAACCTCATTCCATTTAACAAGGTATGGAAATTTGTTTTATTAAAATAATTATAAATTCTTTTTCAATATAGTGTCGTTTTTTACCATATATTCGTGATCTTTGAGAAGATAATAATTTTCATTGATATTAGCTTCATTGGTTATTGTGTACTTCAAACATGTTTCCAAAAAAACTTCCTTCTAAAATTATATCATGATGTTCTTTAGATCTAGGATACTCTTAATACTATGAATCATCTCATTAATTACTTTTCTATTTCTGAAATTCTATAAATTCTTCAAATAGTTGATAATATGAATAAATCGATAGTCTATTTTTGAATTGTTTAAATTCTTGGGAGTGTAAATAATTCCTTACATTTCATTGATGTTACAAATATTCATAATTTATCACTAACCATTAAGACGTATCCATAAAATTTAAGATTTAATATTATGATGTCTTATAATAATTATTTATCTTGTAATCCATTCATCACTCACTATAAAAAATAACCTAATCATTTAATATGAAATAACAAACTAATCTAAAATTATAAAATTGAAAGAGTTAAGAAACAATTGATCCAAAAAACTTGTAATTCCAAGGGGTAGAAAAATTGTAGAATTTTATTTTACTCAAAGTAACACAACCAATAAAGGTGTAATATAGTGTAAATATGATGTAAATCCCATAGGGAACATGCAAACCCAATTAAAATTGTCAAACCAATTGTTACATATTCTCAATATTTTCAAAATTTTGAAATATATATGTTATTTAAACTTTTTGACTTAACAAGAATAAAGGAAATGAATATAGATGAATAAATTTACAAGGATATGTTTTCTTTAAAAAAATAAGTCAACTTTACTAAAAATCTAACTAAACACATAGTTTCATGATTATAATTGTAAATAGAATCCATTTAATAGATTTTCATCAGTATTATATTAACATTTTAACAATTTATTATGAAATTAATCAACATAATTAAAGTGAACTAAGGTTAAATAACATATAAAAAAGTGTAATTAAATTCAATATTCATCAATTAACTATCTTTACCATTTTGGTATTATTTCATTATTAAATATTCTATATCAAAAACTTAATAACGAATGTGACGAATTAGTTATGTTTCAAAATGATACCTTTTAATAAGATTAATTTGTTGGTGAAGAAGAAATAAAACATTTCTGACAAATTATTTTCTTTGAATCCCACTCTCTTATATGAGTTTATCAACTCATAGTTGATTGAAAATAAATAACTAATAAACCATACATCATATAAATAGTAAAAAAATAACTAAGGAACGATTCATCATTTGTGGAAAACTTACATGGAAGAAAAATAATCCAACTTTAGAACCCCAAAATTACATAATGAACTTATAAAAAAATTATTCCTCTCTTGATTAATTGATATTGGCCCTCTCTGTATATTTTTTGAACTAGAAGAGGTAACTCCTTGGTTGGTATAATTATAACAATAAACTATAGAATCCACTAGTGGATGATGTTACATCATTGAATAGGGATAATCCTTTTATAGAGATAAACCACCAAATATATTATTATATATCCCAAATATTCATTCAAATAATTAGATCCCAAATTAATTCGAAATAATCATTAAAAAAGAAGTGGGATATTCTTGATATATTCAAAAATTTCCCAAAATTATCAATACCTTTTATAGATATGAAACCATAAACATAGGCTGAGTATATGTATAAAATGGAATAGGACACTTTAACACATCGTGGTTGTCACACCCGCCTGCTTAAATTAATTTTTATTTTATTAATTCTTGGCCTGGGTTCTCTCGCCAAGGTCGGAGCTGGGTCCCGGATCAAAAATTGACGACGTTTAATATTTTTACTAGGTTTCGGACCCATGTACGGTCACCCCACATTTGGCGGTAGCAGCGCAATCGGTCCTAGTGTCATGAAATTGCTTATTATTATTATTATTATTATTATTATTATTATCATTATTCTATATATTATTATTATTATTATTATTTTAATAACTATTTTAATGGTTAATAAATTTTATAAATATTATCTTTATTATTATTAATTTTATTATTATTATTATTTTGGTATTATGATTATTATTATTATTTTATTGCTACTTTTATTATTTTATTCCATATTTTATTATTATTATTATTCTATTATAAAAAAACTAACTAACCTAACCCTAATACCCGGCGGTGCACCCCCCCTTCCTGTTCCACGCCGCGACCGCACCCCTCCTTCCCTTTCCCAGACCGTGTGCACCAGGCCTTTTCCTCGCCACCCTTCTCCCTTGCACCTTCTCCCAGCAAGCCATGCACCCAGCCTCCCCCTATACCTCCCCCCCTCGTCGCGCCTCCAGCCACCCGACCAGCCGGCCCGCAACGCACCCGACCGTCGCTTTGCCCCCTCTCCTGCACTGGCCTCGCCTCCCATGTCTGTTGTAGTCCTCCCAAGAGGATCCACCCTTTTTCCCCTCTCTTTGTTTTCTACTCGCGCACCAGGTCTGTACCGGCTTTCTCCCTCCATCCGCGGTGCCCCCCCCCCACCTCTCATTCAACAGGAGCCAACCGGCAACGTCCGCCTTCACCAAGCACTCCCCCTCACCCCGCCACTCATCCGGCCAGCAACCCCGCCTCTCTTGCACCACACATCCCAACCACCGCAACTCCGGCGAGGTTGTGCCCGGCCTCCTGCGGTCTGACCAGCCTGCTTTACCCTCCTAGTCCTCCGAGATCCTGTACCATCAGCCAGGATGAGCTCTGGCCTCCTTGCTATGGTCAGCGGCACATCCGACACCATCTCCAGTTGTCTCCCTCTACAGTGGGCATACTCTTCCTCCACATGGGTTTGACTATCAATTTCTAGGGGTTTTCATTCAATTTAGCAAAACCCTAACACCTCGGGTTTTAATTTGTGTGTTTATCTCATTGTTTTAGGTTTTCGGTTAGTTCGCGAGGGAGTGTTCTACCTTCCATCGGAGTTTGGTCACGTCCCCTCCCGATTAAAGTTAGGCGCTTTCGACCCATTCCATTCCGGAGTAATTAATTGGTTTCTATGTTTCTTCAATTATCATTTTTAATTGTTTCTTAGCAATATAATATGTCTAATTAGTCTATTATGGTGTTTATAAATTTTTATAATTTCTTATAAATTGATCTTGTGGTTTTTTGACATGCATAAGCGGTGTGAAAGGTGTTTTCAAGTGGTTTGGGTGTGCATGTAAAATGGAAATGGGTTGTTTAGTGGAAAATCGTGATTTTCCTAAAATGGTTCGGAATGGGTAATTTGAGAAAGTGGTTTTCTAAATTGTACATGTGATGAAAAACGTATTATTATTATTATTATTATTATTATTGGAAGGGACTTCATGTTCTTCTGATTTCAAGAGGTTTTTACATGTGTTTTTAGTGGAAATCCGTGTTGTGCTACTAATAATTACTTCATAAATTGCTTAGAAGATTTGTTAAATTATGTGATATTGTAGATAATATTTATTTGGTTAATTGTTTCACCTAAATTATTGATTTGGCATGGTTTGTGATTGATTAGTTGGGTTCGAAGTTTAGTTTTTAAATGAACTGGTTTTGTGATGTTTAATATATTTTCATGAATTTGTGTATTTAGTTTTTCCAACTATGCAAGTCATGCGTTTTTCATCATGGTATGTTGTGGGTGTGCCTTTGATAAAAAATGTGTCCTTTGGATGAGTTTTTGGGTGTGTGGATTGTGGTTACTCTTTGGAGATCATTTTATAAATTTTGAAGTGGTTTATTAAATAGGACAAGCGGTATGAGTTATGTTTTGAAAGTAGGTTGAGGTGGTTCTTTTGCGCTATTTGTTCATTTGAATTGTTTTAAGTCTGTGTTTACGTATTTTATTTATCTATTTTATTAAAGCGCGTTGGTGGGGTAACCCCTCATTACTGCGATCATCGGTTTGTGCGTGCTTGCGTGCCTGTGCGAGCCGTGTCGCATTGTCACGTTCGAGCTGCGAGTCGAGGTAGGTTCCCATTGCACTGCTTCTTAAAATTTAAGATACATTATTTACTTCTATTTGCACACACTATTTGTTCAGATTAAATATTTTATTAATTTTAATAAATGTGAGATAATATAAGACAATTAATTTTAAAATGATTATTAGGAGTAAAAAGATCCGTTTATTTTATACATGACACTTGAAATATTTTCATGATGAGTGGACACCCAGAAGTGAAAGAATTCCATTTTGGATTTTAAACATAATTCATAGAATTTAAATTATTGTTCTGGTTTTAATGATAAATTATTTCTTCTGAAGCTTGAACAAGAATTTTGGTTCTTTTTAAAGTGGTGATTGTGAAATGTATTTATTTCCCGTTTGTCACTTTATGGAAAACGATGAAAATGTTTTGATAAAAACCCTCCTAGGATAACTCTCTTGCCTTGGTTGTAATTGATTTTTTGGGAGGCCGCACTAAGAGGCTCCCTGGTACTTGAGTAGTTTAAATGCAAGAGGTTGTCCCATGGAGTGGCTCGGGGTGATGCCTATTGTGCGTTATATATATATATATATATGATTGGATGCTTGGTTGGCATCGGTTGGCTCACCCCCTTTACAAACACTTGAGATATGGGAATCTGGCATATTGAGAGAATATTTTAGGAATGATTATTGCACTGGTACGTTATGGTACTGACCAATGGCCCATATTAGATGGATATATTGGGTTTATTACTATGGGATTTTCCCTCGGCCTGCCTAAGAAAGAATGGTTGAGCATATTGGGCATTTTGATTTCATCATGTATGACATGTCAACGAGGATGATTTCTCATGTATTGGTGTCTTCTAGTTTATTCTTGATCTCCTAGGTTCACCCATGTCTATTGGATTTCAGTTACTTGCTGTGATGAATATGGTACGTGTATATATTTTCTTTTCATTTCCCTTACTGTGTAACTACTGTAGCATTTTCATGTGTAGTGTTTTTACTAGAAAGTGATGTGTGGTTTTAAAGTGGTTATGAAAACTGTTTTCCAAGAAAAGTGTTTTATACTTTTGTGCAAATTGAAAATGTAAACATCACTTCCCCTTTGAAAAATTCTAATGTCTCGCTAAAACAATGACTTGGGTTTTTGAGAAATCAATAGGGGGAATGACTCTTACTATGACTTGAAATGATGTTTCTTTTATTTTAAAGGTAGTGCATTGGGAATAGATATCAGGCTAGCCTACTGAGTTTTAATACTCACACCTATAGTGTTTTTCCTGTTTTTAGTTTTGTTGAAGGCTTGACTTGAGCTTGATCGTCATGGGCGAGAGTTGGTTGTGGACTGGTGAGAAACTCTCGGAGTTGCAGGGAGTTTTGTTTATGGTTAGGTTAATTTGCTGTTGTTGGTTGCTCCCCCTTTTTCATGTCGTTTAATTGCCTTGCGTTATTATACATTTTCTGATGCTTTGCTTGTCTTTCATTTATGGGAAAAATCATTCCCTCTTGTTTAGTTTTGATGCCCGGAACTAGTTGTCAGCCCGTGGGGATCGAGAACGCCCTTCGGGACATGTCTCAGACCGGCTCAGATGATTGGTTTAGGGTTGACCCAGGTTAGTTCATGAAAAAATGGTATCAGAGGTGGCCCTTGTTATTTAGGGGTGTCCGGTAGATAGAGATTACGACTATCGGGACTCGAGAGGTAGGTACGAGAAGGATGTCATGAACCCTCGCCCATTCCGAACCTCAAGTCTCAAGGGGTAGTCTGTGAATTGAGTTCTTATCTCGTTCTGATTTTTTTTTTATTAAGGGATGAAAAAAGAGGCAAACCGATGTTGCATTGTGATTTTTCATGGAGTAGTGACCCATGTGAAGTCTTCGTACATGGTTTAAGTTCTTCCAAGTCATTGATGCCTATTTGGGGTGTGGCCCACTACCATGTCGCTAGGTTAAGCATGACTACTAGTCCCTATCTTCGGTGATTTGATGCAAGTTTAGTGTCATCTTGGTTCTGACTGGTGTAAGTGAATTCTTGAAAATGAAAAAGGGGTTTTGAAATGAGAATGATTTTTTTAAATGGATTTAGATTTGTGAAATGGATTTGTTTTAAAATTGAAATCTCTTGGTCTAAAAATATAGTGTTTTCTTGAAACTGGTAGAGATATGGTTTGGGTGAAACCTCGGGTACTCTTTATGAACATTTTCACATGTGAAGAAATGCACGAGAAGTGCATATTGGTGCATATGGATGAAAGAAGATGAAGACATGTGCAATGGTACATGGGATTACTGGGATGTGCACTTGGAAGTAAAGGATTGACCTTGTTTTTTTAAAGTGATTTTAAAAAGGGAAATGATTTTTGGAAATTGAAATTGGTTTGAAAAGTGGGTTTGGTATTTGGAAAATGGCCTTGAAAGAAGGCAGTTTTGAAATTTAAAAGAAAAAGGGGGTTTTGTAAAAGGAATTTTGGGTTGTGTTTGCATTTGCTTGTTTCTTTTGATCTGGTTTTTTTGGATGAAGGCACTTTCTTTGATGTTGCTTTGATTTGATATCAGTTTCAGTCTAGTGTATTATATGTTGTTCAAAAAATGTCACCCAAAAAGGTCATCAAGGTTTTTGATGAGTAATTCCCAATTTTTGATCCTTCTTGGACATTGTCTGTACTTAACGGTGATTTAGGTCCATTAAAGGTAGTTATGTGGTTTGAAGAGGTCGAGTGTACTTTTAGGATGTTGGGAACTCCTGAAGCTATCAGAGTACATATTGTTTTGGGAATGTTTTAAGGTCCATCTCTGGACGTATGAGAGTTGCTTAGCCCACCTTCAATTTAAGTTGGGATGACGTGGGATGTCTTTAAATCTGTCTTCATCTGATGGGTTATACCTGAAGAAGAGAAGACGAAGAAAAGGTAGGATCTCATTAGTATTAAACAAGGCCAACAGATGGTGAAGTCATATGTTGACAATTTCAAGGAGTTTGTGTCCTTTTCTCTGGAGGTAGCGTCACATGATTTGATGAAGACTCCTCTCTTCATCGGGGGTCTTCGTCCAGAGATCAAGGAGTAGGTGCCCATTTCTAAAGACCATCCTTTTAGAAGCTGGTGGATGAGGTGTTCCTAGTTGAGTTGGTCTTCGGATAGGAGATGGTTGGCAATCTAGCATATCCACTTCCTCGTCAAGGTTCCCCATCTGGCGGGCAGGGTGTGCCAGATGGACCTATTCCTAAAGAGTCCTCTGTAGTGGTTCTGACTTCTAGTTCGTCGGACCATTCATTGGTGTGACACCAGTGTGGTCGTTTCAGGCACGTGAAGCTGTCATGTCTCATCCCTCCGAAGACATGTCAACATTGCGGATGTCTGGGTCATCTAGAGAAGTACTGTAGGAATCGTCGCCTGAAGAAGATGTTGTGACCAAAGGATTGTAGTTCCTGACTACGAGGTAGAAGATGTTTCAGCCATCAGAACCCCAACCACGGGTCTTGGGGTGATGCTCGCGCGTAGTCAAGATTTTCCAAGGGTGTGAAGCCTCAGTTCAGGTTTTGGGTTCCGTGTCAGTAGTGGAACATTTAAAGTCTTTCCATTCTTGTTTTTCTGCTGTTAGAGTTTTACGTTTGTTGAATGTTCATTGTTTTTCTGTGGAGTTATGTCGGACATGATCTATTGTAATCTAAATAATTTTGTTTATCGGGTTAGGGTTTTCTACATTGTTTGTTTTTTTAAGAGTGTGATTGACCCTTATATGGGTCGATCTTGGTTTAGTGGTGTTCGTTTGGAGATGTAAGTGCCTGAAGAGGAGTCCAGGCTTGCGTTTATACTTGGGTATACTGCTTGGGTTAAGTTCTGCTCAAAGGTTTTTATCTAGTGTTTGGGATTTCTTTAGTCTGAGTTGAGAGTTCCATGTTTCAACCGAGGTGTTGTTTCGCTCATGCTATAGAGGTTAGTTTAGATCATTTGGGAGTTCCCGTGTCACCCCCTCCCCTCTCGGGGTGATATATTTGGGTGTTTAATTTCCGCACTAGTTGAGTTCTTGTGGTGGGGAGAACCCTCTCATGTTCTCTCATTCTCTTAAGTTGTGTTTTCTTCTGGTTTTATTTGAACATGGATTCTTTTTTGGTCCATCGTTCGGCTGAGTGACTTTCTAAGGGTAGAAAGTGTCTGTGGTGGGGAGAATTGTCACACCCACCTGCTTAAATTAATTTTTATTTTATTAATTCTTGGTCTGAGTTCTCTCACCAAGGTCTGAGGTGGGTCCCAGATAAAAAATTGGCAACGTTTAATGTTTTTACTAGGTTTTAGACCCGGGCGCGGTCACCCCACGTTTGGCAGTAGCAGTGCAACCGGCCCTAGTGTCGTGAAATTGCTTATTATTATTATTATTATTTTATTATCATTATTATATGTATTATTATTTATATTATTATTTTAATTACTATTTTAAAGGTCAATAAATTTTATTAATATTATATTTATTATTGTTAATTTTATTATTATTATTATTCTGGTATTATTATTAGTATTATTATTTTATCATTATTTTTATTATTCTATTTCATATTTCATTATTATTATTATTTTAATATAAAAAAACTAACTAACCTAACCATAATACCCGGCGGTGCACCCCCCTTCATGTTCCAGGCTGCGGCCGCACCCCTCCTTCCCCTTCCCAGACCGTGCGCACCAGGTCTCTTCCTCTCCACCCTTCTCCCTAGAACGTCCATCCAGCAAGCCATGCACCCAGCCTCACCCTCGACCCCCCCTCCTCGTCGCGCCTCCGTCCACCCGAACAGCTGACCAGCGACGTAGCCGACTGCCACTTTACCCCTCGCCTGCACTGGCCTCGCCTCCCATGTCCGTTGTAGTCCTCCCGAGCGGATCCCCCCTTCTTCTCCCCCTCTTTATTTTCTGCTCGCGCACCAGGTCTGTGCCGACCTTCTCCCTCCATCCGTGGTGCCCCCCCTTTTGCCTCTCGCTCAGTAGTGGCCTGCCAGCCACGTCTGCCTTCACCAGGTACTCCGCCTCGCCCCACCGTGCATCCGGCCAGCAAACATGCCTCGCCTGCGCCGCGCATCACAACCGTCGCACCTCCGGTGAGGTCATGCCCGGCCGCCCACGGTCCGACCAGCCCGCTTTACCCTCCTGGTCCTCCGGGCTCCCGCACCTCCGGCTAGGATGTGCTCTGGACTCCTTGCTCCGGCCATCAGAATGTCCGACACCATCTATGGTTATCTCCCTCTCTGGTGGGCATACTGCTAATCCACTTGGGTTTGACTATCAATTTCTAGGGGTTTTCCTTTGATTTAGAAAAACCCTAACACCTCGGGTTTTAATTTCCATGTTTATCTCATTGTTTTAGGTTTGTAGTTGGTCCGAGAGGGAGTGTTCTACCTTCCATCAGAGTTTGGTCACATCCGCACTCGATTTGAGGTAGGGGCTTTCGACCCATTCCCTTTCGGAGAAATTCATTGGTTTCTGTGTTCCTTCAATTATCCTTTTTACTTGTTTTACAACATTATAATATGTCTAATTAGTCTATGATTTTGTTTATAAATTTTTAGAATTTATTAGAAATTGATCTTGTGGTTGTTTGACACGCATAAGTGGTGAGAGAGGTGTTTTCAAGTGGTTTTGGTGTGCGTGTAAAATGGAAATGGGTAGTTTTGTGGAAAATGGTGGTTTTTTTAAAATGGTTCGGTATGTGTAATTTGAGAAAGTAGTTTACTAAATTGTGCATGTGATGTGAAACTTGATTTTATTTTTTTTTATTTTTATTTTTGGAAGAGACTTCATGTTCTTTTGATTTCAAGAGGTTTTTACGTGTGTTTTTAGTGGGAATCCTTGTTGTGCTACTAAGAAGTACTTCATAAATTGCTTAGACTATTTATTAAAATATGTGATATTGTAGATAATATTTATTTGGTTAATTGTTTCACCTAAATCATTGAGTTGTCATGCTTTGTGATTGATTAGTTGGGTGTGAAGTTTAGTTGTTAAATGAACTGGTTTTGTGATGTTTAATATATTTTCATGAATTTGTGTATTTAGTTTTTCCAACTATGAGAGTCGTGCATTTTTCATCATGGTATGTTGTGGGTGTGCCTTTGATAAAAAAAGTGTCCTTTAGATGAGTTTTTGGGTGTGTGGGTTGTGGGTTACTCTTTGGAGAATATTTTATAAATTTTAAAGTGGTTTATTAAATAAGACAAGCAGTATGAGTAATGTTTTGAAAGTAGGTTGAGGTGGTTCTTTTGTGCTATTTGTTCATTTGGATTTTTTTTAGTCCGTGTTTACATATTTTATTTATCTTTGCGGTTGCAGCTCGTTGGAGGGGTAACCCAGTGTTACCGCGATCATCGGTTTGTGCATTCTTGTGCGCCTGTGTGAGGCGTGTCACGTTGTCATGTTCGAGCTGCGAGTCGAGGTAGGTTCCCATTGCACTACTTTTTAAATTTAAGTTACATTATTTACTGTTGTTTGCAAAAACTATTTTTTCAGATTAAATATTTTACGAATTTTAATAAATGTGAGATAATATAAGACAATTAATTTTTAAATGACTATTTGGTGTAAAAAGAGCCGTTTATTTTATACAGGACACTTGAAATATTTTCTTGATGAGTGGACACCCAGTAGTGAATGAATGCCAGTTTGGATTTTAAACATAATTCACGGAATTTCAATTATAGTTTTAGTTTTAATGATAAATGATTTATTTTGAATCTTGAACAAGCATTTTGGTTCTTTTTAATGTGGTGATTGTGAAATGTATTTAATGCCCGTTTGAAACTTTATGGAAAACGATAAATATGTTTTGATAAAAACCCTCATAGGATAACTCTCCTGCCTTGTTTGCAATTGATTGTTTGGGAGGCTGCGCTTAGAGTTTCCCGGGTACTTGAGTAGTTTAAAGGCAAGAGGTTGTCCCATAGAGTGGCTAGGGGTGATGCCTGTTGTGCTTTATATATATGTGATTGGATGCTCATTTGGCATCGGTTGACTCACCCCCTTTCCAAACACTTGAGACATGGGAATATGGCATATTGAGAGAATATTCTAAGAATGATTGCTGCACTGGTAGGTTATGGGACTGACCAGTGGCCCATAGTAGGTGGATATATTGGGTTTATTACTATAGGATTTTCCCTCGGCCTGCCTTAGAAGGGATGGTCGAGCATACTGGGCATTTTGATTTCATCGTGTGTGACATGTCAATGAGGATGACTTCTCATGTATTGGTGTCTTCTGGTTTATTATTGATCTTCTAGTTTTACCCATGTCTATTGGCTTTCAGTTAATTGGTGTCATTAATATGGTACTTGTATATATTTTCATTTCATTTCCCTTACTGTGTAACTACTATAGCGTTTTCATGTGTAGTGTTTTTACTAGAAAGTGATTTGTGGTTTTAAAGTGGTTATGAAAACTGTTTTCAAAGAAAGGAGTTTTATACTTTTTGTGCAAATTAAAAATGTAAAAATCACTTCCCCTTTGAAAAATTCTAATGTCTCACTAAAAGAATGACTTGGGTTTTTGAGAAATGAATAGGGGCAATGACTCATACTTTTTTTTGAGTAACATGTATAAAACCTTAGTTCTATAAATTGTAGTTCAAACTTGAAAAGATGTTTCATTTATTTTAAAGGAAGTGCATTGGGAATAGATATCGGGCTAGCACACTGAGTTTTAATACTCATACCTATAGTGTTTTTCCTATTTTTAGTTTTGTTGCAGGTTTGACCTGAGCTTTCTCACTGTGGGAAAGAGTTGGTTGTGGACTGGTGAGAGACTCTTAGAGTAGTGAGTAGTTTTGGTCGTGGTCAGGTTAGTTTGCTGTTTTTGGTTGCTCCCCCTTTTTCGTGTCATTTAATTGCCTTGAATTATTCTAAATTTTCCACTGATTTACTTGTCTTTAATTTATAGGCCAAATCATTCCCTCTTGTTTAGTTTTGATTCCCGACACTAGTTTCCAACCCGTGGGGATCGGGAACACCCTTTGGTTCATGTCGCAGACCGGCTCGGGTGACTGGTTCAGGGTTGACCCGGGTTGGTTCATGACAGTGGTGGATTACCTATGGTGGAACAAGTTAACCTATCTCTTCTTAGGAAAACCTAAAATGTACAAAGAGTCCCAATTTTTTCATCACATGGGAATTCCACAGGGAATTTTAATTTTCTAAACAAATCACTCAAATACACTTTTATTGATTTAAAACTTCACAGTGGGAACCTTAACATAATCACTAACTTATTTTTACTAAAATGAACCCATTTAAATATCCAAACCATCAACCAATATCTCCAAATATTTATTCAACTTTAACACTTTTCATCATATTTTCTCATAACCATGTCATGTCTAGATTCATTAAAACATAGTCCCCATATATTTACACCAGAACCTCCATATCACCTCAAACCATGATTTTAATTATATTTTCAAACCTAGAATTGTATCTCATAACATCATACCATTACATAGTTCATTGAAAAAAGTGACATGGTCTTCCTATATACCTTCACTTTTTTCTATAATAAATTAAATCCATCCATGGTCTTTACCATTTGATTGTTAAGGTTCCCAGTGGACCGTGAAGACACACCTTGCGGGTGAATCAATCCTTTATGTTTATTACCAAAATAATTTTTTTACTTTTTTATTTAAACCCTTCTTAGTTTTTAACCACCTCTAACTTATTAGTATTTAAATAGATCTATAATTAAATTACCATACTAAACACTTATATGTAGTGCATATTCTGAAAGTAAAAAATATCCCATGTATTTTTACAAGGTTCGGTTCAAATGTGGGAAACCTACTTTGTGTGGTATCAACCCTTGTTGAGTTACATATTCTCCACTATAATCCTCCTACAATGTCCCAAATGCCTTCATTTATTTATTTATTTTGATAATCCACCTTTCAAGGGGTGAGGTGGAACCCTTACAAGGCCCGTAGGTGAAAGTATTACATGGCCCGTAGTCCTTAGAGGAATTCATTGCCCGTAGGCTTCAAACATTACATACAACCCAAACAAACTACTTGGAACTACTCTTTCCCAGCATATTTATTGTGAAATCATCTCTCCACCTTCGCATGGTTGTTTGTTTAGGCATTCTCATTCATGCGCAGGCTTGTCCCGATGGCAAGTGTCATACCCTCTCATTCATGCAATCTGTTTAGCTTCTACTGTGGTGAAAGCTCCTCATTTATCCTCCTAGTAGAGCTTATTCCTTGTAGGTTGTCTGGTTTGCATCTACACTTAAGGTGGCCCAATGGCCTTGAGGTGGCCCTAAGGCCTTACTGACCCGAAGGCCTGGGTGGCCCGAAGGCCTTAAAGGACTCAGTGACCAAATCGGTGGCCTGAATTCCCAAACGGGGGAATATTCCCTGTTGCTACAGTGCCAAACATTTCCTGCTACAGTTCCCGCTACAGGAATGCATAGTTACTGCTACAACACGTGCTACAATACTGCTACAGTACCCCGGAAATTCTACCTCCACCTGGTTTAGATCCCCATTTGCTTGGATGCACTTACAGAGTCCTTACCAACCGGGCTAAGGCTCATGTGCTATTCTCCACTATAATCAAATAATCATTTATGATGGGTTTGAAACTATCATAAAAAATCCTTATTCATGCAATATTAAACATTTGTGGTCACCATATCATGCATGTGATATTCCTCCATAAAATGAAATAATTAAAGGGGTTTTTATAATGCTCCCACATTCTTCATCTCCCATTACTTATTTTTGAATTTCCTCCACCTATAGTAGATCATAATTTATTCTGGGATATCACCATCCTGAAAAATATGATCCAATGAATCAAATCATAGAGTCTCCAAATTCCACTATATCTTTAAATAGATATCATGCAACTATACCTATGAAACTATTTAGATTTTCCAATTCTTCATAAAAACTATAGCTGGAAACACAATAAAAAGATTCTACCTGACCAAGTCTTTTTCCTTGGATTATAAGACTCTCTTATTCTTCTTAATATTCTTCACTGTGATATGAAATTAATTATTCTTCCCCTTCATTAACTTCAATAATCTAAGATACTAAGATACTTACTGCTCTGTGGCTACAATTCTAGTGGCTTATTCTTCTCTTATTCTATTCTTGATATTCTCAATAATACATATGCATAGGAATGTATAATAAATTTTTTCCCTTATTTTCCAAATAAGATAAATGGTATGTAGAGAAGATAAAATATCCTCTAGCATAAAATAAATAATATAAAAAATCCATTTCAGGTTCTATTCATTTTTAGTGCACTCATTTTTCTACTGAAGGTGAATTTCTAGAATACCATTAATAAATCTCCACATTTAAGAAGCACATATGAATAATATTTTCTTTTATTATTATTTAGTAACACCTTAATCTTCCAAAAATATACTATAAAATCCAAAAACAAAATCGTTATAGATATATAAAAATATACAACACACACATCTATGGTGTGTACCTAATTCTATATTGCAATACTTTCTATAAAATTATTACAACCTATAAACTCATATATATATGATTTCTTGATACTAATTAAGATTTAAATTACAATGATACCATGAGATAAGTTATTTAGTATTAATTATTAATTACCATGTTTAGGTAATTATGATATCTATAAAACAATATAGTATCATCTGAAATAAAATTAGAAGCACATTTATCTTAGAAATATTCCATAAAAAATAATATATAAGACTACATGGGATTACATTTTGTATAAAAAAATATAAATAAGTTTAGAAAAAAATGATGTACATATTTTTACCTCATGTAGTACCAGTTATCATTCCTATATGTTTAGGGGATCTACATATATATTCTAATGAAACATTAGAAACCATCACTCACAAATCCTTCATGTTTTTAGGTTCTTATAATGATTTATGGTTTCAATATAATGTAAAAAATATCCAAAAAAAATCACAAATTTTAAGACCTCCCCTTCAAAGGGATTATTTCCAAACTTCATAAAATTATTTTCTCATCATTTAAATACCCAAAAAAATTAGGAATGGGTGTATATTATAATATATCTTTAAATAAATAAGGATCAATAAAATTTATCAACTTAGAAACTATTTTTCTTTTAGGTAAGAGATTTCTATACCTCTTCATTCTTGTAGCCTATTTTATTTTTTATATCTAGTCACCTTTGATCAACATCAATTGTTCTTTTTTTTCACTTGTATTATTAACTAGACGGGACTTCATGACATAGTTAAAAGAGCACTTGATTGTTTTTGTCTTTGTTGAGCTTTTGAGCCAACTGAAACTGATCAATGAATATAGTTAGATAACCTTTAGGAAAATTCTCAGACTTCTTCTTTGGTGTGAATTACTTTCTTATATGGTATATTTTGAACATGATCCCTCTAGTTATTTGTATTTGTATTTCTTTATCTACTCTTGTTAAGATATCAATTTCATACATTTTAAATCCATTTACCCTACCTCCATGAACCATTCACATGTCACTTTATCAACGTTGAATTTTACCTTATTGGGTAGCTTCTCCATTTCTTCATGTGGAGTTTCAACAAAATATCTATTTCTAGAATCCTTCTATTTCATGGATTCTCCTTTTTCCATAAGTTTTATCCCATTTTATTTGAAATTCATTGTAACACCCCGAGATTTTATGAAAAATATTATTTTTAATGTCTTGTGTTGTATGCTACAACAAAATTAGCTTGTGATATACGCAACACCATATTTTCTTGCAGTATATGAAACACTATTCTTGGCACGCGTTACACACAATTTCAAGTTCGTTTTGTAGAAACTATTCTACGCAACATTATGTATAGATTTTGATTAATGTATAAATGAAATAAGTTTTGATTATGTTATACACAACACCAAACAGAGCTTTCACTACATGCAGCCCTGACTTGTCTTTCATTACATGCAATAAAGACCTTCCTCGATAGCATGTGTAGTACGCAATACCGAGTTTCACTAAACGAGATATTATTATAAGATTATTATAAACTAGCCGTTATGAATAGTAATACCCACTTTTTGAAATTTTATAAATTTTATCTTTCAAAATGGACTTCATTTTTGGATTCTGAATATTGAAATTAGCTTAGGGTGAAATTTTGGTACTTTTCGGATAACTTTCATATTCTGATGAATAGTGAAAATTACTAAATTTTAATTAAAAAGAACTTTTTTAATCGAAATAATTAATAGTGATAAATTATCAATTTGAGTGGTTTTAAAGTATATTTAGAATATATTTTTTAGATTTAATACAATTTTTGTCATTGGATGTAATTTCACATTTAAACCAGACATAAACATGTGTCAATCTTTTGATAATTATTATCTCTTAAAAACACGCTATTTGTTTTGACGACGAGAATTAATTTTTAAATTAATTAATGAAATTGATATATTTTGAATTTGGTAAAATAGACATAATTTTTGAATTCATAATATCAAATATAGCTTATGCCAAATTTTTCATATTTTTCTGGAAACATTCATTTTTTTATGAATAGTGAAACTACTAAGTGGTAGTTAAAAACTGAATTTTTCATAAAACTTAATTTTACCGCTTCTGTGAGTGGAATTTCGAAAATCTGAGAGACACGGTTAATATCAACGACTAAAATGTGGTTCAATGAGATAAAAATATGTTTTGGTGAATAGTAACATTTTACTTTTATTTAACACGGTTAAAAGTAAATAGGATAATCAAGGGTAAAAATGATATTATTATTACCCTAAAACATGTCCTAATTATATTGGATAAGATTAATTCGACAATAAACAACCTTAATAATAAAATATGACCATCTAGGACCACTTGGATTAGATTAGGACATTTAATATTAATTTATTTAAAGAAGGGTTAAAATAGTTAAAATCAAAGTTTAATAAGTAAATCATTTTTAATATAGGGTTATAAATAAGATAAATTAGACTATAAATATTCATTATAAAGATAAAAAAATTCCTACATAATTATATTTTATTTATAATTTTTAGACATTATATAATTTAATTTATTTATGACACAATGATGATGCAGTAATTATCTTATTAATGTAATATTGACATAATTGATGTTATAAATACCCAAATAAATATAATTTGAGACTTTTTATAAATTCCACTAATTTTCTAGGTTAATATGACATGTTAGTATTGATTTAGTTAACGTTTTTCGAACTAATAATTCTGTTATGATTTTCACAAAAATCAATTACCAAATAGTGTCAAAATTGACATAAAATAGTTTACAAAACAAATATTATATTATTAATTGTTATTTTATTCATAAAAATATATGGTTCGACCAAATGACTTAGATAAGGTTATATATATTAATAATAAACAACTTGGGGTTCGTTTGGCTTGTTATAGTAAGTTTATTAACCTTATAGTGTAAGAAAACAAGAAGACACGGTAAAAGTTAAATTATCTAACTTAAAGTTCAATCTAAATGATAAGGTTAAAATAGAAACCTAAACTTTTCTAAATTACATTGGATTATAGTATTTCTACCCATACCCACCTTATATTCTAAATAACTAAATTTGGAGCTATTAAAAACTGAATATGACTTTATAATAAAATAATACTTTTAGTTATTCCAAAGGTTCCCCTCTCCTCGCTTAAAAAAGGGCACCTCCTCCCTCTCTTACTCACACCACTTTGAGCCTTCAGGCTCGGCCAAACCATTCCAATTTATCCTCTCGACTTCCCTAGAAACATCCTAGAGGTTCTGGTCTTCTTCGAAGACCAATTTTGGTGCCCTAAAAGGAGGTCTCAAAGAGGCGCTTCAAAGAAGAGGTAATGTCCATTACCGATTCATTCAACTTTATTTCTTCTTCCACTTTTTCTTCTTTAGTTGTTTCATTATGAAGTAATAACATCAGCATCACTCATATACGTATATGTTATTATAATTATGAAACAACCTTAACTTTCCATCTATCCATCCTACGGAAAAATAAATCATCGCGCGTGCGTACGTACGGAATATCGTCTCCACGCCGTGGTGTAATCTATTTTCCACCACCACCTTACTTGGATGGGTATAATGGTGCAAATAAATAACTATATATGATTATTGAAAAGTGATATTGATTCTAAAATATTATACATACACTTCAATGCAATTCCACGATCATGGGAATGATATCATCGCTCATGCGTACGTATGGACTACTGTCTCCACGACGCGATGAGATTCATTCTCCATGTTAAACATTCATGAATTATTACAAATTATATATAATAAGTAATAATTAAATATATGTCATAATAATGATACTGGAATTATGTGTATATATATTTATTTCATCTACTTAATTTCATTCAATTCAATTAGGAAACGAAAATAGCATTCATCCGTACGTACAACCTACCGTCTCCATGAACGGTGTATTTCATTCCATTTAATCGATCTATCATATATATATGTATATACTGAATATATATAATATATAAATCATGTTTTGAATTCTGGAATTAATTAAATCAGGATATAAGTAATAATATCAAGAACAAAAAGTCCAAACACGTACGATAAATAAAATGATTTAACCCAAAACGCTGCTTTAACATGGAACTTACAAAAGAACGGGTAATATAAAATCATAAGTGAACCATATATGATATAATAACACTGAATATTATTCTTTAATAAGTCAATGACATTATTTAAATCATTATACAGGAGGTTCGGATACGTACGAAGCATATCGGACCTAAGGTAAGGGATAATTTATCAATCTCATTTTTATCCGAGATTGTTTATTCGTAAGTATTTACTGGGGTTATCTTTATCATCCAAGGGAAGGTTTTCTAAAAATGTTTTCATGTATTTTTGATGTCCTTTTTACCCATTTTTTACTTTTACTACAAGGTATGTAAGGAATCTTTTTTTGTTTTACCATACAAGGTACTTTTTGACTTTTCCAACAAAAGTACGAGAAGAATGTTATTTTTAACTTATACGGTGTGAACGGATTTTTACGGTTTCATAACGCCTCATTTTCATGAAGCTTACTCTACAAGATTTTATGAATATTTTCAACAAAATAATTTTATTTTAAAAGTGCATGGAATTTTATGAAAAGAAAATGATTTTGAAAAAGAAACGATATTTTCTTCAAGAATTCATTTCAAATGTTTTATCAAAACCATTTTCCATCTAAGATGACATTATTTCATATGTGTATGTTTCAAGTTTAATGTCTCTATGATTTACATGGTTTCACTTTTCTTATTATGAAATGATATCCATTTCTTTTATATGGATTATGTGATGATGGGATGATGTTTATGAAACCCATTTTATTTATTGGGTTATTATGAATGATGTATGTTTATTTTGTGTCACAAGTAAAAATGATTTAATTATGAGATGGGAGGGACCTATATCTCCCTCCAATGCATTGGGTAAATATTTATATCTCATGAGATAGACATGGATGGAACGGTAAGTTAATCTGGTTCAGTGTTACAGGACTGAAACAAGGAGTCAACTCAATTCAGAAAGGGACTTTGTCCACTAAGATAGTCTTGGTAGCAATGCCTTGGCTACTATGGAAATCATAACAAGTTCTGAATGGTTTCCACAATTACATGTTTTATTCCCATGCTATTTTATCATGATTTATGTTCCTTTATGATCTATTCCTTATGTACTTCCATGTTTTATGTCGTTGCTCAAGATTTTGATGTTTAAACATTATTTTCATGTTTTTAAGTTCAAATGTATATGGTATATTTTATTTTATCCATGCTTACCCTTACTGAGAATTTGAGCTCACCCTTTTTATGTTTTATTTTCCCCCAGGATTAAAAGAAAGGTTTTAGGTAAGGAAACAAAAAGTGGAAGATCTTTATGGGAGATGTTGAAGATCTTTCACCACGATTAGAAGATTACGTTCCGAGTTTCCAAAGACACTAAACTATTACGGTCCTTGTGTGTATATATTTGTTATGTATTAAGTATTCTGAAAAAGTAATGTAATATCTATGTACGTCAAGCTTCGGGTCTCTACTATTGGGACTACCGTCTCCACGACGCGATGAGATTCATTCTCCATGTTAACCATTCATGAATGATTATAAAGTATATATAATAAGTAATCATGAAATATATGACATAATAATTATACTAGATTTATGTTTATATATATTTATGTCATCTACTTAATTTCATTCAATTCAATAAGGAAACGAAAACAGCATTCATGCGTACGTACAACCTACCGTCTCCGTGAACGGTGTATTTCATTCCATTTAATCGATCTATCATATATATATGTATATAATGAATATATATAATATATAAATCATGTTTTACATTCTGGATTTAATTAAATCAGGATATAAGTAATAATACCAAGAACAAAAAGTCCAAACACTTACGATAAATAAAACGATTTAACCCAAAACGCTGCTTTAACATGGAACTTACAAAAGAACTGGTAATATAAAGTCATAATTGAACCATATATGATATCATAACAATGAATATTATTATGTAATAAGTCAATGACATTATTTAAATCATTATCTAGGAGGTTCGGATACATACGAATCATATCAGACCTAAGGTAATGGACAATTCATCAATCTCATTTTTATCCGAGATTGTTTATTCGTAAGTATTTACTAGAGTTATCTTTATCATCCAAGCCCTGGTTTTCTAAAAATGTTTTCATGTATGTTTAAAGTACTTTTTACCCATTTTTTGACTTTTAATACATGGTATGTAAGGATTATTTTTTTGTTTACCATACGAGGTACTTTTTGACTTTTCTGACAAAAGTACGAGAAGAATGTTATTTTTAACTTATACGGCGTGAACGAATTTTTACGGTTTCATAACGCCTCATTTTAATGAATCTTACTCTACAAGATTTTAGGACTATATTCAACAAAATACTTATATTTTATAATTTCATGGCATTTTGTGAAAAGAAAATGATTTTGAAGAAGAAAGGATATTTTCCTCAAGAATTCATTTCAAATGTTTTATCAAAACCATTTTCCATTTAAGTTGACATTATTTCATATGTGTATGTTTCAAGTTTAATGTCTCTATGATTTACACGGTTTCACTTTTCTTATTATGAAATGATATCCATTTCTTTTATATGGATTATGTGATGATGGGATGATGTTTATGAAACCCATTTTTTTTATTGGGTTATTAAGAATGATGTATGTTTATTTTGTGGAACAAGTAAGAATGATTTAATTATGAGATGGGTGAGACCTATATCTCCCTCTAATGCATTGGGTAAATATTTATATCTCATGATATAGACATGGCTGGAACGGTAAGTTAATCCGGTTCAGTGTTATAGGTCTGAAACGAGGAGTGAACTCGATTCAGAAAGGGACTTTGTCCACTAAGATAGTCTTGGTAGCAATGCCTTGGCTACTATAGAAATCATAACAAGTGCTGAATGGTTTCCACAATTACATGTTTTATTCCCATTATATTTTATCATGGTTGATTTTCCATTACGATATATGCCTTACGCACTTCCAAGATTCGTGTCTTTGCTCAAGATTTTGATGTTTAGATTTTATGTTCAAGTTTTTGCATTCAAATGTTTATGGATTGTTTTATGTTCTATATGTTTACCTTACTAGGCATTTGAGATCACCCCTTTTATTTTTTATTTTCTCTAGGATATAAAGAAAGGTTTTAGGTAAGAAAAAAAATTGGGAAGATATTTATGGGAGATGTTGAAGATCTTTCACCACGATTAGAAGATTATATTCCGAGTTTCCATAGACACTAAACTATTATTGTCCTTGTGTGTCTATTTTTGTTCTGTTCTAAGTATTCCGCCAAAGTAATGTAATGTCCATGTACATCAAGATTTGGGTCTCTATATTTGGTATCAGAGGAAAGGTTTAGTTAACCTTTGGAAACTAGGATGCGAAAACTTTAGTGAGATCCCTAGAGATATTTATATGGTATGTCTAGGGATGTCCCTAAGGTTAAGTATATGTATAGGTTATAGTCCTAGAATTGCGCTAACGATCTTAGAATTAAACCTAAGATGTTATATATTGAAGGTACCCCCCCCCCTTTATTATGTTGTTTTCCCTAGCATGGTATTTGCCTCTCACACTATTATTTTTGGGTTTTAGACGATGGCTAGAACCCAAAGGAACCATGTTGATCAATGTAATGGACAATGCAATGATTTTCCTCCTGACCAAACCAATGTCATGGGAGATGGAGTGCACAATCTTATTTCTATACTTACACAAGCTATGAATCATTCTGGAATTCAAAATGAGCAGAGAAAGGAGCAACATTCTGTTGAATCCTTCATGAGGCAGCATCCACCTTCATTCAGCAGGTCTTCTGATCCCTTAGTGGCTGAACAATGGATCAGTACAACTGAAAAGATATTTTCAGTTCTACAATGTTATGAGCATGATAAAGTCATCTTAGCAGTATATCGTTTGGAAGGTGATGCTGATCAATGGTGGAATATTATCAAGAATACGAGGCAAAGAGATGAAATTGAGTCCATGGAATGGGACGAGTTCAAGAACTTGTTTTTCAGTAAGTACTTTCCTTGTATTCTTCGAACAAAGATGGAAAAGGAGTTTCTTGAGCTTAAGTATAAGGATGATGAATTTGTTGGTATATACGAAGCGAATTTTACAAGATTTTCAAGGTATGCATCTGGCTTTATCATCCAACCTAAAAGTAAAGTTGATAGATTTTTCAGTGGCTTAAAACCAAGTCTTTAAAGGGAATTAACTATAAGAGATTTCAGTAGCTATGAAGAAATTGGGCATTGTGATATCAAGGTAGAACTGGAAGTTTTTGTAACATATCCATCTCATTGTTTTGACAAGAAACGAAAGATGGAGTTCAAGGAGAAATCTCAGAACAATGGTGAAAAGAAGATTAATGTTTCTCTATGCTCAATGTGTGGAAAGAAGTATGGTGGAGATTACCTGAAAGGTACTAGAAAATGTTTTAAGTGTGGAAAGGAAGTTCATCGAGCAGTTGATTGTCGAAGCAATGGGAAAAAGGTTTCTAATGATATGAATAGAAAAAATAATA
Source organism: Viscum album (assembly GCA_963277665.1). Classification (NCBI taxonomy): domain Eukaryota; kingdom Viridiplantae; phylum Streptophyta; class Magnoliopsida; order Santalales; family Viscaceae; genus Viscum; species Viscum album. The sequence continues at coordinate 1,813,473,494 of OY728142.1, read as the reverse complement.
CAGAGAACTCTCCACCAACACTTCAATGCTTCAAGTGCAAGGAAATGGGGAATTATGCTAATAAATGCCCTAATACATGGGTTAATGATGATCAACGTGAGCAACCTCTTAAGGAAAAGGATAAAGGGAAGTCTCATGCGATCACTATTTGTGATGTGGAGTATGAAAATGATGTTGTGTAATGATTAAGTGTTTATGTAATGGGATTTCAAAATAGTATCATGGAATCTCATTTATGGTATTGTGGAATTTTGGAATATATATGTATTGGTTTTCAATAATTATATGGTACTGGTAACCATGAAAAGGTGATTGAAATATTTTTAGAAAGCAGATGAAATGCACATAATAAAGGGATAAGGAGAAAATAATATGATAGTAATCATGAGCTCATGACTGATACAAAGACTAAGTGATATTATGGTTTGAGTATATAGAATTTTTGGGATTTTAGTGTGTGGAAAGTGTTAAAATTTAACAACATTCATGTTTTCACTAAGGTTCAATGGGTATCCATTATTCAATAGAATACATGATTAAGGTATTCACATGTTTGTAATTTTACCAACAAGATATATCTTATGATATATGGGGGATAAATGATGGAATTCACGTGATTGTTATGTGACATTTCAAGTAATCATTTTCTTTATACTATGAGCATGGACCGAAGTATTTTAGATAAGCCTAAATATTGGAATGTATTATGTTGGACATAAGTTAGTTGGATATTATTGATGGGATGTTATAGTAATGCAGTTTTAGAAAAAGGAAAACCTGCAGGACATGCGACAACCCATAGTGTCGGACAAGGCTGTGGGAATCGAACCCACAACCGAAGTGCGACTGGCCTTTATCGCCTACCACTGGCCTACAGGAAGTCCCTGGTTAGTAGAAACTAGTTTTATTTTATTAAGAGGTATGATATATGAAGTATAAGTTAATTTTTGGAATCGTATATGATTAACCTCACCATAGATGGACTTATGTATATTTGATAACTTTTGCTAACCTTTTGTTTGAAACAGATGGAATGACCCATCATTCTATCACATAATCTGTTAACACTTCACGAATAACAAATTCAACTTCATTTCTTTAAGAGATGAAGTGGAAATTGTTCAAAGCATGAACAATAGTGAGATTGTACCAAAATCAAGCAAGTATTTCTTCTAATTCAAAATTTTCATCTTTTGGGAAATGATATTGAAAACCCAAAATGTTGTCCTAGTGCTCTTATATCCGATGAATAATATGGTACCTTAGATCATCACAAATTTATGGCTTTGTGACTGATGGATTTTTCATAGCCATGTTATCTACCACTCTCCATTAGAACATGATGGTTAGATTTCACCTCCATATCCATATTTTCACCTATGTTCTCCTATGTGGAAACCCAGTGATGAGTTATTTGGTTATCCGTTATGTTTCTAACGTACCTTTTTTAAATGAAGTTTTAGTATTCCTTTTTACGATGTGGGTTTATATGAAAGAAACTCTCATGTAATAAACCATTTATAACCCCGACGAATTTCGAGGGAAAAATTCATTTTAAGGGGGGTAGAATGTAACACCCCGAGATTTTTTGAAAAATATTATTTTTAATGTCTTGTGTTGTACGCTACACCAAAATTAGCTTGTGATATACGCAACACCATATTTTCTTTCACTATATGCAACACTATTCTTGGCTCGCGTTACACACAATTTCAAGTTCGTTTTGTAGAAACTATTCTACGCAACATTATGTATAGATTTTGTTTAATTTATAAATGAAATAAGTTTTGATTATGTTATACGCAACACCAAACAGAGCTTTCACTACACACAACCCTGACTTGGCTTTCATTACACGCAATAAAGACCTTCCTTGATAGCGTGTGTAGTACGCAATACCGAGTTTCACTAAACGAGGTATTATTATAATATTTTTATAAACTAGTCGTTATGAATAGTGATACCCACTTTTTGAAATTTTATAAATTTTATCTTTCAAAATGGAATTCATTTTTGGATTCGGAATATCGAAATTAGCTTAGGGTGAAATTTTGGTGATTTTTGGATAACTTTCATATTCTGATGAATAGTGAAAATTACTAAATTTTAATTAAAAACAACTTTTTTAATCAAAATAATTAATAGTGTTAAATTATTAATTTGAGTGGTTTTAAAGTATATTTAGAATATATTTTTACCATTTAATATAATGTTGGTCATTGGATGTAATTTCACATTTAAACCAGACATAAACAAGTGTCAATCTTTTGATAGATATTATCTCTTAAAAACACGCTATTTGTTTTGACGACGGGAATTAATTTTTAAATTAATTAATACAACTGATATGTTTTAAATTTGGTAAAATATAAATCATTTTTGAATTCATAATATCAAATATATCTTAGGCCTAATTTTTGGTATTTTTCTGGAAACTTTCATTTTTTTGATGAATAGTGAAACCACTAAGTGGTAGTTAAAAAACTGAATTTTTCATAAAACTTAATTTTACGGCTTCTGTGAGTGGAATTTCGAAAATCTGAGAGACACAGTTAATATCAAGGACTAAAATGTGGTTCAATGAGATGAAAATATTTTTTGGTGAATATTAACTTTTTTACTTTTATTTACCACGGTTAAAAGTAAATAGGATAATTAAGGGTAAAAATGATATTATTACTACCCTAACACATGTCCTAATTCTATTGGATAAGAGTAATTCTACCAAAAACAACATTAGGAATAAAATATGACCATTTAGGACCACTTGGATTAGATTAGAATATTTAATATTAATTTATTTCAAGAAGGGTTAAAATAGTTAAAATCAAAGTTTAATAAGTAAATCATTTTTAATATAGGGTTATGCATAATATAAATTCAACTATAATTATTCATTAGAAATCTAAAAAGATTTAATACATAATTGTATTTTATTTATAATTTTTAGACATTAAATAATTTAATTTATTTATGACACAATGATGATGGAGTAATTATCTTATTAATGAAATATTGACATAATTGATGTTATAAATACCCAAATAAATGTAATTTGAGACTTTTTATAAATTCCACTAATTTTTTAGGTTAATATGACATGTTATTATTGATTTAGTTAACTTTTTTCGAACTAATCATTCTGTTATGATTTTCACAAAAATCAATTACCAAATAGTGTCAAAATTGACATAAAATAGTTTTTAAAACAAATATTATATTATTAATTGTAATTTTATTCCTAAAAATATAAGGTTTGGCCAAATGACTTAGATAAGGATGTATAATAATAATAAACAACTTGGGGTTCGTTTGGCTTGTTATAGTAAGTTTATTAACCTTATAGTGTAAGAAAAGAAGACGACACTGTAAAAGTTAAATTATCTAGCTTAAAGTTAAATCTAAATGATAAGGTTAAAATAGAAACATAAACTTGTATAAATTATATTTTATTAGAGTATTTAGACCCATCCCCACCTTAGCTTCTAAATAACTCAAATTGGAGCTATTAAAAACCGAATATGACTTTATAATAAAAAAATAGTTTTAGTTATTCCAAAGGTGCCCCTCTCCTCCCTTATAAAAGAGCACCTCCTCCCTCTCTTCCTCACACCACCTTGAGCCTTAATGCTTGGCCAACCCCTTCAAATTTATCCTCTACATTTCCCTAGAAACATCCTAGAGGTCTGGGTCTTCTTTAAGGACCAATTTTAGTGCCCTAAAAGGAGGTCTCAAAGAGGCACTTCAAAGAAGAGGTAATGTCCGTTACCGATTCTTTCAACTTTATTTCTTCTTCCACTTCTTCTTATTTAGTTGTTTCATTATGATGTAATAACATAAGTATCACTCATATACTGATATGTTATTATAATTATGAAACAACCCTATCTCACCATCTATCCATCCTACGGAAAACGAAATCACCGCGCGTGCGTACGTACGGAATACCGTCTCCACGTCGTGGTGTAATCTATTTTCCACCACCACCTTACTTGAATGGGTATAATTGTGTAAATAAATAACTATATATGATTATTTAAAAGTGATATTGATTCTGAAATATTATACATACACTTCAATGCAATTCCACGATCATGGGAATGATATCATCGCTCGTGCGTACGTACGGACTACCGTCTCCACGATGCGATGATATTCATTCTCCATGTTAACCATTCATGAATGATTATAAATTATTTACAATAAGTAATCATGAAATATATGACATAATAATGATATTGGATTTATTTGTATATATATTTATGTCATCTACTTATTTTCATTCAATTCAATAACGAAACGAAAACAACGTTCATTCGTACGTACGGCCTACCGTCTCCATGAACGGTGTATTTCATTCAATTTAATCGATCTATCATATATATATGTATATACTGAATATATATTATATATAAATCATGTTTTACATTCTGTAATTAAGTAAATCAGGATATAAGTAATAATATCAAGAACAAAAAGTCCAAACACGTACGATAAATAAAACGATTTGACCCAAAATGCTGCTTTAACATGGAACTTACAAAAGAACAGGTAATATAAAGGTATAAGTGAACCATATATGATATCATAACAATAAATATTATTCTGTAATAAGTAAATGAAATTATTTAAATCATTATACAGGAGGTTCAGATACGTACGAAGCATATCTGACCTAAGGTAAGGGATAATTTATCAATCTCATTTTTATCCGAGATTGTTTATTCGTAATTATTTACTGGGGTTATCTTTATCATCCAAGACCAGGTTTTCTAAAAATGTTTTCATGTATGTTTAAAGTTGGTTGCGCCCAAATTTACCCAAGTTTTAAGGGTCAAGCGGCCGCTTGTAGTGTAGCTTGGCTTGTCGAATCCTCAGAGACCTAAGAAGAACCTTTAGACACTCAATAAAAAAAGATGGTTTTTTGGCTATGAAGTGGCCAACTTGGGTTGATTTTAGATTTTTTTTAAAGAGAACTAATATATATATGTGAATTCAAATTATGAGAAAATGAGTTGATCCTAGGTTATTGCTCGGGGTGGATTGAATGAATTCCTTTTTTACGATTTTATTTTCATTAACTCGAGAAGGATTCATGCAATGAATTCAAACTAACTTCGTCACTTACTGATTAAACACCTTCAAAACACATGATAATAACCTATACACTTGTAGGATCATTTTCCTGAGCACTCCAAGGTAAAGGATGTAATTAGCACATGAAAGTGGGGTGAATAAATTCAATAAGGAAGAGGAATAATAAAAATCATTGAATGAAAGAAACTCAATTAAAAGAAATTAATAACATTTAGGGTGTGAGAAATAACATTCAATCCAGACCCTTGCTACTCCCTTGGTTCAACCCATAAAAGAGCTACCCCTCCATTGATGAAAAGTTCTCAATGGAAGCAGAAAGTAGACTTAGGAGGGTGGAATTGAAGAAGTAAAAACAATAAAAATAACGATCACTCCACCGTTGTGTGAACAAAATGACAAGGTTTGGTGTGAATAAATTCACACCTTGAGGCAACGGTATCAAGGTGATAAGGAGAATAACATAACAAGAGAAGAAGAAGAACTTTTATTGAATACTAAGGTGATTCGAACAACTTACATGAGAAGGAAGAACATTACAAAGGCAAATTGGCATAATAACAATACAATGAAAAGAAAGCACCAATCTCCGCAAATAATCCATCACTACTTCCTTAAATAGAAATTTTGGAAGCCTTTGGAAGAGATCCCATCATCCCATGTGCCTTTAATTATTTTTTTTGGAGAAAGGTGGGTGGACATTTAATGCATGAGAGACTTTTCAACTCTTGCCTCGAAGTTGCATTCAACTTTCTACACCAAACAGAATCGCCGAAAGAACCATCTATAAGGCAGAATTGGAGTGTTCCATAGAATACCTAAATTCACCCCCGGATTTCCCCTAATAGCCTGTAAAATTTCAGCCCAAAATACGGTGTGGTTCGGGAGATATGATTGCAATAGTGGGATGTTTGTCTGGGCCGTAGAATCTGGCCCAGAATTGAATCTTCAACTTGGTCCGCCTTAAAAACCACCATTGAGAACGAATTAGCACTGGATACAGAAGAATTATTTTTTTCACTATATGTTTTATAGCCTCCCATGAATTTTGGGCTTCATTGGGCCTGTATTGTGGGCCCCACAGTCCGATCAGTGGGATGATATCCAATCTGCCTTCTCCAGAATTGTTTCCTTTCTTCACAAAAAATCCTCATCATCATTTATGAATACTCCATTGATCCCTGAATGAAAAATGTTCATATTTAACTTTATATACATTTCCAAAAATATCAAATTAAAATATGGATAATTACATTTTTTGAAATCAGATGAATCATTGGGCCTAAATTGGTGCATATTATGCATGAAGTGCACTAATGCTAAGAATGGATGTTCAAAATTAAAATCCACTAACTCAGGCCCATAAGATCAAAAATAAATATTTAATACCATTACAATGTAATCAAAATATGTGTTTTTATTTGCTAATCACACCCCCCAACTTGAGTTTTGCTAGTCCCGAGCAAAATATATCTCACAGAAATGAAATTCAAATGACCTTTTCCAAAAACATTTTAATACACATTTCTCACCCAAAGATCACATACCAAACAATTATGAAACCAATAAAAATCATTTAAAACAAGCTATGTCCATAAGCATATCTCAAGCCCAATCCCATTCCTTTATTCAAATTCATTGCCCTATTTCATCCAAATTCAATTAAGCATGGTGAAGTGTTGTGTGTCACAATAGACATGGGGGTTAATTTCCATTCGAGGGGGAAAAGATGGAAGCGCTAGGAGCACTCAAATTTTAATAATAAGATGAGTACTCATTTTTTAATTTTCTTTTTTTGGTTTTATTTTTGCAATTTTCCAATTGTAATTGAAATTGAACTCAATATTTAACTATGGGGTATTTGTAATATTAGGATCCAATGGTGTACTTGACTCCCATATCCTATGACTTTCCACCCTAACTAGTCTGTTTGAGTTATCGCGGGTGAAGGCAGACATGCGCCAAAAGAAAAAAAAGAGAGAAAGGGAAAAGATAAGAGATTTTGGGTGAGAATAGAAGACTAGGGGTGAGGAAAGAAGGTTTTTTTCTAAGGAACATACTTGGTCCCCGGCAACGACGCCAAAATTTGGTTGCGCCCAAATTTACCCAAGTTTTAAGGGTTAAGAGGTCGCTTGTAGTGTAGCTTGGGTTGTCGAATCCTCAGAGACCTAAGAAGAACCTTTAGACACTCAATAAAAAACAGATAGATTTTTGGCTATGAAGTGGCCAACATGGGTTGATTTTAGATGTTTTTTAAAGAGCACTAACAGATATATGTGAATTCAAATTATGAGCAAATGAGTTGATCCAAGGTTATTTCTCGGGGTGGATTGAATGAATTCTTTTTTTACGATTTTAATTTCATTAACTGGAGAAGGATTCATGCAATGAATTAAAACTAACCTCATCACTTACTGATTAAACACCTCCAAAACACATGATAATCACCTATACACTTGTAGGATCATTTTCATGATCACTCCAAGGTAAAGGATGTAACTTTCACATGAAAGTGAAGTGAATAAATTCAATAAGGAAGAGGAAGAATAAAAATCATTGAATGAAAGAAACTCAATTAAAAGAAATTAATAACATTTAGGGCATCAAAAATAACATTCAATATAGCCCCTTGCTACTCCCTTGGATCAACCCATAAAATATCTACCCCTCCATTGATGACAAGTTCTCAACAGAAGCAGAAAGTAGACTAACGAGGGTGGAATTGAAGAAGTAAAAACAACAAAAATAACGATCACTTCACCGTTGTGTGAACAAAATCACAAGGTTTGGTGTGAATAAATTCACACCTTAAGGCAACGGTATCAAGTTGATAAGTATAAGAACAGAACAAGAGAAGAATAAGAACTTTTATTTAAGACTAAGGTGATTCGAACAACTTACATGAGAAGGAATAACATTACAAAGGCAAATTGGCATAATAACATTACAATGAAAAGAAAGCACCATGCTCCTCAAATCATCCATCCCTACTGACTTAAATAGGAATTTTGGAAGCCTTTGGCCGAGCTCCCATCATCCCATGTTCCTTTAATTAATTTTGTTGGAGAAAGGTGGGTGGACATTTAATGCATAAGAGAATTTTCAACTCTAGCCTCGAAGTTGCAGCCAGCTTTCTACACCGAACAGAAGCGCCGAAAGAACCATCTATAAGGCCGGATTGGAGTGGTCCATAGAAGACTTAAATGAACCCCCGGATATCCCATAATATCCTGTAAACTTTCAGCCCAAAATACTCTGTGGTTCCGGAGATATGATTGCAATAGTGGGATGTTTTTCTGGGCCACAGAATCTGGCCCAGAATTGAATCTTCAACTTGGGCCACCTTAAACACCACCATTGAGGATTCCTTAGCACTGGATACAGAAGCATTATTTGTTTCTATATAATTTTTCTAGCCTCCCATGAATTTTGGGCTTCATTGGGCTTGTATTGTGGGCCCCACAGTCCGATCAGTGGGATGATATCCAATCTGCCTTCTCCAGAATTGTTTTCTTTCTTCACCAAAAATCATCATCATCCTTTATGAATACTCCATTGATCCCTGAATGAAAAATGTTAATATTTAAGTTTATATCCATTTCCAAAAATATCAAATTAAAATATAGATAATTACATTCTTTGAAATCAGATGAAACATTGGGCCTAAATTGGTGCATATTAGGCATGAAGTGCACAAATGCTAAGAATGGATGTTCAAAATTAAAATCTACTAACTCAGGCCCATAAGATCAAAAATAAACATTTAATACCATTACAATGTAATCAAAATATGTGTTTTTATTGGCTAATCAAAAGTCTTTTTTACTCATTTTTGACTTTTACTACATGGTATGTAAGGAATCTTTTTTTGTTTACCATACGAGGTACTTTTTGACTTTTCCGAAAAAAGTACGAGAAAAATGTTATTTTTAACTTATACGGCGTGAATAGATTTTTACGGTTTCATAATGCCTCATTTTAATGAAGTATAATCTACAAGATTTTATGACTATTTTCAACAAAATACTTTTATTTTAAAAGTGCATGGCATTTTGGGAAAAGAAAATTATTTTGAAGAAGAAATGATATTTTCCTTAAGAATTCATTTAAAATGTTTTATCAAAACAATTTTCCATATAAGATTACATTATTTAATATGTGTGTGTTTCAAGTTTAATATCTCTATGATTTACATGGTTTCACTTTTCTTATTATGAAATGATATCCATTTCTTGTATATGGATTATGTGATGATGGGATGATGTTTATGAAACCCATTTTATTTATTGGGTTATTATGAATGATGTATGTTTATTTTGTGGCACAAGTAATAATGATTTAATTATGAGATGGGTGGGACCTATATCTTCCTCCAATACATTGGGTAAAGATTTATATCTCATGAGATAGACATGGCTAGAACGGTAAGTTAATCTGGTTCAGTGTTACAAGACTGAAATGAGGAGTGAACTTGATTCAGAAGGGGACTTTGTCCACTAAGATAGTCTTGGTAGAAATTCCTTGGATACTATAGAAATCATAACAAGTATTGAATGGTTTCCAAAATTACATGTTTTATTCCCATTATATTTTATCATGGTTGATGTTTCATTATTATATACGCCTTACGTACTTCCAAGATTCATGTCTTTGCTCAAGATTTTTATGTTTAGATTTTATCTTCAAGTTTTTGTATTCAAATGTTTATGGATTGTTTTATGTTCTATATGTTTACCTTACTGGGAATTTGAGCTCAACCCTTTTATGTTTTCTTTTCCCCAGGATATAAAGAAAGTTTTTAGTTAAAAAAAAACGGGGGAGATCTTTATGGGAGATGTTGAAGATCTTTCACCATGATTAGAAGATTATATTCCGAGTTTCCAAAGACACTAAATGATTACGGTCCTTGTGTATTTGTTTTTGTTATGTACTAAGTATTCCGCAAAAGTAATGTAATTTCAATGTACATCGATATTTGGGTATCTACATTCATGGTCACATTGCATTGGTCCACGATGTATCCTCTTTTAAAAAATTTGAACAACTTCTTCCCAAAGTTTTTAATATCCTTCTCATCCATCTTCACCGGATTCTTAAGATTTATTGATTCAACTTTCTTATTAACATATTTTCCTCCCAATGAAAGATTATCCAATTTCATTACCTTCTTCTTAGCATTTTGTGGATATTTATTTTAATTATTAAATGGATTCTACCTAGATGTGTTATACCTACATTGTAGTGCCTCATAATTTTTTTTGTAATTTTTTTTAAAAAATATATGGAATTATTTCGAGAGCAGACGCTGAGGCGGCACGTGATTCCATGGTCTGGGGTTCCCAAAAAGTAATTTTGAACTTATTTTATTGTACATTCAATAAACTCATGAGCGTTTTTTTATAACTTTTGAAGCGGTGCGCGGATCAAAAATTTTAGGGCACCGTTGAACTCAGAACACAAGGATTTTCCTAGAAAGGACTTAACTTTGACCAAAAAGTGTCTGATGGGAAAGTTAATATTCATAATTTTTGGAAAATAATAAAATAACATAAAAATGTTATTTAATATTTCTTTTGAACCTTTATGTGGAAAATGTCAGTGCTGAGGTTTGGTGATGAGGTACTTTAAAGAAAACCTATAGTGGCCCGTTATTTGTGAAAACATAATAGATATGTTGTTTCATAAATGAAATAGTGCAACGATGCGACATCGTAGCGTAACAGAAATATTGAGACATGTTTTCTTTTAATAACACATTGAAGAAAATCAATTTGGTGAAAAGCTATGAGGAACGTGGAACCTCTCTGTCCCATATTCTTCTACGACGAACTCTATCCACGAATTCTGGAGGGATGAATTCGAGAGGTGATGAATGTAAACGAATGCTAATGAAGCTGAGAAGTGATGATCCCCGATGAAGCTTGAACCCCCAATGAACAGAATGGTTTTTCAGTGAACATAAAATCAAGGTAGGGGTTTATTTTTTATTACAAGTCTTCACAATTATTCATTCTAAATGACTAACGTGGATTAACCCATAAATAGGTTGATCCGCAGATTGTTCGTTCTTGTGGGAGGGTACTTATTAGGGGGTTTTCCTCAGGATTGAATTATCATGGATTAAACATCAACCCTGAACCTTCCATCCCTATTTTGAAATTCTAACATGGAGAGCACGGGACAACACAAACAAGGAATGATCCCCTCCGTATGTGCATTCTTTGTGACTGTATTTCCAAGTTGGTGGTAAGGTGGATTCGAGGCCACCGCAAGGAAGGAGGCATTCTGGGGAGGCTATAGGCACAAGTGGCGTGAAGAATGGACCACTTGAGCATGTCAAGTGGTCTTATGAATATCTTGTGGTGTACCAGTTCCAGTGGCACCATGATGGAAAAATCATGCGGCGTGGCACCAACATATGCATCAGCGTCTATCCCATGCAATGGAGTCCGTGCCCTTAGGCTGTGGGGTTGATCGGTCTCACGGATTAACTGTGGGATCCTTACATGGTAGCCAACCATTTCTAGCTATGCCTCATGGAGGGGGGACATAGCGGCGGCTACTGAATCCTTGGAGAACTCCCCCAGCCAACTTCGATGCATATCGTCCATCTACTATTCGACCAGGCCGGATGAGACCGAGTTGTCTGGTGACCCGGTAGGCTGGACCCTCCGTCGATCCTGTCTAGGTCCAACGAGGCACAATGGGCCTGGCCAGCTGGCCAGGTCAGAACAGACCGACCCAGACCCGAGCCGGGTTAGGCCGGGTTGAAAAAATCAATGGGGGCATGTGGGGATCCTAGGCCGGGTTGGTCAGGTCAGTCTGACCGGGTTGGACGGAGCCTATATGCAACTGATCCCTGTTTACTAAAACACAAATGATTTGGGAACTGATTATCCAATTGATGCGCCGTCTGTGGATTTGGGACCCACGTGATAATGAGGTCCTTCTGAGATACTCTACCTAAGTTTTAATGAAGGTTGATCTACGGTCAGGTTGGATCATACTCAAATCCAACTCTGCCCTTTTTACAAAAATACACATATCTTACAGACTAGGCATTCGTTTGATGTACCATCTATTGTATTGGGACCTTTAAAATGGGACGATCCTTTTGGTTACTCTTTATGGGAATTCATAGAGGTTGAGGTATGACCTATGTATTGATAGGAAGATCCTCTCAAAGACAAACGTGGTAAGTTTGGGAATCCAGTGGCTGGATGTGACATGAAGAAACATCGTGACCCATCATGGATCAGCCATAGAGAGAGCATTCGTGGATCATCAACAGAGCGACCCTTCGTGGATCAGCAATAGAGTGACCCTTCCTAGATTGTAAATAGAGCAACACTTCATGGATAAGCTATTACACGACCCGTCGTGGATCGTCCATAGAGAGACCCATCTTGGATTAGTAGTAGAGCGACCTTTCATGGATCAATAGTAGAGCCTCTCAATAGAATAAGATGATCTAAATTTATGACTAATAATATTTACTTTTGTACTTAATTTATTCCTGGTGTGGGATGTGTCTTTTTCTTTGTGATTTATGTTGAGATCTTTCTTTGTGGTATTTCCTTTGTAGATTTCTAAGAGTCCTTCGGGGGTCCCAGGGTCCCTAATAAGTGTTTTTATAATCACCCCTATATGGTATTCAACCACACATATTGGATCTTGTGTCGATGATAGATAGCTTTGACTCGTACTTTGAGGATTTAGGGGTAGACCGTTCTCGGAGGTGGATTGATAGATGTGGTGGGATATAGTGACATCTGACAGTGAGTTGTACCTACACATCATGTAGGATCCTTGGTGGATGACCCCCATATCTTTTACTTATTTTTTTGTACTTTCCATTTAGTGAGGAATGTATTATGTCCCCTTTACTTTCAGTTTACACTTTTTTCTCTCAGTGGTGTTACATTGTGATGGTTGTTCTATTTTGCTTCCTTTGTGGTTTTTTTTGCAGTATTTCTTATCTGTGTGTGTACGGGATTAAAGGCATTTCCTTCCCTTTTGGGGATATGACTTTCCAATGCTAGTCACAAGCTCGTGGCCTACTGAAGGTGGGCATGGGGTATTCATAAAATGGGCCCCCAGGGATGGGTCGTGACAAAGTGGTATCATAGGACGGTCGGTTCTACCAGAAGAAATAAGTGTATATATTTTCAATGATGGAAATAGCGTTAAGTGTCTTGAGTTAGGATTTCAGTCTGGGCAGTCCATTTCTGGTGAGACTTCCGACGTATCCATGCACCAGGACCCTGAATTATATTTTCAACTCGGAACATGAAAACACTCGTTCCATGTGTTTTAGAAACATAATTCTCTTGGACTCGTTCGAGTCAGATCACTAGGTATAAGTTATTGAACTTGGCACATCTATTTACCCATAGCATGCCTCCAAGATGACTGGAAACCAAGATTATAGTGAGGGATCACAATGATGGCCCACCGAGTGATGAGGCATCAGTGTATAGACCACTTATAACAATACCCCTTTTGGGTGTTGTACCCGTAGCACCACCACCCGCAGAGAAGCAGCTACTACCCGCCCCACTGGCGGACAACTCACGACGACTAAGAGCGATGTATGAGTTCTAGAGACATAAGGCATTGAGGTTTTGAGGTGAGACAGATCCTTAGGTAGATAAGGATTTTATGGATGTAGTTACATGGGATTTTTCGCCTGGTAGAGACACTTATACACTAGATGGTGGTCTTAGCCTCTAGCCTTTTTCAGGTAATGATAGAGAGATGGTGGATATTGATCCTCCAAACACACGAGGAGATGACCCATTCCACATTGGACTTCGAGAGCCTCTTTAGGGTTGATTTCATACTAGCAACACTACAATCAGTGCGACTTCAAGAGCCACTGCACCTAGAGCCGGGCAGCCAGACTATAGCCCAGTACTCGACGAGGTTTATTGACCTCTCCTGCTACTCCACTAACATGGTACAAGACACTTTCTTTAGGGCCTAGACCTTTGATAAGGGACTTCGAAAAGAGATCAGGGCATCGAAGATTTTTCTCAGCATCCTGATGCAGACTGGAGTTCTAGAGTGAGCCCTACCGGTGGAGAGATTCTTAGTCGAGCAGGTACCGATAGTGAGAGCCACCACTGGACGAAATGTGCCTGAGTCATCTGCAACAGGTAGTAGGTAGATGATGCTGAGGCCCAAATGGGACAAACCTTATAAAGGATGACCCCAGGATGCATGGTTGAAGTTGTCGAGCTCTCGAGGCAGAGGAGGTCAGCTGAGAGATAGAATTTGTTACTCCTATGGTGGGCAGGGACACCTGGATCATGATCACCCAACCTGCCGCACATATGATCACCAGACGGTCGAGGGAATTACAAGGCAGAGGTATAGGTTCGAAGGAGGAGGTCCACAGGGAGATAGATGTTGTAGGGTGTAGGTTGAGTGACAAGAGGTGGTTGAAATTTTGAGGTACTTCCTTCACCACCCTAGGTGGTCCACCACGGGACATGTATTCATTGAACAGGGGTGAACTCAACTTTAGGCAGTGGAGGCCTACGATCATAGTGCTCCAAAGATGATTAGAGGTATGATATCTGTCTTCTCCACCTTAGTTATAGTTCTTATAGACACATGTGACATTCAATCTTTCCTTTCCACAAGCCTTGTTTCAGGCTCAGAGATTTTTGTGGACTTGTTGGCTTGATCCTTACGATTAGTGTCTCCAATGGGAGAGGATTTGATGATTATGCACTGGTTATAGCAATGTGACCTTACTCTAGGAGGTGAGATATTTGGCTGGGATCTCTTAATAGCAGCATAGAGGCCTTAAAACATCATCTTGGATATGAATTGGTTATCTACAGTCCATGCTTATATTGATTATTTTAGGCGTAAAGTGTGGTGTGTTCACAAGGATGAGACCGGGTTTTCCTTCATCAATGAGATTAGATCCTTTTCGGCATAACATGGGATTTCTTGGAGGAGGGTTCACCTGATCACTCGCTATTTGGAAAGCCTCACCCTCAGTGTGGTGGATGAGAGGAGTCCAAGCTTTCCTGCAATGGTGGATGAGTATGTGGATATCCTTCTAGAAGATTTCCTAGGACTACATCCTCACAGAAAGGTAGAATTATGCATTTAATTTTACCCAAGTACAACACTGATATCTATACCATCATATCGTATGAATCCCGCAGAGCTCCAGGAGATGAAAGTAAAGTTAGAGGACTAGTAGAGTAAGGGCTTCGTAAGACCCTATGTTTCTCTATGGGAAACCCCAGTGTTGTTTTCCAAGAAGGTAGACAAGATCTTGAGACTATGTGTGGACTTCCGATGCCTAAACCAAGTGACTATGAAGAACAAGTATCCACTGCCGAGGATTTATGACCTATTTGATCAGCTGAAGGGAGCGAGGTTGTTCTTGAAGATAGACCTCAGATCAGGCTATCATCAGCTTCGAGCATAGTATGAGGATGTATTGAAGACAACCTTTAGATTCTGGTTCAACCACTTTGAGTTTTTAGTGATTCCTTAATACATGACCAATTCCCTATTGGTGTTCGTTGGAATGTTGAATAAGCTCTTCCAGCCTTACCTTGATTGTATCATGGTAGACTTCATTGATGACATCTTGGTTTACTCGGTGTCACAGGAGGAGCATTCTACACACCATCAGATAGTCTTGGATACACTCTGAGAGCTCCATATTTATGGAAAGCTCTCGAAGTTCCATTGCTATATTTGGGAGGTCCACTTTCTGGGACACGTCATCTTAGAGACTGGAGTTGTGGAGGATCCAGCGAACATTGAGGAAATGCTTGCTTAGAAACCACCCAGGAGCGTGAACGAGTTGCAGATTTTCCTAGGGTTGGTTGGGTACTACTGGAGGTTCATACCCGACTATTCCAGAGTAGCATCACCCTTTTCATCTACGACAAAGAAGGGAATCACTTCATATAGATGGAGACGTGGTAGTAGAGTTTCTAGGAATTGATATGGAGACTGACAAGTGCCCTCATCCTGAGAATACCAGAAGAGGGTGTTAGGTATGTAGTCTTCTATGACACATTAGGGACCAGACTGGATTGTGTCCTGATGCAGGAGTGATCAGTGATCGACTATGCCTCACAGAAGTTGAGGCAGCATAATAAGAACTATGAAACCTATAACCTAGAGTTAGTAGCAGTGGTCTTTTCCTTGATGATGTTGCAACACTACTTGATGGGTTAATGACTTACCATATACTCCGACCATAAGAGTATCAGGTATATCTTCTCATAGAAGGACCAAAACTTGAAACAGTGATGATGGTTGGACTTCCTCCAAGACTGTGACTTTGTAATAGTATATCTCATAGGAAGGGGAATGTGGTGGATGACGTGATTAGTAGGAGGTCCAGTATTTTACTACTGAGTGAGGTGACAAAGTAGCTAGCCATGATACAGATATCCTTTATGTATGAAGACAAAGCATCTTAACTCAAATCTATGATTGTAACTCTCCCACTAATTCAACGAGTTAGGGAGGCACAACTTGTGGATGTTGACTATGAGGAAAGATGTGCTTTGATATCCTTAGGATAGGCTCCTGATGGATTTTTGATATGTGGGGAGCATGTCATCCATTTTAGAGGACACACCATAGTACCAGTGACGTTACAGGAGGAGGTTTTGAGGGAGTTCCATACATTCCCTTTAGCGGTACATCCTAGTGTAGAGAAGATGTACCAGGACGTCTGATGTCTGTACTAGTATCTAGGGATTTAGAGAGCAGTGGTAGAGTTTGTTTAACTATGCCTCACGTTTCAGCAAGTGAAGGTTGAGCTGTAGGTCCCATCATTCTTGACACAACCACTTGAGGTACTAGAGTGGAAGTTGGATGGTATCTCCATGTACATTGTGATGGGTTTACCACGCACGTCTAGGGGCCATGACTCTCTCTAGGGGATTGTTGTCCGACTCACCAAGTCGTCTCACTTCTTACCCAATGGGAGTAGGGATTGGTAGAGGTCTTGGGATGACTCTACATCCAGAATATAGGGCGAATTCATGGGGTTACTTCGATGATATTCTCATATCGTGATGCTTGTTTTACATCCCAGTTGTGGAAGGGGTTGTAGGAGGAGCTTGGGAACCAGCTGCGCTTGAGCACATCGTTTCACCCCCAGACAGATGGTCAGATGGTGTAGACCATACAGACCGTGGATGACATGCTTCATGCATGTGTCCTGGATTTTGGTCGCATTTTGGAGGACCACCTACCACTGGTGTAATTTTTGTACAACAGTTTCTATCACTACACCATTGGAATGGCACTGTTTTAGGCCTTGTAAGGGAGACCATGCAGATCACCTCTATACTAGACAGACCCAAGACAGTCAACACTTGTGGGTCCAAAGTTAGTATGGGCTACCACTGAGAATGTGTAGATCATCCAGGAGCAGATGGAGACTTCACATAGTAGACATAAGTCTTATGCTGATAGGATACAGAGAGCCGTGTAGTTTGAGGAGGGGGACCATGTTTTCCTTCGGGTCTCAACCCGATGGGGATTGTAGAGATTTGTATGGAGTGTAAAGTACTCTCAAAGGTTCACCGGACCTTTTTAGATTATTAGCAGAGTTGGAGAGGTGTCGTATTTACTAGAACCTCCCCCCATAGATGCACCGAGTGCATGCTGTTTTTCACGTGTCACAGCTGAGGAGGTACATGCATGATCCATCACACTTCATTTATTGGGGTGAGCAAGACATTAATGATGGGGTGAAATTTGTGGAGTTACTAGTAGAGATAGAGGATAAATTAGAGTAGGTCCTTTATGGACGGTCGATTCCTATGGTGCACATTCCGTGGTAGCACAAGAACCTCCAGGAGAGTACATGGGAGCAGGAGGCTCAGATTCATTCTCAGTACCCCTATTTGTTTGATTAGCCTTTGTTTTGGCTTTTAGGAACATAAATCCCTAAGGTGGGGAGAATCTAATATCCCAGAGTTTCCATGTAATTTTTTTTATAAATTATATGGGATTATTTAAAGACCAGGCACTAAGGCAACACATGATTTTGGGGCCCAGGGTGCTCGAAATTTAATTTTGAACTTATATTAAAGTACATTTAGTAAATGTGTGAGTGGGTTTTTCTAACTTTTGAACTGGTTCTAAGATCAAATATACGAAGGCACCGTTGAACTTGGAACACCAGAATTTTCCTAGAAATTGATTAACTTTAATCGAAAAGGGCCAGACAAAAAAGTTAAATTTCAGACTTTTTGGAAAATAATAAAATAAGTTAATAAGTTATTTTATTCTCTTTCTCACCATTGAGTGGAATACAACGATGCTGTGGTATGGCGAAGAGGTGAATTAAAGGAAACTTATAATAGAAAATTTTTATGTCAGTGTAATGATGCGACGTCGCAACATAACAGAAACATTGTGAAATTTTTTCCTTTAATAACACATCGGGGAAAATGAATTTGGGGAATTTCTATAATGAATGTGGAACCTCTCTCGAACCCTCTCTCTAAAGAAGAACGCTATCTATGAATGCCAGTGGGATGGATTCAAGAGGCGAAAAATGCTAACGAAGCCGAAAAGTGATGATCACGGATGAAGCTTGACCCCCCCCCCCCCCAGAATAGAATTCTTGGGTGGAGAATATCAAATCAAGGTAGGGGTTTATTTTTTATTACAAGTATTCCCTGTTCATCATTCTAAACAATGAACGTGGATCAACCCACGAATAGGTTGATCTGCGGATCACTCATTCTTGCATAAGGGTAATTTTTGGGGGGTTTTACCTTAGGATTGAATTATCATAGATTGAACATCATTCCCAAAACTCCCCCACATTTTTTTGAAATTCTAACATGGAGGGTGTGAGATGACATGAACAAGGCTTGTGCCCCTCTGCATGTTAGTTCTTTGTGACCAGATTTCCATGTTGGCGACAAGGAGGATGCGAGGACACCATAGGGAAAGAGACATTCTTGGGAAGCCGTTAGCTCAAGTGGCATAATGAACAGACCATCGGAGCACAACTGTTGGTCCACAGAATATCTTTCCATCACATTGATGCTAGAGACAATGCGAAGAAGGTGGATTACTATGATGGCACTAATAGATGTGTCAGCGGCTGTCCCACATGGAGGAGGTTGTGGCCTTGGTTCGCGACACTGAACGGTCTTGTGGCGTAGCCACGTGAGAATTACCTGGTGGCTGGTAGTGCTTCATAGAGAAGGGACATGGAAGTGGCTGCTACATCCTCAGAGAACACCACCAGACAACTCTGATGCGGGCCGGGTAGCTACTGGTGGGTCGTGCCCCAGACAACGGGCTAGGCCGGATGATACTAGGTCACCAGTTGACCAGATGGTCTGAACCCTCGACTGAGCCAGGCCGGGTCCAGCAAGGCCCAATGGGCTGGGAAAACTGGCCAAGTCATACTGGAGTGACCCAGACTTGGGAAAGGTCAGGTCAGGTCATTCAAATCAATAGGGTCATATGGGGCTCTCGGGTCAGGTTGGTCAGGTCGAACCGGGCCCGGAGGTAACCGACGCCTGTTTACAAAAATACCAATAACTTGCGAATAGGGAGTCTAATTGATGCACCATCTGAAGAGTTCAGACCACCATGACGAGGTTATTCTTCTAAGATTATATAAGTGATTTTTTCTGGAGTTTGGTTTATGGATAGGTTGGATCGAACTAGAATCCAACCGATCCCTTTTAACAGAAATGCACGTGTCTAACAGATCAGGAGTCTATTCGATGCGTCATTTTTTGCTTTGAGACCCTTAAAACAGGATGTTCCTTTGGGTTACTCTATGTGGTAATTTATAGAGGTTGAGGTATGATTGATGTCTTAAGGAGAAGATACTCCCGGATTCCAGCATGCTAAGTGCGGGAATCCAGTGGCTGGCCATGACATGAAGCAATAGCATGACCCATCATGGATCAGCCACAGAGAGACCCTTTGTGGATCAACACTAGAGTGACCCTTTGTGGATCAGAAACAGAGCGACCCTTCTTGGATCATCTACAGAGAAACCCTTCATGGATCATTAGTAGCATGGCCCATCATGGATCAATCTTAGAGCGAACCATTGTCGATTTGTAGCTGAGAAACCCATCTTGGATCAGCAATAGAGTATGTCAACAGAATAATATGATCTATATTTACAAATAATCATCTTTAATTCTATACTTAAGTTATAACTGGTGTGAGATGTGTCTTTTTATTTGTTCTTTACATTGATATCTTTCTTTGTGGTATTTTATTTTTGGATTTCTGAGAGATCTTCAGGGGTCTTGGGGTCCCTACTGAGTATTGTTATACTCACCCACACATGGGCATCACCCGCACCAGTTGTGTCTTGTGTAGACAATAGACATATTTGATTGGGACTTTGTGTATTTAGGTTTAGATGGTGCGCCGAGGTGGATTAATAGATGTGGTGTGCTGTAGTGAAATCTGATAGTTATTTGTACGAACCCATATAGTAGGATCCTTGGTGGACGACCTCCAGAGCTTGTACTGCCATTGTTGTACTTCCCTTTCAGTTGGGCCTGTATTTTGGACCCTTTACTTTTAGTTTACACCTTTTTCTCTCAGTGGTGGTACTTTTTTATGGTTGTACTATTTTCTTTCCTTTGTATTTTTCTTTTCATATTATTCCCTGTCTATGTGTGTATAGGTTTAAAGGTAATGCCTTCCCATTTTGGGATGTTTCTTTCAAGTACTAGTCACCAGCCCCTGGCCTATGGAAGGTGGGATTGGGCTAGCCATGAAATGGTCCCTGGGGTATGGGTCATGACATACATTAATCATAGAAATTGACACTAATCTTACACAGATCAAAGAATCTATTTAGTGCATCAAATTTATTCCTTATAGAAAGATTCTTCATTATCAGTGTTATTTTCTTTACTAAAATGGATTATATTTTATCTTCATCATTATTGCACATTGATTTAAGGATTATAGAACATCTTCATACTGTCATGTTGTTCTAGAAATCAATTTCCCCATACACAAATATCCCACAACATAGACACCTCCCAATCAATATCGTCTTCTTTCTAGTATATGAAATCTTTCTATATTTTTAACAAATACATTTTTGGGCTGGAACCCCAACTGTATACACTCTATTTGAGGAATAGTTTATCTGGGACATACTCAAATCCTTCCTTGATGAATTTCTGTATGTCCCATCCTTTTTTCACTTCCATATTTGAGTTGAATAATTCATTTTACTAAATTTCAAAAAAGACAATAGATTTAGTGCAAGGATATTTATTAGCATGGTGGGTTATCTTTTACATGTGCTTGGGGTGAAGGCATATATAGTTGATATCCTACTAAATTTTCCACCATTTTGATCCTTATTTTATTTATTAATCTAAATTAAAAAATGTATGGATGCATCTATCTTCTTTCTAATTTGATTGGGAACATTAAAAAGGCGTGGTTTTCAAATCTGAAAACATGACTTCTAAGTCAAGACACATCACATTAAAAATGTACTTCTCATCCACAAAAGATTGTATCCATTATTCCAAATCCTCATTTACTTTTTGAATTTGAGTATCATGTATTTTCTTTGTATATATAACAAATATTTCATTAACTTTTACTATTATTTATTTAGCCTCCATCTAGGAAGATTCGATATCCATATAGTATTTCTGTAAGATATCAAATAAATATACTACTTCCTTTGCAATAATCTAATGAATTTATTTCTCACAATTAAATCATTATAATTCCACATGAACAAATAAAATTATTTCCTTAAAAAGTGTGGAATATTCTTATTTGGATTTAACAAGCTTTGTGAGAGTGTTATAGGATCTCAACTTGTTTTTCAATTCTTCATTCATTGCATCAATCTATTTATCTAGACTTGAATTTCACCAATCATCCCATTAATATATGAGAAAATATATTATACAAATTCCTTTGGAAAGTTTCTCAAGTAATTGTATATTTTAGAATCAAAGTCACTATGTGAGTCATCAAATTCATCATCTTCGAAGAATGAAACAATAAAATCTAGAGATTCGGTTAAGAAATATAAACCATTATAACTACCTTCAGCTGATGGAATCTCCTCTTAATTATTCACACTCTTTATTCTCTTCTTGGACTATTTCATATGCTTGTTTCATAGATTATTAACTGAGACTTCTAGATCTATTTCATAAATATTATAAGTAGACACTTTCATTTTAGGTTCTTATTTAAACATATAAAATTTTCACTTTATATATAATAGATAATGAAACTAAGATAAAACTTGTTGTCCTTATCAGAGGAAACCTTGTGATCTAATTTAATTAATATAAAAAAATATCCAATCATAGGAAACCTAGCTCTAATACCAACTGTGATTCCTAGTGGACTGTGAAAATACACATGAGTGGGGTTAAATCATATGTTGACTATTTTCACTAAAAAAGATTCTTATTTTATCTTTAAATACCCTTTTGATTCTAGCCTCTGTCACCTTATAGGATTTAAATGGGTTTTTTTATAAATTAACCTACAAGAAACCTATATATAGTGGATATACTGAACGTAAAAATAGATCAACTATTTTTTCAGGTTCATCCCTAATGTGGGAAACCTACTCTTTCATAGATCAACTCTTTTTGAGTTATGGATTCTATAATATAATTGAATAACTAATTAAATATATTGTATAGGTTTCATCCTAAAAAAATCTTCTCAAAATATTACACATGTGTTGTCACCATATCTTGTAGGTGATGATCATATACAATATGATGCAATGGAAGGGGTATTTATACTACCCCAATAATTTTTAGTACTTTTTTGGATATCATTTTCATTAATCCTTTTAATGTATGTAAAAATCAATCTTAGGATGTCATTGCACACTAATATATGATCCAATTATTTAACCTAGAGTGTCTTTTACTATCAGTATGACTTAAAACAAAGTTCATGAAACGTAGACTCTATAACTATTTATAGCTTCTAGTTCATAATAGAATATGTAGTTAATAACCCCACTCAAAACTACACTGAGACACAAATTTTTTTATTGTATCATCCCACACAATTCTTATTCATATTTTTATTCCTATAAACTATATAAAATGACTTATTATACTTCATCAAGAACTTCATTTCTCTTGGATACTCAGATACTCACTGCTTTGAAACCATAATTTTAAGAGATTCTCTTCATTTTCTTCTCACTTAAATCTTCTCAAAACATCTGGTGCATAGGAAACTATAATAAATTTATTCATTCATTTAAAAATACCATAAATGATATATTGAGAATAAAAAACACCCTCTAGGAAAAAATCACCAATATATAATACCTATTTCTTATTCTTATGATTTCATGTGCACTCCTTTTTTTAACTCAAGTTGTATTCATATAATACCCTTAATAAATTATCATCATTTAGGAAACCCAATAAAATAATATATTATTTTATTATTATGTAAGTACAAATTCAATTTCTCAATGTTTTCCATAAACAAATCATGTAAAATATTCACTACATTATAAAAATATAAAACACAAATATCTATATTGTGGACCACATTTTTCTGTGTGATACGTTTTATAAAAATAGGACACCCTATAATCTAGAATATATACATAGCTTAAACCCATCTTCAATCTCATATTTTAATCATGGGAAATTTTACAAACTTCTATATTAGTTACACTTAAACACTCAAAAAACCTCAAATCAATACAATAAAAGCTTTAAAAAAATAAAATATCATGTCTTAATCATTATTCATCTACATTTTCTAGAAATTTAAACAGTTTATTTTTAGTATGAATAAATATATTTAGTGGATCTAATACATTAATTTTATTCAAAAAAAACTCAGATCATGGATTTATAATTCTTTATAATGTTTTTAACTCAAAATTGATGCACAAACAATATAAAATTTTCATTTTCCCTAGAATTTAAAAAATCTAGAAAGTATTTTCTTCATTTTTCATTGATCTTCCCATCCCATAGATGAGGATAAAATTATATTTCTTGTTAACCCTAGTTTATGCACCAATTTAGGTGTTTGTGATATTTATTATATAAAGGAACCACTCTTGTGCCATCTAATTTGATTTCATTTCTATAATATTAGAAGTATAGAAAATCTATTTTTCATTTGACATAACTTCTAAATTTTCACTAAGTATTTAATTTTTACTCTAGGAACTTAAAATTTTTACACTTGGTAATTTATCATCTAAATCCATGATTTTTTACAGTATATTTATGAAAATTTCACTAAGTATTGAAGCATTAGTGTCTTCCAATGTTTTAAGTTGGGGACATAAAAGACTTACACTAATATATATAAGATGTAAAATCAAGCCTTTCACAATTATCTATGATGTTCAAAGACATACAATGAAGCGATACGGTTTTAAAATACTTAAAATTGTTTGAGTTATATGATGAAGCATAAATATGTATGATCACCTCAAAGAATTATAATCATCACCAAAATCCTTATGATAAACATTCAAATTCTTACATTCAAGACTTGGACATTTTTCATGATATCCAAAATATATTTTCTTGTAGGTAGCTTCTAACAAACTTATTCTCACACCAAGTATTCTATAACCCCCTTTAAATCATCCCATAACTTCTTCAAATGATTATTAGAATTTTTATAATAAATAAAATTTCTGAAAAACAAATATCTAAGGTTTTTCAACAAATTGATTACTCCGTGTAGATTAATTCCATGAATTCATCAACCAAATTAGTTTTCAATCCTCTAAAATCAATCATAAGACATCTCTATTCACAACAGCCTTTAAGATGGATAGCGTAAAAACTAAATATAGTAGCCAACATTATTTTTACCAGTCATATGGATCCTCATTTTTGGCTATCACTCCCCCAAGAAATTTGATTCTAATTTTTACATGTCATAGACCACCTTATAGGTTGTTCATCTATAGTTTTAGTATCTAGAAATTATTTTTTTCTTTATAGTCTAAGGAATCTATCAATAAAATTATTCCATGTACTGTTGGTCTTCCTTTTTTTCTTCATGGATACAAGTTATCATCACCTTTTCATTTATTACATTAAAAATCCTAATTGATAATAAAAATAAGAAACCACATTTGGGAACAACACTATTTTAGCATTAATACCCAACCACATCTTATATCAATGATATAGTGGTACCCACAGTCTTTCAAAAAAAATTGTGAAATGAACAAGATCCTCCACAATTGTTTTCTATTTAGGATTCACCATTTTAATTTGAACTCAATTGCCTTAATTTGGTTTTAACATCACCATGAAGTGGTTTTCTCTATTTTTTACCAACATTATATTAATAATTATAATACATCTATCTACCTTCAAAATATAAAAAAACCATGAATTAGGTGGAATAGAATAATTTTAACAATAAAAATAATATATATATATATATATATATAATATCAATGTATCACTCCAATAATCAAACCTCATGATATAGAATCCATCAAATTTTATCTCAAGAAATTATTATGTTATTCACTTTTATTTGGAAATCAATAAAAAACTAAAATATCATTGAAACTAGTTTTCCCAATGCATTACTCATGTTATACATAATACCTCAATCTTGTGAGAGAGTTCACTTTGAGAATCAATATTTACTCTATTCCATAAGATTTATTTGATTTATTATGAATAAATAACTAGTGTTTAATGAAAAAAATTAAATAAGAAACTTATTTTCCCATTATTAACCAATCATGAATTCCAAAATCATAAATATACCCAAAATAATGAAACAATGTGTAACTTGAACCAATGAATATTTTAGAATCAGTCTTATATCATATGGTTGATAAATAAATCTATGAGGTAGCTGAAGTAATCCCTCCTCTAAGGTGTATCCACAGGTTATTCTAAATCAACCATTGTATAGGTGGGACTCTCTTGACTTCCATGACATACTAGTGTCTTGATGGTAAAGGAAGGGGGAGATGGGGCATTCATGAGAGGGACAGAATTTTCCATGAACTAAATAAGGATAATCACTCCCCAATAATTAATGTGACTACCATCTTATATATACCTTTTCTACCCTACAATAATTAACACAAGTGATCATTACATATGAGTAATTTATTTGTAATTACAACATTATAATCCCTAGACTAAGATATTCCTTCCTTGTAATTGATATTATGAAATAGTCATATTAATAATAGCTAATGGGGGTTATTTTAATATTTAACTATTAAACATTATCCTTCCATTAGTGAAGTATAAATTTCAGGACATTTAATATGCTATACTAATACCATATATAAACTTATTCCAAGGTAGTGAATATGATATCTATTATATCAAACAAAACTATATACCCAAACCATGAACCCAAAATTATTCGGTTTCTTAATGTATTACAATTTGACATATCAATATCGTACAATACGACATAAATATTCACATTATATCATCAATATTCTCACACACACACTAAATCCTAATAAATTTTATGCCATTCCATATGATATTGTATTATATACCATAAATTTTGAATACATATCTAAAAATAATTTTGGATATCCTCTAAAAAAGTTTAGAAAACTATCATCACTTCATCACGTATAACATCATATGTAATACCTAGTGAATGATAATAAAAACCTTATTATTGGATAATCTATAAAGAATTATCTATAGAAACAATCAAATTCTAATTCAATCATCATTCACTCAACCAAAAAATGTAGTCCCATTAGACTTTGTATAATTTTAAAAAAATATGAATTCTTGAATCTATAAATGTAAGAAAAGGATGGCCTAAAAAAAGAATCAATTTTATTCAGGCTACAAATGGATCTGGTGTGATCACTATTAAACACATGAATCTCTATACCAATATCCCCCAAATACATCATATGAATGAATTTAATTTCAAAAGATCCCTTTGTTCAAGTCATCGGGTGACCCCGAGACACAAATACCCATATATAGAACTCATAAAATCTTTATTATTTGACTCCAGATTGATGAGCTCAATGAATACACCACATGTCACTCACTATTATGGAATATTACATAACATGAACCCATTTAATGATAATAACATAATATACACTATCAAGGGATAGTCATAACTCTCCACAGTCTATCTCAAATGAGGACATGAATATCATACTCATCATATGAGAGGAAAAATTCCATTTTGGATAAGCTCTAACTGGTTAAAATATTATCAAGAAACTAAACCACCCCTAACTAGTTGATCCTTGAGGCTTGAATAATAAAGTTATTAAATTATGAAGGTTCTCATGCTCATAAACTCACCAACCTTATTTATGGAGACTCAAAATTTAAACCTTGCACTGCTAGTTTTCTGAAGACTTGGTATATGAAATTCCATGTCGTATATACTAAATGTGTTATCCAATGCACAAAACTCATTTACTTCCTCATGAGAATATTTTTTTATTATGAAAAAATAATCCTACTCATGTTAATATTAACACCTTATCACATCCTATAATAGTCCATGATGAACATCTGTTAGGGGTAACTTAATGTCATACACTGAGAGGTCAATTATCATTTCACTATGATATATATATATACATACGTACTTACATACTCACAAATATATATATATATATATATGTATATCATAGATTAAACAATGATAAAGTAGAGATTATCATTTGTATAACATGATATAATTTATATTTTAAACTTATTTAAGAATACTTAACAAAAACAAACACAAGTTCCTATCTACAATATCACATATGATGGACTATCAATTTATCATTTTTTCACTTTAAAGGGTTTATTTAAACTAATTAAATCCTTATGTAATTCTTTCTATATCACTATGTGATTTCTTGATAAAACCCTCCCACTAAACACTTTAGTGTGTAAAATCTATATAGAAATTTATTGTTAATAATGGTGTGTAATGAATTGATTCATTAGGTCCCTCCTCACTAGTGGAATATCGGGCTACCACAACCCCATGTCCACCTCCATAGGCTACAGGATGGAAATAATTTCTAAGGAGGAGTAACTAAAATGGGATCCTTTTCCAAAAGTACCATTATTCACACACCAACCATCTCTATAAAGAAGTGTAAAGGAATAATAAAAATATATTTCAACATCTATAGTAAAATCGATGTATTTAATAACCTCTAGGGAATAAAAAAGAGTGAGATAGTGAAATATGAATTGTAAATGGAAAAATAAACACCCACCCCTAAATGATGTCCCAACCTTACAAAAACTAGAATATAAAATAACTCAGAGATGTCAACTCTTTACCTCAAAGCCTGACCACCATACCCAGTCTATACACCAGAGTATCCCTATGATCCTCAAAAATCATTGTTGACATTATAGTAATCGGAATAAGACACAACACATGTGGGAAAATCCCATGCATGGGTGAGTATATACATACCCAATAGAACACCCAGAAAACTGAAGAGATTGAAATAGAAAACATGATATAAGTAGTTATATCAACCCAAAGTAAGAGGTAAATGAAACCCAAAAACATATATATATGATAATATAAAAATATTAAATGATAGTGGAAGGAGATCTACATCTCATAGCCTAGCCTAGGATGATGAGTCTTCATAATTATCTAAAGGCCCATCATGGATTCCCAACTTCTTGCATGTTTGTCTGAAGAAATCATGAGGAGGAACCTCACCTTTCCATAGCTAAAAAGCCTTAGGGAGTGTAAGATCAAAAATATAGAGGACCCAAACCATAGTATAATAGGGTAATTCTACTTAGTAGATAGAGGACCTATACCCATGTAGGTGATTACAGTCTCTATATATGCTTAAAAAATATGGGGGAACCACACCCTAGTGTTATAGAGGAGTTTCATCCCCAAATACAGATAACCCATTCCCATGTAGGGGATTACCATCTCTATATATGTGTAAAGAAGATGGGGGTCCAACCCCTAGTAAATCAGGGGGTACCATCCCCATATATAGAGGATCTGTTCCCATATAGGGCAGTACCATCTCAATATTTGGAATAATGAGTACGGGGGACCTATTCCTTGGTGTGATAAGGAAGTACCATCTTTATAGATAGAGTAACCACACCCTTAATATGGGAGTAGTGTCTCTATCTAAACAACAGGTATAGAAGACCTATTCCTTAGTGGGATAGGGGACTACCATCTCCATTGATAGAGGACCTACACCCATGTGTGATGGGGAAGTATCATCATTATATTAACAATGTGTATTGAGGACCCATGCCCTGATGATATAGGGGATTACTGTTCTCATGGATAGATAACTCGCACTTCGGTGTAATAGGAGAGTACAATCTCTATTTTAACTCTCTAATGATCCACCTCGATCACTATCTTCATCAAAAATCACCTAAGGAATTTTCCCTCTGATAAAAACATGCATCATATCTCATTTTACAGAAAAAAGGCTCCCATCACATTCTTTGGGGTAAAACAATAAGGATAGGTTACTGACATGCCAAAATACAAGTAAAAATGGAGGAGATAAAAGAGATAGAAATTCCTCAAAAGTGGAGGTACATGGCATGTATAGGGTCCCCAAAGTGTGTGGTCCTTCTCTTCTTCCAAATCATACTCTGCTTAAGACACAACTCGGTTTACATGTCACCATACATGATGTTTATCAGTCCCACATGGCATGTCTCAGCCACCCGGGGCCATCCCGCATTCTCCAAGATAAGCTTGTGTCTATTAGACCATGTCATGGACTAAGCCATGTACTTGGACATGCCTAGGTACCTCTACATTCCTATTTACTCCCATAGAACATAGATTTTCTGTTAGGAACAAAAGGGGCCAAGATACCTTAAGAGGGGGTGAATTAGGGTATGGATATTCTATTTCAAATATTCTTCTTTCCTCACTAAATCTTGACCTCTATATTATAAGGGTCATAGTGTTTTATCTTATATTTCAAAAATTTATCTTGTTCTTTTATTATTTATCTGATAATAATGCTTTGGATGCAATGTAGGGAATCAAGTGGGAAAACACAAATATTTTTACTTGGTTAACCCTCACTGATCTATGTCCAAGGAGCATAAAACGACGGTGTGATGCTGTACCAAATCCACTAAATCTCACTTCCAATAATGTTTAGGCTGGATCACTTTTATGACCATGCTCACTACCTTTACAGATTTTTGAGTCATCTCACTACTTTCCCAAATCTCACTCCCTATCTCTCTATTTGGCTCACTATCGGTGGAGCGGATCACCTTCTTCCTCTTCCTTTTCTTACTATTCTGGATAGGGTCCACTCACAATTTGTAGACCTGTAGGTATCTTCTTTATCTCTAATGAAATATGCATCCTTAACTATTTATAGATTCTCTGTTGACGTCTAACTTTCACCTGTAGATGAATGTCACTTTACACTAGGTGTACGAGACAACTCTAATTTTTATGCACAGCCTTAACTGGGCCTTGTGCGTAATTCTCTACTTTTTCATGAAATCCACTTTTCACGCAACACGCCTTTTACATGCAACCAACTCACTTTTCACATAACCCCACTTTACATGAGACCAATTCTCTTTTCGTGCATCCCCTCTTTTACATTCAACCAATTCTTCTATGCACAATAGTCTTCTTTTACACACAACTTTTCATTACGCGCAAAAAATTCTTTTACGCGCAAACTTATCATTTAATAACAAATCCCATGTGTACTCTATTTTTGCATGCTAAATATCAGATACTCTCTAAGTCATGAGCTACTTTGAATGAGGGGTCACCTCATATTTATATAAAAACATGACCCCTGCACGAAAAACCCTCCTTGAGGACGTAATCCTCTTTGAGGGAAGAAAACACATCATCCATGCAACATTGTATTTCACACAATGCTCCAAAATTTTTCACACCTCATGACTTTTCCAATTTTTGATATTTTTATCTTATAACACCTATTGTGCAAAAAACTCCATTCCTATATTTCATGCACCACTTAAATATTTTTTTCACCCCTCAAATTTTGTGTGCACCTATCTTTTTATACTCCCTCCAGATCATCCATTACTTTATCGAGGTTCTTAGTTCAAATATGGATATCCAAAAAAATCTCTTGAACCCAAAAAATCACCTTGTAGACCCCCTTTTTCAAAAAATTGGACATCATGGTCTGTTTAGTCAACAAAAACAACATGGAGGCATGTTTTTTCAACAAACACAATTGCCTCAAAAATGATTCAATGATACCTTGAGGGATTTTTTACCAACAGTTTCCTTCCACATCGGGTAGAAGTAATGTTCACCTGGAACACAAACTTTCTACACAGGTAGGTTCACACAATGTGTGGAACAACCACACCACATGTGATCATTATATTCCCTAAAACCATAGTGTCACTTGTAGAGGGGTAATATATGACATGTATTCAATAGACTATATTCTATATAGTTGAGTTTTCCACAAAAATTAAATATATTTAAAATGATTCCATATCCCTAGACACCACTGCGATTACCCACTATTTTTTCATCCTAACCTGGTGTGGTCTTCCTATAACCATCAATTTTGACCCTCTAGTGGATGAAAATCATATCTCGATCATTTTCGGTGGTATGTTCTACATCCCATACACCCCCATCATCCTTTAATCATCTTGAATAATAGATATATGGAAATCATTACCCATATCCTGTAATGAATCTTGATCTATCCAATAATCATCTTCATAGTCATCGTTCTCCAAAACATTTTAAATTTGGGTGTTCGATAACACATGAAAAAACCTCATAAAGGTCAATATTTGACCCCATAAGCCAATTTTTAAAAAAAAATGAATAATTATTCATGGGAATTTTACATATAAAGGGTGATAAAAATCATTTTTCAATTGTTCTCAACTAATGATTGAGAAGCTGGAATCCATGGTGAGATCATGGAATAAGAAAAAAATAAATCATATAAAGTGATTCAATTCAACAATGGGATCATGAGAAGGGTGGTAATACATAGTATCAAAAGTAGATAACCAAATATTAATGATCAAATGTTTAATCTAGGTGGGAATCCATGATTTTTGCGCCTTAACAAAATTTTTGATTGATCATTAGTGAATAATTATTTTTCTAGTTATGAGGATGATCCACTTCAACTTCTTTCTATCGATCTACTAAAATCTCATAACCAATCACTGTTCATTATTGATTCACCAATGAAGGTCATCAGGGATCTTCTCAATTTTCACATGTTTTATGTTGATAACCATTAATAATCATTATAAGTGAGTATTTATAGATGATTGATTTTGGGATATTTATAAAACAAACAGATTATTATTTTTTATTTTAATTAAAAACACCCTCAAACAGCTGCTTCAACCAAACCTCTAGAGCCAACCAACATTAGGTCATGCCAATGGTAAATCATGCAATTCAAAATAAACTGTGGTCTTAGATTTTAGATCCAATACTTTATTCTAGATATATTCCATTATTTATAAGAAACTACATGAATGTGATATTAATATATTTAATATTTTTTAAATCTCAATTTTGGGCTTAATAGTCTATGAAATATCACATTTTCTATGTTCTTAGATTTGAAAATATATCATAATATATTTCAAAGTCCTAGATGGAGAAAAGATATTATCTTCATGGAAATACTTATGAATAATATTCATAATTCTTAACTCTATGAACATATTCAGAATCATTAATTATAAAAAATCTAATGCTATAATATTCATAACTGCCATTAACTACATAGAACTCTTTTTTGTTCATCATCATCCTTTGAACCCTTTCTATCATAATTTCCCCTGAAACCAATAATAACATTGTACTTTTACTAGAAAATCATTTATTTATAAACTGTGAACTTCTTAAATACCAAACATACACCCACAAGCTTCGTATTCAATATATTCACTTGAAAATGTCTTGCTAAAATAAACACACTCCTTTGTGTTAGGAAATAATTTTCCCATTTAGTGGGAATATTTAAAAATAAATCTATTGAAACCATAACTTATATAGTTTTCAATGTGTTCAGCCCATTCTAAAAAACACTTCTAATATAATTCAATGAATCTAAACCTAAAGCAACATCCCATATTAATAATTATATTGATATCCCTATAGGTTTGAGTGGGATTTTTTTACAATAAAATTGAAATATGGTTGAATTAATTATTATTTTAGAATACATATTTATATGGATATAGGTGTTCTTAAAGGATTATTATGGAATTTTCCTTTTAAGACTCACAAGGGTGATATACGTCAAGGTTGATTTGGAGTTATTGACATATGGAACTTGTTAAATTATTATATTTCTTAAAAATTAAAATTGATGAAGGGATAGATGTGCATGGAGCTCTTGATTATTATATGATTCTCCTATATGTGTTCATGGAATGTTTAATGCGGTATAAATGAAATTTTTATTAATTATATAAGTAATCAAAGGGAATATTTTTTAAGATAAGGCCTCATGAAATTTCTGTTTTATATTCATAGGAGTCATTTAGGATTGGGTATTATTAAATATTCACTTGTGTATGTGTCATTTTTGAAAAATAAATTAGTAATTATCTTCATACGAGTCAATTTCTAGAAGCATAAATATCATTTCCAAATTTTTTATGAGTTATTAGGACATTTTATGTCCCTTTTAATAAGTGACTACATGAAATTTTGTCTGAGCTATAAAAATTGTAAAGTGAATTGGAGTTATCTTTGTGTTATTTGGGGTTTTCTAAGAGTCACCAGACCACTGCATATGAGTCATTAGTTTGTATATGTGTGATTTAAAAGCATTTTATGTTTCATATGTGGACTCGTTATGATTCATTCCCATTCCATGTAAGTGTTATCTGGTAGTTAGGTTCTTTTAGAAGTTACATGGATGCAATTTTTTAGAGATGAAATTTTAAATTTAAGGGATTTATACATCAAAATATTCATGAATGTTTTACTTAAGTAATATGATTCATTTTTTCTTCTTTAATTATTTAAATATCATATTACTTCAAGTGGAATCCATGTTGAAATTCAAAATAAAATAAAGAGTTGTATAAATATTTTTAATGAATACTATATCATGCAGTAAGGGAACCATGAAGAAGATGGTTGATTGGAAATGAATAGGTCATGGGGATAATATTATTTATTCATTCATGATATTGTTTTTCATGGTTACACTATGTGTGGGAGTTTTTGGATTAGGTGGATCAATTTTTTACACACTACATGTTAAAAAAAGGTTAGGTGGTGGTCTGGAAGTTACAAAATAATGAAAAATGAATATTTTTAAATATTCCTCATGATCAAAGGTTATGTGGTTGTGTTTCTCTAAGGTTTCAATAGATTCGATTAAAATTTAAAATTATAAAATGTTATGTTGTTGATAATGAAATATTGAATACAAATAACTTCAAAATGGTATCTTAGATGTCCTTCATGAGAAACTAAGAAAAATTAGGTTTCCATACATATATATAGAAAGTGTTTTTCATGTGTGGATATATTTACTAAAGATTATATTTCACTATAAATTAAGTTCAATAGAAAGAAAAAATAAACTCTCAAGAGATTATACTATATATCATTGAAATGACCGAGAGAGATGAATCCATTAAAAATATCGACACCACTATAGGAAGGAGAATTGGACATCAACTTGATATTATTGAACATTTATATATAAAATTACAAGGAACCAATTCCATCGTGAAGATCCAATTTATAAGAGATAAAGGATGTGATTTTATTTTTGTATAAATTTGGTAAAATAGTTGTTATAATATAGAAAAGATAGGGTATTCCAACCACAAAACAAGAAATATAAGATACTGGAAGCATGAGAAAAACTGTAAAAATATGAAGGAGTTGTTTTCAAAAAAACTATTCATAGTAGGCCTATTAAAGAGAAACCCATGAGGAGATCAATAGAGCATATTTACAAATTGTTAGATGCACTCGCCTTCACAAATGTTTTTGTGGGTGGACATACCTACACATTTATAAATTGTTAGTAAACTGTATTTAAGAATTAGGGAATGAATGAAGAAGTCTGGGAAGTGTTCCTTGGGTAGAAATGAGCCAACCTAAAACTATTGAAATGGGAATGAAACTAGGTTAGAATGACCTATCCTAACCCCCAAAAAATAAAATGAGTTTATTGGGTTCTAGTTAATAAACACACAATAAATTTCATGCTCCTTATATTAGAATTTAGTTTCCAACCAAGTAAAAAACCATGTTCTATGTTCGATTTCATTATTTACTTACTGTATAAAATATTATAGTAAAGGGGGTATGAGAAACCATTTTTTATATTAGGTAAAATGGATGGTAAGTTTCAATATATATGAAAAAATTTAAATTGGTCAACCCCTATAATTAATAGTTAAAGATAACTTAAGTAAATGAGAGTTAAAGGAAAATATGTTATTTTGGAAAAGATTCCAGACTCTAATCCCCACCTTCAGGGTATTTCTCACCTAATTACCTTTTAGGAATACCAATTGTAATCAAAGTATCGATTAAATTTTGGATGATTAATTATTTTTTGAATTGTTTTGATAAATTTTTATATTAATGTTTTATACTAATCCAA
Organism: Viscum album; assembly: GCA_963277665.1. Lineage (NCBI taxonomy): Eukaryota > Viridiplantae > Streptophyta > Magnoliopsida > Santalales > Viscaceae > Viscum > Viscum album. Next base: position 1,813,437,775 of record OY728142.1, on the reverse strand, counting down.
AAATTATACTTTTCAAGACAGAGGGTTTGACATTATATAAGATCTAGAACTGAAATGGATATCATTTATGTGGAAGAGTTTTTGGAAACAGTTTGATTAAGACAAAAGAACCTATCATCCCTCCAAGGAAATATATGGATAATTTAGATGATTAATCTATAAATTAATTTAATTATGATACTTTATTGAATTAGGATCCTAACATTTCAAGTGAATTTATAACATCCAATGATGATAAAATATCAAGGAGGAAAAAATTGGATGTTTTATACATTCTATAGGAAGTAGAAAATCACCTAAAAGAGGAGAAAAGGCTCAATGGATCAGAATCAATTTTTTGAATGTTGATTTGGACATATTAAAAAGTCCTTTTTAATTAAGTATATACTTGAGATAAAATAATTATTCTCAGTATAAGGAATTTGATACGTAGGATTATAAATTGAAATAACCCATAGATCAATCCAAGGGGGAGATTTTGGACATAAAAGGGGTTCATAAAGTAAATTTTGAGAAGGATAAAATCACTACACTTGTGAGAAAACTGTTCAAGGATACACATAATATTCATTGAGAAAAATTCATCCTCAAAGACTCTATTAGTCATATTAATTCTAGGAAAAAAGAGAAAATAGATATATTATAAAAAATCTCTCATGAATTGGATGATGTGACACGTATTAGGAAGACACTAATGAAATAAAACAATTCATAACATTAATAAATAATTAAAAATATATATAATTTGTTAGAGGACATAAATTCATCCAATAATCAATTTTATTCCAATGGTAAGCTTAAACTAAAAGATTCATTACATTTTTTTGGAAAACCTTTGGTATGATATGTTGAAAGGAAGGAAAAATATTACATTTATAAATATTAAAGAGGTTATCATGCCTAATGGGTCTTATTACATGGTAAAACTAGGTTTCTAAAATGATTGAACCTCTCCAATTTATAAGGAAAAGATATCTATGGAAGTTCCAAAGAAATATAAAAGAACTGAAAGTGTTGTAAATAGATTCCATAAAGTTACTAAAATGGGTAAAGAAAATCGGTTGTGAACTAGAAGAATTTATGGAGACATGTTCCATTATTTTTTAAAATTCATGGACACATTTATAGATTTTTTATGAAGGTATGGGAATAAATTAACTACTATAAAGATGGTGTAATAAATAAAACAATGAGCTATCAGACACAATAAATAATGTATGGTTATTATCTCAACAATTACCATCATTACATCCATGTATACTATGAAAATATATAGAAAATTTAGATGGGATAAAAGAATGAAAAAATACTACCCTATAATATAAATAAATCCATCTAAAAATATATTTTAAGAGCCAAATGAAAAAGGCTATAATGATAAAAGTATTTAGAAAAATAGTTCCAAATTTGTTGCATAACCAAAAAATTCTTGTATAGAAAAGAAAAAACATTGGTAGAAAGAAAGTATCTTACATGTTTATAAAATTAAAATGTTCATGTTAAAGGAGTGTTTTGAGGAAAGGTATGTATTGAGAAAATTAATATAATTTTCATGGATAAACATTGTAGAAATAAGGTTTTGGGGAAGAAAAGAGGAATATAAAATGAAGTAATAAATCCTTTATAGAAGAAATACCCAAGGGAGAATATTTTTTTGGGTTGTATAAAAAATAACACCAAATATGTTGAAAATAGGTTTGATTCTATCAAAAAAATTCATATTAGAAGATAGAATGCATATTGAAGGTCGTGGAATTAATTAACCTAAATCTAGGAAAATGAAAATTATTGTGGGAAAAATAAGGTTTGGTTCAATATAGATTTCACCATTCCTTAACTTGAAATAATATTAGGTACCCATATCCTCATGAAATTAATATGCTTTCTAATTTTTTTTATAGAGGTGAATAATTTTGGGGGAGAAAAGATCCATGGGGAATTTTTTATTAAAAAGTACATTTTCGAGATCAGGAAGGAAAATATGTTAAATATAAAATGTTCATCTAACTAGTGGTTTTAGAGGTACTTCATGTCTAATTTTTTATTATCCATAAAAAACAGTTTTAGGAATATTTTATACTTGAATATAATTTTAAATTTACATATGGTGAAGTTTACTATAATATTGGAAAACTTCAAAAAAAGAATCAAGAATCGTAAGAAAAAGAGGTATAAATAACATATCTAATACTACCAGTTATACAATGTTGAATATAGATTAAAAGAAGTGACATCTTAACATGAAATTAGTGGTACTATATAACTAATATAATGAGGACATATAGAAAGAAGAAACAATCATATTAAAGTATTTTAATATTTCTTTTCTATATGGTTTAATAATTAGTTAACTTATCTAATGTTATAGGAAACTAAAAGATATTGATTTGGAGGTTTTATTCCCAACAAATAGTGTCCCCAAATTGGGAAACAATTTTTTGGGTTAGGATATTATTTTTTTTTAGAGTTATTACTAATTTTTCAACATTTTTTACTAGAAAATGAAGAAACATATGAAGAGTTGGCAGAGTTTAAAATATCAAGTGGTATTACTAGTTCTTATTTAATAAGTTTTGTACACTAGTTCATCAAATTTTATGTTCTAACACTCATTACTTCCTCTCTTATATATTGTTTATTTGGCGTGAAAGTGTGGTGAGATCATTAGTTGATTATTTTTGGATAATGTGAATGGAGTTTTGGTTTCATATATTTAAATTTGAAAAAAGTGATTGTCATAGACATCTTTGAGAATGAATTAAAAAAATGTTGTTTCCAATCATGATCCCACTCTTAATAGGGTTAGATTATTTACATAATTCTCACATTATAATTGGTAAAAAGACTTGAATTGAGAACAATGATTCTATATATGTAATGTGAAAAAGATGGTTAATAATTGGATAAGGTAAATTGTTTTAGAATTGGGTAGACCAACATGAAGTTTATTATAGTTTGTTATAAAATAAAATGGATGAAATATATTTGAAAAAGGGGTAGATAATCCCAAATTGGAGTTATTACCTATCAAAAATGGTGAAAAATTTTGTTTCCCCAACCAATCAAAGGGAAGACTCCAAAATGAATATAGTTATCCAAGAGAAAAATTTGTATCCTATGAGGAAAACATTTTAATTTTCTAATAAAAAGGGGGGAAATGGGGAGTTATCCCCATTCATATGGGTAGTGTGGGGTTGAATAAGAGATATCAATAATTAAGTGGGATAAAATCTGAAGACACCCAAAAAATAGGAGAGAAAATAGAGAAAATATAATTTCCATTGGCCCATTTCTATATTATTGAAAAAGGTGGAGGATATATGAGATTTTCATAAAAAAACTAAAAATGGGGTGATTGTTTTCAATCCTATAGTTTTGAGTTTGATTTTTTTATATTATAAGTGAAATATGTATGGATGAATGATCAGTTGATAATACATATAGAGATGGTTGAAGCGATTCTTGGAGGATTTTTATCGAATCATCCTTATAGGACCCTCAACAGTGATATACGTTAAGGCTCATTTGTAGATGTTGAAAAATAGAGATTTTTTTTATTTTTATATTTATTTAAAATGATAATTTATGAATAAATTGATGTGCATAGAGTTATTTTAGAAAAATATAAGTCGTTCTTGGTGTATGCATCAATTTAAAGATAATTGCAAGTAATTGATCAATTTTTTATAAGTGATTTGGATTGTGTATGTGTCATTGAAGAATTGTGTATGAGTCATTCTTCTATAGGTATTAAAATTATCAATGGCATGGGATTTACATATGTGTTATTTTTTATTTTCTTATAAGCTTCTCAGACTCTATTTATGAGTCACCAGAAAAAAATGTGATATTTTCTAGCTATTAATTCATCATCTAATGAAATAATACGAGTCATTACCACTCTTCATAAGTGTCATCTAGGACTTGGGAGTTTCTAGAAATCCTTTAGTAGTAATGTTTAAGGGATGAAATTTATAATTCAAGAGTGATATTATTTTAGATATTTATGTATATTTTCATTAAGTAAAATTGTTCATGGTATGATCCTTAATGATTTAAATATCATGGTACTTCAAATGGAATAAATTATGTAATACAAAATCAATGAAAGGTTTTCAGTGATATTTTCAGTGAATAAAATATCACACTACTTGGGATACATGAAGCATTTTTCTGTATAAAAATTAATGGGCCACTTGAATAATATTATTTATTCATTACAATTTTATTTTTTTTATTTTTTATAATTTTTTTAGGTTAAATATCAATTGTGTCTTTTTTTCTTTTGACACACCAAGAAAAAAATGAAGGATTTAACAGGCAGTTATAGGAACATTAATGAGGTTTATTTTAAAATATTCCTTTTAATTGAAGGTCATAGTTTTTTATCAAATATTTTAAGAGATTTTATTATAATTTTATATGGGATAAGACCATTTTTTGAGTTTGATTTTTATAATATATGTATCAACAAAATAAAAGCTTGAAAATCTATCATAGGAAATGAAGAAAAATGTAGTTTCTATATTTAAATATGGATTTTTTTTCACATAAGGAGATATCACTTGAGGATTCACTGTCATTAAAAAGGAAAATAAGTAGAATGAAAAGGTTGTATCTCAAGATTTTACCAAACATATCTTTGAGATAAGAGAGATCTGTCTCGGCTGAAAATATTGATTCAACTTTAGGTACGAGAGGAGGTTCTCAATTGAATACACTTGACCATATGCACATCAATGAATAAGAAACCTATTCCATACTAAATATTCAAGTTCCTAGAGGATAACAAGGAGATTTTTATGTTTCAAAAAAGTGAAAAATGAGTTGTTCTAGTGTGTAAAACAGATGTAATCCAAGTAATAAAAAGTGAAATAGAATATCTTAGTAGCTCAAGAAGAATGTTACCAAGAGAGAAGAGTTTCTTTTTCAAATGATGTGTTAAAAAAAGGACTATATAGGATGAGAGAATGTAGATATCAAAAGTGAATCTACATATATATGAGGATGAACTAAACTTCACAAATTTTAGTGCTTATGAATAAATTAACACATATATAAACTGTGGGTATCCTTTATTGAAGCAGTAAGAAATTATTGAAAAGTGGGGGAAATGTTCCTTGGGTGGTAGTGAGATAAACTAACACCATGGAAAGAAGAGTGACAATAGGAAAGAGTTTACATGATTAAAAATAATAAAATGGTGTTATATTAGTGGGTTCTAGTTATTTGAATTTTTTTGATCACATTCTCCTTGGATTAACCCATAGTAGTGAACCATGTAAAAATCCAGCTGTTATGAGGGGTGGGGGAATAGGTGTTATCCAATTTTACCAAATTAAAATTTATATTTATATAATTTAACCCAATTAAATTTTTACCTCTATTAACTATTAATATAATACTGTATCTTCTTAGTATTTAAAAATATCACTCACCACATGAAATCTTGGAATGAATGAAAAGAATAAAACAAGGTAATTTTATAGGGTTCAAGCACAGTGTGGGAAACATACACCCATATATGATTGTTTATTCATCTCAATCAAGGATTCTCTTTTCCACTATAAAACCAAGTGAATATATTTAAAATTCTAAAACTGAAAATTATTTAAATGCAATGTTTTCTTCTCACAATGATTATAATATACCCATCTTCTCATTAGTTTCACATAGCCTCACTATGATCTCATTTAATACCCATAGTCTCTCTATATACATAGACTCACACCATGTATAAAAAAGTATTTACTAATTTCCATTCTGATATATATTATATATTATCATAGTATTTATTTCATTCAATCTGATTTTTATCTCCATCTTCTTAATACAAAATATGTGATTGCCATTCAGAATTCAAGAGTAGAACAAACAACATTGGTTTTTCTTGTTTATCAGTTTAAATAAACAAAAAATATATAATTAAAGACCATTTTAATAGTTTCTATATACATATAAAACTTTTTAAATTTATTAGTAGTGATTATAAGTGCTACTTGATTTGATAAAAAAATTAAATAAACATCCTTCAAATGATTTGGAATATGTTATGACCACCATTATATTGTAAAAAAATTATTTAAAAATAAATTACCACAGGTATCTTAGTGACAGTTTCACAATATCCACCAATAATGGATTAAAAAACGTGTTATAGAACAACAAGTAATAGAAAAACACAATAAATTAATAAGTGAATAAAAAAGTGCAATAGTTTTTAGAACCACTCTGAATCAATATGGTACAATTAAAATCAGTGTGTATTTAAAAAAACCACCAATAAATACTATTTTTCTTGTAGTTTGTTAATAGAAACTACCTTAATATAACCCCAAATGAATTTTAAAATTTCTAACTTCTACATGACATAGAGGAAGTCCAAAACATAAATGTATTCAATTTTGATAGTGTCTTCATAACCTTTCTTCAAAAGTAGAAATACATGTACCAAATGAGAATGAATTCTAACTTCCAGATCACAGTGAGACATCTTAAAAATGATTTCTCATACTTCTAGTATGGTCTCCTCATCAAAATGATTTTTGAAAAATTGATATACTTCTACAATAATATGATAAATAATCAGTGATTCTCCCTCTAGAGGTAGTTTAACCACTATAGTAAACACTATCAGATTCATAACAAATACACATTCTAAAATAGTAAAAACTTAACCTTATATACTACAACATACTTTTAAAAAATAGTCGATAAATATAATTTTTAGAGGATAATTGGGTAAAATAATTCACACTCTTTACCTAAAAAAATGATCATTTCAAAACCTTTAAATTAAACATATTCTTTATTAAAGACTTATATCTATTATAACAAACTATATCAATTATCCTCTCATGAATGATCATTCCTGAAATAATTTCTTTATAAGTTCCCATGAATCTTCATACATTATAATTCATGGAGAATAAAAAATTATTATTAAAAATATTTAGTTCTCTAGATTAAACTTTATAATAGCTAATAGGGATTTCACATCCTTTATATAAGCACATTTATCATCCATTAATTTTAATTAAATTAGATGGTCTAAATTTCTTCCTAGTAAATCCATGATTTCAAATATCATAAAATAATAAATTTCAAGTTTCTTGAAAAATATAGTGAGTTTCCTATGAACCTAAAAAATTATAAAAAAAATCAATTTACCAAAATATTTAAAATATGAAAATAATAGAAAGAAAAAATTCTTTCATATATTTTATTTAAGTTGTAATAAATTATTTAAAACAATACATATGTTATATTCCTATGAATATACATTCTTCTTATAGTGAAGATCATTCTTTATGTTTTTCTATGATCATGTTTCTTATATTCCATTTTATATTTTGATAAATATGAAAATACTCAATCAAAAAAAATTCCATAAAAATAAAAATCCCCCTATCAAAAGGAGTTTAAAAAATTTATTAACAAAAAATTTCAAAATTTATCAAAAAAACACAACTCCCCCTTTTAAGGATTTATAAAATTATGAAGAGAAACTTTCAAAATTTATCTAAAAACCCAACTTCTTCATCAAGTATTTGAGAATAATGTAGAACAAAACTCTTTAATGTTATCCACATAAAATAACTCCCCTTTTCTAGAAGTTTAATAAAATATGAATCAATTGTTTTTAAAGATTGCTAGAAAAACTCCAACATTCCAGGATTTGAACAAAATATGAAGAAAAATTTTATAAGTTGATTCAAAAAATAACTCACCTTCTCAAGGTGTTGAACTGAATGGGAAAAAAACTTTTTAAAATATAAATCCTTCAAAAGAGTAAAAATACAATTCATAATAGTAAGTAAAAGCATATATAAATGTATAATTTCTGATAATACTATGAAAGCATAAAATTAAAAGGATAATACATAAAATTTAAATATACCCAGTACCAATTATTCTATTTTCTGTTATGGAACATCCTTTATTTATTTGGAATTTATATTCTAGGTATCTAGACCTACTTTGATCAATAGATATCATAAAAAAGAACACTAGACACGTAAATTGTTTCAATTTTCCTATGATTTATTTCCATAATTTAATTTTAAATGAATTAGTTTTAATTTATGAACTATTTCAAACTATTTGTTTAAAAGGACTCTTCTAGTGTCTTCCCCTTTTACATTTAGTACAAAATGGTGCACTCCATGTTTCAATTTAATTTCACTTAAAGTAAAATATTATAATAGACTTAATACAATGTATGGAATTAGTTATCGTATATTTCATCTATCTACTCATCTTTTCATAATTCTTCCTTTTAGAAGTAAATATTCATTAAAAAATCTTCAATCTAACAACATTTTCATTCATCTTAAAAAATTTACTTTTATCTTAAAATATTTGAACAAAAATATTATTAGCCTTATGTTTAAAAGTTACTTTGAGATTTTACTTTTATACTTAATAACCATAGCCTTCTACTCAGTGACATTTTCTTTAATTTTTTCAATAGCTCATAAAGAGTATTTGTTATAAATTGTATGATTTTTTAATACAATTATTTAATTACTCAAAATAAACACACTTAAATTTATCATCTTTATCACACACTAAAAAAAGAATAATTGGTATTTAGAGGCAAATATGATAGAACAGCAGGTGTCATATTTATCTTCCCTATAAACCATTTATCATATTGAGTTACATTTGATTTTTTTTATTGTATAGTTTTCATCACTCTATTAAAATGAATTATCAAAAGAAAAAGAGGCTTAAATAGTGCTTCACATATCATTACGTATCTATAAAATTATTCCTTCATTTTATTTAATATGATATTTTATATTACTTTCCCATATCAGTCAATCTATTAAAGCCAAGTATTATATATATTGATTTCTTTTAATCAGTATATATAAGTATCATTTAATCCACCTTATCATTTTTTTCATTCCTTTTCATTTGAAAATATATTTATAATTTATAATTTTTGAACATACTCTTAATACTCTATGAAAAATACCATTCAATAATTTTTATTCCACTATTATTAAAATGTAATTTTGAATTTATTATATATATACTTAAATTCAAATTATTAGCTCCAGAAGCTAACCCTATCAAGGTTATATGAAATACAACTCTTTTTTTTATTTTCCTTTTCAGTATCTAACATAAGTATATTTTCATATTTTATACATCATCCAATTGGATCATCTAGAAAAAGCTTCATAACATGATTTGTTTCATCTATAACTTTTTTATTCCCATTATTTTGGAAAAATATCAATGATATTTTTCAAAAAAATCATATTTAGTTTTTATTTCCCTAAATAATTATACAATATTAAAAAAAATTATGAACCATACATTCATTTGGGCCCCTGGTTCACTTGGAATAATTTTACATGATTAAGAATCATTTCTCAACATATCTCTCTTTATTTAGATGGATTTCAATCTTTAAAAATTTGTTACTTCTAAATTTTTCCATATTACACATATTTTTCTCCTTGGAGAAACATGATGATTGGTGTTCTATTTAATTTTACTGAGTAGAGTGTTCATTTCACTAAAGTTCTACTCAAACTCTATCATTTCCTTAACATTGAAATTTTCAATAGGATTATCTATAATTTTACATTTTTTTGTTAATTGGAGAAATTATCCACATTTGTATCTATTAAATGGGTTTTTAATCAACCATGAAAATACTCATAGTATACTCTATCAAATATAGAATAAATATTTGGATTTATATTTTCTTAAGATCAGACCGATATAATAGTTTCCATAGTAAAATTAAAGATATTTCTTCTAATACATAGACAGTGTAAGGAAAATATTAAATTTTTATTTAAACAAAAATTGAAAAAGATATTTTCCAAAGGATAAAATCATGGAAGATACAATCTCACTGATAAAAATTGTATTAGACAAAAAATATGTAGAGTAAGACTTTGATACCACGTGTTATCCCAAATAAAAAAGTATATAATCCTTAATAGAGGCTTCAAAGGAAGTGTAAAATAATATTTCAACTTTTCTACTCATGGATGTATGTTTTTTGGAAGTTAAAACCAATGAAATAATTAGAGTAAGGATAATAAAAAAGTACACATAAATTAAATTCCCAAAAGTTAAAAACTAAATAGATAAAAAACAATCAAAAGATGAAAAAAATACATGTAAAATGAAAACTCAAATTATAATATAAATATATCAATTATAATTGAAATAATATTGTTACCAACATTTATAATTCATGGGAACTCTTCACTTTTATACCTAATCATTAGGATGTTTAGTAAAAAAAATTAAGAAATAATTATTTCTCAGAAATAATTTCATCAAAAAACGAATCATTACATAAAATTTCAACATCATGAACTTTTTAAACAAATAAATCAAAATCAAAAAGATTTATACTTAACCTCAACTTTAACCATAATGGTCTATGGAAAGTCTATAACTTAAAATTCATTTAGCCTCATATTTCAGTAGAATGTATGCCTATATCCTTAGAACATTATCAATCTCAAATATCAGAAGAATATTGAATTCATGTCCTTATAATCTCTTTGACCGAAAAGATAAAAAGAAACAATTATAATATATATTACTTAGATCCTTTACATTCAACTCCTCACAATCTAAATTTCTAAGAAAAACCTAATAAAAATATACAATTAATACAATCAATGGTACTAAGTAGTGAAATGCCATTGAAAAAATCAATAATTATAATGTCACCCAATTGTTTATTCCTCAAAGCACAACCTCTATTTATAGGAAAATATTTCTGATGCAACATTGTCCTCATTCTTTTTGAGTTACTGAATACTTACTTTCCAATATTATGTGGTTGTTCGGATATACCGCTGATACTTTTGGTTGTTCATTTTAGAGAGTGTGGGAGGTTATCTTATTTATGAAGGGGGATGGATGCATAGTTGGTGAATATCTAAAATATTTAAAGCATGAACATGTAAATTTTTGGCTACCCCTAATAAATGTATGGATAAACATCATAAATTTAAGAGGACCCCACACATGAGTATTGTAATATTTATCATTTGATCCATGTATTTCATCACTCTATAGATCAGAACCATATAGGTAAGAACTCTATAAAATTTCACCAACCAGGAAGGCATTGGGATCCAGAGAAAGGAAGTAAGTGGTGTTATAAATGTGGGATTATGGTAATGAAAGTGTTTCCCAACAAATTATAGTAATGGGGATAAAACTGGTATAGTTTGGTGTTACTCAACAGGACATGTGGTGCCTTTCAAAGTCATGTGAGAAGGGGTATGATGGTTCCTTTTAAGGTCATACAACTATTACCACTTCTGAGTAATTGAAATTAATTTGGACAATAATAATATATTAAAGGTCCCTAGAAATGTTTCATGTAGGACTGATGCATAATAATCCAATTATGGTTCATCTTACTATACTGGTAACTAGAAAATAGATGGAATGTTTGGGGTTACTCTTAGTAGAATGTCATTTTAACTTCCTCATTTTAGGATATAAGGTAATCTTATGCTCATCATATAAGGAAATTAAAGATGGTAAATCTTACCCTTACCACACAAATATTGTTGGATCATTTTATGCTCATCAAATAGGGTATATTATACTCACCACATAAGGTAGTTGGTTTTTTATGCTCATCACATAAGAAGGTTGGTCATGTTTTGGAGATACCTCATTCTTAGAGGGAGATGAGATGGAAATGGTACTCGAATTGAACAATAGAGACGCTTCTTGTGTATCTTTCTATGGAGGGAATTAAAAACCACATTATTTAGTTTGTACAGGTTATTGTCATCAGATATGATTGGTCCATGCAGTTTAACATCATGAACTAAGATCTATGTTCTATGTATTTGAAATTCATACAAATAATATTCCTTGTAAAAAAGAACTAACAAATGGGTTAATACATGAATTATTCATGATAAAATATTTCTATTTGAATCTAAAAGTTGATCTTTTTAGTTTTATTATCTAGAAACCACATAGAGGACCTTGACTCAAGGAATTTATGTAAAGGATTAATATATTCCTAACTTATGTAATATGAGGAAAACAATAAGATAATCTATCAAGGAATTTACGATATGACTAGGTACCTAGGATAGGGTTTTAGGTTAATTATATTCCTAGATAGGGGTGCCATTAAAATTATAGCCGATGTTGGAGGCCTTGGATAAGTGTCATAAATGTTTTCAACCTTGGTGAATTGGTTCCAGCATTGGAGACTTATGATAAGTGGAATCTGGGTATGAAATTATAGTGAATTGTCACTCTGGTATAGGACTAGGGTTATGTGGGTTATCAAGTACTATTTCTTGGGAAAATTGGAATAATTTTATATAAGTGATCAAGTTTTTTGGTGCCGGATTATTATGATTCTAATGTGGTATGGTTTGTAGGGATTTGGCACCCAGGAAACAACTTCAAATTAGACAGATTGGACATGAATTAAAATTGAAGTAGGTTGGGTGTCACGTTGATTCACCCAGATGAGACCTTGAGGGAAATTTGTGACTCCACTTGAAATAAGAATATGTTCCTAGGTGATTCACTATATTTAAGGCCTTTGAGGATTGAGTAGGAATATACCAAATAGATCTTATGTGCCTAAGTATTTTTCCATAATGAGGGCATTGAATTTATGTGTAGGACTATACTCAAGAGGAACCCAAAGGCCCTGGTATTTAAATATAGTGTGGGATTTGAATTTATGCACATGGACCTACCTAAAAACATCCTAAGAGCCTAATAATTTATTTTCGGTGAGGGAATTGTAGGGATGTGTGTGAATTTTCACAAAAGGAGCCTAGTAATCTGGGTAATTCTCCCTACAGATTTTATTCAAGGGTTGTATGTTTCTCTAACCAAAAGGATATTAGGATCCCATTCTTCTTTCCAACATGAGGGCCTTATAGGTCTAAGAGAGTCTCTACTCAAAAGGATCTATTAAAACAAGGTATTTTACCCACATGAGGGCCTTATATGGTTGGATTCGACTCTTCTTAAAATGATCCTAGGTTCCCATCAGTTTTCCCTACTAATGGACTTGGAGGGATAGATGGAATCCACTCTAAAGGAGACTAAGTTCCCAAGTATTTATCCCAAGTATTTATTCCCCTCCTTTCAATTTTTGACTTGAAAATTACCTTAATGAATGACATATGAAATACTTGGGTGCATATGTTTGATCTATATGCACTCAGTTTCTTCAGGTATGCACTTTATGTCAAGATGGGAGGCATGGGGATCCTTTTATATGAAACCTCCAACCTGAGTATCCAGCTATGGTGGTAACCACATTGATCCCCAAGGAATGTCTTTGGGTGCATGAAGCTATGCATATAGAGTAGTTCATGCACATAGAAGGTTGTTTATGAAGGAGATAACTTGTGGAGAATGAAACAAATAGATTATGAAATAAACACATAGAGTGTTGTATGTGAGGATTTATGTACATATCAGGGGACATGTGGATAAGGTAACAAGTAAAATAGGGCATAAACATGTATTTCCCTAGGGAATTAACTACACCAATTTTTCTGAAACTTCTTGTAACATAAAATGTCCAACATTTCAAATCTATAAATCTATTTTCGAACCAAGAGGAGTCAAATCGAAGTCTGTAAATTGAAAGAAACTATTGTATACCAGGATATCCCATGGTAAGGTTTTCCAATTATATAAAGAATCTGGAATACCTTAAAATGATTTTTATGGTTTACATAAACCTTTTTTCAAAAATGGATTTAATAGTTGGTATTATCCAAGTGGGAGGTTCTCACCCTCACATTACAGTAATAGGAAATGATTTTGAGGAATATTCACCCATCATATGTGAGAAATCATGCTATGTATGAAAAATCAATTGGTGTATTCTTCATCATGTGTGGAATTTATTTATCCTAAACTCAACTCATTTCATCTTAGTGATTCTCATATTATGGTCACTATAGTAATGTTCATGGAGAAAATTTTTTGACTTCCAAAAAATACCCCCCCCCCTTAAATAGTATTCCTATGGGATTAAAAGAAATTGATTCTTAGGAAGTTTTCATAACTTTTAATATTCCACATATATAAGGTTGTTTCATATAAATGTACTTTAAAATTATTTTCACCTAGTGTAGGATATAAAAACATGGTTTTTTTGAACTAATAAGAGAATATTGAATTAAGGTGTTTATATTTTCTATAGGATGATCAAAACTCAAGGATAATTTGTATCTATAAAGAGAATATAAACTCAATGATTTTGTATTTAATTCAGTCATATGATGAATTAAGGATGATTTATTTACACGATGTGGATCTCAACTCTAGGCTTTTGTGTGTCCAGGAGAATAATATTCACACAAGGACTTTTAATTTCAATTAGAAGGATCTCGATTGAAGAGTTTTTTATTTCTATGATGAAGATATAGACTCAAGTAATTTCTATTCCCATGAGGATAATCTTACCTCGAGTATTTTGACATCCCAACATAGAGTTAGTGGATGGAAATTTGACCTGAAATGGTATGGAAAAGTATTATGATCATAGGATGAATGGAATGAAAGTGAAATTTTCAAAAGGATATAAGATGAGATATTGGGATTTCATTAAGATATTATGAGAATAGAAATATAGAAACATATATTTAATAACCATGGAAGTTCATTATTGTACTAGATTAGAACTATAAGATTCTACATTGTTATACCAAGGATAATAGATCAAGGTTTCTATATATAGTGTCTAAGTGTATGAATAATATATAAAACTCACCATGAGTAATGATACCACACACTAAGGAAATTTGGATAAAAGTGATATTTTTTATTGGTCCTAATATATTAATATTGAAATTACTACATACCCATTAACAATATGAATCAATCCACAAGTAGTTCTTATAAGAGAGCCTATGTTTCTATCAGGCTCATACATAAGACATAATTAAATGGTTTTCCCCTAGTATAGGGTTGTCATTGAAAATATGATTTGAATTAGTAAACACTTGCACTAAGATATCTTATATATCTTTAAATAATATGTAATTGAATAGAGTCGTATAAAAAAACTCTATATAGATTATGTTTTTTGAGATATACCATTATGTCAAGGGGTATAAGATCATTTAATAAAGGCTATGTAAATTCAAATAGACCATTTGAACCAATATACATGAGGAATGGAAGTGTGAAATAACTTTTTTCTCTTTTAATGGACCTAGAGAGCATTGTTTAAAATTTTAAAGGGTTGGATGGGGTTCGAAAAAAGGTTATGTATTTTCATATTTTTCCCCTAACTTATTCCTAAATGATGAATTATTGTAATCTTAACGAGAAAGAAATGGACATTTTCTTAGGATATTATTTCCATTTTTTCAATACAATGAGTTTTTTGCATTTCACTTTTTTAGAAGTTAAAATATTTTCCTATGTTATGTGAGGTGCATTCCTAGAGTGTAGAGACTTGATATTTCCTAGGACCCCCTTTATGTGTTTTTTAAATTGGTGAGAACTATGTGTCTTTACATGGTTTTTTTAAGTTTATTAAAGTTATATCATCATGACATGTCATTTAGGGTAATGTAAAAAGGACTTGATACCCATTAATAATTTTCCAAGATAGTAATCTCAAATCCAGGATTTGGAATCTCCAAGAGGAGTATATTAACTCATGGAATTTGTTCTTCTAGTATAAGTATCTCGACTCAGGTAATTTTTTCCTTATAAAAAAATACTTATGAAAATATTAAATGGTATGAGAATATTATGTCATAACCATGATTTCATTGTGGGTATGATGTAAAAAATGTGTAAGATAGGGCAATTTAATACACTTGAATAATTGTTTTTTGTAATGATTAAATCATAATACAAAAATTTATAAGTCAATAGAAAATGGTGAAAGGTGATAATAGGTTGTTCATTTGTAATAGTACCACCCTAATAATAATAAAATATCATGTGGGATTATAGATGTCCTTTACTCTCAGACTATAAAGATCCCCTAAGGGTTACTTAGTGTCTCAATGTAAATTTTGTTGTTTACCATTCAATGGGGTGTCCATTTTGAAACGTTAACCACCCTGTTACAAATTCTATGAAAGGTAGAACTAAAAGGATACAGTCATGTTTTTTTAATTTGATAAATAGAATCTAAAATCAAGTCTTGGTTTTGATGATAATTTAGATACAAAAGGTATAATATTGTTTCCTATATAAAAGTTTACTCAAGAAGCGTTCAGGCACCATAAAGGTTATAGCATAGTGTATTTAACAAATTCTTGACATGAAGGGATATAACATGAAATATATTGAGTACATGGTCATAAAAAAAAGACTACCTACTGAGTGTGGATAACTTTATTTTATAATAATGACTGTATAACCATAGATTATTTTAAGGTCACTAATGGTGGGAAGTCATATATGTATAACTTTTTTACTAGATTTGTTTGATCTAGATAGCATTTCATGAATTTTTATAGGTACTAGTGTCTATTACTAAATTTTTTGTGTGTTTTTTACCTTTTACTCCAAATATTTCTTAATATATGAAATGGAATGGATTAGTAAGAATATTCTCATATTTTTATCAGGAAATCCTTTATAGGGTTTCAACCAGAAAATAATCAGTATCTCTTTCATTTTTAGTTTAATAACATAAAATTTGGACCATGGAGGGGTGAATTTTATGTTCATAAAACATAGACCCATAGTGGATAAAATTTAAGGTCATATAAGTTTAACCCATAGTGGATAATGTTTAAGGTCATACAACTTTGAAAAAAGTATCATGCCAATATATAAGACTATGGAAAGGAAACCCCAACATGAATTGAGATCCCAATGCTAATATTGACATTATAAAGGATTGGTTAACATAGTTTAATGAAACTATTCTTTGTCAAAATAATGGGATGGAAATATGATTCAGGGCCTAGGATATGAGATTTAGGCATTACTATGTATCTTGTGGTAAAAATAATCAATTAATAGGTAGTTCTAAAATAAAATATATAATATTAGCACTTAGTCTAAAATAGAAACACGGAATGTGAATTAGGATGACACATATTCGGTACGGGTATGAATGAAAGTAATATTTATAATTAAGTTGGAGATAATAAAATATAATAATTACTATATATCATGTAATAATAATAATCAAGCCACATATAGTTATTATATAGTAGCATCTTCATAGATAAGTATCATGTGTAGGTAAAAGATGGATGTAGTTTTTTCCTACTGTAGGGCCATCAAAAAACCCAACGTGAATGAGAAAACCCAAAAACAATGATGGATAGAGGGTTGAAGTGTAAGAAAATAGTTCTTATTTACGGTACATATCATTTATTTTCCATTAATTCTCTGTTTAAATGTTTAAATATAGACATTTTTTATTTCCTTTTAAGGTTGTGGAGGTGTTGGGGGTGTACAGAGAAGGTTCGGTGCTTGAAACCCAAATGTTTTGGCTGAAATAATCCTATTGCATGGTTTTTTTAGACTATACGAGGTAGGCTGCATGGTCTGGTAAACCATCCAAGGATTTTTAAGAGAGTAATAGAAGGTTGCACGGTTAGACTAAACCATGCGATTTGGGCTGCACGACAATGTTACCATGTATGCAATTTTCAAAATTGGGTTCCTTTATGGTTTTTTCATGGCTATTCAAACTGTGCGAGGTGCCATTCCCTATAGATAACCATTCATGGTTGAAAAAAAAGTCAAAATGTGCACCTAAATCATGTGACCCAGATATTTTGGGTAAAGTGATCATTTTCCCAAAATTAAATTCTATTTCAAAACTATTATTCACTATCTTGCATGCATAGAAATCTCTCTTTATTTTTAGATCCTTTGGTTCTATTATTTCATTTTATTTTGGATCTCTGTCTAATATCTGATTCAAGAATTTCTCATCTCATTGTATCTGCATTATCAAGTACTCAATTCCTTTTTAGTCATTATTCATAATTCTGGATATTGGATGAACTATTTAGGTAAATGATAATTTTCCTTATTAATAGGTTCTATGTTCGTTCTTTGCTTTTCTCCTAACCTGAGAAAAATCAGAAGCTGCGACTGGGAGAGATATCATCTATGTTTTTATGGTAGGTGGTATAATCCCTTTCCATAAAATTCAATCTATTTATGTATTTGTGTTTCCTTTTACAACCAATTCTTGATCAACGCATTGAAATGAATCTATATCTTGTATTTTTATGTATATCCCATTAAATTTCTAAGGCTCATGATAAATGTTTAATTGAAAAGAACCATTAAATAGAATCACCCCAAGGATGCATTGATTAATTGAACTAAACCACCATGGCTAGATCTTGGAAATGAATAAATTTGGGTGTTACCGTTTTCCCTTCTCCATGGAATGTGAATTTTGAATTGGGTTGTAATTCAATTCAATACATTTGAGCTATGAATTATATGTATATTGACTAGTAATATAAATTGTAACTAAATTGTTAATGAATAAGGAGGGATGGAGGTCCATTACCTTGTCCTTGATTACATGATAACTTGTTTTGCATGAGATTCTTATTTACATGAAATTCCCACATGAGTTAAATAGAGGCAAACCTTCTATGATTGGAAAATTCATTGAGACACATTCCGAGGTGATTTTGAATTTAATTGATTGAGGATATGAAATTAAAATGTTAAATGAATTTTAATAAATGTTTTTTGAATTGGTTAAATTCTCATAGTCTTTGTTTGACACATGGATTCAAATGGGAATGCCATGGATGGACTCAATTGGGTTTAACATTTCTTATGCATGAGTGATACTTAGACACCCAAGAAGATTCCCAATGAAAAAACTATGAGGCATTGAATTATATGTTGAGTGATACATGGATTCAAATGAGAATTTCATGGAAAGACTCAAAGTAAATTGATCATATATTCCACTGGTGATACTTGGTCTCCCTTAGTGGACCGCCAAGGTTGTACTCTAGTGGCAGTGATATTATACCACACCTAGAGTGATACCTGGGTTTTTGAGAGATTCAACATGGATGGGATTGTAGGGTTTTGGATCATATTATACCTAGATCAATATAAGAATTTCAAATTAGAAATAATAGAGATGAGATAAAGTTCTAAATTTATTAATGAATGAAATGGTTTATATGATGCAACTACCAAACCTAAGCTGAATCTTGGATTTAGTGTTTTTTTACTATATGGATGGCCTTTTTAGGCATCCTTGATCATGTTATTGTTCGGGTAATTGGGTTATGTTCCTGGTCGTAAGACAAAATATTTAAATAAGAATGAATGTTTAATTTATCATGCATATAAATGAACCAATACTGATTTTTTAAATCAAATATTTACCCTTAAAATAAACTTGTTTATAAATGAGAACATGTACCGTATTTGATGTTTAGTTCTGAGTATTTCCTTTACTTGTTATATTTTTCCTACCCACACTTGTTATATATATTCACTGACTAGATGGAAGAGACCTTGGGTGGTATCTGACTAGGATTATGTCTCTCACCCTATTTAGGACACCTTTGGGTACCCAAAAATACTATATGATTGTAAGTATGGATAAGGGAAAGAACCCTATTACAGGTTCTTAAGGATTTTGTAGGAGTAGGGTAAAATGGGACAGTGCTGAGGCTCAAGATGCAAACTGGGATACATTTTTACCATTTTTACTTTTGTTCCATGTATTGTACAACTGCTATGTATACATGTTTTTGATGCTTTATTAGAGACATATGACATGTATTAACATCATCATTGTATATGATCTTTCTTTTGATATTAACATCTATTTCTACTATTGATATATTGCTTATTTGTTTTACTCCTTTCACTACTTATCTATTGTTGTTATCCCACTATGATAAAATACGGTGATGAGGTCATAGTCTCCCATCATACACACCTAGGCCCTCACTACTAGTCAGCAACCTATAGTATTTTTGGAGATGCCCTTAAGGCCATGTGGTCAACCAATCCTAGGGCACTATTGAGTGGAATCCGAGTTTGGGATGTTACAAAGTGGTATCATAGCTTTCTTTTCTAGGTTGTTTTTTTCTTTAGTGATAATATAAAGGGATAATAAAGAATTGTAGTTTTCTAGTCAGTTGTTCCTAGAAGTATCTACCCCGCATGAAAGAAAAATCTAATTTTCCTTAATTGAAATTATTTTTTTATGGATTTTTAATATTACAATTGATTTGATTCGACCATTGGGTGTTTCAATTTAATTTTGATGTTATCATTAATGTGATTATAAGAACTATTTTGTTTTAACTCGATGATATGAGGTTACACCATATCATGAATCATATAGGAACTTGTTATAAATGAAATGAAATGGATCATTTCATTCCATTTAGGTTGAATTACTTGTTTCATGCTATTGTTATTGGTGTTGAGATTGACATATGCTCTATTGTGATATGTATCTTTGAATGTGTTGTGGTATGAATCAGGTGGATGAGACACTTTGTCCCTTGAGGAGTATGGGCACTCATGGATTAGAATTTGATGAACCATTGATTCTACTTTTTAAAAAGGAATAGTGATATAACTTTAAAATGAGATTCAATTAAAATGAAAGGTGATATGTGAATTCAATTGAAAATGGAGAGGAAACTAAAAATTATAAAGCAAAGAACTTGATCCAGACCCAAACATAGTAGTAGAAAGTGGACAGTATATCTGGATTTTATATGATCTACATGTCTCCCAAACATGATGCATGGAGCAGGAATAGGGGTGTCTTATTAAGTAGGAAGGTTTTTACCTATCCTATTTAAGTTTTTGTGCTTTTGAGCTGTGAACTATGATAATGATCATGATTTGATTCATGCACTTAGAATTTGTTGAGGTATTCTACTCCAATGTCCTCCAGTCATACGTCGGGAGGGTGGTGATGACCACACTCTAGAGTTGGTGGGACATGGGATACCAGGGGAACCTCTACAAGTTCCATATGTGGCACTGATAGATATACCAGATACTGGTTCCGAGGCATTGTTTTGGGAATGCCTTCTTCAGTTCATGCAAACCATTTAGGGAGCACCACAACCTGCCCCAACTATGGAAGAGTTGACGCGTGAGTTCCACCAAAAAACATCCACCCATGTTTTTAGGGGATGAAAAACCACATGTTTCATAGTCATGTCTAGAGGACATTCTATCTATCATTGATCATCTAGAGACACCTCCTGAGATAAGGGTAAATATCTCTTTGTACATGTTGCGTGATTCCACCAAGATATGGTGGTATGTTATCACTCAAACAGAATGTCATCAGAAGGTGGTCTATATGGATTTTCATATGATTATATATGATTATATTGAACTAGATACATTTAGGGATGATATAGAACATGATTTATTTCACTTAGATTAGGGAATGTTTTTAGTTATTGATTACTTAGCCCATTTTACTGAGCTCCAGTGATTCACACCTATTTATGATGGGTGATGAGTTATGAAATTTTAGGTCATTCAAGGATGGTCTTAGGTATTACATCCAATACAGGTGAATTTATATCAGTTTAAAACCATTTCTAGAATAGTGAATCAATCAGTTAACCCAGAGTGTAACTGGAGAGAGGATATAGGTGTGAGCTAGGGCATTTCGGCTCCTAGATCTGGTACTGAATTGAACAGTGGTGGGAAGTGTCATTTAGAGATTCCATGTGGTGATATTAGCAATTAGAGACCACACATAGGTAGCCATGTGAGGTTCTAACAATATGTTAGGTTAGGATATAGGAGGCCACAGTGAACGAGTGACCTAGTCAAGTGATAATCATGCAACAAGATAGTCCATATAGAATGATTCTAAAGAAAATTTCCTCCGGCATCCAGTGAGAGATGGTTTTCCTAACTCCACATTTTATAATGGGGTCAGTAGCTTCTCATCAGGCAGAGATCTAAAGTATAATTACCTGATTAGGCCAAGGTGGTGGTCATGGACTAGGTAGTCATTCACTAGTTTTACACCAATAATTGAGAAGATCTGCTCAGGGTAGTCAGGTGGTATCATAGGGTCGTGGTTTAATATAGATATATGTAGTGCAACAGAACCTTGAAAAGAAGGATCACAGACCTTGTACTATAAGAGATACTATTCTAATATAAACTACTTTATCTTCTACACTTTTCGATATAGGGGATTCGAGAGTTTTATAATGGCACCCACTATGGAGAGGATTGGGATCAAGGGTTATACTTTATATGGCTTCATGACAATTTAGACTCTACTGGGGACTAGAATGGAGGATGTGTGTCAGTGCAGGGAGTTCCCCCTTGAGATTGGCATGTGTCACTTTTTATGGGACCTATTTTTTCTAGAGATTAATGGTTTTTGAATCAGTCACCAGATGGATTTGTCGATCACCTTTATTTCTTTCATTGAATAATACTAACTAAGGGTGACCTTTATATCACCAGAGTGCATAAAATAGGGGAATCGGATGTCCAGGTGAGTTGAGCTAGAACCATGAATTGGAGGATGGGTGGGATGAAAACCCAAATTGTGATTTTATATTTGGATGACTAGGTAATACATTTGACTAATTTCTCTCCAGGGGTTGATCATTTTAGGCGTGTTTTCTCATATATATTTTTAGGATTAAATCGAGTGAGAGAGGTGTAGTTTTCTATAAATCTAGTTCAAGGATCTATATCACTATTAATTCCTCCTTACATTATGGATATCACTAAGTTGTAAGACCTTAAGAGGTAGCTAGTGGATTTAGAGGAAAATGGAATTATCTGACCAAATAATTCCCCATGGGATTCACTGGTTCTTTTTGTGAAAAAATGTGGACATAAATATCAAGGAATTTGCAGATTACTGAAAGATGATACAATTTTTGGTTAAGAATTGGTATCCTCTACCACATATATATGATCTCTTTAACTATATCTGAGGTGATCATGTTTTCTCAAAGTTCTATTGGAGATATGGTTATCATCAAGTGCTTCTTAGATAATTGGATATACCTTGAACAACATTCCATATAATTAATAATACATATTAGTATCTTTTTATATCTTTCGGTCTTACAAAAACGCTAACAGACTTCATGGAACTGGTGAACTAAGTCATCAATAATTATATTGATTCTTTTGGGGGGGTTTCGTGGATAATATCTTGGTGTATTCTCACAATCATCATGACTATGTGAAAAATTATGAGATCATATTGAATACACTGATAGAGCATCAATTTTATGCTATTATCATGAACCACCACTTCTGGATGGTTCAGATTTACTTCTTGGGTCACATCGTCTCAGAGATAAGAGTATAAATTTACCTAGAGAAGGTGAGTGCTATGATTTCCTAGGAGCATCCTTAAAACATCTTCAAGGTATGGAGTTTCTTAGGGATATCCAGTTACTCTAGAAATTTCATATAGTACTTCTCATGATTTCTAGTGTCGTTGAAGGGGTTTATTAAGAAGGGTTTGAAGTTTTTATGGTATGGTTCATGTGAGATAGCCTTTTAGGTTATGAAAGGACGATTGAATTTAGTACCAATAATTTTTTTTCAAGATCTAGGAAGGAGTTACACTATGTACATATGTGCATCAGGTGTTGGGATAGGAGTAGTTCTTATATAGGGGTATAGAGTTGTGGGATACAGGTCTTAGTAGTTGAGGTCAATAAAAGAGGAATTACCCAATACATGATATCAGGTTAGTTTTAGTTGTTCACACATTACATTGTAGAAGAAATTATTACATGGAGAGAATTTTGTTGTGTACACAGACCATAAAAGCCTCAAGTACATATATACATATCATGATCTGAATCAAAGGAATCTAAGGATGGAGGATTACTAACAATATTTCGATTTAGAGCTTGCCTATATTTATGGTAAAGGAAATGTAGTGGATGATGAATTTATGATGAGGACTAAGATACTTGAAGTTCAATAGGCTAGTAGTGAGTGCCAACTTATGGATTTGTTCATGGAGATACACATGGAGGTTCACGATAATTTATGGTAGAAGCTTCTATCATCCGTAGTTGTTACCTCTACCCTATTGGATATAGTGAGTATGAATAATCAATGAGACTCCG
This sequence comes from Viscum album, assembly GCA_963277665.1. Classification (NCBI taxonomy): domain Eukaryota; kingdom Viridiplantae; phylum Streptophyta; class Magnoliopsida; order Santalales; family Viscaceae; genus Viscum; species Viscum album. The sequence continues at coordinate 1,813,413,689 of OY728142.1, read as the reverse complement.
AGATCTAGTCCTTTGAAAGAGTGTGGAAGGAAAAAAACCTCCTTCTGGATGTTCAATAGGATATGATGATATTTTTCATGTATATGGCCATGTTTGGGCTTTGGAAGACATGGGTAAGGAGATAACATGAGACTTTTATACTTTATATTGGGTGGTCCATCCTTAAGTTATCAAGATGTATCAGGATTTACATCACCAATATTGGTGGATGGGTATGAAAAGAGATGTAGTTAGTTTTTTATGAGGTGTTACACCTATCAGTAGGTGATGGAGAAACACCTGAAACCAACCTAGATTTTATAGCATTTACCTATCCTTGAGTGGAATTGAGTGGAAGTTGTTATGGATTGTGTGATAGGTTTACCGAGGTCACCTCGAGATAATGATGATGTATGGGTTTTTTGTGACAGGCTCATGAGGGTCTCTCATATTCAGTCAGTCATGGAGACCTTCACTATTGATGATCTTGGGATGTTTTATATCCATGAGATTGTACAACATTATGGCCCCCCACAGAATATAATTTCATATAGGGATTCCCAATTTAATACATGTTTTTAGAAAGGGATTCAGAGTGTGTTTTGTAGACAAGAGCTTATATGCATAGCTTACTAGCACAAGATAGATAGCCAGTCAGAATGCATGATTTAGGTGCTTGAGGACATAATTCAATAATGTGTCTTAGATATTAGGGGTTATTGGGAGAGTCACATGACCTTAGTAGAGTTCTTCTAAAAAATAACTTTAGGGATACTATTAAGATGTCTCCTTATGAGGATTTGTATGGTAGGCCATTCTAATCACCCTTATGTGGGTTACAGGAAGGAGAGACTGCTGTTCTTGGACCTCATCTTGTTCAGGAGACCACAGAGTAGGTGTAGTTCATTCGGAAATGGATGACTACTACGTAGTCTCATCAAAAATAATATATTGATCACTGTAAAAGATCTCTATATTTTTAGGTCATGGGTCCTGTTTTATTATATGTTTAACTATGGTTGGGAAACATTAGAATCCATAGACGGGGTAGTATTTCACCGCGTTATGTCGTGCCACTCAAGATTATAGAAAGAGTTGGGCTGGTAGCCAAATGGTTACAGTTACCTCGGAGGTACCAATCCATTCATGATGTATTCTATGTATATTAGATATGAAATTACTATTCAAGAACATTTCATGGATTTTATCTTGAGGATCTTGTGTTACTGGTCGATGCGCCCTTTGAGGAGAATCACATACGTTTAATTGATCATAGCATGAAGGTTCTACAAATTTATTCAGTTCCTTTAGTATCGGTGCTATGGAAACATGACTGAGTATAGTAATATACCTAAGATAATGAGTTTGATGTAAAATCATAGTGGCTATAGTTATTCACATATCATTCTTTACCACCCTTGTAAGGGAAATTCATGAATGAATTGCTTAAAGGGGGAAGTTCTTAATAACAAAGATCTTCTTTAAGGTACATATACATTAATTTCCATTAATTTTCAGTTTAACTATTTAAATGTGGACTTTTTTTATTTTCAATTGAGGTTATAGAGGTATCAAGGGTGTTCAAGGCTGGTTTAGAGCCCAAAACCTGGGTTTTTTGGTTGAAATAAGCCTAGATCAGGGTCAGTTCAAACTATGCAGGGAAGGCCCCAAGTTCGGATAAACCATGAGATGCTTGGAAAGAGAGTATGGAAGGCCACATGTTTGATGAAAACTTATTATTTGGACCGTAATAATGTGAACAAATGTCTTCAATTTTGATAAGGGGTTTTTACATGGTTTGCACATGGTTAGTCAAGCTGTGTAGACAAACTATGTGAGATTCCCATCCCTATAGCTAACAGTGCATAGTTAGCGCACAATTAGTCAAACCATGCACCTAAACCATGTAAACCAAATATTTAGGTTAAAATGACCCTTTACCCAAATTAAAAAACATTTTAAAGCTATTATTCACTCTCCTTCACACACACAAAACTCTCCCCATTTTGATATCCTTTGGTGGTTATTCATGGATTTGATCCTGAATCTCTATCTGATCTTTGATTCAAGATCTTCTCATCTCATTAGATCCAAATAAGTGAGTAATGAATTCATTTTTATCCTTTATTCATAATTATGGATACTAGTTGTGCTATTTAGGTGTAAGAGAAGTTTCCCTATTAATAGGTTCTTCATCTATTCATCGATTTTCTCCCGATTTTAGATGAAACAAGATCTGAGACTAAACAATATATCATCTATGGACCAATGGTATATGGTCTAATTCATTTTGTTAAAATTATAGTTTTTAATATATTTCTATTGTTCTGTGTTCACAATTCATGAGTGGTGCCTTGAAATTAGTCTTGATCTTGAAGTTTTATGTATAGCATATTCAATTTTTGAGGATCATGATAAATGTTAAATGTTAAAGAACACTAAAATGGAACCACCCCATAGATTTATTGATTAATCGATCTAGAAAACCATGGGTGACTCTTGGAAATTAATACCTTTGGGTGTTCCATTTTTTCCTTTTCCTTGGAATATGAATAGTTAATTTGGCTGTAAATCAATTTGAAGCATTTGACTTGTGAATTAATATGTATATTGACTTGTAATATCAATTGTAACTAAATGGTTAATGAACAGGGAGGTATGGGTTTCTATTCAATTGTATGTGGTTATTTGATAACATCTTTAGCATGATATGTGAGTTTAAATGAGTTTCTCAAATGAGTTAAATTGAGGAAGCCTTCTAAGATTGGATAATTCCTTGATCCACCTACTATGTTGATTTTGAACTAGATTGATTAAGGTGATGAACTTGAAATGTTAAATGAAATTTATTAAATTGTTTTAATTGGATAATTTCTTATATTCCATGGGTGAAACATGGATTTAAATGCGATTGACATGGATATATCCAATTTTATTGAACTTTTATTATGCCAGAGTGATACTTTGACTCTCAAGACAAATTCCAAGGATGGACTTTAAGGCATTGGATTATATGGTGAGTGATACATGGATTTATAGGATAATTCCATGAATATACTCAAAGGTAATTGATCATATATTCCATGGATGATACTTTGGCTCCCTTAGTGGACCACCATTAACGGACTCGAGTGGTAGTGCCATTATACCACACCTAGAGTAAAACCTGGGTTCTTGAGAGATTTGCCATTGATAGGATTTTGGGGTGTTGGTTCATATTATACTTAGAGGGATACCCAGATTCCAAATTAGTAAATCTAGGGACAGGCTCAGGTTCTAAATTTATTAATGAATGAAATGTTTCAAATGACATGAATACCAAGACATAGAAAAATCTGGGATTTGGTCTTGTTTATATTTGTGGATTGCCTATTTAGGAATCCTTGATCTTGTTATCATGGCGGATGATGAGCTATGAGATGGGTCTTGATATTTAATATTTAAATGAGAATAAAATTTTAGTTGAGAATGGTTATTAATGAAATAGGATGGTTGTTAAATCATATATTTACCCTATAAGTGAAATTTTTTATAAATGAGAATCGCGAACTTATAGGATGTCTAATTTTTATCGTGTCATTTACTGGTTTTATATAATATGAACATTGTTGTTATATATATATATATATATATATTCCTTGACTGAATGGAAACCCCCTTGGGTGGTTTCCTTCTAATATTATGTCACACACCCTATTTTGGGCCACCTTTCGGTACCCAAATAGACTATATGATTGTAGATATGGATCTAGGAAAGCACCCAATGATAGGTTCTTGATGAGTTATTAAGACTAGGGGAAGATGGGACCAAGATGAGGCTCGTAATGCTAGTTGGAATACATGTCGGCCTTTTTTTAATTTTATTCCATGTATTGTACACCTACTATGTATACATGTTTTGACTTCATTATTACAGACATATGGCTTGTATTATCATCCTATTTCTATATGATATTTATTTTGATATTGACATATATTCCTACTATTGATCTATTGTCTAATTTTTTTACTTATTCTGATACTTGTATTTTATTGTCATTCCACTATGATAAACTCGGGGAATGAGGGAATAGCCTCCCCATGGACAAATCTAGGCCCTTACTGCTAATCACTAGCCTATTAAATTGGAGATACATGCTTGAGGCCATGTGGACAATCAAGCTCGGGGAACTATTGAGTGGAATCTAGGTATGATACATTACATAAGTTGATATGATTTTGGTTTAGGCCTAAGATAAGATATTCAGGTTTCACTACATATCTTATGATAATGTTAATCATGACACATGTTGTTCTTAAAAGTCCATGTGTAGATCTTAATCATGTGTACAGGGAATGGTAATGAAATAAATGGTTATCCTAGTGTGTGAAGGGAGGAAATATGATATGAATAAATACTAAAAACCAAGATAGTTTGAAGTGGTACAATCTTAATGCATGTGTATGGGAAGATATAATTTGATAGAACAACAAAAATAATGGTATAGAAATTGGGTTATAGCTATGGGAATGATTCCCATTACTATAGGTTAACTATCTACAATGGAGGAAATAATTTTTTCAAAGGGAAAGAGCCTATAGTGACTCCCCTACATGACCATGGCTATATGATGCCTATATACATGGGATTATATGACTATGGATATCCTTTACACCTAGAAAAATATATCCATGATTCTTGCTGTCCATGGATATAGGTCATTACACTTGGACTCTTTATCCAAATGAATACATGAATATGGATGTAGGACACCAATATCAATGGTCATATATGATCATGTTAATTTGTTTGTGCACAAAAAAACACAACGAATAATTTAATAAAAAAATATATTTACAAATTCCTCCATGTGTTTTTGTACGAGTAATAAGTTTGTGAGTATAGTGGTAGATTATGTTGAGTTATAGTCATGAGATGTGGGTTCAAAATATAGTGGAAGAAAAAAACTTGACCAGACCCTCACTAGAACCTTGGTCACGGATATAGTGTCCACATGGATCAGTGTTCACATTGGTCTGTCTAAAACAACACTGATAAAATCCATAGTCTCGATGCCCATGGATATGACATATAGCTAGAGGTATAGGGGATATATCCATGTGAATGGGATATAGATATATATTTTTTTCTAGTTATCAGAGCTAGTGGTTATGTCATCTCCTGGGTATTGTCCGACATGAAGATGAAATCAACTACCAGACATGAGTTAGAAGATATTAGAATAACTACATATCCAAAGTTAATACGAATCAAGACACAATTTTTTCTAGATATAAAATTTCCATCTACAGATCTATATCATCCATGGTAGAGAATGGGAGAAATGTATGGATTTATTATTAATAAATAAGGATAAAAATCATTATGAATTAAGAAAAGATTCTTCACTATAGAAAATTGTGACATGGAAAATGATGTTGTGGTTAGTCTTGGGATATGATATCTAAGAATTACTCCATATTCAGAGGCACTACGAATTAATCCACGCATATATGTTGTAAAAGGAATTGTTATCATCTGTTAGATGAATCATAACACTAAGTTTGGATAGTATATATATAACCACTAAATACTTATGGAAATAAAAACCCTATATATATGGAGATATATTATAAGTGAATTATACGATTTGAGGTTGCATGGAAGAAACCTATCTAGGTAGTTTGAGGTTTTACGTGATGGACCATTTCAGGATGTATTTCCATAATCCTCATCAATTCAAGGGAATTTATTGGTGTTATTGGGGATTCATAAATCCATCGTATCACCCTAAGAATAGAGAACTATATCTTTATTGGGGACTATGTGGTTCTCATCAAGGTTGAAAATTTTCTATACTACACTAAATAAGGTGTGAATGATATGAAAATTCATCTAGACCTATGATATAGGGTACTTCGTTACAAGGAGGACCATTACTGTAGGGTGTTGGAATTTCACCAGGGGGAAAATATCTATAAATAGACTCTACCATAATTTTCTAAATATTTTCATTTTCATGATACAATTGGGAAAAAAATTTCATAAAAGAAATGGCCTTGATAACTTTAAGGGGATAATTGGTAGATTATGTGACAATTATCTAGTATTTATCGATGACATGATAGAAGGATAGTGAAGGAAGTCTGAGTTAGGACTCCAATGGATGGATACTCCATTGAAACTATGTACATGATCTACCAACATTGTGTTCTGATGCATAAATAAGATTTAAGGGCTTTTCTTAGAGTTAATTAGGGTATCACCAATTTTTTATTCACTAATTGTTAGAAAATTGAATGGGAAAACTTGTGGCCCTTTACAAATGTGTATAAGAGTATGCTCCTCGTTTTCAAGAGTACACTCATTGGAACCAAGTGAAAATTATTCAAACATGGATGATACCATGTTGATAGAAATATATGCTCCCATTTCATTAAACATTTCATTAATAGTATGCACATTCAAGACTCAAAAAAATGGCGGATTAAATATGGTTTTCCTCATAAAAAGAGGATCTTTAATGGTGGGTAGTTCCCATTGGATCATTTAGTGGGACGATACATGTTCAATCATTTGATGGGATGGTTCCCACTAACTAATTTTATGGGAAGGCACTCATTCAATCATTTGGTTGGATGGTTCACAATATCCTAATATTAGTTTCAAAAAGTCTATATAAGTTTGGAATGATTTTGGAATAATTGGGAACCATATTTTCTTCTTGTCTCACCTTTACCTATTGCATTAGATCTTATGAGGTGGAAAAATAAAAATTAGTGTAGTGGATGTTATTAAGGGAATTTGGGTTAGAAGTGGTTGATTAATTTATTCCTTGATGATAGAATGTCCATGATCCACCTTCATTCAAATAAACTATCCATACAACCATTTTTTGTGGCCATATGGTTCATTTATATAGTTCATATACTTCTTATGGGAGAATGGATGACACACATGTCACCTTCACCTTGGGACAGTCCGATTCTACTTGACATTTTTTAAACATATTTCGCAATATGTCTTTTAAAATAAAGCATTTACAGATCAAGTAACCTTACTAATGATGAAAAGTTAAATAATTTGGATGTTAATTTTTCTATAATTTTTTTGGATGTTAAATTTTTTGAAACATAATCAATTTTTTATCCAAGGTAGAGATAGAGTACCAGGGAACCAAATCATTATTAAAGGAATAAAATTTATTCTTCATCATTTAAAAGTCATATCACCTAAACCTTATCATCTTAATGGTTAAATCAAGATTTTTTTTCTTTCTCATACATCTATATCTGTGATGGGGGTTCATGGTTTACTCTTTCCTTGGTTCTTTGAATATCCTCCTCTTGATAGTGTGCAATATTCTAAAACTCTCATAACCCACTGAGGTATATAAAAGAAAGAAACATGTTTGAAAACTCATTTTGTAGGTTCTCCCAACATATTTCATATAATTTTCCATAGGGAATCTATATTTTAAAGTATTATATCAAACCAATCTATCTTATAGTGAAATTTTAAACTGTATCATAGTCTTTCTATTTTCAAATATAGAGGTTGGGTATATTTTCTTATTTTAATATAGGGTTAAATTGGTCAGGTAATTATTGAAGGTGATCGTACTAACCTTTAATATACATAGCTATAAAGAAATAACATAAACAATTTGGGGCCTTATAAAGTCTATACCAACCATCAATTTTTTGTACCCATAATTTTATGGTGTTCGCATTATTGGGTAGAATTGGGAAGAAAAATGAGTGATTCAGTACTATGGATCTCTAATTCCATAAAATTTTGAGTATTTATGACAACCAATATTGGGTATATGAGGATTCAAATCCACCAACTTTGGATAAAACTTCCTATCAATCTCCGTAACTACACATATTCCTTCCATAACATCAATTCAATAAGTAAGAGCATCTAATTATTCTTGGGATACCACCAGTAGGGTTACCTCAAGTGACATTCCTAAATCAGTGGTTGAGGTTTCCCTATATATAGTAACTATTGGTAATAAATTGATATTATAGTCAAATAAGAAGAATATATTAATATTAACTTGATTTGGTGGATCTATTCCAATTTTTTTGGGATAATACATTTCTTATTGTTGAAGAGGGTTAATCAAAGGAGGAATTGCAGCTTCATCCTGAAGATCATACATAGTGGGTATGGTTCCCCTGAGATATTCAATATTTATTTTAAAAAGATTATCTATTTTATCCATGAATGGATAGATATCCTCTTCTAGTGATGAAATTTTACCATTTTCGAGTTTTGGATAGGTTGTGGATGTGTCCACACATTTTTTTTTTCTTGAAAATAATCCCACTGAGTTTTCAATAGTGTAATATTCAAAGGGGATCCCAAATGGTATTTCTATTGATTTTCAATATGTACTATTTCCTTTCATAACTCTATATGAGTGTAATTATCTACATATGACTCCCCTTTTCTATGTTCATAAATAGTCACATTTTTTCTAAATCAATTAATTCAATAGTGATGAAATTTACTAATGTCAAATCTGCAATAAGAAACAAAAAATTTCTTGGGGGGGATATATCTATCATCTGTGTATATTTATACCTGATGGATGATAATGGATATCACTATAAGTGTTAAAATTCCCCTATACCTACATGTTGGGGTTTCTTATGGGATATTATGGCTAAAGTAACAACTCTTCTTACATCCCAAACCTATATTCTTTTATGTGTCAAATGTGATGGAATGCCACAGAAAATACACCCATTTTGGGAACAAATATTTCAAATTGGTTAGAGTATTGTTAAAGAAGTCACCAAGAATATATTTGATGAATCATGGGGCTTATAGATAATAGTGATATGGTGTTTCCCCTTTTCCTCAATCAAGATACATTGATGGGCCTTAAGGGTTATATAAGAAGTCAGGAAGTGGACCTTCTATAAAGTTATAGTGGATTTCACCCCTCGATAGGATCTCTATCTGGGTTCCCTAGGGATGGAACATTTTTATTTTCAACTTCTTATATACTTTTGTTCACATATCAATGATTATTACCATAGTGAATAGAATTCATATGAGAAAACTCCTGAGAGGTTTTATAGATGTGGGGGACATCCTCCTCTACCTCTCTTAGAAAAATAGGCTAATAATTTTCTATCTTTTTAGAGTGACACTTGAAATGATTTTATATTGAGATAGTAATTTCGTTCCCCTAATATTTTCTCTATATGGTGTTTACCTTAATGGATTTATCCCTTAAAAAGTTTCTTGGTCTATTTTCAAGGTTGGAATTATCCCTTCATAGAGGTACCCTTTCACAATTGTATTAACCATTTAGCATTGAAAGCATTGATTAGGTGATATTCTATTTGAATACCTCAAATTTGAGGTATTTTTATAAATTAATATGTTATAGAATCAATGTGATATTTCCTAGAAGATTATATCAACCCTCACCATTGTACAGGTTTCACCAGACTATATTGAGGTATTGACCCCTTACAGTGTGATAATTGAATTTTTCATTTGTATTATTGATGGTAACAATAAACCAATAAGTTTAGTATCAGTAATAAGAATTCATATCCAATAAATGAATTTATTATGTAAGTATTCATATTGGTTTTAACATTATATTTTAGGAATTCCCCTATTCCTGATCATTTTTATTCAATGAAAACCTACATTCCAAAGGCATGAAATCATTGGGAAATACTAGTGACACTTTAGGTTTCATATTCATCAATAGGAAGTGAGGTTGGATCATCTCATAATGGGTTTTGATTCCTATTATAGTATATTCTCAATGATTTAAGATATTTTTTTGAATCCTTCCTGGTAAAAACACCAGCAAACTTAAGAAATTGATTTGATGAAAACATGAAATTAAGAGTATGTTGTACATGGGAGTTATAATATCTCTCATTTTATCAAGTTATTTGGTAAATCTATAGTTTAGATCAATATAGGTAGGAACTCTGGTAATTTTGACCATCTAGGGAGGAATTGGAATATTTTTAAAGGAGGAAAAAGGTGTTGTGGAGTTGGGACCATACCCATGAAAGGGGTTTCCTCCATATCTCTGTAAAGGGAAACACATCCCACATAGTTTAGTGAAACTTAATAGGAACATCCTACCATTTATGGACTTGTCACTAGAAACATGTTAGTGAATTTTATGTTTGGGTATCCATGAAAACATTCGAGTAGTTTAAAGCCATGTACAAAGGACTACTAGGTGAATGGTAGAAATAAATGGTTTATGTGGGACTTATATAGAAGTACACCCTTCTTGTTTATCTTGTCTTTTTGTAACTAGAAAATATAAGGAGTGATTGGGGAAAAAATTAGTAGGGAGGTTGTTTTATCATACCCATTTTAGGCGATGAGGAAATATTATTCTCTTCACATAAGGAAAAAAAATATGACTCATCTTATTCTTGTCATATGAGGAATTATTTATCATCATATGATCCTCACATATGAAATATTAGGCACATCACATAAGAATGATGGTTTCTTTTGTTCATCAAATATTAAGGTTGCTTAATCTTAGTATATACCACCTTCTTAGGGTGAGATGTAATGATAATGGTATAAGGATTAAACCTCAGTGAGGAATCATGCATATCCAAGTATGGTATGAATCAAAACCCATGTATTTGAGTTACACGGTTTAATATTATGTGAAAGGAAAAGTAAATAAAATTTAATTTCATGAAATAAGAACTACGTGTGATGATGTTTAAATTCATAAAGTATGTCCTATAAGGAAAAATGTTCCTTTAAATGTGTAACACCCCGATCTTCCACGGTACGCTTCTCTTTGAATAAAACAGTAGCGTGTGTTGTACGCAACTTCGAGTTCTAACACACACCACGACTAATCAAAGTAGCTATTATGAATAGTAATACCCAATTTTTGAAATTTTATAAATTTTATCTCTCAAAATAGACTTCATTTTTGGATTCAGAATATCGAAATTATCCTGGGGTGAAATTTTGGTATTTTTCTGATAACTTTCATATTTTGATGAACAGTGAAAATTACTAAATTTTAATTAAAAAAAACTCTTTTAATCAAAATAATTAATAGTGATAAATTATGAATTTGAGTGGTTTTAAATAATATTTAGAATATATATTTACCATTTAATCCAATTTTGGTCATTGGACATAATTTCACATTTTAACCGGACATAAACAAGTGTCAATCTTTTGATAGTTATTGTTTCTTAAAAACACGCTTTTTGTTTTAACAAAGGGAATTAATTTTAAATTAACAAATGAAACTTCTATGTTTTTAATTTGGTAAAATAGACTTCATTATTGAATTCGGAATATCAAAATTAGCTTAGGGTAAATTTTGGTATTTTTCTGAAAACTTTCAATTTTTGATGAATAGTGAAAAACACTAAGTTACTGTTTAAAACCATATTTTTATTTAAATAATTACTTATATTATTTAAATTTATTTTAGGTCAAAATAGATACATAACACCTATATAAATTCAATTTAATTCATTAGAGGTAGTTAATAATAATTTTAGATATATAAAAATTTTATTGAACATTTTCACTGTCTTTTACCCACCTCCTAGGAGAATTTGTAATTTCACATAAAACATAAATTTACTGCTTTTGTGAGTGGAATTTAAAAAATCCGAGAGACATGGTTAATATAAAGGAGTAAAATTTGGTTCATTGAGATGAAAATAATTTTTGGTGAATAGTAACTTTTTAATTTTATTTATCACGGTTAAAAGTAAATAGGGCAATTAAGGGTAAAAATGATATTAATATTACACTAAAACATGTCCTAGTTCTATTGGACAAGTGTATAACAACCAAAAACAACCTTAGGAATAAACTATTATCATTTAAGTCCACTTGGATTAGATTAGGACATTTATTATTATTTAATTCAAAGAAGAGTTAAAAGAGTTAAAATCAAAGTTTATTTAGTAAATAAATTTTAATATAGGGTTATAAATAATATAAATTCGATTTTAAATATTCATTAGAAATATAAGAAGATTTACTACATAATGGTAGTTTATTTATAATTTTTATACATTAAATAATTTAATTTATTTATGACACAATGTTGATGCAGTAATTACCTAATAAATGAAATATTAAAATAATTGATATTATAAATATCAAAATAAATATAATTTGAGACTTTTTATGAATTACAATACTTTTATAGGTTAATAGGACACATTATTATTGATTATATAAATTGTTTTCGAAGTAATAATGCTGTTATTAATTTATCAAAAACAAAATACCCAATAGTGTCAAAATTGACATAAAAGAGTTTTTAAAACAAATATTATATTTTTAATTTATATTCAATTCCTAAAAATCTAAGGTTAGGCCAAGAGACTTATATAATGATATGGGTATCATTAATGGATATCTTGGGGGTCTCTTGAAGGTATATAGTATGTTTATTAACTATATAATATAAAAATACAAAGTGACATGGTAAGTGTCAAACTAATTAACTAAGAGTTAAAACTAAAAGATAAGGTTAATATAATGACCCAAAACTGTCTAAATTCTGTTGGTTGAGTGGTTTTTGACCCATCCCCACCTTAACATTTAAATAATACACTTTGGAGCCATTAGAAACCGAATATGAATTTATTATAAAATAATATTTCTAGCTTTTCCAAAGGTTCCCCTCACCCCTCTTATAAAAAGGAACTCCCCCTTATCACTAATTAACACATTCAAAGCCTTTTGGATCAGACAAAACCTGCCCAAATACTCTCTCAACATCCCTCAATACAACCTATAGGCCTTAGTTTGATCCTAAAGCCATCCTAATGATCCCTTTTAATCAAATCAAAAGGAAGAACCCGAAGAAGAGGTAATGTTTTCACCACCCTCTTTCAAGTTCCTTTCTTCTTCAACTTCTTCTTTATTTGTTATTCCCATTATAAAATAATAACTATAGTATATTATATATACTGTTATGTTATTATAAATATGGTACAACCATATTCAGTATTCTATCCATCTTTTGAATGACATGTCACCATACGTGCGTACGTACGGCTTACCGTCTCCACGTCGTGGTGTAATTGTTATTCAATAAATTATTATTTGGATGTGTATAATAATGATGTGTAATTCATGTAAATAATAAATATAACATGATAATGATTCTTTATATATGATATAACATCCAATTATATATTATTTTAATATCAAAATAATGATATTGTCACTCGTGCGTACGTACGGACTACCGTCTCCACAAACGTGATGAGATTCATTCTCAATCGTATCCATTAAAGTATAATTATCATTTGATGATTTAAAAATAATGTTTAAGGACATGATATCATTCTGGATATGAATAAGATACATCCTATCCATGACAAACATGTCTTACGTAACAAAACGTATAAAAGAAAATGAGTAAGTTTACACCCAAAACAATGATAATACTAAGATATTATTAACAAATCAATGTTAAAAGATAATATTTGATATCATATTAATGTATATGATTATTGTATAATTTAATAACAATTATTTCACCATTATAAAGGAGGTTAACCTACCCTCAACCAAGGAAAAGTACAAGGGAAGGGTTTATTTCACAATCTCTTCATTATCCGACGTTGTTTGTACGTAATTATCTAATGAGACTTCTTTATCATCCACATCCACGTTTCTTAAAAATTTATTTCAAAACTTTTTTACTATTTACTAGAATATAGATTAAAGTCATTTATACCCTTTTTTGACTTTTTATAAGAGGTTTATAAATGAATCTTTCGATCGTTTTCCAAACAAGGTCCTTTTTAACCTTTTCGAAAGAATTAAGGTAAGAATGTTTTTTTTAACTTATATGGCGGGTGCGACTATTTTCTGCCATTATAAAATCATTGAAGCTTCCCTTACAAGCTTATAAGAATATTTTCAAAGAAAATGTTTTATTTTATAAATATATGACTCTTAAATGATTTCAAAATAGAAAGAGATATTTCTCTAAAAAGAATTTTGATTTCATCTATGTCAACATCCTTGGATGGATTTTATGTTTATTTGGAGTTGATTTATTATGATACAAAACTTCAATATTGTATTGATGGTTTTGTGATATGTTTGAATGTGGATATGTTATTTTTATACCATTCATGGTTTATGAAGAAAGTATTGACATTTTGTATGCTAGTTTTAATACAAATGTTTATGTTATGTTTAAACCTATACATATGAGGAATGCATTGGACTTAATAAGTGACGGGTGGAGCCCACTATAGCTCCTCGATGCATCGGTAGGTCTCATGAGACAAACTAGTGTCTTGGCACAAGGTCTTGACAAAATCTTATTTGTAGTCTTGGCACGAGGCCTTGGCTATGTGGTTATGATAGTCTGGAATTATGCATTCCGTCATTATGAAAGTAGTTATTGATATTGCATGTGATTATTTGACTAGTAGAATATCCATGTGATTAAGTAAATGGCATTATTTTGTTTTATCTTTTCCATATTATGCTTAAGTCCAAGTTTAAAAGGATTTTTTTAGTTAAACATTGCCTTAAATGTTTATGTTTTTTATGAATGTTTCAGCTATATTGTTATCCTTACTGAGCATCTGAGCTCACCCCTTTCAAAGTTTTATTTTTCCCAAGATGTGATGAAGTAATTTATGAATGAACTACAGGGATAGTATGAGGGGATATGAAGACAAGATTTTTTTTAGTATTTTTCACTTTATTATGTAATGTAAACTTTATGAATATATCTACTGTTTCCAAGACTACTAAACTAATCGGTCTTTCGAGAATTGATCTTTCTTGTGATCATGCCAATGTTATGTAATAATGCACCGACTCTGGGTGACTGGGGTCGGGTCATTACAGTTGGTATCAGAGGAAGTTTAGTACAAACCTTGGAAGCTAGATTTAGATAAACTCTGATTAGAGCACATAGATTTAAGATGGACTTTGAGGATTAGTATAGAAGAAATTACTAGAATTTCGGTATTGAAGAGATTTTGTGAGTTTTCCAAGCAATACATCCCTATCTGGATACGACCAGGTAGAGGCGGCTCTGACACAGATGTACCTAGGGGTAAAACCCAGAAACACCACTTTGAGCTAGACTCGAACGGGAACTGGTTCACGATAATGGGCCTTGTTGCACTCTTGGTTATGACACTCCCGAGGGATATGCTTAGGATAATTCTCATTTTCTTTACAAACCATTATGAAGGGCTCATGAGTATATACTAACTTAAAGAAAACATTTTTATGATTATGGATTATATCCATAAACTGTTAAATTTTTGTTAGGTATTTTACAAGTTTGGAATTATTCATTGCATTTCATAAACTGACCTAGTTTATGTTATTGTATAGAAATGGCACACAATAGAAGGAATGTGAACTCCAGTAATACGTATGATCCAAAGAGTAAGAAGGATCGTATCTTTAATGTTCCTAAGACCGAATTCAGAAGGGAAATAGTCTCCCACGTATTATCATCATATGAAGAAATAGTATCATGTGTTGATAAGATAAGTAAAGAATTCTCGGAGTCCTATGGCTTTGAAGGGAATCTAGATAAGAAAAGGATGGAAGAGAGAAGGACAGATAAAGGGAAGAAGGTAAAGAAGGGTTTTCCCATATGTGATAACTGTGGAAAGAATCACCTGGGAAAATGCTTGAAGGGAATGGGAGTATGTTATAAGTGTAAAGAAAAAGGACACCAAGTACGTGACTGCAAGTGTAAGAAAAAGGTTTCAAATGTACAATACTTCATCTGCAAGGAGTTTGGACACTACACGAACCAATGTCCCAGTCATCAGACTATGCCGAAAATGATGCTATTGGATAATAATCAAGTTATGATACAACCACAGATGAAGAGGAATGACTAGTGTTCTTATGTTGTTATTTTAGAATTATTTCATTTAAGTATTGTATCAATGATGTTCTGGAAATAAATAAGGATTGTACTGCAGTACTATTTCATTAAGGATTTGAGATTTTATGGTACTAAGAGAAGTGACACTACAACGAGTTAAAATTTTTCGAAATTACATGGTTGAAGGAAAGATAAACCTTAATATGGTCCTAATATTGAGGTAGTGATTTTGGAATAAGAGATGGTTAATTTTCATAATTAAGGATGTTGCGGTGTTGTAAAAGAATATATGAGGAAGGTGTTCACAAGTTATTACCTGGAAAAAAGGATCCTCATTATGTTTAACTTCCTTGTAAATTTTGGACTGTGAGTTTGGATAGTAGTATTTTGGATAAGTCTAAAGGTTGGAATGGATTAAGTTTGAAAGGTTATTTTTGGATTTTTATAAAAGGACAACATGCAGACCGTGTGATAACCCGTCGCGTCGGACAAAGCTGCGGGAATCGAACCCACAACCATAGTGCGATTGGGATTTATCGCCTACCACTGGACTATGTGAAGTCCCTTAATTATATAATGTAGTTTCTTTTTTAAAAGGGTCTGATATGTGAATTATAAATTCATTATATTTGTAACCCTATACGATTAGGATAAATATAGTATTTTTGAGTTGTATTATGTTTTGGAGTGAAAGATGAGTTTGTGGTAGAAATTTATTAATGGATAAAACTCTAATTATAAAGTAAGTATATCTCCTTATGATCTTAGCCAATCTCATAAATAAATTCCTCAACATTAAGAAAAGGTACTTAGAACAAAAATGTTGTCCTTGATGGTACCTTATATCATCACTAATTTATGTCTATGGGATTGTTGGACTTTTCATAGCCATGTTCTCTACCACTCTCCATCAGATAATTGATGGTTAGATTTCTCTTCTATATCCATATTTTCCTACATGGAACCCTAGTATGTGTTGTTTTTGGTAATCTTCATACTTACAACTATTTATTTTAAATAGAGGCCTCATTAATTCATTTTTCTATGTGGGATTTCAACTAAGATATTTTGAAATGTCAAAAATGTGTTATCCTAATACCTTATGTTTTGTTGAACCGATGGTATTTTAAATCATCATAGATTGATGAATTTTAGGACCTCAATTTTAAACTTGTTTGTGATTGATGACATCAATAACTACCTATAAATATTTACATTTTTTCTCCAATTATATGTCTCTAATTACCACCAATTTTCTCCTAATCGAGGTCATAATTTTGTGGTGACCCTTTCATTTCTCTTTTCCTCTTATTAAGAATAAATTTTATTAACCAAATTTCCGATGTGGGTTTTCCCACAAAGATATTTTCTATTTTCAACCTTTATTTTTGAATAACAATATCATATTGTGAGGATGCAATTTATTGAAGGATGGGATAATGTAACACCCTGAGCTTCCATGATACGCTTCTCTTTGAATAAAAATGTAGTGTGTGTTGTACGCAACTTCGAGTTCTAACACACACCACGACCAATCAAAGTAACCGTTATGAATAGTAATACCCACTTTTTGAAATTTTATAAATATTATCTCTCAAAATGGACTTAATTTTTGTATTCATAATATTAAAATTATCCTAGGGTGAAATTTTGGTACTTTTCAGATAACTTTCATATTTTGATGAATAGTGAAAATTACTAAATTTTAATTAAAAAATTTTTTTTTAATCGAAATAATTAATAGTGATAAATTATGAATTTGAGTGGTTTTAAATTATATTTAGAATATATTTTGACCATTTAATCCAATTTTGGTCATTGGACATAATTTCACATTTAAACCAGACATAAACAATTGTCAATCTTTTGATAATTATAATTTCTTAAAAACACGCTTTTTTGTTTTAACAACGAGAATTAATTTAAAATTAATAAATTAAACTTCTATGTTTTTAATTTGGTAAAATAGAATTAATTATTGAATTTGTAATATCAAAATTAGCTTAGGGTAAATTTTTGGTATTTTTCTGAAAACATTCAATTTTTGATGAATAGTGAAAAACAATGAGTTACTGTTTAAAACTAGCTTTTTATTTAAATAATTATTTATATTATTTAAATTTATTTTAGGTAAAAATAGATACATAACACCTATATAAATGCAATGTAATTCATTGGAGGCAGTTTATAATAATTTTAGATATATAAAAATTTTATTGAACTTTTTCACTGTCTTTTGCCCACCTCTTAGGAGAATTTGTAATTTCACATAAAACTTAATCTTACCGCTTCTAGAAGTGGAATTTAGAAAATCTAAGAGACATGGTTAATATCAAGGAGTAAAATGTGGTTCATTGAGATGAAAATAATTTTTGGTGAATATTAACTTTTTACTTTTATTTACCACGGTTAAAAGTAAATAGGGTAATTAAGGGTAAAAATGATATTAATATTACCCTAACACATGTCCTAATTCTATTGGACAAGTGTATAACGACCAAAAATACCTTAGGAATAAAATATTATCATTTAGGTCCACTTGGATTAGATTAGGACATTTATTATTATTTAATTTAAAGAAGAGTTAAAAGAGTTAAAATCAATGTTTATTTACTAAAACATTTTTAATATAAGTTTGTACATTAGATAAATTTGATTGTAAATATTCATTATAAATATAAAAAGATTTTCCACATAATGGTATTTTATTTATAATTTTTAGACATTAAATAGTTTAATTTATTTATGACACAATGGTGATATAGTAATTCCCTAATTAATGAAATATTAAAATAATTGATATTATAAATATCAAAATAAATGTAATTTGAGACTTTTTATGAATTAAACTAATTTTATAGGTTAATATGACACATTTTTATTTATTATATAAATTTGTTTCAAAGTAATAATGCTTTTATGAATTTATAAAAAACAAAATACCCAATAGTGTTAAAATTGACATAAAAGAGTTTTTAAAACAAATATTATATTATTAATTTATATTCAATTCCTAAAAATCTAAGGTTCTTCCCAGAGACTTATATCATGATAGATGTCTCATTAATGGACCGTTTTGGAGTTTCTTGGAGGTATATAGTAAGTTTATTAACTATATAATATAAAAATACAAAGTGACATGGTAAGTGTCAAACTAATTAACTAAGAGTTTAAACTAAAAGATAAGGTTAATATAATGACCCAAACCTGTCTAAATTATATTGGTTAAGTGGTTTTCGACCCATACCTACCTTAAACTTTAAATAATCCACTTTGGAGCCATTAGAAACCTAATATGAATTTATTATAAAATAAAATATCTATCTTTTTCAAAGTTGCCGCTCACCCCTCTTATAAAAGGGAACTCCCCCTTCTCACTAATTCACACATTAAAAGCCTTTTGGATCGGCCAAACCCTACCCAAATACTCTCTAAACTTCCCTCAATACATCCTAGAGTCCTTAGTTTGATCATAAAGCCAACCTAAGGATCCCTTTGATAAAATCAATAGGAAGAACCCAAAGAAGTGGTAATGTTTTCACCACCCTCTTTCAAGTTCCTTTCTTCCTCAACTTCTTCTTTATTTGTTATTACCATTATAAAATAATAAATCCAGTATATTATATATACTATGATGTTATTATAAATATGGTACAAACATATTCAGTATTCAATCCATCCTTTGAATGACATGTCACCATACGTGCGTACGCACGGCTTACCATCTCCACGTCGTGGTGTAATTGTTATTCAATAAATTATTATTTGAATGTGTATAATAATGATGTGTAATTTATGTAAATAATAAATATAACATGATAATGATTCTGTATATATAATATAACATCCAATTATATATTATTTTAATATCAAAATAATGATATTGTCGCTCGTGCGTAGGTACGGACTACCGTCTCCACGAACGCGATGAGATTCATTCTCTATCGTATCCATTAAAGTATAATTATCATTTGATGATTTAAAAATAATGTTTAACGACTTGATATCATTCTGGATATGAATAAGATACATCCTATTCATGACAAACACAGCTTAAGTAACAAAACATATAAAAAAACAAGTAAGTTAACACCCGAAACAACGATAATACTAACATATTATTAACAAATCAATGTTAAAAGATCATATATGATATCATATTAATGTATATAATTATTTTGTAATTAAATAACAATTATTCCCCCATTATATAGGAGGTTAACCTACCCTCAACCATGTAAAAGTACAAGTTAAGGGTTTGTTTCACAATCTCTTCATTATCTGAGGTTGTTTATACATAATTATCTACTGGGACTTCTTTATCATCCACAGTGATGTTTCTTAAAAATGTATTTCAAAACATTTTTACTATTTACTAGAATATGGGTTAAAGTAATTTATACCCTTTTTTGACTTTTTATAATAAGTTTATAAAAGAATCTTTTCATCATTTTCCAAACAAGGTCCTTTTTAACCTTTTCGACAGAATTAAGGTAAGAATGTTTTTTAACTAATACGGCGGGTGCGGTTATTTTCCACCGTTATAAAATTTTCGAAGCCACCCTTACAATATTATAAGAATATTTTCAAAGAAATGTTTTATTTTATAAATATATGAATCTTAAATGATTTCAATATAGAAAGAGATATTTCTCTAAAAAGAGTTTTGATTTCATCTATATCAACATCCTTTTATGGATTTTAAGTTTATTTGGAGTTGATTTATTATGATACAAAACATCCATATTGTATTGATGGTTTTGTGATATTTTTGACTATGGATGTGTTATTTTTATACCATCCGTGGTTTATGAATAAATTATTGACATTTCATATGCAAGTTTTAATATGAATGTTTATGTTATGTTTAAACCTGTTCATATGAGGAATGCATTGGAATTAATAAGTTATGGGTGGAGCCCACTATAGCTCCTCGATGCATCGGTAGGTATCATGAGACAAACTAGTGTCTTGGGAAAAGGCCTTGAAAAAATCTTATTTGTAGTCTTGGCACGAGGCCTTGGCTATGTGGTTATGATAGTCTGGCATTATGCATTCCATCATTATGAAAGTGGTTATTGATATTGCATGTGATTATTCGACTAGTATAATATCCATGTGATTAAGTAAATGGAATTATTTCATTTTATCTTTGCCATATTATGCTGAAGTTCATGTTTAAAAGGCTTTTGTTTTAGTTATACATTTCCTTAAATGTTTATGTTTTTTTTATGAGTGTTTCTGCTTTATTGTTATCCTTACTGAGCATCTGAGATCGCCCCTTTCAATGTTTTATTTTTCCTAGGATGTGATGAATAATTGATGAATGACCCATAGGAATAGTATGAGGGGATATGAAGACAAGATGAAATTGTAGTAGTTTTCAATTTATGATGTAATGTAAACTTTGTGAATATATCTAGTGTTTCCAAGACTACTAAACTAATCGTTCTTTCGAGACTTGATCTTTCTTGTGATCATGCCAATGTTTTGTAATAATGCACTGACTCTGGGTAACTGGGGTCAGGGCGTTACAAAATGGGTTGGTGTCGGAATTATGAAGTTGTGGAATATTATGGTTTATTCTGGAAAATTAGAAATATGAAGGTATTTTTGGGAAACCATGAGGAGGATCACAAATTTAGTTATTTAAGGAAAACAAGAGGATAAATTACTTTGAGGAATATGAGGAATCCAATAAGAGAATTTATAAAGATGGAATTTATAGTAGGATTGGTCACCTATGTAGGAGACATTTTCAAATTGGGCACTAAGGTAAGGATTGGGTGAATTGGCGCCTTTGTAGGAGGCTTGGGTGAAGTGGTTATCTGGTTAAAAACTAGGGTGAAGTAGCACCAAGGTTTGGGACCTAGGTCAAGTAGCACCCATGTATAGAACTAGGGTTATTTTTCACTATATTATAATTTTAGTATACTCCATTAGTTGTAATGAGTTTAGCATGTTAAAAATGGCATCAATTTGGTATGGTCTATTAGTTGGGATTGTCAGAACCAAAATACCATACCATTAGGTTACACCTCGACGGTGGGGAGACTATTGAAGGATGGATGGTTAACAATGACTCAATGTTGTGATTTTAAGATATAATTGTGGTTCCTATATATTTTTTATAGTATTTTCTTTTTTACATACCATAAATTTAAGTGATTTTTTCACCCAGGCATTCGTAAGAAGTATCACACTATGGAGGGCCATTTTTTGGTGGTTGGGCATGAAGAAAAATGTAGCTAAGTTTGAGGGAGGATGTCTAACCTATAAATATATGAACATTGGACATCAATGACTGGTAAACATGTCGTTATCATTACCCAAACCCATATAATAATGAGTGTATATTTCTATATATTTTATTAGAAAGTTACTAAGGACTCTGAAATCATGATTCTATTTGGGTATTTATAGTAATCCATACCAAGTCAAATAAATTCTTAATAATTTTGAAAAATAATTCAGTTGATGAGTATGAAATTACATATATTTGGTAGGTTTTAATTTTTCACATGGTACTGATTTTGATTCTATCTTATTAAGACCTAATATTTACCTCATATTTTTAGCAATATTTTTAAAAGGCTATTCAAACAAAGTTATCGATGAACATAGATTACGACCCTTAAACTAATGGGTTGTATAAGTGTAAAATTCAAACCCTAGAAGACAAAATCATAACATTTGAGATGGCCATTAATTGTTCATTAGACAAAAAATTTCCATTATTAGAGATTTTATATAATAATTGTTATAAGGAGTTGATATAAATGGAAATTTTGATACATTGTATGGATGACCATGTAGATCACCACTTTTTTGGGAATATGAATGTCTAACATCACCGATTAGACATAATTTTATATATGAAATAATTGAGAAGATCCAAATGATTGGAAAATAAATGGAAACACCCCAAATTAATCATAAATATTATGTGGATCATAATTATCATCCTTTTTATTTTGAGCCATGTGGCCATGTTTTCTTGTGAGTATATTTATGGTTAAGCCAAAATCATTTGGGAAAGATGGTAATGTTAGCTCCAAGATATGTTTGACATTTTTTAAATTCCTAAGTGAATTAATAGAGTGTCTAATAGAATAGATTTTCCATGAATATTAAATTTATTCCATAATGTTTTCCATGTATCTTAATTAAATAAGTGTTTTCTATATCCAAATCATGTTATTAGATGATAACATTTTAAAATTGAGCTAGATTATATGTTCATTCACTAAATTTTTTTAATTATAGATAAGAAAGATAGTATATTTGAAGTTAGATATATCTCCTTGGTCTACTTATTTTGAAAAAATGGTCAATCACATGATGAATATTGGGATAGTAACAAGTCTGTTTAAGAGAAATGGAAAATTATCTTTTGTAACATCACTAAACTATAGATTTTATTTGGAAATAAATTCCAATGGTGGGGAGAATGTGACACCCATCGTTTGAGGTATATCACTACTGTTTTATATATTAAGTAATGAAGACTGTTGGTTTGGATTAAAGAAGTTTGGTGGAGAGTATCAGTTTGGAAATAGAATTTTGTCTCTCTAAACGTCACTCCACAGTGGCATTGACTATGGTGTAGGTCATGGTTCTATGATATTTTTTATGTTGGGAATATTGTTATGAACATATGAAAAGACACCATAAAACCGTAGGTATTCTCATTTTGTGTCTATGGTGAGAAGGATCATCCCCCTCTAGGAAGTGGGAGGGTCAACATGCCATAGTAGTAAACGTGGTGGCCATGTCAAGTTGAGGTTGGCCTTGTGCATGGGGATTTGAAATTTGGTTGGTAGAATCCACTATATCAAATTCCAAGATGTGGTGGCCTGAAAAAGGCTCGGAAAGAGCCACCATGTCATGGTTAAAGTCATAGTATCAGTTACCTAAAATTTATAAATGAATAAAACCGCTAAAATTTTTATGGCAAGATACAAACCTTGAAGGGGAATAATATGTGAAATGTGTGGGGCTCTTTAAGTCAAATTTTCATAAAATAATTATAATTATGTATTTTTATTTTCATATTTGATATCTTTTTAATTGAGTTAATATAGAACCATTATGTGACCTAAAGTATCAGAATACAAGACTTGAAGACCCATATATACAAAGGCACTAAAAATTTGATCTGACTGCGCTGAAGCTACTCCCATATAGTCAAAGAGATACAAATTTTTCCCTATAAACCCTTATCTAATAACTCCTTGATAGGGAATATGAACATCAAATTTTTGAAGGTGATTTGGGTAAATATATTCATTTGTAATCCTTTTCCTTTGGAATATACTAGATAGACATATTAGAGTAAGGTGTATTCTATCCCACTATACTTTTACTTGAATTTGGAATCCTATGCTATTAACAGTAATGATTTTGATTCCCAATAGAAAACATTTAGACATATTATTTTGAAATTAGTTTTTCATTCTAACAGGGTTTTCAAATAATTTGTTTATGGGTGTTAATGATATGCATGTGTGGGTCATTTTTGGTTCATACTTGGCTACTGATATTGAATTTAGTGATACATGTATTTTCACTACTAATGGTTGAATTAAATTTGGTGAATAGTGTTCTGTTGATAAGTTAGTCCATTCATGGATTCTTATAGAGAGGGGGTTTCATTAAGTTCATGATTTGGCATCTATGGTAAAAAAGTTGGTATATTTCATGGAATTTATTCACTGTATAGTTTCATATATATATATATATCTTATATATTGGAAATCATGTACAAAATTTATGTGTGTGTGTGTGTGTTTTTATTTAATGACAACATACTCCTATCCTAGTTTAATGTGTAGAAAGTCACTATGGATTACCAACTAGAATTTATACTTAACCCTTACATATGCACTTTAGTGTATATTAAACTGTTGTTTATCATGATACAAGTAATTGAAAGGTATCCTTAATTAAAAGTGAATCCCATGGATGTGGTGGTGATAGATGTTAGAGTCTAGATCTTGGAGTTTCTCACTATTTAGAGCATACATATGCACTATGTTTTTCACTAGATTTGTCTTGGGAGTCTTCATTTCTTATAAACATGTTTTATTTTTTCTGCGTCATGCTATGATTTTGATCAGCTGTTGTTTTTTTCATGATAATTGGTTATATTTTATCATGCAAGATTTTTTTTTGTGTTTTATTAATACAAGAAGAAGTTATATGAGGTTAAATCATCCCCCAATGCTTTTATATACCAATAAAATTTATTTCCATCCTTTGGTGCTTGGGGTATACACCTAAGTTAGGTGTCGTTAAAGTCTTTTACAAGCCAATATATTAGGGTTGGGATGTTAAAAGGGTAATTAGTTTGATATAGTTTATTAGTTTGGATACTAAGAATATAAATATAATGTATTGAGACATAAAATATGGAGTTTCATAGGAAGAAATAACCTATTTATACTAAGCCTCAAGTTAACAGTGTAGTATGGGTATAAAAAATGTGGTGAACACTTCTAGTTGATTTGTTACCTCATCATTGTGGGTTTAGATGATGAGTATTGTGTATCAATATTTAATAATAGAATTCATACTCAAACTTAATCATACATATTATATTTTATGGATCATGGTTTTAAAGTTTAACATTTTGAATTTTTGGTTGCGAAACTATATACGGTGAAACATGTGACTTTAATATAGTTGGGTACTAAGTGGAAATTTCACTATAGATGTAGGTAAATCTCACCTACTAAGATATTAAGGAACTTTTAAGAGGGAGATACTAAAAATGTGGTTTTATCCAAACCATAGGTAAATCAATACCTCATGAGAATCATTGTGCAATATTTATATGCTATCAAAAAATGGAACTAGTCGTATAAAAATTGTTATGTTGATCACTCACTTGGATTCCAAAGGTATAATCCAATTATCTTTCGAGGTGATGTGGGACCTGAATAGGTTGTGTCATAAATAGGATGGATCAAACAAATATTCAATTTACCAAGGGATCCAACTAACACTAAGGTGAATCTATTTGTCTATATTCTTGGGGATTTGGAATGTAATTTTTGATATCTAATTGCCTAAGATAAGCTTGATTAATGCTTTAATTGGGGGGGGGGATTTCAAGAATTATTAGTAAAAATTATATGAACATACCTTCTTTATATCAAAGAAAATATATTTCATTCATCTAAAGAAATGTGACCTTTTTGTTATGGAATATGGAGATTGGTTTATGTACCTGGTCTACTTTTAATTGGAATGGGTAACTGGTGAATCTCTCAAAGGATGGATGTTCAAGTTCGGTTTATGACTATAAATTCACTCTAAAGTAGTGATGTTATATATCAAAACAAATAAAAACATGGTGAATAAGGAAATGGTGGTATAGAAGGACATCACTAAAAATATTTGTGGATGAAACACCTTTTTATATCCATGAATATATGGAAACTATTAAATCATAAACAATGGTAGTAAGGAAAGATACTCCAAAGTTAATAAATCACATGATGACCAATCTATGGAGTTGTATTATTTTCCTCCATAAATAAAAAAACTTGGGTTTTTTATGTGCCTCTTTGGACTAATCCAAATGTAATGTGTGACAACACTTTGAGAGTGTCACATCTATGTCTAGATGGGGAACATCAATTTTTTTAAAAAAATCCCTTAATTTTGAGTTTTTATAATTTTATAGTGTGAAATATAATTAAGATTCACAACTAGGATGGCCTCATTAGATTGGATATCATTATTAGCATAAAAACTGCCATAAATATTCTAAGAACACCATAACGTCACAATAGGGTCAATAAAACCATGGGGGTATGAGTATTACAGTAGAGGTTGACTGTATGCTTTGTGGAGCCAAGTAGGTTATGGTTCATGAAGAATCGAGTACTTCGATGGTATAAGGTTTTATTCTTCTAAATAATACATTAATGAATATTTTATTTCACACTATCACATCAAATTCTTTTGTTGTTTCTCGAGTAGTGAATTAAATGAGTTTGTATATGGAAATGATACCTTATTTCTCAATCATTAAGATACATATTGCATAAAACCTTGAGATTTTTTAGTAAATTTATTTATTTAATATATTAAATTTCATGTTACACCATGTTATGCTTTCATTACACGCAACATCATCTTAGCCTATGTTGCACGAAACACTGGGTTTCTACAAAACAACATTTTTTTCTAATTATTTAAATAATAAAATTATAAACAAACCGTTAATTTGGTGGGAATGAATAATAATAAACAAACTATGAAATTTTATTCAATATTTTTTTAAATTCATAAAATAGATTTGATAGACATAAGAAAGGAATAAATCCTATTTTATGCATAAAAAGCAATATGATTCTAAAAGCAGTTTTATCTCCTGTTAATTTAAGACCTATTTTAGAACTAAATTTTTTTACTATTAATGTTATATTTCAATAAACAAATAATATTTTTTAAATAAGAATTTCAAAATTATCTCAAGATGATTTTTTGGTATTTTTATGAAATGTTCCATCTTTTGATGAATAGTGAAATTTTTGTTTTTTATTAGAAATAGTATTTTATTTACAATGTAAAATTATATTTTTTTATTAATATTAATCAGTTAGTTTTACTTTAAAATAATAATATTGTTTTTTTTAAAATTATTTCATAAAAAAATTTATTATAAAACCATTTTATATTTTAAAGGGGCATTTTTTCAAAAAACTGTTGTTCAAGGATTTTAACCGGTTTTATTTAAAATTAATGTTTGAAACTTCCCTATTTTTAATTTTAAAAATGGATTTCATATTTTTATTTTTACATTTTAAATTTAGTAAACATTTCCCTTTTTATTTTTTCCCAATATGAATAGTAACCTTTTTAAATTTTTTCACCACAGTAAAGGGTAAATTGATTAATTTAGGTTAACATAAAATTATTAGGAATATAAAATGACACTAACACTTGAAAAAAATTATTGGATGAAGAAACCTAGACCCTCAACACATAAGTATTGAAATTAAATTTGTTAATAGACACTTTTCCATGAAAATCACTTGTAAATTATTTAAATCAAAGAATGTCACAAAATGTATCATTATTTTTCCTCAATATCCCTTATGTGTCTACATGAGGAAAAAGTTATATTATGAATGAATATAACAAAAAAATTAACTTAATAAAAAACATTGCAGACATAAATTTATTTTTAACTTTTTGAGTCACATATATAAAATTATGGTATTTATAATATTTTATTTAATAAATATTTAAAGATGTGACCTTCATGTTTTAAATAATATTTTATTTTTATATAGGGTATCACATAATATATATTATACTATAAATATTATTCTGAAAAATAGATTATTTATCTTTTTCATGGTATTTTATTTTTATTGTTAGAGAAAAAATAGTATATTAACCAATTACACAACATTGATGTAATAATTATTCTATTAAGGACAATATCAAATAAATGTTACTAAAAATATTAAAATAAATATTATTTGAGATAATTAATTTGAATTAATAATTTTCTACATCAACTTCACCTCTTAGGGATATAATTAAATATTTGGTTCAAAATTAACTTATTATATATATATTCTTAAATGTCCAATTAATGAATACTGTCAAAATTGACACTAATGATATTTTATCAAAATAATATTTTATTAAATTATTTAAAAGTAATGAAACTTATTTAAAAATAAAAAAAATATGGTATAAAATTTCATATGTTTTTCATTTATAGTCTAATTTACATCACATAAGTAAAAAATTAAAACATTTTAATAATGAAAAATTTATTATCTTTATTAAAATTAAAATTGGGTAACTAAGGGTTAATCAAAAGGTAGGGTTAAAAATAATACCAAAACGTGCCTAAACTATATTGGTTTTGGATATTTAAACCTCATATAATCTTATTTTGGAATAAATTTCCTTTTGAATGTATTTTATTGAGATTGAATTTATATTAAATTAATATTTTTGGAGATCCCAAAAGTGAACCTCACCTCAATCATAAAAGGTTTAATACTCCCTTAGTTTTACATATCACTTTAATCCCTCTATATCAACAAAAATATGAAAAATTATATTATACACTTCCCTTTAAACAATCTAAATGTTATGTTCTTCCCAAAATATCATCTCTAGAGTATTTCATAGAAGATCTAATGGATCCACTTTGAAGAAGAGGTAATCGCTCTAACCAATCACTCTCTTACTCTACTCTTAAATTATACATCTAAATATATGATATATGTAATAAAATAATAACATCATCATCCTAAATATTCTTAAATTTTATTATGATCATTAAACTACCACTATACATCCCCTTTCACATAAAATACAAATAAAGGTAAAGCTCATGCATACATATGTCTTACCCTCTCCATGTAGAGATACAATTCATTTTCCATCACCATATTTTATGAGTGTGAATTATGATGGGATTAATATTTATATATTAAATTTTAAAATAATTTTACTTATGAAATTATAATATCATATCTACCTTTTTAACAATCAATCTTTTAGGAAAAGATAATGTCACTCGTATGTACGTATGGCTTACCATCTCCATGATGCGATGTGATTCATTTTTCATCTATATTTCACATGGAGGGTAATAAAGATAAATTTTATGAATATATATGATATATATAACATTAAAATTATTAAATAATTATAATATATTATATAATTTTATTATTTTTAATATAACAAGAAATTTTAAACAGCGTTCATGCGTACGTACGACCAACCCTCTCCATGAAAGGTGTATTTTATTTTCAACATCTAAGTTATATGAATCACCATGAATACATATATACAGAATATATATATGATATTTATATCAGGAATATAATTCTATATATGATGATATAATTATTTATTTAAGATGAACACGGATAAAAAATCAAAACATAAACAAAAAAATCGATAATTACCCAAAATATAACTTTAGCATTAAATTGTTAACAACCGGGTAATAAAAATTCATAAGTAAATAATATGTGGTACTATATATATTAATATAATTCTGTAGAAGATTTATAATAAACATATATTTATTATAAAATATTTTTAAATTTATGTAACGAAATTATAAACTTAAGGTAAGGGATTTTTGTGTCACTTTTATTTCTGTGGGATATATGCCTTAGACACTACTTATTTGTTCTATATAGTGTATATATGTCCCATGAATATACATTAGGAGTATTATCCAATATGTTATGATTATTTAATATCCATATAATTTCATTTTTTTTCATGGTGCATACAATTATAATGATTTTAAAGTTGTAAGTGTTAATTTCACAATCTCATTCTTATTCGAGATTGTTTGTACATGACTATCTGCTGGAAAAAATTTATCTTCCATGTCCTTATTTCATAAAAATTATTTTCCAAAAAATTATTATTCTTATAAAAATCTTTAAATT
Organism: Viscum album; assembly: GCA_963277665.1. Classification (NCBI taxonomy): domain Eukaryota; kingdom Viridiplantae; phylum Streptophyta; class Magnoliopsida; order Santalales; family Viscaceae; genus Viscum; species Viscum album. The sequence continues at coordinate 1,813,383,385 of OY728142.1, read as the reverse complement.
TATTTTTCACCATGAATCATGTTTTACTAATCAGTTTAAAAGGAATATTCGTGTTATCTTCCAAATGATGATTTTTTTGACTTTTTCGACAAAAGTACAAGAGGATTTTTTTTTAACTTATATAGAATGAATAGAGTTTTCCAATTCAAGGAAGACTTAATGACCTAATTCTTCCCATATAAGCTTATAATTTCATTTTCAAATAAAATTTATTTCCTTGAAAATTATGCGGCATTTTCAGGAAAAGAGTTTCTTTTCAAATATGAAAAGTTATTTTCCTCAAAACTTATTTTCATGTGATATCTCAAAATTAGTTTCCACCTAAGATATAATTATTTGATGTTACATACATTTTATGGGGGTATTTTTCAATGATACTGTCTCTATTATTTATATGGTTGTTTTATGTTTATAATGGAATGATAACTATGAAATTGATTTCCTTTCCATGGGTTATGTTATGATGGAATAATGTTTATGAAAACCCATTTTTATATCGGATTTGACAAGATAAACAATTTATATTATTTTTAAACACATATTTATGGTTTTAATTATGTGTTAGGTGGGACATATTTTCACCTCTAATGCATTGGGTAAATATTTATATCTTATGTTATATACCGGACTGAAATGGGAAGTGAACTGAGTTTAGTAATACATGATTGGAATGAGGAGTGAACTCAGTTCGGAAAAGTAAATTTTACTCTATGATGGTTTTATAAGTGAACTAATTCCCCTATAATATTATTCAAAAAGAGACTTGACTACTAAGGAAATGATTTTATATTCTTGTGTTTTCTCCTAAATTCCATGTTTTATACCAATGATATTTTCTTATGGCTCGAATTCATTTATGATTTACGTCTTATGAACTGACAATATTTATTCCATGACTCAATATTATGATATATGTTATATAGTGTATGATTTTTCAATGTTATGTTTATGTTTTTACTTTCTTATGCTCATTTTTGTTTCTTGATATATTAATTTATTACCCTTACTGAGCATCTAAATTCACCCTTTTCATATGAATCTTTTTCTTAGATTTTGAATAATGGTTTTATGTTGGAATAATATAGGTGAATATATTTATGGGAGATATTGAAGATATTTCACCAAATTAAAATATTTTGTTCCATGTTTCCAGACGAACTAATATATAAGGTCATTGAGATTGTGTTTGTGTAATGTAATGAATATTTTTCTAAAAATATTTAACATCCATTTACGAAAATTATGGGTCGTTATAATTCGTATCAGAGGAATGGTTTAGTCAACCTTTGGAAACTAGGATGAGAAAAAATTAGTGATATCCCTAGAGATATTTCGAAGGATATGTCTATGGATATCTCTTAGGATAATTATAATTATCATTTACAAGCCTAGAGTTTTTGTAATAATCATGAATAACATAAGACTAAACCTAAGGTGTCATATATTGAAATGTAATAAGTGATTTCCATTGATTATGTGGTTATACCACTATGATTAGTTTTTTTAACACTATGATTTCTGGTTTTAGTCAATGGTTGTAATAAGAAAAAATAATTATTATGATTATTTAAATAGGAAATGAAAAAAATTCCCTCCTGAACAGCCGAATGTTATGGTAGATGGAATAAAAAATAATATCTCTATACTAATACAAGGTAGGAATCATTATGGACTCTCAAATTAGTATAAAGTGGATCACATTTTTGTTTAGTTCTTCATAAGGAAACACCCACCTTTTGTCAGTTGTTTTTATGATACACTTTTTGTTGAAAAATGGATCAATATGAATTAAATGATATTTTACATCCATAAGTGTTCATAACATGATAAATTAATTTTGGTTTTCTATAATTTTGATGGTGAAGTGGACCAATGGTAGAATCTAGTCAAGAATTAAAATAAACAAGATGAAATTGTATACATGGAATGTGATGAGTTCAAGAAATTATTTTTTAGTAATTACTTTCCTCACATTATACATAAGAATATGGAAAAGGGTGTCCTTGATATTAAACAAAAAGAGAAGGAATTTATTAGTACTTAGGAGGCTAATTTAAAAATAACTTCAAGGTATGAATATGGTATTGTCATCCAACCTTAAATTATGATTGACAGATTATTTAGTGGATTAAAACCAAGAATTCAAAGGGTGTTATACATAAGTGACTTCAGTAGCTATGAAGATATTTTATATTGTAATATCAGGGTACAAATAGAGGTTGGAGTTTCATATAAATCTCATGGTTTTGATTAGAAAAGGAAGATATAGATTAAATGAAAATATAAAGACCATAGAGAGAAGAAGATGATATTTTCTTTATGCTAAAATTTTGGAAATAAACATGGAAGAAATTGTACTAAGGGGACTTGTAAATGTTTTAATTGTAGTAAATAAGGTCATAGGGCAATTGAATACCATAGTAAAGATAAAAATGTGTATAATGATGAAAATATAGAAAATGATACACATAATTATCCTCCCACAATTAAATGTTTCACTTTTAAGGAAAATAGGAATTATTCTAACCAATGCCCTAATCTAAGGGTAATCTATGATGACTAATGTTAGTAGCCTCTTAACGCTAAAAACAATGGTAAATATCATGTTATCACTATTGGAATTGTGGAGTAAAACAATTATGTGGTATAATTATTGAGTGTTTATGTAATATAATTAACAAATATTGTTGTACAAGTAATTTTATGGTATTATGGAATAATAAAATATCTATGTATTGGTTCTCTAGGGATTTTACTTAAGGATTTGAAAGAATATGTTAAATGGTACTAGTAACCATGAAAAGTGATTAAGGTGGCATGGGGATACTTTTTAAGAACACAATATTAGGGAAAGGATAACCCTTAATATGTGTTTGAAGTTAGGATAATGAAATAACGATATGTTTGATTCTGGAAAAATAAATGGGATAATATTAATGACCTTGTGACTGATATGATAAAAAAGTGTTTTATGATATCAGGGTTTGGGTTTATAGAATTTTTGGATTTATGGTATAATTATTGAAATAATTAATGTTTTTTCTATGGTTTTATAGTAATTTAGGTTATTACCATGTTTCAATATAATACATGATAACAATCTTCACAAGTTTAGTGCCTGAAAATTAAGAGTTATGTCTAGTTGTTTGATGGATTAATGGAAAGTTTATTTTATAAAGTTAGTGTCTTTCTTAAAAAATTTTATATTTTAATCTTTTGTATGGATCATAGAGATAAACAATTATAAAAATTTTTATGTTGAAATTTGGATGAGGTTTTATAGATTAATATATTTTCTATCCATGGGAAGATTTATGCATATTAGATAATCTACGTTAACCTTTTTCTAATGTTATAATAGATGTAATAACCAATCATTCAATGGATATCATTCTTAAATATTTTAATATTCACCTATAGTTCACGGAATATGAGATGAATTGGAAATTGATCATGGCACAATGAAAGTATGCGATTGTGCTTATGAAATATAATGAAATCAAGTAATTATTTATTCCCATGGAAATCATTCAACTCTAGGGAAAGGATCCTGAAACCTAAAAAATGTTATCCTATAACCTTATTTTTTGGTGAAACAAATTTTTCCCTTGAATCATCATATATTTATGGCTTTCTAATTGTTAACTTTCCCCTGACCGTGTTCTTTATCACTCTCCATCAGGATTTGATAGTTGGATTTATCTTCAATGCATAAGTTTTCACATTCCACCTATTTTATCCCATGTGGAAACCTAATTATGATTTACTTTGGATAACCATTATTTTTCCTACTTTCCCTTTTTAATGGGAGTTTTAGTATTTATTTTTATGATGTGGGATTCTAAAAAAGGAAATTTCAAGTATTTAACCTTTGATGACCCAAATGAATTTAGAGGGAGAAATTAATTTTATAGAGGATAGAATGTGACAACCTAATATTTTTATGAAATATATTTCATTAATATCATAAATTTCGTGCTACACCATGTTAATCTTACATTACTCACAACACCCACATGGCTTTCATTGCACGCAACACTGATTTTCAATGAAACAACATCTAATTCTAATTATTTATACAAGAAATTTTTAACTGGTCCATTAATTTTGAGATTATTAATAGTATTAACCACACCATATATTTTTTTCAATAAATGTTTTTTATATTCATCCAACATATTTTATATACATAGATTAAAAATAAATCCAATTTTATGCAAAAAAATCTATATTTTTTTAAATATAGTTTTATCTAATTTTAATGTCACACCTATTTTAGAAAAAAAATTTGAAACTTGAATAAATTCTATTTGAAAAAACTAACTTCATTTAAAAAAAGTCAAAAGTGTCTTAGGATAAATTTTTTGAATTTTTTTGAAAATATGGATATTTTGACCGATAGTTAAAATACTGATTTTTATTGAAAAATGTATTTTCATTATAATATAAAATTATGTTTTGGATTATTTTTAATAGTATTATTTTAATTTAATGTAATAAAATTATGGTTTTTGAAAATGATTTTATACATGAATTTATTATAAAAAAATATATTTTAAAAGGGTGGTTTTTTGAAAAATAAAAATCAAGGGATTTTATCGATTTTATTTTAAATTAAATTATGAATCTTTTTAATTTTCAATTTTGAAAAATGGATACTGAATTCTCATTCATCAGGTCCAAATTATAAAATAGGTCTGTTTTATTCTTGGTCAGTATGAATAGTAACCTTGGTAAATTTTGTTAGCACTATAAATGGTAAATTGAGTAATTTAGGTTAAGAAAATTATAAAGAAAATAAAATGACTCTAACACATGCCAAAATTTTATTTGATGAATAAAATTCGATCACTAACACATAAGGATCTAAATTATGGTATTTAATGGACATGTTTCCATCAAAATGTCTAATATAATATTTAAATCAAATAATGTTGCAAAATGTCACTTTTTTAGTCTTTAATGTCCCCTATGTGTCCACATATGGAAAAAGTTATGTTTTGAACGACTATAATAGTAACATTTTTACTTAATAAACATATTTTCAGGATATAATTTTATTTTTAACTTTTTTGGTCACTTAGAGGAAATTATGGTATATATAATATTTTATTTAATAAGAATTAAAAGATTTCACATTCATGTTATAAATAATATATCATTTTTATATAGGGTTACACAAAAGATATGTTACACTCTAAATATTTTTATTAAATATAGAAGATTTATCATTATTATTTTATTTTCTAAAAAAATAGAGAAAAATTAGTATATTAAATAATTACACGACAATGATGTAGTAATTAATTTATTAATGAAAAAATAAAATAAATGTCACTAAAAATATTAAAATAAATATATTTTATTATAATTAATGTGATAAACGAATTTTATAGATGAAATTGACCTCATATGTATATAATAAAATATTCTTTTCGAAGTTAACTTGTTATATTGAAATTTTTTAAACTCCAACTGATGAATAGTGTTTAAATTGACACTAATGATATTTTATCAAAATGATATTTTCTTAAATTATTCTAAAAAATAAAACATATTTAAAAATATAAAATAATGATAATATTGTATAAAGTGTAATAAATTTTTCATTTTTGTTCTAATTTACATCATATAAGTAAAAATTATAACCTTTTAATAATGAAAAAGTTGTTATCTTAGTTAAAATTTAAATTTTGTAATTGAGGGTTAATAAAAATAATATAGTTAATAATAATACAAAAACATGTCTAAAATTTCTTATTTTATGATATTAAAACCTGATATCATATTATCTTAGAATAAATTTCTTTTTTTGTTATTTTTATTGAGATTAACTTTATTTTAAATTAATATTTCGGTAGATTCCAAAAGTACCCCTCACATCAATTATAAAAGGGCTCATCATCCATCAATTCTATACCTCACATTGAGCCTTCTATCTCGACCAACCTCTACTGAATTATCTTCTCCACTTCATTATACACATTATAGAAGTTTTTTTCCCATTATACGAACACTAGAGTCCTCTATAGAAGATCTAAAGGAGTCGTTTCAAAGAAGAGGTAATCGTTCTAACTGATCACTCTGTTTTTCTACAATATTATACCTCCTCTAAATCTAGGATATATGTCATAAAATTTTTATTTCAGAAAATTAAATATGATTAAATTTTATCATGATTATATACACAACACTATGCATCCTCTTTTCCATCAAACAAGAAATGAAGGTATCACTCGTGTGTACGTATGGCTTACCGTCTCCATGTAGTGATACAATTCATTTTCCATCACCATATTTTATGAGTGGTAATTATGATGTGTTTACTTTTTATATATGATATTTTTTAAATAATTACTCTAATTTAATGATGATATCATATCTAGTTTTTTACCATTTAATGTTTTGGGAAATGATAGTGTCGGTCATGTGTATGTATACCTTATCATCTTCACAATGCGATGTGATTAATTTTCATCTATATTTCACATATATGGTAATAAGGATGAATTTTATAAATATTTATTATATATATAACATAAAAAATATTCTTTAATGATAATATATAATATAATATTCCTTATTTTAATATGGAGACAAAATTTAAACAACATTCGTGCGTACGTATGACCTACTGCCTTCATGAATGGTGTATTTTATTTTCTATATCTATATTTCATGAAACAATATGAATATATATATATATATATATATGATTTTTATATCATTTATATAATTCTATAGATGACAGAATCTTGATCTATGTAAGATTACCAAGGATAACAAGTGCAGACATGAATGAAAAATAAAGCAGTTATCACCCAAAATATAATAGTAACATTAAATCTTTTATAATCATGTATTATAAAGTCATTAGTAAATCATATATAGAATTATATATATATAAATAGTTTTCTTTTCTATATTTATAATACACTAATATTTATTATACAGATGTTTTGAACGTATACGAAGGAAGTCAAGACTTAAGGTAATGGATTCTTGTCTCACTTTTATTTCTGTGGGACACATGACTTATACACGACTAATTTATTCTATTTGTTGTATATATTAACAATAAATTAATTTTATGATTCTCATCTAGAATATTATGTTATTTTAATATCATATAAATTTCTTTATTTCATGGGGCATATTATTCTACTGATTATGAATTTGTAAGGGTTAATTTCAAAAATATCATTCTTATTCGAGATTTTTTTATATATAAGTATTTGCTGGAAAAAATTTATCTTCCATGTCTATGCTTGTTTTAAAAAATCAAAAACTTTTTTACTATTCTTATAAAATTTTTAAATTAATTTTTACACATGCATGATGTTTTACTAAATTTTTTGAAAGGAATAATTTTTTCATTTTTAAAGTGAGGAACTTTTTGACTTTTTCTAGAAAAAGTTCAATAGTAATGTTTTTTAAACTTATACGGCATGATTTTTTTTATTTCACAAAACCTTCATTCACTAAATATTCCCTTAAATTATTATAATTTTATTTTCAAATACTTTTTTTCTTTCTAAAATGAATGACATTTCATTAAAAGAGATCATTTTTACGCTGAAATGATATTTTCCTCAAGAATTATTTTCTAGTTTTATCTAAAAATTAATTTCCATATAAAGTAAAATTATTTTTTCTTAATTATGTTTTAATGGGGATATTTTTCAAGGATAATATCTCTATTAGTCTTAAATATGGATTATTATTATAATTAAATGATAACTATGAAACCTATGTCTTTTCCATGAGTTATGTTATGATGGAATTATGTCTATGAAATCCATTTTTTATATGGGTTTTGATATGGTTAATTATTTACATTATTATAGAGTATATATGTATGGTTTACATCACGTGATGAGTGGTAACTATATCTCCCTCTAATTAATTGGGTAATGATTTATTTCTCATGATATAGATAGGATTAAAATTGGAAGTGAACTTGGTTTAGTAAATGAGAAATGGAATGAGGAGTGAACTCGGTTCAGTAAAGGTATTTTTCCATTATGATGGTTTGTGAAGTGAATCCATTTATCTATGATAGTAATGGAAAAGAGACTTGAATACTATTGAAATTATTTAATACAATTTTTTTCCAAAATCCCATGTTTTATAACAATTATATGTTCTCATGGTTCATGTTCCATTATGATTTGTGTCTTATAAACTTCCAAGATTTATTCCATGACTCATGATTATGATACATGTTATATAGGGTATTATTTTACAATGTTATGTTCTTGTTTTTACATTATTTTTGTCAAGTTTTTCTTGATTTCTTCCTTGATTACCCGTACTGAGTAGCTGATCTCATCCTTTTTATATGTTTCATATCACTAAGTTATAAATAAAGGTTTTAGGTCAGAATACTAAAGGTGAATATTTTTATGGTAGATGTTTAAGATCATTCACCAAATTATAAGATTGTATTTCATGTTTCCAAAGGTACTAAAATATTATGGTCTTCATGCTTATGTTTTTGTAATGTAATGCATATTCATCCAAAAATATTTAATATCCATGAATGAAAATATTGGGATGTTATATATTACAGATGGGAGTGTGAAGTATTTAGGTGTGAAATATGTTCCATTACCAAGGATACATTCTAATTTTTGTGGGATTTCCTTATCTTTGAAATGGATATTTTTTATCTAATATTGGGGATTGACTATATGGTATCATTCAAGGATAATACTGACTATTATACCCATAGTTTCACTTTCATATCTACTAATTAAATCATAAACCATTTTAAATTGGAGTTAAATATGAATTAAATAGGATCATAACCTATAAAATAACATATTTAAAACCTTATTTTTTAAATACTAAATAGTAACATAAAGATGAATTGTTATAATCGAGTATAGATATCGTCCTATAACATTAGATGGATATCTGGATGTCTTTCTGAACAATTTCTACATATTATCACTTGAATGGTTAGTTTAATTCACAATCGACTAAATTTTGGGGATGAGTCTTATTTCACTTCCATCATATATGATAGAAAAAATTGAACTGTCTAAATTTAAGAACCTGTTAGAAGAATTATAGATAATAAATATCATCTTCCTTAAATTGATGATATGTTTGATCAATATAAGGGATCTAAATATTTCATAAATATTGATATAAAATTGGGGTACCACTAAATTAGATATATGAAGGAGGATATATTAAAATCCTACTTTTGAAGTTATTATAGATACTAGGAGTACTTATTTATTCTATATGAGAATATTAATGAACAAATAGAATTCATGGAATTTTAGAATTGCATCTTTCATATATATCTTGAAGTGTAATAACCTGGATCTTCTTTTTAGGTATTTTTTTCTTTTTCTAGTGTTTTTGAGGAAAATGAATAGTTTCTTGAAATTTCCTAAGTACATGTCTTATACTTTATAAGTTTAAGACATAGCCGAGAACATAGCCGTGTCTAGTGACCTGGAGACCGTCTAATGTGGGGTCCGATAAGGGCAAGTACATGTCATGTACTTCCAAATTACACATCGTGTACTTTATTTATTTTCATTAAATGCACCCGGGTCGCCTCTAATTGACAGAAACATCCCCTTCTTCATCTGTCTCGTCCAGGAGCGCCATACAGCCATAGATCTTTGATGAGCCACCGACCGAGCGTTCGTCCTCCAAATCGAACACCGTCGGTTGTGTTGGAATTACATCGATCTACGACATTCAAAAGATATTCATGGTTTGAGGATAACTTATATTGATCTCCCAACCCCGAGGTAGGTAGTTTGTGCCTTTCCGTTGAACGTCTTTGAGTTATATGTGCAATTTTTTCCAATACCCTTGAACGGGGTATTGCGTATTTATCTTTTTAGCCTTGTTGATTTCCTGGAATGATTGTATGCTTGATTAGAGGTTAATTTGATATGAATAGGGATATTTTTTATGCTTTGGAAGTGTTTTCCCATGTAAGTTCAGTTTATGACCATTTGGTCTTACTTATCCTGTTAGTCTACCTTGTTTGTTTCCCATTCCTAGTATTGCAGGATGGTGTTATTATCTATCTGACTTGCTGATATGTTGTAGACTATTAGCCAAGTAGTTCTTGAGGTTTACTTTGGCTGATATTCTTTTCTGTACTTGTATACTTACACAAGGCCATGAGAACCCGGTGTAGTAGACCATAGGGAGAATTGATGTAAGGTATTCTCTAGATTGTCTTTTATAATATTAAGATGTGAGACCACAGGGGGGGATTGATTTTGAGTGCTTCCCAAGAGCACATTTTGTTCTGATACTATACTATAAGGGGAATTGACGGTGAGTGCTTCCCTAGAGAGTCTATATTTAAGCTGAACCAGAGGGGTTAGAATTTGTCTATGTCCTAGATGGTTGCTTGCACTTGTTTGGTTAAACCAGAGGGGTTAGGATGTGAGTACTTCCTAGAGGGTTACCTTCTTTGATTAGCTTCTTACATGTTTATGAATTGAATTCTTGAAATTGTTGATTTTTACTTTCGAGTACTTCTTTATTTACTACTTCCTTTTACTTATTACCTGTCATATACTCCCTGACTATTAGGCACAAATCTTTTGGTGGTTTCCTACTAGGATTTTGTATTACACTCTATTTGGGTCATGATTTTGGTCCCAAATAGATTATATTGCTGCATGTATTGATAAGGGAATGAGCCCTTCTACTTCAGGTACTTGATTTTTGTGGAGCTGGAGATCATGGGACCAAGTTGAGGCTTGGGATGCTGAGGAGTTTATCACTTTTTATATTGTAATTTGTTTAGTACTATATTCAGAAATGTGTCTTGTTTGGCTATTTTCATAGACATATGTATCATGCATCATTTTATATATGTGCTCCTGTTTATTATATCAGTCTTCTGGTGTTTACTTTGTATGGTGATATTAATGTTTATGCCATTGTATATCTATTTTACTTCCACTATGTACTCTTCCAATGAGGGCATAGTTTCCCCACTATCACACCCAAGGCCCTCGCTACTAGTCGGCAGCCTCTGGCATCCAGGGAAATGCACTTGAGGCCTTGTGACCAACCGGGTATGGAGTTCCTCTGGGTGGTATTCAGAATCGGGACATTACAATGTGGTATCAGAGGGATTATTTTCTTCTTGATTTACTGTTTGGATCCTATATCAAGGGATAGGATGGAATTGGTACTTGTTAATAAGTTGTGCCTGGTAGTAGATAACTCATGTACATAGAAAATCCAACTTACCTTGTTATTGCAATTTTTTCTGGTTTTTCAATTTCAAAGTTGATTTGATTTCACCATTGGGTGATTCACATGTATTTTTTTGTTACTATTGATGTTATTGAGGTTCTATTTCTATTGTAACCTGATGAGATGAGGGTATTCCATCTCATGGATCATTTAGGCACTTGCTGGAAATGACATGTCATGCATTCTTGCCACGACATTTAGGGTGTATTAGAAATTGGATGTTTTTGTGACAGATGACGTGCTAGATATACATGATGTTGTGATAGATGCCTTGATAGAATACCTGATATTTGATAGGGTATTGATTGTGTAAGTTTTTCTTGGATGGACACCAAACATTGGTTCTTGAGGTGTTATGGGCCCTCATACCAGAATTTGGTATATCATTGCTTTTTTTTCATGTTAAGAAATGTGTAAGATTCCAAGCATTGATTCTCGGGGAGTATGGTCCCTCACAGATCATAATTTGGCACCTTATTGTTTATTTCAATGTTTTTCTAGGTTTTGAAGTAGTTTCTAAGGCTTACTATCCAGAAAAACCCAGAATACATGGCCTGTAATGTTGAATACACGTCATGTGTTCTTCTATTCAGAAAGAAACTGTTTTTCTTAAGTACATGTTGTGTACTATATGTACACACCGTTTAGTCTCTAACTATGTCACTTTCCGTGTGGAATGAGACACGGGGCTAGGAAAATCATTAGTAGGACATGCCGTGTACCAGATGTACACACCGTGTTGTAAGAACTATGTAACTGACTGTGTCATTAACAACACGGGTCGATTGAGTCCTTTTGAAGTACACGGCGTTTTCAGATGGAACATTTCGTGTAGTCTGAGCCGTGTATCCGGCTATGCCACTAATAACACGGGTCGGAGAAGATCTTCTAGTCCACGTCATGTCTGGAACGGACACACTGTGTAGTATTATTCTAAGAGAACTGTGTGTCTTATCCATGTAATAGAACTTAGGCAAGGGAAGGGAAGTCAAGTACATGTCGTGTGTTAGGAAAACAGTTCATGTTTTTGAGGTGTTACACGAATAGTGGGGCAGGAGTACATGCCCATGTGAATGGCTTAAGGTAACACGCTGTGTAGGGGACATACATGTCGTGTAGTCATGTTTTGAGAAACGTGAATATTTCTTTATCCTATTCCCTTATTATACTTCTATTTTTCAATCCTTGATGATCTTGATCTAAGGTGTGCACTTGAACTTGTAGAGTCATGCCACCAAGATGTCCTTCAGTTGTACTCCAGTTGAAAGACGATGATCAGACACCAGAAATGACTAATCAGGGACTTCCTACAGATCCTCTAGTTGTGCCAGTCTTGTCACTAACAGTTATACCTGATACAGTTGCTGATTCATAGTTCAGGGAGGGATTTCTGAGGATAATGCAGACCTTCCAGGGAGCACCACCTCCTTCCCCGTCGATGGAAAAATTGATGCGGGTTTTTCAGTAGCACCATCCTCCCACTTTCTCAGGTAAAGGAGGACCCCAAGCTGCAGAGTCATGTCTAGAAGCCATGCTGACAATCTTTGAGCATCTGGAGACACCTCCAGAGAGGAGGGTCAATATCACTATATAAATTCTATGGGATTCTGCCAAGAGATTGTGGGATGTGATCTCACAGGAGGGACATCAGCAGACTATGGCTTGGGAGGAGTTCCAGCGTATCTTCTATGACTACTTCTATCTAGAGACCTTGAGGTTCGATCGATCCAGAAGGTTCATGAGTCTGGAGAATGGTACTCTTTCTATTATGGATTATTCCTCTCACTTTACCAAGATTCAGTGCTTTACACCCTTCCTAGTGGGATATGGGTTGTTCCTAACAAGGAGTTTTGAGGATGGTCTCAGACATGACATCTGCTCATAGGTGAACATCATCTGATTGACTTCCATCACTTCTATTTTCAACCAAGCACAGATCACAGAGCACTATCTGAGGGATTATGGAGTTGTGAGCCAGGGCGCCTCGACGTCTGGAGTTATTATCCCTATTGATGACAGTAGTAAGCACCTCAGGGAGTCTTCGCGGGGGGATCCAAGTAGGTGGGATGCACCTTCAGGTAGCCAGGAGGTATGATACCAGTGCAGAAAGGGTGGGAATACAATGCCAAATTCCCTGAGAGACTCATTGGAGTGCCGATCTTGTGGCAAGATGGGGCATCTTCAGCATTTCTGTCATTTATTCTCACTGTAAGCTGGTGACAGAGGTTCTTCTAGGACTCCTCGTTCAGGAGCAGCACCACTATTTACTCCTCAGTCAGAGAACTCGAGTTATTCTGTCCATTCTGCTAAAGGTGGAGGTCATGACCATGGTAGCTAGTCACCAGGATTTTAGCGACAATAGGGTGGATATCTCAGAGTGGTCAGGTTGGGTCATAGGGTCGTGGTGTAGGTCAAACTTTTGTAGTGGAGAAGACCCAGTAGGAGAAAGATCCTGGACCCTCTACATTTTGAGGTACCATTCTAGTTGCCTCATTTTTAACTTCTACTCTTTTCGATATAGGGGATTCCCATATCTTTATTTCTGTTGTTGTTGTGGAGAGATTTGGGCTCTGTTTCCTTTCTTCCGTCGATATCTTGACGCTAGACACCCCATTGGAGACTAGAACAGCTAGTGTATGTCAGTGCAAGTAGTTCTCTTTAGAAAATGGTGGGTTTCACTTATTATGGGACCTCTATGTCCAAGAGATGACAAGTTATGACGTCATTATTGGAATGGAATGGTTAGTTTTTTTCTAGGCTATTATCAATTTCTATCGCCGCATGGTGAGTTTCACATTTCCAGGAGGTAGATTTTTTCTTTATAAGGGAAAATGGGATGTATAGGCGAGCAGAGCAGGACCTGAAAATCTTGGGTTAGGAGGAGTCACGACCCAGATTTCTAGTCTGTATCTAGGTGACCAGAGAACTTCACCTATGAACTTTCCTCCAGTGGTGGATTGTTTAAGGTATGTCTTTCCAGAGGACTTTTCAGGTTCTCCTCCGGATCATGAGGTATAATTTTCTATTGATCTTGTGCCAAGAGCAGCACCGGTGTCCATTCCTCTTTATAGGATGGCTACAACAGAGTCACAGGAGCACAAGAAATAGTTGGAGGAGTTGCAGGAAAAGGGTTTCATTGGACCCAGTACTTCTCCTTGGGGTTCGCATGTCCTTTTTTAAAAAAAGGCAGATGGTACCCTCATAATTTGTGTGGATTATCAGAAGTTGAACCAATTTACAATCAAGAACTGATATCCCTTACTAAGGATTGATGATCGCTTTAATCAGCTTCAAGGAGCCCGAGTGTTATCGAAGATCGACTTGAGGTCCGGTTACCATCTGTTGTGTGATAGACCATCTAATATACCTCTCACATCCTTCCAGGGTAGGTATAGTCTATACGAGTACATAGTTATGTTTTTCGGTCTCACGAACGCGCCTACAGTCTTCATTTCACAGATGAACTGAATGTTCCATCCATACTTGGATTCTTTCATGGTTGTCTTCGTGGATGATATCTTGGTGTACTCTCATACTCGACACGACCATTCCACACATCTTGATATCATTCTGAGTATACTAAGATAGCATCAGTTATATGCTAAGCTCTCAAAATTCCACTTTTGGATGGATCAGATTCACTTTTTTGGGTCATATTATCTCAGAGATATGTGTATCAGTAGACCCAGAGAAAGTGAGAGAAGTAGTTTCCTGGGAGAAGCCAAAGAACTTCTTTGAGGTACGGAGTTTTCTAGGGATGGCTAGATACTACAGACGTTTCTTAAAATACTTTTCACATTTGGAATCAGCACAGATGGGTCTGACTAAGAAGGGTGCAAAGTTCTTGTGGTCAGACTCTTGCGAGTCATCCTTTCAAGATCTGAATGTAAGGTTGACTTCAGCACCGATACTAGTATTTCTAGAGTCAGGAAGGATCTATACTATGTAATGTGATGCATTAGGTATCAGGTTGGGAGATGTGCTTATGCAAGGAGAAGGAGTCGTTGTGTACGGGTCTCGACAGTTGAGGCCACTTGAGAGGAACTACCTGACACATGATCTTGAGTTGGATGTTGTAGTTCATGCTTTACACTATTGGAGAAATTATCTTCTGGGAGAGAATTTTGTGGTTTTCACTGACCAAAAAAATCTCAAGTACATCTTCACTCAGTGCGACCTGAATTTGAGATTATGAAGATGGGTTGAGTACCTTTAGTCCTTTGAATTTGAGCTTGCATATACGCCTGGGAAAGGCAACATAGTGGCTGATGAATTGAGTAGGAGGAATCAGATACAGGCAGTTCAGGATGCTAGTAGTGAGTGGAAGCTTATGAATCTGTTCTCTGAGATGCATTTGGCGGTGCACAATAGATAGGGGTAGACTTTTCTTTCTTCTATGGTTGTTACCTCTACTCTTCTTGATCGAGTACGCATGAGGCAGCTATCAGATTCTGTAGGCCTAGTCCTCTGGGAGAGTGTGTTAGGAGATAACCATATTATTAGATGGACAATAGGCGATGATGAGATCTTGTGTTTTCAAGGATGCCTATGGGTGCTAACAGAAATACACAAGGAGATGATGCGGGACTTTCATACCTCAGTTTGGGCAGTTCATCCTGGTGTCAACAAGATGTATCGTGATCTACACCATCAGTATTGGTGGATAGGTATGAAGATATATGTTACTAGTTTTCTCATGAGGTGTTCCACCTATCACCAAGATAAGGCAGAGCATCAGTGACCAGAAGGGCTTTTGCAACAGTTACCCATTCCCGAGTGGAAGTGGGATGATGTCGTGATGGACTTTATGATAGGTTTACTGAGGTCGCCTCAAGGAAATGATACAGTTTGGGTTATCATTGACAGACTCACAAAGGTTTCTCACTTCTTGCCGATTAAGGAGACCTTTAGTATGGATGGGTGGGGAAGGTGGTACATCTGAGGGATTTCACGACTACATGGTGTTCCACACTCCATTGTTTTAGATATAGATGTTTGTTTTAATTCTCGGGTCTGGAAGGGGCTACAGAATGCTTTGGGTACACAGGTACTTTTGAGTACAGCTTACCATCCCCAAACAGATGGCCCGTCCAAGTGTATGATTCAAATGGTTGAGGACATGCTCTGAGCATACAGCCTGAATATTAGAGGTTCTTGGGAGAAACACATACCTCTTGTGGAGTTTTCCTACAATAATAGTCTTCAAGAGACTATTCATATGGAACCTTAGGAGGCTTTGTACAGTAGGCCATGCCGATCACCCTTATGTTGGCTAGAGGCAGGAGAGGCAGCTATGTTGGGACATCGTCTTGTCCCAGTGACCACAGAGTAGATAGATTTTATTCGAAAGAGGATGGTTACTGCACAGTCTCAATAGAAATCTTATGTGGATCGATGGAGATGACCTCTAGAGTTCAAGGTTGGGGATTAGGGTTTTCTATGTGTCACACCGAGGTTGGGACATAGGAGGATTATGAGGCAGGGTAAGCTTTCACTAAGGTGCATCGGGCCATTTGAGATTTTGGAGAGAGTTTGGGAGGTTTCCTGTTGGTTTCAGTTACCTCAGAGGTACAGGGCTATGCATGATATCTTCCACGCTTCTTAGCTTCGACGTTACTTCTTAGACTCGTCTCATACTTTCCAACCAGAGGAAGTCGAGTTGGAGGTGGATGAATCGTTCGAGGAGCATCCTATCCAGATTTTTGATCACAGCACAAAGGTTCTCTATGGCTAGTTAGTTCCCCTGGTATGAGTTCTATGGCAGCACGGGCGAGTACAGTACAAGACTTGGGATACGTATATAGATTTATGATCACAATGGATGGAGTTGTTCAAGGTTTCTTCTTCTACCCCACCTTACTAGGGAAATTCAGGGATGAATTTTTTTAAGGGATGAAGTTTTTAAGAAACTGAATCTTTTTTCAGGTATGTTTTTCTTTTTCTGGTGTTTTTGAGGAAAAATTAGAGTTTATGTAAATTTCCTAAGTAAACTCCATGTACTTTATAAGTACACGTCATGTACTTTATTGCCTCAAGTAGCCATGTGTTGGTCATGTGACGGCCGAGCACACAGCCGTGGGTGGTGACCCGGAGACCACCTAATGCGGGGACCGGTAAGGTTAAGTACACGCTGTGTACTTCTGAATTACACACCGTGTAATTTTTTTTTTCATTAAATGCACCAAGGTTGCATCTAATCAACAGAAACACCCCCTTCTCCATCCGTCTCGTCCAGGAGCGACGTACGACCATAGATCTTTGACAATCCCCCAACCGAGCATTCATCCTCTGGGTCGAACACCATTAGTTGCATTGGAATCATATCAATCTACAGCGTTCTAAGGAAATTCAAGGTTTTATGATCACTTATATCGATTTCCCAACACCAAGGTAGGTTTTTTGTGCCTGTTCATTGAATATCTTTGATTTATATGTGCAATTTTTCCCAATACCCTTGAACGGGGTATTGCATATTTACCATTTTAGTAATGTTGATTTCCTACTATTCTTGTATGCTTGATTAGAGGTTAATTTGATATGAATAGGAATAATTGTAATGCTTAGGAGGTGTTTTCCCATACATGTTCTGTTTATGATTTTTTGGTCATGTTTAGCCTGTTAGGATGCCTTGTTTGTTTCCCATGCCTAGTATTGTAGGATGGTGTGATTATCTATCTGACATGCTGATATATTGTAAACTTTTAGCCAAGTAGTTGTTGATGTTTACTTTGTCTTATACGCTTTTCAGTACTTGATGACTTACACAGGGCCGTGAGAACCAGGTGTAGTAGACAATAGGGAGAATGCACGTAAGGGCTTCTTCAGAGAGTATTTTATAATATTACGATGCGAGACCACTGGGGGGATTGAAGTTGAGTGCTTCCTCAGAGAGTCTATAGTTCCTCAACGTGGGTGAGAGGGGGAATAGATGTTGAGTGCTTCCCCAGAGTGCCTTTAGAATCGATACGAGACTATAGGGGGAATTGACGGTGAGTGCTTCCCCAGAGAGTCTTTACTTAAGCTGAACTAGAGGGGTTAGACTGTGTCTGCTTCCCAGAGGGTTGCCTGTACTTTTTTGGTTGAACCAAAGGGGTTAGGTTGTGAGTACTACCTAGTGGGTTACCTACATGATTAGATGCTTACTTGTTAATGAATTGAATTCTTGAAACTATAAATTGTTACTACTGAGTACTTCCTTCTATACTACTTCCTTTTACTTATTACCTACTATATACTAACTGACTATTAGGCACAAATCTTTTGGAGGTTTCCTACTGGGATTTAGTCTCACACCCTATTTGGGTCATAAGTTTGGGCCCAAATAGATTATATTGCAGCAGGTATAGATTAGGTAAAGCGGCCTTCTACTTCAGGTACTTGATTGTTGTGGAGCTGGAGAGCATGGGACCAAGCTGAGTCTTGCGATGCTGAGAAGTTTATCTGTTTTTCTTTTGTACTTGGTTTAGTACTGTATCCAAAATTTTTACATGTTTTTCTATTTTCCTAGACATATGTATCATGCACCATTTTATATATGTGCTCCAGTTTATTCTATCAGTATTCTATTGTTTACTTTGTATGGTGATATTACTGTTTCTTCCATTGTATATCTGTTTTACTTCCACTGTGTACTCTGAAAATGAGGGCATAGTTTCCCCACTATCACACCCAAGGACCTTGCTTCTATTCGGTAGCCTCTGGAATTTAGGGAAATATGCTTGAGACCATGTGACCAACCGAGTATGGGGCGCCATTGGGTGGCTTCCAGAACTGCGAAATTACATGAAGCATTTGTAGTAGTGTTTCTTGATGACATCATGGTCTGATCGCAAACTAGAAAAAACCATGAAAGGATCATGTATATTGTATTGTTCACATTATGTGACCACTATATATATGAAATATTCTCCATGTGTGACTTCTATATAAAATAATATTAATTCCTTATACAAATCATATAGGAAAAATAACTATTGGATGACTATAAAAAAGTAGACTTTTCTATTATTTGTTAGTCACCTAAGAATGTCTTTGAGATGGAGATCATTTTTGGGGTTAACAAGTTACTATATATGGTTTTTTATACATTCCCATTTTTACCTTGAAGTATGATCACACTAACCAAAACATATATTGAATTCTATTAGAGCAATAATTTTTAGGAATATGTTTAGGAGATTAAGGCACACCATACTTCGATACATATTATATATTTTCTAGAACAAGATGAGGGATGTATTTTCTATTATGATGAATCCCGATCATGATAGGGTTATGTTTTCATATAGGGATACAATGTATTATCCTATGATTTAAAATAACTATTGATAGGTACAAAGAAAGAATTCTAATGCATGACATTGAAATAGATGCAGTGGTTGCTGGATTTCAAAAATATTACCACTACTAATTTGGAAAAAAATCACCAAGTTCCATGATTATAAAATCTTGAATTTAATTTCTTCACAATGTTATCATTATTTATGTTAAGGAAATTGCATGCACTACCACAAAATATTAAACATTGAATTGGTTTATATGTCTGGAAGAATAAATTTTGTAGAAGATTCATTATTCCACAAGTCATATAACCATGTGGTTTTTTAAGAATATAATTAATGGAAACTAATGGGGGTAATCACTTAAATGAACTAGGATTTTCCAGAATAAAAGTATTTTTCGGTTTAATTTCAATCACACTTATCCAAAATATTTTGGCGAAATTCAAGGAATCTCATTGGTTAGACCCTATCCACCTTACCCTTATGTCACACATCAATAGTGGGGTGAAAATTGATATATGGATGGTGTATGATAATTCAATTTCATTCTTTCATAACTACATTATAGTTTCTTCTTATTTTAAGTAATAAGTCATTTTTTTGTAATATCAATCTAAGTGTTTCATTCAGCCAATTTTTCATAAGATTTATCATGCAATTAATGACCATTTTTTGTTCTCTTTCATGAAGTGAAATGTAGCTAATTATTTGGGAATATTCATAATGAGTTTGTAGGTGAACACTAAACATAAATGATCACTAAACATCATTTAATCCATACCCTAGCCCATATGGAAATGGGATAAGATTTTTTTGAATTTTTTCACTGGGTTACCAAGTATTCTGGGTTGATTTTGGATTGACTTACCAATTTAACACACTTCCTCTAATGAAAGTAATGAATTTGGTTGATGAGATTGAAAATATGCATATATGAGAGGTGGTGATGTTTCATAGGGTATTGGTTTTGATTCTCACTAACTGAAAACCTAGATTTAAATCATAGTTTTTATGTTCTTCTTAGCAAGACATTGGATCCCAATTGACCCAAGTATATCTTATCACCCCCAAACTGATGGTATGTTTGGCTATATAATTCAGAAATTGGAAGATATAATAATATCATGTGTGATAAGATCTAGTGGTTAATGGGAGGTCCATTTTTCATTTTTCCTATTTCTATATAACAATAGTTATAAAATATTGATACATTTGGATTTGTTTGAAGATTTGTATGAGTGACAATTTTAATCTAAACATATTTGAGATGACGTCAGGGAAACCTTTTGAATTGGAACTTTTCAGGTCGATGAACCAACCAAGAAAATTAAAATGATTATAAAATGGATAACAATGACCCAAATACGTTATAAATATTATTTACCATCCTATATATTTTTACATGGATAATTAAATTTTCTTATAAGTATCTATGATGTTGGAGAACCATTTTTTGGGTATGAAAGGAATGTTATCTCTGTGATATGTGGAACCTTTTAAATATTGCATCAATAAAGTGTCCTATACACTATATTTACCACCAATATTCAATTTGGTCTGTTATTTTTTCTTTATATCTCAATTAGATAAGTAGCATTCGGATCCCTCCCCTATGATTAGATGGGATCATATCTCACTAGAGAAATATTATATATTATTCCACCACCAAATTCACATTATGAATAGGGAATATAAGATCCCATGAGGAAGATTAATCTAATTGGTGTTCATATTATATATTATTCCACCAACCAATTAACATTATGTATGGTAAGATTCACCATAGATTGGTCCAATCCATGGTGTTGGCCATGTTATTTTTTAAAATGACCAAAACCACCTTTGATTTTGGGGGAACATAAGCTTCACTAAGGGGAAACTATGTGAAGGATTTTTTTCTCTATCTAAATTGATTCTTGACTCGTTCATTCATGTAAACCCCATTATTCTTTCTCTAATCCCTAGGGAACATGAACTGTAGGTTACCATGGATTATTTGGGTGACTCACTTCATTTAGAATCTTTTTCAAATGGATTTTTTTGATAAATAAGTTCAAGATAGGTGGATTCTATCCCACTCTAATTATATTAGAACATAAAATATTATTCTATATAAATTAGTTATTTTTCCTTGTAAATAAAATATAGGTCAAAGTATTTTGAAATAAATGGTCCATTATTCCTAGGTTTTCATATTTTGGTTTTTGGGGCTTGTTCATAACATGCATGTATGGAGCCTTGTTGGCTCAGACTTGGCTGTTGATACTAAATTTATGGGAATGTGTATTTTCATTATCAATTGATGGATTGGATTTGGTGTAAGATATTCTAATCATGAGTTAGTCTATTTAGGTAGTCCCATGTTGTACTAAGTTCATTGGGTTCATGGCATGGCCTATATAGTAGAAAATTTAGTATATTAAATGCCTTTTTTCACTACATGGTTTCATTTATATATGTATTTATATCTTATATTCGTTAAATCATGTTTTTGATATTCATATATATATATATATTCACTATAAGATAAATTTTACTTTTCCTAGTGGAGTTTATGGGAAGTCTCAAGGGATTACCTGCTAGGCTATAAACACACCCCCTATATTTGAACATTGGTTTATATATAGATGTTGCCTATCATGATAAAGGTAAGGTAAATTTATCTTAATTTTCTAGTGGATCAACATCATGTGTAAGTCATGGATGTTAAAGGAAGGAGTTTAGATTTTTTCACCATATGTATCAAGGGGATGTACCATATTTACACTAGAGTTTTCGTGGGTTTCTTCTTGTCTTATAGACACGTTTTATTGTATTATTCCAAATGTTGTCTCTAATTATTTAATGATATTTTTTATAAAATTTTGTTTCATTTTATCATGAATTGTTTTATATTTGTAATTCTCTTTTTTTTATTACAAGAGTAATAGTATGTATGATTAAATTTTCTCCCAATAATTTCATATACACTTGGAATTTATTTCCAACCTTTGGTATCTTGAGGATACACCTAGGGTTAGTGGAATTATTGTTTTTTCCATGCCAATGGATCTGGTTTAGGATGTTAAATTGGTACTAGGGATAATAGGGTCCATAGGTAATAGGAAAAGGGTTAATTGTAGACTCATTATCTTGACACACAATTGGTTTGGTACCCAAGTGGTGTAGTGGTTAGAATGACCGCTCCCAAGTTAATATAAATTGGTGGTCCTAAGTGTGGATTCATCTTGAAGGAGACTACTCACCTTGATAATTTTCCTGAAAAAGGCCTTGAAAATTAGGCACGACACTACTCAAAAGGATTATATTCCCCAAGGTAATTCACAATAGAGAGGTCTGTGAAGGGAATGGAATGGATTTACCTTAAAAAAGACTAGGTTCTAATTCATCTCTCCTTAGTGAGGTCCATTTAGGGATCTTTGAAAGTATACTTCAAGGATTGTAATCACCCAAACATTTCACCCCATTGGTGGCCTTGAAGGGCTAGGTTTGGATCCACTAAAAAGGAACCTATACATCTAATAAGTTTAACCTAGTGGTTTCCTCATATATTTAGGCATTACTTTACTCCAAAGGAGTCATAGTGCCTAGGTACGTCACCTTAATGAGTAAATTGATTTATTGGGTCATATTATACCTGAAAAATACCTAGTAACCCATGAATTTATCTATAGTTGGGGACTTTAATGGAAGGGAATGAATCTACTCAAAAGAATCCTAGGAACCTAAGTGTTTCTCTCTTTTTAATGGATGTGATGGGTTGGGAATGACTCTACCCAAAAGGCACCCAAATGCTAAATAATTTCTCCCTAGTGATGTACTAATAGAGTTGGGAACAAATATAATTGAAGGGACACTAGGAAAACATGTATTTTGTTTTAAAAACAATTTCCATCCCTTTTGGTTTTTACTCGAAAATAAATTTAAGTAAGGATCTAAGGAATATTTCGGTGCATATGATTTATCTATGTGAACTGTGGTGCATTGGGTATGTTCTATATATTGAGATCAAAGGAAAGGGGTTCGTTTCATAGGAAATCCCTAGAATTTGTACCCATCAATGGTTGTAAAAACCTCATGAGAGATAGTAAGGGTGCATGAGGATGCACACAAGGAGTTGGATATGCAGGGTGTAAGGTGAACATGGAGAATTGAACACATATAAAATGATATTCATGAAATATGTAATGAATTAATAGAGTGTGGGATGAAAATATATATAAATAGGGTAAGGTTTTCAAGGATAATGGAGCATTTAAATTAAATAACATGTGTAGTTTTTCCCATATGTAAAATTCACAAAATTTTTAAAAATACCATCTAAATTTAAATTTAAAAAACTTTTGATATGTAAGTATATTTTGAATCCATTACTAGTAATATTGAAACCTGTGAAACATACTATGACATTAGTAATGTGGTTCTCCCATATAAAATGTTTTATATGTCCAAGAAGTGTCTAAACAACCCTAAAAATAGTATTAATTATTCTGAAAACCCTTTTCATCGGTAGTTGATAAAATATATGGCCTACACCTAGTGGGAGTCTATCACCACCACATCATTTAACTAGGAAATTATTTTGAGTAATATCCACCCTACATTATGTGAGAATTCATTAGGAACATGTATAATTCATTAGTATATTTTTTAATAAGTGGGAAACTCCTTCATCTTCAACTCAACTCATGTTATTCGAGTGAGGCTCATATTATGGTAATCAGGGAAAGTAAATCAAGCATAATTTTTAATTTCCAAAAATTTTGTATTAAAAAACATAAAATAGTACTATTCAAGATCTTTAGGTTCAATTATAATAGTCTCTAAATCAACTCTATCTTCCATTAAAATTTTGAATGAGACTTATATTTGTTACGTAAATTTTAGTGGTCACATTCATCTCATAGAAACACAGAGACTCAGAATTTTTAGTTTGTATAAAAAGACTTAATATTTTTTATAATAATTTAAAACTAAATTATATTGTGATTTTCAGGAAAAAGATACTGAATGGGTCTTTTAACTCGATATATTTTTAGTGAAAGGTTTGGATTAAACTTGGTTTCGAACCCCTAATGATTATAGAGTTGCTATAAATAATATGATGGTTTTGGGAAAGGAGTTTTCTTATTAAATATCTAAGATACATATATGATATAACTGACAAGATTGTATACTATATATATTTATGGTTTAAAATATGATCTTAGGTAGTTTAATTCATGGTGAAATATACATCCTTACACATCAATATATATAAACGTGTCGTACTTTTAATTGGATCATATATGAAAAAATTACATACTAAATATATACATATATATATATAATGTGATACTAACATGATAAATGATTCTGTTTTAGATTAAAATATCATATTCAAAAAAATTATCTTTAATATATATTTTAGGGAAAGAGGAACTTAATATAAGAAACCTATTGGACTAGTATATAAACATAATAATATCTCTTAATAAAGAGGAAAAATTTTATGTATTAGATTCATATTAATTAATATATGTGTCTTTTCTTATGTATAAACGTCATATTTATTCCCATTATATGGAAATTTTATACATTTTAAAGCAATCCCTTCCTGGTCAGTTGGACATTAAATATATTCAACAAATAGGCATAGATTCTTAATTAATGTATAAAAAATAATCATTGTATATCTCTACTCTCATGATTGTTTCCATGGAGTCTAAGCTTAAAAATAAATATTAATGGATTTTTCAAGAAAATTTATAACCTAAAGATTCACTATTAATAACAAGTAATAAATGAGATATATGAGGTTTCAAATTCATTTTGTAGAATAAAAATAACTAAATTTGATTTAGTATCTACTCATGTAATCAATATTGTTAAGTATGTTAATGACTTGGAAAGACTGAGGTCTTCTTTATGGTTGGATGTGGAAATGGATTTCATTCTTTAATCATTATTATTATGGTTTTGAAGAATTAATATGAATTATAATTTGAATGTATTAAATAATTTATTTGATCCCATCACTATGATTGTAACACCCTGACACTAGTATCTCGAATATGGTGGTTATTTTACTGTATTGGCACAAGTACCAAGGACTACGTTATTAAGAACTGAGTAGTTTAATATTATTTGTATACAATATACTTAAATGATTCTCACACTACATATTAATACATGAAATATAATATAATGATTATTCTAATAAATTTTTAAATTATTCTAGTAATTCCCTAATTACTTTTATATATCCATTCTTCATATCTAGGGTAAGGTATAACATAATAAAGGGTGATCTTAGATGCTCAATAAGGTAAAATGTACAATAGATTATCATAAAATAAATAAAACATGAATAATATGGCTAACACAATCAATAATAAACTATTAAATATAACTGCAACTATAAAAATGGGAATAGATCCTTGGATAACATTTTAACATATATAATCCCATGGATAATAATAACTAGTATCATAATTATGTAATCCAAAAGTTCAAAGGTCATAATCATACCATCAATGACTTGTTAAAAGATAACATACGTAAACATCTAAGGCATACACCAAATACCCAAACTATTTTTTCTCATTGGACCTAAAGATGTATCAAGGGTATATAGTGGGCCTCTCCCTCTATTTACTAATTCAATTCATTCATGATATGAACACGGTGAAATATAGTCATCATAAACATTCATATTGAAAAACTGGCTTAAAATTTGTTAATAATTTTTCCAATTAATAAACATAATAATAATCCGTCTAGAGTAATATGGAATGAGGAATAAATATATTAAATCACTAATAAAGTATATCATTCACTAAAAAATTTAGTCATAGATGGATATACTTTAGAAAGATCACTAGAATATTTCTCTAGGAAAATACCTATTAATTTTAAGATCAATAATTCCAAATATAATTTGTTTCAATTATTAAGGTGAAAATTTTATTATAAAGGAAACATTGATACTTTTGAAGGATTATTCAAATCATTATGCATTAATTATGGTGGAAAATTCTATTCAATCCATGTTTATAAGAAAAATTGTTTCAAATTTTCGATAAAAAGTAAAAAAGTGCCTCGTTTGGAAAACAACAAGGGTATTCCTTGGAAACATATTTATAGAAAGTAAAAAATGTGTGTAAATTAAATTAAAAATTAAAATATAATGGGAAAAACATTCTTGAAAATATTTTATTCAAAATACATACATAGAAGAAAATTATTTCAAACAAAATAGAAAACAAAGTCGGTTCCCTTGAAAAAACATTCTTTTAGTATCTTGATAAATTAAAAGTAAAAATGAAATGAAAAAATTATAATTTTTATAAAAAAATTTAGCATAATAAAATATATTTTGTTTAATATATAAATATATTATAATTTCACATAGCGGTACTTAAACATAAGCAATCCTAAACAATGATGAGATTACGAAATAAACCCTAACGTCAAGTTTGAATTTCATTGAATGTATTTTTACCTTCCTATATAATTTTTTTAAATTTAATATAATTATATAGCATAAAAATATTTTTTAATTATAATTTTATATATGATCCACTTATAACATTTCAATACATATTTATTAATTTTTCATTGTTAAAATCACTATTTATTAGTGTTAATTGTTCCATTTTACATGTATGATTGGGTTTAGTAGTTTAATTACCAACATAATATTCATGCTTCCATCATCTCTAGGATTTTAATAATGATATAAATATAATATATATTCATTATATACATATTTATAATCATCCCTGAAATATAGATAAAGGAAAATAAATTTCATCATTCATGGATTTGGTACGTCGTATGTACGCATGAACACAGTTTTCACATTTCAATGAATATAATTAATGATAAATAAATAATAATTCATATTAAAATAATATATATATATATATATAATATTCATTAAAAATATCTTTATTACCACTCATTTAATGTTTAAATGAAAAAACTAGTCACATCGCTTCATGGTGGTGGTAGTCCACACGTAAGCACGAGCGGTGTTATCCTTCTCCAAAAGATTGAATGGTAAAAAGGTAGATATGATATTATAATTTAAGAAGAAAAATTAATTCATAAATATCATATATTTTCATTATTTAGATCTTTATAACCATCCAAGTAAAGTGGTGATGAAAAACTAATTACACCGCTAAGCGAATACGGTAAGTTGCATGTCTGCATGCGCGATGTTTTTCACTCTTTTATGATGGAAAAGTATTGAAAAATGGTTATATCATAATCATAATAAGATATAAGTATATTTATTACACTGTATTTATTATTTTATTAGGTTTACAACAAATTTATATGATGTATAAAAAGAAATAAAATTGAAGTAGTTGTAAAAATTATTATCTTCTCCTGGAAATATCTCCTTTGGATCTCTTCCTAAGGACCCTAGGGTTGGTATTTTGGGTAGAACAAAACCTATATAATATGGGTATTTATTATTGGGATATATTATTGTAGGGGGGTTTTTGAGAAATATTTCTCAATATGTGTGAATAATTTAGGGGAAGTGGTACCCTTTTTTAATCAAGGTGAGTGACACACTTGTAATTTTTTAATGATTTGAAATAATGTTAAGTAAATTTATTCAAAAAATGTCTCAAAAATAAATAATATTATAAGGTGATAAGGTTGAGGTCAAAATAATTTAAACAAATTATGTTTAAGAAATTTTTATGTCATTATAACCCTTATCTTTTTAGATTAATCCTTTTGTAATCTATTTTGACCTTATCTGAGGTAATAGTCATTTCATTGTTAAACAGAAATAATTTTACTTACAAGGTTACAATTGTATTATAAATGATAATTTAAAATAATTTAGACCATTTATCAACCTAATTTTTCTATTTTATTGTATTTAATATTTTTAAATAATTTATTAATATGTTATTTTTCATAAATATCATAATGTCATTTTTTACACTATTCATTTAATTTGACATTAAAGACATCAATATAGAAGTAGAATTAAAATATAAATATTTTAAACATCCCTAATATGCTATAATAATCTATAAAATCTATTTTAAACTATAAATCATCCAAAAAAATATTACTTTTATAATTTTTAAATTTATTTATATGGATTTTCCACTGCTTGCACAAGCGGCGTGCCATCATTATGTAAGAATATAAGGTAATTATCTCATCATTAAAATGTATAAATAAATAAAAACTGTAATAAAATTATTTAATATTTCAAATACACATTTATAATCTAACTTATTGTCTTATTATCGTTAGTTAAAAAATAAATATATTAAAGTCAAGAGCGTGAAATTTTAAAATTTTATTTAATTTAAATAATATAAATATAATTATCATGTAAAAATGGAACAAAAAATTCATATATATTAATTTTGGATGGATAAGGTTGAAATTATCAAATTTTATCGAATTCAGGAATGTTTTGAGTTGATTTTGAGGATTTATTCTTTAGTTTTAACCATATTTTACACATTTTACCCTTACCGATGTGAAAAATATTTTCAATTATTACTATTCATAATGACCAAAAATAAAAGTGAACTATTTACCAAAGGTGAATCTCATTATTCTGTTTATGGTATCTATTTTTCAAGATTCAATTGATAGAACTACAAAAAATTAGTTTTAATATTTTTGTGTGAAACATAACAAAAGATAGTTCAATAAAATTATTTTAAGAATAAAAATCAACATATATCAAAGTCATGAAAATTTATAGAATTAATTATATTATTATAAATAAAATTTATACTATTTCAAAATTTCACCACAATTTAATTTTTATATGGTTACATAAAAATGAAATTAATTGAACAAAATCAACTTATAAAATTTTCAAATTTAGGGTTTAATCACATTCTTAAATAAAACTACATGTATTATTCTATTATTTCCCTATAAATAAAATCTTACTATAATTAAATACCAATTTTTGAATTATTCCCTCTATAAAAAAAATTTATCCTCATGTTTTCAATAATTTCACCTCCAAAATATATTTGGTTTGTTATTCACCACAATATATTCGAGTTTCCACATGGCCTCTTTTATCTTATGATTTCTCTAAAGTACCTTTATAAAAAAAGTCCTTTGATTCATCAAAACATTCTCTCTAGGATCTAAAATTTGTATAGTAACTTCACAATAATATAAATAAGGTTCCAATTCTATTTCCTTATGGGAAATCACATATGTTGGATCTATCATGTACTTATGAAAAAAAGTGATATGGAACAGATCTTATAATTTAGATATTCTAGGTTTTATTTCCAAATGGAAAGACACAACTCCAATTC
This sequence comes from Viscum album, assembly GCA_963277665.1. Taxonomy (NCBI): domain Eukaryota; kingdom Viridiplantae; phylum Streptophyta; class Magnoliopsida; order Santalales; family Viscaceae; genus Viscum; species Viscum album. Next base: position 1,813,353,537 of record OY728142.1, on the reverse strand, counting down.
TTTATATAATTTCAAATTTTTTAGTGTACCTAGGACTAAACTTTCCACTATTACCAATTCATATAACACCCTTAAATGGAGATACTTTCAATAAAACATACCATCCAAATTCAAATTCCAAATCATTCATTTTGTTATCAACATAGCACTTCTTCATGATTTGAGATACTTTAATATGGGTCTAAAAAATATTTACCTTTGATATATTATTCTCTATAATTTATGGGCCTACAAGATTCATTTCACCAACTTCATCCCAAAATGATGGAGTACAATATCTATTACAATATAATGCTTTATATGGAACCATTTGAATAGTTGAATGAAATCTATTTTTATAGGAAACATATACCAAAGATAAATACTAATCACAGATAAATTTAAAGTCAAGTGATCATAAACTTAACATTTTTTAAAATTTTATAATTGTCCTCTCGGACTGCCCATCAGTCTATGAATGATATCCAACGATCAAATGAATCACTATATCAAGATACTTATAAATACTTTTCCAAAATTTCAATATAAATTGTGGATTATAATTAGGAAAATATTGAAATGGGAATATTAAAAAATCATTAATATAGATCCATGAAATACACTCAAGTGGGAAGTTTTCTCTTAAGAAATTTCCATATTTATTGATATTATAAACAATAAAACATATGGCATCATTTATTCTGGGAGACTTCGTTAATACATTGAAACATTATATTGTAATGTCATCCCATTTCTAAATAGGAAAATTTAGAGGTTTCATGACTCTTATAGGGTGTTGTCTCTTAGCCTAAACCTATTCAAAAATCAAACATCTTGATATACAATTAGAAATTTACCACATCATATTATCCCACCAAAAATATTTCTTCAAATCCCTTTACGTCTTGGTGCAACTAGGGTGTTTTTAAAAATTCTAACTATGTGAACATCTAATAATTATCTCTTAATCTTAGGTATATATGGAAGATATATCCTATATAAAGATTTAATAATACCATCTTCATAAATGAAGTTTACTAAAATTCGAACATTCATTGATTTAATTTTATATTGAAAATTATCATCATAAATTTTTGAATTTTTTATATTTTATCAAAAATATGGTTTGGAAAGCATTATTAAAAGGGTTAATTTTCATTTCTATAATAATTATCTAATCTATATTTAAAAAACACTTTAAAATTGGATCCCTATAAATCCTTATCTTAGTCAAAACTCAATGATCTTTCTTACTCAATGCATTATCCACCTTATTAGCCTTTCATGGGTAGTAGTTTATCAGTCAATCATAATCCATAAGTAGATCTGACCATATAATTTAAATCATGTTGAGCACTTTATATGAAAATAATTTATTTAAACTCTTATAATCTTCGTATATCTCGCATTTTTGTCCCTATAGATAATTAATCTATATCGTCAAAAAAAATATTACAACCGCCAACTCAAGATCATGGGTTGGGTAGTTTGGTTCTTGTATCTTTAACTAAGTTGATTCATTGGAAATAACAATATCATTTTACATAATTCCACATCCAAGTACATTATTTAATGTGTCACTATTTATGAAAAGTCCATTCACTTTCGTTGGTAGTGTTAGCACTGCCATATTGATGAACCTCCTCTTTAATTATTTTCAAGTTTCTTTACACTACTATTTACATAGAAAATTAACCCCTTTACATGTCATCTTAGTCAATGGGTTTACTAATTGAGAAGAATTTTTTAAAAAAAAATATTATAGTAAACTGTTAATCTAAGGAAACTACATGAATTATTTATGTTTTTCAATGTAGGCCATTCATTAACTGCCTTTTCATTGATGCATCAATTGATATTCCATCCTTAGAGAAAATATGAACATGAAAATGGAATTATTCAAGATATAATTCATAATTTATAAATTTCCCATATAACTCCTTTTTTCTAATAGTATCATGAATGATTCCCAAATGACCCTAATGCTCTTTATAAATTATTGAATATGCCAAGATATCATTAATAAATAACAAAAAAAAATATCATGTTATTTTTTAAACACTCTATTCCTAATAACTATAAATATATAGGGTTTATTTGTATATCTAATGGGTATTATTATGAACTAATAATCTTCATCCATCATATAAATTTTATTTATATAATGTATTGCTTACTTACTAACAATTAATTCTACCTAGAACAAATATGAATCTTTGAAAAATATTGTTCTTCTTAAAGATAATCAAACAAGTCGAAAATATGAGGTAGAGGATATTTTTTATTTACAGTGATGGAATTGAGTTCCCTATAATCAATACACATCCTAACAATCCCATCATTTATTACCACAATTAAAGAAGAAGTTCCCCAAGGTGAAAAACTTGGGTGTATGAATCCCTTATCAAAAAACCCTATAGTTATTTCATTAACTCCACTGGATCCATATTATCTATCTTCTAGGGAGTCATATATATATATATATATATATATTATTTTTATAAGTTATGGGTTAAATAGACAACTCAAATTCATGATCATATGTATATCTAGGTAGTTTTTTAGGAAACACATTAATATATTCGTTCACAATAAAAACATATTTTATAATAGGGATACCTTTCCCTTATATAGGTTGTGCATTTTCATATTCTCCTAAGTTTTAATTAAGTAGATCTACTATAGGTGGTACTAAATATGATTTAGATGATCTATCAGTCACTCTAAAGATAATGAATTATATATCATCAATGTGAATCATAATTTCTTACTCTTGTAAATAATTTTTTTTATATTTTTAAATTCAATCCATAACATGGATTATATAAAATTAAAACACAATAATAATAATAATAAATTCTATAAATATGGAACATTTTTATGTCATAATGAGAATAGATAGACACATCATTATTGCAGTTGGAATTACACTTGGAATCATGACTATAAACTCCCTTTTTAAGGTGTGAGGGAAATATCTAATTTCATTAGAAAACATGGAATATATAATAGAGTGTAAATATACATAATCAAATGAATAATTAAGTAAATTTAATAATATTTTAAATTTACCTGCTAAAAAATATTTTGGTTCTTTAAACATTGTTATAGTGATTACATAAGCTCATCCTTGCTACCTCTACCTTTTCTAAGGAAAATTCCCTTGATGGCTATGAAATTCATTCACATAGTGCCCTGTATCTTTATAGATGAAATATTGAACATTTTTAGCCTCTATTTACTATGTAATTGAGATACATATGGACATTCAATTCATATTTGAATCAAATTCACTTTCCCAGAAAAAATGCCCCATGATATTTCTTTCTATATTTATTACAACTTATAAATTCCACCCTTTCCTCCTTCCCTTTTTCTATTTTTAATTTTATAGAGTTCTCACACACCCTATTCATATTGTTATTTACATTAAATTCATAATACTTGGGTAATTGATTCTATACCTTGATAACACATGACACTATGTCCTCATATGATAAGAATTTCTTGGAGATTAGTTCCCTTTGAAGGAATGGATTTAGACTATCAAATTAATGATCAATATTACTCTTTGTATTATGGATATATTATTCATTATTCCTTTATATCCTTGTAATAATGGCTGCATAATTATTAATATATGACCTCCCATTTTACTTCAACTTCATAATTTTTTCTCCATATATGCTCGTTGCTTATGAGAAAAATATGTTTCCAATTAAAGTACTTTAAAATCCTTTTAATCCATGTTTTTAATTTTCTTCATCATCTTTACTTATTTTAATAAATTACTCCCATAGATATGTATCCCCCATTAAATAATAAAATTTCATGATAACATTTTCTATTTCTTTACTTACCAATGAAAAAAATGTATTCTCTATGAAACTTACCCATTTATCATCTATAAATGGATTTTAGTTCCATTAAATGAATGAGTTTTCTAATGCATGAAGAGATATTAAATTTTAATACCTTATTGTGGATAAAAATGATTCTATATACGGAAGGGGTTATTTTTTATAACCTAATCCAGTTACCCAAGTGTATTTTTAATTTATTTAGTTCCATCTATATCTACATCTCAAGATTCATTATATTTCTGAAGAGGTAAATTCATAAATTTATTATGTGTATTAATACAATTCCCATTGATTCACCTCTATTTAATTTATAAAAAATTATATACACTATATTATATCACATCATCACAAAACATACCATTTAATTTTGAGACTATATAAAAACAAAACATAAATTGAGAATTTATGTATAAATAATCTGAGAGCCACAAATTTGGATTCCTTGGGAACGTTTCAAAGACCTAAAAATCAAATATTTCATAATGGTTTGTAAATAAAATGTTAACTAACCCAATAATATCCCACAAGAGTGTCAAACTAGGTGCACAGTAAGGCCACACTCATTGTTCACTAGAATGATCGACAAGATATACTCAACCAGCACTTTTGGGGTTATTACCCCTAGATGCATTTCAGATTCAACCACATCGATCCACTTGTTGTATCCATACATGTATTTATTGGAATAAAATCACATAACCATTGCCTTACTAAAAATATTATCATATTATTCTATAAATATAAATTTTAACAGAGTTTTCATAGGGATGGATTCTCTAATATATGTTTTCCTAAATCTAGTTCCATGGTTTATACTAATATTTCGTTGAAATAAAATATGAAACACAACCCCAGTAAACTAGAGTTTGTGGTTATTTTAATACATTTTCACAAGTACAAGGAATCATGTCTTGAAGGAAAAAATAGTTTAATAGTATTGGGACACTAGTTAAATACATGATTCTCACATTGCATCTAAAAATATAAAATATAATAAATTAATTCTTCGGATAAATTTATTATTTATTCTACTCAATCACTTATTTCACTCATAGATACATTTTTCATTTCTTGTGTAATGTAAATCATAATAAAGGGTGGTCATAGATTCTTAGAAAAGGAAAATGTACAATAAAAGCTATACTAAAATAAATAAAACCTAACTAATATGGTTGAGATAATCAATAATAAACTAATCCATATAACTAATTCTATTAAAATATACTAGATCAATGGATAGAATGATAAAATAAATAATAAAATGTATTATGATAACTAGTTTCATAATGATAGAATGTGTAATGTTGGACATCATAATATTACCTTCATATCCTTGTTCTATGACAACATATGTAAATAGGTAAGATGTACACCAAATAACCAAACTATTTTATCTCTTGAGACCTATTTATGAATCATGGGGATAAATCAAGCTCCTTCTATCACATATTAATTCCAATGAATTCATCATAAGAAATGGGTGAAACAAAATCAACATAAACATTCATATAGAAAACTAGCATATGAAATGTTAATAATATCCCCAGTCACTTAACATAACCACAATACTTCAAAAGTAATATAATAAATGGTATCAAAATAATATATCGCCAATAAATCATAATATTTACCAAAGATCTTTGACAAATATTAATATACTTTAAAAAGATCACTAGAATATTTTTTGAGTAAAATATCATTTAACTTTTGAAATAACTTATCAAAAATATAATTAGTTACCAAATAATATGGAAATTTATTTCATTGATAGGAACATTTGATACTTTTAAAAAATCTTTAAATAATTGGGTGATCATTATTTCTATAAATTATATTCATGTTGTGTGTGTAAAAAAACAAATATTCCGTTCACATTTTGGTTAAATTTTAATAAGTACATCATTTGTAAAATAACAATAATATTCATTTAAAGAAGTTATATAAAGTAAATAATTGGTAAAAAATGTTTAAACAATAATTTTATAATATTAAAAATATTATTGATATAATTATAATGAAAATATTGGCATGGAAGAAAATGATTCTCACCTGAATTGAAAACAAAGTTGGTTTTCATGAAAAAAAAATCTTTCAGTATCTTGAGTAATTCAAAGAGAAAATTTAAAGGAAAATGAATAATTTGTAAAAATAACTATATTATATGGAAATATTTTTTTTAGATAAAAATATCATATAAATTTTCCAATGGATACATAAACAAAACAAATCTCGGATATTGATGAGATTATGAAATGAACCCTTTCCTCGGGTCTGATTTTGATTTTATATACTTTTAACTTCATAGATAATAAATTTAAACTTATTATAAGTCTATACCATAACCATATATATACTTATAATTTCACATATTATCCAATTATGAAATTTCAATACATATGTATTAATAGTTCTTTATGAAATTCGTCATTTGTGAGTGTTAACTTTTTTTTCATGAAATTTTAGTTTAGAAGTTTCAATCCCTATATCATTTTCATGGTTATGTCATGTAAATTATTTTAATCATGAATTATCTATAATATATATCAATTATACATATATTTTCAATCATCCTTAATAGGTGGATATATAAAAATGAAATACAATATTCAAGGAGACGGTGGGTCGAACGCATGAACGATGTTATCATTATCCAAAAGATTGGAAGGTAAGAAAGAATATATGAAAATAGTATTTAAGAAGAATAAATAATTAAAAAATATCATATATTTTCATTATTTATATAATTATAACCATCTATGTAAAATGGTTCTGAAAAACTAATTGCATCGCTACATGGAGATGGTTAGCCATACGTTTACATGAGCGATGTTTTTCACATTTCATAGGCTATAAGAGAGATGAAAAACGGTTTTACCATTATAATAATAACATATAATTATATTTATGACACTAAAAATATTCTCATATTATGGTTAAAACATATTTAGAATATGGAGAAGAAGAAATAAGTTTGAAAGAGTTGTAAAAATGAATACCTTCTCTCAAAAAAACCCTTTGGATAACTTCTAAAGGACCCTAGGGTTGTCTTTCGGGTATAAAAAATCCTCCATAATGTTTATAAAGATGGTAGGGAGATATTTTTATAGGTTATTTTCTTAAATATATATTAATATGAGGGAATAACTTAATGGAGTATGCACCCTTTAATAATTGAGGTGAGTGTAATACTTGTAATTTTTTGCTATTTGAAAATTTTATTAAGTAACTTTATTCAAAAAATATATCCACAACTGTCCTTATTAGATGTTTATAACTTTTAAGTTGAATTAAAACCAACAAATTAGGTTTGATTATTTTTAATACATTTTATGATTTACTACTTTGGAATAATCCTCTAGTAATCCATTTTGATCATAATCACATTAACCACTTTTTCAATATTAAAAGGTTATAGTTTTACTTATAAGGTATCAATTGACTCATAAATTCACATTTATTGAAATATTTAACCATTTATCATTATAGTTTTACCTATTAAATGTTTTAAGTATTTTACAATAATTTAATAAAATATTTTTTTTCTTATAAAATCATTAATTCCATTTTTGACACGATTCATTTAATTTTACATTAAAGACATCATGATAGGAGTGTAATTTGAATATTAAACATTAACACATCCCTAATATGTTTTATTTATCTATAAAAATTTTGTGGAACTATAAATCACCCAAAAATATTAGTTATAGTTTTTTTAAAATTATAAATATGATTTTTTGACAAGTGTTGTGTTGGGGTTCTAAAAGAATTTATGGAAGTTATTTCTTCATTAAAAATTATAAAAATTTCTACGATAAAAAAATTATCTCATATTTTAAATAAAAATTTTAAATGATATTATCCTCATTTTTTTCATAAGCAAAAAAATTAAAGATATTAAAGTCAATATGTTCACATTTTAGAATTTTCATTTCTTTATATAATATAAATGAAATTATCAAGGGAAATTGGAATAAAGCTCCATATATCTAATTTTGGTATGGATATGGTTTAAATAATATTATCTAATTGAGTTAAGTCAAATGTTGGGTTGAGTTTGAGACTAAATTTTCTGTTATTAACCATCTTTTACCTATTTCACTCTTACTGAGGTAAAAAATATTTACTAAAGTTACTATTCTTAATAACAAAAAAAACATGTAACAATTTAAAAAAATTAATTTACTTATTATAAATATGTTATCTATTTTTCATGATTCAATTTATTGAACTAGTAAAAATTAATTTTAATATCAATATGTAAAACACAAAGAAAAATAGTTTTTAAAAAATGTGCTTTTAGCATAAATATTTACATATATCAAAATCATAAAAATTTCTAGTATTAATTATATTATTATTAATTAAATGTATTAATTTTCAATTAAATACCAAATCCAATCTATAATGTCAATTTTAAATCTAGTGAAAATAAATGATAGGATTTGAAAAAAATTTATTTTTTACTATTCACTAGAAAATCACCCATTTCATAAATATCTCAACATTCCACCCTAAGTTATTTTTGATATGATGATTTAGAAAATTTAATTAAAATATGGAAATAAAAACTATAAATTTTTTTGAATAGCATTCTTAATTAAAACTGTGTGTATTGTTCTATTATTTATCTAGAAAGAAAAGATTAATATAATTGAACCTTAGGTATTAAAATGTTGAAGAAAATAGAGTATGAAATAGGAGGTCAAGGATTTTTTTCCTCTGATGAAAGTGTATAATATTAAAATTTTAATATATATGAATAATAAAATTAGTGGAGGGTCCAAGACACCTCCTACGTTATTGAAATATAAATGAGTTATTAAGAATGGAAATGTTCCCATTATGGTATAGTTAAAATTTCTAAAAGAAATTTCATAGAATATTTAATGACATGTTAGAAACTCCATGGAGATTTTACATTAAGTATAAATGATATAAAAAAAATTAATAATTTTTTATGGGCACATGATACCGACAACACGTTAAATAATTATTAGGAACATAAATAAAAGATAATAATTAAGTTATTAATTGATGAATCTTTATGTCTGTATAAATAAAGTTGAAAGAGTTTCTACTATAGAGAATATAATGAAAAGTATTACATTAAGCTTATATAATTTTTAATTTTTTAATTTTTTTTGAATTTCCCTCCCATTTCCCTTATATGATAAGAGAATTTAATTTTCGAATCATTGTTTTTATCAACAAATGAGATGATTTTTTTTGTTATACATGGTTAATAATTTCATTCATTCTATATAATTGATTTAAAATAAAGGATAAAATGTGATTTATTTAGAATAAAAGTGTTTTATCAAAATTATTTATTAAAATATGGGGAAAATAGTTCTCACCATGCATTATTGGTATGTTTTTATGGTGATTATTTTATATTTTAGATTTTTTACTATAACTCATAAACCTTCCAATAATATATGATTATTAGTGGTTTAAATTTTTAATATTATCACTAAAGAAAATATTTTTTTCTTCATACAATGTATATTTATGTCTTATATCTATATTTTATGGAAAATATAATTTCTATGAAGATAGTTGGAGTATATTTGAACTTTTTGAAATTCAAAATATAAAAAATAAATCGAAATACTAAACTAATTCATATTTAAAGTCAATTTATATCCAAAATTTATTATAATATTTTGGTAAAGAATGATACAAATGGAAATAGTTATATATAAATATATTACTAAATAATCGAGAATAAAATTTTAAATTTTTGGATGGTTTTCTATATAATGATAGTATAAATTATAACCTCTGAATCTGAATCACCTAGTACAAGATGTAATGCCACATTAACTCAAACCCACCTCACTATATTCCACTGGCTACCAAATAGCGGTAAGGGTCTTGGGTTGATCATGGGGATAATATACCCACTATCAGAGTGAAAAAACCCATTCATATAAAATAAATTATCAGAATATACATACAAATATGAGAAATCCTCAATAAAAAATGAACACATAAACAACATAATAAAATGGAAAAAACTGAAAAAAAACATTGATATACCACTAGGCTAACTATAGGTACAATATATAAAATAAAAATAGTATAAAGAGGCCTTAAAGCACCCAACCTCACCTCAACATGGTCTCTAGAGTCATTGCAAGTTATCCCACTTAATGATTAACCCAGTCCTTGGACAAACTTGTACCTACAACAAGTGAGGGATGATTGAGTACCAATGTTCCATGTCCACCCAATAAGGCTGTGAGAAAAAATTATTAGGGTACCACACACACATTCCAATACCCATCCAACTAATTTTATTGTATATTCATGTGATAAGATCATAAAAAAGAAAACATGAAATATAAAATTGCAGAAGAATAACATTTAATCATCAAGAAAAAATATAGGAAAACAACACCAATATTCCTAGTGTATGTGTTATTACCAAGCTTACATAAACCCCCAAACATACCTTCATTTAATACATGCTAGATTAAAATAAATGGATGATGGAAGTGATCAAGAACTATCTACAGATAGGGTTAACATGTTATGTGACATAAAACATTGAGTGAACAATGTACTCGACATCCACAATTCATTGTGGGAACATTTTTCTTGGAATCTAGTGAACTCATTACTTGGTACTCTATAGGTATTTAGTGAAAGTTCAACATGGAATTCACTATGAATTGAGTGAACATGACACACAGAATCTATGTAGCATTGAGATAATAGGCCACACCTGTCACACCCGGTTTCTCATGTCTTTGTTTTGATCTGGTTCATTTGAAATCCCAAAACTTTTCTTGGGCCTTGTTTGATATTAATGTTGAGTTTTAAGTTTTATATATTTCCAATAACCCTAATTTTGGTTCCCCAATGCTTGTGTAGGAGTTTTTGGAGAAAGGGTGGTTACTTAATGATTTGGGCCAACCGTGAGCCCATTTCCAGTTTTAAAAACCAAATTTGATTCTTTTATAAATCCTTTTTTTCCAACATTTTTCACCCATTATACTTCCCACATGGACTCAACTGATATATTAAAACTACCATATCCTTTTTCACACCATAATAATTCATAATCATGGTGAATTGGGGTGACTTATTTAGGCATTGGGCTAGCCCAAGGGCACATTTCTAGTTTTAAAAAAACTAATTTGTGTATTTTATATATAATAAAATATTTAATATTTTTCGGCGATTATACCTCCCACTAGAAGACAATATCCCTAACCTCACCCCCATTATCGATTTTACCTATTTTTATATCATAATAGTCTCGAAGTAGGGAAACATTCTCATTGTCTCTCAAATCGTCCAGAATTGACAAGGTAAATTGTATCATTCCTAAATCAAGAAATTAGTACTCTTTTGGCAACAAATATTCTTTACCTGGTTCTTACAGACCTTAGGAGTCTCTAAAAGAATTTTCAAGACATTACCTTATATATACGGGCGCATATCTAGTGGAATATGAAGAGTTTTCTAGTTGAAAAGGTGAGATTCCTTCTCCTTTATCCTTCATATTTTTCCTCCTTTCATTATTTCTTGGTTTTATAATCTCCCCTAGTCCTTTTTCACTTAGTTTTTTGTTATTACATGATTTTTTATGGGGTTTTTATTCATTTGGGTCTGTTCATCACAGTTTTAGGGATTTTAAACCCTCAGATGGTGATTTTGTGTGTGCGTTTCCATTACGCCAAGGATTTGAGGTAGAATATCCATTACACATGCCTTTATCATTCAAGTTTCATCATTTTACTATTTTCCTCAACTTATATATATGTTAATTATTGTTTTAAGCCTTTTTATAATTTTATTGGTGTGCAAAGTGGTTTTTTAATCCTTGTTTTGTGAAAGGTAGTGTTGTTTTGTGAGGAAAGTGCTCAACAAGTGTTTGTTTAAATGTTCCAGTATCTATTGCAACTATTTTGTGAGGTTTATAATATGGTTTATGGTATTTTTAACATGTTACAGTATCTTGAATAAAATATGTAATTCAATTGGTTTTTTATTCCTTTTCACGTACTTAAAATAAATTATTTTGTTTAAAAAGTGCATGTCATGTGTTCCGTAAATTGTCTGGTTGGATTTTATGTGTGATGTGTGATTTAAAAGTTATTTGTTTGTAGTTATAAATGAATTGGAAGAATTATAAATGGTATTTTTGGATCCTTATATTTCTCTCTAATTTGGATTTGGTTTTACAAATAAATGGGGATTGGTTTACAACATATTTTGGCCCGAGTTGTAAGAAAATGGCTCGTTTCACATCCTTATGAAAAGGGTTGTGTTTTGAATATGTAACCCGAGTGTTATAAGGGATTTATGAATTTTTTTTAATTCTTTAAATTTTTTTTATACACCTCCTTAATAAATTTGAAATGCAGACTCTGTTTGAATGTTAGTTTTGAGAAAGGCATAAAGGTCTATTTGGTATTTTTTGTAAAAATGGTTTCCTTGTGTATTTCATGTTCTATCTTTGGGGCCATTTTATGGTCCATGAAAATGATTTATTAATTATTTTTAGGGCTGAAAAATATGGGTTTTTACGTTATTTATGGGTTTTTGGTCTTAAAAGAGTGTTTTAGAATGAGTTTTAGGTGCAAAGCCTCAATACACACCTTGAAATTATTTTACAAAACTTGTCGGTGGTTTATTGATTCGTGAAAGAAATGAGAAGAAACTTTGGGGTATGTTTGTGTTTTTATGGTTTGGGAATGTAATTTGTATGTGAATCTATATTTGATAATATGTGTAACTTGATTGAGCACTAAAGGGAATCCCAGGTATCTAGGTGGGTGGACATGTACTAGTATGCTAGTGATTCCGTGGGGTTTGGCCCTTGTTTCACGTAGCCAGTTTGACAATGACAACACTAACTAAAATATGATGATGATGATGTTGATGGACCACTAGGTTATGGTTATTATCCCTACTAGTGACTTTTGTGTATGAGAACAGATATTTATTATGGTTACTTTCACCGAGATATGAGGTACCTGGGGCTCACAACTAACTAGTGCCTAGGGGTGTTCCTGTGACTTGTGCTCACTTGATATTGTGTACTCACTATTGGAATACGGTGTGTTTGGCTGTTAAATTCAGTAGTGTGTGTGATTTATTTAAAAGTTTCAATTCTTTAAATCAGCCCTCTTGAAAACTATTTTCATTTTTTAGTTTCACCTCTTTGAAAAATTGTTTCTTTCAATTTTGTTTATTAAACATGAAAGTTTTTGTCTGATAATTATTATAGCATGGAACCTCATTTGAAAAGCATACTTTTGTATCATGTATTTAAAACCTGAAATTGATGTTTCTTTTATTTTAAAGGAAGTGCATTGGGAATAGAATATCAGGCTAACCTACTGAGTTTTAATACTCACACCTATAGTATTCTTCTGATTTTAGCCGTTGTGCAGTTTTCGTCTTGAGTTCGATCGCCTTGGGAGACGTGTGATCACTATGTTGGAGAGTGACCAGCGATGTAACATGGAGTTATTTGGTTATCAGGTTTTTTTAGTTGAGTTGTTGGTTTAGTTCTACTTTTAGTTTCTTGTACAAATAATGTTTAGTTCAATTTTTATATAAATGCATTTTGGGTTGTCCTTTTATTTCCACTATTTGTTTGATTGTTTATATATTGGTGAAATCATTCCCTTGTGTACTCTATTTATTCCATTGGTTCTTGTCTCCATCCCGGGAGGATCGTCAATGCCTATCGAGACTTGTCACAGGCTGTCCTGGGTGACCGGTTCAGGGTCGACTCGGGGTGGTTCGTGACAAAATGGTATCAGAGGAGGTCAGCTCTTAGAAGACCATTCTTTTTAGAGCACCCTTATTATTTTGGTATGTCATTTTTGATGGAGTAGGATTGTTGGGACTTGAGGTGTAAGGGTGGTAAGAGTGTCGTGAACTCTTGTTCGTTCTGATCCTTGGGTTTCCATGGGAATTATGGTTTTATTAGTGTCCTTTGTTATTGCTGATTTTTTCGTGTTGGGATATGACAAGTGGAGTCTGACTAATGGCATCTGTGATCTCACAGGTCCTAGCAAGACATGTAGAGCCGGGGCATGGTCCAAATAAGTCTCTCTGTGTTGGTTTTGTGTTTGACATATGGCTGCCAACCATATGGTCAAGTCACCCACCAACACTAGTTCCCTTTTGTGGGTTTCTTAGACCTTTCATGAATTCTGAATTTTTGTTTTGAAAATTCTTGTGTGAGAATTATGGAAATGGGTTTTAGAGGAAGGATTTAATTGGGAAAATTAGAAAAGGGGTTTTCTAAAATTAAATATAAGAATGTTTTTGGTAAGGTTGTGTTTTTTTTTTAAAAAAAATGGGGAGGAAGTGGAAATGTTTTAACGGGATTGGATTTCCCTAATCTAAACTTGTGGTTTGTTGAAATAAAATGATTTGAAAGTGTGAATAATTTTAAAGTAATTATGAAACATTGTTTTAAATGGGGTGTTTTGGGATGTTGAAAAGTTCTTGAATATGATGAATAGGTTTTGAAAATTTGGTTTTGTGCGGATGGTGTTTTTCTGGAAAGGGGTTTTGGCTTTTGTGGTTGTCAGATTATGAAAAGAGACCTTGCTGATTTTTTTTTACAAATGGGAAAGGTCTATTTGGAATAGAATGGATATTTTTTAAGTTCTATTAAATTGAATGGATTGTTTTTTTATCAAATGGTTCTTGATTAAGTGTGGTTTGTTTTGTGTAATATGAAAAGAATTTTTGACTTGGTGGTTGGTGTTCCTCTTGACAGTACATGAATTTTGGAATGATGTTGTTTTGTTTTAGCCTTTAGTGTTGTCATGGGTTCTAACATGCATGGATTTATTGATATCTAGAAGTATGGACTATATGGCATGGTTTTTGAGTGCCTGAGATGGCACGTAAATGTTCATGTGAGTGAGACTTGACGAAACACCATTAGTGAATGTCAAAATCCACCAAGTTAGTTTTTTTTCAAAAGTTTTTTTAGCTGAAAAATTGTGGTGTTTGATTTGAACAATGGTTATGTGGATGGTTTATCCTATGTCTTAGTAGTGTTTTTTATTTAGTATTCTCCCTTGTGATCTAGAATTCATACTCTTATTGCAACCTGAGATGGGATCTTGTTGGTGGATTGGGTTTGGAGTAATGTTCAGTGGGTTTCTAAAGATGTCTTGGATGTTGTGATGTGGCCATAGATAGTTCTATGTTTGCAAGATTTACAATTGATAAACCTAAGGATTATTTCTCATTTTTCATAAGATATATCCACCTCCTAAAATAATTCCTCATCTCATCATTCTAAATAGAGAGATGTTTGGGATCGATTTAAAGTGCTTCCAATTCATGATAATTCTTGTGGACGTAGCAGTTGTGTTCATTGATATAGATGATTTTTGTCGTATTCATTTTCCATTCTTCTCCTCGTTCCGAGTGAGATAGAATTTTAAAATGTGTCTATGAGTTCCTATTTAGATGAAAGTATTTTTCTGAGGAGGTGAGTTTTTTTTTCTGTGTTGTGATACTTAGCACCTGACTATGGGGAAGCAAATGCTTCATGATTTAGGGCTCCTGCCATAGGCCTCAGAGTGATGTTTTTCACACAGTCCGGAAATCTACAGAGGTGTGGGGTGCTTGGCCAGGATTTTTCCTCTACCATTGTGGTAAGGTAGTTTCTATTTCTATATTGTGGTTCCTCATTACTGTGAATTTCCATTTGTCACAACAAGTGTGGTGGACTTACCCCTCACACAGTGTCTATGGTTATGCCTTCATGGATGCGGGTTTCCGATCAATGACTCTTTGTTAACCAACTCTATAAATCGGGCACGGTATTGGTGTTACCTATTATTAGGTGGAGAGTTTTGGGTAGTTCCTTGGTTTCTGTTGTGGTTCCAGTGGCCAAATTATTGGGTCCCCGTCCCTCCCCTCCCCGAGTGGTGGGGGTCCGGATCCGTGTTGAAAGTGTTGGCCAAGTTCTTGTCCCCTCTGTTCGGGAGTGGGTGGTTTATATGTTCATGTTGTAAACCTCTTAACTTGGGTTGGAGGGTTGTTTTTGGAGAGTTTTTTTTTTGGACTTTTGAAATTGAGGAAATGTTGAGTTCTTGTTTTTTTATTGCTAGTTACGTTCTAATGGTGGGGAGACCAACCACAGGTCTCATTGATTTTTACTCCTATGAAGTTGTCAAGTGCTAGTTTTTTATTAATGTTTGGGAGTCAATTATTTACTCCCTAGATTACTTGGTTTTATTGAGTGTTCTTTATTTTGGGTGATTGTTTGTTCAATTGGGAGAAGTTCCAACAATCGGTTTCTTGGCTTAGTTGTGGAGGTGGTGGCTTGACCGTTCCGTTGATTTTCATAAAGTGGTTGTGAGATGGTGTTTTTTTTTGGGAAAGATGATTAAGTTCTGTTTATGGAAAATGATATTTCACTATATTTATAGGTTGGATCATTTTTATAAGGAATATTTAGGTTTTTATCTTTTAGATGTAAAGTGTTATGAATTTCTGGGGGAAGAAAGCTTTAATGGTGGGGAGAATTGTCACACCCGGTTTTTCATGTCTTTGATTTGATCTGGTTCATCTGAAATCCCAATAATTTTATTGGGTATTTTGTGAGATTAATGTTTAGTTTTTAAGTTTCATCTATTTCCAATCACCCTAATTTGGTTTCCCCATTTCTTTTTTAGGAGTTTTTGGAGAAAGGGTGGTTACTTCATGATTTGGGCCAAAAGTGAGCCCATTTCCAATTTTAAAAACCAAATTTGTTTATTTTATAACTCCTTTGTTTTTTAACCTTTTTTACCCATTATAATTCCCACATGGCCTCAAATGATATATTAAAACTACCATATCCTTTTGGACACCTTAATAATTCATAATCATGGTGAATTGGGGTTACTTATTTAGGCATTGGTCCAGCCCATGGGCCCATTTTCAGTTTTAAAAAATTAATTTGTGTATTTTATATCTAATTCAATATTTAATATTTTTCGGTTATTCCAACTCCCACCTGAATCCAATATCTCTATCCTCACCCCCATTATTGATTTTCCCTCTTTAGAGCTCAGAATAGGTTCGTAGTGGGGAAACATTCACAATTTCTCTCAAATCGTCCAGAATTGGCAAGGTAAATTGTATCATTCATACATCAATAAATTAGTACTCTTTTGGCCAAAAATATTCTTTACCTTTCTCTAACATACCTTAGGAGTATATCCAAGAAATTTCAATCCATTCCCTTTTATCTAAGGTTTTAGATCTAGTAGAATATGAAGAGTTTTCTAGTTGAAAAAGCGAGATTCCTTCTCCTTTATCCTCCATCTTCTTCCTCCTTTCGTAATTTCTTGGTTTTATAATCTCCCATAGTCTTTTTCAACTTAGGGTTATATTATTACATGATTTTTTATGTGGTTTTTATTCATTTGGGTCTGGTAGTCATAGGTTTAGGGTTTTTAAACCCTCGGATGGTGATTTTGTGTGTGTGCTTCCATTACGCCAAGGATTTGAGGTAGGATATCCCTTGCACATGGCTTTATCATTCAAGTTTCATCATTTTATTATTTAACTCAACTGATATGTAAGTCTATTATTGTTTTTAATCCTTTTATTAATTTTTTTGGTGTTCAAAGTGCTTGTTTAATCCTTGTTTTTTGAAAGGTGGTGTTGTTTTGTCATGAAAGTGCTCAACAAGTGTTTGTTTAAATGTTCCGGTATATTTTTCAACTATTTTTTGAGGTTTAAAATCTGGTTTATGGTATTTTGAAAATGTTACATTTTCTTGAATAAAATATGGCATTCAATTTCTGTTTTATTCCTTTTCATGTACTTAAAATAAATTGTTTTGTTTAAAAAGGGCATGTCATGTGTTCGGTAAATTTCCCAGTTGGCTTTTATGTGTGATGTGTGATTTAAAATTTATTTGTTTTGATTTATAAATGAATTATAAGAATGATAAATGTTATTTTTAGATCCTTATATGGATTTATAATTTGGATTTGTTTTTACAAATAAATGGGTTTTGGTTTACAACATGTTTTGGCCCGAGTTGTCAGAAAATGGCCCGTTTCACATCCTTATGAAAAGGGTTGTGTTTTGAATATGTAACCTGAGTGTTTAAAGGGATCTATGAATGTTTTTTTCTGATTTAAAGTGTATTTATACACCTAATTAATAAATTTTAAATGCATAACCGGGTCGAATGTTAGTTTTGGGAAAGTCTTAAAGGCCTATTTGGTATTTTTTTTGTAAAAATGGTTTCCATGTTTATTTTATGTTCTATCTTTGGGGCCATTTTATAGTCCATGAAATTGATTTATTATTTGGTTTTGGGGCTAAAATATCTATGTTGTTATTTTATTTATGGTTTTATGGACTTGAAAGAGTGTTTTAGAATGAGTTTTAGGTGAAAATTCTCAATACACTCCTTCAAATTGTTTTACGAAAATTTTCGGTGGTTTATTGATTTGTGAAGGAAATGTGAAGAAAGTTTGTGGGATGTTTGTTTTTTTATGGTTTTTCAATGTAATTTGGATGTGAAATGTGTATTTGATAATATGTGTAACTTTATTGAGAACTAAGGTGAATCCCAGGTATCTAGGTGGGCGGACGTGTACTAGTATGCTAGTGATTCCGTGGGGTTTGGCCCCTGTTTCATGTAGCAAGTTTGATGATGACAACACTAACTAAACTATTACGATGATGATGTTGGGGTACCACTAGGATATCTTTATTCTACCTACTAGTGTCTCATGTGCACGAGAACAGATATTTATTATGGCTTCTTTCACCAAGATACGAGGTACCTGGGGCTCAAAACTAACTAGTGCCTAGGGGTGTTCCCGTGACTTGTGCTCAGTGGCTATTTTGTACTCACTGTCAGCATATGGTGTGTTTGGTTGGTAAATTCAACAGCATGTGTGATTTATTCAAAATATTCAATTCTTTAAATTATCCCTCTTGAAAACTATTTTTATTTTTTATTTTCACCTCTTTGAAAAATTATTGCTTACATTTTGTTTATAAAACATGCAAGTTTTTGTATGATAATTATTACAGCATGGAACCTCTTTTGAAAAGCATACTTTTATAAATTTTATTTAAAACATCAAATTGATGTTAATTTTATTTTAACGGAAGTTCATTGGTAATAGAATATCGGGCTACCCTACTGAGTTTTAAGACTCACGCCTATAGTCTTCTTCTGTTTTTAGCCTTTGTGTAGGTTTTAGCTTGAGTTCAACTGCCTTGGGTGACGTGTGATCATTATGTTGGAGAGTGACCAGCATTGTCACATGGAGTTAGTTGGTTATCAGGTTTGTTCAGTTGAGTTGTTGGTAAAGTTCTACTTTTAGTTTCTTGTACAAATAATGTTTAGTTCAATTTTTATATAAATGCATTTTAGGTTGTCCATTTATTTCCGCTATTTGTTTGATTGTTTATATATGGGCGCAATAATTCCCTTGTGTAGTCTATTGATGCCCTTGGTGCTTTTTTCCATCCTGGGAGGATCAGGAACGCCTCTCTGGACTTTTCACGGGCGGGCATTGGTGACCAGTTCTGGGTCGAATCGGGCTAGTTCGTGTCAACACCACATTAATAAGGTATCAAAAATACAATCCCATTAACATCCTCAAGGTTTCCATACCCCCAAATTAACTGTCAAAGGTTTTACCTCAATGTCGTAATTCCCTTACCCTATTATTAGATATTTTTTCATCATTGGTGAAAACTATGCTCACTTCCCCCTCTAGGGGAAATTACAATATCATGACAGACCATCTATTTAAACTATTTAGGTAGTGCCTATAATGGCATGACAATACATTCATTAGGGTAGATCATATAAAACCAGCACAATAATGACAACATGAGATATTATAAGAACAAATCATAACAAGTTATCATCATCAATCATGGGTTAAGATGCTACATAATTAAATCATGAATATAGGCGTCATATAATTAGATCGGGACATATCAATATGAGTGATAGTATCTACACATGTGATCAAGCTGAAACTATTTCTATTAGGTTACCAATCATAATCATGGCATAAACCATCAAACATGGTCCCATGGTCTATGCACAAGCACATAAACATGTGATCAAACACATTAAACATTATCATATGTGATTCAGGTCACATATATCATAATCACACATCAAGACATTCAATATAGTCTAGGAACACATCATTGTTCAAGCATTGAATATCGATAGTCGGCATCAAGATGGTGTATAAGGGACTATCGTGGCCCTTGGAACATAGTAAAATAATATTAGTCACAATTCCTTTTATTAATTAACACATAAAAAGTATTAATTAATTAAGTATTAATTTTTATTCCTAACATATTATGAATTTAAATTTTTTTCTCCCATGGTGGTGAAACTCATAACACATGCCAAAAATCATTAATAATACCATAGGGTAGAATACATGGGACCACCTACCTCATACAGATATAACTCTCAAGAAAGAAAATCCCAGCTGCTTCGTATGTGCCATCCAAGTCCATTCACCCTCCATCAATAGCCACAATGTTCTAATCAACCCCTATAATTAAAAATAATTAATTATGACTAAATTAAAATTAATTAAATGAAAACAAGAAAACATACAACCCAATGTGGAATGCATCCATGACGAAGGACTTACTAGATATCACCACCTAGATAAAACCATAAGAAACCACACTCAGAATGTTCATATCATGCTTCTGACTTCATTACAATAAAATTACAATCATATGGATGCAAGGAAAGTAAAATTTAATACAATTAAATTAGATCATTAGAATAATCAATCCAGGAGACATATATTAGTAAAAATTCTAATCAATGGTACACGTTCATATTTACATATCATTTATCCATGTTGAACTATATTCCTATTGTTCTTGGAAAATTTCATCAAGAACGTTTGGAATTTTCATCCAATTAATTAATACTAATATAGAAAATTATTAATCAATGATAAAGGTGACAAAGAAATGTAGATACAGCTGTAATTGGAACATCAAGGATCTTAGGATCCAAGACTTACCAAGAGGATTCATTCAGGATGAATGACACAATGATCCATCACCGTATGATGAAGAAGGGGATCCAGATTGATAAAGAATTAATGTTATCAGTTGGGTTCTCCAATAAAGTTAGATTATTTGATGATCTAACAGCAATCCAATATAACATCATAATATCCAACCACCGTAGTTTAATTATAAGAATCCATTTGAAGGAAGAAGAGGAGATCCAAAAAAACATAAAGAAAAGAACAAATAAAATCACCAATCGAAAATTACCATGATTTGGTCACTGTAGATTCATTAAAACCACTCAAATAAGAGGTTTAAATCTCTTAGAAAATCCTTTGGAGTCCAATGGTTTTATATCGATTGGTTTTGGATGAAAAATAAGAAAAAATAAAGGGTTTTTGTCCTAAAATAAGTGATTTGAATCATTAAATTCATGCATGAATATTTTGGTAGCATGGTTTTTCAAACCATGTTCTAACCATGAAATAAACTTTGAATTTGGTCATATGGTTTCCAAGAAAAGATGCAGAGTTACCTAGGAAAGGTTTGATAATTAAAAAATTTCTGACCTAACCATTAAATCCTATTTAGGATAAAAACATCAGATTTATAAATAAATATCATGGACCCTCACAAAAACATCCATGGCTTAAAAAAAGAAAATGATCAATTTCACATAAAAATTTACATACACAACAATGAATGTAGTTATATTCTCCCTACCATAGAACTTCATATCCTTGAATGGTTTTGGTAGAATGTGAAACACGACTCCTGACCTACCTCAGTCACCATTCCAATGTTATTATCTATGGTATATCCATAAACTCCAACTCATTTCCTTAAGTTCACACATATCTCTATAATCCCCTTAGACTCATGTTTTGTGAATACAAAAATAAATAGAAGAGGCTAATCCAACAGCTCACCAATTCCTCTAGAATCAACTTTGTGCTCCCCAACATATTACTTTACATATGTAACCAAGATTACCTAAGTCCAGCGATAGAGTCATTGTGGTTTAGTTCCATCGTGATAGATTAACGTAAAAAACGTTATAGGAAGTACCGAAACCTCATTCCTAGTTTTGAGCTAATCAAAGGAGTCCCTAATAACTAGACATAACCTAATCATTATGAACTTATAGAAATTTACTGACCATTTTTAAACACCTCATCCATACTCAATATTATGACCTTGATCTATTTCCATCCCACTGCATTTAGGTTCACACTGACACACTAGTTAGAACACTTCCATCTAACTTCCTGTAAAGGTACATGAATTAACAAGTGATGCTCCATAAACCTCCAACCATGACGACTTAATCCTCATAGGTATTGTTAAACTTATCCCCATCCTTACCAAATTTTAAACCAGACTCAAAGTAATTTTATTAGTTAATTCATCAATCACTTTCACCAGCCACAAATCTCACAACTGTGTGCCAACACAACAATTAGCAGACCCCCTCTCGCTCCACACTAATTTTCCCTAAGACTGAAACCCACATATGATCTCAATATCATGCTACATATCAATTAAAAACTAGTCATTCATCATGGAACAAGATACACATGGGTCCACCAAACATCATCATTTTGAGGTCCCCATGATTATTTAATGGTCAGTCTTGCACAAACCACGACCCTTCAAAAAAGAGAGGTCGTTCACCTATGAACAGATCAATGATCACCACCATAGTGGTATCCATATCTATCACCTCATAAATATTAAATAAATTCACCCAACCCTAAGTTATTCTATCCTCCAACAAAATGACCAATCATGATCATCCATTCAAACCGATCGGAAAGAAAAACACTATGAACGTTGCAAAACTAGATTTCTCAGAATAAAATCTACTGTATTCAGGGTCATATTATCAATATACATGATGTTCCCTAGTAACCACAGACAATGTTAAGACTTATAAACTAAATTATATTTTCCCCTCATGTAGGCTTCAAATTTGATCTATGACATATCCATCAGATGAAAAACATGAGTTAGCCACAATATATTACCTTATTCCACTATTGATTCATGTATTCCATTTTCTTCTAGTGAACCTTATATGAAAACACCATCTAGGATTCCTAGACCAAAGAGGTTTATTTCAAACACATTGGTTTCTAATAGAAAGGGTGACCTTGAACCGAATTCATTTGTGATCAACCATCAACACCTCCTCGAGGTTTATCAATATAACTTGAGTCTTTTTCAGCAGTCATCTCACCTCCCGCTCCACTAATTAAATAGACCCTATGTAAAACCACATCATGTGATCTCACACATTTAAGATTCCCAATCTAGGTGTGTGAACACCACTAATTACTCCAATAGAGTGTTTTCTTCGCAATTCATTGAATTATGAGTTGAAATCGCACACCTTTTCAGTTTTTCACACAACACAGTGACAACACACTAACTTCATCACTCTTAGTTCTATACTTCAGAAAGGAAAATCCCTGGTACATATTTTAATTATTCACCACCCATCAAACTAGTTCTATTTTGAGTCATTTATTTCACACCATTCTCTTAACCTCCTATATCTGACTACCTAGGATCTTTAATCTCCACCAATGAGTGTTTCAGTTTGAACTTACAGGGTAGTCAAACAATAGTTCTTCCCTTAACACAGAATTCATCTTTTTACTCTCAAACACATCCTTAAATCACAAGTATTATCACCCTAGGTTCTCTTTACTCCTGAGTGTTAAGTATAATTGAATTACCTCTCTTTAATCATTTTAAAGGGAACTGATATAAAAAGGAAATTTATTTCAATGCAAACTAATCCTATAGAATTAAAATTTAATATCCATTTACACAGAATATCCTCACTCAGTCTACCTTCAAGATTCACATACACTTGTTCTCTAGTGAATAGAATCACATTTAAGGCCACACGGTCTTGCACATAGCCCAAAACAAGGATTATTTGAGGGTCACAACTCACATAATGTCATCTCAGCACAGCTCAAAGACATTTATTGATGGGTTTTTTCTTAGAAAAACCATGTTTATTTGACCTGGATTCTAGGTATTGTTAAGAAATTTTTATTTTATTTTATATGGATTCATCCACATCGTTTATAGTTATAACTTTAATAAACCATCCCCATCTAATTTCTACAAACATAGGGTTTTTACTAAGGTAAATAATGCCAAAAAAATGACCTATTATGGTACACTACACCGTCTCTGCCTGTAGGTACTACATCATTTTTTGATTCTTCAACATCATCGTCATCATTTTTATCATCATAATTGTTGTTACATAGGTAATTCACATCATAGTCTCACATGACCTAATATCAAAAGTATACACACATAGGATTTAAGATAAATAGAATGTCACTAGGAACTCATACATGAAAAAATATATAAGTTGTTGACACTAAACAACTGAATCATATGATGCCATTATAATCACAAACAATTATCATATATGTCATTTGAAACCTACACATTTAAAATGATGCATGTGATGCCTATTTTAGATACATCCAAGTGTCAAATATTAATGAAATCATGAACCTAAAATCCCATTTTCCTTAAAAAGTTCAAAATAACATAAAACTATAATAGATAAAACCAATAACATAAATACCATTCCTTGTTAATATAGACATACATAAACAAAGTGATTGTGATTCCTCATTACTTGTTTTGTCACAAGCACCAACATGATTTCATGTCTCTTATCTACCAACTCCACAAATAGAAACCAAAATAGCTAATTAGATACTATTTTGTGACATAATGACCTGACTAATCGAGCCTAATGTGGAATGACACATGACTTCTGATTAACCTTCCCATATGTGACAGGCTACCAACTAGTAGTGAGGGTTAATGATAGATCATTGGGAGTCTAAACACTCCATCGGAGTGAGAAATAAAAAATAAATAACCAAAAATATAAAATAAAGAATCAGAGTATATTGAAAAATATAACATATCACCTATAATGAATTAATGTATAGACAACATAATCAATTAGTCACAACTAAAAATAGAACATTGATCTCCCACCAGGCTGATCATAGTTATAAGATAGAAAAGAACAAAATTTTAAAGAGGCTCTACAACATCTACCTTCACTTTATCCCAGTCTCAAAAATCCTACGGATCTATCCCACTAAATGATCAACCTAAGGCTTAGTGAAACATATACCTACAACAAGTGAGTGATTCTCAGGTGCCGATTTGACATGTTTTCCCAAGTATGGTGTGAGTAAAAATCAGTAGGGTTCTACACACACAATCTTATACCCAACCAGTAAAATGATGTGTATATTCATGGGATAAGATCATCAGAAATTAAATATGTGATATAAAACTACGTATTTATAACATATAATAAACAAGAACAAATAAAAAAAAAATCCATATGTTAAGAAGATGTTCACCTACCAAGAATCCAAGAACCCCAACCATATATAATTTAGCTCCATGATAGAATAAATGGTTAGGATTTTAGAATTGATTAATAACTTGAAACAATTATTATGTATATGTTAATCAATATATGACATCATGTGAACATCGTACTCAACATATACGATTCATCATGTGAACATGAAACTCATTATTCTATAATTTTCATGTGAACATGATTCTCAACATTGAGTGAACTCACTACTCTTTATCCTCGAGAAATCGAGTGAACATGAAACACAACATTCACTAGACATTGAGTGAACAAACTATACCACATTAAGTGGAATTGTGACAACATGTCACTCCACATCCATAAGGCATCGAGTGTGAATACCAATCATCATCCATGAGGTATTCTTACCCCTAGATTTGATGTCATGGTCTTTCCCTCAAGATTAAAATCCCCATAACCTATTATCATGTCTATTTTCATCTGTGTCACAAGATAAGCACACTTACCCATTTGAATTAAATTACCATATCATGATGGTCCACCTGTTCTGAGTACCAAGGTAGTACCTCTAAAAGCACAATAATAAATATAATTGGGTTGTGTAACGCCCCGACCCCAGTTACCCAGAGTCGGTGCATTATTGCGTAACATTGGCATATTCACAAAGATCAAGTCTCGAAAGACCAATTAGTTTAGTAGTCTTGAAACACTAGATACATTCATAAGTTTTACATTACATCATAAAGTAATAAAAAACTACAACAAAATCTTGTCTTAATATCCCCTCATATTATCCCTTCAGGTCATTCATAAAATACTTCTTCACATCCTGGAAAAATTAAAACATTTAAAGAGGTGAGCTCAGATGCTCAGTAAGGATAACAATATAGTGGAAGCTTTCATAAATAAACATAAACATTTAAGGCAATGTATAACTAAAACAAAAGCCTTTTATACTTGAGCTTCAACATAATATGGAAAAAGTAAAATGATATAATGTCATTTACTTATTCACATGGATATTCTACTGGTCTAATAATCACATGCAATATCAATAACCACTTTCATAATGATGGAATACATAATGCCAGACTATCATAACCACGTAGCCAAGGCCTCGTGCCAAGACTACAAATAAGATTTTGTCAAGGCCTCGTGAAAAGACACTAGTTTGTCTTGTGAGACCTTCCGATGCATCGAGGAGCTATAGAGGGATCCACCTGTCACTTATTAAGTCCAATGCATTCCTCAAATAAACAGGTTTAAATATATCATAAACCATAACATAATCGTATAACATAAAACATGCATAAATGGAACATAACATTTCCACATTTCAATCACAAGATATCAATACAACACATTGATATAATAAAAAAAACACTTTCAAAACCATTTTCAATACGAAAATAAAAGAAAATTAAAACTTTGTATTTTTTTTTCATTTAAAAAAAGTTATGGCTTGTAGAAGAAGCCGAAACTCAAACAATGGTCATGGCGGCAGAGAAGTCGTTGTCGCCGCATACCTACGACAAGAAAAACATTCCTTTTTGTAATTTAGTAAAACGCTTCGTATAAAAATATTCCTCTTGAATAAACGTAAAAGTTAAAGGGGTTTATACACCATATAAAATAAATTTGTGTATAAAACAAAATATGCCTCAATGAATGGAGATTGAGACAAAGTCCCTTACAAAGATAATTTTTTAAATAAAATAGATCTATTATGTGTATTCACTATAATTACACATAAATATGCTACAAATATAAGATAGGACATAATAATATCATGACATAATTTTAAATTAGGAGATTAACCCAAAGAACAGAAATTGAGTTAAGAAGTTCCCTTACCTCATGTCCGACTTGACTTGACCATTCTTTAACCTCCTGAATAATAAACTAGAGTTAATTTATAATTTCTTAAGAAACTTTTTAAATTTTATTATTCCTTTTATATCACTTATTACCATGTTATGAACATTATGTAATTATTTATGTTCATAACGGTCGTTTTGTCGATCTATGGTACTTGAGTCAAAAATTAACTTCTTATAATTAGAAGTTGTTCATGTGGTAAAATATCAGTTATATCCAGAATTATATTCATGATGTAGATATCATATATATAATATATATCCATTATATACAATCATTCATAATATTATGTAACATTTAGAGGTAAGAAATGAAATTCACCGTTCATGGAGATGGTAAACCGTACGTACGCATGAACGCTACTTTCATTTATATTTCATATTTAATGGAATTAAATCATAATTATATAAAGGTGTATTATAATTCCAGTATAATATCATAAATAATATCATTTAATCCATCCTTTATACGTCTCACATATGGCATTAACGATTCAAATCACTTTGAGGGGGCGGTAGTCCGCACTTCCTAACATGAAATTATCGCGTTTACCCATAATGGAAATAATAAAGGTATGCTTTAAATGAAAAATACAGAAGAATAAGGATAAAATAAACATAATATATATCATATATAAAAATAGTTTCCTCATAATGGCCACCATGAGAGGTGTTAAAAGAAGATTGAACAATCATCGTTTCGTGAGGCAGTAATTCGCCAACCACAAAAACAGTATGTTTTTTAACCATTAGACAAAGGTGTGTGTAAGTTTAAATCAAATACTTATCATAACAAAATCCTAGTATATTGAAAAAACTGTTTTTGTTACAAAATAATGGAATAAAAAGAGTTTTAAGGGGTTGGAGAATCAAAATAAAACAAAATAACATAAGAGGAGGCATTACCTTAAAATCGGGTAACTCTTTTTGATTTGAGCCAAAGGCTTCCTTGGGAAGACTTATTCCCTAATTGAGGATTCTAGGAGCAAGAGAGGGATGTTGGGAGAGTATTTTTGGCAGAGTTTGGCCAAGACAAATGGCGTGGAAGGTGGGAATAAGGTGGTAGTGGTGGGGGCCTTTTATAAGAGGAGAGGAGGGTCACTCTTGGAATGTCATGAAATGTTACTTTATTATATAATGAGTTTCGGATTTTAAAGGTCCCAAACTTAAATATTTAGAGTATAAGGTGATAAGGGTTCAAAATATACTCATGCAATAGGTTTTTGACAATTGTAAGTCTTAGAATTTACATTATCTTTTCATTTTATTTAAATCGTTAATTAACGAGGTAATTGCTGCATCATCATGGTGTAATAAAAAATTTAATTTATTTAATGTCTAAAAATTATAAAAAAATATCATGATGTATGAAATCTTTTTAGCTTTCCAATGAATATTTATAGTCTAAAATTTAACTTATATAATTCCATGTAATAATTGTTTTATTAAAACAACACATGTTTGTGACTATATTATTTTCACATTAAATAAAAAGTTATTAATGTCATTTTCTTACCCAAGTGGCTCCATGGGGTCCCCAAGTTGACCCATGGATTGTCTTGGTCGTCCATGACTCATACAATAAGGGTAGGATAAGTGTAAAGGTATTTTCATATTTTTATAATATCATTTTTACCTTAAATTTCACTAATTACCTTTAATCGTGATTAATTAAACTTAAAAGTTACTATTCACCAAAAAATTATTTTAATCCCATTGAACCAAATTTTACTTCCTAATGACAACCATTCATGTCAGAGTTTTGAAAATCAAATCACAGAAGTGGTAATGTTTAATTTAAATGAAAAATCAGTTTTTTAACTACCACTTAGTGGTTTCACTATTCATCAAAAATTGATGTTTTTCAGAACAATACCAAAATTTCACCCTAAGCTATAATTGATATTCCAAATTAAAAAATTATGTATATTTTACAAAATTACAAACATATAAGTTGTATTAATTAATTTTATAATTAATTCCCACTGTCACAACAAATAGCGTGTTTTTAAGAAACAATATATATCAAAAGATTGACAATTGTTTATGTCCAATTTCAAAGTGAAATTATTTCTAATGACCACCATTGGATAAAATGGTAAAAATATATTCTAATTATAATTTAAAACCACTCAATAGTATAATTTATCACTATAAATTATTTTTATTAAAAAAGTTGTTTTTAAGTATTTTTCACTATTCATAAAAAATTGGAAGTTCTCAGAAAAAACAAAAAATTCAACATAGGCTAATTTCGATATTCCGAATACAAAAATGAAGTCCATTTTGAAAAATAAAATATATATAATTTCAAAAAGTGGGTATTACTATTCATAATGGCTATTTTGGTTGGTCGCGGTGTGTTAGAATCTCGAACTTGCGTACAATTCAAGCTTTTGCATTATTGAAAGAGAAGTGTATCGTGGAAGCTCGAGGTGGGTGGAAATTATAGACACATAATTAGAGGAAAAATGTAAATATTTATAGGGATTGATTGAGGTCATCAACCACAAAAAAAGTGTAAAATTGAGGGCCTCAAAGCCTTCAATCTATAGTGATTTAAAATATCATCAGTTCAACAAAACATAAGGTATTAGGATAACACATTTTTTTAGTATCCCTTTCCAAAAGTTTAAGAATTAATTTATTCATAGAATAAGAGAGAGGTATATATATATATATATATATACTTGACAAGGAGAGTTTCAACCTTCAACTAATTTCTACCATAAACTCATCTTTCCCTCAAAAAGATAATAGAACTCAAAAATATTATATTTATCCTAATCATACAAGGTTCCAAATATTAATACATACCATTTAGATTAGGAAAACTATTTTGTAATAACTAGGGACTTTCTGTAGGCTAGTGGTAGGTAATAAAGTCATGTCGCACTATGGTTGTGGGTTTGATTCCTACAGCTTTGTCCGACGCGACGGGTTATCCCTCGACCTACAGGTTGTCCTTTTCCTAAAACTATAGTATTATAATATTGCAAAAATAATATTCAGAAATGTTTTAACCTTAAACAATACTATCCAAGGTTCAAATTAATCAATTCCAACCATTATAGTTATCCAAAATACTTCTGTCCAACTCACAGTCCAAATTTTATAAGGAAGGTAAACATAATGAAGATCCTTTTTTCCGTGTAACAACCTATGAACACCTTCATAATGTATTCTTTTAAAACACTGCAACATCCTGAATTACCATGATCCCTTATTCCTTATAGAATACTAGATATACTCCTTCTATCCGAAAATGTATAAAAATCATTAATCAGTTTCAAGGAAGTTAAGAATATCCAATATAATTTATCCAAATAAATCATGTCTTATTCCAAAATCAGTATCTCGGTATCAGAACCATATTATGGTTTATCTTTCTCTTATACCTATATTTTCCAAAAAATTAACTGTTGTGGAGTCACTTTTCTTGGTTCCACACAATCTCAATTCCTTGATGAAATAGTACTGCAGTACAATCCTTATATACTCCATAATTATTATAACCAGTACATCATTGATACAACACTCAAATGAAAAAAATTATTTAATAACAATATAAGAACTATAATCATTCCTCCTCATCTGTGGTAGGATCATAACTTGATTATTATCCAATAACATGATTTGGGGCATACTCTGATGATTTGGACATTGGTTTGCGTAGTGTCCCCACTACTTATAGATGAAGCATTGTACATTTGAAACCTTTTTCTTACCCTTGCAGTCACCACTTGGTGTCCTTTTTCTCCAAAATTATAACAAACTCAAATTCCCTTCAGGCAAGTTCCAAGGTGTTTCTTCCCACAATTATCACATATTGGAAAATTCTTCTTTTCCCTCGTCCCTTTATCCATCATTCTCTCTTCCAGTATTTTCTTCTCTTTCTTCCCTTCAATGTCATAAGACTCATAGAATTATTTACTTATCTTATTAACACATGATACTATTTCTTCGTATGTTGAGAAAACATGGGAGACTATTTCCCTTCTCAATGTTGGCTTAATACCGTGAAAGATATGATCCTTCTTACTCTTTGGATTATACGTATTGATGGAGTTCACATTCCTTCTACTGGGCGCCATTTCTATACAATGGAATAAACTAGGTTAGTTTATAAATTGCAATGAATAATTCAAAACCTATAAAATACTTAATGTAAATTGAACGGTTTATGGATATAATCCATAATCATAAAAAATGTTTTCTTTGAGGAAGTATATACTCATAAACCCTTCATAATGGTTTGTAAAAATGAGAATTATCTTATGCATATCCCTCGGGAGTGTCGTAACCAAGAGTGCAGCAAAGCCCGTTGTCGTGCACCAGTTCCCATTCGAGTCTAGCTCAAAGCGGTGTTTTCGGGTTTTACCCCTAGGTAAATCTGTGCCAGAGCCGCCTCTACCTTCTAGTATCCAGACAGGGATGTATTGCTCAGAAAACTCACAAAATCTCTACAATACCAAAATTCTAGGAAGTTCTTCTATACTAATCCTCAAAGTCTATCTTAGGTCTATGTTCTCTAATCAGAGTTTATCTAAATATAGATTCCAAGGTTAGTACTAAACAGCCTCTAATACCAACTATAACACCCCGACCCCAGTTACCTAGAGTCAGTGCATTATTGCATAACATTGGCATGATCACAAAGATCAAGTCTCGAAAGACCGATAAGTTTAGTAGCCTTGAAACACTAGATATATTCATAAGTTTTACATTACATCATAAAGTAATAAAAAACTACAACAAAATCTTGTCTTAATATCCCCCCATATTATCCCTTCAGATCATTCATAAAATACTTCTTCACATCCTGGAAAAATTAAAACATTGAAAGGGGTGAGCTCAGATGCTCAGTAAGGATAACAATATAGAGGAAGCTTTCATAAATAAACATAAACATTTAAGGCAATGTATAACTAAAAAAGGCCTTTTAAACTTGAACTTCAACATAATATGGAAAAAGTAAAATGAGATAATGCCATTTACTTATTCACATGGATATTCTACTGGTCGAATAATCACATGCAATATCAATAACCACTTTCATAATGATGGAATGCATAATTCCAGACTATCATAACCACGTAGCCAAGGCCTCGTGCAAAGACTACAAATAATATTTTTTCAAGGCCTCATGCCAAGACACTAGTTTGTCTCATGAGACCTGCCGATGCATCGAGGAGCTATAGCAGGCTCCACCCGTCACTTATTAAGTCCAATTCATTCCTCAAATGAACAGGCTTAAACATATCATAAACCATAACATAATCGTATAACATAAAACGTGCATAAATAAAACATAAAATTTCCACATTTCAATCACAAGATATCAATACAACACATTGATATAATAAAAAAAAACTTTCAAAACCATTTTCAATACCAAAATAAAAGAAAATTAAAACTTTGTATTTATTTTACATTTAAAAATATTTATGGCTTGTAGAGGAAGTCGAAACTCAAATAATGGCCACGGAGGCAAAGAAGTCATTGTCGCCACATACGTACGACAAAAAAACATTCCTTTTTGTCGTTTAGTAAAACGCTTCGTATAAAAATATTCCTTTTGAATAAATGTAAAAGTCAAAGGGGTTTATACACCGTACAAAATAAATTTGTGTATAAAACAAAATATGCCTCAATGAATGGAGATTGAGACGAAGTCCCTTACAAAGATCATTTTTTAAATAAAATAGATCTATTATGTGTATTCACTATAATTACACATAAATAAACTACAAATACAAGATAGGACATAATAATATCATGACATAATTTGAAAGTAGGAGATTAACCCAAAGAATGGAAATTGGGTTAAGAAGTTCCCTTACCTCGTGTCCGACTTGACTCGACCATTCTTTAACCTCCTGAATAATAAACTAGAGTTAATTTATAATTTCTTAAGAACCTTTTTCAAGTTTATTATTCCTTTTATATCACTTATTACCATGTTATGAACATTATGTAATTATTTATGTTAATAACGGTCGTTTTGTCGATCTATGGTACTTGAGTCAAAAATTAACTTCTTATAATTAGAAGTTGTTCATGTGGTAAAATATCAATTATATCCAGAATTATATTCATGATGTATATATCATATATATCATATATATCCAGTATATACATTCATTCATAATATTATGTAACATTTAGAGGTAAGAAATGAAATGCACCGTTCATGGAGACGGTAAGACGTACGTATGCATGAACGCTACTTTCATTTATATTTCATATTTAATGGAGTGAAATGATAATTATATGAAGTTTTATTATAATTAGAGTATAATATCATTTACTCCATCCTTTATACATCCCACATATGGCATTAATGTTTCAAATCACTTTGAGGGGAAGGTAGTCCTCACTTCCTAAAATGAAATTATCGTGTTTACCCATAATGGAAATCATAAAGGTATGCCATAAATGAAAAATACATAAGAATAAGTAAAACATAAATATAATATATATCATATATAAAAATAGTGTCATCATAATGTCCACCATGGGTGGTGTTAAAAGAAGATTGAGCAATCATCGTTTCGTGAGGCAGTAATTCGCCAACCATAGAAACAGTATGTTATTTAACCATTAGATGAAGTTTTGTGTGAGTGTAAATAAAATCCTTATCATAAAAACATCCTAGTATATTGAAGATACTGGTTTAGTTACAAAATAAATGAATAAAAAGAGTTTAAGGGGATGGAGAAGCAAAATAAAATAAAATAACACAAGAGAAGGCATTACCTTAAAATCAGGTAACTCTTTTTGATTTGAGCCAAAGGATTCCTTGGGAAGACTTCATTCCAAAGTGAGGCTTCTAGAAGTAAGATAGGGAAGTTGGTAGAGTATTGTGGCAGAGTTTGGCCGAGCCAAATGAATTGGAAGTTGTGAATAAGGTGGTAGTGGTGGGGGCCTTTTATAACAGGAGAGGAGGGGCACTCTTGGAATGTCATTAAATGTTACTTTATTATATATTGAGTTTCAGATTTTAAAGGTCCCACACTTATATATTTCGAGGATAAGGTGATAAGGGTTCCAAATATACTCATCTAATAGGTTTTTGACAAGTGTAAGTCTTAAAATTTACATTATCTTTTCATTTTATTTAAATCGTTAATTAACGAGGTAATTGCTGCATCATCATGGTGTAATAAAAAAATTAATTTATTTAATGTCTAAAAATTATAAAACAATATCATGATGTAGAAAATCTCTTTATCTTTCCAATTAATATTTATAGTCTAAAAGTTAACTTACATAACCCCATGTAATAATTGTTTTAGTAAAACAACACATGTTTGTGACTATATTATTTTTACATTAAATAAAAAGTTATTAATGTCATTTTCTTACCCAAGTGGATCCATGGGGTCCCAAAGTTGAACCCTGGATTTTCTTGGTCGACCATGACTCATACAATAAGGGTAGGACAAGTTTAAAGGTATTTTCATATTTTTATAATATCATTTTTACCTTAAATTTCACTAATTACCTTTAATCGTGATTAATTAAACTTAAAAGTTACTATTCACCAAAAAATTATTTTAATCCCATTAAACCAAATTTTAATTCCTAATGACAACCATGTAAGTCAGATTTTTGAAAATCAAATCACAAAAGTGGTAATGTTTCATTTAAATGAAAAATCAGTTTTTTAACTACAACTTAGTGGTTTCACTATTCATCAAAAATTGAAGTTTTTCAGAACAATGCCAAAATTTCACCCTAAGCTATAATTGATATTACGAATTCAAAAATGATGCATGTTTTACAAAATTCCAAACATATAAGTTGCATTAATTAATTTTATAATTAATTCACATTGTCACAACAAATAGCATGTTTTTAAGAAACAATATATATCAAAAGATTGATAATTGTTTTTGTCCAATTTGAAAGTGAAATTAATTCTAATGACCAATGTTGGATAAAATCATAAAAATATATTATAATTATACTTTAAAACCACTCAATAGTATAATTTATCACTATAAATTATTTTTATTAAAAAAGTTGTTTTTAAGTATTTTTCACTATTCATAAAAAATTGAAAGTTCTCAGAAAAAAACCAAAAATTCAACATAGGCTAATTTTGATATTCCGAATCCAAAAATGAAGTCCTTTTTGAAATATAAAATATATATAATTTCAAAAAGTGGGTATTTCTATTCATAATGGCTATTTTGATTTGTCTCGGTGTGTTAGAATCTCGAACTTGCGTACAATGCAAGCTATTGTATTATTGAAAGAGAAGTGTATCATAGAAGCTTGGGGTGTTACAGGTTGAGCATATAAAATCATCAAAATATTATCGTCATGAAATATAAATAGCATTAAAAATAACATGTGATCACCATTAAAACTGATAAAACAAGATACATAAGTACACTCATGAAAACAAGAACAATATAAGTAGAGCATGGAATATCATCATGAGACATAGTGGGTGCACATGTGAAAAATATCAAACATGGTCTATAAGTATTCCAATCATAATCATGGAAGAAATCATTATACATGGTCCCATGGGATACAAAAACACACAAGTGATCAAAAACATCAAACATAGTCCTGTATATTATAGTTCTCATATAGAAAAACAACACATTAAGAGGTTCTATGAAGTCTAACCACACATCAGTGGTCAGTCCTCATCCATCAGTGGCCCAAATCATGCTAGTGAACAAGGCACTATCATGGCCCCAACACCTTATCTAATTACATTATTCATGTTTTGTTTATTAATTAATACCCACATATCATTAAATAATTAATCATTTTTTTATTCATAGAATATTATGAACATAAATTTTGTTCGCCCAAGGTGGTGAACCTCATACCACATTCCAAAAAACATGTATAATACCATATGTTAGTGTACATGGGACCACAAACCTAAAACATATATAACTCCAAGGAAAATAAATCCTACTGGATTTTTCAATGTTTTCTAAGTCCATTCGGCCTATATCTATTTCTAAAAGGTTATATTGATGACCAAACAATCCTAATAATCAATTATAACGAAAATAAAATTAATTAAATGAATACAAGATAACATAAAACACAAGTAAAAAAATGTATACCTATTAAAGTACTTACTGGATATCACCGCCTATCCAAAATGATGACCAACCACGCATTGAATGCTTGTATCATTCATCAGACTTCAAACTGAGAAAAATCTGTTTCACACAAAAAAATGATAAATACCAATTTAATATAATTAAATTTTAACATTATAAGAAACCAACTAAGAGATGTAACATAATCACAACACACTTCAATGGAAAGTCATCATCATAACAAGTCATCCATTATCCATGATGATTGAAATTCACATTTCCCTCAGAAAATATCATCCAGAACCAGTGGAATTATCATCCAATTATTTAATCAGGATCTATCTAATGATTATTAAATTATAAAGGTATCTAATAAAATAGTTTTGGAAGAGAATTGAGACACCAAGGATCAAATTATCGAAGACATATCAATAGGTTTCATTCCTAATGAATAACAAAATGATCCATCACCACTTGAGGACGAACGAAACCGTGAATGGTGATGAATGAAGCATTTCACTTAGATTCTCAAACTGAGCTATATCATGGGTTTATCTAACACCAATACATATAAAACCTCATCAGATCTAACCACCATAGCTTTAGTCTTTGGATTTCTTCCAAGGATGAAGATAATATCTAGAAAGAACATGAAGATTTATAGGAAAACTATCTCCAATTTGGAACTCTGATAATCTGATCAGTCTAGGTCTATTTAATCATAACAAATAAGAGATGGAATTATCCTATAAAATCCCCTAGAGTCCAAGCGATCAAAAGAACTCGGTCTAGGAAGAACAATGAGAGAAAATAGATGGGTTTTAGGAAATAAAGGAGAGATTCCGATCAATATTTTCACACTATGAAGGTTTAGTCACATGGGTTTTAAAACCATGTTCCAACCATGTAATGTCCTTCGAATCAGAATTCGTGGTTTCTGGGAAGAAATTGCACACCAAAAAAAATGTGGTCTAACCATGCACAGGTCGTATGGTTACTAGGTAAAGGTTACAGACTTAGAAAATATATATCTCTTAACCATGTATAGACTTCATGGCTACCTAGGAAAGGATGAACACTAAAATTACCCATGTGGCTAACTATGTACATGCCACATGGTTAACTAAGAAAGGATTAAGACTAATAAAAATTGTGTGTCATGACCATGTACCCCTAAAAAGGTTTCCATAACTCTAAAATTCACCAAAATATTTCATAAAACAATACCCAATAATCCAAGGATACAAAATAAGGATAAATTGATAAAATTTACCTATGAATTTCCACATGTAAAAATACAAGTTATTATATAAATTTTTAAAGTGTTCTTAGGTTTTTTAAAAAATCATTAATATCAAAATATCAGGTGTCATGAAAAAATAGATTTTAATATAATGTCCAGGTATTTATTATATATACTATGAATCATAAATCTCACCATTATTCAACATATTTTTATTCATTGATGTTATCCCACTAAAGGGGTTTAGTTAGAAGCTTATATTGGATGAAAATAAACTGATATAGAAGGTGTTATATAGTGATAAAGTATATGTTATATGGTGATGTGACAAAAGGTTTTTGTTGTAAATCACAATGACTAAATTCTGTAAATGAGTAAAAAATTATTAATATACATGATTAAATGGGAGAAAAAATGATACAATTAAATGGAAAATAATAAATAAATTTTACTATGTTGTTCATTCAAAATCATCTACAACTGTGAGTTTAATAGATATCCCTTAGTTATAATCAAATGACTCTTACCTCCAAAGAAATCCACCAACCAAAATTGAATCATTAGACACTTTTTTAGCACCCCTTATCCTTTCAATGGTGTAGTAAAACCAACTCCGAGGTTAATAATGTGAATATAATGTGAGAGAGATTCATCTTCTATGAGAATAATATCAATTATGTAAAATTTAGATCCATGAACTCCCTTAAAAAGAACTACTTCCTTAAATAAATTAGATCATTGATGTCCAATCGTTTTATATGTTATGAAATGAAAAACACATTTGGTTTTCTATTATAACATTTAAAATAATCCAAATTTTATTAAGAAACATGATTAACTCCAGTAAAATTTACTCAATAAACTATAATTCAAAACATTATGTATAAGAAACAAACTATTTGGTAATAATTGTATAAGGATTATCCAAATGATATCTCATGTAATTATTTATGAACACCATGATATAGTATAATAAACATCATCATAACATTTACCATGACATGGTTAATTTTACGATTTCATGATTTATTCTAATTGTATATGTTACATAATCACTTATATACATTAAAACCTCCCATGATTTATATGAGTCTTTAAAATTCATTTTGAATCCAATTAAACTCCCTCATGTATGACTATCATAAGAGAAAACATCATATTTTCAATTTTTTCCTAAAATTATTACTTAATGTATAGCCAACTTTTTTACCTTTTGAGCCTTTATAGTATTGAAGTATATTATAAGTTTTATAATTTCAAATTTTTTGTAAGGATAATCCACTATAGAAACATCATTTCCACTTAATCTAAAAATTTTATTTCATGATTATGATAAAAAATTCTCATATATATATATATAAATATACCCACCCCAAGATGTACCTTAATAAAATTAATGCATAAATATATATTCTCATTTTATAAGAAATTGATTTAACCACTATACAGGGACTATGTTAATATAGTATTGTCCAGCACATATATTTGAGATTTTTTAAAGTAGACCAACTATATTTAATGAATATATCACATGTCATCCATTCAAATAGTAAATAACATCACTTGTTATTTAACTAATAATGTAGCTCTATAATGAAAATACGTATTAGCAGCAATCATTTTCTAAATATACAGTAGTTTTAACCTTCACCCATTAATTCATAGGGGTACTATAAATCAACTCATTTTTAAGCCTCATGTTAATTAGTTGTTGTTTTTTTTAGTTATTAATGATTTTATAAGAACACTTTTAATCCTTGATTAGTGGTTGTTAAAACTCCACTAAAACCAATGTGGTGTTTTTTTTAATACTTTTCTAAAAATTGGTAGAGGTTAGAACCACAACCAAAAAATAAATAGTTATTTTTTTCAATTTTTATTTTTCCTAAAATAGAATCGACTTATAAACATATTGTGGAACTTTTATGTAAGTATTTATGGTTAAAACAACCACTAATTATATAGAGATGATTTATAATTATATATCCCCATTGTGTAGTATTCAACAATCCAATTTTAAGAAGACAAAACCTAAATAGAATATAATTTAATAAATCATATCATAATATTTTTTTAAACATACAACATATTTATTTAGGTTTGATTCTATATAAATAAAATATATAATATTTCATTACTAATACAAAACATGGAAATATGAACCCAAAATCAACTCTACTCCTCTAAGTTAGGTTAGATGACCCAAGCTAATTTCCTATTGGCCTCCATCATTTGATGAATCTTTTTTCATTATTAAATTAAATTTAGAATATAAATTAGTTTTAATTATATATTTCATATAAAATATATTTAAAAATTTGTCATTTTCATCTCTACTAGGACAAATACCCAGATAGGGGGTGAATCATTATATGAAGAATTGTAATTTTTTTATGTTGTTTCATTATTGAAAAAAACAATCCCCTCTTCTTTTCATATGAATAAGTATATATATATAAATGAAATCATGAATGAGATATATTAGTTTTATATAATTCATAAAATTTGGATTCGTCTATAGAGCCTAAAAATGTGATGAAACAATGTACAAGAACCCACTACGATGTACTATTATTTCATGGTTCATAGGTGGCCCACTATCTCTTCTACTTTACATACATTCACACTTGATGACTATCTAATCTCTCTTTTAAAAGGAAAAATCTTATCTTATAGAAGAATACATTGATTATTTGTATCATATTTTAATAGGATATCACTAAAATTGGTTTGACAGTAAGTAAACTTTCATCAAAAATATAAAATCCAATTTCCCATGAAACTTTTTATTCACAAAAAACACCTATGTTTGATGCTTATTCGTTCCCACATGAGGTTTAACTAGGTTAATGTTCACCTCATGTGGTTTATGTAGAGTATTATTCATCTCATAATGATTATGTGATTTTTTTTCATATTATGCTTAAGAAGAGTATTATTCATCACATAATGTTTAAGTGACTTATTATTCACTCTGTGACCCTTATGTAGGGCACTATTCACTATGTGACCCATAAGTGGATATTGTTCACCACATGATGTTTAATGAATTTATAATTCATTGTGTGACCATATTCACTTAGTCTGCATTGATTACTACTCTTTGTGAACCCCTTATAGACTCTTGGAATTAAAATTGATGATATTCTAGTTTAATAATTTAGATCAGGGATAATGAAGTTATTAGAGGACCTTATATAGGTTGTGGACTCTTAAAAACATGGAAATCAAAAATTTACTATTCACTACTTTTGTTAAGCCCACCCACATGACCATGTAATATGTAAACGAACTACTATTAACTATGTTAGACATAGATAGATCATTTTTTACCATGTAATACTTAGGGGGACCATTGTTCGCTATATAACCCTCTTATTTCACATTCATCCTAGAAATTCTACCTTACAACCACATGATTGACTCATACTTAGGTCGATTTATTTTCATTACATAATCCTTTCTTATTCTTCCTAGAATGACTTCTTAATAACCACATGACCACATCATACATAGGAAGATACTATTAACAATGTATTTCTTAGGGGGATAATTAATCCTTGTATAAATCTTAGGAAGCTCATTATTCTTAGTTTTATACTTACACACAAAATTTTCCATCAAGTTATAACTAAACACAAACTGTTCACCATATAATTATTTAGGTAATCTCGGTACTTTTCCATTTTTTATGTTTCCACAAAAAATTCAATCCTAGAAACCAGAAAAACACAATGAATCATCTCCATCGTCATAAAAAATATTCAAGATCCTTCTCTGTATAATATTTTTTTCCTTCAGAATTTTTTGAATACAATTTATCAACAAAAAACAACCCAAAAACTCTAAAAATCCATTATAAGGTATTTTTTCCAACAAATTTTCCCTTTGCGTCCGTTAACAACACTTCACACTCCACTAACAAACCTGTTGGAAAATCTTTATTAATTTATGTAGTAAGAACCATTTTTCATTTTCAACTTCTAATAGTGATAAATTACATACTCAAAACATAATATAATCCCACATGAGTCAATATTATCTTGTTGAATAAGATTATAATTAAAATTTTATCAATGATTCACTATGATGAATCAATATCAATGAGAGAAACAAGTATATAATATAAATTTTATTAATGAATCATTTAATTCACAATAATACCTATTGAAACATCCCAATCACCAATTACTCTTGAAAACCAATGCCAGTTGCTGATGGTGATCAACACTAAATGTTGAAAACAGTGTATCACATAAGATGGAATCATATTCAATGAAACACCATAACCCGGTATCATTATGAACCCTAAAGGTATCTTTCATGATATGTATCCAGTGAATAAGAAACTTCATCACTGTCATGAATAAAAAACTCCCCATGTTCCTATAATCCACCTATCAGTTTCTACACCTTTTATGGACACGAACACCCCTAAAAGGTCACTTCTTTATAGTCTCCAATATAGAAAAGAATAAAAAATAACTCATTTTTAAAAAACACATAATACCTCAGAGATAAGGGGTCACACATCCATGTTGTTCAAGTATAGGGAGTTTATTTAACACTAAGATCCATCTGATGCCTCATAAAATCATCCTTGGCTATGGTCATCAACATAATTCCTATGAATTGAAGTTCATTTTGTAGAGACTACAAATTCACCAACCCATACTTCACTTTATCCTGGAAAAATTGATAAAAGATCACAATTTTCATTGTCTATGAGTGTAACACCCAGATATTATATGAAATAATTTTTTCAATTAAATTTAATTTCATTTATATCTTTTGTTATACACAACACCGAGTTTTAACAAACAAAAATATACTACTAATATTATTATTTAAACATGACTATTATAACCTAGCCGTTAAACTTGAATATATTAATAGGAAAACCAAAAGTTTTAAAATTAAATATAATGGTTTTAGATAAATAAAATACATTTATATATAAGTACTAAATTATTTGTAACGTCATTATATAATACAAAAAATACATTTCTTCTAAAAATTATTTTAATTAATTATCATGAAAAAATGATAAAATTAATTTTTAAAACTTTTAGAAATTTTATTTTAAAAAATAAAATTCATTTTTGGAATTAAACCGTCAAAATTATAGTATGTTGATTTATTGATAATTTAATGAAAATGTTAATTTTTTGATGAGTAGTGATAAATACTACTTTTTATTAGAAAATTTCCTTTATGTTTAAAGTATTTACAAAGATAAATTAAATTTGAAAATGGTTTTAAAAGTAATATTAGTTCAATTATATAATTATTAATCTAATTTAGTTCATTATAATAATTTTCTTGTTTAATTTTGATATTAAACCCTTTTATACTTATGAAATATCTTTCCTTGGAAAACAAATTTTTTGTCACGTTTTCAGGTTTTGTTTTAAATTAATTTCTACCACTTATTTGCATTTAATTTGTTAAAATTTATTCCATGTTTGGAATTGTAAAATTTATATTATATTATGTGTTCAGAATATTTTTTTTCACAAATATTATTGAAAATAAATAATAATAATAATACGGTTAATGTTAGAGAAATGTTTTTCACGTCACATGCACATGTGTTAAAATTAATTTTTGAAAAACATGGTTTTTTTAAGAAATATTTTAACACCCTAACCCCTAATTCCTAGAGTGAGTGAATTATTTTATTAAATTGGAAGGATCTAAATAAAATCAAATCTGGAAGGACTGATCAGTTTAGTTGCCTTGAAAAAACTAGATACAAACATAAGTTTTACATTACATATTGAAATGAAACACAACATAGTGTCTCCTTCGTAAACACCCATATTACTTAAACTATCCCTGCAGGTCAATGATTATATAATTCTTCACATCCTAGGGAAAAATGAAACATGAGAAAGGGGTGAGATCATATGCTCAATAAGAATAAACAATATAGAAAAATCTATCATAAATAAGCATAAAATTTTAAGGAAAGGTATAAAACTGAAACACAAGCCTTTTAAAAAAATATTCAGCATAATATGGAAATAATAAGTCAAATAATTCCATTTATAATTTCACATGTATATTATACTAGTTGAATAATCAATTCAATATCAATAACTAATCTTAGAAGAAGGAAATACATAATGTCGAACATCATAACCATACTGCCAAGGCCTCATGCCAAGACCACTACCATACTGTCAAGGCCTTGTGCTGAGACACTAGTTTCTCTCATGATACCTACCAATCCATCATGTGTCTATAGTGGGCCTTTCCCATCACTTAATAAGTCCAATTCATTCCTCTTTTGAAAAGGGTGAAACATGACATAAACATTCATATTAGAAATAGAGTATGAAATGTTAATACTTTAACCATAAAAAATGAATAGCACTTCCACAATTAAACATATCATAAACCCTTCAATACATTTTTTAATATTGTATCATTCTGAATAATCCTCAATCAAGCATAAAATCAAACAAAGGATATTGGCATAGATGAAAATAATCTAATAAATTCATCAAAACACTTTAAGAGAAATAACCCTTTTTTAGTTTGAAATTATTTAAAATCCACAAAATTATAAAATATAAAATTTATTTCGAAAATAACCATGTAATATTGTATGGTATGCATAAAAATGTTAGGGTTTAATAATGGCATAAAATAACTGCTCTCACCATATAAGTTAAAAAAACATTCTTTCCTTAATTCGTTGAAAAGATCATAAAGTACATCATTTGCAAAGTGATGGAAATATTCCTTTCAAAATCTTTTATAAAAATTAAAAAATGGGTAAAAATGTATTTAAAAAAAAGTCAGTAACATTTTGAAATACATTTCATGAAACATGGACATGGATGAAAATGTTTTCTGAGTAGATACTTATGTATAAACAATCTCAGATAAAAGAGAGATTGTTAAATTAACCCTTACCTTATACTTTTCTTTAGAAGAGGGTGACTTAGCCTCTGGTATAATGGTTAAAACATGATATTAAATTATACTAGGATCATATCCATATTTATTATATCATATATTATCATCTTATATCACTTTGGTAATAATATTTTAGTATTACTGTTGTTTCGGGTGTTAATTACTTCATTTTTCTATTTCTGTTTTTTCATGTAAGTCTTGTTTTTTAGGCATAGTAAATATTTTATTCATATATAGAATAAAATTACCTTCCTAATTAATTTTTTTAATCA
Organism: Viscum album; assembly: GCA_963277665.1. Taxonomy (NCBI): domain Eukaryota; kingdom Viridiplantae; phylum Streptophyta; class Magnoliopsida; order Santalales; family Viscaceae; genus Viscum; species Viscum album. Next base: position 1,813,308,863 of record OY728142.1, on the reverse strand, counting down.
TCATATAAATTTTATAATCACTCCTGAATGGTTAACAAAGATAATTAATCTCACCGTACCGTGGAGACGGTAGGTCGTACGTACGCACGAGCGATGATATCATTCCCTTCATCGTTAAATGGTATGAAATTGGATGGTATATTAAGTATAAATAATAATTATAATGTTATATTAATTATTTATATCCATTATAATTATCATTATACCCATCCAAACAAATTTGTGTTGAATAACAAATTACACTATGACGTGGAGACAGTAAGTCGTACGTACGCACTCATGGTGATATTGTTATTCGTAAGATGGATAAAATGAGGAATATTTTTTTCCTATGATTATAATAACATCTACGTATATGTATGATATATTAGTTATTATTTTTATTTGAAGGAAAATTAGAATGAGTATGTAGAAGGAGAAAATAACATTGAAAGAGTTGATAAAACAATTACCTCTTCTTCGGGTGTTTCCTTTTGATTTTAAAAAAAGGGATCCATAGGATAGATTTATGCCCATATTTAGGTCTCCAAGATGAAGTGAGGGAGGTTGGGAGGAGAAATGGGTATGGTGTTTTCGAACCAAAAGGATTTATAGGTGCGAGTTAAAGAGAAAGGGATGTTCCCTTTTATAAGAAAGGTGCAGGGCACTTTAGGAAAAATCTTCAAATATTAATTTATTATAAAATGATTTTCAGTTTATAATAGCTCAAAATCCATTTATTTCTAGGTTAATATGAGTATGGGTCGAAATACTCTAAACCAATAGGTTTTAGACATTATTATTTCATAAAAATAACCTTATATTTTATATTTAACACTTAGTTAAATTGTTTAACTCTTAGCGTGTCTTCTAGTATTTTGACACTATAGGGTTAACATAGTAACTATAAATTGGAAAACGAACCCAATTGATTAATTTATGAAACATTTATCACTATACTAGTTATTTGGATGAACATGATATTTGTTTGAATTTTATAACATTTAATTAAATATTATTTATTTAAAAGTATCATTTATGTCAATTTTTATACTATTCGAAAAATTTCATTCTTAAAAATATAAAAACAACAAGATAACGTAGAATAATAAACTCTAATATGTCACTAAAATGATTATGTTATCTATAAAATTAGTTTATGTAATTAATTAAATCAAAATATATTTATTTTAATATTATTAATATCATTTATTTTATTCATCCTTTAATAAATCAATTATTACGTCATCATGGTGTCGTGATTAAATTTAATTATATAATGTCTAGAAATTTTAAAAAAATATCATTATGTAGATAAATTTATTTTCATTCTAATGAATATTTATAGTAGAATTTATCTTATGTATAACCCCATATTAAAAATGGTTTAGTTATTAATGTTTGAAGATGATATTTTCAACTCTTCTTCAAATAAAATATAATAAATGCCCAAATCTAACACAAGTTGCTTAAAAAGGATCAATTTTTAGACCTAATGGTTATTTTGGTATAAATAGACTTATCCAATAGAATTTGGAAAAAATTTAGAGTAATTTTATATTATTATAATATTATTTTTACCATTAATTACCTTATTTACCTTTAATCATAGTAAATATAATTCTAAATTTACTATTCACCAAAAAATAATTTTATCCTACTAGAAAAGAAAATTCACCCTAATTACAACCATGTTTGTCAGATTTTTGAAATTATATTCATAGAAGTTGTAAAATTACATGTAGTTCTAATTTGTAAAATATGCCTAGAAGATGGGTAAAAGAGATGTTCAAAAGTTCAATAAAATTTGTTTCATCTAATTATATTATAAAATGACTCCAATTACTTACATAAGAATAATATATATATTATGTATCTATTTTTACTATAAAATAAATTTCCATTAAAGAATTATTTAAATAAAAAATTTGGTTTTTTAACATCAATGTAGTGTTTTTCACTATTCATCAGAAATTGAAACATTTTAGAAAATTACCAAAATTTCATCCTAAACTAATTATGATATTCCTAATTCAATAATGAAGTCTATTTTGAAAAATAAAATTTATAAAATTTAAAAATGTGGTTAAAACTATTAATAACAGTTTTTAAACAGCTATTTTGGAAGGTCATGGTGAGCTTGAACATGATGTTGCATGTAGAAAATCTATTGAACTATTCAAAAGGAAGTGTGCCTAAAAAGCCTAGGATGTTACATTATTCCCTCATTCAAACAATTTCATCCTCTAAATTTCTAGAATATCACTTCATAAAAAAGATTCATGTGGTTCTTCATCATATGTTCTTCAGGTTCCCATGTCTCTTCTTCCATTTTATGGTTTCTCCAAAGAACCTTTACCAGACGAGTCATCTGATTTCTCAACACTTGTTTTATGGTATAAATAATCTAGATGGGATATTAACAATAAGAAAAATCATGTTATAGTTATATTTCTTCATAGGTGAGTACACGTGTTGGGTCTGGAATGTATTTCCTTAACATTGATACATGGAACACATCATGAACTTTGGAGGGACATAGAGGCATTGCCAAATGGCAAGAAACAACTCTAATTCATTCATGAATTTCAAAAGTTCCAATGTCCCTGGGACATAATTTACCCTTCTTACTGTATTTTGTAACACCCTTCCATAGAGATACCTTCAATAAAACATGATCTACCACTTGAAATTACAAATCCTTTCTTCAGTTATCAACATAGCTCTTTTTCCTACTTTGAGCTATTTTGATATGGGTCTGAATATCTTTTACCTTTTTCATCATTTCTGCAACATGTTTTGGGCCCATGAGTTTTATTTCACCAATATCATCCCAAAAAGTTGTTGTAAGACATCTGTTTCCATATAATGCTTTATATGGTTCCATCTGAATATTTGAATGTCAGCTATTGTTATAGGAAAATTATACTAGAGGTAAATTTTTATCCCACATACTATGAAATTTAAGTGATAAAGATCTCAATATGTCTTCTAATTTTTTAATTTTCCATTCTGATTGTCAATCAGTTTGAGGGTGGTAAGCTATGCTCCAACGAAGATTAGTATCTAGCGCCTTCTGAAGAATTTTCCAGAATTGCGATGTAAAATGGGGATCACGGTCATCAAAAATCAAGATGGGTACACCATGATGTCTTAAAACTTTATTAGTATACAGTCTTTCTAAATGTTCAAGTGATAAGTCTTATCTTATATCAAGAAAATGTTCTGATTTGGTAAGATGATCAATAAAAACCATAATCACATCATTTCTTCTGGGAGTCATTGGTAGCTGATCGCGTTGTTGAGTGTGTCAAATTAGTTGTTTAATTTTGACTAGAATTTCTGCAGTATAGCAGCAACCCTAGGTCATCTCTCAACGGAGACTTAGATCATTAATTTAAAAATAATGTTTTTATTATGATAGTATAAGGTTAATTAAGTTTTGTAAAACTTGGGGGTTTTATAATTACTGATGAAAATAGAAAATGAAAGCGATAAAACAAAATAGAAATGAACAAGATTGATTAAACATGATCAACCCGGGGAATTCTCGTGATGCTCATCCTTCATCTCTTCAAGGGATGGGGTTATGATATTTTAATCCCTAGTTTTTAACACCTTGAACCAGAATGTTACTGAGTTTTTACTAGGATACCTCCTAGGGTTCAGTCGAAAACACATAACGATTCACCGGAAACCGCCGATGATTGGGAGATTTGTGTTCGACATCATAACCGAAACTCACCAAGGAAACACATGAAGAATTCGATGTGCTCTCCAGGTTTCCATGTTATTTCATTGTGATACCATGACATAAATGTACATGGCCTTGACAGTGCTTGTGTGAGTTCAATTGACCAATATAAACCACACAAACACCACAATTAAAAGGGGGAAAGAAAGTGGTGAACGGTGTGTGAAACATCACATGAATGGGTACCCCCAAACATGATCATATGAGTTGAGCAAGAACTACCAGTACATAACTCAATAAAATAAGAATAGAGGATGATGAAAAACAACACAACAACCTGGAATTTAAAAGATCATTCAAATATTACAAACATGAAGCTCAGGATGTACATCACGTTCCTCCCCGGGTGATCACAAGGGGTTTAGAAACCCATGGGAGAGGAGGAAGAGAAATATGTTGGGGTAGAACTTCCCATAGCCTCCAGAACTACTAGGAATGTTGAGAAGACTCTTTGGGGACTCCAAAATGGCAGCACCTTTCCTCTTGGCCGAACTTGAAAATGGGGAGCCCAAGGTGCCATTTTATAGGAAAAATGGAAGGTGGTTTTAGGCACACAGATTTCTTTAATCCAACTATACCATGCGTTCGGCCTTCATAAAGTCTTATCTATCTTTGGAGAAAATAGAAAAGTTTTATCCCTATCTCTTGACTATCTCCACCAAACGTTTGGAACCCTCTGGACAAATACAGCTCAAGATATTGATAAAATACAGAACACCGCATTTGACTTGGTGCAAATTCGGTGGCTTGGACATATCAGTTCGGATGGGCCCTATAGAAGCCGAATCATATTGGGTTCCTCAATATAAAATGTATCCTATTACATTTTTGACAGGCCCACAAAATTTCAGCCCATTTGGATGCACGGATTTCATGTACTATGAAAAACAGTGGACAGATGTCCATGGATCCATGCAATTTTGGCCCATTTTTCTTCCACTTCATCAAAAGCCCTCCAAATCACCTCCACCTACATTGAAACAATAAAAACATGTAACATTTCCCATTATAATATTGATTAACATTAATTTATTTATTCAAACATGAAGTGAAATTTATTATTATATTTCGAATATTCATTAAAAAACTAGTTTAAAACTGCGGTGTAAGGGTGGAATAAAACAGTGAATCGTGGTACGATCACACCCCCACACCTGAACATTTGAACTCTTGGGAAAAGTCACATATCCAAATACAATGATTCATATATATATATATATATATTTCCAACTTTCTGAAGATTTATCATTTGAGGAAATTTTATTTAAAGTAAAGTGATCAATGCACGAACCACACCAAGAAGTTCTTCCTAGTGAAAATAGAAAAAGATGTCTCATAAATCATATCATGGAAAAATTCAAAAAATTCAGGATACCCAATTGAGAAAGGAATTCAGAAGTAAACCATGACACTAAATCTCCATGTGTGTGTGTGAAAACCATTCCATGCTATTCTTTCCACTTGCTATCCAATAAATATATGTTATTTTAACATTTTTCAGCTTAAATGATTTTGTCACCGAACCTGTCCTACATCCTTTGAAATCATATTTCAAGACCCACTCATTTAAACATTACTAGAAGTCAAACCATAAGCTCCTGACCTAGATATCCCCATATGTTGCACATTTCATCACTCCCCTCATTTTTTTTGAAGTTGGAATTGGAAAAAATCTCACACTCATCTCTCAACCCTTGTTTGATCTCCTCACGACACTAATTGAAATAGTTATAACAATATCAAATGTTGAGGAGAAGTGGTTTTTGACCTGACTAAGACACAACAAATTTTTTTTTTGAGGGTGTACAACAGTTGGACATTAGGTATACACGCATAGGTCAATCTGGTATAGTAATGAAACAGATCGGATAAGGAATAAATTTATGGAAATATCATTTAAAGCTGAAAAATATTAACCCAACATATATTTACCTTATATTAAGTAAGAAATAATCACACTTTGTGGTTTGGTGCAAAAATTTGTGGAGATATTAGTGACACAGTTTTCCAAAAAAAACTACTCACACAAAGGGCATCAATCATCTCAAAGGTTTCACATAGATACAACCATTTATATCATTGACAGAAAATCAATTCACTAAAAATCACTCCTTGATGGTAAACTCATACAAAAATTCTTTTTAGCCTTCGTTATGGTATTTTTACTTTCCCCACTTTATGGTCATCACATCAGGGAATTTCGAAATTGTTGATGGGGAAAAATAAAAATACCATAAAGAAGGCCAAAAAGAGAAAAAAAGGAGAAACGATGAAAAATCCTAACTAACCTAGGAATGTATCCACCCCCCCCCCCCCACACCTAGAATGTGCAGTGTCCTCACTGAAATAATTGAAAATGTGAGAAGGAAGGATAAAACCTGGTGTGTTTTATTGGTATGATGCGTCGAGAAGGTGGATTTCCTCCACCGGATTCTTTGGAAAATCCTCATAGAAGTGTTTAAGTCGCTGCCCATTGACGGTAATACTTCGTCGACTCTGCTCATGCAAAACCTGTATTGCACCAAAAGGGTAAACATTAGTAACAGTATAAGGACCGAGCCATCGGGAACGAAGCTTACCTGGGTGGAGCTTAAGCCTGGAATTGTACATGAGGACCTTCTCACCAATATGGAACATCCACTAGTGAATCAAGTTATCATGAATAGCCTTTGTCTTCTCTTTATAGATTCGGGAGTTTTCATATGCATCACGTCGAATTTCTTCCAACTCTTGAATCTACAACTTTCTTTCCTCACCTGCATCTAAAAGGTTCATATTACATTGTTTAATAGCCCAATATACACGGTTTTCTACCTCCACTGAGAGGTGAAAAGCTTTTCCAAACACAATCCTATATGGTGAAATTCCGATCGGTGTTTTAAAAGAAGTACGGTACGCCCAAAGTGCATCATCCAAGCGCAAACTCCAATCTTTCCTATTGGGTTGTACCGTTTTCTCCAAGATTCGCTTAACTTCGCGATTTGAAATTTCTGCTTGTCCGTTAGTTTGGGGATGATATGAAGTGGAGACTTTATTAACAACCCCATACTTACGAAGAAAGTTTTTCATGTTACGATTGCAAAAATGTGAACCCTGATCACTAATGATGAGTCTTGGTAGACCAAACCTACTGAAAATATGGGACCTCACAAAATCAACAACCACTCGAGAGTCATCGGTCCTAGTGGCCTTTGCTTCCACCCATTTAGATACATAGTCAACAGCCAATAAGATGTACACAAAGCCAAATGAATTTGGAAAAGGCCCCATAAAGTCAATGCCCCATGCATCGAAGATCTCACAAAATAACATGGGTTGTTGGGGCATTTCATTCCTCTTGGAGATATTCCTTGTGAATTGACATCGAGTACATGATTTACAAAACTTATGGGAATCTCTATACAATGTTGGCCAATATAATCCTGAGTCAAGGACCTTTCGAGCTGTACGTTGAGAGCCAAAGTGGCCCCCACATGCCAAGGTGTGGCAGAAGGTCAAAACAGAGGCGAACTCATGGTCAGGGACACACCTACGAACAACCTGGTCGCTACAAATTCTCCACAAGTATGGGTCATCCCAAATGTACCATCGAGAATCATGTTTAAATCTCTGGGATTGTGAAGTGCTAAAATCAGTGGAGACCCTAGATGTTGCTATAAAATTCACAATATCCGCATACCAGGGGGTAAGGTCCACAACATCACAAAGGTTCTCATGAGGGAAGAATTCTCCAATGGGTAGGGGTGAGTCAACATGATGGTCCAATGGTGGGGAAATAATACTAATGTGTTCAGCTAAAACATTCTCCACTCTTCTCTTTTCTCTAATCTCAAGGTCAAACTCTTGGAGGAGGAGCATCCACCGAATGAGGCGGGGCTTGGCTTCAGGTTTCTTTAGGAGGAAACGGAGGGAAGCATGGTTAGAAAATACAATCACTTTTGACCCAAGAAGATATGAATGGAATTTTTCCAAGGAAAACACAATAGAAAGGAGTTTTTTCTGTGGTTGTGTAGTTTACCTGGGCAGGGTCAAGGGTACGCGAGGCATACGCAATGACATGAGGAGCCTTTTCGACCCTTTGTGATAAAACTGCCCCAACTGCAAAGTTAGAGGCATCACACATAAGCTGGAAGGGGAGATCCCACCTTGGTGGTTGGATTATGGGAGGTGATGTGAGACTCTTTTTTAGTGAATTGAATGCATCCTCACAATTTTTATCAAAAACAAATTCAGAATCCTTTTGTAATAACCGAGATAAGGGAAGTGCGATCTTACTAAAGTCTTTAATGAATCGGCGGTAAAAACCAGCATGAACCAAGAAAGACCGCACCTCACGAACACATTTTGGATATGTAAGGGATGAAATTAATTCAATTTTAGATTTATCAGCCTGAATTCCCTTATATGAAATGATATGCCCAAGAACTATCCCCCGCTCAACCATGAAATGACATTTTTCATAATTTAAAACAAGATCTTTTTCAATGCAGCGGCGGAGGACATAACCTAGGTTTTCCAAACAATCATCAAAAGAAGAACCATATAATGTGAAATCATCCATAAAGACTTCCATACAACTCTCAAGGTACTCAGAAAAAATACTCAACATACATCGCTGAAAAGTACTAGCAGCATTACATAGACCGAATGACATCCTTCTGTATGCAAATGTGCCAAATGGACAGGTAAATGTTGTCTTTTATTGATCCTCAGGGGCTATATGGATTTGGAAATAACCCGAATAGCCATCAAGGAAACAATAATGGGACTTACCAGCCAATCGTTCTAACATTTGGTCAATGAAAGGTAATGGAAAGTGGTCCTTCCGCGTGGCTTGATTCAGTCGATGGTAGTCAATACAGACTCGCCAACTGTTTTGCACACGTGTTGGAACCAATTCATTACTTTCATTTGACACAACTGTTATTCCTATTTTTTTAGGCACAATTTTCACTGGGCTAACCCATTTACTATCAGATATAGGATAAATGATCCCTGCAGTAAGTAATTTTCTGACTTCCAATTTTACCACTTCAAGGAGAGTGGGATTCAACCAACGTTGAGATTGTCTTACGGGCTTAGCCTCATCATCCAAAAGTATATGGTGCATACAAATAGATGGGATAATCCTGGAAATATCATCCAATGTCCATCCTATTGCCTTTTTACACTCTCTCAAAATTTTGAGCAGTTTCAATTCCTGTTGTGGAGAGAGGTTATTGGCAATAATGACGGGAAATTGGTCAATACCCTCAAGATATGCATATTTTAAATTAGAAGGAAGTTGTTTAAGTTCAAACACCGGTTTTTTCTAGATTGAGGGAGGGTATTTAGGGGGAGTGAGGTCCATGAAACTATCTATCTTCTCATGTTTATTCTCAAAGGAAAGAGAATCTATTGAAATGATATTTTCAGAATCATCGATAGTCATGGGTACCTCAGAATAAACACACTCATCAATTAAAGTACAAAATTTACATTTTTCTGAACCCACACAACATTCAAAAGATGAACCAAAACTCAAATCATCCAGGGGTGAAGAAAACAAAAATGAATCAGAGTTTGGGTTGAGGAGAGAATTGTGTGTGTGCGCATCGTTTGAGAGCACTTCCATCGAATAGACAGGAAGAGTGGAGTGCTCTTCAACGGGGTGTTTCATAGCCTCAAGGATGTCAAAAATTACCTTTTCTCCTCCAAATTCCATGGATAGAGTACCATTGTGAACGTTGATGATCATATTTGATGTTTTTAGGAATGGACTCCCAAGTATGAGAGGGGCATATCCTTGGGTTCGGGTATCTTCCATCTCAAGAATGTAGAAATCCGCGGGGAAGTTGAGATTCATCACTCTAACGAGGACATCCTCAATTACTTCTTTTGGATGTGTTGTACTCCGGTTGGCAAGTTGCACAACAATGCCCGTTGGTTGAAGCTCTCCAACCTATTGAGAAGTATACACTGAGTGAGGCATTACATTAATGGAAGCACCTAAATCTAGCATATCATCAGAAAATAAGGTCTCTCCTATGGTAAAAGGTATGGTGAATGTGCCTAGATCCTTGCATTTGGTTGGAATTGCTGGTTGAATCAAGGCTGAGACATTCCTTCCTAGGTTGACTCTCTCATTCCCCTTCAGCCTTCGTCGATGGGTGAAAAACTCTTTAAGAAATTTGGCATAATGGGGAATTTGCTTGACTGCATCCAACAATGGAATATTAACTTGAACTTTTTTAAATGTATCCATTATTTCATTGTCAATCTCATTATCAATGTTTTTCTTAGATTTAGAGAGTCTTTGAGGGAAAGGAAGAGGAATGTATTGTTCTTTGAATCATCAATGACTATTCGATTACCATTTTTGTCTTGTTTTTCTTTACATGAAGTTTTTGAGGGTTGGGAAAGAGAGTTTTCATGAGGGGGACATACCTGCTGTGCAGAATCAGTAGAAGGAGAGACTTCTTTACCACTACGAAGTGTAACTGTACATAAATTACATTTTTCCTTTGGATTGGCAATGGGTTGGGATGGTAGTTTTCCAGAACCCTGCATCTTAATCTCACCGATGGTGTTTTCCAATTTCCCCACTTGGGTTCGTAGGTCTTGAATAGTTGATTGTGTGGTCTGTTGGAACTGAAGGTTCTGGGTTTCAATTTGCTTCACTATATCCTCAAGGCTTGGTTCATACTTGGGAGGAGGAGGATTGTTTTGAGATGTTGAAGGATAAGAAGGTTTCATACCTTGGCCTTGTTGATACCAATTCTGCTTGGGGTAGCTTGAGTTTCCTTCTTGTCGGTATTGTGGTTGTGCTTGCTACTCGGTGTTTGGATTTGGCCTGAATGGTTCTTGCTTGAAGGGAGGTGCTTGTTGGAATGGATGCCCTGGGAATACAGCTGCACAGGACTCAGATGAATCTTGAAGTTGTGGGCACTGGTCAGAAAAATGAGTGTTATCAGAACAAATACCACAATGCAATGGAATAGAAGTAGAGTGTGAGTTACCTTGTGCTTGAGCTAATTGCCTTAGAAGGGTATGCATCTCATCAAGTTTAGTATCTAACTTTTGTTTTAGGGCTGAATGACTTACCTCATGAACTCCTTGGGCTGGTGCAATAGCTCGTGTACCAAATTGTTGTGCATTTTGAGCCATGTTGGCTATTAAGTCACGAGCGGCAGAAGGAGTTTTGTCAACTAGGGCACCACCAGCCACAGCATCAATCATCCCACGATCCATGGGGATAAGTCCCTCATAGAACTATTTGATTAATAGTTGTTCACTAATCTGGTGGTGGGGGCAGGTTGAGCAAAGTCTCTTGAATCTCTCCCAGTATTCATGAAGGGTTTCTCCTTGTGATTACCTAATTCCACAGATTTCTTTCCTAATTGATGAAGTTTGGGAGGCAGGGAAGAAATTATCTAGAAAAAGTCCTTTTAGGTCATTCCAACCCCCAATTGTGGAAGGAAAATAGTATATCCAATATTTGGCTACACCATCAAGGGAGAAAGGGAATGCTGTAAACTTAATGAGGTCCTCAGACACATTTTGTGGTTTCATGGTGGAGCACACTATGTGAAACTCCTTTAGATGTTTGTGAGGGTCCTCACCGGGAAGACCATGGAATTTTGGAAGAAGGTGGATGAGACCTGATCTAAGCTCAAAGTTGGCTTCTTCCTCGGGATATTGGATGTACGCAGGTTGGTACTCCACATCAGGGGTAGTAAGTTCTTTTAAAGTTCGATTATTTGCAGCCGTGTTTTCTTGGGTTTGATTGGGTTCAATTTTGGGTGGGTTTAGAACCACTTGAGGTTCTAAATGTGGTTCCATAATGTTACTTGATTGACCTTCTCTATAAGCCTTGGTTTTTGTGTGAAGTGACTTTTCGATTTCAGGATCAAATTCAAGTAGTGTTTCTTTACCAGATCTTGTTATGTAACAATGATGTCTAGTTTGATTGATTGATTTTTTTTGTTGTGTTTTTTTATTTGAGATGGATAAAAAAAATTAATAAGGGTGAAATAATAATAGAATGTTATACTATAGAATTATACAGGGAGATGGAGAATAAGAGAGAGAGAGAGAGAGAGAACACACCAAAAAACAACAAAAAATAAAGACAAAACCCAAAACAAAAACCATCAAATGGGGGTGGGGTATTTAGAGGAGTACTAATAAAGAAGTAAAATAGCCTAATAAAAGTAAATAAAGAAAAATAATGATCTTGACTCCCTGGTAACGGCGCCAAAATTTGATCGCGTTGTCGAGCGCGTCAAACTAGTTGTTTAATTTTGACTAGAATTTCTGCAGTATAGCAGCAACCCTAGGTCGTCTCTCGACGGAGCCTTAGATCATTAATTTAAAAATAGGGTTTTGATTATGAGAGTATAATGTGAATTAGGTTTTGTAAAACCTGGGGGTTTTATAATTAATGATGAAAATAGAAAATGAAAGCGATAAAACAAAATAAAAATGAACAAGATTGATTAAACGTGATCAACCCGGGAAGTCTTGTGATGCTCATCCTTCATCGATTCAAGGGATGGGGTTATGATCATTTAATCCCTGGTTTGTAACACCTAGAACCAGAATTTTACTTATTTTTTACTAGGATACCTCCTAGGGTTTAGTCGAAAACACATAACGATTCACCGGATACTGCCGATGATTGGGTGATTTGCGTTCGATATCATAACTGAAACTCACCAAGGAAACACATGAAGAATTCGATGTGCTCTCTAGGTTTGCATGTTATTTCATTGTGATACCATGAAATAAATGTACATGGCCTTGACAATGCTTGTGTGAGTTCAATTGACCAATATAAACCACACAAACATCGCAATTAAAAGGGGGAAAGAAAGTGGTGAACGGTGTGTGAAACATCACACGAATGGGTACCCCCAAACATGATCATATGAGTTGAGCATGACATACCAGTACATAACTAAATAAAATAATAATAGAGGATTATGAAAAACTGCACAACAACATGGAATTTAAAAGATCATTTAAATATTACAAACATGATGCTCGGGATGTACATCACGTTCCTCCCCAGGTGATCACAAGGGGTTTAGAAACCCATGGGAGAGAAGGAAGAGAAATATGTTGGGGTAGAAATTCCCAAAGCCTCCAGAACTGCTAGGGATGTTGATAAGACTCTTTGGGGACTCCAAAATGGCAGAACCTTGCCTCTTGGCCGAACTTGCAAATGGGGAGCCCAAGGTTCCATTTTATAGGAAAAATGGAAGCTGGTTTTAGGCACACAGATTTATTCAATCCACTTGTACCACACGTTTTGGCCTTCAGACAGTCTTATCTCGCTTTGGAGAAAATATAAAAGTTGTATCCCTACCTCTTGAATATCTCCACCGAACTTTTGGAACCCTTTGGACAACTACATCTCAAGATATTGATAAAATACAGAACACCACATTTGACTTGGTCCAAATTCGGTGGCTTGGACAGATCAGTTCGGGTGGGCCCCATAGAAGCCGAATCAGCATTGGGTTCCTTAATATAAAATGTATCCTATTACATTTTGGACAGGCCCACAAAATTACATCCCATTTGGATGCACGGATTTTGTGTACTATGCAAAACAGTGGACAGATGTCCATGGATCCATGAAATTTTGGCCCATTTTTCTTCCACTTCATCAAAGGCCCTCCAAATCACCTCCACCTACATTGAAACAATAAAAACAAGTAACATTTCCCATTATAATATTGATTAAAATTAATTGATTTATTCAAATATGAAGTGAAATTTATTATTATATTTTGAATATTCATTACAAAACTAGTTTAAAGCTGCGGTGTAAGGGTGGAATAAATCAGTGAATCGTGGTACGATCAGTAGCCCCACGAGAAATTTCGTCGTAATATCGTCCCATTTACACATAGGTATAGGAAGTGGTTTCATGAAACCTCTATGATGTTTTTTCTAGACTTAATTTTTTGAAAAACTAGACATCTTGACACATAATTAGTGATATCTCTTTTCAGGTTGTCCCACCAAAAATGTTCCTTCAAATATCTATACATCTTAGTTCTACCATGGTTTATAGATAAATTGGAGCTATGAGCATAATCCAATAATTCCATTTTTAGCTCTTTTATAGCATTAACTCTATGCCTATTCCCAAATTTCAAAACACTATCTTCAAATACAAAGTCAACCAGTCTCGCATCATTCAAAACATTAATTTTATTTTAAAACACTTCATCACCAGACAGATAACTTTTTATCCTTTCCAATAAATAAGGTTTTGAAACAATTTGAAATAGTAGTGATTTTTCACCTTCTATGATAATTCCCATATCCATCTCTACTAGATCCATAAAAATATAATCCCTTTCAACTCTCATTTTGTTTAAAACTCCATAGTCTTTTCTACTCAAAGAACCTTTCACCTTATTTTCCTTTCTTGAGTGGTATTTTATTGTGCAATCATAATCCATGTGTAGCTCAATCCATCTCCTTTGTCTGATGTTGAGTTCTTTCTATGAGAAAATATATTTAAAACTCTTATAATCAGTATATATCTAAAATTTTCACTATAGAGATAATGTCTCCATATTTTCACAGCAAATATTACTGCTGCTAACTCCAAATCATGAGTTGGGTAGTTTTTTTCAATAATTTTTAATTTCCTTGAGGAACAAGAAATAAACTTATCCTTTTTCATAAGGTCATATCTGATTCCTTTCCTTGATGCATCACTAAAAATCACAACCCCGTCATTCCCATATGATAGAGTCAAGATAGAATAATTAACCAATCTTATCTTCAATTCTTCAAAACATTCTTTACACTCTTTTGTCCAAACTAATTTAACCCCTTTATGTGTGATATTGGTTAATGGGTTTTCCAATCAGGAAAAATTCTAGAAAAAACACCAATAATAACTTGATAAAACAATAAAAATTTGTACTTCAGTTATACTCATCGGTGTTTTCCATTATTGGATTGATTTTGTTTTTTTAGCATCAATAGAGATTCCATATTTGGAGAGAATATGGCCAAAAAAAATTTTATGAAGAAAAAATTAACACTTGCTAAATTTACCATATAATTCATTTCTTCTAAGAGTATTCAGAAAAATATGTAAGTGGTTCCCATGGTATTCATTGCTTTTAGAGTATACTAGGATCTCATTAATAAATACGACTATAGAATCATCAAGATATTCCTTGAACACTCTTTTCATTTGATCCATGAAAATAAGGGGTGCATTAGTCAATCCAAATGGAATTACTATAAATTTGTAATGACCATACCTAGTTTGGAATGTTTTCTTTGGAATATCTCCCCCTTTACACTAAATTGATGATATCTATAATGAATGTCAATCTATGAAGAATTATGAGCTCCATTAAGTTGATCAAATAAATCATCAATGTAAGGCAGAGGATACTTTTTTATTTTAATATCATTGATTTCTCTACAGTCAATGCATAGCCTCATTGATCTATCTTTATTCTAAACAAAAATAACTGGGGCTCCCCATGGAGAAACACTAGGGAGAATAAATCCCATATTACTCACCTCCTCTAGTTGTTTCTTCATCTCTATTAATTCCATAGTGACCAATCTATAGGGATTTTTCGATATTGGCCTTGAATCAAGGATTAAATCAATAGTAAACTCAACTTCTCTCTCTAGAGGTTTTATAGTTAAATCCTCTGGAAATATATCAATATATTCTTGTACAATATGCACATAATCAATTTGAATATTTATTTCTTCACACATGGATGATGTTTTCTCTTCCTCCCCAAGAATTTCATATTGATGAGATACTCGGGGAGGATCTAAATAAGAATTAGATGTTGAAATTTATTCTCTAAAGAAAATAGAATCTACATCATCCTCGCAAATCATAACTTCCTTCTTCCTATAATAATTTTTTGCGTCATATTTTGATAGCCATGCCATATCGAGGATTAAATCAAAGTCAAACATAGGTATGATGATAAATTCACAGATAAAGCATGTTTATATGACGTAATGGGAACTTCCTAACACATCTTTGTTGTAATTAGACTACCCTTAGGGGTTTTGACTAACAACCCCCTTGTTAAAGTGAATTGGAAATATCTAATTTGTAAAGAAAACTAGGAAGATATAAAGGAATGTAAGGATCCTGAATCAAATAATGCTTTGGATAAATTTGAGGAGACTATTATAGTACCTTCCACCATGTCATTCCAAACTTCAACCTCATTAGTTTTGATCTCATAAGCTTGTTCTTTCTCCCTTGGCATTTTCAGAGGTAATTATCCTTGACACTTAGGACATTAATTTGCATAATATATCATTTCCATACAATTGTATCATTGAAGTTTGAAATACGCTTTCTTCCCCTTTCAATCATGAGTTTGGTGGCCTTTTTCTCCACACTTGTAACAAAATACCATCCCCATTAGGCATTTACCAATGTGTTTCTTCCTATACTTACTATACAGTGGAAAGTTAACTTTTCCATTATTCTCCTTATTTCCTTTCCTAGAGTTCTTAGCATCCCTCTTCTTCTCTTGATTCCCATTAAATTCATAAGACTTATAGAATTCCTTTTTTGTCTTGATAACACACGTAACTATATCTTTGTGTGATAATGCTGTTTTTGATATCAATTTCCATCAGAGGAATGGTTTTAATACATCAAAGAATCAATCAATATTACTTATTTGGTTACGTATATTGTCTGCAACATGAATTCCTAACCTCATTAAGTTATCCTCATACTTTGTAACATTCTAATCCTTTTTTTTCTTCAGACTCAAAAATTTCATTTCCAAACCCTCTCATAGATCCTGGGGAAAGTATTTTTCTAAGAAGAGTTTTTCAAATTACCCTCATTACATATTTACTACCAATTCATGTTCCTTCATGTTTTGGATCAATAACCACCATTGATCTGCATCTCCTAAAAGGTGATATACTACCATAACAACTTTTTCCCTTTCTTTACTCCCCAAAGAACGAAATATTTTCTCTAAGAAACTTATTCACTTCTCATATACAAGGGGATTTGTAGTCCCATTTAATGTTCTTGTATTTTGTATCATGAAGAGGTCTAACATTGATCCTCTACATTGTTGATCTGGATGATCCATACGGGTAAGGTTATTATTCATAACCTAAGTAAGTTATCCCAATATAGTTATAAGTTGTTCTGCACCAGTTGTATCACCAGATCCACTATCATTATATTGCATAAGATAAAAATCCCTCCATGGATTACGAGTGTTGATATGATTTCAATTTCTTCAACATGGATCCATTTATAAAAAATTTCATACACTAGATTATGTTATAAATCATAATACAAAATTCCAAACTAGTAAAATACTTAAAAAAAATATAAAAATTATGCATATATATTCCATAATAATAAAAATGGTTTCATTGAGGACATAGTAAATCATAAATCCTTTATAATGGTTTGTAAATAAAATATGAATTGTCCAAAGAATATCCCCTGGGAGTGTCAGACCAGGTGTACATTAAGGCCCGTTGTCGTGTACCAAGTTACCCCGAGTCAAGATCAGAACACTTTGTCAGAGTTTTATCCCCTATGTACATACATTCAAGAACCACATCCACTTGTAGTATCTAGACAGGGATGCATTTTCTTAGAGTACCCACACCATCTCTATTTTACCAAAATTATAGGATTCTATTCAATACTTATTCTCAAATTCTAACTTATGGTAATGTTCTCTAATCAAGGATGTTTTCTAAATCTAGTTTCCTAGGTTGTTGATAAAATTCCTCTGATACCAACTGTAACACCCTAACCCTGGTCACCTATATTCAGTGCATTGTTTTATTATATTATCATGATCACAAGAAAATCAAATCCCAAAGGACTGATAAGTTTAGTTCCTTTGGAAGAACTAGATACAAACATAAGTTTTAAAATACATATTAAATTGAAAAAAAACATTGGGTCTTCTTTGTAAACACCCATATTCCATAGAATATCCCTACAGGTCAATCATAATATAATTCTTCATATCCCGGGAAAAAATGAAACATAATAAAGGGGCTAGCTTAGATGATTAGTAAGGATAAACAATATAGTGTAAGCTATAATAAATAATCATTAAATTTTAATGCAAGGTATACAACTGAAACAAAATACTTTTAAACATAATATTGAGTATAATATGGTAATAATAAATCAAATAATTCTTTTTAAACTTTAACATGGATATTATAATAGTCGAATAATCAATGCAATATCAATAACTAATCTCATAACGAGGAAATAAATAATGTCGAACGTCATAACAACGTCGTTAAGGCCTAATGCCAAGACCATCACCATACTGTCTAGGCCTTGTACCAAGACACTAGTTTTTCTCATTAGAACTACAGATGCATTGAGGGTATATAGTGGTACCCGCTCATTTATTACTAAGTAAAATGCATTCCTCTTATGAAAAGGGTGAAATATGATATAAACATTAGTATTAAAAGTAGCATACAAAATTTCAATACTTTAACCATAAATCATCAATAGCACGTCCACATTCAAACATATCATAAAAAATTCAATATTATATGGAATATTTTATCATAATAAATCAACCTAGATCACGCATAAAATCCAATATAGGATGTTGACATAGATGAAAATAATCTAATAAATTCCTTAAAACTCTTTGAGGGAAATATCCCTTTTTACATTGAAATTATTTAAATTTCACACAATTATAAAATAAAACTCTTCCTTTGAAAATAACCTTGTGATATTGTATTGGAATCTTCAAAATTTTAAGGCATCATAATGGTGGACAATAGTCGCCTTGTGTCGTATAAGTTAAAGAAACATTCTTTCCTTAATTAGTTTAAAAGATCAAAAAATATTTCGTTTGGAAAGAGATAAAAAGATTCCTTTAAAAAAAAATTATAAAAATTCAATCATGGGTAAAAATGTCTTTAAAAAATTTCAATAATATTTTGAAATACCATTAATGAAACATGGACAAGGATGATTAGTTTCTCCTAGTAGATACTTTTGTAAAAACAATCTCAGGTCAAAAAGAGATTGTGAAATTAACCCTTAACTTATACTTTCCATTAGCCGAGAGTGAGTTAGACTTTGGTATAATGGTTAAATTTTTTTATAAAATTAACCTAGGACCAAATATATATTTATGATATCATATATTATCCTCTTATATCACATTGGTAATAAATATTTCAGTATTATCATTGTTTCAGGTGTTAACTGCTTCATTTTTTCCAATCCTGTTTTGTCATGTAAGTCATGTTTATTATGCATAGGATATATTTTATTAATATAAAGAATAAAATTAAGTTCATAGTTATTATTTTTACTCATTATATAAATTTTATAATCATTCTTCAATGGTTAACATAGGGAATGAATCTCACCGTGTCATGGATACAGTATGTTGTACGTATGCACAAGCGATGATATCATTCCCTTGATGGTTAAATGAAATGAAATTGGATGGAATATTAAATATATAGAATAATTATAATTTTATATTCATTATTTATATCCATTATACTCATAATTTTACACTTCCAAACAAATTAGTGTTGAATAAAAAATTACAGCATGGTGTGGAGACGGTAAGCCGTACGTACATACACATACTGATATGGTTCTTCGTAAGATGGATAAAATGAGGAAAATGGATGTACATGACTATAATAACATATCAGAATATGAATTATATTGTAGTTATTACATTTATATGTAAACAAAATATAAAGAGTAAGTAAAACAAGAAAAGAACATTGAAAGGGTTGATAAAACAATTACCTCTTCTTCAGGTGTTTCTTTTTTATTTGATCAAAAGGGCTCCTTAGGATGGATTTCTGCCCAAAGTTAGGCCTCTAGGATGAAATGAGGGAGGTTGGTAGGGAAAATTGGTAGGGTTTTTCCGAACCAAAATTCTATATAGGTGTGATTTAAAGAGAAAGGGAGCTTCCCTTTTATAAGAGAGGTGAGGATCAATTTATGAAAAATATTTAAATATTAATTTATTATAAAATTATTTTCTATTTATAATAGCTCCAAATTTATTTATTTCAAAGATAAGATGAGTGTGGGTCTAAATCCTCTCAAAAAATATGTTCTAGAAATGTTTATCTCATAAAATTAATCTTATATTTTAGATTCTACCCTTAGTTAAATAGTTTAACTCTTACCGTGTCTTCTTGTATTTTGACACTATAGGGTTAATATAGTTACTATAAACTACCAAACGAACCCCAATTGTATCACTTATGACATATTTAACATTTTCCTAGTTATTGTTCTAAACATTATATTTTTATTAATTTTATGATATTTAATTAAATATTATTTATTTTAAAGTATCATTTATGTCAATTTTGATACTATTCAAAATTTTCATTTATAAAAATATAAAACCAACATGATAACATCGAATAATTATGTCTAATGTGTATATAAAACGTATATTTTATATATAAAATTAGTTTATGTAATTAATTAAATCCAATTATATTTATTTTAATATTATTAATATCATTTATTTGATTCTTCATTTGAAAAATCAATTACTACATCAACATGGTGTCATAATTAAATTTAATTATTTTATTTCTAAAAATTAGAAACAAATTCATTATGTATATAAATTTATTATATTTATAATGTGTATTTATAGACAAATTTATATTATGTATAACCATATATGAAAAAAGGTATAGTTATTAAAATTAGAATATGAAATTTTTTACTCTTATTTAAATAAAATATAATAAATGTCCTAATCTAACACAAGTGACCTAAAAAGGATCTCATTTTCAACCTAAGTTTTATTTTTGTCAAAATAGACTTATCCAATAAAATTATGACATTTTTTAGGGTAATTTTATATTATTATAATATTATTTTTACCTTTAATTAGCCTATTGACCTTTAAATGTGGTAAATAAAATTCAAAATTTACTATTCACCAAAAATTATTTTGATCTTAATAGACCACATTTTTCCCCCAGATTAATACCATCTATGTCAGATTTTTTAAATTTAAATTGAGAAGTGATAAAATTATGTTTAGTTCTAATTTGTAAATGTGCCTAGAATTAGGGTAAAAGAGACGTTCAAAAGTCCAATAAAATTTTATATATCTAATTATATTATAAAATGACTATGATGACTTACATTGGACTAATATATGTATTATATATCTATTTTTACATTAAAATAAATTTAAATTTAAATAATTATTTAAATAAAAAATTTGGTTTTTTAACATCAATGTAGTGTTTTTCACTATTTATTAAAAAATGAAACATTTCAAAAAATTACCAAAATTTCACCCTAAGCTAATTTTGATATTAAAAATTCAAAAATGAAGTATATTTTGAAAAATAAAATATATAAAATTTCAAAATGTGGTTAATATTTTGCATAACTGTTTTTTAAACAACTAGTTTCAAAGGTCATGGTGCACTTGAACTTGATGTTGCGTGTAGCGCAAGCTGTTGAATTATTTAAATAGAAGCATACCATGGAAACTTGGGTTGTTGAAAATTTTATTTCAAATAAATAATTAGTGGATAAAAATTATCTAATGAGGATAGTGTCATTTTTAGTATTAAATGATAAATTACCTAAGAAAATTAAAAGAGACTAGTTATCATGGTGAAAACTAAAATGGTAAAATTGTTTAAACATAGAATCTAGGGGAATAACATGTCTAAAAAAGTTTATTTTTTATGGTATAGTTGTGTATCAACTATATAATTCCTCTAATCCATTATTTATTAATTTTTGAGGCACATTTCAATGGATTAACTTCCCATTATTGAATAGTTTTGGGTATTCACAAAAATTCCACTCCACCCCAATTATAAAAGGCTACCTCCTCCCCTTACTTCTTGACAATCCTGAATATTTTTTCTTAATCCAATACCAAATATCTTCTTTAATTGTCTTCTAACTACATATAGGTATTACTATTATTATTAAACCCTCTAAATAAGGTTTTTGTTGAAAACCAAATGAGGTTGTCTGAAAAAGCGGTCTAGTTCTTAATTGAGCATTGGTGTTTTATTTATTCTTCCAACTCCATAAAATATTATTAGAATATACTAACATAATAAAATAAAAATATAAAATATAGAGACATATTATTCTATTAATTTAATAACCAATATCCATCCCCAAATTCATAAAATTGTAAATGAAACTATCGATCATGTTTATAGAGGACTACTTCATTATGAACTGATGCAATTCATTTTATATCACCGCCTCTCACAGATAGATACAATGATGGATTTAACAAATGTACATGAAATTAATGAAATAATTATACTTCATTAACTAAAATATAATGCCTTTATTCTATCTTCCTAACCCATAGGAGAAAATAACATAACTCATTCATACGTGTGGACTACCGCCTCAACGAACCGATGTAACAAGATTTTCATTTTATTTTGACATGGATGGTAATGTGAGTATATTTAATGAATATATATGATATATTACAAATACTTTTTTTCTGTAAATGTTAATTAATTATTATCTTTCTTTCATTTCTTCATTCCATAAAATTTAAGCAACATTCATGGATTTGTATAACCTACCATCTCTATGAACACAGTAATTTATTTTCTATATATAAATTTTATGTATTAATTTAGAAACATATTGAATGAATATATGTATAATTTTTATCATTATTAACATTATTTAAATGAATGATTCGTGGTCAAACTATAAGTATCAAAAATACCGAACCAAAATCAAATTGAAAAATGAACCAGTTATTACATCTAACGTGATTTTAATGAGAAAATTATTAATAAATAGGTAATAAAAGATCATAAGTAAATAATATATGGTATAAAAATGCGTAAAAAGAAATTTGATACCTGAGGTATGCTATTTTATTATCACTTTTATTTCATTTGGAAACACACCATATTTACCACTAGTTTCTATTGTGTAAAGTATATACAACCAATGAATGTCTATTATGATTATTCTCATGAAAACTATCGGATATACATATAAAGATAAGTTTGATTCTCTCAAGGGTCCTATGAATGAAAAATTACAAAACTTTAAAACTTTTGGGTTACAATCTAATTATTTATTATTATTCTTTTAATGACGAAATAATATGATCTTTCTCTTGATAAATTCATGAATATTCTTTATCCTATGCTTATTTATGTCAAATACATGTTTTATTTCACTTCCATATCATTAATTATTATATATAAAAAATATAATTTTTTAATAAAAAACAATTATATTTACCTTTTTGTTTTAAAATCATTTTTCTTCCATTCCCATGTTTTTTAAAAATGTTTTAATGAATTTTTTTTCTCAATTAGTTTCTTCCAGATATTTTATCACATTCCATACTTTTTACCAATTGGATTCTTTCCATTTTCTAAAAAATATCTTACGATTTTTTACTTAAAACTTGAAAGGAATCATCTTTTTAAAATTATATGGAATGAAATTTATTTTTTGAATTCATGAATGATAAATGATTTAAAGATTATTTTACATGTTTCTAAGGTTATTTTCACAAAAAATGTTTTCTCTATTATTTTGGGAATTTTTATTTTTTAAAATAAGAGTTTTCAAATTTTAATGGTTATATTCCTCAATAAATGTTCCAAGTTATCTTTCAAAATCATTTTCAATCATTAATGACATCCTTTGATGTTACATAGTCTTTACTAGGGATATAATCCAATGATACCATCCTTATTCTTTCTAGGTATGATTTATGTTTATGATGACTTGATGGTTATGAAACCCATTTTTTCCACTGGTTATGTTATGATGAAAAATTTATAAAATCTATTTACATTCTATGGGTTATGTTATGTTGAATATTTATGAACTTGTGGCCTAGATTATTTGATGGGTGGGACCTATATATCCCACGAATTCATTGGGTAATGATTAATGTTCTATGAGTTGAAAGAGAACATGAGATGTTATCCAAATCCCAAAATATGGTACATGGGAGGTTCTCCCAATCTTGAAAGGTGGCACTTGGGAGTTCATCCCAATACCAAAATAGGGTATTGAGAGTTTATCCAATATCATAGTAGTTACATAGGTGGTTAGCTCTATCCTAACATGTTATAAATGTCCTTTTGGGTAGATTTTACATAAAAATTATATTGATTATGTTTATTCTGAAAATATATATATTATGCCTATTTTATGTTCTCATGGATCATTTTATTTGATTCTATTATGTGTAGTTTTTTATGAACTTCCATGATTTTTGTCATGACTCATGTTAATGATCTATGATATACATGGTGTTGTCTCAAATGTTATTCCCATGTTCTCGTATCCTTATACTAATATTATATTGATATATCCCTTTCCTTGACTGAGTATCTTAGATCACTTTTTATTATGTTTCCTTTCTTTATGTAATGGATAAAACTATAATTTATGATATGATTAAGAGGGGTTATAGTTATGAGAGATGAGGCAGGTCACCTATGAACCAATTTTTTATGTATCCATGTTGCCAAAGGAACTAGACCTAATTGATTCTAGAATTTATTATTATGTTCTGTAATGAATATTCATATATTTATACATGATATCATTATATGAGACATGTGGGTCATTATTGTGAGTGATAAAATGTATTTTTTCTATGATTTATAACACATTGATTATCACAATTGATTCAAATCCGATATTTCACTTTAAATCATATTTCTTGAAGTAGCTACTTCTTCAACGGTAATTATCTGAAAGCTTTAGTGGATGAAATATATTAAACTTATGTTGTACACAAAAAAATGAAATATTTTTTCTTGATCAGCCATGACATAAACAATCCACAAAAATTGAATGAACCACCTAATATTGAGTTTATATCATCTACTTAACCAAGCCATTTAGAGTTTCTATATCCCAACAACTCCTTTTGTAATATTTCATTATAAAGAAATCCAAAATCCAATATGACTTCTATATATCATATAATCCTCTTTAAAATAATCATTTTTATTTCTTTGGGACTACTTAGATATTTTTTCACCTAACATGTGGAAAAAAATATCAAGTAATGTCATTGTTAAGTATAATAAGCTTCCAATGATCTACCTATATTCCATGATATTGATTTAATTTCCTTCATTATCCCATGGAAATGTCATCAAATTAAAAACCAGAGTAGAAATATCATTGGGAACATCCATTCCAAGTTACACCAGAACCACTTTCACATGATTAGATTGAGAAATAAAAAAACCAGGCCTTCCTTGTATCACATTCATACCAGGTGAAAATTTCATCTTTCTAATCATTTCCATTTTAGTCTCTCACTTCATTAACCCTAAAAATTGATTACACTAGGCTTAATTTGACTCACCAAATATTATTTCATAAATATTAATATACACCATCATCCTTTTATTACTCTCTTTTTTAAATAAATATTTTAATAAACTCCATAATGTTAGAAAACAAGATTCATTAAAAACAGATCAAGTTATGAATACCATGATCTTTGTTCCTACATAATTCTATAAAATTCCTTCATCAACTGAAAAAATTAGTTCCTATATTCATGAATAATAAAACCATATGTTGTTTTGATTAAAAACTGTTCTTATGGAACCCTGTTTAGAAATAATGACTTGATATCCATCTAGAACACCATAAACTGACTATACAGTATAACAGATAAGAATACTTGAATTGTTTCCACCCACTCCATGGCTGAAAGTGTCTAATCTAAATCAATTTAATAAATCTAGAAGAATCACTTTCGAAATTTTTATTATTATTTTTTGAATCACCATGTCATGGTCATTCATTTTTTTCCAAAAAAGAACTTGTTTAGTCATAATGAGGTTCTAATATTTGGACCTCAAAATAATTACCCCATTACGATTATTCTTTATTTTTTTCATGTACTTCATTAATCACTAGAACCAAATTCTTACATCTTAAATATTACTAAAAAATAGGCTCCAAATATAATAGTATATATGTTTAAATCAGGGACTTCATTATCCTCATCAACAGTAGTTTTGTTTGGTCACTAATGATTTTTAGACTATCAATTTCATATTTACTATTAAACTTATATGAATATACAGTAAGTAATTGATACTAATCATCATAAATATATTTCACTAAATATGCATATATTATTTTAGATCCCCCTGATTGTAAAAACCCAGAGTCTAAAAACCCTCATATGGTAGCTATTTTACTTTATTAGTATAGAATACGAGAGTTTTTACGAGATCCAATAGATTAGTTTTCATGGAAGTCAAGATATGTTAACAAATAAAATTTTAAAACATAATATATAACATGAAATCATTGTGAGGAAATAACTATACCTTCCACAATAACCTTAAAAATTACACATAGTTCTCATCTAGGTTTCCCGAGGAAATGAAAATAAATAATGGTGAGCTCATATACTTAGTAAGGGGTAGCATACAACCGAAGATTTCATAACATAAACATGGGATAAGTGATATGGTGGTAATATGAAAAAAATGAATCCATAATTAACCAAAATAGTGGGAATACTATATCCATTAAAATGAATGAAAGAATGGATAACAATAATCATTGATCTCATAATTATGTAATACATAATCTTGTACAAAGAAACATGTTTTTACAGACATATACCAAGACACTATCCTATTATAGGATGTGGTATACACCACATTTTTTTTATCATAATACCTATCAATGAACCGAGGGGAAATATAATAAAAGACCCCACTCATTAGTAGATTGTTTCTAATACATTCCCCATTAGATTAATCAAGATGTTTTTAAATATTTCCTATTGAGCCTCTTACTGAATAAAAATTAGACATCCATATAATTGGAAATACATAACCAAATACATCCCCATTCCATAGAATAATGTTGATTTATTTGGGAACATCTCTTAAATGACTTAGACTTTGTGGGGTATCATCAGAGTAACATGAGTTACCCTTATCATATAAATATAATGAATAATGTTGAATCAATGTTTTGGGTTATCTTCTATAGATAGTAATCGGGTTCAATAGTTTACATTAGTAGGATACCAAGTAAATGGTAGGAAAAATACTTCAGCATTGACCATAAATATCATGTGAATATTCCAAATCATATCCCAGAAGAGTGTCTATCTATGTATGCAGTCTTAGGCCAACTCATGTGTATTTATGAAATGATTGATCCAATGTCCAACCATTACTTTTCAAGGTTACTATCCCAAGGGGAATCTATTACACGTCCAAAAACTCTTTTAAAAATATAGAAAAGAATTTATTTTATAGGGAACAATGCACACTTTTACTTTACAAAAACATAGAATGGTTTTCCCTCTATTGAAAATATTGAGTTTTATAACAGTTTTGGTAACTCTTAAATCAAAAAAGTTTGAGGGAGGGATAAATTTTAGTCTTCTAAATCCATTTAATTTCATGTGTAATATGTTAAGAATCTTTGTTGGAAATTTATACACCACACATAATGAAAAATATGTTTAATATAGCCTGAGTCTCAATGAATGAAAATTGAGATGGAAAACCCCACTTATAAGTTGGGTAAAAATTAAATCAAAACCAATTGAAATAAAGGGATTAAAATTTATCTTTAACTAATAAGAAAAAATAAATTTCATGATATAACATATAAAATAGTTATTATATACACAATTTAATATAAATTTGGTTCATAATACAAAACTGCTCTCAAAGAGTGGAATTTGGGATGTAAAACGCATACCTCTTGAATGAATTCCATGAACATACTTTATCCTCCTATATTATAAATATATATATATATATATTAAATAATTAATTAAAACATTAATAATATCCATTTTCTTTTATAATCTTAATATCTAGTTATTCTCTATATGAATTATACCAATTCTTCACATGAGGAGTTTATAGTTTTGACCATTTGTACTGGCTTCATAATAATAGTGTGTGTATTATGTATTCTATTGAATTTATTTATTAATGGGTCATTAAGGTTACTTTTAGGTATTATTTATAGTTATTTATGATGTTTCAAATTCATTTCTTGAGTTTTTTAGTCTTTATCCCAGAATATGAAATAGATAAGAATTAAGCTTCAATGAATTATGGCGATTGAAGGGTTTTTTCATAACTAATGAATTAAAAGTTGATACAACATATCCAGAATAAAAAAATTATTCATATTTAAACAATAATATTTAATTATACAAGTTATTATGTTCTCACAATCATTCATGATATAAATTCATAGTATTGTTCAAGTTGGTGGCTAAACAAACCAAAACATGAAGATACCCCGATTTAAAAAAATTATTGTGTGATGGTATTATTTTAATATCATTATATAAGAAACATAATGACCTTATTTAATGATGACATTTGTTGGATCATATAATTAATAGGTTATCAAAATTTTCATATAAAAGTATAATTATATAAAAATAATAATATTTATTTCTTAATCCTCTCTTTATATCCATCCATTTAAGGTGGTGAAGGAAAATGTAAGATTTTGCATTGTGGAGGTAGTAGTCCGGAAAAAACACGAATGATAGTTTCATTTCTACTTAGGGAAAGGGAAAAGGTGGTTAGTATTTATCTCTTATATATAATAAAATTCAGTATACAATAAATAATTAATTCATTATATAATATTTTTAAAATTATTTTTAAAATGTAAATATGGAAGGGAAAGGTTTTACTAAATAGATTGAAATTGTATTGAGAACTTTGGGTTTCTCTTAGAGGATCCCTTGAAAAGGAAGGGATTTGGATTTTCTATTTAGAATAAAAGCTTATGAGAGTGAAATTATGTGATAGGAAAAGGAAATATTGTATATTTTTTGTTTTAAACCTAATTTTTAGAGTGGTATTTAAGGGATGGTGAGAGGACCCTTTTATAAGTGTTGAGAATATCATTGTTTTTAAATATTTTAACTTATTATTAAGTGGAACATGTTAAACATTTAATGTGGCTACAAAAAAAAATATTTGATGGTAGTATAAGATTGTAAATACCTCAAACACTCAGTTATATAGATGTTCTTATCATGATTTAATCCTTTAACCTCTTGAATTATTACTTTTACTATTTTTTTTCTTTTATAGTGGTAACACG
Organism: Viscum album; assembly: GCA_963277665.1. Taxonomy (NCBI): domain Eukaryota; kingdom Viridiplantae; phylum Streptophyta; class Magnoliopsida; order Santalales; family Viscaceae; genus Viscum; species Viscum album. The sequence continues at coordinate 1,813,279,983 of OY728142.1, read as the reverse complement.
TTTTTAACTAAGGTAACTTAATATTTATACCTAAAAATAATTTGGTCCTTATTAGATAATTTAGATCTACTGATATTAAATTTTGAATCAATTTTTCCTTTTTCAATTTCTATAAGTGTTAAAAAATAATTTTAATTTAATTAATATATAATATATTAAAACAATTTCTTTTGCAAAATAATACTTTAGTTCTAAAATATCATTAATTGGTTTATAAACTATAATAAATATTTTATATTTATAATTTCAATTATTAAAAAAATATTTATTTTAATAAAATTATTTCGTAAATTTGTAATTCATACTTCTTTACTAGTAATGGAAATAAAATCATAGTAATATTAAAGACAATAAATTGCACTATTCACTCAAAAATTAATTTTTTACAAAAAAACCAGAAAAAAATCATTATAATGAATTATGAAATGGAGATTATTTTGTTAATATTTAATTCATAATTTTATAAATTAAAATTTTAAATGTACTCCTGAATACAGTCTCTTTAGAATTATCATTGTGTAATAGTTCAGGATATGATGTTTACTTGGTAAAGTAGGGTCTTAGATATTAAATTCCCCCCCCCCATAATTTATTCCTAAAAATTGGAGTGTATTTATACTATTGAACTAATATAGATATTCTATCCTAATGGGTACTTTAGGATCCATGTTTTCTATTTTAGTTTGTAATTTATCCAATGGAATTTCACTAATTGAGTTATTTGATTCTGAAACACTTTTTTTCTAGTGTCAATAATATGAACAATTTATTCATTATGAGACATTTGAGGCTCCAATTATATTTCCTTTGATTTTAGTACATACATTGGGTGTGACATGTATTTAATCATAAATGAATCATGGAAGATGTTGTGTACCTTAGAAATCATGGGTAGAATAGCCAATCAGTATTCTATGACTCTAATTCATTCTAGAATTTTAAAATAAGTAATGTACCTGGGGAATATATTCCCATTTTTTCCAAATCTTATAAATCTCTTCCATAGTTAAATCTTCAAGAATACATGATTCCCAACTAGAAATTCCATATATTCCTTCATTTATCGACATTGCATTTTTCTACTCTGGATTCTTTAATATAATCATTAATTGTATATAATTTAATAGTAATTTCCCCCATAAGATAATCACCAACCAACTTTCTTTCTCCATGTTATTCTCAATAGGTTAGAGTATTATACCTCTTCCCATATAATTATTCATATGTTTCCATCTAGATTTTCAAATGGAGTATATTATTGTATAAAAATTATAGAAAAAGGTGGATACTAATCCCAAATACCCTTTAAGTCAAGATAACATGATCTCATCATGCCATTCAAAGTATAAATAATAATTTTAAATTACCCATCAGTATGGGGATGGTATGAGGTGCTTAAATGTATCCCACATTTGATATCCCTTTAAATATTATTCTAAAATTTCCAAGTGAACCGAAGGTCATGATAAGATACAATTGATAGAGGTTGCCCATGAAGTCTTACATTTCCATTGATATTGAGTCAGGAAAGGTGATCAAGGGTTATATCTTATTTTATTTCTTATAAATGTGTAGACTTAGTATAATGATCAACGATGACCAATATAGTATCATTATTCCTTTTAGTGTTTTGGAGTCCAATGAAAATGTCCATTTTAATAATGTCCCACTTCTATATTCGTATAGTAAGAGGTTTCATGACTCTCTTAGGATATATATTTGAACCACTAATTAATGGAATACTAAAAATATGGACACATATTCCACAATTTCCCACAATTTCCCACTTCAACCCTTAAGTGGTAAGTCTTTCCATTTATTTATAAATATTTTCTAAAACTAATATGGTTATCACAAGTTACCTAATAAAATATATTAATCTCTAAACCTCAAATATAACACCACCAGTTCAACATTAAATTTCATTCATCAAATAGTTTAACTAAAAATAGTGACATATTGATAATTATATCAGGTCTGTCTTTGGTAAGTGCTAAGCGCTAGTTATTATTCGGTTATAGGGTTAAGTCATGTGGCATTGCCGAATGTGATAGGTTTTCACCCATCATGTGGTTTTTTCTTTTTATAAATACATTTTTATATAATTCATATAATGTTACCAAAATTTGATATCCCCTAATTACCTCACCATCAATGATTTGATAAAACAAAATTCCTTCATAAAAACCTCTTTATCATTTTAATCTCAACATCAGGCACATAATAACTGTTATCCTACCTCAATCATGTTTTTTTGAATAGGTTAAACTTTTAATTTAATAAATTCTATTATTTGTGGGTTCCATTAAACATATTCTCTAAAATCTCTTAAGAAATGAAAATATAGTACAAACATTATAGATTTAATAATTCTTATATTTAGAATTGCAATAATGAAATACTTTTACAACAAATTTCGTGGATCCAAATACACAAGCACAATAATCATCCCACATCATATATATCAATAAAATAATATTTACATTTATCCCTTATCTTCTTCTGAGGTAAATTTCCTTGATTCTTGGAGGATTCATTTATGTTTTTTCCCTTATCCTTATTGTGGAATAATTGAATATTGGAAGATTATTTCTTAAACTTTCAATCATGATCATGGTGTACTTTTTCCCCCAATTAGAACAAACTTCTTTTCCTTTTAAGCATATACCATGGTGTTTTCTTCCATAAGTATCACATTTTGTGAAATCCTTCTTTCTATTATTACCTTGAACTATCATTTTCTTTTTCATCCACTTATTTTCTTGCATACATTTAAATCCATAAGAGTTTTATAATTCATTATCTTTCTTGATAGCACATGATACTATGTCCATGTATGAGAAGAATGTTTGGGAGACTAGTTCCCTTATTAGGTTTTCTTAATCCCATCAAGTAAATAGTAAATATTTCTATTTGAATTATATACATAGTCTGAAACAAGCATTTATAACCTTATAAAGATGGATGTATACTTAGAAACATGTTCCTATTCTTTCTATATTACACTCAAAAATTGTCTTTCCATATACATTTTTTTCTCATGAGAAAAATATTTTTCCATGAAGTATTTTTTGAAATCCTTCAATTCCATGTTTTCTATTTTTTCTTCATACTTAGTGTTTTGAATTAATAAACACTTTGGATTCGTATACCCTGATACATGATAAACTATCAAGAAAAGAGTATCCTTCCATTACATAATAGAGAAGGAAATATCATCTCTAAGGAACTTATCCATTGCTCATCTAAATTTCTTTATGTATACCCATTGAATAGTATATGTTTATAACTTATGAAGTGGTATAACATTATTACATCTCCTGGTGAATTATAATATGTCTCTATATGGGAAAGTATATTACCCATAGCCTAAGTTATCTTCCACAATATGTATATAATTTTACTATTTTTATCCCCAAATCCACTCCATATTCATTATCTTTCCCAAGGTGGAAAACCCTACATGGGGTATATGTATTGTCATGATTCTCATTCCTTCTGTTAGGCTCCATTTATAAAAAATTAAATTTTAATGACATATTCATAACATATATAAACATTACATCAATTTTGATAAATACTTAAAACAATAAAAAAATCCCAAATAAAGTATTATTCTAGTGCTTTTGGAAAGATAGAAACATGAACATTAGTACATAAGTGAGCTACATTATCTCCCATTAGGTTCTTCTTTACTAGAACCCTTCTTAGAACATCGTACTTAGTAAATATATTCATAACCTGTGGAAAATGAAACAAAAAAAGGGGTGATATCTGATGCTCAATAATGTTTAATAAGGGATATATGTAATCATAAACATGAGAATAAGGTATGAGAACATGATCATGTATATAGAAGATCATACCCTACACATCAAATAACATAAACACGAATCATAATATAAATATTGATAGTTCATAAGACAAGAATCGAGAGGATATAAAGAACATAATCCATGAAAGAATAACATTGGAATAAAATATGGAATTATGGAAAACACAAAATCATATGTAATGATTTACATGGTAGTTAAGGAATTGCTGATGAGGTCATCTCAGTAGACAAAGTCCTTTATTGAACCCAATTCACTCCCTGTTCTAGCCAAGTATTATTGAACTGAGTTCATTACTCATTCCATCTATGTAATACTAAATCGAATTCACTAATCATTTCATCCATGTCTATCACATGAGATATAAATCTTTACCCAATGCATTTGATGTAGATATAGGTCACACACATATCATAATGAAATCATGCATACATGTGCCAAAGGATCCTAAATAAACATATCATAACTCATGAAATGAAATGAGTATTATAAACATGTAATAATATCGTAACATGTAAATATATAGGATTCATAATCATTTTATCATATACATAACCCTTGAAACTAATCATGATTTAAAAGCATATAAACAGTCTTGAAAAGTGATGAGATTGTTTCAATAAACATTTAACCCTTGGTAACTTTGAACCATAATCCACATGTAAGAAAAATGAAATTACATGAATATAAAAATGTTATGAAAATAAATAGATTCAGGATATAAAATTTCAAAGGAAGTATATACACCTCATGGAAAAATATAGGTGCATAACACGGAATGTGTCTCAAAGAAGGATAATTGAGACAAAATTACATTACCGATTTGATAAATTTTTAAACATGAACCCCATGAAAGAATTTTCATAAAATGGATATATAAATACCCATAAATTAAATTATAAGAATCATTTCATACATGTGTGGAAGTATACACACCACAAAAAATGAATGGGTGGTGAATAAAGAATGTATTTTATAGAAATAAAAAAGTGAGATCAAATCACATTACCTTGTGTCTAACTTGTGTCATGTGTATTTATATTCCTAAATAATAAACTTATTTTAATTAAATACTTTCATAAGAACATTTTTAATGTTTATTATTAATTTTACTTCACTTATTATCATGTGTTAAATAAGTAATTAAACAATTGAGTTTAGGTCGTGTGTTTTGACAAATTTGGTTCGAGTGTTAGAAAAACTTTGATTGGTCGACTATGGTAAAATGGGTAATTATATAAACATATATAAAATAATAATAATGACATAATTATAATTTTAAAACCAACCATTAAATATGGTCATGAAAAATGAATCAATGTCATAATCATGTAGATGGTAGATCGTACGTACACATGAGTAACGTTCCCATTTTTCAATGATCATTATGAAAATAACGTAAGTAACATTAATCCTTCCATAATGATAACTATATTAAAAATGGCATATTATTTAATCATATATTCTTATATATATAATTCATGTGATTTAAAATGAATCGTATCGTGTCAAGGTGGCAGTAGTCCACACATCCAGAAATGACGTTATCACTTTATAAGCGTGTGAAATGGTAATAAAGAAAATGGTTTATATTATATTTATAGGAAGTTAAATATGTCATGAATATCATATATATGTTTTCTATGTCACATATGTTTAATTAAAACCATCATTTATATATTCCATGTAGTGTGTGAGCGAATCACATCTCTTTGAGGGGGAGGTAGTCCAAACTTCCTCAAACGAAAATATCTTATTTACACAATATGGAATGTATAAATATATGGGTTTTAAAATAATTAATTAAGCATTAATAAATTATAAATATTATAAATATTAAATAAAAATAGATTTTCTATCATAATTGCCACTGTGATAGGCAGTAAAGAAAGAATGAGCAATCATCATTTTGTGAAGCGGTAGTTCATCATCCACATAAACAGTATGTCCATTACCCATTATATGGAACTGTGCATATGTGTAGGTATAAATATTATTATAAAAACATCACATTATATTTAGGATATATTTTTTAAAATAATAATTGAATAAGGGGATTGGATGAAATGGAGAATGAAAATAAGATAAAAGAGCTTGAGTGAGGATGTTACCTCTTCTTTGGGTAACTCTATTTGTATTTAACCAAAAAAATTCTTTGTATTGATTTATAAACAAATTTAGGAATACATGAAAAAAGGATGGATTTTTTATAGGTATTTTGGAAGATTTTATTCAATCCATGTGGCTTGAGAGTTATGCGAAAGTGGTAGGAGAGGAGATCATTTCTAGTGGAGGAGGAGTGGAACTCTTGTAATATTTTGGAAAAGAGAAACCCCACCTACATCTTTTTTACTGCAAGTCAATCCCATAATGGTCAAAATTATATTAAAGGTAGTATAGCGTTAAAATATGGACTTAAAATGGATCTTAGACAAGGTTTTAGGTCACATTAGGCCTTAAGTTTAGGGTTTAGTCCCTTCTTAATCTTAATTTCATCTTAATCATTGTAATTAATTTTACTTACCTTTACAAATATTTTTGGTCAAAAACTAATTTGGTGTAATTATAAATTATAAATTATGTTCATTCAAAATATGGAATCTATTTTAACAAATTCAGATCAAAGAAGTGGAAGAAATTATTTTAAATTTAATCACATAGACAGGATGACAAAGCGGGTTTTTAAAATAAAAATGTTCAAAAGTTTTCTAGGATTTTATAACCAATTTAAATGTGAAATTTATTTTAATGAACTAAATTGGTGAAATTGAAAAAAAAATTATCTTATTAAAATTTTAAATCAATAAAAAATAACTCATCCTTATAAATAAATTACAATAAAAAAAATTTGAGTTAAATTTCTGTATTTTTTTACTATTCATTAAAAAATGAAACTTCACATAAAAGTAGAAACAATTAACCCTAACATAATTTTTATGTTTCAGTTTAAAAATTGATTTTATTTTGAAATATGATATTTATAAAAGTTCCAAAATTTATATTTAAAATAAGATCTTTATCAAAAGGAGGTAAAAGTGTAATGATAAAAATATCGGTATTTATGGGTAGAATTTGGTTTTTTCTTCTCTTCATCCTATAAAATATATAGGATGAATAAAAAAAATATTTTATTGAAAATATTTTACATTAATATCACTCAATAATTTTAATTTATTTAATTTATTAGGATAAAAAATCTTTTTGAGCATAAGAATAATTTTCAATAAAAATACTTCCTTTATATTTAGTTGGTACTTATATTCATTTATAAATAATTTGTAACTAATTAATTCAATTTATATTTTTTTGAAAAAATCATTGTGTCTTATGTTAGTCAATAATAATCATAAAATATAATTTAATTTCTTTGTTATATATTATTATATTAAATAATAATATTTTTAATAATATATTATTGTTCGGTAACACTCCTTCTTGTATGTTACGCAAACCATCAAGGAAATTCACTCTTGAGTGAAACATACGCTAGCCTCAGTGTTCCATATAGATAATTATATAATATAAGTTGTGTATATATCATGATTAACATGGTTTTTTGTGAGCCAAACTTAGTGATTTAACACAACAAAAGATATATTCAGTGTTCTGTGAAATAAAAAACTGTCAAAGGGATTAAACTAATTTGAAAAAAAATTCAGAAAATATTGGGGTGTTACATTCTACCCCCCTTAAAATTAATTTCTCCATTTTAATTCTACTGGGTTATCAAGGTTTTAATACCTGAGAATTCCATTCATATAAACCACATCGTAAGAACAAATACATAAACTTCCTTTAGAAAAAAGAAAGTCAAAAACATGACAGATACAAAAAGTAACATATAAATAGGTTTCCATATAGGAGAACATAGGTGGGAAGTGAAAATATGTACTTTGAGGAAAATCATAAATATTAGGAAGTGATTCAGGTCATAAATAGCAAAAAAAATATTTATTCATCGCATTTATAATTGAAAAAAATACACATTAACCAAGATATCTCGTAGGCTAGTGGTAGGCATGAAACCCTTATCATACTTTGATCCTGGGTTCAAGACCCATGTCATTTCCAGACTTCATGGATTGTCATGCAACATACATGATTTCATTTTCTATCACTGCATTTAATGTTAAAAATAAAAATGGTGGACATACTTGAAATAAATTTAATCCCCAAATATCCTCTTAACTAAGGTTTTCAATATAAACTCACAACATAAATACTTCATCAAAATTTTATCTTAAACATTCCAAAATTGGTTGACCTTATAAGCATTCCAAACATTGAAAATACAAAAAATTAGAAATAAACTCCAAAAGTTAACTTAATATTGATCCCCCATATATCACAAAGTATCTCCTAGTTGTCACATTCCATATATGTAAATACCATCATCATATATTCTATTGAAAAATGGTAATAATATGAATTACCATAAATCCTTAATATAAACATGCATGTCTCATTATTTCAAAGTATAAAGGCTATATTACTTATATCCATAAAAATTGTATACTTGATAGAATGGTTCACTTGTTAACAATTACTTAATTAGTTCCAAGGTAATTAGTATTGTCCAATTCACTTATTCCTATCCAAAATATATTTATCAAGACCACATTATCTTAATGTAAAGATCTTATCAAGGGTCATCTTCCCTTAGTCAAAATATCTCCTTATCCTTAAATCATATTTATAGTCTGCTGGAAACATTTAACATAATCACGTAAACCCTTAGCGAAAAACATAAACTGAATAATCATTTCATATTTCACTATTAATACATTATAATTATAGAATCCAAACAAATATAGACTTTTATTATTCCAATTCATCCATAAGACATAAGAAGGATACAAAATCTTATTACTTTATTCCTATTTCCTTTCAAATTTCCCCTATAGTCTCATCATCAGTAGCAATATAACCATTACTCATACCACCTTGCTGATTCTTTTCAGGTGACTTCCACTTAAGACATCTATTTCCATATTTAAAATTCATTCCACACTAAAATCATTTAACCTTTTATGATCACATAGGGAGGAAAATATTCCCATCCATTTGGTTAGTTGAACCCTTCATTTTTCCTTTGCAGTTACTTGATTTGTGTCCTTTTCCATAGTCAAAACATCTTATTGTTCCTATAATACATCCACTCAGGTGGTTCGTTCCAAATTCATAACACAAAGGAAACATAATATTTTTTAATCCATGGTCTCAATTAATATATCCCTTATAGAAAACAATCCTTCTCTTCTTAGGTTTTTTCAATAGTTGTTTAAGGTACACATTGTTGATCATGTTCCTTAAAAACTGATTATGAATGATTACAACATACTTCACTCTAGTGGTCATACCATTTGAATTATCATCAAAACATTTCTCATCACATTAAATTTTCATCCAGTTCTTTCTAATTCTCTCCATTGGTGAAAACCATAAATCATTTAATAAGAAATTATTAACATAGCGAGTGACCACATAATCATGAAATGTAACTCATATGATTTCTATATTATGGAACCTTCCTTAATCTATTACACTAGAGGTAAATACTAGGTTATTTGTAGCCAAATTATATTTAATTCCTTCATGAGGTATCGTGAAGAGTTTGTGAATTCCCAAAGCATATCACTAGGGAGTGTTGAACCAGGTGTGCAATAAGGCATGTTGTCATGTACCAAATTACCTCGGGTCAGACCCGGAACATCTTGTCAGATTATTTTTTATTAGGTACGTCTATAAAAGATCAAAATCCACTTTTAGTATCCAAATAGGGATTTAATTATAGGAAACCACTCACCCAATACTTTACCAAAATTCTAGGACATTTTCTTATACTTTTCCTTATATTTATACTTATCCATAGACATCTCCTTAGAGTTATAATTAAGGTTTTATCATCCTAATTTCTAATGGTTAAATAAACATTCACTATGATACCAACTATAAAGACCCAACCTTAATGTACATAGACATTACATAACTTTTGTGGAATACTTAAAACATCAAAAAAATGCATATAGACTGTATCAGATCAGTGACCTTAGAAACAAGGAAACATGAACACTGGTACATAAGTGTATTTCATTATCTCACACAAGGTTCTTCTTTACCCGCACCATTCTTAGAAAAATCATATTTAATACATATCTTCATAACCTGGTGGATAGGAAACATAAAAAGGGGTAATCTCAGATTCTCAGTAAGGGTAAACAATAGAGAAATTTAAGAATAAACATGAGAATTAGGGTATGAGAACATGATAATGTAAATAGAAGATCATACCCTGCATATCAAAGAACATAAACATGAATCATGTCGTAAAGCTTGAAATTTTATAAGACATGAATTATAAGGAAATAAATAAAATAATACATCAAATCATATCCTTGGAATAAAACATGGAATTATTTCATACACATAAGCTTATATAATGATTTTCATAGTAGTCAAGGAAAATCTATTGAGGCCATCTTAGTGGACATAGTCCTTTACTGAAATGGGTTCACGCCCCATTCTATCCCTATATTACTGATTTAAGTTCACTCCTCATTTCAGCCATGTAATACTAAACTGAGTTCACTTCTCATTCCAACCATTTCTATCTCATGTGATATAAATCTTTACCCAATATATTGGAGGAAGATTTGGGTCCCACCCATATCATAATGAAATCATACATACATCTTCCACAAGATCAAAAATAATCATATCATAACACATGAGATGAAATGGGTATTACAAACATGTAATAATATCATAACAAATGAAAAAAAAGGTTTCATAATCATTTCATCATAAACCTAACCCACGAAAAGAATCGGGTTTCAAAATCATATAACCCGTGAATGTAAAATGAGTTTCATAAACATCATTCCATCAAAATAGAATCCATTCAAATAAATAACTTGAATGGAAACATTGAACCAATCTCAAATAAAGTCATGAGTAACACCAAAAGATGTTATCTTAGATGGGAAACAATTTTTAATTATCTTTTAAAAACATTTCATGAGTAAAATATCCTTTTTTTCATTGCAAAAATATTTTCAAAACATAAAACATTTTCAAAACATATTTATTTGGAAATAGATTTTAAAAGATATAAAGAAAGAATTGAAAATCATCAAAAAATCCATTGGAAATGATATTCAAGGATAGTTTTAAAACATTTCTAAAAACATTTTTGAAAACATGGTTTTTTAGTAAAACGTATTTCTGGATGAAGATAGAAATACGGTCAGATTTTCATAAAAACATTTTCTTAAATATCTTAAGTATGAAACAATTGAAAAATGCTACTAAAACATTTTGATATAATGAATTACCATATGATAAGTAAATTAGTGAGTGTTATTGAGCTATGGATCAAAATATTTCAATAAAGAATGCATAATTGTTGGTCGGAGTAGTTAACTCAAGAGGGGAGGGGTGAATTGAGTTACTATAAAACTTTCTGTTTAAAAGATATTAGTTTTACAAATAATTATTTCCCTAAAGATATATACAGCCTAGTTAATCAAGGTTATACTCTTATAAGAATTTGACTGTTTAAAAAACTTCTTAGAAGATTGATTAATTCTCGGTAATATTAATTGGTATTTTTAAAATTACTTTTGAAGTTATCCTACTAAGACAAATCAGATATAACTTCTTTCTAAGACTAACTATCAAAGTGAATTTAGTGTTTTTCTGGATTTTGCAGTAAAGCAATAAAATTGAGTAAACTAAATTTAAATGGCACAAAGGATAAAAAACGAGGGGTTCAGTCTCAAGTCATAACCTAGTCCACTCCACTTGGTGATCACCTACCACCTAGAAGTTTATATAAATAAACTCTAATCCACACCCTGGATCGGGGTTAACATCAGCACATGGATTGTCCAGGCCACACAGGTACCTCTTCCACAGTTTTCATGGGTAAACAAAGTAATGACCAGGTCACACAGGGACCTCTTCCATAGTTTTCGTGGGTAAACAAGTGTAAAGAATTTGGTATGAGGATTTTGAAATCCTCCAGTTCAGCGCAGGAGTCAGTGTGTGTGTGTAAAATATATAGAGTACACACACTGCTCGAAAGTAAAATAAAGAAATCACTAAGAGAGAGTAGATGTGAGTTTAGAATGCTCTAGTGACCAGCAGTGCAGCTCTCGACTCCTTGGATAAGACAGAAATGCTTCTGAGTCCTTCTCTGGTTGTTGTGTTGAAAAATAGAGTGATGTGGTTCAGCTTGTGTTCTTCACGAGTGAAGATGTTCTCTTTATTCTGGTGTACATAGTGTGTTATTCAGTAGAGTTGGATTGCATGCATGAGACAATGCTTTCTCTGAATATCTTGCAATGTGTTCTTCGCGGTTATACTTAGGCTTTCTTTTTTGTTGAGTACAGTACCCTTCGTTTCTTGAGTTGCCGCGTGTTGTATTGTGTGTTGTATAATTCTCTTTGGCACTCTTCTCTTTATCTTCACAATGCATGAGCTGTAGCCGACAGGTTCCATATATGTCGTACCTCGTACCTCGTACTATTTCTACAAGAAAACATTAATTATGTCAGTGCATTAAAGACATCAAATATGACCGTTAAGTTAAATAGAAAAATGACAAAAATAGTTATGAAACGGTGACATAGTAGTTATGAAAATGGTGTCTCATTCATTGTGTCTCCTTCACAGTGTCTCCTTCATGGTATCTCTTTCATGGTGTCTCCTTCACGGTATCTCCTTCACGGTGTATCCTTCACGGTGTCTCCTTTACAGTGTCTCCTTCACGGTGTCTTGCTTACAGTTTCTGGATTCACGGTGCCTTAATGACTGTGTCTTGCTAACTGTGTCTGACTCTTAGGCAAATAGAATGGCTGGCTTACAATGTCTATTCTTAGTTTCTTGCTTCACAGTTTCAGGCTTACCGTGTCACGGTATCTCGTGGTCATGGTGTCTAAGACTTAGGATTCACAGTGTCTTATACTTGGACAAATAAATGTATTCAAACTTAAACAGTAATATGCATAAAATGAATTGAGCTTGAACATTATCGAGTATGATATAACTTGAAACATAAATACATATGATTAATAAGATTTGTGATATTTGTGGTCATGACTAATATTTGTAATTATTATTGAGATTTTTTATCATTAAAACATGATTAATACATGGGGAGTCCCACAATCTCCCCCTTTTTGATGATCAAAAATCATGTACAGTAAGACTGTGAGTTAGATGAAACTATATAGAATATAACATAGAATAGAACTACTCACTTTTTCTCCCCCTTTGGGATTATCAAAAAGTTAAAGTAAAGGGAAAACAGTGCATATGTCATTAATAGTGTTCAGAATACAACAGACAGTAGACATGCAAAAACAAATCAATGACATCCCCATCAAAAAAATAATAGTCACTGGGCTTCTTCAGGGATTGGCCTTATCTTTTCCTTTGTTAGCAGCAGAAGAAGAATCCATAGGGTCATTTGCTGATGTAGAAGAATCCATATAAGTGGTAGAGAGAGAAGGTAAAGAGAGACCTTCGAAGATTGATAGATCCAAAGTAGGAGCTGTAGAAGATCGAGGCAGTTGCTTTTCAAGGATGACAGGCCTAATCTGACTAAGAGCCTGGCCAAAAGACATGGTTGTGGAAGCTAAGGAAGAAGTGACAGTATGTATTCAATGTTTGAGAGGATCATCCGCTGGAGCAACAATTATTGTGCTTTGAACATTAAGATATGGTCTCAGAAGCTTAATGAAGTCTGCAATAATCTATCCTCCATACTGCATGGCCTTTTCAAAATCATATTTATTTCCCATGAACTTGTCCAACAATCTGGTAAACTCAGTGAGCTTTTGAAATTGGTTTTTGAAGGCTTGGGTTACATGAGGAATTATCAGATTTTCTACAAGATATTTAAAGTGGTTTGTCATATCAGTTTTGGAGAAAATCTAGTTGAAATAGAAGTCCACTTTCTTAGAGATCTCCTATTGAGCATCATTGGAAATCTTTGAGTGAATTTGAACCAGGTCAAGCACTATATCTCTGTTCTTAACAACTTCATAAAAAAGAGCCATATCAAATCCACTTAAGTCATTATGAATCTCTTCCTTGACTATAGATCTGAGCAAAGTATTTCCCAAGGAAGGAGTGGAGGTCAGACTAGAGGAAGTAGAAGCTTTAAGAGCAGTGGTCAATGATTTGAGCTATTTCAGGACCTTTTTAAGACAGCCAGTATATTCATCTGTCAGCTTATTCAGGTTTTCCACAAGCTCTATCATGCGGTGAAACATCTGCGTGTGCCTTTATAAAATCTTTTCATCAAAGGATAAGAGGTATGGATGAATCTGGGACACAATATCTCGAGAGATGTTTGAAACAGAAGGTTCAGGAGAAGTAGGAGCAGGTGCAGGAGCAGGCTCTGATCTTGAATACAGTTCTCTCTGTAGGTCTTCAACCATGATTTTCAAAGATGAAACTTCAGTACTGAGCAACTTGTTTTCAAACCTTACTTCTTGAATTTCATGAATAATCTTGGGTTGAATGTGCCAGATAATCTTTTCTAAAAGCAGTGAGGAATCTTCCTGACTCAGTTGGGTCACAAGACAAGGTTGAGAGGACAAGAGTTTCTCAACTCCAGCTAAGATAGTGTCTCCAAAGACCTTCATATCATCCTTTTTATAGAAGACTGCTGATCAGGTAATGGTGTTGGTGAAGGAAGTGGTACAGGTGCAAGCTCAGGTGTTGGTTCAGGTTGAGGTTTAGGTTCAGGTGAAAAGTATGAGGTAGATTTCAGTTGAAACAAGGAAGAAAGATCAATCCCAATGGCAGTAACCTACTGAGATTCACTCACATCATAAAAGTTAGGGAATATATACTGATTGTACATAGAATATAACTCTGTAGGTTGAGATGATTCATTAGACTCAGCTTCACTAGTCTCAATATTTTGAGGTTCCTCCCCCTCAAAAAGTGTTTCCTTTTCAGTACCTTGAAGCTCAGGAACTTGATTTAAATCCATAGGTTCATCTCTAATTTCCTCAAGAATCTCCTTCCTAGCCAACTGAAAGGATATCTTCATACTCTCTTTAGTAGAGGGTATAATATCAGGAACAGAATTCTCTTTAGAGAGTTCTTCTAGATTTTCATCTTCCCTAACATGGATTTCTTCTAGATTTGCTTCTTCCACAGTAGGGAGTTGTTCCAGATTTGTTTCTTCTATAACAGGGAGTTATTTTTGATTTCCTTCCTGCACAGTAGGGAGTTCTCCTACTATAGCCTCTTCCATGTCTTGCTACTCAGATTCTGGGACAATTAATTCCTTTACAGCCTCAGATTGGATTTCTAGATTAACATCATCTCTAGGGGTAGGAGGTTCTTCTTCAAGAATAGCAGGAGGAATAATTGGCCTTTCTTCCTCAATAAAAACTTCTTCCCTATGAGGTATATCAGCCTCTTCTCTATGTGGTACTTCAGCTACCTCTTCCTCTTCTTCTTTATCTTCCAGATACTATTCAACTTCATTTAGTTCCAAACCAGGATCAAAATGTCCTTTAGGCTTATTGGATAATCCACAGGATTATAATTCTCATAAAGTTTATCATTATCTTTAACACATTCCTTCTTCCAGGGGTTCCAATTTATTTTAATCCTTATTATGGTAGGTTTAGATAAGCAATACTCATAGTCCATAAGTACTTCTTCATTGGTTCCAACTACTCCTTTGGCAACAAGCATTGATGAAATCAACCTAGAGTAAAACAGAGATGTGGATTTAGATATGACCTTAATCAATTCACACATATGGTGAATGATATATTTGAACATATTTATCTTTTGGCCATTCTTCATAAGATGAATCATAAATACATCCTGATACTTTAAGACAGAAAAGTCACCTTTCCTCTGGCTAATCATATTTTGAATAAATTTGAACAACAGCCTTGTCTCCCCATCAATTTCAGTAGCTATGGCCCTTCTCTTGGTTCCATTTCCAGTTAGGGTTTCCAGTGCATTTTCTAGGTTAAATAAATCGTTTGTAGGTGGGGGATCTCTCTAATAATAATCACAGATCCCTTCGTGAGGAATCCTAAGGCAAGCATCCCATAACCTTGACGAGAAGGAGCATCTTTGTCAATTGATCCAGCTTCTCACAACAACAATTTCACCAGCATCAAAAGAAAATTGTATGTATTGATAGAACTGAGCTACCAACCTCAGATAAATGGGAATTTCCTTCCTTGAGAACCATTCAATCCAGCATTGTTCTCTTAAAACTTTTAAAACCAGAGACTTTCTAGACAACAACCACTCAGGGAAAATTTCCTTTTTAGGTATAACACTACGGTTTACCAGGTTTGGATTTAGGGGTCCTTCAGGTTCCATCTTCGGTGCTCTCTTCTGTTTCTTCAAGTGAAACTTCTCAGATGAAGATAATAATGGGCGCTTCATCCTTGGCATCCACTGACGGTCGAGAGAGTGAGAGAGAGAGAGTTTCTAGGTTGAAAGGGTTCAGAAGGAATGAGTGGGAGAAAGAGTTTGAGTGAAGAATCGAGTGAAAACACTTTTGTTTTATCATTTGGTATTGTCAAATGTCACAAAAGTAAAAACACTGTAAAGAAAAAAGTGGTGAAATAAAAATTACCGTGATACGGATTAAAACAAAACCAAAAATAATTTTCACGGTGAGACCACGAATAGTTGTTACGGTGCCATGATAAATGGTCTTCATGGTAAGACAGTGAGTGGTCATCATGGTGAGATATTGAGTGGTCTGTTCGGTCACGGTGAGATAGTTAGTAACAGACCGTGAATACAAAATGAAAATTGTGAGACCATAAACATTAGACAGTAACTGAGAAACCGTGAACATGAAACAGTAAAGTAAAAAGGTAGTAAAGTATTAAACAGTAATACCGGTAAGATATCTATTTGTGATTGATCATTCCAAGATCATGTATGATGTAATCTATTCTCTCAGAATTTAATGGTTTAGTGAATATATCAGCAAGTTGATATTCAATGCCAATGAATTCCAAGTTAATATCACCATTTTGATAATGATCCCTCAAAAAGTGATGTCTTACATCAATATGTTTTGTCCTAGAATGTAAAAAAATATTTTTTGAAATGTTAATAGAACTTGTGTTGTCACAATTTATTGGTACATGTCTAAATTGATATCCATAATCTAGTAAAGTGTGTTTCATCCACAAAATCTGTGCACAACAACTGCCAGCAGCTATGTATTCAGCTTCTGCAGTAGATAATGTAACAGAGTTTTGTTTCTTACTAAACCATGATACGAGTGACTTGCTTAAAAGGTGACATGTTCCAGAGGTTCTTTTTCTACCTAACGTACAGCCACCGAAGTCAGCATCAGAATAACTAACTAGTTCAAATGATTTTCCTTTAGGATAGAACAGTTCTAAATTGGGTTTGTGCTTGAGGTATTTGAAAATTCCCTTTATAGAATTTAAATGAGATTCTTTAGTATTTTCTTGAAAATTAGCACACATACACACACTAAACATAATTTCAGGATAGCTAGCAGTTAAGTAGAGTAAACTTCCAATCATTCCTCTATAAGTGGTTTGATCAATAGATTTTTCATCTTCATCAAGATCCAACTTACATGTGGTACTCATGGGAGTGTCACTACTTTTAGTGCTATCCAATCCAAAACATTTTATAAGATCTCTAGTGTACTTACATTGAGTCAAAAAAATTCCATCATTATTTTGAAATATTTGAAATCCAAGAAAGAATTTTAGTTCACCCATTAAGCTCATTTCAAATTCATTTTGCATCATTTTAGAAAAATCAATACATAATTAATTTTTTGAAGATCTAGAAATAATATCATCTACATAGATTTGAATAACTAAAACATCATTAGAAATTCTTTTCATAAAGAGGGTAGGATAAAATATTACTTTTGTAAAGCCTTTGGCAATTAGAAAAGTACTTAATCTGTCATATTAAGGTCTTGAAGCTTGCTTTAAACCATATAATGCTTTTGACAATTTAAAAATACGATTTGAAAAATGAGGGTTTGTAAATCCAGGGGGTTGTTCAACAAAAACATCCTCAGCTATATACCCATTTAAGAATTCACTCTTAAGATCCATTTGATATAGTCTGAAATTCAGATGTGCAGCATAAGCAAGTAGAATTTTAATGGCTTCAAGTCTGGATACTGGAGAAAAAGTCTCCTCATAGTAAATTCCTTCTTCTTGACTATAGCCTTGTGAAACTATTCTAGCCTTATTCCTAACTATATTTCCAGCTTTATCTACCTTATTTATAAACACCCATTTAGTGCCTATGACAAAAGTGTCCTTGGGTCTTTCAACAAGTTTCCAAACTTTATTTCTTTCAAACTGATTGAGTTCGTCCTGCATAGAAATTACCCAAAATTCATCATTGATAGCATCATCAATGTTTTTAGGTTTAAGCTGTGACAAGAAGGCTTGATATTCAACCTGATTTCTAAGAGAAGCTCTAGTTTGTCTCTTTTCCTCTAAGTATCCTACAACAGCATCTAAGGGATGGTTTCTAAGGGTTCTAAATATTCTAGAAAAAGAGGGACTAGTGAATTCAGGTTCATCAATAGGTTCAGGTTCATTATGACTCGATTGCACAGAATTTACAGAATTGAAAGTTTTCACATATTCTTTCACAGAGGTATTTGAAGATTTTCAGTTGATGTTCAGATTTGATACATCATCCTCCAGATTTTCTAGGATGGTTCTAGGATCATGTGGATCTGTTTCATCAAACTTGACATGTAAAAATTCTTCCACACATTTAATTCTCTTATTTAATACTCTATATGCTTTGCTTGAAATTGAATAACCTAAGAAAATTCCTTCATCGCTTTTGGATGAAAATTTGTCAAGATTATCCTTAGTGTTGGAAATAAAAACTTTGCAGCCAAAAACTCTAATGTAATTAACCTTAGGATTTCTATTATTCTAGAGTTCATATATGGTCTTCTTGAGAATTGGTCTAATCAGTACTCTATTTATTATGTAGCACATTTTATTAACAGCTTCAGCCCAAAAGTAAATAGGTAGGTCATATTCACTAAGCATTGTTCTAGCAATTTCTTGCAAGGTTATATTTCTTCTTTCAACAACACCATTTTGCTGAGGTGTTTTATGGGTAGAGAAATTGTGATTATAACCATTTTGTGAGCAAAAGGATTCAAACACTTGATTTTCAAACTCATGGCCACGATCACTTCTTAGAGATTTAATTTTAAGTCCACTAAGATTTTCTACAGACTTGGAATACTTAGTAAAATAAGAGCAAGCTTCACTTTTGTGAGCCATGAAAAAGGTCCAGGTATATCTAGAAAAATCATCTGCTGGAACATAAAAAAAGTGCTTCCCATTTAAACTAGAAACTCTAGATGGTCCAAATAAATCCATGTGAACCAACTCGAGAGTTTGAGAAGTAGAAACTTTTTCCTTTGGTTTGAAAGATATTTTGTGTTATTTTCCCTTTCGATAGGGATTATACACTTTGTCATTTGGAAACTCAAGTTTGGGTAAGTCTTTAACTAGGCCTTTTCTAGTTAGCTTTCTAAGGGAGTGAACATTACAGTGTCCTAGTCTCCTATGCCAAATTCAAGATTCTTTATGAATTACACTTAAGCATGAAACATTTTGAGAAGTTAAGGAATCTAAATTAACAAAATAAATATTTTCATTCCTTGATGCAGAAAATACTAATTTATCTTTTGAATCAAAGATATTACAGGCCTAATTTTCAAATTTAACATGATATCCATCATCACACAATTATGAGATACTAAGAAAATTATATTTTAAGCCATTAATAAATAGTACTTTAGAAATTAATATTGAATCAGAGTTACCAATCTGGCTTAATCCAATGATCTTCCCCTTTGCATTGTCACCAAATGTGACATATCCTCCATCTACTTTTACCAGGTTCTTGAAGCATGGGTAGTCTCCTATCATGTGCCTTGAACACCCACTATCCAAGTACCATAGATTTATGCAGTATCTCTTTAAACAGCTTTCCTATAACATGATCAAGCAAAGACAGACTTCGTTACCCATACTTTTTTGGGTCCAGTAACATTAGTAATAAGTGTTTTAGGAACCCATATTTGTTTCATAGGTTTCCTATAGGCATTATGTAAAGTATTTGAAAAACAAACTCTATTTGGTCCACAAAAACTTGAAATAGTAGAATGTGTATCATGACTCGAGCTAGTTGAGCTATGTCTAGAACTGGGAACAAAACTATATGTCCTAGAAATTGAAACAAAATTTGTTCTACTAAGGTTTCTTTTACCAGATTGATAACCAATTCCAGTATTATATTTAGGATCAATTTGTTTTCCTAGAATTTGTGTAAGGGTATTTTTTCCATTAGTAAACTTTTCTAAGTCACTTTTTAATTGCTCATTAGACATTTTTAGTTCATTGTTTTCTTTGAGAAGTTGAGTATTTTTTCTCTTTTTCAGTAGTAAGTTTAGATTTAATAGTTACAGTGAGATCATGTTGTTTCTTCAATGATTTATATTTATCCTTTAATTCATTGCATGTCTCTTCAAGCATGTTGCAATATTCAAATATTTCTTCATTGGTCATATTTTCAGATTCACTTTCCTCTTCAAAATAGTATAAATTATGCATAAAAGAGTTCAGTGTTACCTCATATGTGTTTTCCATAAAACACATATCGGCTTTGTTAGCCTATTCATCATTTGATGTCTCTGAGTCACTTGAACTATCCCCAGAGTCACTCCAGGTTTCCTTCATTGCCTTTTTGTACTTCTTGTCCTTATCCTCAAATGTCTTCTTATATTTGAGCTTTGGATGGTCAGCCTTTATATGTCATTTGCACTTACATTCATAGCATACAATCTCATCAGTTTTTTTACTTCCCTTCCAGTCCTTTTTCCAGTTTCTTTTTTGATCATACTTTCCCTTGAATTTTGGTTTTCTAAAAAAGTTTTTCTTCCTGTAAAATCGTTTGAATCTTCTGGCTAGTTGAACTATCTCCTCATCACTATCTGGTGATGATTGTTCAGTAGTGGAACTATCTATAGAAGCTTCCAGTTTTCCATTGTCTTTGTGCTTCGAGAGGGTGGTCTTGAATGATACAAATTTCCTCTTTGGTTCATCCTCCTCTTCTTCGTTGACTTTCAGCTCTTCCTCATACATCATCAGTTTCCCAATGAGTTCCTTTACAGGTAGTCTGCTGATGTCGCATGAATCTATAATTGAGACAGATGTTCCCCCTTATCTATCAGGTATACATCTAAGGATTTTCATGATATGTTCTTTAGTAGTGACTTCTCTTCCTTGAGAAATCATTGTGTTGACAATCTCATTGAACCTAAGATACATATCAGAAATCGGCTCATCAGGTTTCATCCTAAAATTATCATACTTTATATTATAAGTATTAAGTCTCATTTCCTTTACACTAGATGTGCCTTCATGTGAGACAGACAAGGTATCCCAAATTTCATGGGCAGTTTTACAAGCAGAAATCCTATTAAATTCTTCATCTCCTAAGGAAAAGTATAAATCATTCATGGCTTTGCAATTATTATTGTAAGAAAGTTTGGTAGGATCATCCCATGTAATTATATCAATCATAAGAAGTTTGTATTCATCTATAATTGATGACCTTATTTCAAATATCATACTCTCTAGATGCATTTCCATTTTAATTTTCCATTGAGCATAGTTTGTTCCATTAAAGAATGGTGGTATGTTAGTTGCAACACCTTTAAATCTATTGTCCATACTAACAAATTACTTTAAAAGAGCTAGAAATTTAGAATTTACAGAAATTTACAGATCTTTAAAGTACAACTATAATCACAGTTGAATGAGATTACACAAAGTCCTAATTGTAACACCCCGAGATTTTATGAAAAATATTCTTTTTAATTTCATTAATGTCTTGTGTTCTACGCTACACCAAAAGGAGCTTGCACAACACGCATCTTTGAATTTCCTTGCATTACATGCAATCAAGACCTTCCTCGATAGCATGTGTAGTACGCAATAACGAGTTTCACTAAACAACAATATGCTATTAAAATATTATTAAAACTAGCCGTTATGAATAGTAATAACCACTTTTTGAAATTTTGTAAATTTTATTTTTAACAATGGACTTCATTTTTGGATTTGGAATATCGAAATTAGCTTAGGGTGAAATTTTGGTACTTTTCGAATAACTTTCATTTTCTGATGAATAGTGAAAATTACTAAATTTTAATTAAAAACAACCTTTTTAATCGAAATAATTAATAGTGAAAAATTATTAATTTCATTGGTTTTAAAGTATATTTAGAATATATTTTTACAATTTAATACAATGTTGGTCATTGGATGTAATTTCACATTTAAACCAGACATAAACAAGTGTCAGTCTTTTGATAGTTATTATCTCTTAAGAACACGCTATTTGTTTAGACGACGGGAATTAATTTTTAAATTAATTAATGCAACTGATATTTTTTGAATTTGGTAAAATAGACATCATTTTTGAGTTCATAATATCAAATATAGCTTAGGCCTAATTTTTGGTATTTTTCTGGAAGCTTTCATTTTTTGATGAATTGTGAAACCACTAAGTGGTAGTTAAAAAAATGAATTTTTCATAAAACATAATTTTACCGCTTCTGTGAGTGGAATTTCAAAAATCCGAGAGACATGGTTGATTTCAGTAAGTAAAATTTGGTTCAATGAGATGAAAATAATTTTTGGTGAATAGTAACTTTTTACTTTTTTTTACCACGGTTTAAAGTAAATAGGGTAATTAAGGGTAAAAATGATATTATTATTACCCTAACACATGTCCTAATTCTATTGGATAAGTTTAATTCGACCAAAAACAACCTTAGTAATAACATATGACCATTTAGGGCCACTTGGATTAGATTAGGACATTTATTATTAATTTATTTAAAGAACGGTTAAAATAGTTAAAATCAAAGTTTAATAAGAAAATAATTTTTAATAAAGGTTTATACATAAGATAAATTCGACTATAAATATTCATTATAAAGATAAAAAGATTTTCTACATAATGGTATTTTTTTGTAATTTTTAGACATTAAGAATTTAATTTATTTATGACACAAAGATGATGCAGTAATTATCTTATTAATGAAATATTGACATAATTGATGTTATAAATACCCAAATAAATGTAATTTGAGACTTTTATGAATTAAAATAATTTTCAAATTTACTATGCCATGTTAGTATTTATTTAATTAAATTTTTTCGAACTAATCATTCTGTTATGATTTTTAAAAAAATCAATTACTAAATTGTGTCAAAATTGACATAAAATGGTTTTTAAAACAAATATTATATTATTAATTGTTATTTTATTCCTAAAAATCTAAGGTTCGGCCAAATGACTTAGATACGGTTATATATATTAATAATAAACAACTTAGGGTTCGTTTGAATTTTTATTGTAAGTTTATTAGCCTTATAGTGTAAGAACACAAAAAGACATGGTAAAAGTAAAATTATCTAACTTAAAGTTATAACTAAATGATAAGGTTAAAATAGTAAAATAATCTTGTCCAAATTCTATTGTATGAGATTATTTCGACCCATACCCACCTTATCTTTGAAATAAATCAATTTTAATCTAATTAAAACCGAATTTGACTTTATAATAAAATAATATTTTTAGTTATTCCAAAGGTGCCCCTCTCCTCCCTTATAAAAGGGCACCTCCTCCCTCTCTTCCTCACACTACTTTGAGCCTTAAATCTCGGCCAAACCCTGCCATATTCTATTCTCCACTTCCCCAGAAACATCCTAGTGGTTCTGGTATTCTTTAAAAACCAATTTTAGTGCCCTAAAAGGAGATCTCAAAGAGGCGCTTCAAAGAAGAGGTAATGTCCGTTACCGATTCTTTCAACTTTATTTCTTCTTCCACTTCTTCTTCTTAGGTTGTTTCATTATAAAGTAATAACATCAGTATCACTAATATACTTATATGTTATTATAAGTATTAAACAAACCTATTTCACCATCTATCCATCCTACGGAAAACGAAATTACCGCGCGTGTGTACGTACGGAATACCGTCTCCACGCCGTGGTGTAATCTATTTTCCACCACCACCTTACTTGGATGGATATAATGGTGTAAATAATAACTATATATGATTATTGTAAATTTATGTTGATTCTGAAATAGTATACATACACTCCAATACAATTCCACGATCATGAGAATGATATCATCGCTCGTGCATACGTACGGACTACCGTCTCCACGACGAGATGAGATTCATTCTCCACGTTAACCATTCATGAATGATTATAAAGTATATATAATAAGTAATCATGAAATATATGACATAATAATGATACTGGATTTATGTGTATTTCATTTACTTAATTCCATTCAACTCAATAAGGAAACGAAAACAGCGTTCATGCGTACGTACGGCCTACCGTCTCCAATAACGGTGTATTTATTTCCAGTTACTGATCTATTATATATATGTATATTCTGAATATATATTATATATAAATCATGTTTTATATTCTGTAATTAATTAATCATGATCTATGTAATCATATGAATAATTACAAGTCAAAACACAGACGTCAAATGAAACGATTTTACCCAAAACGCTCTTTAACATGGAATTTACAAAAGAACGGGTAAAATAAAGTCATAAGAGAACCATATATGATATCATAACAATGAGTATGATTCTGGAATAATTCAATGACATTATTTAAATCATTATACAGGAGGTTCGGACACTTACGAAGCAAATCAGACCTAAGGTAAGGGAAATATCACAATCTCATTTTTATTCGAGATTGTTTATACTTTGAAATTTACTTGGGTGTATTTTATCATCCACATCCATGTTTCCTCAATATGTAATATTATTTCCATCCACCTTCAATTTTTTAAATACAATTTTACCCGTCGGTGAGTTTTTAGTAAAAGATATGAAAGGAATCTTTTGTCGTTTTTCGTACGAGGTACTTTTTGACTTTTTCCGACAAAAGTACGAGAAGAATGTTTTTTTAACTTATACGGCATGGATGGATTTTTAAAACATTATTTCCAAGAAGCTTACTTTACATGTTTTCAAGTTTATTTTTAATCAAATTCTTTTAGTTTAAAATTGTATGACATGTTAAGAAAGGAAAAGTGTTTTTGAAGTAGAATGGATATTTTCCTCAAGAATGGAGTTCAAGTGTTTGATCAAAATTATTTTCCATATAAGATAATAAAGGGTTCTGTTTCTATCCCTATTATTACATTGATTTGATTATGTTATGATGGAATTATTTTTATGAATTCCTTTATCTTATATGAATTGTTTTATGATGCCACAATGTTTAAGATTCCCATTTTTATTACATGGGTTATGTTATTATGTATGGTTTATGATTTTGTAGAACACATAAGAATGATATCATTATTAGATGGGTGAGACCTATATCTCCCTCCAATGCATTGGGTAAAGATTTTATATCTCATGAGATAGACATGGATGGAACGGTAGGTTAAACCGGTTCAGTGAAACATGACTGAAACGAGGAGTGAACTCAGTTCAGAAATGGACTTTGTCCACTAAGATAGTCTTGGCAATGAGTCTTGACTAATAAGAAATGATTATCTATGATTATGTGTGTATGCCACAAAGTTTCATGTTTTAATTTATGATTATTGGGATTACATTTCACTACTATGATTTATCCCATGTTATGATATTATGATCTCTTTTGCAGGTTAAGATTTCCAAAAGTTATGTTCTTATGTATATGATGTGATTGATATTTCTTTTGTTTACCCTTACTGAGAATTTGAGCTCACCCTTTTATGTTTTATTTTCCCTAGGATATAAAGAAAGGTTTTAGGTAAAAAAAAGGAAGATCTTTATGGGAGATGTTGAAGATCTTTCACCACGATTAGAAGATTATATTCTGATTTTCCAAAGACACTAAACTATTACGGTCCCTGTGTGTGTGTGTTTTTGTTATGTACTTAGTATTCCTCAAAAGTAATGTAATGTCCATGTACGTTAATCTTTGGGTCTCTACAGTTGGTATCAAAGTCAAAGGAGGTAGGAATGTATCCGATCCTTGGGTACTCTCACATGTGATCGTTGGACGAAGCATGGCTCTCCGCCCAAGGGATTCATGAAGAAATGGCTGCCACTGGGGATGGTGGTGTGTCCCACCCAGGGGGTGTAGCCGCCCATGGATTGCCCTGATAGGTATCAATTATAGTCCACTGGAAGTAATTCCAGACCACTACAGTTGGTATTAGAGGAAAGGTTTAGTCAACCTTTTGAAACTAGGATGCGAGAAATTTAGTGAGATCCATATAGATATTTCTAAGGTATGTATAGGGATGTCCCTAAGGTTAAGTATAAGTATAGGTTATAGTACTAGAATTACGGTAACCTATGATGTTAGATATTGAAGGTAATCCCCATTTATTATATTGTTTTCCCTAGCGTGATTTTTTCCTCTCACACTATTCTTTTTGGGTTTTAGACGATGGATGGAACCTAAAGGAACATTGTTGATCAATGTAATGGAAAATTAAATGATTTTCCTCTTGAACAAACAAATGTTATGGGAGATGGAGTGCAAAATCTTATTGCTACACTTAAACAATCTATGAATCATTCTGCACTTCCAAATGAGCAGAGAAGGGAACAATATTCTATTGAGTCCTTCATGAGGCAATGTCCACCTTATTTCAGTGGGTCTTATGATCCAATTGTTGCTAAACAATGGATCATTACCACTGAAAAGATATTTTCATTTCTTTAATGTTTTGAACATGATAAAGTCATCTTAGCAGTATATCGTTTGGAAGTTGAAGCTAATCAATGGTGGAATCTTATCAATAATACAAGACCAAGAGATGAAATTGAGTCCATGGAATGGGACGAGTTCAAGAACTTATTTTTCAATAAGTACTTCCCTCGTATTCTTCAAACAAAGATGGAGAAGGAGTTTCTTGAACTAAAGAAAAAGTATGATGAATCTGTTGGTATATACGAAGTGAATTTTACAAGGCTTTCAAGGTATGCATCTTGATTTATCATCCAAACTGAAAGTAAAGTTGATCGATTCTTCAGTGGCTTAAAACCAAATCTTCGAAGGGCATTAGCTATAAGAGACTTCAGTAGCTATGAATAAATTGTGCGTTGTGCTATCAAGGTAGAAATGGAAGTTGGTGTTACTTATCCATCTCATAGTTTTGACAAGAAACGAAAGATGGAGTTCAAGGAGAAATCTCAGAATAATGGTGAAAAGAAGATGAATGTTTCCTTATGCTCAAAGTGTGGAAAGAAGCATGGTGGATATTGTCTTAAAGGGACTAGAAAATGTTTTAAGTGTGGAAAATAAGGTCATCGAGCATTTGAGTGTCAAAGTAATGGAAAAAGGGTTTCTAATGATGTGAATAAAGAAAAGACTATAAAGAACGCACCACCAACACTTCAATGCTTCAAGTGCAAGGAAATGGGGAATTATGCTAATAAATGCCCTAATCCAAGGGTTAGTGATGATCGACATGAGCAACCACTTAAGGCAAAGGACAAAGGGAAGTCACATGCGATCACTATTGGCGATGTTGAATATGACAACGATGTGGTGGAATGATTAAGTGTTTATGTAATGGGATTCCAAAATAATGTTGTATATAGTATCGTGCAATATTGGAATATTTATGTATTGGTCTATTGTGGTTTTCAATGGTACCGGTAACCATGGAATGTGATTTAGATATTTTTGGAAAAGAAGATGATATACGCATAATGAAGGGAAAATGAGAAAATGAAATGTTTGACCGTATTCATGAGCTCATTACTGATATAAGGAGAAGGTTATATAATGGTTTGAGTATATAGAATTTTTGGATTTTGGTATGTGGAAAGAGTTAACTTTTGACTGAATTCATGTTTTCACTAAGGTTCAATGGGTATTCATTCTTCAAGAGAATGCATGATTAAGGTATTCACATGTTTGTAATTTGACCAACAAGATATATCTTATGATATATTGGGGA
This sequence comes from Viscum album, assembly GCA_963277665.1. Taxonomy (NCBI): domain Eukaryota; kingdom Viridiplantae; phylum Streptophyta; class Magnoliopsida; order Santalales; family Viscaceae; genus Viscum; species Viscum album. Next base: position 1,813,252,079 of record OY728142.1, on the reverse strand, counting down.
TAAATGATGGCATTCATGTGATTGTTTTTTGACATTGCAAGTAATCATTTTCTTTATACTATGAGCTTGGACCAAAGTATTTTAGATAAGCCTAAAGATTGGAATGGATTATGTTGGACATAAGTTAGGATAGAACTTTTTTCGATATTATTGATGGGATTTTATAGTAATATAGCTTTAGAAAAAGGACAACCTGCAGGACGGGCGACAACTCATCGAGTCGGACAAGGCTGTGGGAATCGAACCCTCAACCGAAATGCGACTGGCCTTTATCGCCTATCTCTGGCCTATAGGAAGTCCCTGTTTAGTAGAAACTAGTTTTATTATATTAAGCAGTATGACATATGAAGTATAAGTCCATTTTAGGAACCATATATGATTAATCTCACTATATATGGACTTATGTATTTTTTGATAGCTTTTCTAACCTTTTGTTTGAGACAGATGGAATGACCCATTATTCTATCACATGATTTTCTAACACATCAAGAATGAAAAATTCAACTTCATTTCTTTAAGAGATGCAGTGGAAATTGTTCAAAGCACAAACAACAATGAGATTGTACCAAAATAAATTAAGTATTTATTCTAATTCAAAATCTTTAACTTTAGGGAAATGATCTTGAAAACCAAAAATGTTGTCCTAGTGCCCTTATATCCAATAAATCAGATGGTACCCTAGATCATCACAAATTTATGGCTTTGTGATTGCTGGATTTTCCATAGCCATGTTCTCTACCACTCTCCATCAAAAAATGATGGTAAGATTTCTCTTCCATATCCATATTTTCACCTATGTGGAAACCCAGTGATTAGTTTATTTGGGTAACCATTACGTTTCATACATTTGTTTTTATAGATTGGTTTTGGTATTCCTTTTTACGATGTGGGTTTCTGTTAAAGAAACTTTCGAGTAGTAACCCATTTATAACCCCGATGAATTTTGAGGGCGAAATTCATTTTAAGGGGGGTAGAATGTAACACCCTGAGATTTTATGAAAAATATTCTTTTTAATTTTAGTAATGTCTTGTGTTGTACGCTACACCAAAAGGATCTTGCACAACACACACCCTTGACTTGCCTTGCATTACACGCAATCACGACCTTCCTCGATAGCGTGTGTAGTATGCAATAACGAGTTTCACTAAACAACAATATGCTATTAAAATATTATTGAAACTAGCCGTTATGAATAGTAACAACCACTTTTTGAAATTTTGTAAATTTTATTTTTCAATATAGACTTCATTTTTGGATTTGGAATATCGAAATTAGATTAGGGTGAAATTTTGGTACTTTTCAGATAACTTTCATTTTCTGATGAATAGTGAAAATTACTAAATTTTAATTAAAAACAACCTTTTTAATCGAAATAATTAATAGTGAAAAATTATTAATTTGATTGGTTTTAAAGTATATTTAGAATATATTTTTACAATTTAATACAAATTTGGTCATTGGATGTAATTTCACATTTAAACAAGCCATAAACAAGTGTCAATCTTTTGATAGTTATTATCTCTTAAGAACACGCTATTTGTTTAGGTGACGGGAATTAATTTTTAAATTAATTAATTCAACTGATATGTTTTTAATTTGGTAATATATACATCATTTTTGAGTTCATAATATCAAATATAGCTTAGACCTAATTTTTGGTATTTTTCTGGAAACTTTCATTTTTTGATGAATAGTGAAACCACTAAGTGGTAGTTAAAAAAATGAATTTTGCATAAAACATAATTTTACCGCTTCTGTGAGTGGAATTTCAAAAATCTGAGAGACACGGTTGATGTCAGTAAGTAAAATGTGGTTCAATGAGATGAAAATAATTTTTGGTGAATAGTAACTTTTAATTTTTTTTACCACGGTTAAAAGTAAATAGGGTAATTAAGGATAAAAATGATATTATTATTACCCTAACACATGTCATAATTCTATTGGATAAGTGTAATTCGACCAAAAACAACCTTAGGAATAAAATATGACCATTTAGGCCCACATGGATTAGATTAGGACATTTATTATTAATTTATTTAAAGAAGGGTTAAAATAGTTAAAATCAAAGTTTAATAAGAAAATAATTTTTAATAAAGGGTTTTACATAATATAACTTCGACTATAAATATTAATTAGAAAGTTAGAATAATTTCCTAAATAATGGTATCTTATTTGTAATTTTTAGACATTAAATAATTTAATTTATTTATGACACAAAGATGATGCAGTAATTATCTTATTAATGAAATATTGACATAATTGATGTAATAAATACCCAAATAAATGTAATTTGAGACTTTTTATGAATAAAACTAATTTTATAGGTTAATATGACATGTTATTATTGATTTAATTAACTTTTTTCGAACTAATCATTTTGTTTTGATTTTCACAAAAATCAATTACTAAATAGTGTCAAAATTGACATAAAATAGTTTTTAAAACAAATATTATATTATTAATTGTTATTTTATTCCTAAATATCTAAGGTTTGTCCAAATGACTTAGATAAGGTTATATATATTAATAATAAACAACTTAGGGTTCGTTTGGCTTTTTATAGTAAGTTTATTAAACTTATAGTGTAAGAACACAAAAAGATGTGGTAAAAGTAAAATTATCTAACTTAAAGTTAAAACTAAATGATAAGGTTAAAATAGTAAACTAAACTTGTCCAAATTATATTGGATGAGATTATTTAGACCCATACCAACCTTATATTAGAAATAAATCAATTTGGAGCTATTTAAAACCGAATTTGGCTTTATAATAAAATAATATTTTTAGTTATTCCAAAGGTACCCCTCTCCTCCCTTATAAAAGGGCACCTCCTCCATCTCTTCCTAACACCACTTTGAGCCTTCAAGATCGTCCAAACCCTGAAAAATTATCTTCTCCACTTCCCTAGAAACATCCTAGTGGTTCTGGTCTTCTTTAAAGACCAATTTTAGTGCCCTAAAAGGAGATCTCAAAGAGGCGCTTCAAAGAAGAGGTAATGTCCGTTACCGATTCTTTTAAATTTATTTCTTCTTCCACTTCTTATTATTAGGTTGTTTCATTATAAAGTAATAACATCAGTATCAATAATATACTGATATGTTATTATAAGTATGAAATAAACCTATTTCACCATTTATCCATCCTACAGAAAATGAAATCACGGCGCGTGCGTACGTACGGAATACCGTCTCCACACCGTGGTGTAATCTATTTTCCACCACCACCTTACTTGGATGGGTATAATGGTGTACATAATAACTATATATGATCATTGTAAATTTACATAGATTCTGATATAGTATACATACACTCCAATACAATTCCACGATCATGAGAACGATATCATCGCTCGTGTGTACGTACAGACTATCGTCTCCACGACGCGATGAGATTCATTCTCCACGTTAACCATTCATGAATGATTATAAAGTATATATAATAAGTAATCATGAAATATATGAAATAATAATGATACTGGATTTATGTGTATTTCATCTACTTAATTCCATTCCACTCAATAAGGAAACGAAAACAGCGTTCATGCGTACGTACGACCTACCGTCTCCATGAACGGTGTATTTCTTTCCAGTTACTGATCTATTATATATATGTATATTCTGAATATATATTACTTATAAATCATGTTTTATATTCTGGAATTAATTAATCATGATCTAAGTAATCATATGAATAATTATAAGTCAAAACACGGATGACAAATGAAATGATTTTACCCAAAACGCTCTTTAACATGGAATTTACAAAATAACGGGTAAAATAAAGTCATAAGTGAACCATATATGATATCATAACAATGAGTATGATTCTGGAATAATTCAATGACATTATTTAAATCATTATACAGGAGGTTCGGACACTTACGAAGCAAATCAGACCTAAGCTAAGGGAAATATCACAATCTCATTTTTATTCGAGATTGTTTATACTTTGAAATTTACTTGGGTGTATTTTATCATCCACGTCCATGTTTCCTCAATATGTAATATTATTTCCATCCAACTTAAATTTTTTAAATACAATTTTACCCGTCGGTGAGTTTTTAGTAAAAGATATGAAAGGAATATTTTGTCGTTTTTCGTACGAGGTACTTTTTGACTTTTCCGACAAAAGTACGAGAAGAATGTTTTTTTAACTTATACGGCATGGATGGATTTTTAAAACATTATTTCCAAGAAGATTACTTTACATGTTTTCAAGTTTATTTTTAATCAAATTCTTTTAGTTTAAAATTGTATGACATGTTAAGAAAGGAAAAGTGTTTTTGAAGTAGAATGGATATTTTCCTCAAGAATGGAGTTCAAGTGTTTGATCAAAATTATTTTCCATATAAGATAATAAAGGGTTCTGTTTCTATCCCTATTATTACATTGATTTGATTATGTTATGATGGAATTATTTTTATGAATTCCTTTATCTTATATGAATTGTTTTATGATGTCACAATGTTTAAGATTCCCATTTTTATTACATGGGTTATGTTATGATGTATGGTTTATGATTTTGTGGCACACATAAGAATGGTATCATTATGAGATGGGTGGGACCTATATATCCCTACAATTCATTGGGTAAAGATTTTATATCTCATGAGATAGACATGGCTGGAACGGAAGGTTAAACCGGTTCAGTGAAACAGGACTGAAATGAGGAGTGAACTCGGTTCAAAAATGGACTTTGTCCACTAAGATAGTCTTGGAAATGAGTCTTGACTAATAAGAAATGATTCTCTATGATTATGTTTGTATGCAACAAAGTTTCATGTTTTAATTTATGATTATTGGGATTACATTTCACTACTATGATTTATCCCATGTTATGATATTATGATCTCTTTTGCAGGTTAAGATTTCCAAAAGTTATGTTCTTATGTATATAATGTGATTGATATTTCTTTTGTTTACCCTTACTGAGCATTTGAGCTCACCCTTTTATGTTTTATTTTCCCCAGGATATAAAGAAAGGTTTTAGGTAAAAAAAAGGAATATCTTTATAGGAGATGTTGAAGATCTTTTACCATGATTAGAAGATTATATTTCGATTTTCCAAAGACACTAAACTATTACGGTCCTTGTGTGTATGTGTTTTTGTTATGTACTAAGTATTCCTCAAAAGTAATGTAATGTCCATGTACATTAAGCTTAGGGTCCCTATACTAATAAACTTCCCTCTGATACCAAAAGTTGGTCGGAGTAGTTAACTCAAGAGGGGAGGGGTGAATTGAGTTACTATAAAAATTTCTCTTTAAAAGATATTAGTTTTACAAATAATGATTTCCTCAAAGATAGATACAGCCAAGTTAATCAAAGTTATACTGTTATAAGAGTTTGACTGTTTAAACAACTTATTAGAAGATTGATTAATTCTCAGTAATCTTAATTAGTATTATTAAAATTACTTTTGAAGTTATCCTACTAAGAAAAATCAGATATAACTTCTTTCCAAGACTAACTATCAAAGTGAATTTAGTGTTTTTCATGATTTTGCAGTAAATCAGTAAAACAGAGTAAACTAAATTTAAATGGCATAGTGGATATAAAACAAGTGGTCTAGTCTCAAGCCAAGACCTAGTCCACTCCACTTGGTGATCACCTTACACTAAGCAATTTATATAAAAAAACTCTGATCCACACCCTGGATCGGGGTTAACAACAGTACATGGACTATCCAAGCCACATAGGGACCTCTTCCACAGTTTTCATGGGTAAACAAGAGTAAAGAATTTGGTATGAGGATTTTGAAATCCTCCAGTTTAGCGCAGGATTCAGTGTGTGTGTGTAAAATATACAAAGTACAGACACTACTCGAATGTAAAATAAATAAATCACTAAGAGATAGTAGATGTGAGTTTAGAATACTCTAGTGATCAGAAGTGAAACTTTGGACTCCTTGGATAATACAGAAATGCTTCTTAAGTCCTTCTCTGTTTTTTGTGTGGAAAAGCAGAGTGTCGTGGTTCATCTTGTGTTATTCACGAGTGAAGATGTTCTCTTGATTCCAGTGTACTTCATGTGTTCTTTAGTAGAGTTTTATTGCATGCAAGAGACAATGATTTCTCTGAAGATCTTGCAATGTGTTCTTCACGGTTATGATCAGGCTTGCTTTTCTGTTGAGTATAGTACACTTCATTTCTTGAGTTGTCACGTGTTGTATTGTGTGTTGTATCCTGCTCTTCGGCACTCTTCTCTTTATCTTCACAATACATGAGATTTAGCCGACAGGTTCCATATATGTCGTACCTCGTACATCATACTATGTCTACAACAAAACATTAATTATGTCAGTGCATTAAAGACATCAAAAATGACTGTTAAAAAGTTAAATAGAAAAATGACAAAATAGTTAGGAAACTGTGTCACAGTAGTTATGAAAACGGTGTCTCCTTCACGGTGTCTCCTTAACGGTGTCTCCTTCACAGTGTCTCCATCACTGTATCTCCTTCACGGTGTCTCCTTCATGGTATCTCCTTCACAGTGTCTCCTTCACGGTGTCTCATTCACAGTGTCACCTTCACGGTGTCTTGCTTACGGTTTCTGGATTCACAGTGCCTTAATGAATGTTTCTTTCTAACTATGTCTAACACTTAGGAAAATAGAATTTCTGGCTTACGGTGTTTGTTCTTAGTGTCTTTCTTCACAGTTTCAGGATTACTGTGTCATGGTATCTCGTGGTCATGGTGTTTGAGACTTAGGCTTCACGGTGTCTTATACTTAGACAAATAATTGTATTCAGACTTAAATAGTAATATGCATAAAATGAATTGAGATTGACCATTATCAAGTATGAGATAACATGAAACATAAATACACATGATTAACAAGATTTGTGAGATTTATGGTCATGACTAAGATTTTTAATTATTATTGAGATTTGTGATCATTAAAACATGATTAATACATGAGGAGTCCAACAATAATCATATACAATCATTAAAGGGTGATGAGATTGTTTCAATAAACTCTTACCACTTGGTATCATTGAACTATACTCCCCATTTAAGAAAAATGAAATTACATTAAGCTTAAAATATCATTAAAATATTTAGATTAATTATATATCATTTCAATGGTAGTATATACACTTTGTGGAAAAATATAGGTGCATAGCATGGAATGTCTCTCAAAAAAGGAAAATTGAGAAAAAATTACCTTTACGATTTGGTAACTTTTGAAACATAAACACCATGAAAGAATTATAATATAATTTATATTTAAATTCCCATTAATATAATTATAATAATCATTCCATACATCCATGGTAAATATACACATCATAAAAAAGTAATGGGTGGTGAATAATGCATGTATCTCACAAAAATAAAAAGTGAGATGAAATCTCGTTACCTTGAATCTTAATTGTATCGGGTGTCTTTATATTCTTGAATAATAAACATGTGTTAATTAATTACCTGATTAATAAAAATTATAAAATTTATTAATAATTTTACTTCAATTATTACCATGTTCCATACAACTACATAAAGAGTTAAGTTTAATTATGGTCTTTTGACCAAATTTGGTTTATGTGTTAAAAAAGACATTGGTTCGTCGACTATGGTCAAAGGGGTCATTATATAAACATAAAAAGTATAATAATAATGAAATAATTATCATATTTATACATTAATTATAATTTTAAACCCAGTCATTAAATATGGCGGTGAAAAATGAATCAACATTACAATCATTGAGAGAGTAGGTCGTAAGTACGCAAGAGTGACTTTCCCATTTCTCAATGACAATTATGGAAAGAAGATAAGTAACATTAATCCTTAAATAATGATCATTATATCATAAATACCAAATTATTTAATCATATATACCAATATATATAATTACTTGTATGTAAAAGAAACCTCATCTTGCCGAGGAGGCGGTAGTCCACATATCCATTAACGATTTAATCCCTTCATAAGTGGGTGAAAGGGTAATAAATAAAATGGTATATATTATACTTCTAGAAAGTTAATTATTTCATTAATATCATACATATTTTTTTCATGTCATGTATGTTTGGTTAAAACCATCATTTTTTTACATTCCATGTAGTTCTTGAACAAATCGCATCGCTTTGAGGGGCGACAGTCCACACTTCCTCGAACGAAATTATCATTTTTACACAAGATGGAAAGTATAAAGATATGTGTTGTAAAATAAATATAAAAGAATAAATTCATTTTAAATATCATAAATATTATATAAAAATATATTTTCTACCATAATTTTCACCACAAGAGGTGGTAAAGGACTAATGAACAATCGTCTTTTTGTGAGGTGGTAGTTTTCTGTCAACATAAACAGTATGTCTGGTACCCATTAGGTGGAAGTGTGTGTACGAGTAAGTAGAAATAATATTAAAAAAAATCTTTTTATATTTATAAAAAAAATTCTGTCATATAATAATGGGATAAGTATAGTGGATGTGATCGACAATGAAAATAAGATAAAGAAGCTCAAGGGAGGATGTTACCTCTTCTTTGGGTAACTCCTTTTTGTTTTCACCAATGGACTTCCTTGGATTTATATTTTCCAAAAGTGAGTCTTCAAGGATGAAATGAGGAATGTTTGGGAGCTATTTGGAAAGATTTTTTTTTGGGAGAATGTGGATTAAGAGGTGTGAGTAAGTGAGATGAGATGAGGCATTTTATAGTGGAGGAGGAGTGGCACTCTTGTAATATTTTTGAAATGTGAAACCCCACCCATGTTTTATTTATGGAAAGCAGATCCAATAATTTTTAAATGTTAATCCAATGAATTATATGTTCTAAATGTGTCCATTAGTTTGATTTTGGAAAATTTGCTATGTCATATTAGGCCTTAAGATTAGGGTTTAGTCCCTTGTTAAGCCTAATTCCATCGTAATCATTCAAATTAATTTTAATTGCCTTTACTAATATATTTGGTCAAAAACTAATTTGGTATTATAAGACATTATAAATTATTATGATTATAAATATGTAATCCATTTTTCTAAATTAAAATCATATAATATACATAAATTAATTTAAATTTTATCCAACAGACAGGTCGACAAAGATGGTTTTAAAAGTAAAAACATTCAAAAGTTTGTTGTATTTTTATTAAAAATTTCAGTGTGAAATTGATTCCAATGACCTACATTGGATAAATAGAAAAATAAATATCTAATTAAAAATTAAAATAAATCAAAAGTATAATTCAACCATATAAATAAATTAGATGAAAATTCTATTTTGAGTTAAATTTCAATATTTTTCATTATTCATTAAAAAACTAAACTTCATAAAACAATTACCAAAAATTCACCCAAACATAATTTTTTTATTTCTATTCCAAAAATGATGTATATTTTGAGATATAAAAATTATAAAATTTCCAAAATTTATATTTAAAATAGGTTCTCTATCAAAAGGGGGAAAAGTACATTAATATAAATACATGTTTTTATGTGTAAAATTTGGTTTGCTATTATCTTATTCCTATCAAATATATTGGATAAATATAAAAAATATATTATTGAATATATTTTATATTAATATCACTCATTAATTGTAATTAATTTAATTTATTAGGATAAAACAATTTTTGTGAGCATAATAATAGTTTTTTATAAAAATACTCCATTTATATTCAATTGGTTCTTATATACATTTCTAAATAATTTGTAACTAATTTATTAATTTTATATTTCTTAAAAACCACGTTTTTTCATAATTTAGTTAATAATATTCATAAAATATAATTTAAAAGGTATGTTATATGTTATTATATTAAATAATAATATTTTTAATAATATATTATTGATTGTAAACAATTGGTCTTGTGTGTTACATAAGTCATCATGGAAAGTCAGTCTTACGAAAAATTTATTCTATGTTAAGACCAAGATGATAATGAAGAGTATATTTTTCAGGTACTGTCTTTTGTTGTCAAGGAAGTTTGAGAAGAAAGGAAATCACTTCAATTTTTATAAGTTGATGAGAGAATACAGGGATGTTACAATAAATTCTATGGTATATCTGACGATTCTTTTCTGGTCTTTATTTCACTAAGATCATAAGTATTTTGGAGAACTTGTGATGAAATATTTATGAAGGAAAGGGGGATAAAATTGTTTGTCAATCAACATGGTTGGTTTTTCAAAAGTAAGTGTCTAAAGTGGCACAACATTCTAGTGTTTACCAAATTTTGGGGTTATAAAATGTGGAGTTTGGTGTGCATTACAAAAAGTGGATTTCCTTAAAGATCTCAGAAAAATATGGAAAATGAATGAAATTCCTGAATATGGGATTCATGAAGTATATTTCTACAAGACAAGAAGAATGTTAATGGTGTTTTCTATGACTATGAAAAGCTTTCCGAATGGAAGAGGTGAAGAGCATTGCAAGAGAGCATTGCAAGAGAACATTGCAGCGGGGAAGTGAGTTGCGAGTGGAACATTTCAGAAAGGAAAATCATTTGATAGAATGATTAATGATTATGATAAGCATTGAGATATAGGAAAATTTCCATGGATATTCATGAAAAACAATGAATTTCAGCTGAAATTTCGGAGCTCTATGAAATGGGATTATGTGGTGGTAACTACATGAGGAATGTTCTGGAGTTAGTGGGAAATGCCTATAAATAGGCCCCTACCCCCATGAGAAGTGTAGCAAGACCCAATGATAATTTCTGAACTATTTATTTCTGAAGATGGTTTGTGAAGGTAGTGAGCTCTTCAATGGTAGTAATCTCTACGAAGGGAAGGAGTATCGTGGCGGGTCGTTGAGATTTGCCAAAGAAGTGAACCTTTTAAAGACCAAATTGTGGTCTATGAAAAAGTGATATCTTCGAAATTGTGTGATTTGAAATGGTTGGTAGCTTCACGAAGGAGATTTGTGAATGATCTCTACGAGTTGCAGAATTGTATACCTGAATTTAAGTGGGAATTTCTTTTTATTTTCATCAAGAATATATTGGTTTATCAGACTAAGTATCATTACAAATTCTATGAAATTCCTATTTTCTTCAAGGTAAGTAAGAGAAGAATTGTTTTAAGAGACCAGATCAATGAAAAATTTTCATGAAGAATAGAAATATTAAATTACCCAATTTTTCTAAAAGGGTTCACACACGCTTGTAGATTGTTTTTTAAATTCTACACGAGTGAAAGGGTATATCCTACTCATTGTATTCCACATCAAAATATTGTTTTCTAGTGAATTTTGTGGAACTGGATTGTTTCTATACCATAACAAGGATGTAGCTACTATTGTTGAGTAGCGAACCTTATAAATCTTGTTTTCATGTGCATGTGTGTTTTGATTATATTAAGTGGGAAAATAACTCATTAACTGGAGGTGAAGTTTGTTTATAGATAAAGGAAACCTAAAATAAAAAAGATATCATTAATTCACCCCTCCCCCTCTCATTGATACTTGGATCCGGACTAGGTAACTTCACGCTAACCTTAGTGTTTTTTATAAAAAATTATAAAATTTATGTTTCATATAGTTCATGGTTAACTAGGTATTGTTTGATCCAAACACACTGCTTTAATATAATAAAATATATATTTATTATTGTGTGAAATGTAAACATATCAAAGTGATTAAATTAATTAAAAAAATCACAAAATCTCAGGGTGTTACAGACATACTCTAGAATAGATTATAATATTATGAAACACAATGTATAATCTAAAAACTAGTGAAATACATATCATAATTTGAAAACATTATGCATAGATAATCTCAAAATCATAAACATATTTTCCTTAATGATATATTTATTTTCAAATCCTTCAGAATAGTATGTAAAAAAGTTTTAATTATCCTAAGAATATCCAAATGGAGTGTAAAACCAAGTGTGCAGTAAGGCACTTTGTCATGCACCAAGTGACGATAGGGTTAGGCCCAATGAATTATTTTCAAATTTATTACCCCTAGGTACAACTATGCCAGAATCTGTCCACTTGTAGTGTCTATATTAGGATTTTTTTTCTTAGAAAACCACATAATCTCTTCATTACCAAAACATTAAGATGTTCTTATATAATTATCCTAAAATTCAATCATAGGGTTATGTTCCCAAGTATATATTTTCCAAAATCTAGTTCCCAAGGTTTCTTCTAAACTTACTCAAATACCAACTATAGAGACCCAAACCCAAGTAGCTCAAATATGGTGTCTACATTATTAAATTGGAATAAGATACAAGGAATCACATCCAAAAGGACCAAATGGTTTATCAGTCTTTATAAACTAGATACATACTTGAAGTTCACATTACATTTTAAAACACAAAATACACAATGTATTTTCTTTAAGAATTCCATTATTCCCCTTAGTGTATCTGTTAAAATAAATCACAAAACACTTCCTCATATCCTGGGTAAAATTAAACATAAGAAATAGGTGATATTAGATGCTCATTAAGGGTACACATACAGTAGAAGATATGTTTTAATAAGGCATAATCAATATTGGAAGGTAAATAACTAAAAAAGTCATTTAATCAATAACATGATAATAATATGGTATGAATCAGTGGTGATCAAATAATTTCATATAAATAATCACATGAACATGAAAAATTAACATGAAAAATCTACTTAATTGAATAATCACATGGAATATCATTATCTAAATTCATAAAGATAGAATGCATAAAGTTGGAAATATAAAACATATTATCATAGAAGTTTTTGAAAACATCTAATAATATCAAGTCCTTATTATAATAAATCTATATAAATGGATATGGTATGTAACACCTCAAGTTTTTTTTATGAAATATTAATCATTAAAGAATTTTATTTCTTTGGTAGCATGAGTTTCACACAACATCAAGTTTAAATGAACTGTGATATACTACAAATATTTTATTATTTTAACATGACCATTAAAACCTAGTCGTTGAATTTGTTGGTATGAATAATAATAACCATATTATGAAAGATATCTATATTTTAATTCTTATGAAATAAACACTAAATTTCTCGTAAAGTCATTTTATTACTCAAAAAATGTTTTCTTCAAAAAAAATTATTTCTTTCTATGAGAAAATAAAAATAATTAATTTTTTCCTTTTTAAAAAAATTAATTGACAACATAAATTACATTTCTTAAATTCATCATGTCAAAATTATCTTTGGATTATTTTTATGAATTTTATAAATTTTTTGAAATTTTAATGAATACTGAAAAAGTTATTTTCACTAAAAATTATATTTTAAATTAAATAATTCACAAAGTAAAATTATATTTTGGATTACATTTAAACTTTCAATAGTTCGTTTTTATTAAAACTATTCCAATTATATTTTTTTAAAAAAAATTTACACTTTATTTTTCTGAAAACATTTTTTATTTTAAAAGGGAATTATTCCAAAAAAAGGTTGTTCAATATGTTTTTATAGTATAAATGTAAATTAAATTATACTAATTATATGTTTTTAATCATAAAAAATTTATTCCATGTTTTGAATCAGTAGGTTAAAACATAAAAAATATACCCATTTTATTTTTTTTCAATATGAGTAGTAATTGTAGTAATTTTTACTACCATAGTATGGGGTAAATTAAGCAGTTAAAAGTAAAAATAACATGTTGAGGAATATAAAATTACTCTAACACTAGCCTAAATTTTATTGCATGAGTAATTTTCGCACATAATCATTCAATTTTTTGTTATATGACAATTTTATTTCATTTGGATATTATTATATCCTTTATAATATTTTGTATAGAAAATTAAAAGATATCACACTATTGTTTTTAATAAGTATAACATTTTTAATATGTGTTCATATAAAATATATGTTCGACTATAATTTTTTTAAAGATAAAATATTTATATTCCTCAAGATAATTTATTTTTAATTTTTAGGTAATAAGTAATTACATTAAATTATTTCACAACGTTGATGCGGTAATTATTCAATTATTGTGAAAATAAAATAAAAGATATTAAAAAAATTAAAATAAATATAATTTTAGATGTTTAGTTTAATCTATTAGTTATATATATTATAATTATATGTTTAAATAAAATAAAATAGTTGGTTTAAATTTGACTTTTGGTTTTGATGTTTCAATACTCAAAGTAAAGAATAGTAAATAATTTGAAAATAATGATATTTTATGGGATTAATATTTTAATACAATATTTAAAAGTAAAAATATTCAATAAACCCAAAGGGGATAATATATAGTATATAATTTCATCCCATATTCATATATAGGCCATTTGGAAACATTTATTTCTTGAATAGCCTTATTATATTCTAATATTTTGGGAAATTACAAAAACACCACTCTCCTCCCCTTATTAATAATTCCACTTATACTCACACCATACAATACTAGAATCTTTCCAAGTATCTACCCAAAATAGTACTCCCCATTTTCCCTACATTAAAGTGCTTTTGGACTAACCAAAAAACCAATTCCATGTTCCTCAAGGGCTCCTTCAAATTGGTTATATTCAAGCGGTAACATTATTAAACTACCTCTTTTAATTTCTTTTCATCTTATACCTTCTCCTCACCTCTTTCACCCATAAAATAATAATTAATAAATTATCATTTATATACCACAATTTTATATTATAAGTTTAATATATTTTATCCAGCCATTTTATCACCCCCTCTTATTCAAACAAGGTAACCATTGTCTAAATTATGGAGGTTAATTATCTCATTGTATAATTAGATTTAGTTATCCATTACCTCCAACAAGTATGGTAATAAAACTAATATTATGGTAAATAATATTTTAATAAGTATATTACAACTTGTTTTATTCTATGTAACTAATATATTGACATGATATTAAATAAAATTATACAAATTTGTGATGGAGGGAAAAATGATCAAAATAAACTAATCATTTATCATTAACTTTTTATCAAATGAATCATATTCATGTTAGAAAAAAGTTATATATTGGACCATTTAAAGTTTTTTATGTTTTCTAATACCACTTCATTTAACTTATCTAATAGTATTACCATTTTATAAGAACATCCATAATTATAAACTCGTGAACTGAACTGAAACCATGAAACAAACACTCCTGCAATGATTAAACTAAACCCTATAACTCATCAAAACATCCATAAATAAACTTAATAAAATTATAATTAATAAAATACATTATTAAAAGGTTCTTAATTAATAAATCAATTAATCAAATTTAATTGTCTAAATAATTAATTGTAGGTTTATAACACATTCATACATAGGGAAAGGGATCTCTCTAAACCTCAATATTTCCTTTAGTTTACACTTTATCTCTCTTTACCTCAATTAATCTCTTCATTATTATTATATTATTACTCTATATTATTCATATATTTTCCAAAAAAAATTATCTATCTCAATTCATCTTTCGTTGAAAGGTGCATACGTGTTTTAATATCCTCCCTTCCCAATTCCTCTCGATAAGCAAACCTGATTAAAAGTTACTTCTCTATTTCATGAAAATTTTCAAGTACACTCTATAAAATTATTTAAACCAAAAATATTTCTCAAAAATCACTCAATTTTTCATGAAAAAAATAATTAATTTCATTTCTGGTTTAATTTAACGAATTATTCCTTTATCCCTTTTAACGACTCTTTATTCTTTTCCCTAAAACTTCACTTAAGTTGCACATTTATATTGATACATAACCACTATTTTCCATATTTTCAAATTAATTGGACATCATTATTCTTGATCTATTTTTATTTTTCCTATATGAGTTCCTAAGAATTATTTAAATCTATTCTTTTTTGGATTCTATTTTCATATGCCTTTGGTTTTTTACTTATAACAAGGATACGATTCCCATTTATTTCTATGGGTAGTATTTTTTTTATTCCTTATGTTTAATTATTTATGTGGAAAACATATTAATTAACATGTTTTGATGGGTGGGCCTAGATTCCACTCCAATGAATGGGGTAATTTTTTAGTCTCGTGATACATTATGTATGGGATTAGAGAGTAAACCTAATCTGTTTTGGGACTCATTCCACAATATGATATAGTCTGGGGAGTTAGACTTGACTCATGTTTATTTCATTATATATATTGTTTCCCCTTTACTATGTTTCCATGCTCATATGATTCCATTTTTTATATGTAATTATTCTATATTTTTATTCATGATCCATGCCTTTTATGTTTTCATGTTATTCAATCTAACTCATGTGTTATGCTCCAATCCCATGTTTATTCCCTTGAGGAGATTTTTAAATCACCCGTTTTTTCTATATATTCCCCTAGGTTATCTTATAATGTTTTAGTATCTCAAAGGGAGTTAGAATCTCATTATAAAAATTATAAAAAAATATTCTTTATTCTAGTTTGATGTTTTCTAATTATGTACTTATTATTCTAAAGATGATATATTTTCGATCCTTAGTTTGTATTTCATGGATAATTATTCTTTAAATCATGAAATAATATGTGTAAATGGTATATATTTCTCTATTTGGTATCAGGCTAAAAGAAAAGATTTTGATACCTAGGATCTCACACAAGTAAGGTTTGGATGAAGCATGGATCTCTTCCAAAGGGCTTCTTGAGGAAAAGGATTCCACTATATACAGTGGTGTGTCTCACCAAGGTGATGTAAATGCCCATGGGGTATACTGATAGGTATTAATTATTTTCCCCTAGAAATAATTTCCATCTTCTACACTTGGCATTAAAGGATGATCTACTTATTTTTGGGGATTGTTACTAGAAAACCTGAGTAATAATTATAAGGATAATTATATCACCATATATAACCTATATTGAAACTCAAGGAATCAAAAGTTTGGATATACTATGTGATGAAATTTTATATACATTTTTGTCAAATTTCATTAATATTTATTCGGGAGTTATTTTGTAATACACTGGGTTTTGGTTTGTTTTCACAAGAATTAGGAATTCTGGACTTAAAAGAATAATTGCTGAAAAAGTTACCAAAAATAACCATTACATGTCGTGTATCTCATAAATGACCTATATAATTCATTCATAGCATTCCTATAGATCCACAGACCAACATGTGAATATTTCTCATGATGTGAAGAAATTACATAGTGTGTAACTCAATTACACAACGTGCAACTTTCCAATTTCATGATTCTGCCAAAAGTGAATTTCATACATGATTTCCAAAGATTACATAATGTGAAAACATTGAACACTATCTCGATCAAAGGTTTGAGAAGATTATTTAGTGGGAAAATAGGTTCTTATTTACAGATCTTTCATCTTAAGAAAATAACATGCAAATGTTAGGGCCCAAATAATATAAATCAGTATATGGTGTGTAGAACTTGAACACAATGTACATCTTGGACCTATTTATATTCTACATCATCTTCTCACATAGGGAGTTGGAACTACCCTGTATTTTCTGTCATATTATTCCCTCATTTTCATTCATTCATCTTCTAAACAAGATTTTTTTATTACATTCATTATTATTTTTTGAATCAAATAGAGTTTTTAGTCATTCTACCACCGTTCTTCATCTATAAAATCCCACTTTCCTTATTGATGATATTTTATACTACTGTCTGTTATTCTTCTTCAACACACACATGTTTCTTTATCTTTTCATAATTTTTAAAATGTTTGTGATTTTTTATTAATTGTATTAGTTTTTTATTGATTTTTCATCATTGTTTCATCATGCGATGACATTTTTTATTATACTTTCATTTCTTCCAACTATTTGAAATAGATTCTTAGGTATTTAATCCTAAATTTTTGTTCTTGTAACTACTTTATGATTATATATAGAATTTCTAATACATCCCTAATTTTGATCATTACTTCCATATGTAGATAATCCTTTCTGGGATAGGGGTCGATAGTAGGGATGATTTCAAACATAATTATTCTTTATATTGATACTTGGTAACCATATGGCTTGTAGTTAGGTTAATACTAATTGTTTATCACATTTTTTCAAACAACCTTGACCATGCAAATTGCGATCGAACAAATCTGACCGAATTGGTGCTAAGTGGGACTATGAACATTATCCTATTACACTTTACTCATAGAATTCAATCATAATAAACTTAGGTTATTGGTTATACCCTGTCCATGGGATAGTTTCATCAAGAGTATATCCAATTTGTTTGACCCAAAACAATTGATGAATTTTTCACTGGTTCACATAATTATCCATATGATAATTCCAAGTTAAATCTTGGATTAAATTTTTTTCAAGCACTCTAAAATTTTCCACGATCCATTTTTTAAAATTCTCAATTGAAAAAAAAACTACCTATCCTTAATAAATAAATAAATTAAAGAGTGAAACATAGGATTCCTTTCAAGGATTTTTTTGAATGATCATTTTCCTGTCAATAGTCCCCATGGGATTAACCTCGCACTGACACTATACTACACCCTTGTAGCAAGTTTATTTTAAGCCTATAAATTCTAATCTAATCTTTTACAATGCGAATTCAATGATGTGTGTGGGAGATTTAAATTTTGGAACCATTTCTAGGGAAAAAATTTGCTTATACACAATAACCTTCGAGCCGACCTTGGATTACCTCATCCCTCCACCATTCTTATTTTGTTTCCCCTTTTATATTTTTATTTTTATCCTTGAGTAAAAATTGTATCCTCTATATCTATATCTCTATATTTCTCTCTTTATAGCTACTGTATGATCCAGGGTCCCTTGACTCACTCAAGAATCCTGAACACACAAGAAATTATTTTATTTTATCCTGAGACCGATAGAACCATCCCATCACACCGTTTCTACACAATAGAAGAGTATAACAATCTTGAACCACCAAATCTATAAGACCCCAGTTATGTGTCACTTTCCAATCAAAGTGAGTAACTATCATTTTATAGGCACACCATTATGGACTATAGTTTACCATTCATTAGTGGTGTTTCACACATCATTATTTACCCACCAATTTTTTGTGCACGTGTTTGAAATAAAACTTAAACTCATTCATATGATCCAAAAAATGATTCAGTTTATTAGCCCTCAAAGTAATGACCCTCATGAGAACATCTCATACATTCTTGAGGTTTGAAATACCTTTTATAACCAAGGTGTATCATCAGACTCCATTCACTTTAGAGTCTTATATTTCTCCTTGGGTGAAAGATTCAAGGACTGGATAAATGGTCAAGCTTCAGAGCCAATCATGACTAGGGACGAATTTGGAAAAAAAATGTTCCTTGACAAGTACTTACCACCAATCCGTACATAGAATCTTTGAAAATAAATTCAAAAAAAAATTCCCAAATGTATGGAGAATATGAATGGGAATCAAGGAACAAATTCAAGGAGTCGACCTTCAAATTCCCACATCATGAACTAGATGTGTGTATTAAATTAAAAAAAATTATCAAGGACTCCAACAAGTTGTTTTTACTATATTATATTTTTCTCCTGATGGTGTAATCATTATTCAAATTTTTGGAATTCATCCAAGAAATTATGATTGATGTCTCTGATAATTATAATATTTTGAAAATCAATCGAGGACTACCCCATCATGAAATTAATTAGGTTTAATAAACTACCCTATTTACTGCTCAACTTGAGGCACTTACTAATAAAATAGAATCATTCCAATTACCTATTGCGCCAACACCCCCTCCTACTCCAATAATGGAAATAAAATCCTATTAGTTGTTTGGTTTCTATCATTTGTACCATGATTGTATGGGATATGTGGAATAACATAAAACTCAATATTTTAATTATAAAAATTACAATCAATAAGGTCAATAGTACTAGAAACAAAAACAATTTCAATAGTAGAAAAATTACCACAAAGTCCAGATCACCCTCTATAGAAAAATCAAGGTTTCTTCAATATAGGAGATAAAATTTTCCCCAAAGAACCCAAGGACCACCAGGGTACCAACTACAAGGTCCAAATCCCTGACCATAATCACGATTTTGACAACCTTTCCCTAGAGATTAATAGTGACCACAATAACAAAAACAATAGTTCCAACAAGCCCCACCATGACCAATAACTTAATCCCAACCTCTCTAAATCAATCTTGAAAACTTTCTCACTTCCTTAGTGTATAAATAAAACCAAAGGATAATGACCTAATAAAAAGAGATGAAAAATCACAAGGCCATATTTCATAACCCAGATCATGAAATGGGAAAATTTTCTAACACCTTACTAGATCGATTACTAGGTTTTATGCCCGGTAATACCGATCTTCATCCAAGATAAAAGGATAAATAAATAATGGTTTAATACAAAAGTGTGATGGATTTTCAGAAACCATGTAAAAGTGATGAGAAATAGTTGAAGCATTATAATAAGTTTGGTCAAGTAAAAACTCAAAAGGTAGAACCATCTGAGGAATATCCATTTAAAGAACAACCTAAAAAGTATTATGCTTATGTAGCACAAGGTAATGAGATGGGGAGTCATAATTTTAAAAACATTCTGGACATGGTTAAATAGTTCGACATAAATTTACCTTTTTCAGAGGTTATTTATAACGTACCTACTTATAAATGAATATTTAAAGAGGATCCCAATAAAAAAATAAAAATGATGAACTAGAATTCTACCATATGAATAAAAAATCCTTGCAATTTTCCTTAGGAAATTTTCTAAAAATATGAGACCCTATAAGTTTTTCAATTCCATGCACTATTGTGACGATTAAATTTTAAAAAAAACCTTTATAGATCTCAGAAAAGAATCAATCTATTTCCCATGAGTGTTTATAAAAATTTAGGGTTTATAGAACTAAAACCAATAAAAGATATAAATCTAACTTACTAACCATTCATACAAACATCCAAGAGTATTTCTTGAGTATGTCTTGGTTAAAGTTGAAAAAACATTTTCCCTACTGATTTAATTTTCCTGTATATAGAATAGGAATCTAGAATCCCTCTCATTTTTAAAATACCATTTCTCAACACTAGAAATGATATGATTGATGCTAACCTATGAAAAGTAATTTTTAGAATGGTTGAAGAGAAAGTTATGTTCAAAGTGGAAAAAAAAATTAATAAAAGAAACATTCTGAAAATATTTCAAACAATTCCTCATGATAATGAAAAATAAAATCATGAGGAATATGAAGACAATAATAAGATACCACTTCATGTTGGAAAGAGACCAAATACCTTCTAGAAAGAAAATTATACTCCCCCTATTGAAGGAGGTCATCCCACCTTTCGACCCCTCTATTTTCAAAAACCATTTAATGAGGGGAATCAATTCAAAGCTAATTTATTTTAATAATGACAACATCTAGCTCTAGAAAATAAATAATGAACTAACTGTGAGGAAACCTATGTTAGGTTAGGATAGTTTAGGTGCATCTTTTTTATTTTTAGATGTATGTAATAAAAAATAAAGGGGACATGATATATAAGGGTAATTCAAACAATACATTCCGTGTAATAGGTATAAGGTGTGAAAAAGTGGGTCCTATTAATTTTTTTTTAAATCATCATTTTCAACTCCTATATTCTATACACAACAATCAATTTTCAAAATTTATTTTTACAAATTGTGAGCCTAGGGTTCACAGTGAAACCCTGTCCCCTCCATCGCTCCCTCTATCGCATGATGCACCACCTCCCCTCGTCTAGGGTTCCATAGAAAAACCCATCCCTACTCTCCTAACTTCCCTCTCATCTAATCGTGCACCCCTCCCTACCAAATAACACATCCACTCTTCATTTCCTCCAACCCTCTACCTATCCACTTGAACCATCCCTCATGGAACACACAATGATAGTTTTCACCCCATCATCAAACCATGTGCTCGAG
Source organism: Viscum album (assembly GCA_963277665.1). Classification (NCBI taxonomy): domain Eukaryota; kingdom Viridiplantae; phylum Streptophyta; class Magnoliopsida; order Santalales; family Viscaceae; genus Viscum; species Viscum album. The sequence goes on along the minus strand of OY728142.1, from coordinate 1,813,230,298 downwards.
CATGAGGACACCCCTCCTCTACCCAAGTGATGGGGTCATGCACCTACTCCACCACCCATAGATCCTTCTCCATCATCATATTATTCTTCCAAAACATTGACTTCATCTTCAGGTCACTCCTAGTCATCCTCTGTCGGATCCTGGGTCCATGCCCTTACTCGCCTTCATCCTTTCCATCATTTCTTGAACCTGAAGCACCAGGTCCACATGGTCCATATCCAGGAAAAGCCCATGAGAATGAAAAAATCAATGGATCGTGCCATCCAAAAGAACACAAACATCCATAATGAGGTTCTTCAACTCCGGGAACACCGATACCTAACCCCTATCACATAGGTATGGGAGGAGGAATACCAAGAGATATTGCTATAGTCATTTTCTACTTTTGAGATGGGAATCAACTTTGTCTGCATCAGACTTTGCAGACACTGATGGAAGCTCAGTCTGGGAGACTTTTCAGTCAGGCTCGATATATATTTGACGGAATTCATTACTTCCCCCATCTTTCCTACTCTACAAATTGTAACTAACAAGGTGGAGGCTTTCATACTTTGGCATAACATATCTAAATATCTCTAGGTTGATTATGACCCCTACACCATGATGAGCATAATGCTCTTAGGTGTAGCTCTCCAGATCCAACACAGTTTCCTCACCCATGCATGTCTGGCATGTGGATATTCCCATAGTAGGGTCATCCAACTCAAGGTACTTATTTTAGAATCAACCATGGGTGGCCCTGTTATCAACCTGGAGAGAAGGTTTACAGACTTTAGAAAGAATTTAGTGAATAGGGTCCATGACACTTTGATGGGTGGTTCTTTTATCACTCGTCTGGATAAAAATATAGATGAATTTGAGGAAGTCAGGCCCCACACATCCCTTGGTCTAATAAAGAGAATCTCACTTTTTATACTCCATAATATTAGGCTTCTGATGAAGAAATACCATGTCTGTCATTGGGTGCCATCATACATGGAGGATGCTAATGAGGTCCCCTCTTAGCATGTTTTCAATCCTCCAACTATAACAACATACCCTCAAAATGTTGTTTCTCCCACCTCATCCTCCACTACCGGAGATACCACACCACTACCCACTATCCCCCTTCCCCTATTACCACTCATAGCTTTTATCCATCCACCACTACCATTACCACTCCACCACCCACCCCATCATACCCAGTAGATATCTAGGCCATGAACCTTTCCATTCTACGGAATGTGTGATAGATTACCCACCACATTCACATCTCCTTCTCAAAGTATCCCCATTTTCCTTCCACAACCACCAAATACTCTCATCCAATGGTGCATACTATCCCTTCATACACTTCTATTTCTACCCCAGATCCAAATCCGATAGATCTACCCTCTGATACCATAGATATTACTTCCCATTCGGAGTTTTTGGAAGAGTAGGATAGCCGAGTCAAGGGCCCATCCCCTTCACACTATCCACAGAGTTACCATTCATTGAACTTGGTACCAGATCCACGACCAAATTTCAGATTCATAACTCTCCACTTATATCCACTAATATAGATTCTAGCTCTCTGACACCCACCGCATCAGCTAAGCATCTATCCTCTATCTCCATATTAAATATAGAGAGGGTGGGATATCTCCATGAACCTAATTTTTGGGATAGGACCCTTGATAGTAAGCTCAGAGATTTTGATTATACTTAGTTTCCCATGTACCCCTTCCATTTTTTTCACTCTGTCTGCATGATCACTTTTGTGATGATTTTGTTTCATTTACCACTAATGTGTCATTGTGGCCTATTATATATATGGGATATAGTTTTTACATCACTGTATCCTTGATTATTTTTCATTTCATTATTTTATTACATTATAAATTTTTAAGTCTCCTTCCTCTTTCATTGTCATGGATGAATCTATTCTACCCCCATTTTCCGTCGTACTATGAATGACTCAATATTTCGCTGATGTCAAGCACCATCTTAAGGAGATATCAATGAGGATATATTTTTAGTTGAGGTCCCCACCATTATGGGCATGGTTGATTTTCTTACCTCACCTCATTCATAATCACTATTCTTTGGAGGTAATTAACCCTTCCAAGCTTCCTCATGAGCTCGATGAAACTGAAACTAGTAATTTTTGGTGGAAGGGGAATTATGGGGAGATGAAAGACACTTCTAGGTCATTTTTTCCCAATAGTATAGCTGACGACATCATTATTGGCACTATATGGGAGGCAAACCATATTTGAGCGTTTTCTAAATTTTCATTCCAATACATATTCTTTTTGTTTTATTTTTATTATCATTTTTTTTCAAAGGATGTTCATAAAAAATATTTTACCCTCATATATGACTGTATCTAAGCTGATTTTCATTAATATTCACTGTGTGCACCATCCAATTTCAGTTCTTTCAAAAAAATTAAACCCTATGGACTGACATTTTATCAAGTTCATGATTTTTATTTCTAACACATTATGTAGGTATCCCAAATTGAAAACAATAACTACCAAGTTTCCCCATGGAATTGACACTCATATAGGTAGGTCTTGATTCCCAAATATCAATTTTAAAATTCGCATTTCATTTTGTCCATGAAATATTTTTCATATCTCTATCGTTGTAATTTTTAGTACAGTGAGTACGCTATATCATTCTAAGTGTGGGGAGCCTTTCTGGAGCATTATTGTCGATACACTTCGATTACGGCTTGTTTTAACTTGTCAGGGGGACATTTTTCATTAAAATATTCTTTAAAACATGAAAAATTATTTCAACTATTTAAATAAAAGAAAAAGATATGAGGAAATTGTTTAAATCCATGTTTTATACCTCTTTGTATTTTAAAAATGATTGATGAGTTTTAAATTTAATTCAATTTCAAATATTTAAAATTGATTTTGATGGATTTATTACTTGATTTATATACCCTGAGTGATTTCTAGTATTTTTTTATAATATAATTCCCCTGAGAATTCTAGACCCATAATCTCATATTCTTATTTGAAAATATTTCTTAAGGGACACTTGGGGAATGTAAACCTATCATAACATGAATTGATATATTATGGGGGTTATGACTGAACAAATAAAATTTTTATAGGATTGATGAAATATTTATTAAGCCACTTTTTCTTGAGACCCACCATATATATATTCTTATTTATCCCATAGTTTCCATTAATAACCTTGTTAGGATGAAGCTATTCTAATCTGATTATTCCTTCCTACAGTGCTCTTGGTATTATGCATAATCATCTATTGAACAAGTGTCGGGGAATTATCTGCTGGTGGAAACAAGATGTATTTACTGAGGATACATAATGTGGTACTTTTATAGGTTTTATATGATATGATCCCTAATTCATTTTTTCATTTTCCTCCTTCCATGGTCAATGAAAAATAAAAGAAATAAAAAGATTTTGGCTTGTGTATTAGGAAGGTATAAAATCATCATTTTCAGATAGCATAATCCTCTGATTGATTATTTTTGGTTAGGGTATGGGTTTCAAATCTGGACTAAACATTACATTCAAAAAATAAATAAAATAAAAAGAAAATTAAAGGAACTAGATATATTTTTTTATTAATACTTGATAAAATCAAGGATTTATTTGATCTATTTGGTGCATGGAAACTATTTTATAAAAGAGGGTCCATTTCATTGCATTATTTTCATTTATCATGCAATATACATTAGATAATACCCTAATTTTTATCCTTATTTTCATTTTCTACCCACCTTCCCACAACCACAGAGTCATTTGAACCCTTTTATTCAAAGCCCTCATGATTGATTTGGTATCTATATTTATGAAGTAAATATGATAAAACCAATGAAAGAATATGGTTAGGAACATGTATTCAGTGTATGAGAATAACTCTAATTACATTTTACCCTAAGTTATGAGATAGAATTAATTTTAAAGTAAATTGGAAAACTTATATAGAATTTCAGGAACAATTACAAAATTGTAATTAAAAGATTTAGAATACAAATAAATAAATGAGATGTGAGGTATGGATAATTATCTCTTTAGGATTGATTCTAGAGGATAGAGTTTTTTTGATTGCATTGTATTTTTATTTTCTTGATTGTAATGCATGTTTCATATTTTAAAAAATTGATTCTTATGGAATCCCTATTGAGTTGATTTTTTCTTGAGGATAATAAATTGTTCAACCATGGGAAATTTGATTAGATAAAATTGTATACACATTTTGAATACATTTATTTGATGTTTATTATTTAATTATTCTATAATTTACTTGGTTTTGGTTTATTTTCACGGGATTTAATAAATTTTGTACTTAAAATAATAAATGATAAAAAATTACCAAAAAAGAATCTTTAAAACACCATGTATCTAATACACAATGTGTAGACTCCATTCACAGTATGATTTTAGAGTCATTGACCAACTCTTAAAGATTTTACATGATGTGAGAAAATTACAAAGTCTGTAACTCAATTACATGATCTTCAGTTTACAAATTTCATAATCCTACAAAAAAGTGAGTTGCATACATGTTGTGTGATGATTACATGATGTGAAAACACTAGAGGATCTCCCAGTCAATGATTTGAGTATATTATTTAGTGGGAAAATAGGATCTCAGTTACATGACATGAAACTCAAGTACATTTTGTGAATATGTTAGGACCCAAATATTTTAAGCAAATACATAATGTATAGGACTTCCACACCATATACCTTTTAAAAAAATTAAATTATATAGTGAATCCACCCACATAGAGTTGGAATGTCACTTTATTTTTTGTTGTTTTCTTCTACAGTTTTAATTACTTCTTGTCAAAAACTATATTATTTTCATTCCTTTTTTTATTTTATTGAATCAAAGAGAGTTTCTAATCATTCATTTTTCATTCTTCATATGTATAATCCTATTTATTGATGTTTTTTTACACTACATCAAACCATTATTCATCAAAAAATAGATGTTTCTATATCTATTCTTATTTTTTAGTATGTTTTTACTCTTTCTTAATTTTTTTAATTGAGGTTTATTTTTATTCATTATTTCATCTTGAGAAGTTAGTTTTTTCTTAGATTCTCATTACATCTCACTATTTTTTATTTATTCTTTCATATTTAATCCTATATTTTACTTGTTTCAACTTCTATATGATTATGTGTATCATATCAAATACCTCCTTGGTTTTTGTCAATACTAACATGAATGACTAATCCTCTTAGGGATAGGGATCAAGAGTTGGGGTGTTTGAAAAAGTAATAAATATTTAGATTGAGTCTTGGTACCTCTATTCCTTTTAATTATGTTCATAATAATGTTTTATCACATTTTTTCACACAACCATTACCTTTGAATTTGTGATCAAATGAACATGACAATTCAATGTTAAATATATGATTATCATTTGTCAAGAGCCCTGAAATTGACCCTGATCACTTATTGAAATATTTTAATGGAATACCCAAACTACCTAGTGTTAATAAACACCCAAATTATGAAGTGGTATTAAAGAATACTTCCAATGGTTCAATTCGAATAATCATTGGCCTTCAAGTAGTCCTCATAGGATTGACCATGTAATACCACTTTACTAGGCCCCTATAGTAAGTGTAGTTCTGGGCCTAAAATTATAATATCATCTCATACCATGTGAAATAAATGACTCAGGTGGGTGATTCAATATATATTTTATTTATAAATTTACCCTTGTATGTTCATAATTTCCATTTTATATGATCATTAAATAAATATTCACCCCATATTTTTATTTTTTATTTTTTATTTAATGGCGGGAAAGAGGAGAAACCATTCCAATAACCATTATGATAAGCAATGTGATGATTACATGATTGAAATTCCAAACTTATTGAGAATGGGATCTCAAAACTCTATGATAGTAATATCTCAATTGGATCATTTTATGAATAATAACTTGTATCCTGTAGAACACTATCATTATACTAAGAAATATCAATTTGATGTCAAATAATTTATGTGATAAAGGCTTAATAACTTTTGTGGATCTTCTAATCCTATAATCATGGAATAATGTATTAAATCTATTTAGAAAACATTATTTGATTTCCAGTTCTCATAATAAAATAAATTCATGATGGAGGTCTATCATTTTGAAGGGGAAGCTAATTAATGGTGGACACTGATCAGGAATAATAAGTCTAAAGAGGAAATTTATTCTATATATTGGGAAGGACTTAAGAAAATATTTTAAATAAATATTTTCCCTAGAACTCTTTATATTAATATGGATATGGATTTCCTCATAGTAAAGTAAGTGGAATATGATTCTATCATAGCGTGTGAGGAAAAATTTACAAGGCTTGCATGATATAATTTTGGATTTTTCATGAACATTGAAAGTAAGGTGGATTTATTCATTAAAGGATTAAAACCAATTATGGAAGAAAACATTTAATATTAGGGACCTTGAAACTTATGAGGAGATTTTATATTGTTTCCTTAAGGTTGAGATGGGGATTAGAGACTCTCAATGGTCTCTTGGGATCAGAGGTAAAAATATGATGATGTATTTCCAAATGGGAGGATCAACAGACGAATCCCATAGTGAAAAGAAAACCCAACATCCCATGTGTCAAAAGTGTGGGATGATTTATTCTGTGAATTTCCTAAGGGAACTAATAAATTATTCAAGTGTGGAATAGAGGGGAATTAGGCTAATCATTACTAAATGTATTTGAAGAATCCCACTAATGTAGAAGAATAAAGGAAGGTTCAAAACAACCCTCATCTTGATGTACAGTGTTTCAACTCCAAGGAACATGGGAATTTTGTTAGCCAATTCCATAAGCCTAGGGTTTTTGAAAAAAAACAATGAAAAAAAATCTCCATGGAATAAAATAGGGAATATACTGTCACTAATACTAAGGAGGATCTCAAAAATGATGATGTGATAGGTACACTGGTTACTCATTCAAGAAAAGTGAACACCATATTTTATTCTAGTTAAAGAAATTATTCCATATCTTTTATGTTTTGTTGAACTATTCAAACCCCATCTCAAAATATGGAGGTTAATATATCTGTGAAAACAAAAAAATTGGAAAATTATGTCGTCTAGTGTATATAAATCCTCCATGGTCAATGTTTGTGGACTGGACCTCCTAGAAAATATCACCTTACTTTTGTGGTGTTTTATTATATATTGGGCATGGATTTTATATCTTTATAAAAAGACAACATCAACTGGCATGAGAGGTATATTTCTCTTTACATCCCAAGGCATCCCCTAATTCAGTAAAATTGTAAGGAGGACGATGAATCTTATTAAAAAACATCAAGTAAAGTGTGGATATTATTTCATTATGATCCAGAATATATATCTCAATTTGGTGAGGTAAAAGAGTGGATTATCCTTGAAGACATGCATATTTTGATAGAATACATCGATGTGTTCCCTAGAGAACTTTTTAGTCTTCCTCATGAATGATACGTTGATTACTCAATTGAAATTATACTTGGAACTCTTCCCATATAAAAGACTCCTTATAGGATGTCCATAATTGGGTTAGAAGAATTTAAGAATCTATTAAAATAGAATCCAAACATGGGTTTCATACACCCGAGTCCTTCATCATGGGGAGATATGGTTTCCCTCATCAAGAATAATGACGGATCGATGTTCTTATGTATTGATTATCAGTTGAAAACATAATCTTAATAAAAAAGTACCGCATTCCATAGATATATTACTTGCTCAATCAAGTGCATGGGGACAAGTATTTCTCTAAGGTGGAACTTTGGTCAAGATATCAGTAATTAAGGGTGATGAATGAATATATTAACAACACTTCCTTTCAAATGTTGTATGGAAACTATGAGTTGATATTTTTACCTTAAGAGTTATGAATTCCCCAAAAAAAATCATGGACTTAATAAATAGAATTTTTTTATATTACCTTGATAAAATTTTGGTATTATTTATAGCTATTATTATAATATACTATAAGAGAAAGGAGGATCATGAAGAGTGTTTAAATTCTATATTAAATACTTTGAGAAGGGATAAAATATAGGAATGGTACAATAAATGTGAGTCATGAATGGAAGATGTATTAGTCTTGGGGCATGTTAGCACCAGAAATGGGATATCTATCGACACTTCTAAGATAAAGGAAATTGAGGAGTGGGATAGACTAACATTTGTAATGCAGATCCGTAGTTTCCTTATTCTATCTAGGTATTACCAAATATTTTTAAGAAACTTATCGTGATTATCAAACCCACTAAATGAGATAATTCATAAGGAAGTAAAAATTTTCTAGACCATTGAATGTGAATACTACTTCAAATAATTGAAATATAGGCTTATAGCTACAACAGTACTTAAACTACCGACAAGTGAAGAACTCTTCTTGGTATATAGTGGTGAATAAAATAAGGAATAATGTTTTTTACTGATGAAAAAAGATAAAGAAAAATCTTATAACCTAAAGAATATTACATTTCATGAAAAAAATATCCCATACATTGATCTAGAATTTGTGAATTTGATTTTCATGTTGAAAATCTATAATCATTATCTCTATAAGGAGAATTGTAAAATATTTACTCATCATAAGAGCCTCAAATATATATTCACATATAAAAAGATTAATATGTTACAAATAAGATATTTATTTCTCATCAAGGATTGTTACTTTTCAATCAAATACCTTCCTAGTGATAAAAATTAAGTGTAAAATGCTCCATGTTGAAATGATCCAGCAGCTTTATCAATCATAAAAATTGAGAAGGATATAATATTCTTATACTTAAAAAGGATGTACAATGAAATAATAAAGGAATGAACATCATAATTCCTTTCTAAAAGGATTGACCAACCATTCCTTATAAATAAGATAAATAATTCTCAAAGAAATGATATATAAATTCAGAAGATGGAGGAATCTATCAGAAATGGGAAATACTTGAAGTTAAAAATTGATGAGGAAGGAATCATAATATCTGGTTCAAAACATTGTGTACCGCGAAATCATAAGATAAAGAGGAAGATTTTGAATGATTCACAGAGCTTGACGTTCTCCATCCACCTAGGTATTACAATGATGTATCAAGATCTCTAAGATCACTATTGGTGAGATAATATGAAGAAAGAGATCACTGAATATATATATCAAAGTGTCTAGTATGTCAGCAAGTGAAAGATGAAAGGAAGAAGTATAAGGGGATGATGTAATCATTAATTATACCTAAAACAAAATGGGAAAACATCACCATTAACTTTTTCACCGAACTTCTGAAGGCATCTAGAGAAAATAGTGTTATATTGGTTGTTGTGGATCATCTTACAAAGACATCTCACGTTATTGAAATTTGAGAGGACTACTTAGTCGATCAACTAGAACAAATATACATATGAGAAGAGGTAAGGCTACATGGAGTACCATTATCCATTTTATATGATCAAGATCCAAGATTAACCTCCATGTTTTGAAAGTGTATCCAAAATGATCTAAACATTGAGTTAATCCTCAACACATTTTATCACCCTCAAAATGAAGGATAGTCTAAGAATTCCATTCAGACACTATAATATATGTTGAGAGAATGCTCAATAGACTTCAATGGATGATTATATCATCGCCTTCCACATGTTGAGTTCTCTTACAAAAATAGTTTCCACCCAATAATCCAAATAGACCCATATGATATCATTTATGGGAATAGGCATAGAACACCTACATACTAGGATAAATTCAGTGAAAATAAGCTTATAGGACTTGAAATAGTCTATGAAATTGTAGAAAAGAAACATACTATTCACCATCCTATCAAGACTTCTGAAAGTCGATAGAGGAGTTATGAAGACCATCATCTACATGCCATAAAGTTTGAGGTTTGAGATAATGTATTTCTCTATATAACTCTATGGAAGAGAGTCATGATATTTGAGAAGAAGGTAAAGCTATGTCCCCGGTACATTAACACCTTTGAGATTCTACATTTCATCAAAGTTGTGGCATATCGTCTAGAAATCCCACCAAACATGTCTTAAGAACATGATGTATTCCTTGTATCTCTCATAAGGAATTACTTACCAGATCCCTCACATGTACTAAATTTAGAGGTGGTACAACTGTAAAATTAAATATCTTATAAGTATCATCTAGTAAATATCTTATCCAATTGAGATGTAGTTCTATGAAAAATACCACTCACCTACTTAAAATACCATATAGGATCCACAAATATGATGTGGTTGGATAGGAACCAATGTAAGAAATAAAAGAGAAGTACCCTTACCTATTTTCACCTTAGTATTTAAAATTAAATTTCATGGGTGAAATTTTATAAGAAGTGAATAATGTAAAACCTTGATATTTTTTATGAAATATTTCTTTAAATAATAATATTTCTTTAGTAGGTTGTGTTTCACACAACATCGAGTTTAAAAGAACCATGATATAATATTAAAATATTATTATTTTAACATGGTCATTAAAACCTAGGTGTTGAATTAGGGGTTATTAATATGAATAAATATATTATTAAATATATTAATTTATTAATCATGAGGAAATAAACAGTTACTTTTTAGTAAAGATATTTTATTCCTTAAAAATAATTTTTTCTTTAAAAAAAGATTTTATTTTTTTATGAGAAAATACTTATAGTTAATTAAAATACTTTTAGATGATTTATTTGAAAAAATAAACTTCATTTTTTGAATTCCTAATTTCAAAATTATCTTAGGATGAATTTTTTAAAATTTTCAAAAAAAAATTAAAACGTTAATGAATAGATAAAAATACAAATTTATATAGAAAAATCTGTTTTCTTTTAAAGAATTGACAAATTAAAAATCTAGTTTGAATTAATTTTAAAAATTAAATAGTTTTTATTTATTAAAAATTATCCAATTACAGTTATTAAAATGGATTTTAAACTTAAATTTAGTATGAAAACATTTCATATTTAAAAAAAGTGTTTTTTTAAAAAAATCATTTTGTTCAGGAGGTTTAAATTTCAATTAAATTATTCAACTTCTGTGTTTTGAATTTTTCAAAATGGATTCCATATTTTTAATCAGGATTTTAAAATTTAAAAAATATACCAATTTTATGTTTTTTCAATATGTATACTAACTGTAAGAACACGTGTTTTTTCAGAAGGTCGTTTTGAGCAGAAATTTGAATTTTTGTTATTGGATGCTCATGAGGGGTAAAACTGTCATTTTCCCCTACCAGCTGATCTCGGATAATTTGTTTGACAGCTCCATTGGTCCCGTAATAGAAATTTTACCCTAGGACAGGAGTTTGGAGGAAATATGAGTTGTTTGAATTTTGGCGGAATATTTAATATTTAATATTATTTAATTAAATATTAAATTATTCATGTAGGTTCATTTGGAAATAAATTTTAAATGGAGCATCGGATTGAGATTCTGTCTGCGCTGTTGAGTCTAGAATGGGGAGTTTATCCTAGGGAAGTTATAAACTCATGTCGGGTGTCGGGGCCGGTCGGACCCCTTTTTCTTCCTTTTCTTTTCTTCTTTCCTTTTATTTCCTTCTCTCTTATTTTCGCCTCCTCCTTGCGCACGTCTCCTAAACCACTCCTCCTTTTCGTGACCAATGGGAGAATTTGGAGATCATAAAAATGGGAGAGAAGGAAGCCGAGAGTGGTACCGATTCGAAGCTCTCGACGCGTTGAGTCGACGTACGGCAACCGTGACCCGTGAAATCAACTGAAGCTTCAGCGGTTTCCACCCGAAGGTAGTGTTGTTTATGTTTTAGCCATATATCCCCATTAAACATGTTGTTTTATGCCTTTAATTCCTTATATTTCTTTCTTGTATGCCCATGGGGGCTCGATCTTTTGTTTCGGGGGTGAAAATGAGCGAACCGGGCGTTTTTAGGGTTTTCCCGTCGGAAAACCCAGTAGACACGGCGTGTATTCCAGGGGTACACGCTGTGTGTTCTTCCCGTTCAGGGAATACAAATTTTTCTTAAGTACCCGCCGTGTACTTTGAGGACACGCCGTGTAGTGGGTGGCCGTGTGGCTGGCCGTGTGGAGTAGAACACGGAATAGTGACTTTTTTTAGGACTACACGTCGTGTACTTTATGTACACGCCGTGTAGTGGTACATGGGCATGTGTTCGGGTGAAAACAAACATGTCATAACTTTTTTGTGAACATTTCACGTCATGTACTCTTACACAGGTAGGCCCATTGTGCTCTGGCCATGTACTCTGGCCATGTACTACTTCAGTTTAGTAATTTTGAGATAGCTTAGGCTCTGGAAGTCAGAATTGGGCATGTGAGTAGTTGATTCTGAGCGTTTTTTCACGTAGATCGTAATGGTGGATTCTTTTTTACTTTTAGAGGTAATATAAATGGGGTTTTTTGGTTTCTATCTAAATTGAGGGGTTCTTCATCCACTTATCGATTTGAGTTGTCACCTGAGTGTGAGACATGGTGTGGATGATAGGTTGGGTGTTTAGACCAACTTAGTTGAGACATTTAGTCGGATATAAGCTAGGATATATCACTTGTAACCCATTATTTAGAGGATGTTTCCCTTGTGAGATTTTCCCTTTTGGACTTTGAGGCTTTGAGACTAGGTACTTATAAGGATCCCCTGAGGGATGCCTTTGCTTGTGTGCTGACCTAGGGAGTCCCTTGTAGGATCTCTCTCTCTCTTGTTCTTCCTTTGATATGAACCATTCTATGGAATGCCTATATTGTCCTTATTTTTTAAATCCCATGTAGGATTCCTCCCTTACTCTTTTCTATGTATCCCGTGTAGGATTCCTTTACTCGTGTTTACCTAGAGAATTCAAAGTATGATGCTTCCTTAGTGTTGGACTTGAGGGACCCAGTGGGTGATTGTTGTTTGACCGACCCAGAGTTGTTATGTCGGGTTTGGGTAGAGATGGTGATTAGGTGTCACCTAGAACCTCTGCCAAACTGGTGATCCCTTTTAGCTTTTGATGTATTATTGGATTGGGCGTTTGGCCTACCCACATTGTTTGTTATATTTGACTTGTTTGTTGATGTTGTAGTGGTTACTAGAGGTGCTTCTTGGTTGGTGGCTGGCGATCCTGACACAAGATGTAATTCTTGATTATTTTTTTCCTGCCTTGCTTGTATGCTTGTGTAGAGGTAATTTGATCATGTTTGAGGATTATTGTTGTGCATGGATATTTTTCCCATGCCTTATTCTGTTTACGACCTTTGGGTCTTGTTATCCTTTGGCCGTTATACCTGTTTCCATGCCTTGTGACCGTAGGATGGAATGTTTTTCTTGACATGTCTGTTTCTATAGACTGGTTATCCAAGTATCCCTATAGGTGTACTTTGGCCTTATAGAATTATTATGCACTGACTGGCATGGGGCTGAGAGAACCTGGTGCTATAAACTATAAGGGATAGACCGAGTGAGCTTCCCAGAGAGTCTTAGACATTATAGACTACATGGGATGGACCGAGTGAGCTCCTAGAGAGTCTTGGATTTTATAGACTACAGGAGGGTAGACTGAGCGAGCTTCCTTAGAGAGTCTTACCATGTTTGAATCTCTTTAAGAACCTTCCCAGCCTAGAGAAGGAATTGACCGAGTGAGCTTCCTCATAGAGTCTATGGTATACCCGAGGTTATAGGAGGAATTGAACGAGATATCTTCCTTAGAGAGTCTCTAGACCTTGGGGCTAAGAGGGTTATACCACATGATCTTCCTCAGAGGGTACCTGACTACCCTAGACTATAAGGGTAATTAAATGAGTGTGCTTCCCCAGAGAGTCTCATAAATTCGTATGACCAAACCAGAGGGGTTAGGCTGAGTGCACTTCCCAGAGGGTTGTTGGTACTTCTTGGATAGGACCAGAGGGGTTGGATACGAGTACTTCCCAGAGCGTTACCTGTTGTGTTATCTGATTGTTTGTGTTTGATTGGTTGAACTAGAGGATAGCTTGTCGTTTTTATCTTGTTCAGATGAATATCTCTGATGTTGGCCGAAGCAGGTAAATGTCGATGGGATTACGGTCCCAGAGATCAACTTATTTGATATACAGCTTGAGTGGCACTACGTCCAACTCAATTCCCTTGAATAGGATGTCCAAGAGATTGGGCTTATGGTTCCAGGGATCGACTACTGATGTTGTTTCTTGTTATTTGAATCACTTGATCGTGAATATTCATATTTATGTATATGTGTATGGGTATGGAACTATACATGTGTATGTATATAGATATGGACATCCATGGTGGCACTTTCCCAATTGGAAGGGATTACATACCCTGAGTTCAACTGTGGTTGCACGTTTGGTTTACTTCCTTTTGTTATGTTCCAGTTAGGCTGAGCACATTGTTGTTGCATACACTTTTAGCAGCACAGTTATAGGTTTCTTGTCGGGGTGCCCTACTGAGATTATTTATCACCCCTTCACGTGCACCTCGGTGTACGTGTAGACCTTATGTCTTCTTTTCAGGTTGAACATGAGTTTCATGGTGGATAGGGCTGAGGCCTAGTGTTGCATGATCGAGCGGAGCTGCTCGAGTGGTTCTACTAATCAGGCTGCTGCAGTTCGACTTTGTCTGGAGTTCGGGTATGTGGATTGGATCGGAGTTAATAGCATAGCCCTGTACTTTTACTTTCATATTCTTTTGTACTTGTATTTGTATGGTCGGCCCGGTGGGTGACCAGTGTTGTATTGTATTGCATAGCTGTTCATTATTTTACAACATTTTACTATTACATCTTGTTCTATTTCAGTTGTTTACTGCTTCCGCACTCTGTTAACATTCCGATGTGTATGATACTTAGTTATTTCCGCTGTTTTATTACTTTGATATGAGGGAATAGTCTCCACACTATCACAACCTAGGCTCTCGCTGCTATTCAGCAGCCTCTGGCGTATGGGGAGGCACACTTGAGGCCTTGTGGTGAACCGGCTCGGAGCACCGATTTAGTGGCTTTCGGGTCGGGACATTAAAAAGTTGTATCAGAGGAGTTTTCCTTCTTGGTCTTTACTATTTGGGATATGGAAGACATGAGTATTACGAATGTGTCGGAACCTATGATGGATATCGAGCTAGTGCGTCACGGACACTTGTTCCGGTAAGAAGTGTTGGTTTCCAGGGTTTGGGATTGTTGTTCTGATTTTGCGATGTTATTATTGTATATGATTTTTACCTTGAGCGGCTCACATGTTGTGTGGTGTTTGATTTACTATGGATATATGGCTCTTGGCCATTGGTAAGATGCCAGGGATAGATTTTGACTCTTGGCTGGAAAAGGCAAGAGGTGTCTCATGCATCATACTAGGCACATAGGATTTACAACATATAGGCCTGCTAGTGTGAGTTTTTACTGACAACTGAGACCTTTGGGTCTGCATACACATAATTTTTACTCTGATGGAAGGTTATGTGGATCTACGTTAAGGCGTTTTTTATGGGGCTGATGACTTAGTCCATTTGAACAAGTGGTGTAGTGACCCTAGTTGGTCTATGTGGCACGTGATGCCTTTTTGTTTAACCCCCCTTTTGGGTGTTGTTTCTCGGGTCTGTGGTTATCTAGTCGAATCGCTGAGAACAATGTCCATTGATACCAAGGATTTTCTTGTTAACTGGACCTCCTTATGGTATTGTTGTATAGAGATACCCAATGGGTGTTAGCTCAGCTTGTCTCTTCTGTTTTGTTTGTGATCTCCGATGAGTCTTTCCTTCTGAGCATGCTCGGAGAGGATCAGGGCCCTTGTCGGTTGTGTTTTAGTTTTTTTTTACTTTCTTGGTTTGTTGTGATCTTTACCTTCTTCTGAGTGGTTTTTGATCTTTTGGGCTAAGTGTTTAGACCTTACGACCCTTTTTGAGGCTTTATTCTGTAGGGATAGGTGGAAGACCTAGATACCCTTGGTTTTGACTCTAAACTTTGTAGACCGATGTCTGTTCCATTCCAGGGGAACCTGTGTGAAAATGGTTGACCCATTTTTGAATCCTGGTCAGGCTTTGGTAGGATGTTAGCATGGCTCGGAGAGATCCAGAAATTCCTTTGGTGAATCTCATTGTACTCCTTTTAGAGATGATCATGCGCTATCGTGATTCGTCTTGAGTATGCTGAGAGAGCTTCGACCCTACATTGAGCTCTTTTCCTCTGTCTTTCCTAATGTTCATCCCTGTTGTGGATGGAACCTTTTCAGGTGGAGATCTTGAAGCAGTGTAAGGAAATCCATATGGCGGGGAGTGCACCATTGGCCTTTTGAGAGTGGTTTTTCTTATTTTGGTTAAACTTTGGTGTTTTCCAGTGGGTTTTTAAGCTCGAAGTTTTCTTTTAAGACGACGATAAGGGTATTCCTACGGTGGGGAGTAACAGTTAGTTGTAGTTGAATGTATTCTGTGTAGAAGGTGGTTGTTAACGCTAAGGCTGGTCATTGGACTATCTAGGTAGCTTGGTTGTGAAGATTCTCGGGTTGGGGGCATGGCTGTTGGTCCTACTGTTGGTCCTTTTTCTGGGCTTCTCGGGGACGATAAGGTTTATGGTGGGGAGTTTGTAAGAACCCGTTTTTTTTCAGATGGTCGTTTTGAGATGAAATTTGAATTTTTGCTGTTGGATGCTTGTGAGGGGTAAAAAGGTCATTTTTTCCTACCATCTGATCTCGGATAATTTTTCTGACAGCTCCGTTGGTCCCATAATAGGGATTTTACCCTAGAACAAGAGTTTGGAGGAAATTTGAGCTGTTCGAATTTTGGTAGAATATTTAATATTTAATATTATTAAATTAAATAATAAATTATTCACGCAGGTTATTTTGGAAATAAATTTTAAACAGAGCATCGTATTGAGATTCCTTCTTCTCCATTGAGTCTGGAATGGGTAGTTTAGCCTAGGGAAGGCAAAATCTCATGTCGGGCATCGGGGCCGGCCGAGCCCCTTTTTTTTCCTTTTCTTTTCTTCTTTCTTTTTATTTACTTCTCACTTCTTTCCTCTAACTCCTTTTTCACATCTCCTATTCCATTCCTCCTTGACATGACCTATGGGAGAATTTGTATATCGGAAAAATGAGAGAGAAGGAAGGCGAGAGTGGTACCGATTCGAAGCTCTCGACGCGCTGAGTCGGCGTACGGTAACCGTGACCCGTGAAATCAACCGAAGCTTTGAAAGTTTCTGCCTGAAGGTAGGTTCGTTTATGTTCTATCCATAGATCCCCATTAAAAAAAAATTTTATTTCTTTAATGCCTAATATTTCTTTCTTGTATTCCCATGGGGCTCGATCTTTTGTTTCGGGGGTGAAAACGGGCGAATCGGGCGTTTTTAGGGTTTTCCCGTCGGAAAACCCAGTATACACGATGTGTATTCCAGGGGTACACGCCATGTGTTCTTCCCGTTAGGCGAAGAAGAAGTTTTCTTAAGTACACACCGTGTACATTTAGTACACACCGTGTAGTGGGTGGTCGTGTGGCTGGCCGTGTGGAGTAGAACACGGAATAGTGTCTTTTTTTAGGACTACACGTCGTGTACTTTATGTACACGTCGTGTAGTGGTACATGGGCATGTGTTCGGGTGAAAACAAACACGTCGTAAATTTTTGTGAACATTACATGCCGTGTACAGTAAAGTACACGTTGTGTACTATTACACAGGCAGGTCCATTGTGCTCTGGCCATGTACTACTTCAGTTTAGTAATTTTGAGATATCTTGGGCTCTGGAAGTCAGAATTGGGCATGTGAGTAGTCGATTCTGAGAATTTTTTCAGGTAGATATCAATGGTGGAATCCTTTTTACTTTTAAAGATCACAAAAACGGGGTTTGGGGGTTTCTATCTAAATGGAGGGGTTCTTCCTCCACTTATCGTGTGCAGTTGTCACCTAAGAGCGAGACACGGTGTGGATGATAGGTTGGGTGTTCGGACCAACTTAGTTGAGACATTTAATAAGATATGAGCTATGATCTATCTATTGTAACTCATGCTTTAGAGGACGTTTCCCTTGTGAGATGTTCCCTTCTGGCCTTTGAGGCTTTGAGACCAGGTACTTCTAAAGATCCCCTGAGGGATGACTTTGTTAGTGTGCTGACCTAGGGAGTCCCTTGTAGGATCTCTCTCTCTTGTTCTTCCATTGATATGAACCATGCTATAGAATTCCTATTTTGTCCTTCCTTTTTGGATCCCGTTTAGGAATCCTCCCTTACTATTTTCTATGGATACCGTGTAGGATGCCTTCACTCATGTTTACCTGGAGAATTCCAAGTATGATGCTTCCTTAGTGTTGGACTTGAGGGACCTAGTGGGTGCTTGTTGTTTGAATGACCCAGAGTTGTTATGTCGGGTTTGGGTAGAGTTGGTGATTGGGTGTCACCTAGAACCCGTGCCAAACTGGTGATCCCTTTCGGCTTTTGATGTATTGTTGGGTTGGGCATTTGGGCCACCCACAATGTTTGTTATATCTGACTTGGTTGTTGATGATGTAGTGGTTACCATAGGTGCTTACTGGTTGTGGCTGGTGAGCCTGACGTGAGACATATTTCTTGATTGTTGTTTTCTTTCCTTTCTTGTATGCTTGCATAGAGGTAATTTGATCATGTTGGAGTATTATTTTTGTGATTGGATGTTTTTCCCATGCCTTGTTCTGTTTACGACCTTTGGGTCTTGTTAGCCTTTGGTCGTTATACCTATTTCCATGCCTTGTGACCGTAGGATGGAATGTTTTTCTTCACATGCCTATTTCTATAGACTGGTTAGCCAAGTAGCCTTATAGGTGTACTTTGTACTTATAGCATTATTATGCACCAACTGGAACAGGGCTGAGAGAACCTGGGGATATAGACTATAAGGGATAGACCGAGTGAGCTTCCCAGAGAGTCTTAGACATTATAGACTACAGGGGATAGACCGAGTGAGCTCCTAGAGAGTCTTGGAGTTTATAGACTACAGGAGGGTAGACTGAGTGAGTTTACTCAGAGAGTCCTACCTTGTTTGAATCTCTTTAAGAACCTTCCCAGTCTAAAGGAGGAATTGACCGAGTGAGGTTCCTCATAGAGTATGTGGTATACCGGAGGCTATAGGAGGAATTGACTGAGATAGCTTCCTCAGAG
Source organism: Viscum album (assembly GCA_963277665.1). Taxonomy (NCBI): domain Eukaryota; kingdom Viridiplantae; phylum Streptophyta; class Magnoliopsida; order Santalales; family Viscaceae; genus Viscum; species Viscum album. Next base: position 1,813,211,245 of record OY728142.1, on the reverse strand, counting down.
AGTCTCTAGACCTTGGGGTTAAGAGGGTTAGACAATGTGATCTTCCTCAGAGAGTCCCTAACTACCCTAGACTATAAGGGGAATTGACCAAGTGTGATTCCCCAGAGAGTCTCATAAATTCGTATGACCAAACTAGAGGGGTTAGGCTGAGTGCACTGCCCAGAGGGTTATTGGTACTTCTTGGATATGACCAGAGGGGTTGGCTGTGAGTATTTCCCTGAGGGTTACCTGTTGTGTTATCTTATTTTTTGGGTTTGATTGGTTGAACTAGAGGATATCTTTTCGTTGTTTAGCTTGTTTAGAGTCATATCTCCAGCATTGGCTGAAGCAGGTACTTGTCGATGGGATTAAGGACCCATATATTGACTTATTTGATATACAGCTTGAGTGGCACTACGTACAACTCAATGCCCTTGAATAGGATGTCCAAGAGATCAGGCTTATAGTTCAAAGGATCGACTGCTGATGTTGTTTCTTGTTATTTGAATCACTTGATCGTGAATATTCATATTTATGTATATGTGTATAGGTATGGGACTATACATGTGTACGTATATAGATATGGACATCCATGGTGGAAATTTCCCAGTTGGCAGGGATTACATACCCTGAGTTCAACTGTGGTTGCACATTTGGTTTACTTCCTTTTGTTTTGTTCCAGCTAGGCTAAGCACATTGTTGTTTCATACACTTTTAGCAGCACAGTTATAGGTTTCTTATCGGGGTGCCCTACTGAGATTATTTCTCACCCCTGCACGTGCACCTCGGTGTACGTGTAGACCTTGTGTCTTCTCTTCAGGTTAAGCATGGGTTGCATGGTGGATAGGGCTGAGGCCCAGTGTTCCATGATCGAGCGGACCTGCTCGAGTGGTTCTACTGATCGGGCTACTGCAGTTCGACTTTGTCTAGAGTTCGGGTACGTGGATTGGCTCAGAGTTAGTAGCAAAGCCCTGTAATTTTACTTTCAGATTCTTTTTTAATTGTATTTGTATGGTCAGCCCGGTGGGTGACCAGTGTTGTATTGTATTGCATAGCTGTTCGAGCTTTTAGAGCATTTTACTATTACTTCTTGTTCTATTTCAGTTGTTTACTGCTTCTGCACTCTGTTTACTTTTCGTTGTGTATGATACTTAGTTATTTCCACAGTTTTCTTACTCTGGTATGAGGGCATAGTCTCCCCACTATCACACCCTAGGACCTCACTCCTAGTCGGCAGCCTCTGGCATATGGGGAGGTGTGCTTGAGGCCTTATGGAGAACCGGCTCGGAGCACTGGTTTAGTGGCTTCCAGGTCGGGACGTTACACTAACCTAATAATTTTTTTACTAAGATAAAGGGTAAATTTAGTAATTACTAGTAAAAATAATATGATAAGGACTATAAAATTACCCTAAAACATTCCCCAATTTTATTGGAGGAGCAATTTTATTCCCTAATTATTTGATTTTAATTTTTATTACCACTTTACACTATCAGGATATCATTATAAACATTATTATATTTTATTTAAAGAAAATTCAATGATGGCACACTATTGTTTTTAAAAAGTATAAAAATTTTAATATATAGTTTTCTAGAATATATTTCCAATTATAAATATTATTAGGTTACCTAAAATATTTATCTTCTTCATGATAATTTATATTTAATTTTTAGGGAAGAAATAATTACATTAAATTTTTGAAAAACACTAATGTAGAAATTATTTAATTAATGGAAAATAAAATAAATGATAACAAAAATATTAAAATAAATATAATTTTAGATATTTAATTTTATCACAAAATTATATAGATTAATATGACATTTTTAGGATATAATAAAATAGTTTTTTTAAATTGAAATATTTTTTTGATGTTTTTAATGTAAAAGTAATGACTAGTATTGAATTTGACATTAATAAAATTTTATTAGATTAGTATTTTATTAAAATAATTAAAATTAATAAACATATTAAATAATGGGAAATGGTCAATTTTTGTTCTAAACATTATTACCCTATGAATTAATAGGCTATTTGGGAGCATTTGTCTATAGAATAATCTTTTTAATATTTTAATGTTTTGATAAATTCTAAAATCTCCTCCCTCCTCCCCTTATAAATACCACTCCACACCACCTATTCTATTCAAACCTTTCAAGCCTTGAAGCATTCAAAAACTATGAGAAAAAACTCTCATATCCACTCTCCCAACATCCATGTTATTCTTTTCTAACCAAAATATCAATTCCAAGTTCCTCAATTGGTCCTTCAAGGCGGTGATATTCAAGAGGTAACATTATCCAACTACCACTTTTAATTTATTTTCTTCTTCTATTATCTCCTCACTTATTTCGTCCATCAATGAATAATAACTCCCATATTAGATATATGAAATAATTTTATATTTATAATTTAATATCTTATATCCTGACCTTTTCTTATCTCCTGCTAACCGTCTCTGTGGATAATGAGTTTTCATTTTCTATTATCGCTTTCTTGGATGGTCATAAAACTATTATTACGGTTTAATCCTATTTTAATTAGTATATTATAACTTATTTCATGTTATGGAACTAATATATAGACATTATATTAAATAAAATGGGACTGAATAGTAATGGTCAGAAAAAACTGCCAAAATAAACTAAACATTTATCATTAACATTTTTTCAAATGATTCATCATAATTTCAGAAAAAAAATGATATCATAAAGAATTATGGAATATAATTAAAACCATTTCATTTAAATGATGTAATGGTGTTCCTGTTTGATAAGAACTTCCATAAATATACATGAGTAGAACGAATATGAAACCATGAAACAAACGCTCTTGAAATGATGAAATTGAACCATATAACTCATATAAATGACTCTAAATGAACTTAATAAAATTATTATAAATAAAATACATGTTTAATAGGTTTCTAATTAATAAAATAATTAATATAATTTTATTATCCAGGATAATAGGTGCAATTGTATAAGCAATTCAAACATATGGTAAGGGATCTCTCCAAACCTCCATAGTTCTTTTGGGTTACACTTTATCTCTCTCTTTTACTCAAATTATCTCTTATTATTCTTATATAATTCACCTAAATTATGTATATATTTTCCATACATAGTTATCTATCTCAATTAATCTTTCTTTGATGGGTAAATTAATTCCTTAAAAATTTTCCCTTCTCAATTCCTCTTAATAAGAAAACCTGATTAAAGGGAACTTCTCGGTTCTATTCCCATTTTCAATTACACTCCATTAAATGATTTAAACCACCATTATTTTTCTAAAGTCACTCAATTTATCAGGAAAAAACTATTTTAATCCATTTCTTGTTTTATTGAAAGAATCATGTCTTTAACCTCTTTAAATAATCTTTATTATTTTCCATCAAACTGCACATAAGGGGCACATTTCTAATGTCACCTAATGACTAATTTTCATGATTTCAGTTCATTCATATGTAATTATTATTTATATATTATTATTTTCCTTTTATGGATTAAAATAATGATTTAAATCCAATCTTTCTTGAATACCATTGTTATACGCCTTTTTGTTATACCTTATGAAAATATTAAAAAAACCCATTTATTTCCATATGTAACCCTTTTGTTTACTGCATATGTTAGATTATTTATATGTAGAGAATATTCACAAACATGTTATTATGGATTACCCTATATAGTAATCCAATTAATTGAGTAATTTATTAGTCTCATGAGACGTTTTGTATGGGATTAGGGAGTAAACTGAATCCATTATGGGAATCGGTCCACCATGTGATATTGTCTTGGAAGTAATCCCTAACTCATGTTTATGTCACGATATATGTTGTTTCCATATTCCATTGTTTCCATAATCATATGATTCTATGTTCTATAAATTTTTCTTCTATATGTTTATTCACGATCCATGCATTTTATGCTATCATTTTATGCCTTCTAAATAATGTGTTATGCTTCAATCCCATGTTTATTCCATCACTGAGATTTTTAGATCAACCTTTTTTTATATGTATTCTATAGGTTTTCCTATGAAGTTTTAGGATCTCTAAGGGATTTAGAAACTCATTACGAATATTAATAAAAATATGTTTTATTATAGTTTCATGTTTTTTAATCATGTACCTAGTCATCCAAAAACAATGAACTTTTCAATACTTAGTGAGTAATTTATGGTTGATTATGATTAAAATCATGTAAAAACATGTGTAAAAGGTTTGGGTCACAATATTTGGTATCATAGGAAAAGTATGGAATCTGCTCCCTGGGAACTCTCATGTGTGATCATTGGAAGAAGCATGGTTCTCTTCCCAATAGATTGATGAGGATTTTACTACCAAGAAGTATGAAGTTATATCTAGCATAGAAGGTGTAGATGTCCATGGACAGACCAGAGAGGTATCAATTATAGTTCACTAGAAATAATTCTCTACCTCTATGGTTGGTTTTAAAGGATGGTCTAGTTATTTTGGGGGATTAAGAATAGAAAGCTTTTGTAAGAACCCTAAGGATAATTATATCACTTACGATAACCTAGATTGAAATTTAATAAATCAAAAGTTAGGATATACTTTTCATTTTTAAGTTTATCCTTCTATGTTCATAATTGATTTTTTATATATTCATTATCTAAGTATTAAATCCCCATATAATTTTATTTTTTCCTTTCTATTTAACAAAGGAAAATTGGATAACTCGTTCCATTAACCAATGTGATAGTAAATGTGAAATTTTCCCTAATGAAATTCAAAACCTGATGAGAATGGGATCTCAAAACATCATGATGGTAATAGATCAATTTGATTAAGTTATGAATAATAAAATGAATCATGTGGAACACCCTCCTTTTATTAAAGATCAAATTTTGGTTAAATCATTTATGAAAAAAATTCCTCCTCCCTTTTGAGGGTCTTATGATCTACTCATCACAGAAAAATGGATTAACTCTATTGAAAATATATTCTCAGTTCTCAAATGCTAAGAAGAAGAGAATGTTTTTCTATGGGTTTAAAATTTTAATGGGGAAACTGAACAGTGGTCAAAACTGATTAAGAACATGAATTATAAAGGGAAAATTGATTCTAGGGTTTGGAAGGATGGAAAAAAATTCATGTTTTTCTCATGAGACTTACCAATGCATCAAGAGACTATAGATATCCCCACCCATCACTTACGAAGTCCAATGCATTCCTAATATGAAAAGGGTGAAACATAATTCACAAAAACATTCATATTTAAAATAGAATATGAAATGTTAATAATTTCCCCAATCAATTAAAATAAACATAAACCATCCAGTGTAAGTTGAATGGTATCAACATAGTATATACCCAGTCAAAATTATTATAAACCAAATAGAGAAATAATAAGGTTGGTATCATTTGATTATATCCCCCTTGAATAATAAGTAACATTAAAGGTTGTATTTCTATACATAAATTTATTTTTAATGATCACTTCAAATATTCTTTGAGAAAAATTACCATTTAATAAAAATAAAACTCTTAATTTTAAAACTAGAAAATTCATTAAATATTTTCAAAATAATATTCTTCAAAAATCACTTTTAAAAACATTGAATTTAAAGAATATTTAGAAAAAATTTATTTAAAATAACCTTATATGCCTAAAAAATTATGATTTATATAAATTATGTTTATGATTATATACAATTCATTACATGTCAAATATGGTTAAAAGAACATTCATTTTTCACTATAAAAATATTAAAAAAGTTCCTTGTTCAGAAGAAGATAATAATATTCCTTAAAAAAATTAAAAAAATTAAAAAATGGGACTTTTTTTAATAAATAACTTGGGTAATTATAAAAAATTTCTGAAAATGTTTTTAGAAAACATTATATTGGAAGAAAAAGGATTTTCAACCGAAGAGATAAATAAAGTCATCTTTTTTTTAAAAAAATCTCAATAATTTAAGTATAAAAGATTGTAAAAATGGAAAGATTATTTTAAATAATTCATTAATAAACATATGATAATAAAATATATTTATTTTAATATCTAAATATCAAATAATTCCCTCAAGGGACACTTAAATAGAAACAATCTTGAATAATGATGTGATTATGTAATAAACTCTTACCACATTGTTAACATTTTAATCATAATCTCCATGAAATAAATAAATTTAAATGAAAAGGTAAATTCCATGAATATAAATTAATTAATTATATAACATAAAAAATTTCACTATATACACAACACGTAAGAAATAAGTGGTGAATATGTCATATGTCTCGTAAAAGTAAAAGTGAGATGACAAACCCTTACCTTGAGTCTGACTCATCACGTACATTCTTTATATTCATGAATAGTAAGATTATATTAATCATTTAATTTATTAATAAACTTTTAAATTTTATTATTCTTTTATTTCACTTGTTACTATGTTTTATATGGTTACTCAATCAATTAATTTTACATCAGATGTTTTTATGATATTTTTATTATGTGTCAAAAATAACCTCGATAGGTTTACTATGGTAAATGAAATCATTATTTAAACATATAAAGAATAAAAATAAATAAATAAATTATATATTTATATATTAAATAAAAGTTTAATACCAATCATAAAATATGGTTTTCATAAATGAAGTACTTTACAATCATGGTGATGGTAGGTCATACACACATAGAAGTAACATTTCAATTTTTCAACAATTATTATGGAAAGGTGGTAAGTAATTTTTATCATTATAGAATAATAATAAAGTCATAAATACTATTATATGTCTTTATATATACTTATATATATCTTTCATCTGGTGTGGTTATGAAAAGAGAGTCACATCTCTTTATGAAGGTTGTAACCCACGCCTACAGGAATGATGTTATCATCTTTCAGTGAGTGAAAATGTTGGAAATAAATTGGCATATTATCTTTTAATAATGATAAATAATTAATTAATTTCATAATTATTTCATTAATATCACATATATTCATTAACATTATCTTTATTACCTTTCATGTAAATCATTAGTGAAAGATGGATCAAATCTCTTAGAGATTCAGTTATATGCTTTACACCAAAGCAGCATTATCATATCTCCTAAGGAAAGGAAATTAAAAAGGTATATATTATATATTTTATAAATAAGTATAATTATGTTATAAATATCATATATATACTTTATATCCATCATCATACCAAACCTCGGTATATGGTAACAGAAAACTTAAGGGCATCGGTTCGCAAGGCGGTAGTCCACCATACACACAAATAATGATTTGATAAACCGTTTGATGGAAGTGGGGACACTTTTGGGTAATTTTAAAAACATAAAAACATATAAGTATATGGTATTTACAAGTGATATTATATAATCATGTTTTAATAACAATTGAATTAATTGGAGGAATAAATAAAATAAAAACTCTCATTGAAGAGTGTCACCTCTTCTTCGGGTAACGTCCTTAGGTTTTCACCAAAAGCATTCATAAGTTTATTATATCCTCAAAAGGGATTATAGTATTATGTTATTTTCAATATTAAGTGATTAGGGTATGTATTATTTGAACCATAAGAGTTTTAATGTGTGAAGAATAGAGGATATGGAGTGGCCTTTTATAATCAAGGTGAGTGGCACACCAATATTTTTTGAAAATAAAAAGGTGTACCCACATTTAACACATTACAAAATGGTATAAAATGGATTATTCTTAAGAATTATAAACTATAGAGTCTATTAGAGCTATAAAATTTATTTTATATAAATTTTTAGATCATTTTTACCCTTATCTTTTTATTTAATGCCCGGTAAATACATGTTTACCTTAGCCATACTAAATAAAATATGTTGTTTTTACTCTAAATTTTGATAAAAAAAATAAGTTTAACTTATTAGATAATATATATTATGAGGATTAATAATATGGAATACAGTTTACTAAATTCCATTTAGACGAGTGGAAAATTTTAATTTCAAATTAATCTCGAAAGCGTAATGATGAGATGATTTTTAATGAGAATATGTTCAAAGTTTTACAAAGTTTTTATATGAAAATTCAACATGAAAAATAATTATAATCACTTAAATTTGATTAATTAGTATTTAATTGAACTAATTTTACATTAATACAACTTTAAAATATAATTTAACCTTATAAATAATATAAACAAAAAAAATTCATTAAAAACTTTATATTTTGAAACTATTCATCAAAAATTGAAACTAATAATATAAATACCCAAAATTAAACCTAAGATAATTATGATATTATGATTTAAAAAATTAATTTCACTTTTTAAAATATATCTTCTTAAATTAGTAAAAAATAATTTTAAATTATGTTCACAATGCATAAATAATCTACCTTTTGAAAAAATACAGTTTTTCAAAAAAAATATCTTTCTCTTTCAAATAATTATTATTTTATTTCTAATAAATAGATATACATTGAACTAATTTTACACATGTTTAAGAAATAATATTTTAATAATTTAGTAATTAATATTCATACCCATGAACTTAATGGTTAGGTTATAATTGTACTATTTAAATAATTATATTTTAATAAAGTATCATGATTCCTTAAAACCGAGTGTTGTGTGAATTGAAAGTTATCAAAGAGATTGAATTTATATAAAAAATAAATATATCATAAATTCTAAGGTTGTTACATTATCTTTTATTTTTGGTGTTTCGTTTCATATATGATATTGAACATGGTGTTCCTCTTTTTAAAATCATGGGGCCTTACAAATATAATCACCTCCCACAGACTTGTGAGGGGGATGGTTCCGAACCCAACCCCCGCACATGAACATCATGATCATAGACCACATAATTGGAAATATCATCATTTTTGGGGATTTATGATGGATAAAATATATTTTCATTTCATTACCCTTTTATTTTTTTCCTTTAAATTATATAAACTGTAACAAAAATATATTCCTTAAAAAAGTGAATTGTAATTTATATGTTTTTAACCCAATGTTTCTAATGGTTTCATTTATGTAATTTCCATAAAATTTATTTTCCACAACGAGCCACAACTCAATTTGACCAACATCATTATCAATTTATTTTTCCTATATAATCAAATTAAAAAATGAAACAATAAATTACATAAAATTAAATAAAAATATATTTAATAAGTATTAAAATTATTACCATGTTAGATCTTTACCCAATAAAATTTAGGAACATTTTTGTGTGGGATGACCTGATTTTCCCTATTTGATGAGTTTTTTAGAATATTCCTCAAAAAAATGTGAATATTAATAAAAAATTCCTAATTTTTAATAAATTAATATCAATGTACAAATAAAATATCAAATACCATATGTGAATTGGAATGATGCCTATCTATAAAGAAAATCCACCTATTCTAGGGTTTCCCTTCAAGTGTATTTTTTTTACATTTAACAAAGACTCAAGGAGGTCTCATTGAACACACATCATAATCTGTACCAAAATTCCTTCCATTTTCCCCGTAATTTTCAAATTAAATTGATGCATAACCATTTAATTCACATCAAAATAGAAAAGAATCTACATATTAGATATAAAATAATAATAATACATACATTTGAGAGAATAATTAGGTAAAAATAATAAATATTAATTTTTGCATACTTTCAATTATTTGTAAAAAATATCATTCTTCCAATTGATGATAATATGCCTCAAATATATATGTTTGATTATAAGGGATGTCATAACACAAGATAATTAGCCCAAGATATTCCTATATAAGCATCCAACAACATTTTAGGCACCCCAAGCATGTAAAATGGAACAAAAACATTAAAATTTCTTATCATTTAGACCTATGATGTATTCATGTTTCATTTTTTCTAGTTATTATATAATTGTTTTCAATATATATATCAAAAAATTATTATATAAACGTAAAAATGATTTTATCATGTTAAAAATTACATCATAATAATTGTCACACTCCATCACCCTCATGATGGTAATCATGGAACCATATACTCAGTCCATGATTGCTCCTCAACTACTCCATGTAATCCATCAGACCTCTCTGGAGAAGTTTAAAATGCACTGAAAGTATGGAGCTTACCGAATCAATATGGGGGCATATCATAGGGAATAAGATTATTTATTGTGGATAATTATTGAAGTATGGATAATAACTAATATTGTAATGAGTGTATCGGATGGGTTACATGAACTCAGAGGATATGTAGAAGACCATATCATACCTTTAAAAAAAATCTTGGTATTTATACATCAAGAAAGAAAATAAAAAAACTTAGAACATGATATGTGATTTAAAATAACAATTTGTTTGTAAAATGTTTTACAATGATTAATTAAATTCATGTATTCTAAATAAGTAAATAAAAGATAAGTTAAATGAGTTTTCAATATAAAATCATTTATTTCATCATTAATCATATTAGGGCCATCCTCCACTATTAATATGATTTTATCATTTTTACCCTCCCTTGAAAGTCTAACTATTTCAATTTTATCATGTCTATTGGTTTAATATGGAGTATAATAATCCACCCATTATTGACTCTATCATCCACATAATATACCATTTTATCTTGTGGATCCAAAATACATGGATCATATTTTTCATGATCAATAGTACCAACCAACCAGGATAAGTTAACAAAAGTAAATTGTAACAAATAATTCCTTATACCACTATAAATATCATCCCAATTTTATTTGAATAATACAACTAAAAATTTTACTAGATAATTAAATTTGATAATTTTAATCAAAATTTCATAGTATATTAAGTCTTTAAATTCTGTTAAAGATGCACTATTCTGGGTTTTTGACCCTTTATCCTGAAAAACTTTATGAAATATAAAGACATTAATATTATAACCATCAAATCTACTATAGATTTTTAAAGGTCCTCAAGTAAAATATTTACAATCATCTATAAATATAGATTAATTATTACCATTCATGATATAAAAAAAATATTATTAGTTACATAAGATAATTATATCAACATATTATGAATAGGAAATTGATTGTGATCTTACCCAATGCACAAACCAATTAATAATGTATTTTTTAATGGTGTTAGTTATAAATTTCTCCTTTTCTGTTCATCTCTAAATTCGTATCTTTATTTGATATTCAATTCATTAGTTAAAGGATCTACAATATCTCTATTTAGTATCATGTATCTATGTGACTATATAAACTCTGTTTGTGACAATGAAATGAAGGATATTTTTCCAAATTGATGACTGAATGCTGTAAAGTTTAATGATTTGTTATATGATTGTAACAGATTTTCCTAATCATCAAAACATCCAAATCGATTGAATTGTATCTCAATATTATCTTAATACCTAAAATAAAAGGTGATACACTCTTCCAACATGAAATCATATGAAGTAGATCATTATGATTGATATTTTTTTTATAAATGACTTCAAATGACCTAGATACCTAATAAAAAAAATAAAATGGAAAAATCAACCACATATGTAATGAGTTTGAAAATTTTAATATAGTAATTGTAAAATATCAAGTTAAAATAACTCTGTATTGAATATATCTCATGATATTGTATGGGCTCTCCAAATTTAACTTCCTCAATTAAATGAAAAGTTAGATGAATTGTTAGAGTGAAAATGATGGGGTAAATATATTCTCTAAATGACAATGAAATTAAAAATAATTCTGAATTATTTTCATGCTCAATGGGGTTTAAGGGTTTCTCACAAATCTTTCTAATGAATATGAAAATATCAATTAAATTTCTATTATTTTATTTTCGTAAAAAAATATTTAATAAAAGGTAAAATTTTATCAATCAAAATTTGAGATTCATGGATTTTATTTCCACGTAACATACGATGTTCTAAGTTAACAAATATTGTAATTTTACTTGAGTATTCGTGAAGTATTATCACACCCCGACCAGTGTAATTAATTTATTTTATTATTTCCGTTGGTTTTTTACATTTTTTTGGGGTCCAGGTTGAGTCCCGGACAAAAATTTTGAGTGTTGTCAAAAAGTGTGTTTTTTTTGTTGATGTCGTTGGGTGCACGTGCAGAGTGCATTTTTAAAATCCCGTGTGACTTAACCTAGAAAACTGCGTGATCTTCCTATCTTACAAAAAAATTAAAATGGGTAATTTTGGTAATTTATTGTGTGATTTAGAAATTTTATGGTTGGTAATAATTTTCTTATTATTATTAATGTGAACTGAATATTTTTATTATTTATATTATTATCGGTGTGATTATTGTCATTCCTATTAGTGTTATTATTAATAAGGATTTATTATTATTATTATTAAAAAATCATTAATATCACCATATTATTATAATCATTAAAATGTTATTATTATTATTATTATTAATATTGAGATGAAATAAATTATTATTGTTATCAAATTTTATTATTATTAAGGATTTATTTTACAATTATTGTTTTAATTATTAGTATTATTATTCATATATATATATATATATTTAATTAAAATCATTAGGTTCTTTTTTTATTTGTTTTATCTTAGTTTTATTTCATTTTTTTAGGGTTTTCACCTTGTTTGTGTTTCCCCCCCTATGTGTTCTCTCCTTCCTCCCCTTTGCACATCTCCAGCCTTCCTATCCCCATCATGTTGCATGTTCCCCTCTCCTCTCCCTCTCACCGGTGCACCACCCAGCAGCCGACCTCCTTCGCTTCACCCTCTCCCAAACTCCCCAGCGCACCGCGACTCTCGGCCCGCCCTATACCCGCGACCAACTTCCCAGACACCTCCTTATTCGAGCTTCTAACTGCCCCGCACCTCCGGTCTCAGGCCGTCCAACAGTCTCACACCCATTATTCCATACACCCACTACACCAACCACCTCACACCCATTTCCGTGTTATTATGTCATCAAGAGTAGGCATTCCTTCAGGATGAGTCACACGTATAGTACGTTTTGGATTGTTCACGAGCTCCTAGGTTCTACCAATGTTTTCTTTAGTGCTTATTTGTATGCGGTGGATGATGGAGAAGCCTAGTTCGGTTGCGGGTCCCCGTTTTCTACTTTTCTATTTCCTTTATTGTGTGTTGTGTGTTGTGTGTGGTTTTTCCTCTTGACTAACAACAAAAATTTCGATTTCTAAATTGTTTGCAAAAATATTTTTATAATGTAATTCACATTTTTCCTTAAAACATTAAACTTGTTTTTAAATTAAGAAGGGAAATGGACCGTTACTTTTTTTGTAAGTGTAAGAATGTGGAAACCCATATTTTATATAATATAGTTCAAACCTGGAATTAGTAAAATATTTATTTAAAGGTAGTTCTTTGGGGATATTATGTTGGGCAGGCCTACTGAGTTTTAATACTCATGACTATAATTTTTTCCTTTTTTTAGTTTCTCTTTCAATTTCGACTCGAGATTGTTCATCATGGGAAAGATATGGTTGTGGTTTGGAGAGTGACTCTTGAGGTTAGGAGGTGTTTTTGGTCGTCGTCAGTTTAGTGTGTTGTTGTTGGTTATTCTTTCTTTATCGTGTCATTTATTCACTTTGCATTATTCGACTTTTTCTACTGGTTTATTTATTTTCATTAGGAGAAATCATTCCCTTTTGCCCTCTTTTGATTCCCTGGTGCTTGTCGCCAGCCCGGAAAGGTCGGAAATTCCTCTCGGGCCTTACCGCTGATTGGATCGGGTGACCGATTTAGGGGTTGACCCGGGTTGGTTCGTGACAAAATAGTTTCAGAGCTGGTCGGCTCCTGATCAGACCTTGTTTCTCATAGAGCCCATAGTTATTTGGTGTTTTCATGGTAAAAATATTAGGATTATTGGGACTCGAGTCATAAAAATGGGAAGGATTTCATGAACGCTTGCTCGTTTGGAACCTTGGGTTACCATGGGATTTCTAGGTTGTTGGTGTCTTTTTGGATCCATTGAATTGTTTTATATTGGGAAATGAAATGAGAGTTGGGGAAGTATCCTTGTGAGCTCGCAGGGCCTGGAAAGAAATGTGGAGTTAGGGACATTACCATAGAGTTTTCTTTGTGATAGTGGGGTGACTGGCGTTTCGCCGCCAAACATTTGTCAGAGTCACCCATCGGCACTAGTTTCCCTTAGTGAATCGTTTGGATCTTCTTTAATTCTAATAATTGTTTTGTAAAGTTTTATTTTGGAAAGTTTGAAAAGATGAATTTGAAATTGAAATGACCATGTTTTTATTAAGTTATTTGTTTCTTTGTTCCTTAGTGTTCTCCCACATAAAGGTTTTATTAATGCCCAAGGTGCTGCTTTGGGTGGTGTGCCCTTAGAAAATCCTCCAGTTGATCAACCTATAGAATATGTTCTAGAATTTCAGAATTGAAAACCTCCCCGATTTTATGGTCAGGAAGATCTCATTGAGGAAGAGGAGTGGTTGCAGAATATTTAGATGTACTTCAGTTTCATTGGATTGCCTAAGTCATTAAAGGTGATGTTGGATACCTATATGATTGAAGGTCAAAGCTAGAAATGGTGGAAGTCTGTGTCTCGAAGCAAGCCTTGAGAAGATCTCACATGGGAGTTCTCAAGTTTTCATTTATCCAACAATATTTCACTGAGTTAACAAAGAGGAGGAAGAGAATGGTGTTGTGTTTTGTTCAGTAGGGCGTTGAGTCAGTGCTAGAATTATATCAACGTTTCTTGGACTTAGTTCCGTAAGACCAATGGTTTGTTGCAAATGTTTCCAGAATGGCTCAAAAATTTGAGGATGGACTACGACCTGAACTATAGTCAAAAGTGTCATAGCTCAACCTAACCACATTCTCGGATGTTATAGGGAAATCCTTTCTGGATAAATCTGATTAAGCAGAATGACATGAGGGGGTGAATCCTCCCCCGATCTTTGGAATAAGAGAAAAGGATGACGATGGGAAGAATGGGAAGAAACCTGATGCTAGGGGCTCTAATAGAGGAATCAATATTCCTTCATAACTCCATTCATCTTATTCACAGTGCAATACCGTGATTTGTCACTGGTGAGGTAGGAAGGGACATAAGAGGCCGATGTGCCCAAGTGCTCTGAGATCTTGCCACACCTGTGGACATCTAGGTCACTTGAAGTGATTCTGTCGAGGTGTTTCCAAGAAGCACACTGAACCTAGGCCTGGGTCATCAAAGGTCACCTCATCCTGTCAGTAGGAGTAGGGAGATGTTTGGGGATCAGTTTTAGGTTTTCTCTTTGTAGTGTTCCTTGGATATATCGGTCATATCCTATAGTGTTTTGTGGTGTTTCTTTTCCTTCATTTTTAAGAATGGTTATTGTTGAACCTCTTTGAAGACATTATTTTTACGGAAGTGTGTTTGGTAAAATTCTAGTTTGTTCATTATTTTTGGGAATTTTTAAATCCTGACTATAAGGTAGGAGATGCTTCAATCATTGTTGCTCTAGCCATAGGTCTCATAATGAAGATGGTGCATTGTCAGGTGAACCCCAACCGTGAAAATGGTCCTTGTTTTAATTGTTTCCCTTAGTGTGTCATGGTTTGTATTCTTCTGAGGTTGTTGCGTTGTTGATATGGAATTGATGGTAGTTTTGATGCTCTATCAGTTTGGCCCTTACCTTCTTCCCCCTCATGGTGGGGTTTTTTGGTCTATGTGGGAATTTTTCAAGTTTGGTTAACCTTGTCAGTTCTTATGGTGGGGAGACCCACAGTGGGACTCACAGAATTACACTTCAAATAATTTAGTGTTAGCCTGATCCTTATGGAGGGGAGTCTATTCGGGCCCCCTTGTGTCAGTATCAGAGTTTTTTTAATGAATTTTTTAGTGGCGGGTGGCTCATACAGAACCACCTGATCCTAAGTTATTCCTCTTGAATAAATGTTGGGATTGGAGTACACCCAACGGTTCCATTTGACTTATATTATGGGAATAAACATTTGAAGTTGTTTAGATTTGTTCTATGGTTTAAATGGATGGTTTGGGTTCTGCATGGTGACTATTAAGGTGATCGGGTTTTAGGGATGAGTTGTGTGTCATGGGTTTTCAGTTTCTATATTGATCAATAAACAATATACGCTTAAACTATTGGTGGTGGGTGACACGTAAGAAGTTTTATAATTAGCTTTTGATCTTGTTGGGGCTTTCTAGGGGTGGAAAACGTTATGGTGGGATAATTTTCACACCCCGACCAGTCAAATTAATTTATTTTTATTATTTACATTGTTTTTAAAATTTTGTTGGGGTTCGGGTAGAGTCCCGAATGAAAATTTTGAGTGTTGTAAAAAATTACGTGTTTTAGGTTGACATCGTTGGGCGAACGGGTGGAGTGCATTTTGGAAATCCTGTGCAACTTCACCTAGACAATTGTGTTACCCACCTCCCTTCAAAAAATTTAAAACGGGAAATCTCTGTAATTTATTGTGTGTTTTAAAAATTTTATGGTTTTTAATAATTTTATTGTTATTATTAATGTTTTCACGACCCATCCCCCGATGCATGTGTCGTGAATACCCCAAGCACGCCTTCCATAGGCCATGGGCTGGAGACTAGCACCAAAGGAATAATTCCCTAAAACTGGGAAGGCATTGCCTTTAAAACCTATAAACACACAAAAGCAAGCACATAGTTAGATACGAAATACCAAGTAAATTGTATACCAAAAGAGTGCTGAAAGTAAAAGGGGCCAGAATACAATCCCAACTAGAAAGTACAAGTACAACTGTGATACAATAAAACTGAAGAAAAGGGAGAGTCATTTGTGTAGGATCGAAATAGTGATGTAGATGCTCAATATACAAGAGGGGGGGGTGAATTGTATACTTTAAAAATTCCTTTGGAACCTTTAAAGTTAGTTACAAATAACTATGTTTTCCTTGAGTCAAGGAAAGGGCTAGGTTTAACAAAGTTAAACTTAAGAAAATTCACAGCACCTCTAATATCAAATGAAAACTTGGAAAGAGATTCCGAAAGTAGGTTCCAGAAATATGGTTCTGGAAATTGAAACTTAACAAAAGTTACAATATGAGATTCTACCTTAAAGCGTATAGAATCTAAATGAAATAGAGTACAAGTAAGGAAGTATAAGAAAGTTATACTTTCCTTATAATACAAAATTCAGCGGAAATAAACAAGTAGTAGAACTACAAGTAACAAGATAATAGTCTTTTAACCCAAAGAGAAGGGTATCCAACAACCTTGGATAAAGGTACCTTGATTTATACTTTCAAGCAAGTCTGTCTTACCCACACCAGGGTAAGCCCTCGAAACGAGGATCGGAGTCTCTGTCTTGCTATCCCTGCAAGCCCTCAACTTCAAGGTAGTTGGCAACCTCTGTCTTCCTCAGAAAGGAAGCTCTCGAACTTCAAGGTAGTCGGCACCTCTTTCTTCCTATCCCCGGAAGCCCTCGAATGTAATCACCAAAATTCGGAGTCGCACGAATCTTTGAGAGTTAATAAGAGCCTCTCTCTCTAGAAATCACTTCAATCATGTAATCACATGAGTCGAAGATCAGTCAGCCTTTTTGCTAGCCTGTAGCCTGCAGCCTCGAGCTCTTTAAAATGAGCTCCTATTTATAGGTAAGGTCAGCCTCCTTCCCAACGGTCATATTTTCCTTGAAAATCGGAGGGACCTATACACGTGTAACTTAACCAACGGTTAGTTTTATAACAGAATAGACGACATCATTTTATAACAAAACAAGTGAAACAGAATGTATGACATCGTTTTAAAATTTAACTCAAAAGATTCAGAGTGAAGTTTCGGAGTGAAAGTTCGGAGTGTAAGGAAAATAATAAAGAGTAGTCAAAATATAAAGGCATAAGAAAAATAAAAGTTCGGAGTGAAGAATTCGGAGTCTGAATAAATTCAGGGTATAAAACAGAGATGATCAGATTCTATTTAATAGATGAATTCAGAATGCGAATTCGGAATGAGAATTTGTCATCAGAATTCATAGTGAGAATTCCTCATCAGAATTCATAATGGGATTTCATCGTTAGAATTCGTAATGAGAATTCGTATCCAGAATTCGGAATGAGAATTCAGCATCAGAATTCGTAATGAGAATTCGTCATTAGAATTCCTAATGAGAATTCGTCATTAGAATTTGTAATGAGAATTCAATGTCGAACTTCATAAGAATTCGTATCCTGAATCTGGAATAGAACTTAGTCATAGTTCATATCCGGAATTCGGAATGATACTTTATCACAGTTCTCATTCTGGATTTCAGAGTGAAACTTTATCACAGTTCTTGTCCAGAATTCGGATCCTAAAAATAGAATACCTCATATCAAAGATTCAAACAATTCTGAGAATATAGAAATGAATCCGAATTTTATACTTAGGAAAAATATGGATGAAAATATGATAAGGATAATTTTTCTTACAAAATCGAATTTCCTAATAAAATCAATTTTTCTTATAAAAGAAATTTTCCTTATAAAAGCAATTTTCCTTATAAAAGCAATTTTTCTTATAGAAGCAATTTTTCTTATAAAAGCAATTTTCCTTATAAAAGCAATTTTTCTTAAAGATAAGGTGTTTGTGATTTTCAAAACAAGAAGGAATGGAAATGACATAAGGAAAACCTTATTGACTCAACAATCTCCCCCTTTTTGGAAAGCACAAACATCCTTGAAAAAGAAATTCTAAGAAGAAAGAAACACATTAAGGCTTATCTCCCTTTTCTTTAAGGGTATTGATGAATACAACTAACTCCCCCTTAGGCTTTGAAACTCTAAGGATCGTATTCTTGATTTCCAGAGTGATATTTCATTATGAATAAGAATGTGTTCTTTAATGAAAAACTCCCCCTTAGATAAACTCTTATTAGAGTTTGTTTTCTTTCTCATCCTTTGTTAGGATTCTTTTTCCCTTTCATTATAGTTCTTTTCCTTCTCCCCCTTTGTGATTTTCAAAAATAATACAAGGGAATGGAAAATATAAAAAAGTACCTGAAAGATTAGTAGTAACAACAAAAAGAAACGAGCAAGCACAAATTTTTCATTAAGATTGAAAATTTCAACAACAAAAGAGTTAAGGTACAAAAAAAGATCAGATCTGTCTATTTGGGATCTTTTTCCTTTGCCATGAGACCCTTTAGAATGGTCTTTATCTTATTTAAGTCTTTATGATCTTCTTCATCTTGTTTCTCTAAGACCACTATTCTTGCAGATTGAGCTTCAATATTTCCTTCCTGGGCTTGAAGCATTTCTTCCCGAGCTTTGATCTTTTCTTCCTGAGCCTTCATCTTTTCTTGAAACTCAATCCGATGATCCCTTTCAAACTTCCAGTTTTGAGAGACAGAATTTAGCTTCCCATTCAGATCTCTGACTTCTTGAATCCGAAAGTTCTTTTCATCTGTCATCTTCTCTTCAAAGGAAGAAGTTAGCTCATTTATCTTCCTGTCCTCAGTCTCAAAGGCATCCTTGACATTGTCTTGAAATTCATCGAATAGTCTCATCTCTTCTACAGTATTCTTCGACCAGTTTGTCATCCTCTTGCAAGATTTTCTATGGGCTTCGTAGCCAACAAAGAACGTTTTGAACTGAGCCTCTATTTCAACACACTTGTACATAACCATATATACGGAGTCTGGTTTCTTATTTAAAGCATGTTGGAGCATCTGACATCTTGAGTCAATACTTGATAAGGTCGGAATGGTTCCCACCAACTTCTTTAAAGACTGGACAACAAAGTCATGCCCCACCGAAGATGACTCCGAATATGAAACTTTGCTTGGAAAATTTTCTTCTTTAAAAAGGTCAAGCTTTCTGTTTGAAGAACTACCAACTTCTTTTCTCTTCACCACTACTGAACCCGGAGTATCAGCAGAATTTTCTTTTCCTTGTCTTTTTTCGGAATAAAATCCTGTTTCGGAGTTTTCTTTTCACTATCAAAGTCTTGGAAAACATTATCTTCCTCATCAGCAACTTCCTGAACACCAACATCTACGTTTTCCATCTGAGCAATATCATGTAAAAGTTGTTCTTCTTCTCCATGATAAGCTACTTCTTCTTCTCCTTTCTCTTCTTCCATTGCTGGAGTAACTAGCTTCTAAGATTCAGCTTCTGAAGTTCGGAGCGATAAGTGTTCTGAAGGTGTCCCCTTATAATCATCTACTTGTTTCAACACATCTCCGGTTTCACCACTTCCTTCAGCAACATCTTCTTCTTCTTCCACTTGCTCAACTTTCTCACCTTGTTCAACTGGCTTAGCCACTGCCTCTTCCAAAGAAACAAATTCTCTTCCTGGAGTCTCAAGTAGAGATTCCAATGAAAAGGATCTCAGAACAGGAATGTTCGCAGAAACCATCTCATTGAATTTTGACAAATCCTGAGCTACCTCAGCCTCAGACATCTTCTTCTTGAGCTTCTTTTGTTTTGCTTGTTTTTCGAGCTCTTCTGCAGTTCTTTCTTTCAAGGCTTTAGCCTCCGCAGGGTCCAGGCCAAACTGAGGCTCCTCTTGCACTCTCTTTTCTTTCATCTCCCTCCATTTAGCAACAACCTCATCTGGGTAAGATTTATTCTTCTTTGGTTTGGAGGTGCAGAATGAACTTCCTTAGACTTTGGATCCTCGGCTTCTACTTCCACTTCTTTCAGCTTTCTCTTCCTTACGGGCTTAGAGGATTTCAGATCAGTAGCTTTCAGAACTGATTCTTTTTGAGCAGGTAGATCAATAAACTGTCCAGACTCCTTGTCAAAGGCTACATCCATTCTTTTGAGTGTGCCATCACTCGCCAGCATGATCTTGCAAACTCTTGGCTTAGATTTGCAAGCCTCCTTGAAAGACTCAAGGAACCGAACTATCAACTTGGAGAGGATTGCTGGATACATAATAATCTGAGCTCTCAGATTTCCTTTCTTCAAATTCTCAAGAGTGATAAGAATGTGCTTCATCAAATTAAACTTCCTCAGATTTATCAGAAAATCTAGGATGCAGATCTCACTCTTCTTCAAGCTATCTTTGTCACCTTTCCTCGGTACGATAAGACACTGTACCCATAACTCCAGAATCCAGAAATTTGTAGATAAACTAGCAATCTTCGGAGCCGTGTCATCTTCCAGTCCGAGAGTTTCTAAATCTTTTTCCTTGTTGAAGCTACCCTTAGAATCTGGAAACCCATGAGAAACAAACTCAGCTTCACCTTCATTCTTTAGCCCTACCAAGCTGGCAGCCATGGCATATAAAATCTTATAAGTCTTACCATAAGACTGAAAAGGCAATTTGTCCTTTCCATCTTCCTGAAGAAAAGAAACTGTCTCATAGAATTCAACAAGTAAGTCTGAATACACATCATCTTGGTTCACAGGTTTTCACACCGCAACATCTTCCCAACCATTTAGTTTGATATTATTGGAAATAAGAGAGTCGTATTGTTGAAGAAATCCGGATGGACCAGCCTCTCTCTGTATACTAACCACTTCGAAATCGGCTTGGAGGAAGACATGTCTTGTGAAGCTACTTCCACAGACATTCGGATATGAAGACCTATGAGAAGTTCGGAATTGAGAAAATTGAAGTTCGGAACGGCCTTAAAACAGATAGGAAGAGTTTCGAGATGCGAGAGCTTGAAAAACGATGTGGGGACAACTATTTGGGTCCCCTTTATATAGGCAATGAGATGACGGTTCAACTTCCACGATTGATCGAACGGTTGTGACAAGCTGAGATCAGATCTGACGGTCGAAAACCAATTCTCTTGAATCCGATCTTTTGAGGTTTTTATTTAAACAAAGAATTAAGAAAACTATAATCCGAAAACAAAATATAATAAAATTCCAGAAAGTAAAATATAACTACGAAAACTTGGGTAAGGAAATCATACCTTTCGGATTAGCTTAGGAGGATTATTCATAATGGGTAATATTCTTACGAAAACATCGAAAAACAACTTTATTATGAAAAGGAAAAATTCAGAAAACTCACTACGAAAAACAGACTCAGTACGGAAAACTCAGTATGAAAATTTCATTACAAAATTTTAAAAACGAAAAACTTATTATGGAATATTCGGTACTAAAATCCCGTTATGAAAATATCAATACAAAAATTTCCATTCCGGAATTTTCAATACGAACACTTTCATTCCAGAAGTATTCTATACGAAAATATCCATTCTGGAAAGTTTTAGTTCCGGAAATTCCATTCCGGAATTTTAATTTCAAAAAGTTTGAAAACAGTTTTTGAACAACTTTGTTAAACTAACAATCAAATGTACTCCCCCTATAAAAAGGAGTTTATTTCTGTAAGGAGATTTTTTCAACAGAAAGTTAATTAAGGAGGATTACCTTATGTTTATCATTCCTAACTTATGTTTAATGTATTCAAATCTATTAGAAGGTAAAGATTTTGTGAAAATATCAGCAGGTTGATCTTGCGTTCCGATAAACTGAAGAATAATATCTCCTTTAAGTGTGTGATCCCTAAGAAAGTGATGCCTAATATCTATGTGTTTTGCACGGGAGTGATGTAAAGGGTTCTTACTAAGAGCAATGGCACTAGTTTTATCACACAAAATTTGAGTTTTAGTAAAACTCAAGTCATATTCTATGAGTGTGTGTTGCATCCACAACACTTGAGCACAACAACTTTAAGCTGCTACATATTCATCTTCAGCAGTGGAGAGTGCTACAGAATGTTGCTTCTTGCAGGACCAAGAAACTAATTAATCTCCTAAGAAATGACAAGTTCCAGATGTACTTTTTCTATCCATTTTACATCCACCAAAGTCAGCATCAGAAAAGATTTTTAGGATAAAATCATTTCCAGAAGTATAAAATAATCCTAGATCCATGGTTCCCTTAAGGTAGCGAAAAATTCTTTTTACTGCCTTTAGGTGAGATTCCTTAGGATTGGATTGATATCTTTCACATAAGCATACTGAAAACATTATGTCTGGTCGACTAGCTGTTAAGTATAGTAGACTTCCTATCATACCTCTAAAAGATGTTTGATCTACTGGTTTCCCAGCTTCATCAAGATCTAAAGAATTTGAGGTACCAATGGGAGTACTAATACTTTTAGTGTTGTCAAAACCATACTTTTTAAGAATATCATTAATATATTTATGTTGAGATATGTAGGTTCCTTCTGGTTTTTGAGAAATTTGAAAACCAAGGAAAAATGTTAACTCACCCATCATACTCATTTCAAACTCAGATTTCATTAGACTTGCAAAAGAGTCAGTCAAAGATTGCTAAGTTGAACCAAATATGATGTCATCAACATTAATTTGAACAATCAAAACATTTTTCTTATATTTATTTATAAAAAGGGTTGGATCTAAATTTCCCTTAACATAGTTATTTTGAAGAAAAAATCCAGTGAGTCTATCATACCATTCTCGTGGGGCTTGTTTAAGGCCATACAATGCTTTGGTAAGTCTAAAAACATGATCAGGATGTTTTGTATCTTCAAATCCAGGAGGTTGTTCAACAAAAACTTCCTCTTGAACATAACTGTTAAGAAAAGAACATTTCACATCCATTTTAAAAAGTTTGAAATTAAAGAATGCCTCAAAGGCAAGTAGAATACGGATAGATTCAAGTCTAGCTACTGGAGCATAGGTTTCTTCATAGTCTATTCCCTCTTGCTGATTATAGCCTTTAGCAACAAGTCTAGCTTTATTTCTTAATATGACTCCATTTTCATCACATTTATTTCTGAAAACCCATTTTACTCCAATTACAGAAGTTTACTTAGGTCTTTCAACCAAGGTCCAGACTTTATTCCTTTCGAATTCATTTAGTTCATCTTGCATGGCTTTGATCCAATCATCATCACCTAAAGCTTCATCAGTGCTTTTAGGTTCTAATTGGGAAAGAAATGCTAGATGTTCTACTTTATTTCTTAAGGAACTTCTAGTCCTTACAGGTTGATTTACATCACCAATGATACAATCACTGGGATGATTCTTAAGAAATGCCTGATTTGGGTTTTGAAAATCCTGTTCATCAACATAGGGTAGAAAATCTTTTGGGGTAAATGTTTCAGGAATATCTTCTTGAACATTATCCTTATTAGAAGGTTCTTCTATCAAAGGTTGATAATTAGTTTTTGAAAACACATCTGAGGATGTAGGATGAGGTGTTTTAAAAACAAAAGGATCTGACTCATCAAATTTTACAGGTACTGTTTCTTCAATAGTACAAGTGTTTTTATTAAAAACTCTATAAGCCTTACATGTTGTGGAATAACCTAAGAAAATTCCTTCATCAGATTTTGGTGCGAATTTATGTAAGTTATCTTTAGTATTCAAAATGAATACTTTGCAACCAAAAACCTTGAAGTAGGATAGTCTTGGTTTTCTACCATTGCATAACTCATAAGGAGTTTTATTAAGAAAAGGTCTAATCAAAACTCGATTTATAGTATAACAAGCAGTAATTACAGCTTCACCCCAGAAATGTCTAGCAATATAATATTCACTCAACATGGTTCTAGTTATCTCTTGATGAATTCTATTTCTTCTTTCAACTACACCATTCTGTTGAGGAGTTCTAGGTGCTGAGAAATTGTGAGTAATACCTTTTCTACTACAAAAAGTTTCAAAATCAGAATTTTGAAATTCTCCTCCATGATCACTATGAATAGTTTTCAATGGAAGGTTTTTCTCATTTTTAACTTGAGCTCTAAAACTTTTGAAATAAGAAAAAGCTTCATATTTCTTTGCTAGAAAATAAACCCAAGTAAATCTAGTGTAATCATCAACTAGAACAAACACATAGTATTTGCCTCTAATACTTCCAGTTTGTGTTGGACCAAAAAGATCCATGTGAACTAACTGTAATTCATCGGTTGTTGAGACTTCACCGATTGATTTAAAACTAGATTTATGTTTCTTACCATATTGACAAGGATCACAAATTTTATAAGAATCAAATCTAAGCTTTGGTAGATCCTTAACTAGTTTCTTCTTAGAGAGTTTACATAAGTTCCTAAGGTTACAGTGACCTAGTCTTCTATGTCCTAACCAGGAATGAACTTCCATTGCACTAAGGCAAGGTAAATCTTGGCTTCTACGGTCTTCTAATTTTAAGGTGTAAACATTCTATTGCCTATTGGCTAAGAGAATAAATTCTTCCTTGAAATTGTGAACTAAGAATTTATCATTCCTAAAATTTACAAGGTAACCTTCATCACATAACTGACTTATGCTAATAAGGTTGTGCTTAAAACCCTTAACAAAAAGAACATTTGAAATCAAAGTTTTACCAAGAAAAACAATATTACTAATACCAACAATCTCACCCTTAGCATTATCTCCGAAAGTTACTTTTCCTCCTTTCGTTTTGATAATCTTTTCAAAATAGATTTTGTTACCAGTCATGTGCTGGGAACATCCACTATCCATATACCATGTATTGTTGCTGGTACTCTCTTTATTTTCCTGAAATCAAGAAGAAAATTAGACTTTCGGAATCCAAATTTTTTTGGATCTGAGATTTCAAGACAGTAAAATTTTAGGTACCCACATCTTCTTAGAAAATTAAGCTTTGTGAAATCCTAGAAATTGGGTTTTGTTTAAAGAACAATTCTTTTCCCAGTGACCACCACATTGACACTTGGTACAAAATGGGGCACTTTGAGGAACAAAATAATTGTTAACAAAAATTGGTTTTGCATGAGTATAACCAAATCCGGATTTATTTCTTAAAGGTCGTATTTGGGAATACATTTTATCAAAATTTTCCTTACCATGGGTAAAGTTTGATAAACACTTCTTTAAGGAAAAAATTTCAGACATGAGTTTTACAACCAAGTTTTTATCCTCAAAATAATTAGTTTTAGAACTAGAGCTAGGCTCAAAAACATTTTTATTAGAAATTACTTTTTCTAATTCTTTAGAAAGTTTGTTCTTCTCAGAACTTACTTCCTCAAGATTTTTTGAAATACTTTCAAAATCAGCATTTTTCTTATCAAGATCTTTAGAAAGATCTGATATCTCTTTTGTAAGAATAGAATTTCTAGAGTTTGCCTTATCAAGTTTCTTATTGAGTTTATAATTCTCAATCTCAAGAAGTTCAGAAAACCTAGAGACTTCTTCATAAGTAGGTAAAGTATTTTCTTCATTAGAAGATGATTCTTCATCAGAAGAATTATAATACTTACTATCATTAGAATTTAAAGAAACATTGGTCAATGATTTAGCATTTCGTACCTTAGCCATAAAACAATGATTATCAATAGGTAATATGGCTATAAGACCAAGATTCTTCTATCCTGAAGATTCATAATCAGAAGATTCATCTAAAGAGTCACCACCACAGGCACTCCAGGTGTCATTAGCTTTCAGAACTTTCTTAGCTTTTTCTTTATAATACTTCTTTCTGTTCCTGTCTGAATGTCTTTCTTTCCTTTCTTTCTTTTTGATCATAGGGCAATATGGTCTTATATGTCCAGCTCTCTTGCATTCATAACAAGTAAATTCTCCATTTTTCTATCTTTCCTATCCTTTTTCTTATACTTGGATTGGAAATTTCTCTGGCCAGCTATCTTCTTTATCCTTCGAGCAAGATTTGCTAATTCATTTTCTGATATTTCACTCTCACTAGAATCTGACTCAAATACCATCTTCTTAGACTTAGATCTGGTTACTCTCTCAGGAGTCTTAGCTTTCATATGATTTGATGTTGTTGTAAAAGCAACAGTACCATTTCCATTTTTCTTTTTGATGTTGTCAGCATCTCTCTTCATTCTGGTTTCATGTTGGAGAAGAGTTCCAAAAATCTCTTCAAGAGAAATCTGAGTCACTTTCCTGTTCTCATCTATAGCAGTTCTTTTGGATTCCCACTCATTTGGAATAATATCAACTATCTTATCCACAAGAGCTTCATCATCTAAACCTTTCTCTCCCATAGACTGTAGGTTGTTGACGATAGTCATAAATCTCTGTTGAACTTTACAGATTGGTTCTCCAAAAGGAAAATTGAAGCCATGATATTCAGCTCTAAGCATAGCTCTTATAGTCTCAATCACTTTAGAAGTCCCAAAGTGTGTAACCTATAACTTCTTCCAGATACAGTTAGCTGCTTCACAAGATGAAATTTGGCTATATATATTTCTTGTCATTGAACAAAGTAGAGTATTGTGTACCTTATAGTTGAGTTAATATTCCTGCTTTTCCTGGTTAGTAAATATTCTAACTTCCTTGTCAGGAATTTTATAATCAACAGTAAGCATAACAAAATTGTCCACTCCAGTATTGATAACAAAATTCTTCATTCTATCTCTCCAGTACTCATAATCATTACCATCAAATATTGGTGGTCTTGTAGGATTTATATTATCAATTGAACCAACATTAATTCCTACCATACTTATAATAACCTTCGGCACACAAACTTGTTAGTAGAAAAAAATTTGTAATAACAAAGTTTAGAATGGAAAAGTTCGGAATGAAAATGTGAGCAAGAAAAACTTATATGTGAGTATTAGTATTTCAGAGACCTCCTTTGATACCAATTGTAGGATCGAAGTAGTGATGTAGATGCCCAATATACAAGAGGGGGGTGAATTGTATACTTTAAAAATTCCTTTGGAACCTTTAAAGTTAGTTACAAATAACTATGTTTTCCTTGAGTCAAGGAAAGGGCTAGGTTTAACAAAGTTAAACTTAAGAAAATTCACAACACCTCTAATATCAAATGAAAACTTGGAAAGAGATTCAGAAAGTAGGTTCTAGAAATATGGTTCCGGAAATTGAAACATAACAAAAGTTACAAAATGAGATTCTACCTTAAAGCATATAGAATATAAATGAAATAGAGTACAAGTAAGTAAGTATAAGAAAGTTATACTTTCCTTATAATACAAAATGCAGCAGAAATAAACAAGTAGTATAACTACAAGTAACAAGATAATAGTATTTTAACCTAATGAGAAGGGTATCCAACAACCTTAGATAAAGGTCCCTTGATTTATACTTTCAAGCAAGTCTGTCTTACCCACACCAGGGTAAGCCCTCGATACGAAGATCGGAGTCTCTGTCTTGCTATCCCTACAAGCCCTCAACTTCAAGGTAGTTGGCAACCTTTGTCTTCCTCAGCAAGGAATCCCTCGAACTCTAAGGTAGTCGGCACCTCTGTCTTCCTATCCCCGGAAGCCCTCAAATGTAATCACCAACATTCGGAGTCGCACGAAGCTTTGAGAGTTAATAAGAGCCTCTCTCTCTAGAAATCACTTCAAGCATGTAATCACATGAGTCGAAGATCAGTCAGCCTTTTTGCTAGCCAGCATCCTGCATCCTCGAGCTCTTTCAAATGAGCTCTTATTTATAGGTAAGGTCAGCCTCCTTCCCAACGGTCATATTTTCCTTGAAAATCGGAGGGACCTGTACACGTGTAACTTAACCAACGGTTAGTTTTATAACAGAATAGACGACATCATTTTATAACAAAACAATTCAAATAGAATGTACGGCATCATTTTAAAATCTAACACAAAATATTCAGAGTGAAGGTTCGGAGTGAATGCTCGGAGTGTAAGGAAAATAATAAAGAGTAGTCAAAATATAAAGGCATAAGCAAAATAAAAGTTTGGAGTGAAGAATTCGGAGTCTGAATAAATTCAGAGTATAAAATAGAGATGATTAGATTCTGTTTAATAGATGAATTCAGAATGCGAATTCGGAATGAGAATTTGTTATTAGAATTCGTAGTGAGAATTCCTCATCAGAATTCGTAATGGGATTTCATCGTTAGAATTCGTAATGAGAATTCGTATCCAGAATTCGGAATGAGAATTCATCATCAGAATTCATAATGAGAATTCGTCATTAGAATTCATAATGAGAATTCGTCATTAGAATTCATAATGATAATTCAATGTCGAACTTCATAAGAATTCGTATCCTGAATCTGGAATAGAACTTAGTCAGAGTTCATATCCGGAATTTGGAAAGATACTTTATCACAGTTCTCATTCTGGATTTCAGAGTGAAACTTTATCACAGTTCTTGTCCAGAATTCGGATCCTAAAAACAGAATAACTCATATCAAAGTTTCAAACAATTCTGAGAATATAGAAATGAATCCGAATTTTATACTTAGGAAAAATATGGATGAAAATATGATAAGGATTATTTTTCTTACAAAAGCGAATTTCCTTATAAAAGCAATTTTTCTTATAAAAGCAATTTTTCTTATAAAATCAATTTTCCTTATAAAACCAATTTTTCTTAAAGATAAGGTGTTTGTGATTTTCAAAACAAGAAGGAATGGAAAAGTCATAAGGAAAACCTTATTGACTCAACAAGTTGTTGTGTCATCCTCTGAGATTCCTACCTAAAGGGTAGGTATAGATCACCTCCTCAGATCTCCTCGTCCATCTCCTCCATATACAGACTCGTCGTAAGGTCCACCTCCAGGTATTGTCCAGTCCTAGTATTCTCAGCCTCAGTCAGCGCCGCCCATTTTCTGCAACCAACACAATAAGGTTCGAGCATAGCCTATGCAGAGCTGAGTATAACGATACTCAGTAGGGACCCTAAGACCCTCAAGGTCTCACAAAATCCACCAAAGATAACCACAAATTAAGAAATCAATAGACAACCCTACTTAGGTATATGCCCATACATATACCTAAGTTATCAAGTAATCCATCTCAATCATTAAGAAACACAGAGGTTCTGACTCAGCTCACACCAGAATTTATTCTAGGGTAGTAACAAGTTACATTCCAAACACCTCAGCTGCTAGAGAACTCCTCCTCTATCGAGTATAGTGGGCATGTCACGTTGCAAAGAGGCGCTTCCCACTAACCTTGTACCGCTGAGGTACTCCTCCTGTCGAGTACCGTGAGTTTGCCACGTCACACAGAGGCGCTCCCCACCGTGGGTCTTCCGTGTCACATAGAGGCGCTCCCCCTCGTAGCCTACTGAGGTACTCCTCCTGTTGAGTGCCTTGGGTCTGCCGTGTCACCAAGGCACCCCCACCATGGGTCATTCGGGTCACCAAGGCGCTCCCAACTGGTCCTGTCGAGTCACTCAAAGTCAAAATGGTCAGCAGTCATCAAGTCTCAGCCAGTCGCAGGGATCTATACATATCTTGCTTGGGAAAACTACTTCCCAAGCCACATGTCAAATACTCCAACTGCCACGACGTCCCACGAAAAAGTTTATCAAAGGTTGGTCATGTCAAAGAGGTCTCAAAATAAAATACGGCATGTCAATCAGATGCCCGGTCTGTGAGTTATTAGTCTTTTAGTCCTGGGGGCCTGGTTGGATTCGCGCTTGATCCAAACTGACCGCTCCTCATCTTAATCCAAAAAATAGTGGGGTATCACTCAAAGGTACTGTCTCACTCCAAGATTTCTAGTGCCTCTGATGGTTCATCAATCGGACGTCTGGTGCAAAAGTTATGTCCAAAAGAAAGTAACTCGGGCGTAGTGGGTCTTGGTTCGGTTCAAGCCGGTCGGCCTGGCCCGTGAGGGCCGCGAGGGTGCCATAAGGGAAGATTGGCTGATGGGTACCGCAAGAGCGCAGACCGGTCGTGGGTACTATAAGGGTGCGAACCATCTGCGAGGCTGTGGATCGGTCGTGAGGGCGTGGACAGGCCGCAATAACGGTGGACCGGTCGCGCGGGCACAGACCGGCCGTGGGGCGGTGGACCAGCAGTGAGGTCGGGGACCATCCATGGGGGCCCAGATCAGCTGCGCGAGTGGCAGCCCTGCTGCACAGGCATAGACCGGCTGGGAGGTCACCGACCAGCCGCGAGGGCTGCGGACCGGCTGCAGGGCGGTGGTACGGCCACGAGTTGGCGGTCTAGCAGCAGTGGCTTGGTGGACGACCAGTCTACGGACGGCGGTGGCGGCTTGGCGGACTGCGGCGGCGGATCAGCGGATGGTGGTGGCGGCTCGGCAGACATTGGCGACGGTGGTGGTGAAGCTGCGAGGGGCGGAGCGGTGGGGCGCGAAGGTCGAGAGGCGGTGGTGGCCGCGGGGTGGTGTCATTACACCGTCACCTTCATCGTGTTCAACACAAAAAAATCATCAAAAGATTTATAGAGGGGTTGGGTCATGTTTGTTTGGCCCGTACCCTCCGTGTAATGGTGGTTGCAAACGACTCAACATAAACAAGAATGAATAATGTGGAACACTCCTGCAATGATTGTTCCCAACCCATAAAATAAATCATCTATGTTCTTAGTTTTAAAAGAAAGGAAGAACATGGGAAAATAATCATACACAAATTAAACCCCTACCATGGGTTTATTCATCAACATTGGCGTGAGAAGAAAGTATGGACGTCAATTCATCATAGATGAAGACATCCCACGTCAGAAGAAGATCCGAGGAAGAAGATCAAAGTTGAGGTCAACGTTCTTCATCGGTGGAGCGTTCTTCGTTGGCGGAGCATTCTTCATGGAAGAGTGCATTCTTCATTGAAGATCTTTCTCCCACCAAGAGCTCTCTCTCCTTCGCATATGAATGTTCTCAAAAGAAAAACCCACCAAAGAAAAAGTGTTTCCCCAATTTTAATTGCTGGAACAATTTGAAATTAGCTAAATTAATTAACTAAGTTGGACCAATTTAATGTGGTGCGTTGGCATAATTTAATGTGGAGAAAGCTCAAGAGTCTCCTCCACATTAATGAGAGAGTTGAGAAGTTTCTCCCTCATTAAGAGAGGTGTTCCAGAGGTTTGGGCCTTGGGTGGTCCCCACCACCATAACCTCTCATGGGAGGTTAGGCTCGAGTGGTCCCCACCATCATAACCTCTCATGGGAGGTTAGGATCAGGTGGTCCCCACCACCGTAACCTCTCATGAGAGGTTAAGGTTTTGTGGTCCCCACTACCAACTTCCACATGGAGTGGTAACAACAAATAAAATAAAATGTGTGCTTTATTTTATTTTATTATTTCCACGAAAAACCCAAAAACTAACATCCACCCTCGACCAACTGTAGTCGAGGTGAAAGCCTCTTTAAGAAAATACCGGCATTGTGAGTTCAACGGTTCCCTTAGATTTCAATTCCGAGCACCAGTTTAAAAGTTAGAAAGACCCACTTGCACGTTTACTAAACGTACCTGAAAAAAAGTTCAGAAATTCATTCTGGGAACAACTGACCTCGGAATCACGCGCCATAATTTTTTGCAGACTTGTAAAATTCCCATATAATTAAAAACAATTACATAGAAATTATGGGTTTTTACATTCTCCCCACCTCATTATTTACATCCCCATAATCCGCAACTGAAACTAAGGGAACAAGTGGCGGTACTGAGAACACATCTGAGCCTCCCACTCCCATGTGCCCTCCTGGAGGTTCTCGTGTGGCCATCGAACACACGCCAGAGGTATTGACCATCCACGAAGTACCTGCTCCTGTCAATACTCAATCTCTTCTGGAACCTCTTTAATGTTTCCCCATCATCGACATCCAACTCTTCATGGTCTATGATGTGAGAAGGTTCGTGGATGTATCTCCACAGCTGGGATACATGGAAGATGTCGTGGATCCAGTGCAACTGAGGTGGAAGAGCTAAGCGGTATTCCAACTTTCCAACTCTGTTGAGGACCTGAAAAGGTCCGATGAACGTCAGAGATAACTTGCTGCCTTGGCCAAATCTCCGTAGACCTCGTCAGGATGAGACCCGTAGAAAGACGTGGCACCATGCTCGAACTCTAGAGGCCTCCGTATCCTATCAGAATACAACTTTTGCCTGCTCTGTATAGTCTTCATCTACTCCAGGATGATCTTTACCTTCTCTGTGGTAGTCTTAACCATCTATGGTCCCACAGGTGTTGACTCCCCTGGTTTAGTCCAGCACAAGGGTGATCTGCAAGGTCGCCCGTACAACGCCTCAAAAGGTGTCATCCCTATGGTGGAGGGGTAGCTGTTTTTGTATACAAAATCCACCAAATTTAAATGATCCTCCCAACTGTGACCGAAGTCGAGAACACAAGCACACGGCATGTCCTCGAGGGTCTGAATGGTATGCTCTGTCTGGCCATCCGCCTGAGGATGGAAGGTGGTGCTCAAACAAAGTTGCATCCCGAAAGCCTCCTGCAACCCCTTCAATAGCTGGGAAGTAAAACGTGCATCATGATCGGATAGAATCGTCGAGGTTATACCAAGTAACCACACAATCTCTTGCACATAGAGGTGTCCCAAGCACTCTAATGAACCCTGCTCTCTGATTGGTTGGAAGTGGTCCAACTTAGTGAGTCGGTCGACGATCACCCAAATCGAGTCATGACCCCTAGATGTACGTGGAAGTTTTGTCATAATGTCCATGGATATCTCAACCCACTTCCACTCTGGGACCTCTAAAGGCTGAACCAAGCCAGCTAGTACTTGATGCTCTGCCTTCACTTGCTGACAATTGAGGCACCTAGAGAAAAACTCTACAACTGATTTCTTCACTCCCAACCACCAGTGCTATCGTCATAGATCCTGGTACATCTTCTCCACACCTAGATGTACCTCTAGAGGGTATGTGTGGAAATCCCTCAATACTTCCTCCTGAAGTGATACTGGTACCATGGTATGTCCTCTGAAGAGGATGACGTCCTCCCCACCTTCAGAAAATCCATCAGGTGCCAGTCCTGTGGATATCTGAGCACATCGTGCCTCGCAGTCAGCGTCCCCACACTGTGACTCCCTGACTCGCTAAATAAGTGGGGGAGTGATTGTATGAGACTGAAGGAAATATACTCCATATTTATCCAAAAGGATATCTATAAAGTGGACTACTGCTCCTTCACCTCACCTAGCAGCTGTATACCAGACCTCATACTGAGTGCATCTGCTACAACATTCCCCTTCCCAGGAGTATTGACTATCTCAAAGTCATATTCCTAGAGGAACTCAAGACAACATTTTTGTCTCAGGTTCAATTCCTTCTGAGAGAAGATATACCTGAGACTCTTGTGATCAGAGTACACATTAAAATGATTGCCCTTCAGATAGTGTCACCACATATTCAAGGTGAATACCACTACTGTGAACTCTAGGTCATGGTAAGTGTAGTTCTGATCGTGTTGTCCCAGCTATCACAAACCATAAGTGATCACTGCTCTCTCTTGCATCAAGACACACATGAGTCTGGTCCCTGATGCGTCGCAGTAAACTACATACTCTACACCCTCCTCTGGAAGCCTCAAGATGGGGGCACTAGTCAGCCTCTGCCTCAGCTCCTAAAAACTCCATTGGCATCTCTCCAACCACACGAAGGGTTTCCCCTTATTCTTCAAGGCTGATAGTGGTGCTGCAACTCTGGATAAATCTACCACAAACCTCCAGTAATATCCGAACAAACCTAGGAAACTTCGTACCTTCGTCACACTCCTAGGTGGCTCCCAAACAAGTACTACCTCAATATTAACTAAATTATACTGAAACTCCAGCCTCCGAGATTAAATTTCCTATAAAGTGAACCTCTCATATTCAAAACCGGTACTTCGAGATCTTACCATAAAGCTAGTTCTCTCGGAGTGTGTCTAGTACTACCAGCAACTGATAGGCATGCTCCTCCTCAGTAGTCAAGTAGATCAGAATTTTGTCGATGAAGACCACTACAAAGTGATCAAGGTATGGATGAAAGATACTGTTCATATGTCCCATGAACATTGTTGGAGCGTTGGTCACTCCGAACGGCATAACCAAGAACTCGTAATGCCCATACCAACATCTGAAGTCCATCTTCGTCACATCCTCGTCTCGCACTTTGAGCTGGTGATAGCCCGATCTGAGGTCTATCTTCAAGAACCATCGTGATCCCTTCAACTGATCAAAGAGGTTGTCAATCCTCGAGAGTGGGTACTTGTTCTTCACGGTCACCTGGTTCAGGTGCCGATAGTCGACACAAAGTCTCAAGCTCCCATCTTCCTTCTTGGCAAACAAAATCAGGGCTGACCAAGGTGAAACACTGGGTTTGATGAATCTCGTCCCATGTAAGTCCTCCAGCTATACCCGTAGCTCACGAAGCTCTATGGGATCCATCCGATATGATGGTGTAGATATCGGTGCCATCCTGGGGTACAAATCAATGTAAAAGTCCACCTCTTTGTGAGGAGGTCGACCCGGAACATCATTAGGGAAAACATCTGCGTACTAGTCCACCACTAAAGGATAGTTCGGACTCTTCACATGAACATCTCTGAGGGTAAGGCTAGACAACTAATGAGCGATCCACTGCACTCTTCTCCGGGTAAGTCCATCTTGCACTACAAAGGCTCCCTTCTCTCTGGTGAAGGTAAACCTGGTCCCATCCATGCAGACACACCGTACTTTGCACCTAATACAGTCAATCTAAGCATGGACTATAGCTATCCAGTCCATACCCAAAATGAGGTCGTAAGTCCTCGACACTGCTATTAGGAGATCCCAGCCGAATCTATAGCCTCCTAGAGTAAACTCGCACTTCCGGAACCAGTGTGTAATCATCGAATCTAATCTCGTGGAAGTATCTAGCCGTAAGGATCGAGCCAACGGCACTGTCAAAATCTCCGAGCTCTGAATGAGGGCAATGGAAATGAAAGAATGATTGGCACCAATGTCTATAAGTACTGTATCTAAGGTGGAGTAGACACATATTGTACCTCATATCATCTCCGGAGTGTCGTGATCATAAGCCTCAGCTTCCTGGAGCTGAGATCTCCCATGTCCACCTACCCCTTGCGGTCGGGGTGGACCTATTGTTGGTGGTGGCGGTAACATCTCAAATTGTTTCCCACTGCCAGTTGCACGACCAGCTCATCTACCATGTTTGGCTGCTCCCTGCGGACCTCCTCAATCGAACCTTTTTCTCTGCTTGGGTGGTCCTTCGACTGTCTGCTGATCATCTGAACGGTGGGTTAGACAGTCACGAGACATGTGACCCTGCCCACCACAAACGTAACATTACCTAATCCTAGAATGACTGGATCCGCTTCGGGTGCCCCTCACAACTAATCTTAATTCATGCAGTCGTCCACCTATAGGTATGGTCCTCTTAGAACTCTATGATTTTTGTCTTCTTCCAACTGCATAATACTCCGCTACGTAATGACTGGTAGTGGTTATCACTGTTGGTGACTACTTAGCAAGGAAACTCTCCACCAATAGATCTCTCTCTAACACCCCTGCCTGTGCCGGGATGCTGAATGAGATCACTGAATCCCTGATCGCCCGCCTGAGTCCCTGCTCGAAGGTCCAGGCCCTGAAGAATGGGTCCTGCACCATATTTGTGGAGTAGCGTGAGAGGTTAGTGAACCTTTCTGAGTATTGAGACATAGTCATGCTGCCCTTCTGCAGATGAAGAAGCTCATGTATTTGCACTATGCGAAGAGTCGTTGGGACAAACTCTGTCCTAAATAGGCTCTCGAAGTTTGCCCAGAGAAGCGTCACCTTGTCGTGAACCTGGATAATCAAGCTCCACAATCTTCCTACTACTGCCTGTAGAAGGCTGGCGGCAAGGATCACCATGAGATCAGCTGGTGTCCCTACCAGTCGAAAAACACTCACTACAGCCTCCAGCCAATCCTCAGCCGCATGTGGGTCCATCTCTCCCCTAAACCTGGGTGACCTCTGGCGCTTGAACACATGCAACGTGCTCAAGAGGCCTGCACCGTCTGCTGCTGGGGCTGGTGGCATTGGTGGCCCAACAGGGAGTGGTACCATGGGTGCCTCCACTGGTGCCTCCACCGGAAAAGGGCCCTACACCGAGGCCTCATCGCTCGGTGGGATATTAGTGAGTACAACTCTCGTAACTCTATCTGGTTGTCTACGTGGAGGCATCCTGAAAAGAAATAGGTATTCCACGGTCAAAAGTTATACCTTCTGAGCTGAAAGTTATACCTAGTGAGTTGACTCAAAAGATCACAAAGAAAACTTTTGAAAACACACACGCAATCAGTGTTTTCATACACTGAGTTGGAAATCAGAAGTCAGGGTCTTGGTGTATGGATATGTCGGTTGCCGTACCTACACTAGACTCCCTAAAATGAAAACCGCACTCATTACCCTAAAAAATATTGATTCATATAAAAGATCAGAGTCATAGTTATTTGGTAGAAACGACTCCTCTGATACCAATTTGTCACAACCCATCCCCTAGGGCACATGCCATGACTACCCCAAGCCTATATTCCATAGGCTAGGGGCTGGAGACTAGCACCAAAGGCATAATTCTCTAAATTGGGAAGGAATTTCCTTTTAAACCTGTAAACACACACACAAGAAAGAACACAGCTGGATACGAAATACCAAGTAAACTGTATAACAAAAGAGTGCTAAAAGTAAAAGGGTCCATAATACAAGACCAACTGGAAAGTACAAGTACAACTATGATACAATACAAATGAAGAAAAGGGAAAGTCAGTTTTTTTGTTTTCCTCTGAGATTCCTACCTGAAGGGTAGGTACAGATCACCTTCTCAGAACTCCTTGACTGTCTGTATCCTCTGTGCACCGACTCGTCATAAGGTCCACCTCCAGGTATCATCCAGACCTAGTACTCTCGGCCTCAGTCAGCATTGTCCATTGTCTGCATCCAACACAACAAGGTGTGGGCATATCCCGTGCAGGGGTGAGTATAACGATACTTAGTAGGGACCCTGAGACCCTCAAGGTCTCAAAAAATCCACCAAGGATAACCACAAAGTAAGAAATCAACAGATAACCCTAATTAGGTATATTCCCATACATATACCTAAGTCATCAAGTAATCTATCTCAATCATGAAGAAACATATAGGTTATGACTCATCTCACACCGGGATGTATTCTAGGGTAGTAACAAGTTACATTATGAACACCTCAACTGCTGGAGAACTCCTCCTATATCGAGTACAGTGGGCATGCCATGTCACATAGAGGTTCTTCCCAATAACCTTGGACTGCTATGGTACTCCTCCTATCGAGTATCGTGGGTATACCACATCACACAGAGGTGCTCCCCACCGTGGGTCTGCCACGTCACACAGAGGCACTACCCTTCGTATCCTGCTATGGTACCCCTCCTGTCGAGTAGTATGGGTCTGCTGTGTCACCAAGGCACTCCCCACCATGGGTCTGCCGCATCATCAAGGAGCTCCCCACTGGGCCAATCAAGTCACTTCGAGTCGAAATGGTCAGAATTCGTCAAGTCTCATCCATTCGCATGGTTTCGTATGTATCTTGCTAGGGGAAACCACTTCCCAAGCCATAGTTCAAATACTCCAACTGTCACGAAGTCCCACAAAAAAGTTTCTCAAAGGTCTGTCATGTCATATGGGTCTCAACATAAAAGACGACGTGTTAATTGGACACTCGGTCTATGAGTTATTAGCCATTTAGTCCCGGGGGGCCGGTTGGATTCATTATTGATCCAACCTAACCGTTCCACATATTAAT
The DNA here is from genome assembly GCA_963277665.1 of Viscum album. Lineage (NCBI taxonomy): Eukaryota > Viridiplantae > Streptophyta > Magnoliopsida > Santalales > Viscaceae > Viscum > Viscum album. The sequence continues at coordinate 1,813,173,007 of OY728142.1, read as the reverse complement.
CCAAAACAAAGTGGGGTATCACTCAAATGGACCATCTCGCTCCAAGATTTCCAGCACCGCTACCGGTTCAGCAAACAGATATCTGGTTCCAAAGTTATGGCCAAAAGAAAGTAATTGGGTCGTAGTGGGCCTGGTTCTGGTCCAACATGGTCAGACCAACCTAACCCGACCCGGCCTGGGTCGACCCGATTTGGGTCGACCCGGTCCGCAGATCGGCCTGTCCCGCAAGGGCTGTGAGGGTGCCGCGAGGGCAGCTTGGCCATGGGGTACCTCGAGAGTGAGGACCCGCTCGGGTACTACGAGGGCATGGACCGGTCGCGAGGGCGTGGAACGGCCATGAGGGAACAGACTGACTGCGAGGGAAGCGAACCGGCAGCGAGGGAACGGACCGGCCGTGGGGTCGGCGGACCGGCGGCGGGGGCGGCAGACCGGCCTCGGGGTCGTGGACCGGCCGCGGGGGTGCGGACCAGCTGCAAGGCGGCGGAAGGTGGACCGGCCGCGGGCCGGTGGTCTGGTCGTGGGTCGGTGGACCGGCTGCGGGGCAGTGGTCTATCCTCGGGATGGTGGTCTGGTGGTAGTAGCTCGGCGGATCATGGCGGCGGCGCGGCGGAGGGTGGCAACGGCGGTGGTAGAGCTGTGAGTGGCGGAGCCACAGGGCGCAGAGGGCGCGATGTGGCGGTGGCTGCGGGGCGGTGTCGTTGAGCCTTCACCTTCATCATGTTCAACACCACAAATCATCACAAGATTTGCAGAGGGTTTGGGCCATGTTTGTTTGGCTTGTTCCCTCCACGTTAAGATGGTAGAAAACAGCTCAACATAAACAAGAATGAAGAACTTCAAACCCTACCACAATGATTGTTCCCAACCCGCAAAAGAAATCATCCATGTTCTTAGTTTTAAAATAAAGGAAGAACATGGGACAATAATCATACAAAAATTAAACCCCTGCCTTGGGTTGTTCGTTGAAGTTGGCACGAGAAGGAAGTATGGATGTTGATTCGTCGTAGATGAAGACGTCCCACGTCAGAAGAAGTCCCGAGGAAGAATCTCGAAGTTGAGGTCGGCGTTCTTCATCGGCGGAGTGTCCTTCGTTGGCAGTGCCTTCTTCATGGAATAACGCATTCTTCATTGGAGAGCTTTCTCCCACCAAGATCCCTCTCTCCTTTTCCAATGAATGTTCTCAAAATAAAATCTCACCAAAAGAAAAAGTGTTTCCCCAATTTTAATTTTTGGAATAATTTAAAATTAGCTAAATTAATTGACTAAGTTTGAATAATTTAATGTGGTGTGTTGGTCTAATTTAATATGGAGAAAGTTTAAGAGACTCCTCCACATTAATGAGGGAGTTGAGAAGTTTCTACCTCATTAAGAGGGGTGTTCAAGAGGTTTAGGCCTCGGGTGGTCCCCTCCACCATAACCTCTTATGGGAGGTTAAGGTTCGGTGGTCCCCACTACCAACTTCCACATGGAGTGGTTACTACAAATAAAATAAAATGTGTGATTTATTTTATTTTATTATTACCACGAAAAACCCAAAAACTAACTTCCACCCTCGACCAACTATCGTCGAGATGAAAGTCTCTTTAAGCGAATATCGGTGCTACGAGTTTAACGGTTCCCTCGGATTTCAATTCCGATAATCAGTTCAAAAGTTAGAAAGACCCACTCACACGTTTACTGAACTTACTTGAAAAAAATTTCAGCAATTCATTCAGGGCACTCCGGGCCTTGGAATCACGCACCATCAATTTTCGAGGACTCGTAAAATTTCCATTTAATTAAAAAATTACATGGAAATTATAGGTCTTTACAAATGTGAACTGAATATTTTTATTATTTTTATTATTATAGGTGTGATTATTGTTATTCCTATTAGTGTTATTATTAATAAAGCTTTATTATTATTATTATTAAAAAGTTTCATTAATATCACCATATTATCATAATCATTAAAATTTTATTATTATTTTTATTAATATTAATGAGATGAAATAAGTTATTATTGTTACCAAATATTATTATTATTATTATTAAGGTTTTATTTTACTATTTTTGTATTTAATTATTAGTATTATTATTAATATGTATATATATATATATATATATATATTTAATTACTATCATTAGGTTCTTTTTTTCTTATCTTTGTTTTGTTTAATTTTTTGGGTTTTTACCTTGTTTGCACTGCGCTGTAGAGCCTCCCCCCCCCCCTCCACCCACACGTTCTATCCTTCCTCCCCTTTGCATGCCGCCAGCCTTCCTCTCCCCATCATGCTTCATATTCCACTCTCCTCTTCCTCTCACTAGTGTACCACCCAGTAGACGGCCTCCTTCACCGCACCCTCTCCCCAAATCCCCAGTGTGCCACAACTCTCAGCCCGCCTTGCACCCACGACCAGTTTCTCGACCACCTCCCTATTCGTGCATCTAGCCACCCCACACCTCCAACCTCAGGCCATCCAATTTCCACGCACCCTCTACATCATCCACCCACTACATCAACTGACTCCCCTTCCCCTGTCATGGTGCCTTCATCCTCCATATTCCCTCCCTGCGTAGTGAGACCTCTGGCGCGCCACCCCCTAACTCATGGTCAACCTTCCTTCTCTGGCTATCTCCACTCCCAGCGTCACCCTACAGCCAGCCTCACCTTCCCTACTCACCCCCCCCCCCATCCAACCGCCACAGCTGCCACCTCCCTCTCTAGTCAGAGCAGCCCCTCCCGGCGACCCTCCCCCTGTCGGCCGGTGATTTCCCCCCTTTCGGCCTCTTTTCTAGGATTACATCTCTGGTGTGCTACCTCACTAGTGTGACCCTCTTTTGATGGAATTTTTCTATTCTAGGTGTGTGAATCCAATATCAGGACCCCTTCAGGTGGGTTATGGTGTTCGCTGCCAAAGGAGAGGGTTTCAGACAATGTCGGGATATCACTGCCTTTCTATGTGAAGGTTTTATTCCTATTCTTTGGTTTCGCGCATTTAAAAAATTGAGAGTATTTATATGTTTGGAGCCTTAGATCTTATTTTTTAGTGCATTGGTCTTTATCAGTTGATTTCGGGTTGTCGTCGGCAAGGTTACCAAGCGGCGAATGTTGACTTGGTTCTCAGTCGAGGTAAGATCACTTTCTTTCCCCTTTGAATTTAGTAATGCTTTGATTGATTTTATTTTTTTCCAACTTCATTCGTATTAATTATTATTTTTGATTTCTAAAATGATTTTTCTGGAGGGAATTATTTTTTTGAGGTATCAAAACATTGTTTGGATAATTATTTTACCACCCTAAGTGATTTGGCATGTTTTGTGATTAATAAGTTTGGTGAAAAGATTATCTTTTAAAGGAACTTAGTTTTCATTTTATGTTTTGTAGCCTGATAATGTGAATTAAGGTGAATTTTTATGGAATACAGTTGTGTGATGTTTAATAGTTTCTATTAAACTCTGCAACTTATTATTTTTACAATTCAAGTGGTGCGTGTTCTGATATGATGTGTTGAGAGTGCGCGTTTAATTATAAAATTTGGTTTTGAAAAGGTTTTGGATGTGTAATGTCGTGGGTTCCTCTTTGGAATTGTTTTATAAATTAAAAAGTGATTTATTAAATAGTACAGACAGTGAGAATAATGTTTTGAAAGAATGTCGAGGTGGTTTTTGTGTTGTTTGTTCATTTGGATTTTTTAGTCTGTGTTTATGTATTTTAGTTGTTGTTCATTTGTTGCAGCGCATTTGTGAGTTAATTCCACGAAACTACGGTCGTCAGCTTTCATGTGCTTATGAACTCACTTGAGACATGTCGCGTCATCGTGTTTGGACTATGGGTCAAGGTAGGTCCCCCACTGCACTCACCATTAAATTCAAAATTTATCAATTGCTTGATATTTCATTGATTTTCAATAAATGATAAATAGTATTAGATAATTAATTTTGGAATAATTTCATGATGAAAACAAATCTGTTTATTTTTTACACGACACTTGAATTATTTTCTAGATGAATTGACACACAGTAGTGAAGGAATGCTTGTTTGGCCTTTGAACATAATTTATGGATTTTCAACTGTGGTTTTGGTCTGTTGGTAAATGTTTTCTTCTGATGCGTTAGCAAATGTTTTGGTTGCTCTTGGGAAATGGTGTTTCTTTTAAACGTTTAAAAATTCTTGTTTGGAACTTTTATAAAATAAATTATTTTGAAAAACATTATTTGAGGTGACACAGGGGTGATATTTTTGTGTATATTTATTGTGTGAGTTGTGTGTGATGTTTCTGCATCATGATTGGTTTATTGACATTATTGAATCACCCCCTTTTTATTACACGTGTTGGCATGGGGACTTGGCATAGTAAGTGAATATTCTTAGAACAATTATTGCACTAGTTTATAATACACACTGGCTAGTGACCCTTAGTATAGACTTTGCTCTTCTAGGTGATTGGGCCCCTCGATTAGGCCAGGTAGTGAAAAATTGATCATTTGGGAATTATGACATCATCGAGAGTAGGCATGCCTTCAGGATGAGTCACACTTATAGTATGTTCTGTATTGTTCACGAGCACCTAGGTTCGACCCATGTTTTAATTAGTGCTTATTTTTATGTGGCGGATGATTAAGAGGCCCAGTTCAGTTGATGGTTCTCATTTTCTACTTTTCCATTTCCCTTATTGTTTTTTTTTTTGTGTTGTGTGTGGTTTTTCCTCTTGACGAACAAATAAAATTAGGATTTCTAAACTTTTCACAAAAATGTTTTTAAAATTTAATGCACCATTTCCCTTCAAACATTGAACTTATTTTTAAAATAGAAAGGGAAATGAACCGTTACTTATTTTGGAAATGTAATCATGTGGAAACCAAGATTTTATATAATTTAGTTCAAACCTATAATTAGTAAATTATATATTTAAAGGTAGAACTTTGGGGATAGTTTGTTGGGAACGCCTACTGGGTTTTAATACTCCCGCCTATAGTGTTTTCTTGTTTTTAGTTTCTATTATAGGTTCAAATCGAGCTTGTTCACCATGGGTGAGAGCTAGTTATGGTTTGGAGAGTGACTATCGAGGTCATGATGATTTTTTGGTCTTGGTCAGGTTAGTGTGTTGTTGTTGGTTGTTCTTTCTTTATCGTGTTGTTTATTCACTTTATGTTATTATTGCTTTTCCACTACTTTATTTATTTTTTATTCGGAGTAATCATTCCCTATTTCCCTCTGTTGATGCCCTGGAACTTATTGCCAGCCCGGGAGGATTGGGAACGCCTCTCAGTCCTTGCCGCGGATTGGCTCGGGTGACCGGTTTTGTGTCAACCTGGGTTGGATTGTGACATGTGCTTTTATATTTTCCAATATTTAAACTAAAACATATATTTTATTTATTTTTCAATACTAAAAATACTGCAGGATACTTTTTAATAACATGTTCTTGCATATCACAATTCATATTAATTTCTTCTAAGTCCTTATGAGCATTAAAATGAACTTTTTAACTTCAAAACTCATTCAATATTTTGAAATAAAAATTATCACATATATTATTTTCAATTTTCATAATATCAACATTATTATGTAACAATTGAATTTCTTAATAAGGATTCTTAAAAAAAATATTTTTTACTTCCATTTTTGGGTACCAATTTTATCATATGATATTTGAACTCATTTTTTTGATACCATAAACCGATACTCTTTCCAAAAAATTTCATAAATAGTAGGTAATTAAGACCTTATTTCTAAACTTTATAACTATTTTTGTGGTTTCCCTAACTCATTATTCCATTGAATCGTGACTCATTAAACCAATATCAGTGAGACGTATCTGAGAATCTATGATGACGTATGAAATACCACTTTGATATATATGGAGGTTTTCTTAACTCGGATTCAAAGTTCCAAATTGGATATGCCTAACCAGTGTGGGTGTTCCAACCATACATGTTTCCTAGTTTAGGAAAATCATTAGTCATTCACATTAAAGAAACACAAGTTTTGAAAATTGTGGTTGTAAATACAACATATACATCTACATAATTATCCCATAACTCATTCAATTATTTTATAAGATGTCGGGGGTATAAACCAATGTCATTTATTGGAAAAAAATTCATGTAATGATCATTAAAATATTTAATGAAGTTTTCTTATAAAATATTTATGTATTTATATTTTAAGGGATCAAAATAATTGGCCATGTGTTATAAGTTCAACTTAGAGTCTTGAATGGAGTCAATCCATCAGTATCCAATCCCATATTCACATAACTTAGTCATGAATGTTAAATTGGATTTAATTAATAAAATAATTTCCTTTGTTTAAATAAATTGGGTGTCATATAAACTAGTCATTGTTGTTTTCTATAGTTTACCAATTCATTTTCTTTACCATTATAGAAGTTATGAACAATATTTTCATTATTAATTTTAGGGAAAATAACAAAAAATATTCAAAATATTATTATTTATATTATTTTCAATATTAAAATCATTCAAAATTTAATCATGATTCACAAATTTCTATATATAAAGATAACATTTTTATATGATTTTCTATATGAATTTTCTACTAGATAAAACAAATAGTCATTGGGACATGCATGTGTTTTTGTATAACTGAGCCCATGTTTTTTAATAAATTTATTAATCTCATCAAATTATTGATGGATTTTATATTGAACAAATTAATCATCTAGAAACTCATATATCATCAACATTACTTTATATGTAATTCCACATAAGTAATTTATATAATACAACTTCATTAGAAAGGAAAATGTTTTATATTTGATGTATCCTTCCAACAGATCATGATTTCTATATTAAATTAATTCATTAAACTCATTTGATTTCTCAGTTATTATCTCTCTTGTATAAATCAATAAAATATTAGAATGAGATTTATTTGATACATCCTTCCAACAGATCATGATTTCCATTTTCAATTAATTAATTAAACTCATTTTATTTCTTAGTTATTGTCTCTCTTGTATAAATCAATAAACAAATTATAATGAGACTTCATTAATATGTTATAGTCATTGTCATTATGTATTGTAGTGCAGAAAACATCATAAATCGTGTTCTGAAATTCATTATCCACTATTAGAGATGTAGTTTATTCATTCTAATGATAGTCACAAGACAAACTTCTTTACGATATATAATTCCCCATGCTAAATCAATCTCATGTATCAAGTAGAAAATATTTTTGTATCAAGTTATAATAAACATCATGTCTTTTCAACCATCATCTTAAATTACATTCAAGAATCAGACATTTTATTCCTCTATCCACATATCAAATTTCAATTACAAAAATGTAAAACAACTCCAAACCCTTAAGATATTAATGTATATTTTAGAGTAAAGTAATCAAACATTTATCCATTTGTATGTTATTGAAAAATATCTAAATAAAAAACATAAATCTAATTAATTAAATAAATTCATTTTAAAAATAAAACATAATCATTATAGAATAAAAAATATTAATATCAGAAATAATATTAGCATTTATAAAATTTGATTAAGAAAAAATAATCAAATATAATATAATTATAATCATTTTATAATATGATTTTATATTTTAATATATAAATATCTCATATAACATATTGAAAAAAAATTACACATCACATAAACAAAAACCACATAAATTTTGTGAAAATCACATCTTATTGTCTAAGTGAATCATAAGTGAACATCTATTTTGGTTTTCTTCATTTGTTAGTTTTATTTTAATTATTTGTTTTGAAACTATTTCATTTAAAATATTGGTTATATACATATATATTTAATATTTAAAATAAATCCCAATCATATAATGTTCTATAATTAAAAATATTTAAATTAAAATACTATAAGATTAATTGAATAATAAAACCATTAAAAATGCATAATTGTGATTTAGGGATCACATAATTAATAAAAAAAATTAACTAAATAAAAAAACATTGAATATAAAAACTCCCACTAAAAATTCTTTACTCTTTTATTATATTAAATCATCACTAATAAATGGGAAAAAGTTAGGATTTATAAAAAACATGTATATGATCTGTATATAAGTAGAAAATATTTAACTTATATATGTGTGTGTGTGTGTTTTTGTGTGTGTGTGTGTGTTGTGTGTGTTTGTGTTTTGAATATATATGTACCTGTTCTATATATTGTATATCTATAAATGTTCAAAATATGTGTATATATGTTCTATATATAAACCGAACATATTTATGTTTATATATATATATATATATCCAATGTTTATTTGTATATTATATATATATATATTGTATATATATTATACACACACATATATATAATGATTATATACATGTATATGTCTTATATATATAAAATCCATATATAAATACATTTTTTCATATATTAAAAAATATTTGTGCTAATTTAATTTTCTTGTTACCTATATCATATTTCATTTTGGTAGTTTTATTTTAATGGTACTTTGTAAGGAATACATCTTTCAAAACCTAATCTATCAAAATTTGGAACACATAATTATGCACAAGTGTGTGTATAAGTAAAATATATGTACTCATGGTATGGGGTAGATGTCAGAGGAGGGTTATGGAGAAGAGGATTCCATTGAGGGTAGAATGTAATTTGATGGTCTTCAAGAGGTTACGAAGCAGATGGAGGTGCTTCGAGAGTGGATTATATTGTCTGAGGTTTATCGTGAAGAGAGGACATCATGGATGGCATGATGTTGGAGGGTCATTGGGAGTGAGGTTCAGAGGGGAGGGTGTGATTAGGGCTTGAACTGAGGGAGGATAAAGAAAGGGGGTCGTCCAACTAATATTGGATATTTATTAGAAAAAATAGTTAATTATTATATTATTTTAAGAAAAACCACAAATAATTAATTATATGTAGTTTTATTTACACCACTGCTAATAAATTGATAGAAATTACATTTTCTCTAATTAGCATCATTTTCATATTACCTCCAAAAATATATGATTTTTTATAGTATACATGCATTTAATCATACTAATTCAATATAGTTACCATATATCTTACTTTTTATTCAAAATAAATAATCATATATCTGTTAAAATCAAAATTCGACAAATCAAAAAAATATACCTAGCCACCCCATTATTATCTCTGGATCAAGGATGAAATAATAAAGGGGTTAATGTATAATGGTTCACATGGTAGGTATCATATAGACCTTAGGTAATGGGGTCTCATATGAAATATATACACCTAATTATATGAATTATTTTATGAAATTATATGTGAAATACTTTAGTGGTTTAGTCAATATATATAGTAAATCTCAGCTCATTATCTCTTGAGTTTGTTTTTTATGAAATAAGACTCATGTAGATAAAATATTAATATATCATCAAAAATAATTGCACTCATTTAGGGAAAACACAAATTCATACATTGAATGTCTTCTATTACTCCAATGTTCAATAAAAACATGTGGCATATATGGATAAATCATAAACTATAAAGGTCATAAAATTTTAATTTATTAGTTTTCTAATTTTCAAGGTAATTTTGGGGATTTCAATCGTGAGAGGTAAAATGATAATTTATTAGAGTAGATGACTCTGGAATTTTTAATCTAATTTTATTTATCTTTGAACATGGTTATTACCATGGGGATGAAGTGTAACATTAATTTGATGAGTTTTTATTATAACATATTTCATAGTTAATTAATTAGTTATTTAAAAGGGTTATGTGTGTGTATTATATATTTTGTGAAAAAACGAATTAGCCTATAAAATGATTCCAAAATAATCTTAGGAATACACCATTGATTCAATACCATGGTATCTTCCTTCATGTATATGTTTTTTATCATTCATATCACTTAGAATTTTTACACATTTTTTATTTGAGCAATTAATAAAGGAATGATGAGTTAATATTTAATTATCTAAAACTTTATCTTATATTGAGATCATATCAACATTGTTATAAAAAAGGTATGGTGTTTTTTTTTTAATAATTGGGCCTTCTGTATGCCAGTTTTGTGAGTTTAAATATTTATTTAATCAATTTAGTCAATCATTTTATGAGAAAAGTTAACAATTCTCTCTGAGAGGAGGTGGGGATTCCCCTTCATGTAGGATTTTCAACGAAGCTCCATCAATTTCAATATGTTGCCTCTAGTTTTGGTTTGTGGTATTATTTAAATAGATGTAATTGAATATAATAATTATTAATTAAATTAAGGATTATTGAAATCAATATAAAATTTATTTTATTATTTTTATTTTGTATAACAAACTATTAAAGTCATACAGTATCACCAAATAGAAAATTGATTGGCTGCCATTAAATCATTTTGAGACCGTGGTGGATTCCAACATAATTAGTGACATGTAGCATCATCTCTGTATAGAGTGGTAACATACACACTTGAAAGGATGTGTAATCAAAGAAGATAAGTAAGTGGACTATGATGAAGGGAAGTTCGGTGGTAGATATTAGGAGGGTGTTGATGGACTTACCAAGTTAGTAGGTGTGTGTAGTTCATAGTAGTAGATTATGGGGTTCTTGGGTTCTTGGGTTTAGATAAGAGGAAGAGAAGAGGTAAATATGATACATCGATGGCCAGAATTAGGGATCGGTGGATGGACCCCTCCCTTTTCTTAAACCATAACATAATAAATATTATTTTCTAGTCTAATGATATATATAAAAATATAATATCATTTATATGTCATATTAAATAATTCTTGGGATAATAAGTATATATTAGTATAATATGTAAAAAATATATCAAAAAAATTTTATATTAGATTTTAATAACAAGGATAATAATAATAATAATAATAATATTATTATTATTATTATTATTATAGGGGTTAAATTCACTTGGACCATGAATAGGGTTAATGGTATGATAGTCCAATAGAAATGACATATAAATCTTTTATATGGAAAATATTAGTGCTTCTATTGACATCTTTGTTATTATTCTCCAAAACCATCACTATAACCATACAATTTTACATCTCAATGAAAATTTATATGGAAGTAGAACCTCAACTTTTCCTTTCAAATTTATAAATTATTTTCTCACCATACTTGGTTTTTATGAACGTGTGTTGAATTAATGGATATATAATTTTAATACTATTTATCTATATGTTTTTTATAATAAATAAAAAAAATTCAAGATACTCTTTAGGAATTGAAGTAAATCCAAATTTTCTATCCTTGATCTATAATTTGGGAGGGTTGATGAAGACCTAGAAAATATTCAAATGTATAACTATGAGGAATAATCCCCTTCTCAAGATGAACTATATCTTTATCAAAAAAACAAAAAAAACTTTTCATTTTAAGATAAAATATGGATATGGATGAATTCCATGTTTAATTGTTGGATTCCGGTGACCTAAAAAATATTTTTTTTCCAAATTTTCATAAGTAAAAGAAAAAAATAATAGGATTTAAATCTATCAAAATTTATATAAAATTGTTTAAATGTGAGGATGAGATCATTAACTCTATCATTAGTTATTTCCAGAAGTTTTTTAACGACAAAAAATGGATACAAATCTAATGGATTTTAGTGTATTAGGTTCAATCCTGATGAAAATATTTTATAGAAAAGTAATACAAACATATGGAAGGATTGATTTTAGAATTCTAATTTATAAAAATAGATAGATATGGTTGAGTGTAAGTGACCAATGTCTAGAATTCTTGAAACAAAGTGTAGGAAGTAAAAAATTAGAATCTACCTTGCTAGGATTGAATTTGGAAGTTTGGAAGAACAAAGTAATTTTATAATGGATTCTAATGATGTAACACTAGTGCTCTCTTCTTGCATTAGGATTTCATAAGGGTATTTGAAAATATATATAATAGTAATATCATGGAGTTTTTTGAAGGGTGAAATGTTTAATTTATAGATAAGTGTAGGTGTCCAATGTCTTTGACCAAGTGAATTTATTCCAATATAGATAATATCCAATAAGTAAAACTCTCCATAAATATTTGAAGACGATTAAATTGATTTCACCCGTCATACACTACTTTAAATGGTTTGGTGGAGGAATTTGTTTGAAGACATTCAAAAATTAGAATAATATTTTATTTTTTGAATAAAATTATTGTATCATACCACCTATATAATAGGACTTAGTTATTACCATGTGAAATAATTTTTTTGTTCTTTAATGTTATTTCTTTTAGTAATTATCATTCAAAATTTCTACTGCATCTATTTTGAATTGTGTGATATAGTTTAGGGAATTATTTTTGGGTTTCCTTCTATGTTTCGTTATATCACTATCATCGGTTCATTATAAATTTGTGTTTCCACTGTGTATGTTTTGGAGGATAACTTATGATGATCATGATATTTCAGGGACCCCACTAGTGGTATTAGGGATCAATTTTGAGTTTAAAATGACCAAATATTAGGAAAGGTATTTTAAATCATGGGTAAGTTAACATCATTCTACCCTTTACCTTAGAGGGTAAATCTGGTAAGAAATACCTTATCCATCTTATATGTTTTGGAGTTCAGTGGGAATTCGCTTATTCTAAAATTAATGGTGTTAGATGGTTGTAGGTTCTTGGTATTGAAGTTCTATTTTAAGGGTATCATACACTATAATATATGGATAATGGTTTTCTACGATAAAAGGCTCTTGATAATCCAATAACTTATAGAAATATAGAAGTTTTTAAGAAAGGATCATATGAAACGTTAGATAATAAATCTATAGAAATGATTGAGATTTTATTAACCCTGAAGCCCCATTTGGTGTTGGATTGTATTTATTTTCAATGAAACATGTTAATATTTATGTTTTCAATGGGAATGGAGTCTCAGGTGATTGTGTATGTATCCACCTACTAAATTCAATTGAATAGGTTATCCATCCATTCATGAGTAAAGGAAGAGATTACTGTTATATTGAACTATATCCCCAACATTAGATGGTTGATTGTATTGGTATTCATGTTAAAGATAAGTACTGTAGTCTCTATCTAATATAGTTCATAGAGAAGTTAATATGACAGTTATCGAACAAGTTATTGATAACTTGTATAGGCTATAGTTAAAAAGGTGAAATGAGTTTACATATTTAATAAAATCTTATAATATTTAATAACAAAACCATTCAATAAATACTTAGCTTTAAGGATACTGAATATAGTGGATTATATCTCTTGTATTATGTTTCAAAGATTCCATCAAAGTGATATTAAGTGTAAGTATTGTACAGAAGTGATATGTGGCCAATTCCTATCTTTGTAAGGTTGAGATAGACATTATCGTAAGGTATATACAATTCACGGTAAGACGGAGAGAACCACTAATGTAAGGTTGAAATAGAGTCATCATAAGGTTAATATGAACACTAGAGTAATGTTGGGATAGAGTTTCAAAAGGTTGATATATATCTTGATAAAGTTGTGAATGCATTGCATGCCTTCATATGGTACCATCATATTGTATAAACATGGACTTTTATGGTACAATATACCTTATAAGTTACCATAATAAGGTACATATGAACTTTATAGGATACAATAAACCCTAATATGGACCCTTATAAGGTACATTTGGTTCACTATATGATTATAAACTTTACTAAATTTTTAGATTTATGAAGAATGAATATTTAGAATTATATAATATTCAACATTCAGAAAAAATTACTAGAGTTACGTTTGGAATAATATTCATGGTTCAAATAAGAAAAAAATAAATATAATACAAGATATGAATTTTTGAGAATTTTATCTTCAATAAATAATTAATGAGATCAAATAAGTATAGAGTTTGAGAGACTTTTCAAGTCTACAAATGGAGTTTACAAAAATATTTAATTTAGAGGAAGTACGTAAATATGTTGGAGCTATTCTTGAGTGATCTAGATATTAAAATGGCTCTAATGATTTATGTTAAAAGGAGATAAAGATGAATCTTTTGAAATTCTATTTATGTTTATAAATTTAAAGTTGGACACTTTATAGGTTTAAACTCCCATGACAAAACATGAAGCGTTGTTTATTTTTATGATTTTTTGATGATTTTTTAGGATTCAAATTTATATGGAAGTGTTTTGAGAATAAGATGAGGGGGAAATCATGTCCGGTGGAAGAATATAAAATATCAGTAGGTTGATATAAATTTTCAAATGAGATGAAATAAAAATTCAAGGGTACTCTTATCAATTTACATGATATTTTCATTAAATAAAAAATCATAAATTAAATAATTGGTATAGAACCATGAGTAAATGATTGAGGAGGTAAATGAGAATCAAGGTAAATCCCACAAAAAAGGTTTTGAGGGAAATAAAAAACACTATACTGATTCTTTTTTTATTTTATATATTAATAATTCATGAAAATATTTTTTTGCAAAAAATATAAAAAATTACAAAAAATATAGAGTTAGAGTGACTGGAACCATGATAATCGGTATCCTGTGTAAAGTGAATAATAAGTGATAACTATTAAAGTGTATGAACATGAATAATGGATATTTTTCAAGCCAATGTTGAATAATATTAATCATCTAAGTTTCATAGTATAGAGAAAGAAGATCATGTCATATCCACTATAGTAGAATTTTGAGAAGAAGAATCTGAGGAGAGATAAAATGTCATTCTCCATTTCATATATATTATATTGATCCTTTTAGATATTTAGTAGTTGATAGATTAGTTAGTATAAAAAGAGATCATGTTTGAGTTGATAAATATAGGTGAGTATATTTTTAATATAATATATCTGAAGCTTAGAAAATAATAGAGAACATGTTATAGAAGGTTTAGGTTTTTATCTTTTGGAATGTGAAGACCCTATGCTGAGAAAAAAGAGATCCATTATTTGATGTAGTGACATCATTGTACTATATAGATTGTTTCTTCAAAATGGACTATAGTAAAACATTTTTTTATACGTAGTGGGAAGATATGGAAATTGTGTGACTATGGGTATATAAGGAAAACATGGTTTGAAGATGGGATTCTAGTGGTAGGTTGGTTGAGTAAATTCTAGTGATATACTGGAAAAGTTTCAACTCATTGAGGATCTATGTTTATATGGGATTCACCAAAACCATTATAATATGATATTCATTAGAGTGGATATTTCATGATTGGGTCCAAGAACCAATCATTATAATGATTATGTGTCTTGTGAAGGGGATAGAAATTATAATATTATCATGTTCCATATTTACTTTCTTTACTTTCATCACATGTGGTTGTTGCATATTCGTTAATAGTTAAAATAGACTATTTAAATCCCAATAGTAAATATAGGTCCATGTACCAAGGGTAGAAAATTTTAAGGGAAAATATTTTAATATGGAAATATAATAGGAAAAACTTAAATTGAGACTTGGGTATCTAAACCATTCCATATGGAATTTATATTGGTATCAGAGGCTAGGTTCCCTATGATTGGATTTGAATATTACTTACTCTAGTACTTTTATAAAAAGCCTAAAAAATGAAAATTTGAGTTGTTTGAAGGAGTTCCTCATATAAAAGAACTAGTTTATATTATTATTAATAAAAAAATTATAGTTTTATTAAATAAATTATGAAACAGGAGAAATAATTAATCTAACAATCCAAGGAAGAAAAAAAACATAATCCAGAATCAACACGAGCTAAATATAGTCTAGGTGGTACATTTTAAAAAATTTTGTTTTTTCCATTCCTTTGGTGTTTCAAGTTCATGTTGTGAAGTATACAAAGAATAAATGAATGAAAAATCACTTAGATATTTTTACTCTAAAGTGAAGGGTTATCCTAACATGGTTATCTATGAATTTGTTATATAAATTCATTCACTTATTACAGGGATAAAATATAAAAAGTCATTGTTTCAATAAGAAACTGATTCCATAGAATATGCATTGGATAAAAATGATAGTAAATCTATCAATTTATCAAGATTCTTCAAATTAAAGGATTAATTAGTTCCACTTTATAGTGAAATAATTTTTTTCAATGAGGAATAATAACAAATAGATACTATTGAGAATTTATTTACTAAATAAGTGTTCCATGAATTTTTGAATCTAAAAAAAGTTTCTATGGATATAAAATGTGTTCATCTATATGTTAAAAGAAAGATGATAAAGGTGTTAGATCTTTGTTCATAAGAGAAAAATCAAGACACTATTGATAAAATAAAGAATATGAAAAGAAGTTGGGAAGGTAGGAACAGTTATGTTGAGGATGAGAAGATCTATCTCAATATGATATTTCTTGAATTGAAATAAAAACTGGAAAATCTACAATAAAACGAGGTTGGAACTTCCCAAGTTTCCAAGAAGAAGTGTTTTGACCCTAATGTTTTGATAATTTTTTCCCATAAAAGGGAATCAAGCTAGTATTAAAGAAAACATTAGAACATCTAGATAAGTATCCTAATAAATATTATGAATAAGTTATCTAATAGAGATATTAAAACTAAAAGTAGTAACTCTAGTTTAATAACTCGTGTATGAGAAAAATAAAAAATTGTATAAATTTTTAGGACTGAAAATATTATAAAATCTACCTATAATTCAACGATGGATAAAAAAATATAAGGGAAGTTCCCAAAATGGATCACAAAAAGGTGGGGTATCAAATAAAAAAAATCAGCTAAATCTATACATTCTACACCTTAAGTTAAAATAATAATATTTTTAGGCCACTATTGGAGATATTTTGGGTTTTGGTATGTGGACATTGATTTTTGGTTAAAAATGACGATATAAAAAATTCAAGGAATGCCTGAAATCAGGGACGATTTCTAAAACAAATGGAAAATATACATCATAGAAACTAAATACACTAAAAAAGATGAATTTTTATTATAAGAAAATATTTTATTATGTAAATAATATATATGAAAATTGAAAGAGAAATAGACTATGCTTTGAATAATATCAGTATTCACCAAATAAAAAAATCACATGCCATTGAGAAAATAATTCAATAATAGAAACAAAGGTAAGTGAATTAAAATGACAATTTTTCCTTAAGGAAAATTTTTTATAAATATAAAAAAAATTATCCCGTGAAGATAATTGAAGTGGATTTCATACCAGAGAATATATTATGCTTTTTATATAGTAGGAAAGGACACACCATAGACCATTGAAATATTTTTATCAATCAAAAATATCATAGGGGAAAACTAGAATTAAGGGAAGAGTAAATTAAATAAAGGAAAAAATGATGGCTTATTGGAATACATCTTAGTTGATGATCTTATGATCAATTATAAGAAGGGTAATGTCACGACCCGTCCTCGGGGCCCGTGCCGTGACTACCCCAAGCCCGCCTTCCATAGGCCAGGGGCTGGCGACTAGCACCAAGGCGTAAATTCCCAGTAAACAGGGAAGGCATTGCCTTTATAAGTAACAACCACCACAGAGTCAGCAAGCGGAAAGTAACTACAGAGTGCAGAAAAGTAAAGGGGACCGGAAATACAAGCCCAACTGTAAAGTACAACTAAAAAGTAAAGTACAGCAACTGAAGAAAAGACGGCGGCCTCGTGTCGTCCACTGGCAATCCCACCTGAAGGGTGGGTACAGATAGCCTCCAGGCTCCTCGGGTCCCACGTCCGCTCCGAGCACGTCCCGCCCAGTGGTCCACCTCCAGGTACCGTCCTGCTCCACGCCCCAACCGTGATCAGCGCTGTCCGTCGTCTGCAACCAACACAACAAGGTGCGGGCATAGCCCGTGCAGGGGTGAGTATAAGCTACTCAGTAAGGACCCCGAGACCCCCGAAGGTCTCCCGAAATCCACAAAGGATATAGCACAAAAGAAAGATGCAATCACGAAGTAACATCTGACTCGACTTAGGTATATGCCCATACATATACCTAAGTCCCCAATTCTAGCTCTGCTCACGAGCTCAAGAGCAACTCAATCCACAAAGGAAAGCAAGACTCAAATCCACAAGGAGAGTAAACAGTAAGTCCACATAGGATAGTTCAACACAATCCACAAAGGAGAGTAACATAAGATTCAGCTCAACCAGGTATACTTTTTCAGATGACGTCAAAGATGATCACTGATCCATCTAAGTCGTCGGACCCACGAAGGATCGATAGGTACTAACCCCCGCAAAGACCCACGTAGGATCGGGCTCACACAGAACCTGTAGGCAGTGGCTCACACAGAACCGGTAGTAAGGACCCACATAGGATCGGGCTCACACAGAACCTGTAGCACTGATCCACGTAGGATCGCTGAGTGCAGTAGTCGACGCAGTCCACTGAGGATCTCTGCACAGTCGTCGCCGCAGTCCACGAAGGATCTCTGCTCTGCCGTCGTCGCAGTCCACGGAGGATCTCTGCTCTGCCGTCGAAGTCACAGCCAGCGCTAGGGTTCCCGCACATAGCGAGCTCGTTTAGGAGGGTCCGCTCCACGAGCCGAGAGGCTGATACATCAACTGACACGTAGTCCGAAGTTGATGTATCCAAAAGTTCCGTATCGACAACAGGATCTCAACGCAACAGACGGCGCGTCAATCGGACGCCCGGTCTAGAGTTATTGGCATTTTCGTCCCAGGGGCCCGGTTGGTTTTTAGGGCAAAACCAACCCGACCGTACTCCGCCTGTATCCGATCCTCGGGCGGAGTATGCCAAAAGTTCCGTCTCACTTAGAGGAAACTACCACAGCTGACGGTACGTCGATCGAACGTCCGTAGCTCAAGTTATGAGCGTTTCCGCTCCGAGGGCCCGGTTGGTTTCGTGTACGAACCAACCCGGCCGAACCCAAAGTCTTCCAAAACCTTGAGTGTAATATACCGAAACGACCGTCTCGATCCAAGGATCGCGTAGCCACTAACGGTTCGTCAATCGGAGGTCCCAGGCCCAAGATATGGGCGAAAGATCGAAGAGGGCCCGAAACGGGGGTTCTGGGCCCGGGGCGACCCGGCCCGAACCCCCCCTGGGTCGGCCGAACCGGGTCGGCCCGACCCGGCTAGGCCGGGTCCGGTCCGGCCTGGGCGCGGCCCGGCCGGCCGGACCGGCCGGCTCGGCTTCGGCCGAGCGGCCGAATGAGCCGCCGCGAGTTTGACCCGCGGCTTTGGAGAAACGCGGCCCGCGCGGGCCGCGTGCTGGGTGGCCGGACCGCGGACGCGGTCCGGCGGTTTGCCGCCGCCGCGGCTCGGCCGCGGCGGACTCCTCCGGCGGCGCGCCGGGCGCCGCCGCCCCCTTCCGCGGGCCGCCGGAGTTGCTCCGGTGGCCCGTTTTGCCTCCCGTCTGCGCCGTTGCTCCTCCCGGGGGCCGATCTTCACTGCGGGATCAACGGATCGCCCTTGCCGCACGGTTCGTCGTCGTCCGCCAGATCCGCACAAAAAAGGGAAGATCGGCGGAGGGTTGTCGGGTCTTGTTTGTTAGATCCGCACCCTCCGCGTTAGTCATAAACATCATCGGGAGGAAAAGAAAATAATCAACAACAATTTTAAATAAATTAAAATTGTTCGAAGATCAGGTTCTTTTCTTTAAAAGAAATAAAATCACGGGAAAGGAAAATATTTCAATCAACCCTTACCTTGTCGTCGTCGTCGGACGAGAGGTCGTTGCGGAATCGCTCGTCGCGGATGAAGGAGATCGTCGCGTCGTCGCGGTATCCGGCGTCGCGTCGCCAATCTCCGGATCAAGAACAAACGGATTTAATTAATTAAATCCGTTGCCATGAAATTTAAAAAGGGAGAATTTAAACGATCTGATTCTCACCTTAGTTGCCGAACGAGGATCGGCCGCGGAAGAAGAGGCGTCGCCGAAGAACGTCGCGGGTAAAGCTCGTCGACGTCGCAGATCTCGGTGTGCGTCGTCGAATTCCGGTCACCGGCATTCTTCGCGTTCTTCGCGTTCTTCGCGTTCTTCGCGTTCTTCGCGGGGAAGGGAGATGAAGAAACAAAGATCCTCTCAAATCCTTTCAAAGGATTTTTAGGTTGGTCTTATTTTATAAACATGCCAACAAACGCAAAAGCGTAAGTAACGACCCATCAGTTCGTTGAATTAATTCAACGAGCGAAACAGCCCATTTAATTCACAAAATAAACCGCTCAATTAAATGGTCTGTTAAGAAATAAAGAAAACGCGTCGGTTGACTTTTCAGTTACTTTGACGGGTTTTCGCGGGTGCGTTACTTAGCGAAAGAAACGGCGAGGCTCGTGCGGGCCCCACCTCACAAATATCCTACCAAGGGGGTAGGATATTTCTGGATAGCATCCTATCCAGTTCAGCTCAGATCAAGCCACCTTTAAGTGGCTTCAAGTGGCTTCCAAGCAGCTTAAGTGAAATAAAATAAAGTTGTCGCACAAACTTTATTTTATTTCTGACTTAAAGCCCCAAAATTTAAAAACCACGTCTGAGCAAACGCAACTCCGGAAGAGGTGTTTCTAAGGAAATACCGGCGCTGCGATTTTATCGGTGCCCTCAGAATTTGATTCCGGGCACCGGTTCAAAAGATAGAAAAACCCGCTCATCCGTTCACTGAACGTACCCGAGCCAAACTTCGGAAATTGATTTCGGGCACACCGGGCCTCGGAATCAGGTGCCGTCTGAAGCTGCGCTCTTGTAAAATTCCAAATAAAATTAAGAAAAAAAATTTCCTTGAAATTTGCGGGTCTTTACATTACTCCCACCTCAGGGCTTTACGTCCCCGTAAAGATACATCAAAAACTAGGGGAACAAATGGGGGTACTGAGCACGCATCTGAGCCTCCCGCTCCCAAGTGCTCTCCTGGAGGTTCCCGTGCTGCCATCTGACGCGCACAAGAGGAATCGACCGCCCACGTAGGACCCGCTCCTGTCGATCCTCGATCTCCACTGGGACCTCCGCAAAAGTCGCCCCATCGTCCACGTCCAGCTCCCCAAAGTCGATGATGTGCGTCGGGTCGTGCACGTATCTCCTCAGCTGAGACACGTGGAAGACGTCATGCACCCGGTGCAACTGAGGTGGTAGAGCCAGGCGATAAGCCACCTCTCCTATCCTGCTGAGGACTTGGAAAGGCCCGATGAAGCGTGGAGACAACTTGCCGCCTCGGCCAAATCTCCGTAAACCACGTCGAGGTGAGACACGCAAAAAGACGTGGTCGCCATCCTCGAACTCTAGTGGCCTCCGCCTCCTGTCAGCATATGACTTCTGCCGGCTCTGAGCTGTCCTCATCCTCTCCTGGATGATCTGGACCTTCTCTGTCGTGGCTCGGACCATCTCTGGTCCCACGAGTGCTGACTCCCCAGGGTCTGTCCAGCACAACGGTGATCTGCAGGGTCTGCCGTACAACGCCTCGTATGGTGCCATCCCGATGGTGGAGTGGTAGCTGTTGTTGTACGCGAACTCCACCAAGGGTAGGTGGTCCTCCCAGCTGCGACCAAAGTCGATAACACATGCACGGAGCATGTCCTCGAGTGTCTGTATGGTCCTCTCCGTCTGACCATCCGTCTGAGGGTGGAAGGCTGTGCTCAGATGGAGCCGCGTCCCGAACGCCTCCTGCAACTCCTTCCAAAGCCGGGAAGTGAAACGAGCATCTCGATTGGAGACGATAGACGATGGCACACCGTGAAGCCGTACGATCTCCTGGACGTAAAGATGTCCCAAGCTCTCCACTGAGCCCTGCTCTCTTATGGGTAAGAAGTGTGCCGACTTGGTGAGTCGGTCGACAATCACCCAAATGGAGTCGTGACCTCTGGAAGTACGTGGAAGTCCAGTCACGAAGTCCATAGATATGTCGTCCCACTTCCACTCCGGGACCTCCAAGGGCTGTACCAAGCCTGCTGGTACCTGATGCTCTGCCTTCACCTGCTGGCAGGTGAGGCATCGTGAAACAAACTCTGCCACAGCTTTCTTCATGCCCGGCCACCAGTGCTGTCGTCTGAGATCCTGGTACATCTTCGCCACTCCGGGATGCACCGCCAAGGGAGAAGTGTGAAACTCTCTCAGCACCTCCTCTCGTAAAGCGACTGGTACGAAGGTACATCCTCTGAAAAGGATGTCGTGCTCTGCTCCAAGGGAGAAACCATTAGGCGCCTGACCTGAGGATATCAGTGCACGCCGGGTCTCACAGTCAGCGTCCCCACGCTGAGCCTCTCTGACCCGCTGTATAAGTGGAGGAGAGACTGTGAGAGACTGAAGAAAGGCTGCTCCGTCTCTATCCATGAAGGATATCTGTAAGGAGGCTAGCTGCTTCGTCGCCTCCTCAAGTAGCTGAATGCCCGTCCTCCTGCTGAGGGCATCGGCTACCACGTTCCCCTTCCCAGGAGTATAGACTATCTCAAAGTCATAGTCCTGGAGGAACTCAAGCCATCTCCGCTGTCTCAGGTTCAGGTCCTTCTGAGAGAAGATATACCTGAGACTCTGGTGGTCAGAAAAGACTGTGAAGCGCTCGCCCATCAGATAGTGCCGCCAAGTCTTCATAGCGAAGACCACTGCTGCTAACTCCAGGTCATGAGTGGCGTAGTTCTGCTCATGCGGCCTCAAATGACGTGATCCGTAGGCGATCACGGCCCGCTCCTGCATCAGGACGCACCCAAGTCCAGTCCCTGATGCATCGCAGTAAACTACGTATCCAACTCCCTCCTCAGGCAACCTCAAGATAGGTGCGCTGGTCAATCTCTGTCTCAGCTCCTGGAAGCTCTGTTGACATCTGTCTGACCACACGAAGGGTTTCCCCTTCTTCGTCAAGGCTGAGAGTGGTGCCGCAACTCTGGAGAAGTCTGGCACGAATCTCCGATAGTATCCGGCTAGGCCCAAGAAGCTCCGCACCTCCGTCACGCTCTTGGGTGGCTCCCAAGCTAGCACTGTCTCGATCTTCGCGGGATCCACTGCAACTCCCGCCTCAGAGATGACGTGCCCCAAGAAATGGACCTCACGTAACCAGAACTGGCACTTTGAGAGCTTGCCATAAAGCTGGTGCTCTCGGAGCGTGTCTAGCACAACTCGCAGGTGGTAGGCATGCTCCTCCTCAGTCGTCGAGTATACCAAAATGTCGTCAATGAAGACCACGACAAATCGGTCGAGGTATGGCTGGAAGATCCTGTTCATGAGGCTCATGAACACTGCTGGAGCATTGGTTACGCCGAACGGCATAACCAAGAACTCATAATGGCCATACCGACACCTGAAGGTCGTCTTCTGCACGTCCTCGTCTCGAACTCTGAGCTGATGATAGCCTGACCGGAGGTCTATCTTCGAGAACCACCGCGCTCCCTTGAGCTGATCGAAGAGGTCATCAATCAGTGGCAGCGGATACTTGTTCCTCATTGTCACCTGGTTCAGGCGACGATAGTCGACACACAGTCGCAAGCTCCCGTCCGCCTTCTTGGCGAACAAAATCGGGGAAGCCCAGGGTGAAACACTGGGTCGGATAAACCCCTTGCTCTGCAAGTCCTCCAACTGTACCCGCAGCTCCCGAAGCTCGGCGGGGGCCATCCGATATGCTGGAGTAGATATCGGGGCTGTCCCGGGGTACAAGTCGATGTAAAAGTCTACCTCTCTACGAGGAGGTAGCCCTGGAACGTCGTCGGGAAAGACGTCCACGTACTGGTCCACCACTGCAGGAAAAACTGGACTCCGCACGTCCACTGCTCCTAGGATGAGGCTAGCCAACTGATGAGAGATGGGCTGCACTCTCCTCCGCGGAAGTCCATCCTGTGCTGCAAAGGTTCCCTTCTCGCCGGTGAAGGTAAACCTGCTCCCGTCGGTGCGAACACATCGCACCTTGCGCCTAAAACAGTCGATCTGGGCATGAACCGTGGATAGCCAATCCATACCCAAGATGACGTCGTAAGGCCTCGACGCCGCTACAAGGAGATCCCAGCCGAAGCTCTCGCCTCCTAGAGTAAGCTCACACTGCCGGCACCAGTGCGTAATCGTCGAGTCTGCTCCCGTAGGAGTCTCTAGCCGTAAGGATCGAGCCAACGGCTCAGTCGGAATCTCCGAGCTCCGAACAAGGGCAGAGGTTATGAAAGAGTGACTCGCTCCTGTGTCTATAAGTACTGCAACAAGGGTGGAATAGACACAGATCGTACCTCGAATCATCTCTGGCATGTCGGGGTCGTAGGCCTCCACTGCCTGGAGCTGGGCATGTCCCTGCCCGCCAGCTCCCTGTGGTCGAGGTGGCCCTCCTGGTGGTGGTGGGGGTAGAGCCTGGAAGCGTCACCCACCACCCGCTTCTCGGCCAGCTCCTCTGCCTCGTCCGCCTCCTCCCTGCGGACCGCCACGGTCGACCCTCTGCCTCTGCCTGGGTGGCCCCTCCACCGTCTGCTGCTCCTCTGATCGGCGAGTCGGGCAGTCATGAGCCATGTGACCCTGCCCGCCGCAGGAGTAGCACAGCCTGCCTCTCGGAAGGCTGGCACTCCACTGTGTGCCTCGCACTGCTGAGCCGGTGTCCTGAGGCCGTCTGCGTGGGGGTCTGGTCTGCCTGGACCCGAGAGTCATCCGTCCGCTACCTGCTGCCGAAGACTCAGCTACCTGCCGCCCTGCGCTAGGTCTCGCCGCTGAAGAAGGCTCTGCCAGGAAGCTCTCGATCAGGAGGGCTCTCTCTAGCACTCCCGCCTGGGTCGGAATGCTGAGGGAGATCAGCGACGCCCGAATCTCCTGTCGCAAGCCCTGCTCGAAGGTCCGGGCCCGGAAGAAGGGGTCCCGTACCATGTCGGTCGAGTAGCGAGATAGGTCAGTGAACCTCGCCGCGTACTGAGCGACCGTCATGCTGCCCTGGCGCAGCTGGAGAAGCTCCTGGATGCGCACCGCTCGGAGGGTGGCCGGGACGAACTCAGAGCGGAAGAGGCTCTCGAAGTCCGCCCAGAGCAAGGATGCCTCATCGTGAACCTGGAGCATCAAGCTCCACCATCGTCCTGCTGCCGCCTGCAGGAGGCTCGCCGCGAGAATCACCATGAGATCCGCTGGTGTCCTCACTAGCCTAAAGATCCGTACCACCGCCTCTAGCCAGTCCTCGGCGGCTTGGGGGTCCGCCTCACCGCGAAACCTGGGCGGTCGCTGGCTCTGAAACTCATGCAGTGCCCTGAGGCGACGTGCATCGTCAGCGTCTGGTACTGGAAGCATCGGTGGCTCGGCGGGTAAGGCTACCGCCGGTGCCACTGCTGGCAAAGGGCCCTGCACCGAGGCCTCGTCGCTCGGTGGGCTGCCGTCGCGCCCTACACTCGGAACCCTAGCTGGCTGTCGTCGCGGGGCCATCCTGAAAAGGAGAACATGAGCACCACAGTTAGAACAGTATACCTGGTGAGCTGGCACAAGTAATCACAAGGAAAACTTGAGACTTTCATAAAGCAGATCAGTATACCCGGTGAGATGACACAAGTAATCACAAAGAAACTTGGGACACACACGCAATCAATGTTTTCATGCATTAAGTCGGAAATCAGGGGTCAGGGTCCTGGTGTACGGATACGTCGGCCGCCGCACCAACACTGGGCTCCCTGAACTGATAACCACACTCAATACACTAAACACTATTGCTTCAAATAGATAGAAAAGACGATCAGAGTCTGCGGCAGAACCGACCACCTCTGATACCAATTTGTCACGACCTGTCCTCAGGGCCCGTGCCGTGACTACCCCAAGCCCGCCTTCCATAGGCCAGGGGCTGGCGACTAGCACCAAGGCGTAAATTCCCGGTAAACAGGGAAGGCATTGCCTTTATAAGTAACAACCACCACAGAGTCAGCAAGCGGAAAGTAACTACAGAGTGCAGAAAAGTAAAGGGGGCCGGAAATACAAGGCCAACTGTAAAGTACAACTGAAAAGTAAAGTACAGCAACTGAAGAAAAGACGGCGGCCTCGTGTCGTCCACTGGCAATCCCACCTGAAGGGTGGGTACAGATAGCCTCCAGGCTCCTTGGGTCCCACGTCCGCTCCGAGCACGTCCCGCCCAGTGGTCCACCTCCAGGTACCGTCCTGCTCCACGCCCCAACCGTGATCAGCGCTGTCCGTCGTCTGCAACCAACACAACAAGGTGCGGGCATAGCCCGTGCAGGGGTGAGTATAAGCTACTCAGTAAGGACCCCGAGACCCCCGAAGGTCTCCCGAAATCCACAAAGGATATAGCACAAAAGAAAGATGCAATCACGAAGTAACATCTGACTCGACTTAGGTATATGCCCATACATATACCTAAGTCCCCAATTCTAGCTCTGCTCACGAGCTCAAGAGCAACTCAATCCACAAAGGAAAGCAAGACTCAAATCCACAAGGAGAGTAAACAGTAAGTCCACATAGGATAGTTCAACACAATCCACAAAGGAGAGTAACATAAGATTCAGCTCAACCAGGTATACTTTTTCAGATGACGTCAAAGATGATCACTGATCCATCTAAGTCGTCGGACCCACGAAGGATCGATAGGTACTAACCCCCGCAAAGACCCACGTAGGATCGGGCTCACACAGAACCTGTAGGCAGTGGCTCACACAGAACCGGTAGTAAGGACCCACATAGGATCGGGCTCACACAGAACCTGTAGCACTGATCCACGTAGGATCGCTGAGTGCAGTAGTCGATGCAGTCCACTGAGGATCTCTGCACAGTCGTCGCCGCAGTCCACGAAGGATCTCTGCTCTGCCGTCGTCGCAGTCCACGGAGGATCTCTGCTCTGCCGTCGAAGTCACAGCCAGCGCTAGGGTTCCCGCACATAGCGAGCTCGTTTAGGAGGGTCCGCTCCACGAGCCGAGAGGCTGATACATCAACTGACACATAGTCCGAAGTTGATGTATCCAAAAGTTCCGTATCGACAACAGGATCTCAACGCAACAGACGGCGCGTCAATCGGACGCCCGGTCTGAGAGTTATTGGCATTTTCGTCCCAGGGGCCCGGTTGGTTTTTAGGGCAAAACCAACCCGACTGTACTCCGCCTGTTTCCGATACTTGGGCGGAGTATGCCAAATGTTCCGTCTCACTTAGAGGAAACTACCACAGCTGACGGTACGTCGATCGGACGTCCGTAGCTCAAGTTATGAGCGTTTCCGCTCCGAGGGCCCGGTTGGTTTCGTGTACGAACCAACCCGGCCGAACCCAAAGTCTTCCGAAACCTTGAGTGTAATATACCGAAACGACTGTCTCGATCCAAGGATCGCGTAGCCACTGACGGTTCGTCAATCGGAGGTCCCAGGCCCAAGATATGGGCGAAAGACCGAAGAGGGCCCGAAACGGGGGTTCTGGGCCCGGGGCGACCCGGCCCGAACCCCCCCTGGGTCAGCCGAACCGGGTCGGCCCGACCCGGCTAGGCCGGGTCCGGTCCGGCCTGGGCGCGGCCCGGCCGAACGGACCGGCCGGCTCGGCTTCGGCCGAGCGGCCGAATGAGCCGCCGCGGGTTTGACCCGCGGCTTTGGAGAAACGCGGCCCGCGCGGGCCGCGTGCTGGGTGGCCGGACCGCGGACGCGGTCCGGCGGTTCGCCGCAGCCGCGCCGGCGACCCGCGCCGCCGCCCCCTTCCGCGGGCCGCCGGAGTTGCTCCGGTGGCCCGTTTTGCCTCCCGTCTGCGCCGTTGCTCCTCCCGGGGGCCGATCTTCACTGCGGGATCAACGGATCGCCCTTGCCGCACGGTTCGTCGTCGTCCGCCAGATCCGCACAAAAAAGGGAAGATCGGCGGAGGGTTGCCGGGTCTTGTTTGTTAGATCCGCACCCTCCGCGTTAGTCATAAACATCATCGGGAGGAAAAGCAAATAATCAACAACAATTTTAAATAAATTAAAATTGTTCGAAGATCACGTTCTTTTCTTTAAAAGAAATAAAATCACGGGAAAGGAAAATATTTCAATCAACCCTTACCTTGTCGTCGTCGTCGGACGAGAGGTCGTTGCGGAATCGTTCGTCGCGGATGAAGGAGATCGTCGCGTCGTCGCGGTATCCGGCGTCGCGTCGCCAATCTCCGGATCAAGAACAAACGGATTTAATTAATTAAATCTGTTTCCATGAAATTTAAAAAGGGAGAATTTAAACGATCCGATTCTCACCTTAGTTGCCGAACGAGGATCGGCCGCGGAAGAAGAGGCGTCGCCGAAGAACGTCGCGGGTAAAGCTCGTCGACGTCGCAGATCTCTGTGTGCGTCGTCGAATTCCGGTCGCCGGCGTTCTTCGCGTTCTTCACGTTCTTCGCGTTCTTCGCGTTCTTCGCGGGGAAGGGAGATGAAGAAACAAATATCCTCTCAAATCCTTTCAAAGGATTTTTAGGTTGGTCTTATTTTATAAACATGCCAACAAACGCAAAAGCGTAAGTAACGACCCATCAGTTCGTTGAATTAATTCAACGAGCGAAACAGCCCATTTAATTCACGAAATAAACCGCTCAATTAAATGGTCTGTTAAGAAATAAAGAAAACGCGTCGGTTGACTTTTCAGTTACTTTGACGGGTTTTCGCGGGTGCGTTACTTAGCGAAAGAAACGGCGGGGCTCGTGCGGGTCCCACCTCACAAATATCCTACCAAGGGGGTAGGATATTTCTGGATAGCATCCTATCCAGTTCAGCTCAGATCAAGCCGCCTTTAAGTGGCTTCAAGTGGCTTCCAAGCAGCTTAAGTGAAATAAAATAAAGTTGTCGCACAAACTTTATTTTATTTCTGACTTAAAGCCCAAAAATTTAAAAACCACGTCTGAGCAAACGCAACTCCGGAAGAGGTGTTTCTAAGCAAATACCGGCGCTGCGATTTCATCGGTGCCCTCAGAATTTGATTCCGGGCACCGGTTCAAAAGATAGAAAAACCCGCTCGTCCGTTCACTGAACGTACCCAAGACAAACTTCGGAAATTGATTCCGGGCACACCGGGCCTCAGAATCAGGTGCCGTCTGAAGCTGCGCTCTTGTAAAATTCCAAAGAAAATTAAGAAAAAAAATTTCCTTGAAATTTGCGGGTCTTTATAGGTAACCTAAACACAATTAAAGAAGATTGTGTAAGGTTAAAAATAAAGGAAATGTTACTACTAAGTTTTGGAATTGGCTACCATGTAAAAATTAGATGATGGGATACAATGTGGAATCACTGATGATTCATACTACTAAGAAGTATTCTATAAATAATGATTACACACCCTATAATAAGGAATATAATATTCCCAAATAATGTTTATTCATGTGGTTTAAATAGTTACAAGATTCCAAAATGATGGAATAAGATTATAAAAAATAAAAGTTCCTTGATTATCTTTTGGGAGAATCATATTCAACTAGTAATATGATGGTTACCAAGAAGACATCCACGTTTCCTAAATATGTGAAGAGATATAAAATCAAGGGAGGTGTAGGATGATGATTTCCCCAATAAGTAGATATATAAGGAAGAATTTTTCGAGGTTGGGAAGCATATATAAACCCTATTTCTACAACGAAGGATATAGTGGAAGACCTTTCTTATTCCTATGATTTGAGGATTATGAAACATGGAATAGAAGATGGAAAATTATGCTTAAAGAAAGTTAAACCATTATCAATAATTTCATGTGGAATAAAGTTGTCTCATTTTATCACATCACTTGATATATTTCAATTGGAATTTAACAACAACAAGTAATAATAATTCTTGTGGATTATGGATTGAAGAATAATAAACCTTGGTGAATAAGTATAGAATGCATCCCCTGATGGGGGGTTTTTAAAGATGAATCCGACATAGATCTATAAATTTATGTTAAATATGGAATCTGGATATCCCCTATAAAATATAAAGGTTAAGCTATTATTTTCACTCTCCAAACACTATTTTATCTAATATCAGATATATTATTAGGGGTGAATATCTAACATTACTGGGGAATAAAAATGAACCTTCACTTGAATTTTTTAATTTTTTTGGAGTTAGGTGTAGGTTTGTACATGTTCTTGAAAAAACTATTTACAAATCCCCAAAGAAATGAATTTATATTATAATCACACTCAACAATGTAAATGGAAATCTTTGATGCTTCATTAAAATCATTTTTATTTTATAGACATAAAAAGATGACATAGGATTAGAGTTTACTGATTTAAGGCTCATTTATAAGACACATGTTGTTCCATATTTATCTCAAAAATATTGAGGTAGACTATAATTTTTATTCGAAGAATATATTGTTTCTATTTTTTTATAAAATAATAAGAATATTTCCTTTTTATCTATGATAAAAATAACGGGATGATAAAAACCCATTCTTCAATTGAATTTATTTTCATAAAGGTGGAGAATAAAAGTGAACTAATAAACTTATATTAAAATGTATTTATTGTGATTGTAAATTATATGTATTGAAAAATTTTACAAAAGAGGGTGTTTAAGGGACCATTGATGTGTGATTTTATTTTTTATCATTAAATAATTTTATTATGATTGTTTTACATTATAATATATACTTTTGTGATGAATTAAGTATCCACCACCTATGTAAATGATAAATAGGATTCACATCCACTCATGGGTAAAGGAAGATATAGATAATACTTTGGAATGAAAACCCAACATCATACATTTTATTGTATTGGTCTTTATATCAAATACAAGTGATAAAATTTATTTCTAAAAATAATTATAGATAAGTTAATAATATGTCTATTTAATATGTTGTTGATAGCTTGTATATATTTTAATTTAAATGGGAAAACTTGCTCAATGGTTGGAGAGAATTTGTCCTGAAGTTGTATTAAAACATTCAAGTATCATTGAGATATAAAGATGTTAAATATAATGGATTATGTCTACTAGTTGAAATTTTAAAGAAGATATTAAATTGATATGAAGTGGATGTGCTATAAAATATTGGGAAATAGCCATGTCATATCTTCATAAGGATGAGACAAGCACTGTTATAAGATACAGATGAGTCAACATAAGTTTGAGACAACCACCAGTGTAATGTTCAAAGAAATTTATCATATAATTAAGACAAATAGTGGTGGAAGGTCGAAACATAGCAGTGTAAGGTTAATATAGAGTCATATAAACTTGAGAAAATCATTTTATGTCTTTTTAAGGTACCCCTATAAAGTACATAAATGGACTTCATAAGGTACATTTAACATCATAAGGTACCTTTTTAAGGTACATCTAAACTTTATAAAGTATAATAAAATTTACAATGAACCCTATTAATGTACATATGAAGCAACATAAAGTCCAAAATAGTTATATATTTTGAAATTTTTAAACAATAAAGATAAAGAATTCAAGAATATTTAATATACTAATGAAATGATTAAAAAGATTCTTGTAATGATTTTCATAAATCAAAACAGCACCAAATAAATGTGATATAATATCTAAATTGTTTAAAACGTGATCTTAAATTTGTAGTGAAAATATCAAATCAAGAAGAAGTTTGAGAGGATTTTGTAATCTAAAAATGGAGTTTATAGAATTTTTTGATTTTGATTAAAAAAGATGAAGATGATGGAGTTGTTATTGAGTGATATAGATATCAATAATGTTCTTATGATTCATGGTAAAAGAAGAAAAATAATAACATGTTATGATGCTATTTATATTTATTGATTCAAAGTTGGAATCTATAAATTTTTTAAGTATTGTCTACCATTACACGATATTAAGTGATGTATATTTTCATATATATATGGTCATTTATTACAATATGAATTTATATGGAAGAGTTTTGAGAATAAGATGTTGATAAACTCAAAACTGATGAAAAATACATAAGATTTGTTGGATAAGAAAAATGAGAAAATGATAAGAAATTATAATTAAATGAAATCATTTCATTGTGAATGATACAATATATTGAGTAAAAACATACAATTGAAATCATGGGGACACACCCATGTGTAAAATGCATGGGGAAGGAAATTGTTATTGGGGGAACACTCATTAAAAAGGAATTTAAGTAAAATGAGAGGATCACTATCCTAATTATTTGTATATTTTTTACATATTAGAATATATCAAAGTAATTTTTGGTGACCTATGTCTACATGGAAAAATGGTATATAGAGAGAGGTAGAGAGATATTTACCAGAACCATGTGAATCGAGAGCCTTAGTAAAGTGAAGAAAAAGTGACAACTCTTGAAGAATAGAAAAAACAAGATAGAATAGAATATGATCCAATGATGAATATTATCCATCATATGGTTATTTAATTATAAAATAATAAGATCTTACAACATCTATTCATTCAAAATTTCGCAAAAAATTTATTGAGGATGGAATGATTATACTGTTGTTGTTCAGATATATTGTGTCTAGACTTTAAAACATTGAGGATATGATGGGTTGGTAAAGATCATGAGTGGTTGAGTTTGAGATGATAGATTAAGGTGAAAATTTTACTATATAAATTCTTTGAATTTTAGTATAAAATAGAAACTACATTATAAGAGATTTAATTGTTTATTGATTGGAATTTAAAGACTCTATACTAAGAAGAAGGAGATATATTCTTGGTTATAGTTACATCCCTATTCTAGTTAGAGATTTAATTCTTAAGTGACTGAAAGGAAACATTTTTATTTATATGGTGAGAATCTATGGAATTGGTGTGACTTTAGGTATGCAAGAAAATAATAGTGTGAAGTTGTGATTCTAGTGGGAGACTTGAAGATTAAATTCTAGTGAGATGTTGTAAATTGTAAATATCGTGAGTCTTCATGTTAGTGGGGGGTGAACCAAAACCATTGTAATATGATATTAATTATAGTGTAGAATCAATTTTTAGTGAGAACAACCAATCATGGAAAGGGGTAGGTTTCCCATGAAGGTGTTGAACCTTATAAAAATATTGTGTGTTATCTTTAAATTCTTTTATTTCATTACATGGGGTTTTTGAATGTTGTTTAAGAGTTAAAACATATTCACCCATGTCCTAATATATAATAGAGGTTAAAGTACCGTGGTGGTAAAATCTTAATGGAAAAAATTGGAATTTTGTAAAAAAAAATAGGCAACACCACATTCACTCCTCCAATATGTGTCTCCACTAGTCCATTTAGTATTACAAGCCTAGAAAAGGGATAATAGATTTTGTGATGTGAAGGAAGATTCAGAACATATGAATTAAATTAATGATATGTATGAGAATTAAACTTTAGTGAAAAAAACAATTAATTTTATAGACATTATTTAGTAAATGGAATGTTCATAGGAAAGCTAGTGGTTGACCACATCAACGACTTCAAAATAATTCAGAATTCAACAAAATTGATGAAGGTATGCTTTTTAGGATCCATAGTGGGAACTAATATTAGTTTTATCAATATCAAGAATATAGGATGGGATTATCTCTACGATGAGAAACTTGATATGTAAGAAATTCCTGGTATTTTTAAACATTAGTGACATAATTGTGAATGATTTGATTCACTAGAAGAAGATCCAACAAAATACCAAAAATTCATAAATTAGTGGAAGTATGGGAAATTATGTAGTATATAAGAGTCACCTAAAACTAAAAAAGAAGGATAATTAAATGTTGTCATAACTCAATGTAATGTGTAATCCCCATCTATTGTAATTGTGGGAATAAAATCCATAAGAATAATGATTATATTAAATTAAGCA
This sequence comes from Viscum album, assembly GCA_963277665.1. Lineage (NCBI taxonomy): Eukaryota > Viridiplantae > Streptophyta > Magnoliopsida > Santalales > Viscaceae > Viscum > Viscum album. The sequence goes on along the minus strand of OY728142.1, from coordinate 1,813,139,552 downwards.
TCAATTCAAAAAGACATTATTTCATAAGTGAATCCATAAATCCAATTTTATAAGATAGATGTGCACTTCTATTGATTTTCTTTGGTTCACTTGGGTCATAGATTTTAGATTAAGGAGATTCATTTAACTCTATATTTTAGGGGGAAATATGAGTATTTTTACCTCTAGAATATAGAGAATGTAACATATTATAGATGGTGAGGCTCCTCATTATGTTATGAAAAAGTGATGTTTATGATCAGAAAAGAAATGAAATATTGTTTTAATTTCAATGAGTGTGACACAGAAAGAGATTAAGTAGGAAACTTATTTTAGTAAGACTGTTAGATGATGTCAATTTCTTTACAACTATTTTGAATGGGTAATGTAATGCCACATATGGTTCAATGGTGGTGATCATAAGAGTTAAAGTAAAAAACATTATACCCAATGAGATTTTTGGAAGGTGAAATGCATTCCAGATGAAAAAAATTTGTGATGGTGTGATATTAACATCTAGGTCACTAAAGTGAAAAGGGGAGAAAAATCCAGATTTATGAAGGAATATTGATGATCATAAGCATGGATTATGGAACATGTTAAGAATGTATCCATAGTAAATAGTCAAAGGTTTCATTATAAATGGAATATTAAATACCCAAGGATCAAAAGTTGGATTTGGTTTATATGAATGTTTTGGGGTCATCTCCATTTTATTCTCACGGTGAATCACAAAATTATGGTATCTTCATCTATAATGTGATATAGTAGGTGTGGGTATATTTTCTCAAACAGAATACTAAAGTTTTCAATACCTTCAGTGGATAGAGATCCAAGGTGGAAGAGGATACCTTAAGAAAAATAAAATGTTATAGGTCTAAAAAAGGTGTGGAATAAATAATCAAGGAGATCTTGTGGTTCTTCCAAAGGAGAGGCATACAGTTTAAGAAAATAATACCTAGAAATCCAAAAACAAATATAGTCATGGATATGATTAATCACACGTTTTTTGACAAGGAAAGGAGTATGAAAATTCATGTTAAATTTTTAATGTGTTTTGGGTGGATTTTTTTTAATTTTTCTACCATCTTGGTTAACAAAAGTATTTCATCTCCACTATGGAAGTAACATCTAAATACATGTTTATGGAGACCCAAAAATTCTCATTCAAAAATATTATATCTTAATATATGAATATTAAATACATAATTATTATCCCTGGGAGAATCATTTAGGTCTTGTTCATTTGGAAACTTGGGAACATAAAAACTTGTCCATAAGTGAGCCGCATCATCTCCCACTATATTCTTTATAACTATCACCCTTATAAGACATATTATAAATAATACCTTTCATGATGACCTAGGGAAAGGAAATATAATAATGTTTTTTCTAAAATACACATAAAGGGTTAACGAGAAAGATAGAAATATATTTTGACCATAAGGGTATGATAACATTAGAACAACACTTGGAAACCATATCCTACATATCATAGATCTTAAACTTGAGTCGTGTCATAAATATTGGTAGTTAATAAGATATTAATCAAAATTAGATCAAAGAACTTGAACAATTAGAACATAAAATTGTAAAAGAGGAATAGATTAGTGGAATATATATAAGTATAGAAAATCATTTCCTAAGAAGTTAAAGGTTTATTTCCAATAATATCACAGTATAATGGGATCAATCCACAAAACATAAAAGTAGTTAAGGTTCACTCCCAGGACTATTATAGTGGACACAGTCCCTTACTCAACTCAGTTCAATCCCCATTCTTTTCCAATTTATCTCATGAGAAGTTTATATTTACCCAATGCATTGGAGGGATATATTTGAACATCCCATCATGGTTATAATGTAACCGCCATCATTAGTTATAATGTAATGAACATTATAGATTATAGTATAACCAAAATCCATGGTTATAATTTTACCACCATCATTTATTATAATATAACCACCATCATTGGTTATTACAAAACTGATTTCACATGATGAAAATCACACATATGTGTGCCAAAAGATTATAAAAAATTCATCATATCAAAACCCATGAAAAGAAATGGGTTTCAAAAAGATTAAATCCTAACATAACCTAAATAAAAACAGGTTTAATAATCATTTCATAATTTTATCAAAGTATAATACCAGGAAAAAATAATTATTCCTTATAAGCGTTTTATCATAGTATAATCCATGGAATAGAAATTTCCTTCGTAAACATTTTTTCATCATAAACATGATCTATCCAGGGAAACAAAAATAATGGTATACTTAGATCATATCCCTAGTAAAGCTTATATAAAATTAATGGATGTCATCATAGATTTAAAATGATTTTGAAAGATCACATGGAACATTTCATGAGGAAACTAGCCTTTCCACTTTGAGAAACACTTTTGAAAAACTAAATTCCAGATCATTTTCCTTAAAAATACCCTTGGACACATATAATGGAATATTTAAAAATCATTTGAAAATTTTATAAGTTAAAATATCCTTTCCACTTTGAAATAACAGTTAAATCATAAAATTTTTGAAAATAATTTTATTTTAAAATAACATTGGAAACTTATAAAATAAGAATTCAAAATCATTTAAAACATTTATTTAATAAACTATCATTTACGCTGCAAAAAAATTAAAATATAAATAATTTTTAAAATAAAATTCATCTAAAATAACCATGGAAACTTATAGTTTAATATTCAAAAAAAAATGGTTAAGATGGTTACAAATCTACTTAATGTTGTAGAACTTAAAGAAAATATTCCTTTGAAAGTTTTGGTAAATGCCATGCAGTAAATGTTTGGTAAAATACCTCAAGAATCCTTTCAAAAAAAATTTAAAAATGTAAAAAATGGGTAAAAAAATATTTAATAAATCATTTAATTGGTTTTAAAAAAATAATTGATAACATTTTTAGAAAACATGGGTTTAGATGAAAAAGGGATTTCGACCAAAGAGAGAAATAAAGATAATATTTATTAAAATAATTATTTTGAAATCTTGGGTACATAAATAGAGTAAAATGAATGGAAATAATTTATTCTCACGAAATATATATTGGATAATAAAATTCATGATTTTATTGTGATTTAGATCATAATATTTCACCATTGGAATCATAATCATAAACAATCTCGATAAACGATGAGATTGTAACATAAAACTCTTACCACTTTGGTAACTTTGAATCATAATCCCCATGAAAGAATAATATTAAATGAAACTTATAATTTCATGAAGTAAATTATATACATGATATAGCATTTGAAAGGTGTGGTATTTACACCACATTGATAAAGATAGGTCCCTGGCATAACTTATGTCCCAAAGAAAGCAATTAGAAGAAAAAAACCCTTACGGATTTGGTAATTTTTAAACTATAAACCCCATGAAAGATAGATCGGAAAATTGATATATAAATAACATGAAATTTTTTTATAATAAAAATAAAATATATTCATGGGAAGTATATATACACCACATAAAATAAATAAGTGGTGAATATTCCATGTGTCTTATAGAAAAATAAAAGTAAAATAGAAATCTCTTACCTTAAATCTCGACTTCTTTTGTACGTGTTCAAACCTCAAATATAATAAATATAAGTTTATTGTAAATCCATTAATGAACCATACTTATATATATTGTACCATATATATTATAATTGTGAATATTCATTACCTCTTTATTATCAATTCATTGTTAAAGTCATATTTCGGATAATAAACACATTATTTTTTGTATATGTTTTGATATTTTATTTTTGGTACAATTACTTTGATCATGGTTCCATAATCTAGAAAAAAGTTAAAATTGATATATATATATATATATATTATATTCATTATATATGTAATTATATTAATCCATAAAATTTTTAGATAGAAAATGAAATACATCATTCATGGAGATAGTAGGTCATACGTATGCATGAACATTGTTTCCATTTTATCGATGGATTGAAAGAACGATAAATAATATATTACAATTAAAAAATAATTTTAATTTTATATGTATGTCACATATTTTTATTAAAACATATCCTTATTTCTTTCCTTGTAAATAGTTTGTGAAGAGTAAATCACATCACTTCAGGAGGTGGTAGTCTATCGGGCACATGAACACCATCACCGTATTCACATGAAATGGAATGTTAGAAGGTATATGTGATGCCATTATTCTAGAAGAATAATAATATCAATAATATTATATATATTCAATAAATTCATCATTATATATATTCATGAGAGGCGGTAATGGAAAATGAATAACATCGGTTCGCGAGGTGGTAGTCCGCCAAACACACGATTGGTGATTTTGTATCCCATTTGATGGAAGGGGGGACGGTTATAGGTCATGAATATGACATAAAAACATCTAAGTATATGGGTTATAATGAGTTTATTATATTATCATGTTTTAATAATAAATTATTGTGTTTGTTGATGAAATAAAATAAAAATTATTTTTGAATAACGGTACCTCTTCTCAGGTAACCTCCTTAGAGTTTCACCAAAAGCCTTATTATGTTGGATATGAATAAGAGAATGATTATAGGATACAAGTAGGGAAGTAAATTATTTATATGGGTTATTAATGGATAAAATAAATGGTTTTATGAGTGTTAATAGAATAAGATATGGGTGAATTTTTTTATGTGAGGTGAGTGGCGCACTTGTAATTTTTGGAAAGAAAAAGGTGTACCCACAATTTTCAGAATACATGTAACATCCTGGATTTTTTAGGAGGTAAAAATTTATTAAGATTCTATATATACCTTTTTTTAACCCTTATATATGTCTATAATGAATTCATAGATGTAATGAAGATTTTTGGGGATTTTTTGGAGCCTAGAGACCTAGTTTTTTTGGAGGAAACGTGTGGGTCACTTGATAATAATAAAATTTGTATACCAGTATACATGGATTGTTTAAACCATGAAGGGTGGTATAGTGATCTAAATAGGTTCACTTTTTTCACTAAACCATCTAAACAAACCAGCATTTCCATTAGACCTGTATTAGACATGTGATAGATAGGTTTTTCATGGGTTGTTCAAGTTTTTCCTAACTGTGCGCCTAGTATATGTTAAGTTTGTATAGGGATAGCGTTGGGTACACAATTGGTGAATGATTTATCCAACCATTAAGTAAAACTGTGGGAACATTAAAATTTGGGTTAAATAAAATTTTTTCATCTTTTCTTTTTTAACTCACCCCTCATTTCATTCTTTGGCCACGCACATCAAGTCCTCCCTTCCCTTGAGAGATCCACCATATTCTTAAATAGGATTTGAAGAAAATATATCATCCAAACCCCGTATCTATTTTCATTGATTAAATTGAATAGATCATGGAAATTTATCCACTATTCTTTCTTTTTTTGTTCATTTATCTCACCATATTTTGTTTTATTTTGGTGTGATATCATATGCCCTATTTTTAGGACATTTTTCTATGTTGATGGTTTCTTCCATTATAGCTTGATTTAAAGGATGAAAATGGATGATGGGTCACCTACCAACCTAAGGTAGGTAGGGTTGTTCTTTTACCTATATTTATAATGGAATTTTTTATGAAACATTGTTCTATGTAATGTAATGTTTTGGAAATTATTCCTAAAAATATAAAAAATGAAATTAAAAAACAACCCATGCTTGAAATAGTCCTTGTAACTATGTGTTAATGTCACAAGGTGATTACCCCAATGCAGGCCACCCCCTCGGTTATTCTTTGGTAAATTCCTAAGATCCACACTCCTTGAATACTTTTAAACCACCTTTAATACAAGCTTCATGATATTTGGCTCTCTTAACTACAGTTTTCTTAGCTCTTGTCAAAATAGTCCTCAGATGGACTCCATGTGGATCTTTTTTCATAATTCCCTTCAGAATATCAACATCTTTAGAATTTTTGAAGAGCAAATCACCTGTTATTTCTCGTGGAATGGAAGGCACATTTTTTGCACTATGGTTTATGCTAGGAATAGATATCAAGATAGAAGAGTTCTATGGCATGAACTTATTGATTTAGCCAATGATATTACTGATCCTTGGGTAGTGATGGGTGATTTCAATTCCATCCTTAGCTCTCTTGAAAAAATTGGCCCCTCACATCTCTCCATATGCTCTAGGGAATTCAGGTCTACAATTTAAAATTGTAGCCTTTTTGAAATATCTCTTGTTGGTGCTAAATATACTTGGTATAGGAAACACTACAAAAAAAATGTTTCCAGTAAGCTTGAAAGAGCTTTCGTTAACATGAAGGCTCTTGATAACTAGGATAAAATATCCAGCGTTACTCTCCCTAGACTCAACTCTGATCATCACCCCATCCTTGTTAGCTGCCTTATGAATGATCGTAAACCTATTCTCCCCTTCAAATTTAATAATGTTTGGTCCACAAACCCGGACTGTGTCACTTTAATCTTTAACACTTGGAACTCTATGAATCATCATAATGATTCCTTTTCCTATTTACATAAATTTAAAATTCTTAAATAGGCCCTTAAAGATTGGTGTAAAACTATGAACTCACAAATAGATCTTGATATCTCCTATCTTGAAAGTGAGCTTAACAGGGTTCAAATTCAAAATACTAATTCAGATTTCAATATGGATCCCTAATTGGAAGCAAGAATTTCCCTGAATCTTAAATCCTTTCTCACTTTTAAGGATGATATTCATAAACTAATGTTTAGGACTAAATGGCTTACAGATGGCGATCGTAATACCAAATTTTACAATTGCCTTCAAAGAATCAGAAAGGTCAATCGTCCTCTTTCTAAGCTCATTCATAATGATTTAATCATAGATTCAGAAGAGGCCATTACGGACCATGTTACCTCTTACTTCTATCACATCTTTAACAGCCCGGATATTAATACTGAGCTTAAACCTGACATTATTCCCTTAATGGTGGATTAAAGGGACAATGTAATGCTTTTAAGCATTCCTCTCAACCATGAAATTAAAGACACTGTCATTGGCTTTAATCCAGACAGTTCACCAGGCCCAGATGGGTTCAATAATGGTTTCTTTCAAAAACCTTGGGATATTATCCACAATGATGTTTGTAAACTTGTCAGGACCTTCTTTATTCATTGATCTTTACCACATTGGATCAATGATCAATTTTTAACCTTAATTCCCAAGGTTGCAAATTCTTCTCAGATCCATCAATTCAGACCGATTGCCCTGATTAACACTCTTTATAAGATTATTACCAAAATCATTGCGAATAGACTTGCTCCTATTTGTAATAAAATTCTTTCTTGGAATCAATTTGGCTTCATCAAATGTAGGTCCATTCAAGACTGCATTTTTCTTGCCTTCGAATGTACCAATAGTCTAAATAAAAACACTAGAAGAGGATGTGTGGCTATTAAATTAGATATCAGAAAGGCTTTTGACACCATAGACTGGAATTTGATCTTCAAAGTCTTAAAAAACTTTGGGTTTAATGATACCTTTTTTGGAAGAATTAAGACTCTTTTGCAATCATCTTTCATCTCTATTATCATTAATGGCACTCCTAGAGGTTTTTTTAAATGCTCTAAAGGTGTTAGACAGGGCGACCCCCTTTCTGCCATCCTTTTTGTTATCGCTGAGGATTACCTAAGTAGGCTTCTCAGCAGTCTGGTGGATCAGGGTAAACTTAAGCCTATTCAAGTTACCAGAAACTTAATGGCCCCTACTCATCTTTTATATACCGACGATATTATTCTGTTTCTTAATGGGGATCAAAAAAAAATTCAAGTTTTCAAGAGATCCATAACCCACTATGAGGAAGTTTCTGGTCAAGCTATCTCTTGGAATAAATCTCATATTGTTTTTGTTAAGAACTTTCTGGTTAGAAGAAAATCTACCATTACCACTTATCTTGGTATCAAAGAAGGTCTGTTACCTTTCTCTTATTTAGGTGTTCCTATCTTTTGGGGTAGACCCAAAGTTAGCCACTTTGCTAATATCATAGATCAAATCATTAACCAACTCTCTAATTGGAAGGGTAAATCCCTTTCTATGGCTGGGCGAATATGCTTGGTCAAATCCACCATTGTTTCTAAAATGGTCTACGCCCTCATGATTTATAAATGGCCTATAAGCATCTTCAAAAAAATTAATACTTACATGAAAAACTTTATTTGGATTGGAATTATTTTTTAAAATAAGCTTGTCACTATCCCTTGGGATTCTTGTTGTAAACCAATTGATAAAGGTGGAGTTGGCATTAAAAATCTAAAGTTGTTCAATAGCGCTCTGCAAGCCCGTATAACACGGCGTATTATCAATTCTACTTCTAAAGTTTATGATTTTTTAAATCATAGATTTCTTCATAAAATTTCAACGGGTAATTCGACTTTCATCAACTCCTCAATATGGACTTCTATCAGAGACTCTTACCGTAAGATCATGGAAAATGCTAGATGGATGGTCAGTGCTGATTCTTCCATTAATTTTTGGTGTGGAAAATGGTGTGGTAACCCCCTGATCTCTCTATTACCACCCAATGTCATTCCTGCTGATACTAGTCAGTTCATAAAAGATGTCTTACATTCACATAGACATGACCTCCCTGAACATATTGTGCAGACTATTGATAATTATCCCTTTTCCTCTGATGGGGACTTCCTTGTTTGGGAACCTGCTCCAAATGGTATGCTTGAATCAAAAAACTTTTATAAGAATAACTTTTCTAATGAGGATTCTAATTATATATGGGTGAGTCATTTCAATAAAACTTGGATTAAACCTTCTAGGCTCACCCTTATTTGGCGTATTTCCCATAATAGATTTTCCACTGAAATTATTCTGCAAAAGTTCGGCATTCAGCTTTGTTCTAAATGTCGCTTGTGTAATCAACAAAGGGAGGATACCGATCATCTTTTTCTTTCTTGTGCCATGAACTCTACTTTATGGAATTATGTTTTTGAATTATTAAATTGCAGATGGATTTTAACTGACTCTATTTCTTTGTTTTTAAAAAATTGTATTAGACATGAAGCTTCTTCACAGGTTAAAAATATTTTTCTTACGGCGGTGGCGGAACTCCTACATGAGATCTTGTACGCTAGAAATGATCTCATTCATAATAATCGATCATTTAGTCTCAATGCAGGAAAATCTCGGATTCTTATTGCAATCCATGAAGCCGCCTCAATTCAAACAGACTGTTGCAACAACTCGGTTGGTGACTTTGAGATACTTTGTCATCTCCGTGTTCCTGGAATCTACCCTACACCCAAACGCTCCTTTGAAGTTTTCTGGAAATCGCCGATACCGGGATGGATCAAAGTGAACGTTGATGGTGCTTCTAAAGGCAATCCAGGACCTTCTAGTTGTGGTTCTATCGTTAAAGACTCAGCTGGCCAATGTCAGGGTTGCTTCTATGTTGGTTGTGGTTACTCTTCATCTCTGGAGGCGGAAATACTTGGATTCATTCACGCTGTTGAGTTTGCGCTTCAAAAAGGTTGGAGAAAGCTTTGGATTGAAAGTGATTCTACCACCATCATTCATTCCATCTGGATTGGCATCATTCATCTGGCCTGGCCTCTCACTACACGCTGGATGAAATGCTTAAAGACTCTCCATGGGATGGATTACACTGCTACTCATGCCTACCGTGAAGCAAATGTTGTTCCTGATGCCCTTTCTAACAAAGGAGTCCATCAAATCATGACTTGGTTTGACACTCTGCCAGCTGATTTATCTTATCTTTTCGACATAGATTGTAAAAAACTCATCTTTTCATCTCTTGTAACCATTTTATTTTATATATTGTGCTTTGACCTTTAAAAAAAAATATAATACCCATACCCATACTTTATGTTGAGGGTTATAAATGTGTCCCGACCTAAGGATGAATTGTATCTGATCTCAATTCTTCATAAATAAGACATGTAAATGAATCTTAATAAGATTTTAGAGATATTTTTTCTGTAGAATACCACAGATGGGCTCACTGTATAGATGACTTGTATATTATGATCCGGAGAAATATGTGGTTCCATAGTGGATTACCTTGGACCAACTTGGTGGAAATTTTTGATATACTATTCCATGAGAAATACTTAGTGCCCTATGTGGTTTACTAGGAATGAGATCAGCAGGTTATTTCTTATTCCATGCCAAGGGTGAAACTTGGGATTACTTTAATCGATTTCATTGGATGAACTTTTGTGGTGAAGGGTACTTATAGTGATCCTTGAGAGATACTTCAGATTCCTTCTTGTAGACCACCTTAGATTGACTCAGGATTCCATTTAACTAATATGTAAAATATGACATTATCAATATTTAAGGATGTGTCTACCAAGAAAACGCACATGCTTGGGTTCATTCCATGTTTACACTTGACTTGTATATCTTAATAAATTTCTAAGGGATATGAATTTGGTGACCAATTCATATCTCTATTTTTCTAAAAAAACACTTGAATTTTATGACGGCCTTAATAGGTTTTTTATATATGTACACCAGCATATTGATATATATATATATATGTGTGTGTGTGTGTGTGCGTGTGTGTGTTTATTTTTAAGCATTCAATCCATATATTATATCTTTACATGTTGAAATTTATTCAAAGATATCTGAAGTAGGCTGAAGAAGGTAGTGTTGGTTGGTTATCCCATGTAGAACCCAATATGATGTGGTTTATGTATTTATATCCTTACATTTATTATCTACCTACAAACTCCTCATTTTACAGCACTACTACCAAAACGGGCAAGGGAAGTGCCCCCTTATATCAGTGCTAAGCAAAACTACTGATAAAGGTTACCCTGTATCAGTGCTAAAATTTTAGCACTGATAAAGAAACCCTATATCAGTGCTAAAATTTTAGCGCTGATACAAGGTAACCTTTATCAGCGCTAAAGAAGCGCTGATAAAACGACCCTTTATCCGCACTAGAAAAGCACTGATAAAGACTCTTTTTATCAGCGCTAAAATTTTAGCGCTGATAAAGAGTACCATTATCAGCGCTTAAAAAGTGCTGATAAAGGATACCTTTATCAGCGCTAAAATGTTAGCACTGATAAAGGTAGTCTTTATCAGTGCTTTGTTCGCACTGATAAAACCATAGTCCATTTTTTTATAAAGTCGGTCGCACAGTGCCCTCGTTTTATCGCGACCTAAAGCTCTCGCGGTAGTGGAACACTGCGACTCCCCTCTGCTGCCCGCGATTCTCTTTTCCGGACCTCTACCGCCCTCACTTCTCTTTGTTGGTCCTCCGTCACCCCAACTTCTCTTTGCCGGTCCTCCACCACCCACAAAGCCCCTTCGGTTTTCCGAACCTCCACCGCCCGCAACGCCCCTTTGGTTTTCCGGACCTCCACCGCCCGCAACGCCAGGCTTCTTGTTTCTGGACCTCCGCTGCCCTCGCTTCTCATTTCCGGACCTCCGCCGCCCGCAACGCCCTCTTCGGTTTTCCAGACCTTCACCACCCGCAACGCCCTCTTCGGTTTTCCGTACCTCCCTTTAAGGCATGTTTTCCAAATATTTTTTCAATATTTTTCTTGTTGTTGGTTGAATCGTTTATTAGGGTTAAATCTTTATGGTTATGGTGTTTAATTGCATTCTTCGGGCCTTTCCTTAGTTCAGTTGGTGGTTTCATTCTAGTTTTTTGAAGATATCAAGAAATAGGTAGGTTGTTCCATTATTTGACATTGTTTTAGGTGTTTAATATGATTTATTTTGTTCTAAAATAGTTTTATAAATTTTCTGGGTTGTGGGAAACATGTTTTCCAATTTTTTATTGTGCGTAAGGGTTTGATAATAACTTGACTATTGTAAAAGGTTGTTTGTCCTGTGTGTTTCTATTATTGGAAGTGTGATTGTATAAAATATATATAATTTTATATAGGGGTGGAATTGGGCATAATGGAATCCTAGTTATCTAGGTGGGTAGACTAGGTCTTCTATATTAGGTGAATTAGTCAGGCCGATGATTGGTCTCCTTAATAAAGATATACATAAAAACACTAACTAAACATTCATGTGCTAGGGATTGGAGGCTCAAATAGGACCTTCATGTCTAAGAGATGTGATCACCAAGAGTACAAGGATCCTAGGACACTAGTAACCCTAATACCTTAGAGATTTTCTATAGTGCTCATACTATTCTTACCATTATCTTGTCACATTTACTATCTCTTTTATTTCAAAGAATGTTTTATTTAAATTGTATCTTCCTTTTTCTTAAAAAATAACATGTTAATGTTTATCATAATGTCATTACATGGAATCTATTTTTGTTCTTTCCTACTAGGTATGTTGGCTCACACCTTATATACACCCTCAGGTTTATGTAGACCTTATTATGGTTTACCTAGTTAAAGGCAAGGTTCCCTTGGTGATGATGGTGGATATATGTGCTAGTAGTTCCCCTTTTGGTGACTGTTATTGGTTGTGGAATGGGGATGTTGAACCTCATGTTTAATGGAGGATTGGTTGTATTGTTGGTTCCCTTACCTTTTTTTTTTGTTATTTTGGTTTTGGTTGAAATTGTTAAATGCTTATCCCCTATTGTAGTGTTATATTTTGGTGTATTATATTGTGAAATTTGGTTATGATATGGTGTTTGATTATTATATAATATTTATGATTTTTTACATGAAAAAACCATTCCCAAAGGTGTTACTCAATGCCTAGGCACTAGTTACAACCCATGGGGATTGGTAATTCTATTTGGACCTTCCCACGAGTTGGGTCAGGTGTCAAGTGGGATGGAAATATGGCCTAGTTCATGACAAGAAGTCTACACCATAGTATGGTTGTCTAAATCCTTTCTGTACTGTGTCCATGGGAGGTTGCAATGTGGTATCTTTTTTTATAGTCTTAAATTCCACGAGCCCCATTTTATATTATTTTTTCTCCTACATAACTCTTATTTGAAATCTTGATTCTTTAAGGATTACAAGAGTCATTTTAACTCCTCCAAACTCCCTTCTTCCCAGATATCTCCAGTGGATGCGTTTGGTTTCTATCTGATAAGGGGATCTCTCATTGATTGGAAATCCTCTATCTCCCCTTATATCCACTTTATAGAGTGATAGATCATCATATTTTTAGTGAATCTAATATTCTTTTTTATGAATCTTGATTATAGGTTAGACTACTTGATCTCCTTATAAGGAAGTGGTTCTCTTCTACTGTATTTGCAAGTCTTGTTTTGTGTACTTGAACCATAAATACTAATATTTGAGATTCAAATAGGATGAAGATGAATAAATATTTGATGAATTCTAATCATTTAACAATAGAGTACGAGAACAGAGTGAAAGAGTTCATCAAGTTTGCAAAGGATCACGCAAATTATCCTTCCCAAATCCTTTGTTCGTGTTTACGTTGTTGTTATTCTATACTAATTACTCCAGAGGAGTTAGAAGAACATTTGATATGTCATGGAATAGATCGGAGTTATAAATGTTGGAATAAACAAGGAGAAAAAGCGAATGTAGCTACTGACTGTGATAAAAATGCTTTTATGGATCGTCAGATATGAATACAAATATGGATAATGAAGAAGACCGTATGGAGGATGTGATTACAGATGTAAATGATAATGAAGATCATATTGAGGAAATGGAAAAGAAAATTCAAGATGAACTCCGTGATTGCCCAAAATTGTTTGAGAAGTTAAAGAGTTGTGCAAAGACGCCATTGTATGTTGCTTGCACTAAGTATACAACTTTGTCAGTTGTACTGAAGTTGTATAAATTGAAAGCAGGAAACGGATGGAGTGATGTCAGTTTTATGGAACTAATTTCTCTCTTGAATGACATGCTCCCAGAAGATAATGATCTCCCAAGCCGAACATATGAAGCTAGGCGAATTCTACGCTCGATGGGAATGATTTTTGAAAGAATACATGCATGCCCAAAAGACTGTATATTTTTTTGCAAGGAGAAAAAATCACTTAAAGAATTCCCAAAGTGTGGTGCTTCTCGATACAAGAAATATAAATCCAATCCTACGAAATTTGTATGGTACTTTCCAATAATTCCAAGGTTTAGGCATCTATATGGAAGTGAAGAAACTGCAAGAAAATTATTGTGGCATGCAGATAAAAGAAATAAAGATGGGTTATTATTTCATCTGGACGACTCTCCACAATGGAAGAAAATTGATCATGAGTATCCTGAATTTGGAAAAGATCTGAGAAACCTTCATCTTGAGTTATCTAAAGATGGAGTGAATCCTTTTGGTTTTCAAACCAGCACTCATAGTACATGGCCTGTTTTGTTGGTAAATTATAACTTTCCACCCTGGTTATGCATGAAGTGGAAATTCATCATGTTATCTATCCTTATATTAGGACCAAAAAAACTAGGTAACGATATTGATGTTTATCTGGATCCTTTGATCGAGGATTTGAAGTTATTGTGGGACTCAGGTGTAATGTTTTATGATTCTTATAAAAGTGAATACTTCACGTTGAGAGCGATGTTGTATGGGACAATAAATTATTTCTCTGCTTATGGAAATTTGTCATGCTATAGCATTAAAAGAACTCAAGGGAGTCACGTGTGCAAAGAAGATACAGAATCAATTAGGTTGAAAAATTCATCAAAATTTGTGTTTCTAGGACATCGTAGATTTCTACCTCACAAAGAAATTCTTAGGCAGTTAAATTCATCAAGGGATGAAAAATGGTTATCAAATACACATAATCACTAGTTTATAGGATGGTTTCAGGACCATATTTTTAAGCAGTTGGATGAAAATCCGAATTCAATTTCAGAACGACTTTGAAGGATAGCCGCTGGACCAAGTGTGTATGTATTATCTTACAATGATTATGTAATTAATGGTTATACATTCTATACAGATGAACATGATGAAGATAGTACCATGAAAAATAGTGTAGTTACACTAGTGGCTAAAGCGATGCATGTTTCTGGTAGTAAGGACATAAATCCAATTTATGAAAATATGTCATACTTTGGCATTATAAAACTAATATGGGAGTTGGATTATACGACATTCCAATTGCCGATTTTTCAATGCAAATGGATTGATAACAAAAGTGGTGTTAAAATAGATGAATGAGGATTTGTGAAAGTTTATTTTAGTAAAGAAGGGTACAACGACGGACAGTTTATAATGGCATCACAAGCGGTACAAGTTTTTTATGTTCCAGATCCCGAAAAATGAAAGTGGTCAATTGTTCTATTATCATCCAAAAATACTTAAGGTTTCGATGAAAATTCAGTTGTAGACGATCCTTTTAGTGGTACGTCGCAATAATTTCAGAGTGGTCCCAATGCATATGATGTTTTGTATGTTAGAGGAGACCACAATGAAGGGATTTGGATAGTCTATAGAGGTGTCAAATCCCTTCAACATTTGAAAAAAAGAAAGAGAGTTTAGTAAATAGGTTCTATTTTGTTTGTAATATAGATCTTATTATCTCATGTTATTATCTTATCATTACTGAATTTATGTAATCTGATTTAACTGTTCAACCACTTTTGCAGATAATGACTTCTGCACATTCTGGTGCTCCTAACCTTGAGGCTGAACAAGTCTCTCAAGCAGCTACTGCTGCGGCAGCTGCTGCTCCTGCAGCTCATGCTGCTACTGTTGTTGCTCCTGCTACTACTCATGCTGCTCCTGCACCTCATGCTGCTGCTGTTGTTGCTCCTGTTGCGGCTCTTGTTTCTCTTGTTGCTCCTCCTACTGCGGCTCCTGCTACTCCTGCTACTCCTGCTGCTCCTCCTACTACTCCTGCTACTGCGGCTCCTACTTCTATTAGTGTTGAGGTCCAACAACCATCAGCACATTTCATTTATACCATTCTAGATGAACATATAGATGATGTTGATATCGATGAAATGGCCAGGAATGAAGGACCAGCGTCGTAGAAAACACAGGTGCGTCGTAGTTTGACGGTGTTAGCCAAAATTCTTAAGGCGAAAAGCAAAGGCATCAAATTTGAAGTCAGATGGAATGCACGAGGCCAACATGTGAATCACAACAAGGCTATGTTTAGCAGCTACATTGGAGTTGTCACTCGGTAACACGTGCCGATTGACATAGATTCATGGCACCATGTTGTGTCCGGGCTGAAGGCTGTGATCTAAGAAGAAATTATGGTAAATTATGAATTTATTTATTCAATTAACTAGAAAATAAAATAATGAAACAATTTCTTACTCTTCTAAATCTCTTGCATAGTACATTTATAGTAGAAGATTCACACAAGGATTATGTACTAAGGCTTGCAGGAAAGATTCATCGTGGTTTTCTCACTATTTTAACAAGATGTCACCTGAAAGATTCTAAAGGTAAAACACACCCGCACCCACCCATTGTCTATGCTCACCTGATATCCCAAGAAGCATGGGATACATTTATTGTCCGTCGTGAGAATGGGAAGTTTCAAGTACATTGTGGGTGATAATAAGTTGTTTGAGGATACCTGTATTCATCACTTTGATTATCAATAATTCATTTATGAAACAGAAACTCTGTACTGAAAATAAGGAACATGCTTCAAAACCAACATACCCCTATCATAAAGCAAGGATGGAGTACGCTTCATTAGAAAAGAAAATAGTACATATTTTAAATTTACAGTAATATTGTTAGGTTCCAATAAACAACATCATAATTATCTTTCTATGTTTATATGTATATTGATGAGTCTAAAACCAAATGCACTTCCATCCCACATCATGTGCTATTGAAGGAGGCACATGTGAACAAAGAAGGGAAGTTAGTATATGAGAACACAGAGAAAGTGTGGTAAATATGTTTAAGTATGACACGACGATAAAAAAATTTGTTTAAAATTGCTATTACATAAAAATAATTAGTTATTTTCCTATATCTGACAGTCACAGGAATCAGCTACTCATGTAGCTGATATAGACCTATTATCGACGACTTTGAAGAAGCTAGAAAAATATGATCATGTCAGAGGTGCAGGGTTTGGGGTGACACCCCGAGAATATTTTGATAAGAAGAAAAAAATGGATGATACTGATGAAAAATTGGAACAAATGAGCGAAAAAATAGCAACCCTTGAAGAACGATTGCAATGGCGGGGAGAGTTGCTAGCAACTTTTATGGGTGGGAAGCAAAGGGAAGAAAAAACTCAGGAACAACCACTGCATGAACATCCCTCCCCCCCCACTAACTTTGAGGTGAGCTATTCACCTCAAAGAATTGTCTTAGCCATGGTAATCAATATTCTAATAATTGTTCCCATGAAATATGAATCATACAAACACTGATAATTTTTCTGTACTGATCTTCTACAGGGTGATAATGATTTTGATTTATATCTGTCAACACCCACCTATCACCTTGTAGCGAGGGCTATAGTGTTCAATATCCCAGATGTCGCACTTCATAATAGATAAAATCCAAAAGATCATCTAAAAGTAACGATTACTATAGCTCATGAGCCAAAGGTAGAGCTACCTATTCCACTTGATGACGATGATATTCATATGGTCGAAAAGGCTATTGGGACATTCATTGCATGGCCGTCACAACTTGTAAGAGTATATGCAGACAAAGACGTATTTATTTCATTTTCTTTTCAAGCTAAACCCTTAACAATTAATGAAAAAGAGGGTCTAAACCAATGATTGTTGTTATAGATGGAGAAAGGGAAGGGGTGACAAACATCGGCTCAAAACCATCTAAAGGATCGATCAACCGATCCCAATGAGCTACTGAAAGCACAATAACACCACCTGTTCTCTATCCACATTTACTAGCATTGAAGACTCATGTGGATACGAAGCTAAAAGATGGTAATAGTCATATAGTGGATTTCAAAGAGAATATATACGGAGAGGAAAGTCAAGATTTCGTTGCTACTGAAAATGTAAATGAAATCCTTGAAAATGGTTGGCTAGGCATCACAGTTGTAAATGTATATATGAGGTATGTTTCCATGAATTGATTTTCTAAAAGCTGATCTAATGCACAAATTATGACTAAATGAATTTTATATTGTTGATAGACACATTTATGAAAAATAGTTGAAGGAATTTTCCCATGAGACAAGATTTGGATAGGTTAGTCCTCATATCACATCAACACACCTAACAAGAATAGATCCATCAAAAAGGGATGCAATAGTTAATGTCTTTCTGAAAACATTTGAATGAAAGATTACAGATGATAGACTTTTCCTAATACCAACCATACAGGGGTAATACTCTACGATTAAATCATATCAATTATATTTTCACTTCGTTTATTACTTATTCCTTTTGGTGTTTTTAGGAAACATTGGTTGCTAATTGTGGTGAACTTGGATACTCTGAAGATTTATTTCCTGGATTCAAAGCAAGGATATCCATCAAACCGACCACACATGATGGAGTTTTTGAATCTGTAAGACACTACATATTACATTTTAGGTCTAAAAATAAAGTAATATAATTTATATTATCTTTTATTGAGGATTCTGTTATGATAGGGCGGTGTATCATTATCATCTAAAAAGTAATGAGGACAAGGGCTAAGCATAGGGAGGCGAGCAAGTACTATGTCTGGACATATATCAGGGTATATATAATAAAATTTCACTATCCAAACACATATCAACACAAGTTACTTTTTCTCCTAATGATCAATTTTTTTCAGTGTCCAAAACAAACAAACGATAATGATTGTTGTTATTATGTTTGTAAATTTATGAAAGAGATCATTTTTTTATCAGCAAACCAACATCCCTAAAGAGGTATTTTCAAAAAACAACTACTAATTAGTTTCAGTTATTTATTAATTCTTTATTTTTTTATTTTGAAGTACTACTCTGACTTCTGAAAAGCCTCATACTCACAAGATGATATAGATGTGTTTAGAAATGAATGGGCCACATACCTGAGGGCAGATTGTACACAAATACAATGAAGATCTGACTTGGGGACATGTACAATTGGTGGTCATTTTTGAGAGGGGTTAAGGGAATCAAAAGATGAAACATTGTTGTATGTAAATGTTCATAGGAAAATTGTAATTGTTATTAAATAAAATATCCTTTCTACAATGAGTCATTTCACAATTTTAACAGATGATATGCACCAGAAACGTGCAAGAATGCTGAACCACTCAAAGGGTCTCTCTTTTGTTTAAAATGGACACGATTTTAAGTGAAAACAACAACTGGCCTACAGAAATCCAACAAAATGTATTTGGGTTGCCTTGATGTTTTATAACAATGATAAAAGGGTCATTGGTGATGTGTATGAGTCATCCCCACCTCAATCTGAGGCACGGTGTGGCCGGTAACACTCAAAGGGTCTCTCTTTTGTTTAAAATGGACACGATTTTAAGTGAAAACAACAACTGACCTACGGAAATCTGACCAAACACATTCTTATTACCTTGATATTTTATAAGAATGATCCAAGGGTCCTTGGTGATGTGTGAGAGTCAACCCCGCCTCAATCTGAGGCACAGTGTGACCGCTATCACTCAAAGGGTCTCTCTTGTTTAAAATGGACACCATTTTAATTGAAAACAACAACTGACCTATGGAAATCCGACCAAATGCATTCGGATTGCCTTGATATTTTATAAGAACAATCCAAGGGTCATTAGTGACATTTATGAGTCATCCTATCCTCAATATGAGGCACTTTGTGGCCGGTAACACTCAAAGGGTCTCTCTTTTTTTTAAATGGACACGATTTTAAGTGAAAAAAACAACTGACTTATAGTAATCCAACCAAACGCATTAGGATTTTCTTGATATTTTATAAGAATGATCCAAGGGTCATTGGTGATGTGTAAGAGTCATCCCTGCATCAATATGAGGCACGGTGTGGCCGGTAACACTCAAAGGGTCTCTCTTTTGTTTAAAATGGACAAGATTTTAAGTAAAAATAACAACTGACCTACGGAAATCCAACCAAACGCATTCAGATTGCCTTGATATTTTATAAGAACAATACAAGGGTCTTTGGGGACATGTAAGAGTCAACCCTGACTCAATCCGAGGCACGTTGTGACCGCTATCACTCAAAGGGTCTCTCTTGTTTAAAATGGACACCATTTTAATTGAAAACAACAACTGACCTACGGAAATCCAACCAAACGCATTCAGATTGCCTTGATCTTTTATAATAACGATACAAGGATCCTTGGTGACGTGTGAGAGTCATCCCCACCTCAATCAGAGGCACTGTGTGGCCGGAAACACTCAAAGGGTCTCTCTTTTGTTTGAAATGGACACGATTTTAAGTGAAAACAACAACTGACCTACAGAAATACGACCAAACGCATTTGGATTGCCTTTATCTTTTATAAGAACGATCCAAGGGTCATTGGTGATGTGTAAAAGTCATCCACGCCTCAATATGAGGCATTCTGTGGCCGGTAACACTCAAAGGGTCTCTCTTTTGTTTAAAATGGACAAGATTTTAAGTGAAAACAACAACTGACCTACGGAAATCTGACCAAATGCATTCGGATTGCCTTGATCTTCTATAAGAACGATCCAAAGGTCCTTGGTGATGTGTATGATTCAACCTCGCCTCAATCTGAGGCTTGGTGTGACCTCTATCACTCAAAGGGTCTTTCTTGTTTAAAATGGACACCATTTTAATTGAAAACAACAACTGACCTACAGAAATCCGACCAAAAGCATTCGGATTTCCTTGATCTATTATAAGAACGATCCAAGGGTCCTTGGTGACATGTATGAGTCAAACCTGCCTCAATCCGAGGCACAGTGTGGCCTCCATCACTCAAAGGGTCTCTCTTTTGTTTAAATTGGACACGATTTTAAGTGAAAACAATAACTAACCTACGGAAATCTGACCAAACGCATTCAGATTGCCTTGATCTTTTATAAGAACGATCCAAGGGTCCTTGGGGACATGTACGAGTCAACCCCGCCTCAATATGAGGCACAATGTGACCACTATTAAGATGATTTTAGGGGTTTCTGATTGGTAAATCTCGATCACATGGAAGTTAATTTAAAAAACACAAATCATGTGTTCTTCCCATTTTTGGAAAATTATTTTTTGGGACTACATTTTGTGTACTCAATTTATATTTCATTTAGTGGTAAAATTACATGTGTTTGGGTACTTAGGAAAACACCCCATGTAAGGGGTACATGGTTATTTAGTAGTACACACCCAAGCACCATATATGTGCTTGCCATATATTAATACATAGTCAGACCCCATTTTTGTTCCATGTTCATGTATTAGTACATTAATAGAACGTTATTGTACATATGTTATGTTAAAGTATATATATTGGCTGGATATTTTGTAGTATACACCGTTTACTCAAGGTACATGTCATGTACTATTCCCTTATTATACATTTGAGGATTCAGGGTGATTTTTCACCCTAGATTTAGAATTGTGAAAAATGGGAGTCCATATTTAGTATTTATATATGTAGATCATGATGGTGTAATCATTAAAGTATTTTTTTAGTAATTTTAAGAGGTGATTCAAGGGCATCAATTTAGGATAGAGACTTTTTCCTTTATTAATTGAATATGATGGTATCCTAGGAGTGAGGCTTGGTATTAAAACTATAAGAGGGTCATGAGAATGGTTGGAGGAAATGGAATGGGGTTTCCAAGTTATTCTAATGGAGTATCTTGGGACAGCCCCAAGAAAAATGGACTAGGTTGGTACTTGAGGAGGTAGATAGGTTGGGTGTTCAATTCAACTTAGAGTAACTTATGAAGGAAATGGACTTGAGGTCATCTCCCTTATGATAATATCCATATTTGGCTTGTGAGGATAGGATATATTAGTGATTGGGTTGTGGGATATTTTACCACCAAGATATTGACGTTGGCCCAAGGATTATTATTAAGATCAAGGTCCCCAAATGGGGTGACTTGTTATATGATGACTTAGGGGACCCTAGTAGGTTCAATAATAACTTGTTTTCCCTAGTGATAATGCATCCATGGGAATGGGTAAATTCAATTATGGGTATTTATTAGGTACCAGAGTCAATGTGTTGAGCTTGTTAGGGTTGTAACCGGATGGGTCACACTCTTGGGAGTCTATCCATGTTGTCAGGGTGGATTTTTCATTTGAACACTCATAATAATTAATATATATATATATAGGGTTTTTATATAGTAATGGATATGAGAATTAATGGAAATTATCATGGAGTATTAGTGATTTTTGGATAGGTTTATATGTGTTTGAGTCATGTTTTTTAGAGTGATTCTTTATGTGATATCTTATAAAGGGTATTTAAATAGGGGGTTCATGGAATGTGATCCATCAGGGGCATCATATATATCAATTCATGGTTGGCCTGGTATACTAGGGTGATCATATGTTTGGGTCGATGATACTTATGGGATTATATCTGGATGGAAATACTCCCATATGGGAGGGTGGATATGCTTCTTGGTCTTATTCCTTAAATGAGAATACTCTCATAGGGGAGGGATGAGATGTATATAGGTATTATTCCCCAGATGAGAATACAACCATAGGAGTGGGATGATATTCTTATCGGGAATATTCACTAAATAAAAATAATCCCATAGGGGAGGGCTGAGATGATTATATATATTATGCCTCAAATGAGAATACACCCATATTGGAGGGTTGATATGCTTCTAAGGATTATTATTTGGATGATAATACTCCCATATAGTAAAGAATATATTCTTCTTAGTATTATTCCCTAAATAAGGGTACTCCTATAGTATAGGGATGATATCCTTGTAGGTCTTATGCCTTAGAACTGGAAGAACACATATGGGTGGTCTGAGATACTGTTGAGGGTATTCCCTAGATGAAAAAACTCCCATAAGTAGATTTCCATAATGAAGTATAAATAAAACTCACATATTGGAGGTCAATGATAATTATTTATTTAGTGGGGAGACCATGGTATATTATATGTTTTGTGTGGTTCCTATGATGTACTCAGAGAAAAACTAACATTGGATGAAGTCGGTATGGTTGATCAAGCTTTAATACTTGAGGATCAATGTGTCTTGATGTAGATGTGGTAGGACTTGGTCAAACTATATTTTTATAATCTCGACACGATCCTTGTGACATTCTTGGTAAAAGTTCATCACTTGGAAAATTAATTTTGGTTTAATCATGGTCATGGATTTGAGGATCATTGATGATTTTTTATTAGTTTTATTCTAGTTATTTCTCAACTATGTTGTGAATATTGCCTGATCATGCACTTAAAATAGCCTATTGCAGGTTTAATATTGGGGTTTTATTAATGAGATTCATCCCCCCCCCCCAGTATGTGCACCTCAGTGTGTGTACAAACCTTATAACTTCTTTGAGGTTGAGAACATGATGCATAGTGGATAGAGAAAAGTCCAAAGATTTGTGTATTGATAAAACACACCAATGTGGAGCCTTTGGATTGAACTGGAGTAGGATTATAATCTTTTAGATAATGGTTATATTGTAAAGATTATATTTTTTTAGTATTATTTTACTTTTATTTATTTTATTCATTCATGTATGTGTTTTTGACCCGGTGGATGGCCAATTGATGTGTATAGAATGACCATTTGAGTTGTTTCTGAAATTTCATATAATTATAGTATGTTTTGTTTAATTATTCTATTTACTCTATTGTGTATGATGAATGGTCATTTTATTTTTATTGTTCACTAAAATAGGGATGTATTGTATCCTTGGACACCAATCCACCCCCCTGGACACCAATCCACCCCCTGGACACCCCACCCCTCTGGACTCCCCCCACCCCTGTAAACCCCCCCCCTGACACCTTGGACACCAGCCCACCCCCTGGAAATCCCCCAGAAAACCCCTACCCCCCCCCCTTTGACAGCCACCCCAAACCCTTGAACAGCCCCCAAACCGCCTGAATTCTGAATTTATTTCTTTAAATACTTAATTAACTTATGAATTATGTGTTAATGGTGTATGGGTATAATTTTTGTATGGGTATACTTGATCTAATTTGATTATGATTTATGAGTTAATTTTGTGTGGGTATACTTGCTTTAATTGGATAATTGAGATGTTGTTTTTTTAGGTGTTTGGGTGTGCTGCTGCAGATTTATCATATCAGCAGAGAAGGAATTTATCATTGCTCTTTTAGCGCTGATAAATCGTGATTTTATCAGCTCTAAAAAAGAACTGATAAACTGCACCTTTATCAGCACTAAAGAAGCACTGATAAAAGATAAGTTTATCAGCACTAAAGGAGCGCTGAAAAAACACTCATTTACTAGCGCTCTTTTAGAACTGATAGAGGGTTGTTTTTACAGCGCTCTATTAGCACTAATAAAGTTTACCTTTGTCAGCGCTTGTTTAGCGCTGATAAAGGGTTGTTTTATCAGTGCTTTTTTAGCGCTAATAATGTACCCCTTTATCAGCACCGAGATTTGCAGAGCTTTTTTAGCGCTGTTAAATCCCATTTTTAGAGCTGTTAATGCCTGTATTTGTAGTAGTGCTAGCACAGACTAGATAGTTCTTAACACCATTGGTGTTGGCCTACTGAGTATACCTCACACCTATTTTAGGACAATTATTGTACCCAAACAGACTTTATGATTTCATGGATAAATAATGGTAAATTACCATCTTTCGATACAAGATTTTTAGTACTAGGATGGAGTACGGGAGCAGAGGACCGCGCCTATACCCATGATACTAGCTGAGGTAGATTTTGTTCATCTTTTCTTTATGTTTAGAATGTTTTATATTCATATAAACTTGTATCCCATGTACATTAATTTATCTACAGACTCAATAAATGGTCATCATTTCTGTATTTGATATTGATATATCTTCCTCTTGTTTATTCATCTGGATAATTTATTATTCCATTATTACTTAATTAATAATATTTATGTTGATTATAATTATTATTTACAACATTGGATTAATATGATCAAAATTTTATTGTCTCCCCACAATACCATCGCAGACCCTCACTATTAGTCGGTTGCCTCTAGTGTGTGGGGAGGCACACTAGAGGTTATGTGGCCAACTGGCTCAACACAAAACTTAGTGGATTTAGATTTGGGATTCTACATGTAAGAAGTATAAAAAATGTTCCATTCTATAACATATAAGGTAAAAGCTATAAATATGTCATTCCAAAGGGTTTTTTTCAAGTTTTGTGCCATTATAAACCCTTATCTGTTTAGATTAACACCATGTAAGCACATTTTTACCTTAAGTGTGGTAAAATTTTATTGTTTTTAAAATTAACTATGGTCAAAAATTAATTTAACATTATTATATAATATAAATAATTCTTATTACAAATATGAAATCTATTTTTTAAATTACATTTATATAAATGGGAAATTTTATCTCAAAATCAATCCCACAGACGTGATGAGAAAGGGATTTTCCAAAGAGAAAATTCTCAAAAGTATACAAACATTTCACCTAAAAATTCATTACGAAATTTATCACAATGAAAAAAACTAGATTAATAGATATATAATTGAACTAATATTATATTTAAAAACATATTAAAACAATTTTTATGATTTTAAATGCTTTAATAGAATTGAAAATTCTTAATAAGAACTAGTATTTTTCACTATTCATAGAAAACTTTATCTCGCTATAAATTTGAAAAAAATTAATTCTAAGATAATATTTACCTGATGGATTCAATAAATAAGTTAATTTTTTCAATTCAATTTTCTAAAATTGGGAAAATAAATTCTAAAATAAGTGTTAAAAATGATACAAAACTGTTTTTTTAGAAAAATATAGTTTTTAAGCATAAAATTTGTTTTATTCTTATTTATTTTCTAAAAATAATATAAGATGAATGTGAAACATTTTATGGAATATGTAATCAATAATTTTAATTATAATCATTCAAAAAAGTAATTTTTTAATTTATTAATGTAAAACTTATTTGTGCGTATAATTTTTTTATCATAAATTGATTTCCTTTATTTTCAAATTGTTTTTGTTTTCATTTATAATTTTTTTGTACCCATGTAATTAATTATATATACATTTGTAAACTAAATATTTTCATAATTTTATGACTCCTATTCATACCAGTTATTCCAGTGGATGGGTGATATTTATTACATAAAATAATAATATTTTAATAGTATGGCACGTTTTATTTAATATCGATGTTTCACATAACACAAGATACAATTAGTGTTCCATATAATTAAAGAGTTACTTGGTGTTGTATTTAATGAAAAATATTTAAATGATTAAATTTACATGAAAATTATATATTGCAGAAAATATTGGGGTGTAATATTCTACCCCCCCCCCAAATAATTTTTCCCTCAATATTTATCACTTTTTTACAAAAACTGAGGATAGTTCTGTCCCACTATATCCTTATGTTTCCACATACATTTCTCGAGCAAGTGGTTTCACCACATAACATTTACTAGGTGAGTGGTCATTTTTATAGAACATTCTCTGTGTGGTCTAGAATCTCAACAATTTTTTTAACATAATTAAGATCATGCCCCATTGGTATGACTTATAAGTTATTTATATGTGATGGATTAGGTATATAATTACTCAAGATAGATACATGGAACACATAATGAACCTAATAAAGGTTTAGTGGTAGCTCCAAGAAATAAGATACGGTCCTGATACAATCCATAATTTCATAGGGACCAATATAAATAGTCCTTAGTTTTGCATTATTTATTCGATGAATAAATTCATAGAAACACGTTCTCAACAATTTCAATATCTATATCACTTCAATTATTATAAGGAAAAAAATTCTCTAATTTTTACTACCATTACATTTTTCTGAATTACTCTAACATTTTCTACTATTTCATTAACTATATTAGGTGTTAATAGCTTTCTTTATGAAACTTAATTTAATTGTGTTGTAGTTCTACACTTGTTTCCATAAAGGGATCCATATGGATTCATCAAAATTTTAATGTGAAAAGTATTTATATAATAAATCTCAATTATAGGTAGGTTTTCAACCAACAACCTTTTAAATACATTAAACTAGATATTAGCATATCCTACAGGGTTTTAATTTTTCTCTCAGACTAGCCATATGTCTAAGGTTGATACGTACTTCTAAAACTCAACTCTATATCAATATCTTACTAAAACTTTCTCCATAACTTTTAGCTAACCATAATATCATAATCATATATAAAAGAATTTCATACTCCGTACAACCTTTCGACTTCTTTAATGTATATCCAAACATGTTTCTCTTTAAAAAAAACTTATCTTATATCAATGAAGTGTACATACTTTGTAAGGAGATTAACTAAAACCCATATAAGATTATGACCTTAATATTTTTTATGGATTATAATAAAAAATATATAGTGATGTTTTTTCATTTCCATTATTTTATGGATAATTATTGTTGCATATTATTAAACTTTAATCCCTCTGACTTAACTTGACAACATACCAAGTACCAAGATACATACCCAATAATATCTCTCTTCATGTTGTCCCACTGAAAATATTCTTTCACATAGTCTTGTGGTTGGAACTATACCTTTTTCTCCAATTATTTGTGTGATCAACCCCTACATCCATGCCAGATGTGATGTGTTATCTCCTCACAAGCGGTTAATATTATCCCAAATGTATATTAATATAATTCCAAAATTTCAATAACACATGTTTATCTCAACATCAGAGATAATATAAAACCTCATTGTTACAAATAACTTCAATATTATACCCCAAAAATGTAAAGCAATTTTTACTCAATTATCATTTTCACATAAACATATCAAAAATCAAAGGGTTATATTACAATCAATGTCGACCAAGATATCTTAAATCTTGATAAACTATCATCATATAAAATATCATGTAGGTGTCTTAGACTTAAATCTTATGATAAAACTTAATCTGATAAACCCATGATAGAATTCATAACTCCTATGTTGAACTTATATGGAGACAAATATGATTCCGAAAATAGCATAATCATTAGACAATTCATAATACTTATAACCTATATACAATTGGTAACATACTTATACAACATAATTATTGAATCCAATTACACAAATAATTCAAACCATTTACTTTGATGATTTTATATAACATACTTCCTTCCTTTTTCTAGGGGATAATCCTTAGTTTAGGGCATTGGCATGGATAATTCCCAAGTTAATCACATATAAGACTTATAGTTCCTTGGAAATTAATTACTCTAAGAACTTCATTTCTATATAGAAAATATGTTCAGATCCATTTGAGATATTCTTCTAGGTTCTTATTCCCACCTTCTCGACATGTAAGAATCTGAATTTTTTCCACCATAGATTACATGACCCAGACTCTCAAAAAACTCTATCCTTATATTATTTGGTGAGTTTGATAGTTTGTTAAGCTTCAGGTTTCTATTCATATATCACAATAACTGATTAGTCATAATAATAATATCCTTCACTCGAGTCATCATACCTTTTAGTTTGTCATTAAAAAAATTTCTATCACTTTAAATGATAATCCAGTTATTTATGGTTCCCACCATATACAATAACAAAAAATCATATTATCAGTAACAATATTCATAGTGGGAATCCACATAATTAAAAAATCACCTATATTATGCCTAAATCATGACACAAACGTTTCATTATATGACACATTAGTCTTACCAATGATTGTTAATGGTTATCATATACTTAAATCCATCATAATGATTCATTAAGAGTTTGTAAATTTCCAAATCATGCCCCTTGGGAGGGTCAAACCATGTGTGTAGCAAGGCCTATTTTTTTTGAACCATGAGATAATTCATTTTAACTCAATGCACCCTTTAAGATTTATTACACCTAACAACATATATTAAAGAGACACATCCACTAGAAGTATCCCTACAAGGATTTACTTTCATAAAAACTACTCAATCTATCATTTACCCAAATTCCAGGAAATTTTCCTATACCTTGACTCATTCTTAGACTTATTCTTTGGAATATCCCTGGGAATATCCATAAAAACATCCATAGGTATGTCACTAAAGTTATCTTATCCTATCTCCAAAGGTTAAATAAACCTATTATATGATTCCTAATTGATATATCCAAAAGTTACCATACATATATATTATATCTTACTAGAAAAATTATCAATAAATAACATAACGATCAATTTCAGAATCATTTATTTATAGATACTTTAGAAACATGGACACATAAAAAAGTGATCTATAAGTGATCTATTTAATATACCACTATTTTCTTTATAAATACCACCATTCATAGTCATATCATACATAATACCTTTCATTATAACCTAGTTAAAGAAAACATAAGAAATGGTGATCTCATAGAACCAATTAGGGTAAAAAAGGGAGATAATAATATATCATGAGAATAAGGTTATGACACCATGAGAGAATCATATAAAAAACATAGCATGCATATCATAGATCATAAACTTAATTCATGAAATTAATTTGGGAAATTAATAGGAAATTATCATAATAGAATCAAAAAACATGAACCATAGGAATATAACATTGGCATAAGGAATAGAGTTTTTGAATACATAAAAATATAGAAAATCATTTCCTTTGTAATTAAAGGCTCATTTCCAAGCCTATAATAGTGAAATGGTTTCACTCCCTAAACCATCATAGTATTCAAGGTTCACTACCAATACTATCATAGTGTACAATGCCCCATATTTAACTAGGCTCACTCCCTATTCCATTTCTATTTTTCTCATAAGTTATCAATCTTTACCCATTGCATTTGAGGGAGATATAGGTCCTACCATATTGGTTATAATGTAACAACCATCCTTGGTTATAACTTCACCACCATATTTAGTTAAAATATAACAACTATCCTTGGTTATAATGTAACCACCATCACATAATGAAAATCTTACATATGTGTTCTACAATATCATAAAACATTCATCATATCATAACAAAAGAAAATAAATGGATTTAATAAACATTACATCATAACATAACCATTGTAAAATAAAAAGGTTTCATAATCATTTAATCTTCTCCTGAAATAATACCCCATGGAAAAATAAGATAGTTTCATAATCATTTTTTCATGGTATTACCTATGGAAGAAAAATGGGTATCATAAACATCTTACAATCATAAAAATAAAACATACAAAGAAAGTATAATAATGGTATCCTTAGATTATAAACCCTGTGAAGTATAATTAATTTCAAAGGATTTCATCTTAGATGAAAAAATATGTTTAAATATCACTTGGAACATTTCATGAGGAAAATATCCTTTCGACGTTGAAATATTTTTTTAAACATAAAAAAAAATTCATAATCTTATTCTTTAAAAATACCCTTGGAAGGTTATAAAAAGAGATTTAAAAATAATTCAAAACATTCTTTGGAGGAATATATGCATTCCAATTTGAAAAAAAAAATCCTTAAACATTCTTAATATTATATTTCATTAAAATAACCATAGAAACATATAAAATAAGCATTAAAATAATTTAAAAATATTCTTTATGAAAATGTATTTTCATCTTTGAATTTTTTTTAAACATAAAAACTTTAAAAGTGATTTTACTTAAAATAACCTTTAAAACATATAAAGTAAGCTTCAAAGAAATCAATGGTCCTCATGGAGTTAAATTCCATTTATTTCTTATGCGTTAAAATAAATATTCCTTACACATTTTTCATAAGATCAAAATGAGAATTGTTCGTAAAATGACGTGAAGATTCCATTCAAAAAAATTAAAAATTA
Organism: Viscum album; assembly: GCA_963277665.1. Taxonomy (NCBI): domain Eukaryota; kingdom Viridiplantae; phylum Streptophyta; class Magnoliopsida; order Santalales; family Viscaceae; genus Viscum; species Viscum album. The sequence goes on along the minus strand of OY728142.1, from coordinate 1,813,108,882 downwards.
ATTCATGGGTAAAATTTTATTTATTAAATAATTTGAAAATATTTAAAAACATTTGTTAAAATATTTTAATAAAACTTGGTTTTAGAAGAAAAAGATTTTTTGATCGAAGTGAGAAATAAAGATGATTCTTATTTAAAAAAACTAATAAACTTTTGAGTACGTAAATAGTAGAAAATAAAGGGGAAAATGTATTATCATTAGATAAATAGAGGAAAATAAAATTCATTATTTTCTTGATAGATGTATCATAATATTTAATCATTGTAATTATTATGACAAAAAATCCAGATAAATAATGAGATTGTAACAAAAAACTCTTACTACTTTGGTAACTTTGAATTGTATTCCCCATGAAATATTAACATTAAATAAAACTTATAATATAATTAATATATGAATATTAATTATATAATATGATAAAGGTGAATTATATAGATATCATAGAATGATATAGGTGCATAATATATCTTATGGCCCAAAAAATGCAATTATAAACAAAAATCCCTTACTACTTTGGTAACATTTGAACCGTAAAACCCATGAAGAAGAAATAATAAAATATACAAGTACATAAAAAACTATTAGGTTAATAATCATAAAATATATTAATGTGAATTATATACACAACATAAAATAAACACATGGTCAATATGGCATGTATCTCATAGAAAAATAAAAGTGAGATAGAAATACCTTACATTACGTATCAACTTCTTTTATACAGGATCAAACTTACTATATAATAAATATATGTATATTATATATATTAAAGAAACATAATTAAATATATCATACCATATATTATTTACTTATGACCTTTTATTACAAATTTATTAACAATCCCTTGTTACAACCATGTTCTGAATAATAACTGCTTTATTTTTCATATATGATTTGATTTTTTATTCTTTGTCCTCTTACATTGATCATGGTTCTATCATATCCAAAATGTTAAACATGATATTAATTTTATATAAATTTAATATTTATTTATTTATATTAATCCATAAAATTTAAATATATAAAATGAAATACAATGTTCATGGATATGGTTGTTCGTACATACGCATGAATGTCGTTTCAATTTTATCTATGGGTTAAATGAAAGAAATTTAAGTAAAATATTACCATTAAATAATCATATATATTTAATATATAGATAAAATATTATTATTCAAACATATCCTTATTAAAATCTATGAAAATCATATGAGAAGAATGAATCACATCACTTCATGAGGTGGTCATCCTACGTACACACAAACGACATTATTGTGTTCCCACGTAATGGAAAGTAAGAAGTAATATGTGATATCATGATTTAGAAATCATAATAATATCATAAATATTATACATAAATAATAAATAAATCTTTATATACCTCCATAATCTTTGGTGATTATAAATAAATAACATCAGTACGTGAGTCGTTAGTTTGTCGTACATACAAATGATGATTTCATATCCCACAGATAAAAGTAGATATAATTAAAGTTAATTCCATTAAAATAAAAAATATGAATATATTTAATATATTTATGTGGTTATTTCATCATTTTTTATTAATCATTTATGGATTGGATGAAGAAATAATATTAAATTGATCATTGAAGAACGTTGCCTCTCCTTTAGGTAACCTCCTTAGATTTGCACCAATATCATTCCCACTTTGGTACTATAACCAAAATAAGGATTATAAGATGATATTATAGAATCAATTAGGTGATTTGGGCATGTATTTTCCAATTAAATGGTTTTGGAAGTGTTAATATGTTACGATAGGGGTGTCCTTTTATTAGTGAGGTGAGTGGCATACTTGTAATTTTTGAAAAGAAAAATATATTCCCACATTTTCCATATGTAAAAAAGAATAAAAAATTATAAATTATCCATACATAAGAATATAAGGTCTTAATATTTCCATAAAATTTGTTTTTGAAATGTCTTGGCTCATTTTTAACCTTTATCTTTTTATTTTAACACCCAGCAAACCCATTTTTACCTCAATAATAGTAAATAATTTTGACTTATTTTTATATTCATTGTGGTCAAAAATTAAGTTTAAATTATTGGATAATATAAATTATTATTATTTCAAATATGTAATAAAATTTTCAAAATGTCATTCGGATTATTGGAAATTTTAAATTTTAAATTAAGCCCATGGATGCGTTGAGAAAGCGGTTTTCCAAATAGAAAATGTTCAAAAGTTTTTAAAATTTTATATAATAATTCAAAATGAAATTTATTCCAATGAAAGAAATTGGATTAATTGGTGTATAATTTTACTAATTTTAATTTTAAATTCATATTAAAACAATTTAGAGGTTTTAAAATTCATTAAAAGAGTTGAAAATTTTAAATAAAAACTAGTATGTTTCACTATTCATCAAAAAAATTATATTCTAGAAAATTTCTCAAAAAAACACTCCAAAATATTTTTACATGATTATTTTAAAAAAATTATTTTATAACACAAATTTTCTAAAATTGGAAGAAATTAATTTCAAAATAAGTGTGCAAAATGTGACAAAACTCGGTGTTTCATGTTATGAAAGTTACACTTAGTTTGGTGTGTAACACATGACAACATCAGTCTTTCATGTAACATAAAATATTGAAATGACAAAAATTATTTAAAAAAATTCACAAAATTTTTGGTAGTTACAATTTATTTTTAAAATAAATATTTAAATCATCCAACCCAATGTCTTTAGAGAACTCACCTATGTTTATATTGATAACAAGGAAAGGTAAAAGTTAGATGCTAAGTATTCAAAATATTTATTTTTAGGGTGTAGAAATGAAGAATTTATATTTTAGATCCAGGATTATGCATCTTGAAAGGTTTTTAGAAACTGAAAATTCATCTTCAATAAAGTGATCTTGTGGAAAGATCGGAATCAAGAGAAAGCTTACATGAGATCAAATAATCATCACAAGATGAGATTAGAATACAAGGAAATCTAAAAGTTATAGATACATAAAAAAATATAGGGAGTGGATCAATCCTATGAAAACTAGAGTATCTGGAATAAATTTCATAAGGAGGTCAAGTTATGATGGTCTTGACAAGGATAAAATTACCAAAAATCTTTGAGACTATGGAAGCTTAGGGAATAGTTTAAGAAGGTGAAGTTCCAGATGTAATGGTTCAGGAAGGATTTGAGTTTTAAAGTGAGTTATAGTGGTTTGTGAGGATTATACACCAAGTTAATAGTTATAAATTTAATTTGAATTGCTTACTTCTCACAGTATATGGAGAGCCCAAAACCCAAAATTTGGCTGTAAGTATGAAGGACTCATGTCAATGAGAGTTAAATATGTATGATAAAATAGACTCCTTACATTTGTTAAAATCATGGGAGATAATGAAATGAACTTTTGGAATGATTTTAATTCAAAGTTAATGGGTTTAGTGTTTAAATGAAGAATAATATGGTATATAGAGGCACAAGTTAAGGATTTTTTGAAGGGGTTCAATAAACAGAAGGAACATATTTTTATGTGAAATTTTCTTCAGTTATTAAGGAAATAAATTTTTTAATGGTACTTTGATTGGTAATTATTTAAGGGTTTCATATAGAAAAGTAACATCTAAATAAAAAATTTATTCTTGTATACATAGATAAAGTTATTTACATGGATCATTTGGAAGGTTTCGTGGATAAATAGAATAATAATTTTGTGTTTAAGTAGAATTGAAGCTGAAACTAATAGAATTAAGCACTGAAATAGAAGAAACAAAAGTTTAATGACTTTATATTAAAAAATATGTTTATAAAGAACAATATTGATAATTTTTTGTATAATGATTGGAGAATTATCATCCTAATTACCTATATTGATGGAATGTTTATTTTTTTTTCAGTAAAGGAAAGTATTTATGAGTTGAAAGATAAATTGTTTAGAATATATGATATGAAGGATATTTCTTTAAAAAACGTATCTTAAAGAATTTTATTGTATGTGAAAAAATTTCTAAATCATTTTCCATGAATTAGTCTAACTACAATAAAAAAGTAGTGTAATATTTCAGAATCAGTAAGGTGAATCCAGTTACCAAAACCCTAGTTGTATATTTCATGTTGAGAAATTAAAAGGCACCAAGAATTTAATTATAGGAATAGTAAATGGGGAATTTATTTTTTTTAATCTACATTATAAAGATTCATGTATTTCATGGTTTATACATAGTCAGACATTATGCATGTAGTGGGAGTTGTTAGCGGGTTCCTTATGAATCCTGAAGGAGAACACTTGGATGTAGTAATGTGGATACTATGATATCTCAAGGTTGAAAATGTTTTCATTTGTATTTTTAAATACATAAATCAATATAGGGATTTTTTGATTCATAAATTGGAGTATATTTAGACACACATTTAATATTCACATTCTATATGTTCACGTAAAGAGGCCGATTTGTGAGTTAGATGACAAAGCTTCAATAGGTGGATACAATTTTTACAACAAAAGAAAAGTACATTTCTTTAATAAAATCTAGGAAAGAGTTTATTACTATAAAGGAACTAGTGTAATATATTTTAAGAAATCTAGAGAATGGGTTCTTGTTTTTTTATTAACAAGTCATGATTAACCCGGATGACATTTTGATGTTTCACACAATAAAAATCATATTTTGTTAAAATATAAAATTATTCAAATGTTGTTAATGGAAAATTTTTTGGATCTATAAAATTTGGAAGGATTAAAGAATATGATAGATATTCTAAAAATAGTTATAGTTTGGGATGTCTTCAATAATTGTTTCACATCAATCAAATTGAGTTAACAGAAATCATAGTGGGGAAACCTTACAATTGTGAAATAATATTTAAATAAAGAAAAACTTTTGTGAATGATAATGGAGGGATTTGTGGTAAATATTAAGAAATGGTTCTAAATTGTTATATTATTATGATTAAACAGTTGAAATACAATTTCTAGCTACATGATCAAAACTTATAGAATGGGTGATTTTGAAAGTATAATTTCTGAAATTGAATGGAGATAGTGGATTGGAAATGAACAACATCTAGAATTATAGAAGAAGGCAGAGCAGATATAGTAAATCAAATATATGAAATAAATATATACCATGAAAAGAATAAAGGTAGGGGTGATAGGTATAAAGGAATTTCATTAATGTTTATTATGATATTTCATAATGGTTCTCAACTTGCATGATGAACAAGTAAGGACCTCAGGAATGATACGTATGAATAAATTTATGGAGTTTTTCAAAACACAAAATGTCCATTGGAAGAAGTAGTTAAGGTGGGGGATATCTTTTACTAAGTGATTATATTCATATAAATATTGGATCCAAGTGTTTATACTCTCTAAAAATATTATAATATGATGAAAAAGGTTTCACGGGATGGAATTCAATTTAACTTGTAAGGAAGAGACATTTGTTTAAATAAATTCACACATTTTAATAATCCTGCATCGATTAAATAAAATTATGGTTTTGTTCTCCACTTGAGGTAAAACATATACCAAATCACATAAAATACTGGTGTTTTTCTTTGATTTTATTTATCTATCCCATTATCATTTAAATTTTTTTTCGGTTATGTCTGAAGTGTGCATTACAGTACAATTATGTATGTGAGATTTTTTTTATTTTCTGGTATATCATTTGTGTAATTATGATCGTGATATTATTATTTAATATGTATTTTCTAGTTTATAAAATCTGTAGATTGGGAGGTTTCATGGAACAAATATATTGAAACCATTCATTTTTTCAAAACTGATCATGAAAATAATGCTTTGATTGTGGATCCTTTAGAGGAGGAAATTAATACAACCCATTTTTATTTATGCCTCTAAATTTTAATAGGACATATTAGGTTAGGTAAAACAATCATTTCATAATAAGACATTGTACACACTGATTTCACCAATGTTCTTATGGATTTTTGACTTTTTTACATTTCTAATGGTTGAAACTCACAATTTTTTATCATCTTTCCAAAAAAAGATAATTATCTTGATATCATGACATTAAACCTATTAATATTGGAATCAAAATTCCAAAAAAAACATTTGAAAAATACTTACAATGGATCTAGGGAAAGTTTTCTCCATTTTTATCACTCTTAATAAATTTATGTTTTCGCAATAAAAAATACTCAAGCCTATTAATTCACAGGTTCTAAATTTGTTAATCACTAGTTCTAAATGTGTTAATTTGCATACGATGAAATAAAATAATGGAAACTTTACTTTGAATCTAGAAAAATCAAAATAGTATTATACCATTAAATTAATATTTATATTTTTGTTCCTAAAGGATATAGATTCTCTAATGTCTTTTTGAGGTTAATCATAGTTACTCTTAGAAGTGAAATGTTTTCAGTTCTTATCAATTGTTTCCCTAATGGTTATTTCAGTTTCACAAGAGTTTCTAGATGGGGATATTCAATATTGTTGATTTTTTTGTATTTTTAATTATTATGATGGTCCATTCTATACCTTACCCAAACTAGATGGTTCAATAAAATTTATATTTAGAGGGATCCATTTTCTCCCACACACATCTCTTATTCCGATAAACATCTCTACTTTGGGGTGGCCACTAATACTACAAAATATTCTTTAGGTTGTTTCATTATGTTATCTTATTTTTTTCAAAATTTTGATTCTAAATGTCTTTATATTTCAGGAGAAAATGATTTGATGAGGATGTTTAAGAATATTCCCTTATGAGTTGCAGAATAATGTTAAGAAACATATCATAACAACTTTTATGATTACTTTTTTGTCATAATTTTACTAAACAACAAGAAGATATTCATGATTGTAAGTAATTTTATAAAAAGTGAGAGAAGTTTTACTAACTGAATTTCACTCATTAAATTTCTGGATAGATAGTTTGTAAAAATTTTATGTTACAATGTTAATTACAAGTTCTATATTATTCAAATATATGAAGTTATCAGGATACCTTTAGTATGAATGTTACTAAACAAAATACATAAAAATAAGGTTGATTAGATAGAATTTTTATTACACCAATATAAAATTCAATCTCAGAAGGGTACTATATAGACTTGAACTAAATGTACCAAATAGAGTGAAGGTTTTTTGATGTTTAGACTGTGAGATAAGTTTTTCAGTCTATTATATATGCATAAATAAATTCTACTAGAAATATAATTGTGAAGTTGACCCGACATAATGAGTTGATGAATTTTTATTTAATATACACTTGTAATATAATTATATGTAAAATTATAAATCATAATAGATAGAGTGTGAGCTAACAACCAATGAAGCACCAATGAACAAAAAATTGAATGACCTAATAGATGGAAATTTATAATTTTGTGTCTCACAAATATTGTATGAGATATTTATTTAAAGAAATTAGAAAATAATAAAGTGGACAATAAATTATTTGATAGAGTTTTTTGAACTAAGTACTATATGAAATTTAATAGGATAAAGTTTAAAAGAAAGATTTTTTTCTTACCAGAATGAGCTAATCGGTTGAACAAAATCATATAGAGGGAAACTAGATAAATAATGGCTATATGGAGATAAATATATAAAAAAAGTTCTTATAATGGAATTGAAAAAAAAATCACCAGATATAGGTTTTTATGAGATTTAAAAAAAAATTAAGTTCATCAATGCGATGACGTAGAGTTAATCTTTCAATGGTAGTAAATCTAGTTGGGGTTTAAGGAATATTGAATAAGTTCAATTAAACCATTTTTAAAAAAAATTGTTAAGAATTTTCTACCATGTTCTTGATGGTATCTGAATGATGTTAAGATGTGAGGTAGAATTAAAATTTTGAAGTTTGGGAGCCCAAAAATTCTCTTTGATTTTCTGAGGATGCTTACATATATAATGGGTGACGGTGCAAAGTCATTTTAACACTATTGTTGTGTGCGTGAGAATAAGTGTTGAAGTTTATGTTCTTTGATTTTATAACCAAGGAATCTATTGGTTCAAGTAGAGGTATGAAACACACCTACTAGACAAAGACACTAAAAAGAAATTCATCTGAAAAGGCTCATTATACTTATGTGAACTAATCTAAGGAGTACCAGACAAAGGTTTAGTGGATAGAGATTGAGGTTTATTAGATAGAGTCATTATGGATGAATATTAACACATAACATATGGAGAATTACTGGTTGATTTTTTACCAGTTATATAATTTTTGAACAAAGTGGGGGTGATCTATTTTACAAAGTTTCTAAATTTTTTTAAAAAGATAAACAAAACTTACAACTTGTGGGAACAAATATAATTACATAAATGGAGATAAAGGAACCTTGATGGAAGTTGTATATATTCTAAAAATAAAATTATTCTTTATAAAATACATACACCAACAATATTTTTCATGGTAAGGATGTAGCCACCCATATTATGTGTGAACCTTGTAAGAATATTGATTGATTAGTTTTTCATTCTTTTTATTACATACAACTAAGGTTCAGAAATAATGTTGAGAGGATGTAAAATCTAATAAGTTATATGGGTAAATTTCATATATAAAGGATACTATAAAAATATATCCATAGACCCCCCCCATAGTAGTCTACACATTCCAAAGAACATAAATTGGTACAAGAGCCTAGTTTCCTATTTTAAATCATTCTCATGGATAATATAAACTCGGTTACTAGGAGAGGTATTCCAACCTTTTATGCAAAAAATCATCACAAATAGAAAAATATAATGGGTCACTATCTTTTATATCTTGTCATGGAAGTGATTGATGTAATGAATTTTGGGTTCCCACATATAAATGAAGATTCTTCTATTCAATTTCGTAACAAAATAAATCTTGAGGTTAATGGAAAATATTATATATTTTTTTCTTATGTATCTACCATATAAATTGTATATGAAGTAAATGGGTCTGAAATAAGTAAAGAAAATTTTAAAGAAACTTGAAAGAATATATGTGTAAAATACAAAAGGGAAATAAGTAAAGATTAAAAACTACATAATCATGTTCAAAAAAATCAGGATGGTATAAGATGAAACCATTAATGAATTCTTCACCAAATTTAATAGAATTATTAGCAACATTAGAGGATTTAGGGAAGTTTTATAAGATTCAACTATGGTTAAAAATTGAGAAGAATATTCTAGATTGGTTTAATGATAAAATATATACTTTAGAAGATAATGATGATTTAACCCAATAGGAGTTACATAACTAGCTTGTTGCATGTAAAATGAAGAAATATCTTGTGTTTCAAAATAAGATAAAGGAGGAAATAGATTTTGAATATTTAAAGAATATTAAAAATTGAGAACCAGAAAATGATGTAATGGACATAAATTAATTGTAAGATAATGTAGATTATACTAAAACGAATAAAATAATATGTCCCAAATCTATAAAAAAATTAAAAGGGCAGTGGATAGTATAAAATAAAAATCCCACTTACATTTTTTGAGTGTGGAGGAATGGACACTTTTGAAATGAATTTTCAAAATAATAAAGTATGAGAATATAGTGATTATAATTTTGAAGAAAATACTATAAGAATTAAGAAAATTAAAATTTCCAAGGAAGGAAATCAGTCTACCAGGAGTAAGAAAAAATTCACTAAAAAGAATATAAGAAGAATGGTTAGTAAAATGGTAGAGTGTGACTCTGTAGACTACAGTTCATCATAAGATGAAAACTATGAGATATTTAAAACCATCATGGATCATATTAAATTTAAGTAAGATACATCAACTATTGAAGAAGAATAAATGGAAGAAACATGTAAGGAATATTAGCTAAGTTTTGAATCTGTGACATGTCTTAAGAAAAACCCATCATTCAAGAAAAAAAGTAAAGAAATAAGGATAGAATAAGAAGGAAGTGAATGAATATTATCTTAAAATAGACTAATTATACCTAGAAGAAATTAATATGTATAATTTGAATGATATATAATATTTAAAGATAGTGGAATATTTTAATTAAAAAAATTCTACTATGGATAATGAGTCATGAAAGATATAATCAAGACTTCATGAGGTTGAAAATTCCATGAACAATAATAGTGAGAATTCTAAAAAATCATTGGATTTAAAGGTAGAAACACCCTAACATGATATAAGAGCCCATCATGAGAATCAAGTTAAATATACACCCACAAAAAATAAAATTTTATCTGATTGGATTAACCATGGAAGTGTTAAAATCAACAATGGGAAATTTCAGGTTAAGAAAATATTTGATAAGTACATAACATCAATAGAATTTAAATATAACTTATAGAATAATAATTTCTCATATCAAGTTAAATTAGCTGATGAAAAAATTGTTCAATCCCAAAAAACATATCCCAGAAAAATACCACACTAATATAGAAGTCCAATGTTGTAAAAAATTTGTTGGCACTATGTAATATAAGAACCCAGGGAATATAAATGTTGGTAAAAAATGTATCTTCCTTTAATTAATAATTAATGGACTGGGAGAGATAGTGGAATAAAAGTCAGTTACCTTCAAATGTTTCTGGAAAAAACAAATGAAAATTCATTATAAGTTAAAAAAATTGACTACTTGGAAGATACCTATGGAAAGTGTGACTAATTGAGTCATGATGAAAATGATTGAATGATAACATTTCTGGGAAAATCTATATTACCATAAAAGATAAGGAATCTACGAAAAGGAAATATTGTATGATATGAGTTTTTAAAATAAGTTAAAATTTATTAAATTACTATTTAGAAAACTTGTTTTACTCCAATAAAAGTGCCTAAGATTTTAAGTAGGGGTTCTGGAGAATGTAGGTCTTTCTCATGGCCTAAAACTATACTTTTTAGAGGATATAGGTGATGATCATGGTTAATGTATTTCTAGTTCTAATTATACCCCTTAAATTGCATGGCCATATATGGGTGACACGTGGCTTGTTAAGATATGGGAGGGAGGCTTCATAGACATGAAAAATGGTGTAGGTTGGTTGAAGGGGTGATCATTATGGTGCACGATTGGTTTGTTAATTGTGCATAAACTATTCTAGGGGGTGTGCCATATGGGAAATGGTGGTGTGTTTTTGGCACAAAGTTTAGATAATCATGGGGCCTAATCGAGCATCCTCTAAAAGAGTGTAAAATTAAAAAAATTACATTTCCTTATTTAAGGATTATTCCTCATTTTGTTATCCCTTTCATGAGTAGAAGATTCCCCCTCCACTAAGATATCCCTTCTCCTCAAACTAGTATTTGAGATCATCCCTCATATAATGTCTAATATTCTCATTGTTTATCTTTTTGGGTAGCCAGTAGGAAGTTTCTTAATCCCCTTCCTTCATTTAATTTTTAATCTCAATTTATGGAGTGATAAATCATTATGATACAATATTCCCTATTTTTAGGTAATTATTCTATTTCTTTGATTTCTCCCTTTCTAGCTAGGATTAGAGGCCACAATTGGACAAGGAGACATCCACCATCATAAGTTAGGTGGTCTATTACCCATCCCTTGAATCCTTTTTATTTATATTATTCTATGTTCTTCCACATTCTGGACCTTTTGTGTGTTTCCTTAATGTTATTAAATCCTTTAAAATATATATACCCCTACTAGAGATACTCCCATAGACAGTTTTTATATTTGGATCTCATCCACCTTGACAAGTGTCACCCGTTTGGGCGGTCTTATTAATTTCACATGACTTTATAAGTGTTTATGTGTTCAAGACACCATATATGTTACAACACCTTATGTTTTTATGAAATTTAAAATTTTTAATAAATTTAATTTCTTTGATATCTTGTGTTACATGCAATTCAATGTTTTAACGAAATGAGAAATACTGTTAATATTATTATTTAAACCTGACTATTCTAACTTATTCATTAAACATAATGTAATGAATAGGAATAAAAACATTTAAAAAAATTTGTTTAAGGATTTTATATAAAGATATTATATCAACAGAAATTAAATAATTTTTATTGAATCAATTATATTTCTGGAAAATAATATTTTCTCAAAAATATGTTTTTATTTGTTTGTATGAAAAAATAATATTGAAATTTATTGTAACACCTTAGTATTTTACAGCATATTTATATTTAATAAATTTAATATACTTGATATCTTGAAATAATAAAAAATTTAAATTAATAACTTTATATTCGATAGCATACACGACATGCAACAATAATATTAAATAACCGGTGAAATATATTATTCAAATATGATTATTATAAGCTATTCATTGAATTAGCAGATATGAATGTGATTAACCAAATTATGATATGTATATACATATGTATATAGAGATATATTTATTAATCATTACAAATTTATTTTTAAATTATTAGTAAATAATCATTTATATTTTTGTAAATTTATTTTATGCTTCAAAATACATTTTCTTAAAAAATTGTTTTATTTTTCATTTTAAATGTGGGAATACTAATTTTTCAAATATTATCTTATTATGAAATTTTTATATTTTTCTATAAAGATTAATTTTTTAATGAATAGTGAGAAATACCAATTTTTCAAATATTATCATTTCTTTTTCATTAAATTATGAAATTTTAAGGTCCCATTATGATTTTAAATTTATTTAAAAGTTACATAAGAATTATTTATAAATATTTTAAATAATTAGTTTCATTTAAATCATAATTATACCAAATTTTGGTATAAATTTATTTTTATGCTTAAAACCCCATTTTTCAAAAAACTATTTTAAAATGCATAATGTTCATCCATTTTAATTAATTAAAATAACCAATAATAAATAAAGATTAAAAATAAATTATTAGATTATATATCCAAATATATGAATTTAAATTCATATAATGGTGATTACTTTCCATATATTTAATATAAGATCATTTTATGCTTTAAAATGCATTTCTTGAAAATTTGTTTCTCAACACGAATTATGGGTTTATTTTAAAATTAAATTATAACAAATATGTGAATTAAATTTCATAAATTAGATTTATTATTTTTAATCATAATTATTAATATTATATATTAAGTTCAACTTAAATTTTTTTCATAATTATTAGTAAATAAATTAAAAATTAATTACACTGATTAAGGATAAACTGATGTTTTGTGTGATGCATGAACTTGTATAAAAATTAATATTTAAAAAAATATATTTTTTTTGTTTCACTAACTGGATGTAATAATTATAATAAATTGATCCAAATTATCTAATATTGGTAAAAAAAATTATAGTTATAGGATTAATTACCGAGGATAAAAATTAAGTGATCGTTGTGAAAACTAAAATAGTAAAAGTACGTAAACATAGAAGATAAGGGAGTAAAATGTTACAAAAAATATTTTTAAGTGATAGAGGTTTTTATAGACCTTAACCTCCTCCACTCCAATATTTATCATTTTTGGAGGTACTTTATGTGACATTCACTTCCCATTATTTTATAGTTTTGGGAATTTTCAAGAATGCCACTCCTTCTCAATTATAAAAGGGCACTCCCTCCCCTCACTTATTCACGCTGCTAAATTAATTTTTAATGAATAATATCTACCATAATATCTAAAAAGAATCCTTATACATATTATAAAGTTGTTGTTTTTTTCCAAAATACAAATCATAATTTCCCTAAGTGGAGATGCAAAGGATGTTTCTTTACGAAAAGGTAATCATCTTAACCAATCCCTTTCTTTTCTTTCTTCTTTTAAAACCATCAATTATTTCTTAGAACTTACAATATGAAAATATAAGTACATATAATATACTAACATGTCATTATTTTAATGTAATAACCAATACTTATCTCCTCTTCTATTAAAAGGGATACAAAATCGTCAATCATGTGTGCGGTGAACTACCGCATGGTGAACCATGCAACTCGTTTTCCATCAAAACATATTATGGATAGAAATTATTTTGGATTTAATATATATATATAATATTTAACATAAAATTATACATTTTTAATTATAATATCATATATACCTTCTTACTTTTTATTCCTTTTAAAATACGATAATGTCGCTCATGTGGACGACAAACTATAGCTTCGCAAAGCGATGCAACTCGTTTTTCAATTATGATTCACAAAAAAGTAATAAGGACAAATTCAATTAATATATTTTATATATATTAAAATATATTTATTCTTTAAAATTAGTATACCAAACACTTTATTACCCATCCACCCATTAAAATAATGATATCGTCCCTCATGCATACATATGGCTTGCCGTATTCATAAAGGAATATGATTCATATTATATGTAAAATATTCAAGAATTGTTTTAAAAATGAATACAATAAGTATATATGATATCTATAAAATTAATATAATTCTATATATTATATAAATATATCATATATATATATATATAGGAACCATAACTTTCAGGACAAAACCCACAAGAGAAAACAAATCAATTAACACCTGAAACAAGGGTAAAAATGATATATTATAAACAAATGGGTGATAAGATGTTATAACAGGATCATATATGATATTATAAAAATTAATATAGTTCATTAATTAATTAACAACATGTTAAAACCCATTATACTCTAGGATAAATCACATTTAACTAAAGGTAAATGGGAGGTAGGGGCCTTCGTATCAATTTTATTTCATTGAGGAATATTTTAATGTTATGCACTTAATTTAATTTATAGGGTGTATATAATGAAAATTTTACAATTAATATCATTAATAGTTAATAATTAATGTTATTTTAAATTTTAATTTTAATTATTTCATTCAAATTTATTTTTCTCTAATTTTACCAAATGGTAAATAATTTCATAACTCAATTTCATTTCATTAGGTTATGTTATGTGTTCATAATTTTTCATATTCTATTATTATATGTCTAGTGACTTTTTTTACATTATGTTTCAGTAAAAATTATTATACATTTGATACAAATAATATATTAGTTGACTAAATCTTATTTTAATGGTATCATCAATGTAATAGATCTCGACTCAATTTCCACACCATTGAGACATATTTTGTATTATACCCCTATTTATTTTTATGAGGTGTATGTAATACACCTTTGATATGTTAAATGAGTAATATTTTAAAATATATGTTATTTAATGATTAATTTGATGATATCATTTCATCAGTCTTAATATTCAAAAGTTACTAAAGTGGTAATGGTTTATTTCAAAATCTCATTTTAATCGAGATTGTTTATGCTTGAATTTCTATTGAAGAAATTTATTTGATCATTATCTAAAAAACCCATTTAATTTTACTATTATATGATTATTAATATTTTTTAAAAGTAATAATTACATTTCCCTATATTAGGTACATAAAATAATTGATAAATGTTTTTTTAGAGAATACAACTTTATTTCTCTCTTTTGTCGAAAATTTGTTTTCTTCTAAAACCATTTTTATTTTAATATTTTTCAATAATGTTTTTAATATTATCATAAAATTATTTAAATTCTTGTTTACCAGTTATTTCATGCTTATATAAAGTTTTAAAAATGAATATTCAATTCATTTCCCAAATAAGGTACTTTATGAATTTTCTTTAAAAACGTGAAAGGATCTTTAATTTAACAGATTCTGTATAAACATAATTTCCCAGAATCATGACAAATCATTGACTTAAATATCACCGTCAAATGTTTTTAACGATATTTTAAAATATAAAAATTTTACAAATATTCTATAAATTTTTAGTTTTTAAATGTGATTTTCAAAGTTAAAATTTTATTTTCCACAAAATAGATTATAATAGTCCTTTTTTGTTATTTCTATTAATCAATGGAAACATCCCTTTATTTTAAATATAATTAATTATTAATAAATTTTAATGCTACCTTCCTTATTCTTTCTCTGGGTGTTTTATGATTAGTTTTTTCAAGGAAATTATTGGCATTTACTTTATTGATTTTGTATTCATTAACTTTCCCATGAAACATTCACTTTATTTTGATAATTATAAATTAAATTTCTCTTAAATATCCACATTATTTGTCATGGATATTATTATTTCATAAACCATATACCATTTATACACATGATGTTCTACTTTCAATTTTATTTGAATGACTAGTGAAATATTGGTATTCTTTATTCTTTATTCAATATTGAAATTTATTAATAAAGTACATTATTAGTGAATTAAATATCTCATTTGATATATAAGGAATGCATTGGACATGTTTTTATGGGCGATTCTAGGTTATATATAACCCCCAGATTCATCGGTAGTCTAATGAGATGAATCAGTTGGCTAGTCTAATTTAAATGGGTTTTTGGTGTATACCTACCCATTAATTTTAATCTATCTTAATAAAGGTCTTAATAGTAAAGGTATAATGATTCTGGATATCAAGAAGTCTAATAGTTAAGTATTTAAATCATTGATAATTAAGTTATTATTATTATTATCCATGATATTTTTTTCATTGATATGATCTCTAGATGCATTTTATGCTCAATTTAATTATTAAATAAAATGTGATTCAAGTTATTTACCACACCATATTGATTATGACTTATACAATCTTGATTTTCAAGTTATTGATTAAATATAATTTTTTTTATTATATTTAACTTTGAATATTTTTTATTCCTTATTTATTCTGATTCATTTATTCATGATAGCTTCTACTTTATATAACTTTTTTTGAGCATCTGATCCCACTATTATTATTTTTATTTATCCCGGAATGTGAAGAATGGATTATTGAATGAGTTAAAGTATGAATTTTTTATCTTCATTTTTTTATTTGATGTTTCAAAATTAAATTTTAAATTCAATTATGTATCTGGTTTATTAAGACTATTAAACTATTCGGTCCTTTGGGATGTGATCACTTGTATCTTATTCAATGTAATAAAGTAACCACCGACTGTTATATACTGTGGTTGGGGTCTTTAAATTTTTTTTCCAATTTTAGAAAATTTATTTAAAAAAACAAACTTCATTTTTTGAATCTATATTTAAAAATTATCTTTGAGTGAGTTTTTGATAATTTCTGAAAATATTAATTTTTTGATGAACAACAAAAGTACTAATTTTAATTAAAAACTGTCCTTTCATTTAAATGATTTACAGGATCCATTTTATTTTAAGTTGTTTTTTAAAGTAAAATTAGTCATATTATGTTTTTATTAATCCTATTTAGGTAATTTGAATAAAATTTGTGTTGAATTTTGATATTAAAACATTACATAATTGTGGAAAAATTCTCTCTAGAAAAATGTTTTTTTGTTGCATCAACAGGTTCAATTTTAAATAAAATTTAGAAACTTATGTGAATGGAATTTTTATAAATATATTCCATATTTGGAATCATCATAAATAATTTTATATAATAATTTCACCATAATTTTTTTCAAAATGAATAGTAAAAACTATAAAAATTAATTACTGCGACTAAGGTAATAATTTGTTTACCGAGGGGTTAAACTAAAATGATAAGCATTAAAATTACCTAAAAAATTTTACACCTCAATATTTATGGATTTATATTGTCCTCATGTCATATAAGTTTCTCAAATGATCCACTTCGATCCTTTTATCACATTAAAATCATGGGATCACCGTTTTTCTTTCAAAACTTCTAAGTGTGTCCTCTCCCCCACTTATAAAAGGGAACCCCCTATTATGTCCTCTTCACACTTAGAAACCATATTGGTCCATACAATAAATACTAAAATGATTTCTTTAATTCCTTAATGACATCTTATATTCTTTTTTTATAAATAATCAAACAAGGAAGTCATTTGGAATAAAAATGAAGTGGTTATATGAAGAATAGGTATCATTCTCAACAGGGTATTTCTATTTTATTTCTTCTTCCACCTCCATAAAAAAATTATTCAATTATGATGATATAACTAAATATTTATATCCCATATACTAATATGTTATTATGTTAATTTAATAACATATTTTCACATCCTCTTCCATCAAATGGGAAACAGAATCGCCAACCGTGTGTACGCCAGACTACTTCCATGCGAACCAATGTTATTCCTTTTCCATCACCACCACTAAATCCTAGATATAATGATTCATTAATTGTATATATATGTGATATTTTTTAAATTATTATACATATGTAATTATAATGTCACATATACCATAATAATTTTCATTCAATGGGAATAAAATAACGTCACTCGTGTGTACGGTGGAGTATCGCCTCAAGAAGCGATGTGATTCGAGTATCACTTAATCTTTAAACTCAAGGTAATAGGGATAAATTTAATTAATATATGTGATATATATAATCATAGTGATTCTGTAAGGGTGAATTATTATTTACCTTTCCTTCATTCTTCTAGTTGAGAAAATGGAAACAACGTTCACGCGTACATATGGCATATCATCTCCATAACAAATGTAATTAATTTTCTATACTTAACATTAATATATTAATATAAATAAATATATAATTAATAAATTTTATATTTATATCATGTTTAATAAAAATTAGATTATGGAACCATGATCAAATTAAAAGGACCAAAAATAATAAACCAAAATATATAATAAAAAAAGCATTTATTACCCAAAACTTGATTTTAATAAGTAATAGTTAATAAAAAGTATTAAAGGTTCATAATTAAAACATATATGGAATGGAAATTATGATTATAGAATTTTACTATATTTATAATAAACTTATATTTATTATTTATAATATTTTTATGTGTAATAAGGATGTAGATAATTAAGGTAATGGATTTTCGACTCACTTTTATTTCAGTGGGACACATGCCATATACACCAATTGTTTCATTTTTGTTGTGTATGTATAGAAGTTGAATATGTTTTATGATTATTATTATGAATATTAAGGGATATAAATATCCATATAATTTTCTTTTTTTCATGGGTCTTATGATTTAAAAATATACCTAAGTGGTAAAGGTTTAATATTACAATTTCATTGATTATCCAGATTTTTTATGACTAAGATTTTGATGATGAAATATTATGATATATCTCAAAATAAACTTATAATTTTTTTTCTATGGTTATTTCATGAAAATACTTTTTTTACAATCATTTTCCTATCTTTATTACACAATATTCCAAAATAATGTTTTTAAGGAAAAGAAGAATTGATTTCTCTCTCATGTTGAAAACTCATTTCCATCAATGCCCATGTTTTAAAAAAATATTTTAAAGAATGTTTTACCATTATAGAATAATTTTTTAGATATATTTCAACTAAATATTTAATTTTTACAAAATTATTTAAATGTATTATTATTTTTATTTTATGAATGAGGTAGTTTTGAGTTTTACCAAAAATGTTAAAGTAATTTTGTCTTAACATGTAAGGAATGAAAAAAAATTACACTATGTGACCACTCAATTATATGAAAATTCCATTAATATTTTTCAAGTTTATCTTCAAATAAAATATTTTCTTTAATATTTGGGAAACTTTTAAAATTAAATTAATTTATTTCAAATGAAAATTATATTTTCCTTGAGAATGTTTTAATGATATTTTATAGATTTTTTATGAATCAATGAAAATTAACTTTAGTGTTGATTGTGTTTTAAGGGGGTATGATCCAATTGTACCATCCTTATTCTTTATTTGGATGGTTTATGATTATTTTTATGTTTACAATATATTTATGAGACCCATTTATAATCCATGGGTTATGTTATGATGAAAATATTATAGAGCCCATTTATTTTCTATAGGATATTCAATAATGAAATTATTATCATATCTATTTATTTTATGTGGGATACCCAATAATGAATGTTTCATGATCTTGTGCAATACATATATATTATTTCCATTATTTGATAGGTGGTACCTCTATCTCCCTCCAATACATCACAAAATGTTTTAAATCACATGAGATAATGTTGGAAAAAATATGATGTTATTGATCCACAATATGAAATAGCCCAAAGTGATTGATCTACTATTGTAAAGTGATGATGATGTCTTGTTTTTTATCAAATGGGGTACATGTGTTGATTCTTGATCTTCTATGCTTTTACGGTCTTGGTTTTAAAAATTAATACATGAAATGGTCTCTATAATTATGATTTTGTCACACTTATACGACATGAACTTATAGTTCATGATTGATTTTTGAGGATTTATCACTCTTATTGTTCAATTCGTTTAAAATGATAATGGTTTGCGCCATGTATCATGTTTATGATCCATGATATATTTGTTAGGAAATTTTTATATTATATCCATAATCTCATTCCCTTATGATTATATTATGATTTCATATGATAACTGATTCATAACATCCATGTTTACCCTTGCTAAGCATCTAAGATCAAACTTTATTATGATTCTATTCCCCCAGGATATGAAGAAAGATTTAAGTATGTTTTTTATATAAATTGTAATACATGGGAATATATTTATGGGATATGTTGAAGATCATTTAAAAAATAAGAATATGGTGTATCTAGTCTCAAAATATAGTGTTCCAAATTGGGATCCACTTAACCTATGTCCCGAGCTAGTGGGTCACTTGGCCTCAACTATGCCTCCTCATAAACTAGAGGCTAGCAACTGGCAATGAGGTTGTAAAGGTGGTACAGTTGGGAGACTATATTCTCTTATCAGAGTGTCACATCAGATATAATCATAACATAAAATTGTGAAATTATATATAAACATATAGAATAAATAATCATCGGATGAATTGATAACTAGAAAACTGAATAAAAATTAAAAGCTAGTGTCATTTACCTGGATGCATGGAATGCTGATATATAAAAATGGGAATAGGGGAAATTGAATACACAACATTTTAAAAAGGTACAAAAAAGGAAAAAAATTCTCCATTGTGATCTCGATCATATGCTCGATCCTCTTCTCCAATGCCCTATCTATAAGCTAAGAAAATCAAATACTTGTAGCAAGGTGTTTTCCTGTATCAGCACATGTAGACTAATATTATTTTTTAGGTACCAATGAAAGATTGATTAGGGTTCTAGATAAAATAAAATAATTACACCACCAATGGTGTCTACAAATAATAAATATTGTGCTCACAACTAAACAATGTGTAGGTCTAAGTGAAATAATAGAAAAGTATTGAAATAATTAAATTGTCTAATTAGCTTCCTAGAGGACACCTGGAGGATCTATCTACTTCGGATCATGGATGATAGGAATTTATGTTCTGTAACTATATATATTTTAATAATATATATATATAGTTATATATAGTTATATATATTTCAACCACCTATATGAACAAAGTATGTGCGAACGTAAGTGGACGTATACGTGGAATACTATGTACTTCCTGGGCCGAGGCAAAACTGAGGGATCCATAACTAGCCTAACAAGACTAAAAGCTCAAGAAATAGTTTTTATGCTCTAAATATCATAATTAAAGGGATATTTCATACTCATCACTCGAGGTGGTGAGTATTTCATCATGTCAATACACGAACAAAGGACATGGTGTGTCAAGCCCACCATCCAAGTAGTGTTAATGGTCTAAGATGTCATGTTTAACACTTGATGTAAGGGAGTGTGATACCTTCATGATCAACAGTCCCCTTAGAATAATATTTTAGCCTTTATCAATTTATAATCATATTTATATGAAAAAATACATGACACATTACCTCTAATATATCTCAATAGTCAATTTCAATTACACTAAGGCATTACAATTCACAATGATAATTTTATTAATCATTATCAAATAGTGTGTCCTTAGAATCCTTAATAAACCATTCAATTTATTTCATTCAATTCATTCAAGGAAAGTAAAAAATAACATGAAAAATCATTCCTTTATAATCAAATTCATTTAATCAACTAAGACATGGAATCTAATTAAACAACACATGAAAATTAAATTCTTAAGGTTCAAGAGGAATTTATATGGTGCCATTATTTATGGGAAATTACCTACAAGGTAAATTCCATTTATAAGTAAAAGAGTTCTTAGGAGTTTCTTGTATTCATTTAACAATTATATAATTGATGGAAAATCACTTTCTAACCCAAGTCGAACACTAGAAAGATGCTCTGGATATTTAAACAATTAACCATATAGGGGGATCCAATATGGCACACCCAAACGGGTGTCAATAACTAGAGTCATCATTCTATAATATACTAATATAGGATAAATAGGTGTATATCAGGGTATGAGGATCAATTTAATATTATTAACTCAATAAAAAGGTGATGTACATAAAAGGTTGGAAAAAGGCACAACATCATAGCTATGAAACATGCAAAGTCCTGGTGAAAATGATGAAACCACCAACCTTAAGTCTGTATATGACTCAATTCTTGATATCAGCCTTAGATACAGAGTAGGTTGGAATAAATTGAAGAAATGGTCCAATTTATTGAAAATAAATAAAATTATGTTGAACCTAAATAGTATAATGGACTTAACGATATATTGAAATAGGAAGGGAGGGGATTGAAGGTTGTTACATAATCTGTCCAATGCTTACTTCAGATCTTGATTTGGACTTCAGACTTGAGAGATATATCAAAGCCTAGATCACGGGAGAATTATGGATATGGGAGGATAAATATGGGATGAATTATGGAATGGCCGGGAGGAGAATAAAAATTATGTTTAAGAAATAAAGAGGGGGAAATCGTTTTACCTCAATATTCTAGGGTGTGTAGTTAAGGTGCATTTTTTACCAAACCGTATGCAAACCATGTGCAAGATACTACTTAATTATTTTCCCTACAATGTTATGGCATGTGGTTTCCCAAACTGTGCACAAACCTGGTGAAATACAACTATCAAAAGTCTATTATTTTGACACGGTCATGTACCTTGAGTCTCATATTTTCAAACAAACCATGTGACTCTTGATGCAAATCTATTTCTACCCAAATGTTTAGAGGAAATAGTAAATATGGGATGAATTATTTTTAATAACCATGTGTCTTAGTGATTGGCCCAAATTTGGGAAAATACAGGCTCTAAACAAACCTTAGACCCTCCCAGAACACTCCTTAGGTCATAGTTCAAATTTACCAAGATTAAACCAAGGATTTAAATTGAAAAACAAATTATATTTCCTTCTTAAAAATATGGTTCATTTAATCCTCCCCTACATAAATATACTCATACTCAATTTATATTAATGAGGGTAAAGTTGTATCACGAGAAAGGAGTTCTTTCCATAGATCTCATATATCATATTCTCATTCTTAGGTCTCATCATATTCCCAGTTGTGTTACCATAGCATCTGTACCAACAAAAATGACATTCCTTTGAGCTTCTCCACACTCTCATGGACAATAAAAACTAGATACTCCACTAAGAAAGAATCAACATCCAATTCAACATCATCTAGATGAAATACATGCAATGGTTATGGATGATATCGGTGAAGCTGTGATATGCAAAAGGAATCATGCATTGACCATTCTCTCTGAGGAACTTCCAACTTGTAAGACACTGGTCTGATCTATTTCACAACCTCAAAGGGTCCAACGAACCTTAGGGATATTTTAATCTACCAATAAATACATATATGGATCAATAAAGGAGAGACTCATTAGAAAACTAGATCTCTATCCATGAACCCGAGAGGTTTATGACCTTGATTGACATATAACTATTGTCTAAACTGAGATATCAATGTGCTCTTTCTGATTATCTGGAACAACTCTTTAGTCACCTACGTGACATTTAGTCAAATAATAGGTGAATCACATGTCTTTATCAATTATAGAGGTGAATAGAAATTCCTACCATATAAGGATTAGTAAGGATCCTTCAAAATGTATCTTGAAAGTTGTTATTACAAGTTAACACCATAAAGGGAATGTGTTTCTCCCATGAACCTCCAAATCCAAGGAATGATGCACAGATCATGTCCTCATGCAGTTGAATTGTATACATTATCTATCCATCAATATGTGGGTGATAGGTCATTCTTAGAAACACCAGTGTACCCAAGTCATTATGAAATGCCTACCTAAACCGTGATGTGAATCAAGTGTCTCTATCATAAATGATAGAATAAGAATCTCCATGGATGCATACAACCTCCCTGATGTATATTATTCCCATAAAATCTACTGATAAGATATCTCATATTAGTAATAAGTGTGATACCTTCATAAAATAATCAACTACAATCCATAGTACATCGTTTCTAGGAGGTGAACTAGGAAAAAAGTCATAAAATCCATCAAAACATCATCCCATTTCCATGGCTACAAAAGTCCTACCAGACACTAGTGTTCCACCATTGCCTTCTGATAGGTGGAACACCAAGAGATGAAGCTGACAATCTCTCATTTCATATAAGGACACCAATATTGGAACCCTAGATACTAATAAATTTTGGTGACACTAGGGTGAAACTTCCATGATAAGGCGTGGAATTCCTTCATCATATCATCTCTAGTGTCTTCTATTACACATACATGCCCAAATAAAAGTAGAGTATCATCTCCTTACATGGTCCAACCTTAAGATGTATCATCATTTAAGATGATTTACCTTAGGAAAAGTCCTTCACGATCAGATAGATGCCTCATTTTTACCCATTACATATGAGTAGAGGTCACTGCTAAATCTGTGAGGATATTTGCAATAGGATATTCAAGAACGTCAATGTGCATGTCTGAGAATAATTAAATGACATGTCATTAGACAATGGATTCATAAACCACCTATTTCTGAGTCTTATGGCTCAGAACATCGGCCACCACATTTCCATTACTAGGCATGTAGGTAATCTCAAAATAAAATTACACTTCAACTCTAGAAAGGCTACTTCACAAGATTATGACAATATGAATTTCATGCCTGTCTTTGTCAAGCCCATAAGAGGCACCAGAATATGTGATAAATCTGGTATTAAGCATTTATAAGATCCATATATTCCTAAAAAACTCCTACCTTAAAATATGTTATTGGTTTGTTCCCAGGAAACCACATCTCTCACTTTCTTTGGGTCCATTTCAAATCCTTATTTTGAGATGATCTGACCTAGGAAGTGGAGTTTTTCTATCGAAAAGTGGCATTTACTATGATTATCATAGAGTTGAACCTCTCTTAGTGTATTCATGACGATATCAAGATCAGTTTCATAGTCGTGACTAGAGTTTGAATACACTAATATAACATCAATAAATACTACCATGAATGAATATATATATGGGTGGAAAACATGAAGTACACGTATAGACCATACATGCTCCTAAAATTTGTTCAAGGAATATCCAAAGTTTGAACATGCACGTGATGATAGCCCAATATCAAATCTATCTTTGAAAACTCTTTATCTCCTTATATATGAACAAATATGTCATCTATTATAGGAAGTAGATACTGATTATTTACCCAGATTTAGTTCAAAAGGTGGTAATTTATGCAAATCCTAAGGGTTTCATCCACCTTCTTGGTGAAAAGGGTCGGTAAAATACAAGGATATGTATTGGGGAGTATGAATCCTTTAGCCTCAAGATTATCCCATTGTTTCCTATGTTTTAGAAGTTTCATAAGTTGCATCATATAATTAGGAATTATCATTGGTTCTACTCCTAAAATAGGTTTAACGGTGAATTATACCTCTCTCACTAGAGGTAGACTAGAGAATTCATCGGGAAGTACATCCCTGAAATGATCAACTATAGGAGGGACAATGGTAGGTAATAAACTCTGGTCATCCAATAAGATATTAGCAATCTGAGATGTCACATTACCCAGCATCTATTGTTTAGGTCCTGATCACATAGCTTGCACATCCCATTCTCCCTTATGCATGTGCCTAAATTCCTCTAGTGATGAAAATGTAACCCTTCGATGATATAAGTGCATGTGGGCCTGATAGGGAACTAACCAGTCCATCCAGATGATTCTATCAAATCTCATCCTATTGAGGACGTAAAGATTCCATACGAAGAGGTAATCGCCTATCTATGGGGAAATCCTTAAAACAGAGAACACCCTCTGATTGGATACCTAATGGGTTATCTATCATCATAAAAACATATAAGTGGTCGATCTTGGACCCAAACTCCCTATAATAGACTCAAATATAAATGATTGATACACGAATAATTCTAATAAATCAAACACTAATGTGGAGGACTCTGTAATAGTACCTAGTACAATATAAGGTTTGTTACTCTCCTCCATTGACGTAGGTTGGACTACATGTAACACGAATGTAACAGATCTCTAAGTCACTTCCTAACTTCCTTAAGAAACCCTCTCTATTGGCGTTGAGTATCATGTTTCTAATTGCCTCTTCCCCTATTTCCACCACAACTATATCGTTCATTGGTATTCCAGCTCCCTATCTATCATCGTACTATTTTTCTCACTTCTGATCATGTAGTAGGAGTAAATCCCTACTCAATAGGCTCTGATGGGATGGTCATTTAGAAGAGTGAATATGGACCATCCTACTATAGCCTCTGCATTACACTGGATCTCATAATAAATGAGGCTTCATGTGTCTCAGCTTACCATACTTGTGACAAATTAGAATGTTTTCATCATGTGTAGATTGACTATTTCTACCTCCATGAGCAGTCTCAAACTTCTCGTTCACCCTGAAGAAGAGGTACTAATAGATCTAAGTGTTGAACTGCCCTGACTCACACCCTCATCGTCTGCATACTCATCTCCATAATCAAGATTTGGCTGATAATTTATTAAATTTCATTCAACCTAATAACATTTAATTGTGGTCGAATGGAGTAAACCATACCATCCTCAAATTTCTAGGTGTTCATAAGGGAATCACCTTCTATAGTTGGATAAAGCCACAGAAACTTAGTGATATGTGTAGTGTATTCCAAAAAGGACATAATTTCATATATCATGCCCATGAATTCTCTAGATATATCGAGACTTAGATTAAATAGAAATAAATTGTCATAGAATATCTTATACAAATGAACCTAAACCATATTACGATTCCAATCCTCCTAGGTGATAATGTACCACCACCACTTGGAATAATCACATAGCATATAAGGTACAAGATTGACCCTTTATTGTGGAGGCATCTCATGGTGCTTGAATTTGAAAAGAATAGCTTTGATATATGATGCAGCAGCATGTGGTCTGGCATGCCCCTAAAAGGTGGGAGTATGTTGCTACTAGAATTCCGGAGTCAACTGTGCCATACTTGGGGAAGGATGAGAAACACATTTCATATTCTACAACATATGAAGAAAGGCATCTTAGAACTGGGAATCGATGCCCATATATAGAACATGAAGAGGTTACACAAGTTTCACTATTAGAAGAATCATTTGTGGCTTTGGGCCCACAGCCTCAGGTGCATGGTCATCACCGCCTTCAGGGCGTCCGATTGGAGAACGTCATCGTGGAATATACTACAAATTCAAATTCACTCCTCAAAAGATATTTTAATAATTGAAAATATTGAAGATTGAAAACTAGGATTGGTGTACAAACCTCTTATATAAATGATCACGCTTCTCTACCTACTTCAAAAGATAGGTCAATGCGATAAAAGAGATCATAACAGGCCATCAGAGCACAATAGAAACCTATATACACACTACTAAGGTCAGGAAACAGTATAATTCTTGAATTAAAATTTATAAGATAACTAATTTAACTTTATAAGTCATATTAATTTTATATTTTTCCCCATTAAAATATATAAATCACTTTAAAATTGATATATTAATTGGATTTCCATTTTCGATCCATAAGATCTCATAATTCCTAAAAACCAAAATATAGAATTCACTTAACCCACACAATAACACATTCCACCCCTTGAAACTGATGTTCTATGGCTAAATATTCCATAATTGACTACTTAAAGTGTCTGCTTTAGTATTTGTAGGAAAACATTATTATGTTAAGGTAGAAACTTTAAGTGTCAATTATGTTTCCCAATCTTTGCAACAATTTTCAGTACAATTAAACAAATAATCAAGGCACTATCAATATGAAATAGGTAAATTCATGTTGAAATTAAACATTTAATGGAAAATTCATGACATATTAGTCCTATTGTACCTATAATGAGGCATGTAATGAAATCCTCTCATTTCACCAGGTCATGGTATAAGAAATCATAATTTCAATAATATCAATATCAATAACACCATAAGGCATGTCTATCACCCAACGGTGAAGTTGTATCAACCATAAATAGCATAATCAATAAATGCAGTTACCCATCCCGGGGAATTTGGGTTTCACCTGTACATGGGATAGATACATCTAGGAGAAGGGTCATTTCCAAATTCCTTTAATTCATAGTATCATGTCTCATACCTAAATAATAAGATAAGAAAAAATTTCCTCTAATAGAAACTTGTAACATCACGACTTAGGATCCACTTAACTCGTTCCCTGATTCGGTGGATCACATGGCCTCAAGCATGCCTCATTGTATGTTAGAGGTTGCCGATTAGCTGTAAATGTGAAAAGTTCGTATGGTGGAGAGACTACACCCTTTCATCAGAGTGGAATAGAAAATAAAACCAATACATAAAATAGCATAAGAATATATAAACAGACACAATAAATAAGAAGCAGAAGAATTGATAACTAAACAACTAAATAATAATCAAAAGAAACTAGGTAGTTTCATATACATTGATGTATGGAATGTTGATATACAAAAAGGGTAATAGGGGACATCCATATAAACCTTTCTACAAAAGTATAAAAAAGATGAAAAATTCTCCGCTAGAACCCAAATCATATACTCAGTCATCCTCTCATATAATCCATCTATAAACTAAGAATATTAAAGACCAGTATCATGGTGTTTTCCTATATGACCACCTAAATAAAAAAAATCTTCTTGAGTACCAAAGGAAACCCGAGTAGGGTGTGAGATAAAATCTCAGTAGGAAACCACCAATAGTTTTTATACATAATCCAAGCAATGCTCATAACTAAACATTCTACAAGAATAAATGAAATAATAGACAAAATTTGAAATAAATAAAATGCATGCCCAAGTTCCTATAGGAAACCTAAAGGCTCTACCTAATTTAGCTCATGGTCTAATCAGAAACTATATATATAGTTATAATATATATATATATAGTATAGTTATATATATTGGATCCACCTATATGATCCAAGTATGTTTGGATGTAATTGGACATATAGTATAAATACTTTGTGTTGGATGGATTGAGGCATAACTCAGACATCCATAACTATTCTAACGAGCTTATAAGATCAATCAACATGGTACATTCCCTACATCTCATAATGATTGGGTGATTCCATTCTCTTCACTCAAGATGGTGATTGTTCCATCATTTCAACACTCTAACAAAGGAATTGAGGAATCAAGACCACGATCTTACTACTATCAATGGTTTGAGATGTCATGCTCAACACCCAAAGTATGGTAACATGATATTGTCATGCTCAATTGAACCCTTACCATCGAAACACTACCTATATTAAGGCATAATAATTTTTATACAATAAAATAAAAAAATAATTACCTCTCATGTATCATTATAGTCAATTCAAATTACATTAAGTCATTACTATTCACAATGATAATTTTAAAAATAATTATAAAATAGTGTGGATTTACAACCCTTAATAAACAATTTCATTTAATTAATTAATTTCATTTAAGGAAATTAAAACCAATATGAATAATACATCATTTAAAATAAAATACATTTAATCCAATATAACATAGAATTCAACTAAACGGTGCATAAAAATTGAATTCTTAAGGTTCAAGATGCATTTAGAAGGTGCCAAAATTTACAGGTAATTGCCAACATAGACAATTCCCTTTATAAGGAAATATAAGAACTTAAGAGGTGATTAGATTATTTTAAAACTTATATAATTGATGGTAAATCAATTTATAACTTAATAAAAATACTCGTGAGGTTCTTTGACTATTTAAACAATTAACTATAAAGGGAAATCCAACTTGGCATAGTGAAGGGTTGTCAATAACTAAGGTCATCATTCTATAATATAAAAAACAAGGATCAATAGGTGTATATCAAGGTATAAGGATCAATTGTATATGAATAACTCTATAAAAATGTCACACGTATAAAAGGCTGGTGTGTAGTATAATGAAAAATCTAAAAAACTTTGAAACTCCAAGGTAAAATGACAAGAACACTGACCTGAAATCTGTAGATGACTCCTCGTTCAATATCGGCCTCAGATTCAGAGTAGGTTAGTAGAAATTGAAGAAATGATCCTATAACCTAAAAATAGGGAACAAATATTGATCCTAAATAGTATAATGGATTCAAAGATAAACTAAAATAGGAAGGGTGAGGTTTGAATTTATTACCTTAAGCTATATAATGCTTTCTTCATATCTTGATTTAGACTTCGTATGTGGGAGTGACCTCAAAGCCAAGATTAAATGAGATGGAAAGATATGAGAGGAGAAACAAGGGTTGAATGCTAGAATTGGAAGAAGGAAAATAAATATTTTGTTTAATAAATAAGTAGGGGAAAATAATTTCAAATAAAAATACAAGGGTGAAAAATTAAGGCGTACCGTTTACCAAACCATGTGCAAACCATGCATAAGATGCTGCTTGAGGATTTTCCCTACATGATTAAGTATAATGGTTTCCCAAAATGTGCATAAACCTTATGAAATCTCGATATCAAAAGTATACTATTTTTTACAAGGACAAGTGCATGGAGTCACACTGTTTCATAAAAACCTTTTGGATCCTATAGAACCTATGTTTCAAACTACACAATAAGAGGAAACCTTATGAATGGGACACTTGGTTTCTACAAACCATGTAGCCCAGTGTTTTTTCCCATTTTCCAGAACTCCAGGCTTCGAACAAACATCAAACTCTCCTATAGCCTTCCTTTGGCCATAGTACATGTCTACCAAGATTAAACCAAGAATTTCAATTAAAAAACAAATGATCCATGCCTTAATGAAATAACATGTAGTTACATTAAATATACTAAACATTTATGATCCTTGAGTATTTATTTGAAAAATTTATAGAATATTCGTTTATTAATATATAATGTTTTGTATGAAAATACCAATATTTTTCATATGTTTCCTTAGATAGACTCCTAATTGAAATAGATAAAGTAAATTTGTTATAACGTGAATGGCACGACCATGAATCCTTCAGCCCCACACCCCTTGAATTGTAAATTTCACCCACGTTTAAATGATATTAAAAGGAATAGAAAATTATTAGGAAATCATTTATTCATTTATATTAGGTATACAAGAAAATTAATTTTACTATTATTATTACACCATGGATATTGGTCGTTGATCAAAGGGTAAGGGGAATGGGATACATGATGTTTGGCGGTCCCTTATTGATGGATGTTGGACATGGTGTTTCACATCTTTTATTGAGAAGTTGTCCATGATGATTTCCACTCCTTGGATGGGATGTTGGGAATGATGACCCACATCATTGATTTGGATTGAGAAACATGATTTTTCATATTCTTGGATGAATTTTGGTTTGATTCCTTTATTTAAAGCTTATGACTATTACATTTACGCATGGATTCCTTTTTTATATGCCTCAGGTCCTACAAAACACTATTTATATATATACCTAAATGTATATATGTTTATACACGTATATATATATATATATAATTATACAGACATATATATATATATATATGGTGACACCTATTTTGAGACATTTCTTCTTGGGTTGAAGTATATAGAGTTAGTCAGGTTCCCTCTATAAATATGATCTGACCTGGTTTCAGTTACATCACCACTTTACATTGTTATACCTATAAACTATTCTTTGTGTACACATTGGTTAGAGTATATTAGACACCATTGGTGGTGGCCTACTAAGTTTTACTCACATTTTGTTTGGTGCATTGTTTGGTACCCAAAAATACATCATATATGTAGTTAGGGACAGAGGGAATCATTCAAATATGGAAACATGATTACCTATTAGGATGGGAATTTGGTAGAAAATGACTGAACCAGAACTGAGGATACACATGGGATAGTTTTTTGTATTTTTGTTTCTTTTGTTGTAAATTTATTGTATTGTATGCCTGATTCCATGGATTGTTGATTTCCTTTTTTATAGTATCATGACATAATAATTTTATATACGACACTAGATATGCACTTGGTCTGTTATATTATATAGATGGTTTACTTTCACTATGTTGTATTGTTTCTCCTGTTTCTTATATTGATTCCTCTATTGTTTTAATTATATATCACCACTATGATCCACTCTGATAAAGTGGATATAGTCTACCCACCATGAAATCATAGAATATCACTTCTATTCAGCAACCTGTGGCATATGGGGAGCCATGCTTGAGCCCATGTGGCTAACCGAGTTTAGTTACTTATGAGTGAATCAGGACCAGAACATCACAAATTGGTATCGAATAATTATTTTCCTTACCCTAATATTTTTTGATGGTATAAAGGAAACCATAAAGTCTCATAATTTGGTACTAGGCCTATGTCTGATAGAATCTAACCCAGATATAGTAAAAAAGAAATTTTTTCTAGGCTGATATTTTTTGTTTGGGTTTTCCTATTACAATTGTATTGATTTTACAATAGGTTGATTCACATTATTTTTTAAATTTATAATTATTCTAGATTCTATTTTTACCCTTGGACCGATATGATAAGGATGTATTATCTCATGAATCATTATAAGCACCTAAGGATTTACATTTACTTCAAAATCCATACAACATTTATATTACTCTGTGTATTTCAGGATGCATATTGTCGTTTCCTTGACTATTATTTTTAAAATTTTGATAACATTTCTTTGATGGATAAAATAATGAGATTCATTAATGTGTTTTCCTCAACTTAAATAGTGTTTTCTCAAATATCATGATGGCGACACCTTAATTAACCAATTATGGCATGTTTGATCCATGGATTATTGGTCATATGAGTTCAAAATTACGAGTTGAAAATAAATGTATTCCAATTAAAATTTAAAAACTATATATACCTAAATAAATTGTAAATAGTCATATATATAATTAATCAATCATAAAGTACTTGTCATGGTTTCTGGAAGAAACAACTACAACTTATAAAGCCTAGGACTTTATAAAATGGGAATGGAAGATGCCTATATTTGGACCAATATATATATATATATATTGTTAAATTTTAATTCATAAATAAAATGGTTGTTTTTAAATGGGGATTCCAATTGCAACTTAAATTGTATTTTCCTCTATAACTTGCAATTAACACTCCACATACCCAGGCATCTGTTGTGAAATAGATATCTTTTACCCAACCAAAATAGAGTAGTGGGATGTAGGTAGTGTCCCTCATGAACCTTATCATTTTTTATATCATATAGACATGGATTTAGGAGTAGGAAATGGGGGTGTTGACTCTTACAGAAGTAGGCTTTTACATTTCTAGTTCTTTTATCTGTCACAGTTATAGTTATAAAATCCTATACTGCTGTGTAAATTTGGAATTATAGAAATATAAAACCACAAATTCATTGGTTAGTGCATTAAGAAGTTGGAAATAAAATTTCTTATAAGTTAGTGGGGCCTAATCCACAAGTATCACCTATTGTGGTCCCACTTGTGTCACCTCCTGCTATTACATATTTGGGAACCAATCCTCAATTCTGAGATGGTTTCTTATGAAAAGTGAATTCCATATAGGGAACCCTATGACCTTACCCTACTATGAGAGATTTTACAAGATAATTATAGTAGCAGTATCCATCTAATTTCTCAAGGGATGTTTTCCCACAAGCTGTAGAGTCTTGGATGGAGGCCATGCTCTCTATCTTCATTCATATAGAGACAACTCTAGAAAGGAGGGTTAGGATCACATATTACATGATAAAATATTATACCAATATATGGTATGATTTTATTACCCAATATTATCATCATCGATATATGGTATAGAGGGACTTTTATATGGTATTATATGACTAATTTTTCTCAGAAATACTTAGGGATGACTAACCAAGGGTATTTATATACTTGTAGTAGGGTTCCGTGTTAGTGATGTATTATTTTAATTTCACTAAGATCAATAATTTTCAACTAACTCATAATGGTTAAGAGTCGATTACAATAATATAGTTATAATATGGACTCATGTGTGCCATCTAATCTTAGTTTTATATCTTCTAATTGACTATTATTTTTGATATAGTAAGTCGGGCCCTCATCCCTGAGAAAAATCTAATGGATGTTGAAGGTGTGGAATATGAAATTTTAGTACTATGAAAGGAAATTGGTTCATTTTGTGGTAGTTATTAGATACTAGAGTCTACTCATGGGGAAATGGTAGTCAGTCG
Source organism: Viscum album (assembly GCA_963277665.1). Lineage (NCBI taxonomy): Eukaryota > Viridiplantae > Streptophyta > Magnoliopsida > Santalales > Viscaceae > Viscum > Viscum album. Next base: position 1,813,074,634 of record OY728142.1, on the reverse strand, counting down.
ACATGCAGAGACAGTTAAATATATGTCATCGGTGTGGGAAGTTAGGACACACAAAACCCCAATACCATAGAGTATCGGTTGAGTGTAGAGGATGAGTTTGGAGGGGTCATATTAAACATTTATAAATAACCTTACCTCCTACACCTAGTGAGAGGGGATCTATAATGAATTTTTGTTCAGGATTAGGCTTAGCAACTCTATATCAGGTAGGGATCTAGATTTCTACTTGCCATTTAGGCTGAGGAGGTGGATGAGGCTAAGGATTTCGGACTTCTGATATTTGGTTCCAAAATATCAGACCTTCTTAGGGTAGTTAGGTTTCATCTTAGGTACATGTATTAGGCTAGTTACTTGTTTTGCAGGCGATACTTGAGGAGTATATAGTCAGACCTTCTACTATAAGAAGTATGATTTTAATAGCTTCTACTTTAGTTTTGTCCTTTTTTGACATGGTACCTTGATATTCACTCATATTTTTGTCTACTATTGAAATATTTGGTTTCAAAATTTTGTATTGTTGTATAGTGATGACTCTAGAAAATCCGTTGCAAATTCAGTTGGAGAGAATACACTGAGACAAGAAGTGATCGATTAATATATTTAGTGATCAATTTGTATGAAATCCTTTTCCCTTGACATGATTGGCTAATGTAATCCTTGGGATAAACTATTTAGACACTTATTAGGACTATATCGATTGTTATCGATGGTGAGTGACATTCTTATCACCTAAGGGGGATCACTACATTCACAAGGGAGAATGGGATTCCAAGGAGATTCGAACAGGGCATGAGCATCATGGGCTGCGCAAAATGTCATCCTAGATTTCTAGTTTTATTTTAGATGATTAGAGAACATATTAGGATGACGTCCATCTAGTTTTAGATATTTTTTGTAATTTTTTCTCAAATGACTTTTCTATTTTACTGATGTACCCATAGATGTCGGTAATCTCTCTTGGCATGGATCAAATTTGAAATTTATATTATCCCGAATCATACTAACTATAAAGGTATAACATAGTTGAAGTATGAGGTTGAACCCACAGAGGGTGGGAAACGCAGTGATGAAAACTCTCGATCAAAGGTCATGTTGTACAAATTTAAATTTATTTTATTAAACTAATAATTCAATTAAAATAAATGAATTAAAAAAGAGAAACATAATAGAGGGGGATGAGCTTCAGAGATGGTTGTGCAAAATAATTGTTTTAAACTTCTCTTGAAAAATATTTATATCAAATAATTAACCAATCAATAAATTTCATCAATATAATAAATGGTAATTTTATATAAAACTATATTATAATCCAAATTCATCATGGTTAGTTGAATAAAAATATCTAAAGTGCATTAGGTTAATATTTCTAAAAGTAGAAGAGTAATTCCATTTAGCGGTCCAGAATAAATTATCTCAATCATTTTGGGGTTCACTCATTTATGATGACATATGGTCAATGGATCAATGATGAATATTATAGATATTTAGTTACAACATGAAAATGTTTAATAAAATCATATTTTTGAGTGAATAAAAATATTTCTTTGTTGGTACGTAACCCTTTTAACCAATTCCGTTCTCTCCTATGGGGCTTAGACAATCATCGTCAAGTGGTCACTAACTATGAATAAACCAATACCCATAGTGGAGAGATTAAAAAATAATTAACGATAATATAATTAAAAAATAAATATATTGGAATTAAAACTAGACATTTTCCAATGATTACATGAAATAAAGAAAAGAAAATCATAAAGAAAAACCTCTCTATGAAGAAATCTAGGTTGAAACCTTACTACATCTTGTTGGTTACACCTCAAGTGTAGAATGAAATCCCATTTCCCATAGCTTAAACCCATTATTTATAACACTATATATCATCATAGGTTTACCCCTTCTCATTTATGGCATTAAATGGTCATCCAGGGAAGTCAAAGGGTGGAAATACCTTTAAAAGATATGCTAGAAATCAGTGTTATTTCTAAGGTATCAATAATTTACACGATGTGAAATATCTTTACACATTGAGAAATTGAAATCTGTAGTGTATGAGTCCTCATTTTTTTATGTGTCTTTAGCTCTGAGTTGTATCAGGAATTTACATGAAGTTTAATGTTTTTACATGGGTTGTATGGCCAATTTCTAGTTCTTGAAGCCTCATTTTTTCTTAGTCCTTTAGTTTTGAGCCTCTAAAGTGCTCCATGATAATTCTCAAAAAACTCGTGTCATTCCACTTCACATTTCTCATAGTGAAAAGTGACACTTTTTCCTTAATTCTAATGTTTTCCTTGATATCACTCCAAAAAAATTTCCTGCATAAAAATACACAAAACATCAATAACAAACATGAATCTTGTATTAAATCAACTAATAATCAGATAATTAACATATAAAAACCCATCAAAAGTGTATATAAAATAGATATATCGGTTAACTACTATGAGAGAGTTCTACAACCATCACCAGTGTCTACTCTTGCTTTCATAATGGATCCTACTGAGCCTTAGGAACTCAAGAGATAGATAGAGGATCTATAAGCTAAGGGGTTTATTCAACCAAGTACCTATCCTTGGAGTTCACCTGTCATTCTCACAAAAAAGGAGTTTGGAACCCTGAAGATTTGTGTAGATTATTTGAAACTGAACTATATTATGGTTAAGAACTAAAATCCATTACCTCATATAGATGACCTCTTTAACTAGATATGAGGTATCATGTTTTCTCAAATATTTATTTGAGGTCTTTTTATCACCATTTTTGAGTTAGAACTTTGGATTTACCTTATATATCCTTAAAAAGATGATATAGACTTTATGAGTATTTGGTAATGTCATTAGGTCTCATAAATGTGGAAGTAGTTATCATGGTGTTGATGAATTAGGGTTTCCACCCATATATGTATTTATTTGTGGTAGTTTTCGTAGATGACATCTTGGGGTTCTCTAGTACTATACATGATCATGTACAACACCTTGATATCATATTGAGTGCACTTAGGGAGGGCCAACTATATGATAAGATCACAAAATTCTATTTCTGGATCGATAAAGTTCACTTACTGCTCACAAAATCATAGAGGAAGGAGTATATGTGGACCCTAATAAAGTTACCACTGTAGTTTCTTTGGATCAACCTAGTAACATCTTTGATATGTGTAGTTTTTGGGGATATTTATATAATATATGTTATTCATTTAGAATTTATCATTCCTTCAAGAACCTCATATGACATTGACTAATAAGGGTTTTATGTTTACATTTTCAAAATAATTTGAGAAATATTTTTAGGATCTAAAAGGAAGATTGACTTCAGTATTGATATGGATTCTTCTAGAGTTGTTTATAAGCTATGTTGTTTATTATGAAACATAAGTCGCTAGTATTTTAGGAGTTTTGATGTAAGATAAGTGGTTAATGGCTTCTGTGTCTCATCATTTGAGGACTCGTGAGTGAAATTACCCAATCCACAACCTTGATCTATTTGTTGTAGTTCATGATTTATGTTATTAGAGGTACAATCTACATGGAGAGTTGTTTGTTATATAAACAGACCAATAAATCCTCAAAAACATATTTACACAGAGTGAAATGAATATTATTCGATAAAAGTGGGTCGAATACCTGAATTTATTTGATTTTAATATAACTTATATACCTTTGAAGGGAAACAAAATGGCCAGTGCTCTAAGCCAAAAGACTCTAATGCAAGTGGTTCAGGTGGACAGAGGGGAATGGTAGTTGTTAGTATTGTTTTTTGAGTATGAATTTAAAGGTGCATGATTGTCTTGAACATCCTATTCATAAATAATTATCAGTTACCTTTTTACTATTAGATAAATCAAAGATTAAATAGATTTCTGATCCATAGGTCTTGGACCTAAGGAAGAGCGCTTCAGGTGAGGACCCACCACCAATTTGGGTCATTGATAGGGGTGAGATCATACATATTCATAGATGTGTTAGGGTTCCTGTAGATGTTTAGGAGGAATTCATACAATAAAATCATGCCTCCACTGGGGTAGTACATTCTAGTCTCCCCAAGATGTAATGTGTCTTACGCCGCCCGTATTTGTGGTCAAGGATGAAGAGGGAGATAACTGGTTTTTTTATTATTTGGTATGTTTGTCAGTAGGTGAAGGTTCAACACTAGTGACTAGCATGTATTTTATAGTCGTTTCCTTTTCTAGAGAGGAAGTGGGACGGTGTAACTGTGGATTTTGTGATGGGTTTACCTTGGTTACCTTGAGAATGTGATGTAGTATGAGTGATCATTGACAAAATAGCGATGTTAGAACAGTTATTACCTATTAAACAGAGCTTAGTAGGGGATGATATAAGAAGCATATATGTCAATGAGATCATACACCTTCAAAATGTTACATATACCATTTTATCTAATAGGTTTTCTCATTTTACATCATGGTTATGTCAGGGGTTGCAGAAGGCATTTGGTTCATAGGTACTGATGAGTACAACCTATAACCCATAAAATTATGGTCAATCTGAGTGTATGATACATGTATTAAAGGACATGATCTAAGCTTCTGTCCATTATTTTTTAGGTTCTTTTGAATGAAATTATTTCTCAAAATAAATTCCTATATTAATAGGTTTCAAGTAAATATACAGATGGATCCTTATGGGTCCCTATATGGTATATCATTCCATTAACCCCTATGCGGGTTAGAGGTATGAGAGGAAACACTATTGTGACATTGTATTATTCAGGATATACCAAATTAGGTATAACTGATCAAAAATTTAATGGATACAACTTAGTCTAATAAGAAGTCATATTAATGTCATCGTCTCCAACCTATAGATCTTGAGGTGGTATATTGGGTATTCTTACATGTCCCTCCTAGATCGGGCCAACAAAAGATTCAAATATAGGGTAATATATGACCACGTTCCATTGAAAATTTTAAGATATTAGAGAGGCTCAGACTAGTTTATTGACATATATCACTCTCTCAAAGATACTGGTCTATGCATGATGCATTTCATGTTTCTCTGTTACATCATTAACATTCAGCCATATCGCATATCATTCTTCATGATGAGGTTGATTTAGACATTGATGTTTCTTTTAAAGAGTATCATATATATATTCCTAATCCTTGAATAAATCCTCTCTGATATAGGTTAGTTACACTAGATCGAGTTCTTTATAAGAAAATTTAGGTATAGAATGAGACATGGGATCAAGTGTGGCTGATATATGTGCTCAATGTTTAGAGTTATTCTCTGATGATGCTCTACCACACAATCAAAGGAAACTTGGGGGAGAGTCATTTTAAGGCTGGTATGTGGTATAAAAATATTTTATCATTGAGGTATATATTAATTAAAGTACTTTTAAAACATATTTTTATACTCTAAAAAAAATTCTAGGAGTTTAAGGAATGGTTCCGGAGCATCTGGGGCTTATTCAAGGCATAGGGCTCTATTTTTCTAGAAAACGGGTGAGATTAATGATTAGAATATGGTTAGTGATAACCATAAACTTCAATCTACAAGGACCTATAGGGGTGACAGAAGGTTTATCAAACCAACTGAGGGAGTCAAAAATCCCATGTGTAATGGTTCATGTTGGTTATATAGGTGATCTTCACAGTGTGCACATGATTTTTTTAACCATGTCCAAATTGTGAAAGAGGTGTATGACTAATGGGAAGTTCAGGAACACTATTAACACATGATTTGGAAAATCATGTTGTCAAACCATGCACCCTTTAAAATAGAGTGAAATTACCTTTTTCCAAATCCTTATTTAAAGTTTCTTCCTCCATTTTCATGTCCCTTTTACACATAGTAGCTTCCTAATTTTTTAAGATCTTCCTTCACCTCAAGATAGGATTTGAGCCTAGTCCCTCATGTGAGGTATAATTTATTTTCCATTCATCGCAATGGATTTCTATTGGTAAGATCCTTAATACACTTCCTTTTTTATTAATTTATCTCACCCTATGGAATGTTAAATCCATGTGGTTAAATATTATTTATTATCATTTTATTTGTCTATTTCTCTAATTTCTCCCATTCTCATCTAGTTTAGAGGCCGATACTCTATAAGGATTCTTATACCTCTATAAGGTAGGTGGTCATGTACCCTTTCATTTAATCCATGTTGTTTATATTACATGCCATTATGCCACACATCGGACATTTTTTGTGTTTCCGGACAAGTGAAAAAATCCTCTTAAATAAATGGACCCTAAACAGAGAAAATCCCCTAGACCCTTTTTATCCAACTTAATGAGTTTTACCCAGTATGGTGGGTTTATTAATTTCTCATTACTTTATAAATTATTATGTTTCCAAACCACCATCTATATACTCCTAGATTGAATCTTAATTTTAATGTATAAATTCAATTTAATGGAATGTGAATGGTATTAAAATGGCACTTAACCCCCCTTGAATTTAGAATTAAACCTATAGATAAATGGGATTAAATAGAATTTTAAATGATTTGGAAACCATTTATTGGATTACATTAAGTATTAAAGGAAATGACTTATTACTATTATTTTTAGACCATGAATATAGGGAATTGAGAAATGGTTAAGAGAAATGTTGGACATAATGCTTCATGGTCCCTTGATGTTGGATATTGGACATGGTGTTTTCACCACTTTTATTGAGACATTAGACAAGAAGTTTCACACTCCATGGTTGGTATGTTGGGTGTGATGACCAACATCATTGATTTGGATTCACAAAAATGAATTTTATTATTCCTAGAGGAATGTTGCAACAATTCCCTTATTTAAATATTATGACTCTTATATGTATGCATGGGTTCCTTGGTTATATACTTTGATTCCTGGATAACAGAATATATATATATATATATATATTAACAGATATATATATATGGTAAAACCTATTCAATGAAATTATGGCTTGGTCCAAAGATAGGTTCCCTTTAGGAATCTGATCCGACTGGGTTTCAGTTACATTACCACTTTAAATTGTTATAGTCTCACACTGCTCATTTTATAAACTTTGGTCAGATTATGTTAGACACCCTTAGTGTCACGAACCAGGCCGGGTCTCCATCCAACCCGGTGCCCGACCTGGTCCGCAGCAAGACCCGAAGGGCGTTCCCGATCCCCACGGACTGCCACAAGTGCCCGGGAATCGTAAGTAACAAGTGAGAATGATTTTACCCGAAACAAAAGATAGAAAAACAACTAGCCAGGTAAATAAACTAAAACTGGAAAAAGACAACCAAACACGTCTTTAAACTATGAACATTTTTTTGTCTGCAACTCGAACCAAGAACTAAAAAGAAAAGAAGAAAGCATAAACTAAAACTCATACTCAAACATCCCGGAAAAAGAGAGGACACATCAGCACCACTCTGCATGAAAAGAAAAACTGCAACCTGAACCACCATCGCTGAGCACGAAGTCACAACCTGGAATGATGAAGAAACAAAATCTACATACACCCAAGGGTGTATGTAGGGTGTGAGCTAAAAGCCCAATAGGATGCCACCGAGAAAAAAATTCCATGTATAATTATTAAAAGACAAATACATTTGCAATTTAACAGAATAAAAAAAATAATTAAGTGTTTAAAGAATTTTTTTTAATGAAAACGGTTTTTAAGGGGACTTCTCTAAAAGGAAAACAACTTAAATTAACTTACACACACGCACGCACACCCACACACACGCACGCACACACACAGACACATGCACACACGTACACATGAACACACACTTTTCTTGGTAACCCCAACATCACACTGTGTGCCGACGGTGAGCAGCAATCAGAGGAAGAGCACAATACATGGGAGACCCTAAAGATACTAGCAAGAAGTGGGACCCTAGAACCTCACGTCTCGATGAACCATATCACATATTCCCATGCACGAGCCACTGGTAGGGAAACACCTCCTACCATAGTGGTCTTCAGTCATCATCCAGTGTTTAGATAGTGTTGTAAGCATCAATCTCGCTATGTGAAACTGGGCCGAGGCCACTCCCGTATCACTAGCACGCTAGTCTAGTCTGCCCACCTAGTACCCAGGCTTCCCGTTTGTGATCAAGTAATTCAACGTTCATGCCACATGTCATAATCATATAATCCCACCAAGCATGACATCGTGCACACCAAAAACCACCATTTTCACACATAGAAGCCATTTGAAATAATACGCACACTAAAATGTTCCAAAACTCAATCTACATTTCTTACACAACCCATTTAAAACAACTTCCATCTTTAATAACTATTTAATAAAACATTTAATATTTTTAATAAACAAATTTTTGAAGAGAAGAGCATGAATTTACACACAAAACCAATCAAACCTTCTTTCGTAACCAAACACACACAACGCCACATCAAGAGTTCAATTCACACCACTTACAACAATTAAAAAGAGGCCGTTTGAGTAGTTTAACACAAGTTCTAACAAACGATGCAATAATGTTTTCACTAACAGTAAATTTAGTTTTTATTTAAAAGCCACTTTAGAACCAATAACACGATGAAATATTATCGAAACAAGATTTTCACCGCAAAAAAATTTAACAATTTATAAACACTAAACCAGCTTGACATGGGTTTCAAAAAAAATCACAATAACATCACAAGAACACGTTAATAACAAATCAATGCATATGAGATTTCTAGAGAATAAAATAAGACCACTTCGCACCCTGCAAACTAACTAAATAATATGCTGAATTAATTAAACAAGCAAATAAATTCATCAAGCAATAATTATGAGTGGAACCACCTACCTTAGGTGTAGCGAAACACGAGACTTCCGTGCGAAAATGTCAGTACATGTCAAAAGCACCACAACATTTCCAAAACGCACCTTGGAAACAATATATAGACAAATGCATCAAAATAGAATCAAATTAAGCACAAATTAAACCCCAAGCAACATAAAAACTCACCCCACAACCTTATGTGGGGAGGAGAAACTCACCCAAATGAAAAGATGTTGCGGAGAAGGGGAAAAAGGGTGGAAAAAGGCTTAGGATTTTGGTCGTGTGAGAAGTGGGTCGCCGAAGGTGAGGGAGGAGGGCGCCGACCGGAATTTCTCAGAACAGAGGAAGGGTGGCGATCATGGGGATGGTGAGGCCTGAGTTGGGTGGTCGAGAGGAAAGCAGCAGCTGGAGGGCATCGGAGGGTGAGCATGAGGAGGCTGGTGGTCCAGTAGTTGGCCGAGGAGTAGGGCGACTGCGCCAGCTTTTTGGGATAGGCGCAAGCCAACCTGGCAGGGGGATCAGGGCGACAGCACAAGCCGGATAGAGCAGGGGCATCAGGCAATGCAGGAGGTGCCAGAAAAAGCAGGTCTGACACGGGGAGGTGAAGCGGCCAAAAGGGGGGGTGCGTGCAGAACTGATTGACGTCGAGGGTTCCAGGGGGCGATGGTGCGATATGAAGGGAGGAGAGCAGTGGTTCTGCGGTCACCAGATGAATCATGGGAGGCCGGCGAAAGGCTTTGGTTGCGGCGTGATGGGAGGGAGAGGAATGGAGAGTTGGGGCTTTGCTGCGAGGGAGATCTGATGGGGGAGGCGAGAAAAAGTGGCAAGCCGCTGGGGAAGGAGTCATGCACATACTAGTAGGGGGAGAAACCCTAACACGATTATGAAGAAAAAAAATGCAAATAAAACTAAAATAAAACTCAATAATAATATTAAACTAAAATTTATAATAATAATGGTAATGGTAAAAAAATTGTACTCAATTTTAGGTAATAAAAAAACATAACATTTATGTTAATAATGATAATAATAATAATAACATCCATAAATAATAATAATAATAATTTAACATATTAACAATATTAATAATAATAATAAAACTAAAACAAGAATAATAATTTTAATAATATTATTAATAACTTAATTAAAACATTAGTAAAAAGGATAATAATAATAATAATAATAGTAATATTATTATTATTTTTATTAGAACTCGTAATTCACTTTATGCTTCCCATTTTATTTTGCGCAAGTACCTTATTCATCTCATTAAATTTTAATTCTTTATCAATAATTATTTTTATTTAATTAGTTGCATGCCAGGAAGCCGTGTGGAGAACCGAGCGAGGTCGCATGGTGACCCAAGCGAGGTCGCGCAGATTTGATAGCGGTGCATTGAATGCCGAAAAGGCCAAAAAGTGTGTTTCAAAAAAAACTCAGAAATTTTAAGTTCGGCCTTGACCCGAAATATCTGATGCCCAACAGAAATAATAAAATAAATAATATAAAAAAATATGGGTGTGACAATTCTCCCCACCATAAAGCTTTCTGTCCCCGAAAAGCCACAACTAAGACTGAGACCCAAACAAGGAAATGACACCCCACTAAGGATCAAATAGAATCCCCATAATCAAGAAGCCGGAAAAAAAGGTAAAAGCATCGTGCTCAGAGAAAGTGACTCAAAAACATCTTCAAGAAATGTGTAAGAAGACTTTTTGATATGCGTTGCCCACCCCAAAGAGATGAAAAAACTCCAGTTGATTGTTTAAGAAGAGCATCCCTCACACCCATAGAAATCAACTTCACAAGATGAAACACCTCAAGCACTATTAAACCAAAACCACACCATTTGTCTAGAATTAACAAACAAGGTCAAACCATGTCTACGGAACACTCTTATCACTTATCACCAAGACATATTTAAAAACGTAAGCAAAAGATCAAAATGGGGAGGCCCGAGGGGCTCCCCACCATTAGGAACTCACTGACGCTCGAAACGAGACTGGTAGACCCACACGGGGAGGTTCGAGCGGACTCCTCGCCATTCAAGAAAAGTCCAGCAGTGATTCATTCTAGAGACATTCGTGTGAGACCCAACGTGGGTCTCCCCACCATTAAGAACCCACCAACGCCCAAGGCGAGACTAGAAAACCAACATGGGGAGGCCCGAGTGGACTCCCCACCATTAAGGAAAGGCCAACAACGATTTATTCCAGAGTCCTTTGTGCGAGATCCAATGTGGGTCTCACTGCCATTAGAACGAATAGAGAATACAGAACTTTGAAAAAATTCTCGATGGTGACCAAACACCCCACCACATGGGGCGGGGAGGGAGGGGCCCGACCACCCGGGCGTCAAAACCACGACCTAAGACCCAACCAACACATCCACATCACGGGATGAGCATTATACAATTTTGGGACTGATTTCCCCAATTGAATCTCAAGGACCACTGAAAGTGATTACATCCGATGGGATGCTACCCCCAAGACTTTAAGGCATCAAGGTGGACATTCCTCTACATAGTCACTGAAACCTTACGTAACCAGATGGTTTGTTCAAAATGGAATAACCATAGAAAACAATTTAAGTTGCCTTCACCTTCAATACCGATGACAGAAACAAAAGGTGGGGTCTCGTACACTCCTGACGTTTCTGACCACGTGCCAGCATCACTCTGAGGCCTATGGCTGGATCCCTGATGTTTGAAGCATCTCTGGCCTCACAGTCAGGTATTGAAGACTCCCGAGCGGAGCTTCTCCTTTTGGTTCCACACGCAATCATACTGCACCCGAGGCAACACCATCAGACACAACACACCATGACATCCAATTACTCTCACACTGAACATTCACCCGAAGAGAGATTAGATGGTGCACGCGCATCATCCCTTGTTACACTAAATGAGAACATGACACCAAAAATCATCACCGAGCATGATCATTGTTTTCGAGAGAAACATTAAGTTGAGAAAGACTTTAAATCGCGTCTTGAACAACACGTGATTTCTGAAAAAGGCCATAACAGCCACATACGACTGGGTATGCCAAACTAGTAGCCTAACACGAACCATTTCCTAACTGAAACAAACCAAAGACCAGAGGTCATTTAGAACAATAGACCACACCAACAACTTTAGGTTGCTTCCACCTTTTTCCCCAATGGAGTTTTTTTTTACCGCTTCCAAACAACTGTTGACTATCAAAGGGACATCACGTTGTAAGATGTCACCCAACCATGACCATTACGGCTGATAAAAGCACTACAAGTCTTTCAAGACATTGGTCAGCACCAATAACTCTGAACCCCCTTCACCCTTCCCCACTGGATTTCCTTTTGCAATTTCCAGGGGGATCCTTCAAACACGATGATGTCAAACTTCATACCCGACGACTCAGACTACTCAAACAGAATGAAACTCCCTTAAGCTCCTATCGCATCTGTCATTCCGCTGCGAGAGGATCTGCATAACTGAAGGAAAAAAGTAATAGACTTTGAATTGTCACTAAAAAAGAAGAGTCCTTACTTTATTCAACTGGAGGGTCGGCCAACGACGAACTATCTGTGGCCACACGTCATCCGCACATTAAATTTTTATTGGCGGCGTACACTAGACGAGAAGGAGAACCGTGGACCCAACCGAACTGGTCTAATGGTCAAGGCATACCACAAGCGAACACCAAATGTGCAGGGGGAAACCACTACAAGGGATCCTCGATGTACTTTTCAAAAGAATTAACTAGCTATGCGCTTGCATACCAACTTACAAATAAGAATTCAAACTCATGACTCAAAAAAGTCAAAAAGGATTCTCGGCTCGAAACACCTCACATGCAACCTTTCAAAAACACAAGGACACACCAAACAAACACTTTTTATTAACACACCAAATTTTCCTTTAACAAAACAGTTTGAAAATAAGCAAAGCCGATGGGTTACACAAACACCAATGGTGTCCCATGGGCCTCGCACATGCATGTCCTCATGCCACACCAGCACCCACCTCATGTCCATCCATCCACTCATCTGTTAGTTCCATTAACCCTTTCTCTTTCCATATACACTCATGCATGTGGTTACCCCACGATAACACCAAGGATAAAAACCAAAGCTTTCAATTTTTTTCAAAACCAAAACATCCAACCCACACATTCCAAACCTTTCACATCATTTTATTTTTAAAGTGCTTCATTTCAAAACATTTTCAAAGACCAAATCATTTTTTACTTAAAAACCAAATTCAGACGATTCCAAAACAAAGAGACGAGAAGCAAAGTAGGAGGAAACTAGGGTCAGCAGATGATTGGAACATATGGTTGGCAGCCATATGTCGATCATGCCACTGGCCACGGAGAGTATTTTAGGACAGTGTACCCAGCTCCACAAGGCTTCCTTGACCCTGCAAGCTCACTAATACCACTAACCCTACTCCCTTTTCATTTCCCCTAGAAAAAATTAACCGCAATAACCACAAACTCGGACAAACCTCAACATACTTTGGTAACTTGAGTCCCGCCACGAGGTGTGCTGACCAGGCACCTTACTCGTAGCCAGGACATCGAGTCCCGAACACATTAACTTTTCTCTACACTGACTCTATCTCAAAAGAACACAACCCAAGAGAGAAATCCTCACCCTCTGATACCATTTTTTCACGAACCAGGTCGGGTCACCACCCAACCCGGCACCCGACCTGGTCTGCGGCAAGACCCGAAGGGCGTTACCGATCCCCACAGGCTGGCACAAGTTCTCGGGTATCGTAAGTAACAAGTGGGAATGATTTTACCCGAAACAAAAGATAGAAAAACAACTAGCCAGGTAAATAAACTGAAACTGGAAAAAAGAAAACCAAACACGTCTTTAAACTATGAATATTTTTTTGTCTGTAACTCAAACCAAGAACTAAAAAGAAAAGACGACAGTGGAAACTAAAACTCATACTCAAACCTCCCGGCAAAAGAGAGGCCACATCAGCACCACTCTGCATGAAAGGAACATCTGCAACCTGAACCACCATCGCTGATCATGAAGTCACAACCTGGAATGTAGAAGAAAAAAAATCTACATACACCCAAGGGTGTATGTAGGGTGTGAGATAAAAGCCCAATAGGATGCCACCGAGAAAAAGTTTCCACGCATAATTATTAAAAGACAAATACATTTGCAATTTAACAGAATAAAAAAATAAGTTTTTAAAGAATTTTTTTAATGAAAATGGTTTTTAAGGGGACTTCTCTAAAAGGAAAACAACATAAATTAACTTACACACATGCACGCACACCCACACACACGCACGCACACACACAGACGCACACACACACGTACACACACACACACACTTTTTCTGGTAACCCCAACATCACACCGTGTGTCGACAGTGAGAAGCAAGCAGAGGAAGAGCACAATACATGGGAGACCCTAAAGATACTAGTGAGAAGTCGGACCCTAGAACCTCACGTCTCGGGGAACCATATCACACATTCCCAAGCACGAGCCACTGGTTGGGAAACACCTCCTACGATAGTGGTCTCCAGGCATCATCCAATGTTTAGTTATTGTTGTGAGCATCAATCCCGCAAAGTGAAACTCGGCCAAGGCCACTCCCGTATCACTAGCACGCTAGTCTAGTCCGCCCACCTAGTACCCAGGATTCCCATTTGTGCTCAAGTAATTCAAATTTCATGCCACGTGTCATAATCATACACCCAAACCAAGCACGACATCACGCACACCAAAAACCACCATTCGCACACATAGAAGCCATTTAAAATAATACGCACACTAAAATGTTCCAAAACTCAATCTACATTTCTTACACAAACCATTTAAAACAACTTGCATCCTTAATAACTATTTAATAAAACATTTAAGATTTTTAATAAACAAATTTTTGAAGATCAGAGCATTAATTTACACACAAAACCAACCAAACCTTCTTTCGTAACCAAACACACACAATGACACATCAAGAGTTCAATCCACACCACTTACAACAATTAAAAAGAGATTGTTTGAGTAGTTTAACACAAGTGCTAACAAACGATGCAATAATGTTTTCACTAACAGTAAATTTATTTTTTATTTAAAAGCCACTTTAGAACCAAGAACAGGACACAATATTATCAAAACAAAATTTGTACCGCCAAAAAAATTAAGAATTTATAAACACTAAACTATCTTGACATTGGTTTCAAAAAAAATCACAATAACATCACAAGAACACATTAATAACAAATCAATGCATAAGATATTTCTAGAGAATAAAATAAGGCCACTTCAAACCCTGTAAACTAACTAAATAATATGCTGAATTAATTAAACAAGCAAATAAATTCATCAAGCAATAATTATGAGCGGAACCACCTACCTCAGGTGTAGCGAAACACGAGACTTCCGTGTGAAAACGTCAGCACATGTCAAACGCGCCATGACAACTCCAAAACGCACCTTAGAAACAATATATAGACAAATGCATCAAAATAGAATCAAATTAAGCACAAATTAAACCCCAAGAAACATGAAAACTCACCCCACAACCTTAGGTGGGGAGGGGAAACTCACCCGAATGAAAATATGTTGCGGCGAAGGGGAAAAAGGGTGGAACAAAGGCTTAGGATTTTGGTCGTGTGAGAAGTGGGTCGCCGGAGGTGAGGGAGGAGGGCGACGACCGAAATTTCTCAGAATAGAGGAAGGGGGGCGATCATGGGGATGGTGCGGCCCGAGTTGGGTGGTCGAGAGGAAAGCAACGGCTAGAGGGCGTAGGAGGGTGA
The DNA here is from genome assembly GCA_963277665.1 of Viscum album. Taxonomy (NCBI): domain Eukaryota; kingdom Viridiplantae; phylum Streptophyta; class Magnoliopsida; order Santalales; family Viscaceae; genus Viscum; species Viscum album. Next base: position 1,813,059,128 of record OY728142.1, on the reverse strand, counting down.
GCGTGAGGAGGCCGGTGGTCCGGTAGCTGGCTGAGGAGCAGGGCGACTGCGCCGGATTTTTGGGATAGGCGCAAGCCAACCTGGAATGGGGATCGGGGCGACGACACAATCCAGATGGAGCAGGGGGCGTCAGGCGATGCAGGAGGCACCAGAAAAAGCAGGTCCGACATGGGGAGGTGAAGCGGCCGAAAGGGGGAGCGTGTGTAGAACCGATTGACGTCAAGGGTTCCAGGGGGCGATAGCGCGACATGAAGGGAGGAGGGCAGTGGGGCTGCGGTCAGCGGATGAATCATGGGAGGCCGGCAGAAGGCTTTGGTTGCGGCGTGACGAGAGGGAGAGGAATCGAGAGTTGGGGCTTTGCTGCGAGGGAGATCTGATAGGGGAGCCGAGAAAAAGGGGCAAGCCGCTGGGGAAGGAGTCCCGCGCAGACTAACAGGGGGAGAAACCCTAACACGATTATGAAAAAAAAAATGGAAATTAAACTAAAATAAATCTCAATAATAATATTAAACTAAAATTTATAATAATAATGGTAATGGTAAAAAAAATTGAACTCAATTTTAGGTAATAAAATAAAAATAAAAAAACATAACTTTTATGTTAATAATGATAATAATAATAATATCATCCATAAATAATAATAATAATAATTTAACATATTAAAAATATTAATAATAATAATAAAACTAAAACAAGAATAATAATTTTAATAATATTATTAATAACTTAATTAAAACATTAGTAAAAAGGATAATAATAATAATAATAATCTTAATATTATTATTATTATTATTAGAACTCATAATTCAATTTATTCTTCCCATTTTATTCTTTCCATTTTATTTTGCACAAGTACCTCATTCATCTCATTAAATTTTATTTCTTTATCAATAATTATTTTTATTTAATTAGTTGCACGCTAGGAAGGCATGTGGAGAACCGATCAAGGTCGCGCGGCGACCCAAGCGAGGTCGCGCGACTTTGATAGTGGTGCGCTGAATGCCGAAAAGGCCAAAAATTGTGTTTCAAAAAAAAACTCAGAAATTTTAAGTTCGTCCTTGACCCGAAATATCTGATGCCCAACAGAAATAATAAAATAAATAATATAAAAAATACGGGTGTGACACTTAGTGGTGGCCTTCTAAGTTTTACTCAAACCCTATTTGGGATACCATTTTGTAACCATGTAGACTTTATTGATGTAGGTAGGGACAAAGGGAAGAATCTAGATATGAAATCTTGATTATTTATTTGGAATGGAGAATGGTAGTAGATGATTGAGCGAGTCCTCTATGTGTAAACGGGATTTTTTTTGGTCTTTTTGTTTATTTTTTTATATATGTATTGTATTTTATGCCAGTTACCATGTATGCTAGATTTAATTTTCATAAAACTTCCTGATATTATCATTTTTTATATGAAACTAGATATGTACTTTTTCTGTTATATTATATGGATGATTTACTTCCACTTATTTGTATTATATCAGTTGTTCATTAAATTTCGTCCCCAATTGTTTTACTTATAAATCAAAATTTTGTTGCACTCTATTGAAATGGGTATAGTATCCCCAACATACCATCGCATACCATCACTATAAGTAAGGATCATATAACCTATGGGGAGGCACGCTTGAGACCATGTGGAAAACCAAGTTCATTTACTTATGAGTGAACTAAGTTCGGGTCATCACAGAGTAGAATAGAAATGTTTTATTATTAAGGATTTTCTAAAATAAAGAAAATTAAATACAACATAGATTCTTGAAAACTATTATTCTTCAAATATGACCAGTTATGTTAAACTCAGGAAAAAAATTGAAGAACATGAGGGTGGATAAGTTACTTTTGGAAATGATATTTCCTTAAAAAGAAGAGGAATCAATATCATATAAATTTAGGATCAAAAGTTTAAAACTAAGGATGTTATGTTTGTTTATGGTCTTAAAAAAAACTTATTAAGAGTCATGAGACTCCATGATGATGGTAAGAATATTATATTATATAATGATTCCTCTATTATCCGATGTTTGAAAAATGGAAAATTTGTAATTAAAGAAGAAAGAACCAGTGGTAATCGAATCTAGATTGGAGATCCTACTAACTCTTAATACCTAATTACTAAGGATGAAAATAAGTGGTGGAACTGAAGACATGGAAATATTGCGAAGAAAATTTTCATCACATTTTTAAGGGAATATATTATAAGAGATTTAACCCAACTAAAAATAACAGATGATACATTTTTCATACTTTCCAGAAAGGAAAGATAGCTAGTGGAAAACATAAAATATTTTAAATAAAATCAACAAGACCATTTAGATCATATACTCTGATCTATGTGGTCCAATGAGACAATAATCAACAAAATATGATTTTTACGTTATTAATTTCAATGATGATGTCACCTATATGAACAGTGTTATGTTCATAAAACAAAAATCAGATGATGGAAAGTTGTTAAAACGTTTTAGAAGCGAAATAGTAAAGGTGATGGGTGTATATATATTTAATCATAGAATAGATAAATGAAAATAGTACATTAGTTACTCTTTGGAATCTTACTTTAAGAAACATGGAATCAAACACAAATATAGTGCTCCTTACACTCTAGAACAAAATGGAGTAGCAGAAAAACAAAGTTTAGTTGAGATGGGAAGAATCATGACTACTAAATGAGAAATTTATATATTCTTCTAAAGAGAGGTTATAAATATCATTTTAATTTTACTAAATATATGTTTTTGATGTCTAGAATCAAATATGACTCTCTATAAAATTTGGTATGAGAAAAATCATATAGTGAATTACTCATCATTTTTTGGAGTTCTTTCCTAATAAAGATAAAAAAATATAGATCATGTAATGTTTTATAAGAAGGAAGAGGAAGGAATTTTCATAAGATATTAACCTAAAAGAAGATGTTACAAATTCTAGAATAAATAACTATATAATATGGTTGATTATTTTTATGTAAAAGTTATTGAGAAAAATAACCACTTAAAAAAATATTTTAAAGAGGAATAGGATTATGTATCAGAAGATAGAATGATAAATTCTAGATAATTTAATGAGAAATTATATGATTGTGTGGACAGTATTGTATAAGTTAATTCTGATCATCCTAGTTCCAAGGAACATAAAATCAAAAAAATGAATTTTTAAAAGAAAAATTACAAATATAGATTGAATCTGATAATATCATTAGAAATAAATAATATTTAGTCTTGAAAAGATGAAAATTGAGGCTAACAATAAGACATCATTTATCTCATGGGTAAAAGAAAAATATATTTCAGTAGCAGTTGAGTGTAAATAATATGAAAATGAGATGAATAAAGATTTGGATCAAATTGAAAAGAATGAAACTTGGGATCTTATTATTTGAACAATAGGAAAAAATTTATATGAATAAAGTGGTCATTTATAAATAAATTAAATGATAATTAAAAGATCTTAAGAAAAAAATTATTGATTTTTTATAAAGATTATTCATAGGTAAAAAATATTTATTATGAATAAAAAATTTTCCTTATTTGAAGACTTGAAACTCTAAAAATAGTATTTTCTATTTATGCTCATCAAAATTAAAAAATCTATCAGATTGATGATAAGTCATCTTTGTTGAATGGAGATTTTGAGGAATAAGTTTATGTTTAAAAACCCATCAAAATTATTTTTGATAAATAATGAAATATGGTGTGTAAATTGAATAAAAATTTGAATGGGTTGAAACCATATCATAATACTTGGTCTTTAAGACATGACAGTTGTGTGAAGAAGTTGAAATTTTATAAATAAAAAGTTGATACAAACTTATATGTGATGGAGATGAGTATGTAAACCCTAATTGTCAATATTAATGTTGAAGATATAATTCTTTCAAGTGATAAGGAAATATAATATGATGAAATTTATATAAAATTTATGAACATTGAAATACCAATGGTTAGATATTTGAATTTATTTTTGGGTTTATAGATCTAATAAAAAAAGAAGATACAACTTCCCCTCACATGAAAATTATACTATGGTGTTATTATAAATGTTTGGAATGAAACTTTTGACTGAGTTTTCTATAACAATATCCATTGGAGATAATATTAGTAATGATAAAGCCAAAAAAAGTGTTAATTAAAGATATTTTAAAATTTTATTAAGAGTTTACTCAATCTTTCTACTTTAGGACAAGAAATTTCATAGGTTCTTAACTTGTGTTCATGATATTATAGTGATACGAAGAAATCATACTTTATTGAAGTAATATTGATTTTGATGTTAGTTAAAGTAAAATAAAATTATATATTGAGGTATAAATGAAACAATGAGTTAACATTCCATGGGTTCACTAATGTCAATTAGGTTGTAGATTACAATGATGGAAAATTAACATCATGAGAAAAAATTTTCTTGGGGGAAATTTGTGTGAGCAAGAATAGTAGGAAAAATAATTATGTTACATTGAGTAAAATATAATCATAGTATATTTACACCACTCAATGATGAAAGAAAATGATGTGGATGAATGTTTAGCTAGAATATTTTAGAATTAATTTTGAAAACCATTTAAGATAATTTGTGATAACCAAAGTTCCATTTACCATTATATGAACCTTATGAAACATTCTTGATCAAAGCACAATAATATTATATACCATTTAATTAAAGATAATTCTTCTAAGGGATGTGTTATAATTGATTATTGTACAAAAAAATTAAATTGTTGATATTTTCACCAAATTTATGACAAAGAAACAATTTTAAGAATTGAGGCTAAAATTGCATGTTCAAAATCCATCACTAAATTAATAAAGTTCTCGAAAATACCCACATTATCCTTTAAATTATGTTGTCAAATGGGGATAAGAAGTAAAAAAATTCACATTATATTTTATGAATATGAATCTAGTATTGTCATAGAAAGGGGGAGTATTGATTTTAGGATGATTTTATCAATATCATGTCCATAAATGTTTATTATTATATAGGGATATAATTCCATCAAAAATAGCATAATTTTATAGTGTGGTATTAGGAAATTCTATGTGAGAAAGGTTGTGGTTTTAAATATTTTGAAGAAAATTTTATTTATTGTTTTTATATAAAATATTTTTTCATAATGTTTCAAAAAATACAAAGGAGTATATTTAAGATCCTTTAAGATATTTTTGTTATGTTATTATAAATGTTGTCAACATTATATTTCTAATTGTTTTTTTATTTTAGAAGAAAATTAGTTTTTTTGGAACATTAAGAAAAATTAATTATGAGTTGTGAAAGATGGTTAAGAAGCTTTCATATAAAATTTAAATGATGCTTTGACAATCTTCAAATTATGAGGCATCGTTAATATATTCATGATTCTGTCGATTTTTGTTTAATGGGAGATAAGTTTTACAAATCAAAGTTTACTCATGATATTTATTGATAAATTTTTTTTATAATGTTAATGTTACAAATTTTAAGTTTCACTCTTTAAAATGTTTGAATATATAATGTTATTAATTTTATATCTATATTAAGTTCATGAGAATAAATCATATAGACACAGGTCGATCATATACAATATTTGTTACTGTAGTAGAAGAAGAAAAATATAAAGGGTACCTAATGGGATTTAAAAATGTGTTCCAAAAAAATTGAAGGCTTATAAGTTCATAAAAAGAGGAGATTCAATTAACACATAGGATAGAAATACATGAATTTTATTAGAAATATTTTTGTCATTTTCACCAAATAGAGTTATTTGATGGAGTTTTGTTTGAAAGGAACTAGTGAAATTATTGGATATATATTTCTGAAGTATATCGGATTTAGAGAGAGATGATGACCAACAAAGTTCGAAAAGATAGACTGTTGAAGGTTCTACTAGATTAACATTAACAATGTTACATTAAAAAATAATGTATGATATATTTGGTAGAATAAAGTCGAATTTGTTAAGATAAAGAAGAAGTTTTAAGAAATAATTATATTGATATTGTACTGCATGAATTTTGAGTGAAAATTTTTTAAATGGAGGAAGGTATTCTTACTAGACCTAGATAATTGGTCAAATAAAATTGGATAGAGGGAAAATGGATAAAGAAGAACCAGATATATATCCATAGAGATGAATATTTCTTATGAAGGCATCAGAAAAATATTCAACAGAAATAGGTTCTAAAGAGATTTAAAAAAATATTTTAAAGCCATCAATGTGATGATACAGAGTTTTTTTATTAAAACTATATGATATTTAAAAAAGTTCTAGGACCCTAAAATTTTAGGATTTTTTTTGAGAAAGTTCTAGATGGTTCTTGAAGGCGGCCAAATAAAGCAGATATGAGCATAAAATTAAAATATAAAATGTTGGGAGCTCATAATTTCTCCTTTATTTTTAGAGAAATATTACCTAGATAATAGGGGAATTTAAAATTTCAATATAAAACTAGTTTTTCATTAGGGGAAAGAAATAATTAATTTTTTTATACACAAGTTTCCCACCATGAAATCCCTTGGTTGTAGTATTGATATTGAAAAGAGATAATAGACAGAGATAAAAGATAGAAGCGTAGTAGATAAAGATTATTTGACTGAGTAATACTTATAAAATTATTCTCATATAGAGGTTTACCAGATAGATACATATTTGTATAATACTGAGTGATTTCATAAAACTATTTAGATGCATGTAATGATGGATTACTAGATAAATTTGTATTGAATAGAAAATTTATGGAAACATGTTTATTCTATGTCTTCCAAATTTTTTTATTTTTATTAGATTGAAAAAATATTATAACTTTTTAACTAGTGAGAAATAGAATAATTACCTTTCGGTAGATAGAAGGAGCATTACAAGTGTTGACTCTATTATACTCATTTTATTATTTAGTGAAAAATCTACAGAATGAATGGATTCGACGTGACAAAGACATAGTCACCCACATTGGGGGAGAAGCTTGTAAAAATAATGAGTGATTTGTTTTACATATTTTTCAATTTATATTAGTAAGGTTTATAAATAAAGTTGATTGGATCTAAAATCTAACATTTTATAAGAGTTAATTTCATAGAGAAAGAAAATCGTAGAAAAATATTTAGTAATTCAACCCCCACCCCCTCAGTGGTGTACACATTCCTGATAATATCAATAACCTTTAAGGATTTTAATTATATATTTCAACACTATAAGTATTTCATATTTCAATTTATTTTTTTGAACAAATACTTTAGTTATTCAATCGAAATCACTATGTACTAAAAAATTGAATTATGATAATTCTCAGTGTTACCAGAGGAATTATTTCTATTAATTATCTAAGAATAATTATTTTTAAGGTAATATTAGATCCTACTATCTTGAGAGTATATGATCTAAAATCATTGGAAAATTATCAGGATATAAGGGAATATAAATGTATCAGGTACGGAATATTTTCATAGTCAATTAAGTTATTATTTTACATTTCTATTTTCATTCCTAGTTTATAAGTCACCTAATTTATTGATTAAGAACTTGAAAGTTCACATTATAAACTTTATTCAGACTGGTTTCATTTATGATAATCAATTGATTAAAGTTTCTTGAAAATTGTGTAACTATCCCATTGATAAGAATGGAATGGTGTAAACGATATTTATAAATTAAATGATGTCATCGCTTCTAAATCCACTTAGTATTTTTAAAATAGTCATGATGTTTCTTTAAAATTATTAATGGGATGTTATATAGATAATTTTAATAATGGATTTCCTTTTTATGTTACCTAAACTATTTAGACTACACTAAATCACACTTACACTGATATCATGCCATGTTTTTAATGGATCTTAAGTAAGGATTATGGTCTAAATTTCTACACTACAACCTATCTTGATAGACAGTTTTACGAAAAGGCCCTGGTTCCTCATAACCTTAAGATCTCAGTATTCTGTGATATTTTTGTTAATAGAAATTTAAATTCTAATCTTATATAATTTTATCACTTGATATAGCTTCAAAACTAACTTTTCATTTGTACGAATACTTTGATAAGGTGGGTGAAGACCACTCATATTCTAAATACCGAGTAAATATATGAATCCAACTATGACACTAATTCACAAGTGCCAAGATGGATAATGAATTTCCTAAATCCTTTCATTCCTCAAAAAAGGTATTCCATGTTATGGAAGACATGGAATAATCAGATACCATGTATGACCAACTGTAAATGGTCGGTATTCCCCCTATATTATCTATTTTCTATGTAAAATCATTGTGAATATTTTTTAGAATACATTAATGAAATTTGGATTTTTTTTCTGTATGTGGAGGTATATAAAAGATATATTTAAAATTAATCTCTACCTAAGATTTTACTTGAACCCTCTTAGGAATTTTATAGTAGAAACCTATCTCAATGAAAAGTTAATTAATATATTTCTATCTATTGTAGTCTCTATAATTTCTTTTGTTTAGAGTACTTAGAATAAAATTTTATTTAATCATGGAGAATCATTTGTCAAATATATAACAATTATAATTCCTTGAGATATTCGTTCTTCATACAACATCTAAAAAGGTCACATGAATAATAATTTTTTTGATTTTAATATTCTAAAAATTATTAGTATTCCTAGTATGAGTAAAAAACCCTCTTTCCATTAAATTATTTGATGGATTACACCTATACCAATATAGAAGATTCTAAATTTTAGAGATTTAGAAACTATTTAACCTGGTTCAATGGGATATGATGGGTTATTTCACATGCATCAATGTTTTTGAAAAGCCTATTTTACCATTTTTCATGAACCAACGCATCACTTGAAGTAGAATTATACATTGAGATATATATAATTGATTATGAAAAATAGTTTAGGTGGAACATGATCTAGAATAAATAATTTATTATATCATTGGTGGATATATTAAGGAGTATATCACATGTGATACCTTTTAGGATCCTTCCAAAGTGGGTAAATTTTCTCCAACTCCTTGAAGATATTCAAAAACCAGCAACTCATGTATAACGAGAATTGAATCAGGTTATAGATGCATTATCTTATACAGAAATTATGGATGTCAACCCAAAGTAGAAATTATTTATTTTGAAATTTTTTTCCTTTACTTAATTCATATACTTTGGGTAATCTCTATATTGAAACATGTAACCCTAATTTGTAACATCATTCTTACTATTTCTACATAAATGTTTTAGACTGGGTTTGACTAGAACATTTCTCCTTTTTTATCATTATCATCATCATCATTATTCTTATTAATGTTTACAATATAAAAAAGGGATAATTCAAAATATTTTTGGAACATGAAAATCAATTTATTTTCAATTAAAATAATGATTGTAATACTTTTTTAGGGTTTTCATGCACATTTGAATAGATTTATTGGTACATAAAAATGTCAGGTGTTGGAATAAATGATGATACAACTTAAAAAATCTCAAGGGAATTACATGAACCTTTTTTGATTTTAAAACAGGATATAGATAGTAACAAACCACACCCATATATGTTGGTGGTATTGGATGAAGCTATAAATCTGGTTTATTTATTAACTATGAAAATTTAAATTTTTGTATAGATTAATGAAATGGGTTACCTAACAATAAATGGTATTAAAATGAATATTTCATTGTTTTAAAGATAAGTGTAAAATACTAAAATTGTATTTCAAGATGTCAAGTGTACTAAATAAGTCTATTGACTGACTGTAGGATCCATCAGGTAACCATTAGAAAGTATATGGGGTTTTTCCACCAAGGAAGGCCACCTAGTGTCCGTTTGTTTGCCATCAGTTTTCCATTGGGCCATAGGGTGTCCAAGATTATGTCACTGAGTTCCTAGTGGTCCCCAAAAGATTTCCCTACATTTGGAGGAAATTTGGAATTTCAATTTTTCTTATAATACCCCACACATGAGTTCTCTTATAGTGATCTTCATGATAGGGGGAGGTTAACCCTCCCCACTCCCCTTCTTCCCTTGTGATTTATGGTGGTCTGACCATGATCATGTATGTTAATTAAAGGTAATCACCTCCCTTTTCCATCCCTTCCTCTTTCCTCTCAATTTCCTCCATTATTTTATATGGGTGGTTAGGGATTGTCTATTTTATTACACTAGAGAATCTTGGAATCATATACTAAACTTGAGCCTTTTTTCAGTATTCCCTAGAGGAGTCTAAAGAAGGATGGTTACTAATCCTTTCGTGATATTTTAGTAGAGTTATGTCACCTAAAATTTTTTTATCAATTTTCATCAAATATTTATTATAAGTTCCTCTGAATATGATGGAATACTGACAAGGGGTTTGAATTAGCATTACAATTTTACACTTTCTTCTAGAAATTATCCACTATGATTTTTTAGAATCAAAATCCACTTAAACATTAATTCAAATCTACTCAAATATATAGAGAAAATAAAATATAATGCAATCCACTTGATATTTTTTTGCGAGATTGATCCTAATATGGGTATCCACTCCTTTTTTTGTTTTGGTTCATTTTGAGATATAGATTTTCCACTAATATAAAAAGTGGTTACAAAGGGGTAGGTATCATCTTGATCCTAATGCTATCCCCCAATAATCATAACATTATCTTCTAATACTTAACTATCTCATGAAAAATTATTGATACAAAATCCTATAATTTTATAAAAGTATCAAAAAAATTATAAAGGTAAATTTTTCTCCATGTTACTTATATAGTAAATGTTTATCATCCCTCAAGACATCTAAAATTTCTAGAATAATTGTAGAGACCCAAATCTTGACGTTCATGGACATTACATTACTTTTACGGAATACTTGATACATAACGAAAACGGACACACAATGATCGTAATAGTTTAGTGTCTTTCAAAACTCAGAACGTAATCTTCTAATCGTGGTGAAAGATCTTCAACATCTTCCATAAAGATCTTCCCCTTTTGGTTTTCTTACCTAAAACCTTTCTTGAAATCCTGGGGAAAATAAAACATATAAACGGTGAACTCAAATGCTCATTAAGGGTAAGCATGGAGAAAATAAAACAAACCATATACATTTGAACTTAAAAACATGAACATAATGTCTAAACATCGAAATATTGAGCAAAGACATAAATCTTGAAAATACATAAGGCATGTATCATAATGAAACATCAATATTGATAAAATATAATGGGAATAAATCATGTAATTGTGGAAACCATTCATAACATGTTATGATTTCCATAGTAGCCAAGGCATTGCTGCCAAGACCATCTTAGTGGACAAAGTCCCTTTCTAAATCGAGTTCACTCCTCGTTCCAGTCCTGTATCACTGAAACGGATTAAATTACCGTTCCAACCATGTCCATATAATGAGATATAAATCTTTAACCAATGCATTGGAGGGAGATATAGGTCCCACCTATCTCATAATGAAATCATTCTTACTTGTGCCACAATATAAACATAAATCATTCATCATAACCCAAAGAATAAAAATGGGTTTCATAAACATCATCACATCATAACATAATCCATATAAAACAAATGGATATTTCATCATAAGAAAATTAAAACAATGTAAATCATAGAGACATTATACTTGAAACATACATATAAGAAATAATTTCATCTTAGATGGAAAATGGTTTTGATAAAACACTTGAAATGAATTCTTGAGGAAAATATCCTTTCCTCGTAAAAATCATTTTATTTTCACAAAATTCCATGAAATTTTAAAAGAAAAGTATTTTGTTGAAAATATTCATAAAATATTGTAGATTAAGCTTCCTGAAAATGAGGTGTTATGAAACCATAAAAATCCGTTCACGCCATATAAGTTAAAAATAACATTCTTCTCATATTTTTTTCAGAAAATTCAAAAAGTACCTCATAACGTAAACAAAAGAAATATTCCTTAAATACCATGCACTAAAAGTCAAAAATGGGTAAAATGGACTTTAAACATGCATGAAACCATTTTTAGAAAATAGGAACATGGATGATAAATATAACCCCAGTGAATACGTACGAATAAACAATCTTGGATAAAAACGAGATTAGAAAAGTTATCCCTTACCTTATGTCCGATATGATTCGTATGTATCCAAAAATCCTGTATAATGATTTAAATAATTTCATTGACTTATTACAGAATCATATTAATTGTTATTATATCATATATGGTTTACTTAGGTATTTATATTACATGTTTATTTGTCAATTCCATGTTAAAGTAGTGTTTTGGGTAAAATTGTTTCATTTATCGTACGTGTTTGGACTTGTTGTTCATGATATTATTATTAATTATATCATGATTTACTTAATTCCATAATGTAAAACATGATTTATATATCATATATATTCACTATATATATATATAACAGATAGAAAAATGAAATGAAACACACCGTTCATAGAGACGGTAGGTCATACGTACGCATGAACGTTGTTTTCCTTTCTTTATTAACTTGAATGGAAGTAAGTAGATGACATGTATATATATATATATATGTATAAATAAATCCAGTAGCTTTATTATGTCATATATTTAATTATTATTCATTATATATACTTCATAATCATTTTTGAATGGTTAATCATGGAAAATGAATCTCATCGTGTTCGTGGAGACGGTAGTCCGTACATACGCACGAGCGATGATATCATTCCCATGATAATGGAATTGTATTTAAGTGTATGTATAATATTACAGAATCAATATCACTTTAAAATAACCATATATAGTTATTTATTTACACTATTATACTCATCCATGTAATGTGGTGGTGGAAAAACTGATTACACCCCGGCGTAGAGACGGTATTCCGTACATACGCACGCTTGGTGATTTCATTTTTTGTAGGATGGATAGAAGGTGAAATAGGGTTGTTTCATATTCATAATAACATATCATTATATGAGTGATACTGATGTTATTACTTTATAATGAAACAACTAAATAAGAAGAAGTTGAAGAAGAAAGAAACTTGAGAGAATCGAAAGAAGAGATTACCTCTTCTTTGACGCACCTCCTTTAAGGCTTCTCTTAATGAAGTAGAGTTGGTATTTTGAGAAGACCAAAACCTTCAGAATGTTTCTAGGGAATTGGAGAATATAAATGGGCATGGTTTTTCCAATCTTCAAGGCTCAAAAGGGTGTGGAGGGAAGAGTTAAGGGGTCCCCTTTTTATAAGGGAGGAGAGGGGCACCTTTGGAAAACTTAAATTTTTATTTTATTACAAAGTCATATTCGGTTTTTAATAGCTCCAAATTGATTTATTTATAATATAATGTGGGTATGGGTCGAAATAATCTCATCCAATAGAATTTATACAAGTTTAGGTTTCTATTTTAACCTTATCATTTAGATTTAACTTTAAGTTAAATAATTTTACTTTTACTGTGTCTTCTTGTTTTCTTACACTATAAGGTTAATAAACTTACTATAACAAGACAAAATAACCCAAAGTTGTTTATTATTAATATATATATATATCCTTATATAAGTCATTTGGCCGAACATTAGATTTTTAGGAATAAAATAACAATTAATAATATAATATTTGTTTTAAAAACTATTTTATGTCAATTTTGACACTATTTGGTACTTGATTTTTTTTTGAAAATCATAACAGAATGATTAGTTAAAAAAAGTTAATTAAATCAATACTAACATGTCATATTAACATAAAAAATTAGTATAATTCATAAGAAGTCTCAAATTACATTTATTTGAGTATTTATAACATCAATTATGTTAATATTTCATTAATAAGATAATTACTGCATCATCATTGTGTCATAAATAAATTAAATTATTTAATGTTTAAAAATTCTAAATCAAATACCATTATATAGGAAATATATTTATCTTTCTAATGAATTTTTATAGTCGAATTTATCTTATGTATAAACCTATATTAAAAAAGTTTTAGTTATTAAACATTGATTTTAACTATTTTAACTATTCTTTAAATAAAATAATATTAAATGTCCTAATCTAATCCAAGTGGGCCTAAATGGTCATATTTTATTCCTAAAGTTTTTTTTGGCCGAATTAAACTTATCTAATAGAATTAGGACATGTGTTATGGTAATAATAATATCATTTTTACCCTTAATTTCCCTATTTACTTTTAACACTGGTAAAAAAAATTGAAAAGTTACTATTCACCAAAAATTATTTTCATCTCATTGAACCACATTTTAGTCTTTAATATTAATCGTGTCTCTCGTATTTTTGAAATTCCACTCACAGAAGCAGTAAAATTAAGTTTCATGTGAATTTGCAAATTCTCCTAGGAGGTGGGTAAAAGACGGTGAAAAGTTCAATAAAATTTTTATATATCTAAAATTATTATAAAATGACTCCAATGAATTAAATTGAACTTATATAGGTATTATGTATCAGTTTTGACTTAAAATAAATTTAAATAAAATAAATAATTATTTAAATAAAAATTCCGTTTTTAAATAGTAACCCAGTGTTTTCACTATTCATCAAAAATTGAAAGTTTTCAGAAAAATACCTAAATTTCACCCTAGGCTAATTTCAATATTCTGAATCAAAAAATGAAGTCCATTTTGAAAGATAAAACTTATAAAATTTCAAAAAGTGGCTATTACTATTCATAACGGCTAGTTCATAATAATATTATAATAATATCTCATTTAGTGAAACTCGGTATTGCGTACTACACATGCTATCGAGGAAGTTCTTTATTGCGTGTAATTCAAGCCAAGTCAGGGTTGCGTGTAGTGAAAGCTTCGTTTGGTGTTGTGTATAACATAATCAAAACTTATTTCATTTATACATTAAACAAAATCTATACTTAATGTCGCGTAGAATAATTTCCACAAAACGAACATTATTTGTGTGTAAAATGAGCCAAGAATAGTGGTTCGTATACTGCAAGCTAATACGGTGTTGCGTATAGCGCAAGATAATCTTGGTGTAGCGTACAACAAAAGACATCAAAGAAATTAAAAAGAATAATTTTCATAAAATCTCAGGTTGTTACAATAATAACTTTATCCTTATTTTGCGAACTAATATTTCAAACCTTATATAGGATCATAGCATTCAACTTACTCACTTCTTCAAGTGATTCTTCATTTATACCTTATACATGATATAGACATTGACATTGCCCACTATTTCTAAAACTCATTGGTTTTTCAGAATCAATTAATTTCAAGAATTTCAATTGTCTCATAAACATTCTAAAATTTTGCAACTTTCTTTTCTATATAAAGACCCTCATGAATCACTATTCTTATCCAGAACTCAAAAAAATTTCAAAAAAATTGGACAACTACTCATACTCACATCAATGTATTCTATAATACTACTCTAACCCCTTTATACTTATCCTATCATTGAATCACTCTAGTAAATAATAATAAAAATAGGATTCAAACATAGTCTCTAAATTTTGAAACTCCCACTTACTCAGTTCATAGTCATCAACCATTTATTCCTCTAAGAATATCAATGTTTGACTTCAAAAAGGCTTCCAAAAAAACTCTTACTCAAATATATTTAATGATTCTATAAATCAATGAAAGAATAATATATTATGACTCTTTATATTTCTATATTAACTTATAGATCAAAATCATCAAATTAAATCTTTTTAACACCTCATTAGTTCTAATCATGTAGATTATTCTAGTATTATAAACATAAAAAAATTAAAGTTATTCTACTCTTATTATTATGATTCCATAAATCTTACTTCATCCTTCTAAAATTTTTACTGTATTAGTTTTCTATAATATCATTCAGTGTGGTCATTAGCACCTATATCATTTTTAAATTTTACAAATTTACAACAATAGTGATTATTAGTATCATTGACTTTTCCTACTTATGAACTTATTCTCCATTAAATTTCATATTCTTCCAAACTCATAAGTTCAATATGTCATATTTTGGATCTACATTATCACTATTCTTAAAAAAAAATTAGGTTCTATAATAGCTCTACTTCCATCTTCTTGGCTTCTGTCTTCTCTATGAGTTTGTTTGGTAGGTTCACTTCTTGACCATACATCAAGTAAAATTATTCATGAATGATCACATTCATGTGAAAAATAACTCAACAATAGATATTATACATAATCTTCCATATTCAAATTACTTCACCTTTATCCTCATAAAATATCTATCTTTTAGATTCAATATAAATCAAACATTATTCTCAAACAATCATTAGGTTTTATGTTATCAAGTTTTACATTACATCATATAATTTAAAACTTCTTGATTTACCATTAAAAATGTCTTCTTCTCAAGAAAATCCATTTTACACAAGTTTGAGTTCACACCATACACTTCTTTTAAAAACTTTATTTTACTCATACATAAATGTATCCATATTATATTAGCTATAGAAGCTTAATAACATTAAAATTGCTTTACCACATTTTGATATTCATAACTAACCAAAAAACATTGTACCACTCTATCTAGATATTCATTTTTGGGTATAAAACATGGGAAACTTCTAAATCAACCCAATTTTTTAACCTTTAAACATATCATCCATATTTACTCCTTTATAATAAATAAATGAGAATATTAAATTATTTATCAAAAACACTCTCACACACAAAGTTATAAATAAATAAAATATGTTAAAAAAATCAATCCATAATTCATGAATGGTCTACTTTATTTTTGTTATATTTATTATTAATGATTTTCAATAAATTAGGAGGATTTCATTGAGGTTATTATGAGGAAGAGGTTGTAAAGTGAAATTTTCTTGTAATTTTGGTTAAAGTATCCAAACCTGTTAATGATGAAGATATAGCTTGGAAGATAAATGAAAATTGTGATGATTACACCCATATTACCAGTAATGATAATTCATGTTTTTTTAAGAAGTAAAAGAATTTCCAAAGTCATTTTATATTGGAAAAAGATAAATAGTGTTCTTTACTTTAAAATATTTTTAATATATTCATTTAATAAATGAGAACTTTTATTTGAAGATTTTTATTACTTATAAAAATTCTGGAGGTTATCTTAATATCTCAAAAAGTGATTTTATGGTTGGACAAGAAAACTTTCTAAAAAAAATTATGAAGTGATCAGACAGAGTCTAACAGATTTAGTTTACCAAATAGAGTCCGATGGATATTGGAAATTGAGTGAAAGATGGAAATGAATGTTTTTTGATAATGTTTATAGAGACATCAAACTGAATAATCTAGAAATATTATATCGGTTGAATCTTAGTGATTAATTCCTAGTTTGTTAAAAAACACAGTGCCTTGTGTCTAAAATTCAAGATTAATATTGTTAGAAGAAAAGAATATATCAAATGGGGGTAAATTAGTAAAAAAAATTCTGATCATTAGACTATTGAACATCATTTTTATACATATATACTCAATATTCTAGAAAAAAAATTTCAAACAAAGAATTTTGTGGAACTAATTTTACTATAAAGAAGTTTCTTAATAAGTTTCTCTTGATATAGAAAAGTTTTTAAGTCCAATAGATAAATAATGTTTGTATTTCCTCTATAATAAGTTTCTGAATGAAGTTACCAAACATAAGTTTCCAAATTAATTCATTATACTATAGTTTTTAAATGATCAAACATAGGATTTAGGACAAATACATTGGGTAGAGGGATTAGTATATTTTAAACATATAGAATATTAGTTGATAAATAAATCATAATAAGTATAACTAGATGATGGAATCTTATGAAGATTACAGATGGATAATTTGAATGAATTTATGGGAACTTAATGTTACTATATGAAGAAATATATTTAGTTCATTGGACAAAATAAGTCATATAGAATTTTGATAATTTCCTTATATAGAGTAATCAAATCCGACTTCTAAGAGTAAATTAGATATATAAAACTAAAAAAATGATTATGAGTTCACTGGATAAAGAAAACTGAATGAACATCATGAAACCATTAGATGGAGGAATCTTGAAATGTTTATAAGATAGAAATTTCAAGATGAAGGGAAAAATTGGCAGGTTCTCAAATAGAGTAGACTATATGGCTATAATCTCGAAAAAAATGTTGATTTCAAACTATATTTTTATTTACTTCACAATAATAATGGGAGTATCATGATTATAGTCAATATTTTAGTATATTTTTAAGAGTGTTGAAGTTGTGATTTTAGGAAGGTTCCAACTAATTTTGGTGACTTCTATCTTTTATGAGGCTTTGAAGGTAGTCAAAAAAGAATTATTTGAGCAATAAATTAATATGTGAAGTGGGAAACTTGAAGTTCTTGATTAAACCTATATTTTTAGAGAAATTATTCCTATATAAATGGGTGAATGTTCATTTTGAAATGGTTATTGGAAGTTGTTTTGAATCCAAATTTTTTTACAGATAATATTATTCAACTGAGGTTTTTTCCAAGAATATTGAGAGTAATTATATTTTTTGCCAAAGTGTTATAATAATATGTACCAGATAGATTATAAGGAATCCGATAAATAAGAGATATATTGGGTAAATAAAGGATGAGATGAATAATATTGGATATATAAGTTATAGACAAGCTGTTATCAGATGTAGTGTATAAGATGAAGAAGTTATAAACAAAATGGTATCTAAAGGATAAGTGAAGAAGTTTCTAGATGATCTGGTTTTGGATAGAATTGAATAAGAATTTGTAGATAAGTCCTAAAACAAGTGCATGACAATAATAGTTCTATATCCAGTAAAAGAAATACATCAATCTATATTCATATTTCAAAAAGAAAAAAGGCTTTGTGTACTACATTTCCTTGAAGTTAAGAATAATGATATTATTTTAATTATTATTGTGCAAGTAACAATTGGATATGATGAAATACAATAAAAAAGAAATAATATGAAATTAAATAGAAGTAACATCTACTGGAGGACTTTCTTGGTGTTGTAAAGAAACTATAGAAGTTGATGTTTATTTACATAGGTTGTATAAATATCCCTTAAGTTGATACTATTTTACTTTAAATTTACCATTAATTGGAATTAATATTGTTTTATTACCCCATCCTAAATTGTATGAAAAGAAATTTATGGTTTAGGAATATTTTCTAGCTGACCCACTATATTTGGCTGCTCTTTATAGTGGAGAATCTATGTACTAGTCATCACTATACACAGAAAAGACTATCTACTATAATTGAATAATGGAAATTTTAAAAACATCATGGGTCATAATTTACTTTCTTTCATATACATTCAGATAAAATTAAAGAGAGAACATGATGATCAAGATCCTAATATGTCTAATAGGTAAAGGGATAAAAATTATTTATTTGTTTAAAAATTCCCCAACACTAATTCACCCCTCCATCATAGTGTTGAGAATATCCTAAATTGGTCCTAGCAATTTGAATCAGAGCAAAGGATAAAATCTATTATATTCTCTCTATTATAAATTGATATATTTTAAAGATTTTAGTTGTTTCGTATATTTATAATGGGGTATAATTTTTGTGCAGAATTTTGTGTAATATATCTAAATTTTATGTCTACCAAGACCATAATGAATAGTATAAAGAATGATAAAATAATTTTTAAGAGTATCTCTCTCTTATTCTAAGAAGAATAAGGAAATTTAGTTTCAACATTCCTTTAAAGAAATCAATATATATCTATCTTGGAAAGTGAAAAATATCGACTTTCGATTATAACCAAGGAAATGGAAAATACACCTAAATCAAGTGAATCAAGAAAATCAATTGATCATGAGGCATGTGAAAATTCTCATAAAAACAAGTGTTCTGAATAATATCCTATCATAAGTTTTTATGGTGATCTATCTATGATTTTTTAGGAAATATCATTTAGTATATTAAAGTATATTCCGCATTGCATTCCAAAATAATGAGTCTCTCTTGTTTGTAGATTTTTCCAAAACCTTAAGGAATAGATCACCAAATTAAAATATGAGCGAAATAATATTCACAAGGATTTTCAAGATAATTTTCTAAAATTTATAAAGTCCTCTAAGAAGTTTGGATCCCTATAGATGGGTAATGTAGAGTTTGAAATAACATCCTCAAAATTTGTAAAAAAATGGTTCAATTAAGTTGAATAAAAATATATATTCAAGAAGTATCTAGAAAAGAATATTCATATCATTGAAGAAAAGTTGAAAACCAATATTGACGTCATGGATTTTCACTTGAAATTGAAATCCAAGAAGATTAAGGAACTTGACTCATCGTTACAATACAAGGTTAAGATACATGATAAATAATTTTACAGAATAAAGAATAATTGTGAAGATAAGGTGATTATGATTTAAGATTAGAAAAAAACTCAATATTAAATGTTTATAATTATAAATTAAGATGAGTAATCTAGAAAAGATATATATTGAGTCCTCATAATCAATAAAATAAGAATTCTCTATTGTCTCACAATTATCTACATTGGAATAATCTATCCAAAGACTATGATAATATTATAATAAGATCATGATATCACTTAATGATCTATCTGAAGAATCTATGAATAAATAGGTACCATCCATACCTTTTTTTAATGTTTTATACAAATCTATTTTCATGAATTATTCAGGTTCCAAAAAAATGTATAAATTTTGGTGAATAAATGTAATGAGAATCCTACCACAATGTCCACAGTGGATAAAATAATAAGTGTGGAATATACTTCTCCTTTAGAGCCCAATAAGTTGTGAAGAAAACACAAAAATAGCATGCCTATTTTTCTATAAATTCCGGGGCCCATCTAAGAGAAATTAGAATATTATGTTTGTTTCATCAATATTAGTGTTGTAATAGATATGGGAACTTTGAATGTGAATATTTGTATAATCATTAATATGTTAATAAACAAAGGAATTATATTCCAAGGGAAGGAATATGTAGATAAAGAATAAATATCCAAACATTAAGAAATATATATACACTTAAAACTGATTTCAAATTCTTGAAAGTTTCTTTGTTGTATATAATAATGTTAGTCAAAATATTGGCGCATGACCATATTTCCATGTATCAAAGGTTTTTGGGAAGAAAAGTCCACATAAGTTGGTAAATAAAGAATAAGTATCCTTGGGAAAACTAAAGAATACTATTACAAGTTATAACTCTCCTAGGAAGATATTAAAAAAGGTAAATTAAATGTCCTTAGATACTAAATCAAAGAAGTTAAATAGGAGTGATGCATTTAAAAGAAATTATATATTAAAATTCATTCATAATAATCCATGTTGAGACTCAAAGAAAGATACAAATGACCCAAAAGATATATTAGTTTTTTAGACAATTGAAATAAAGAAGGAAGGAAATATGGATGAACCATAAGAAAAATCCAGTTCCTAAAGAAGAGAGAAGAATCCACATGAAGATCTCAAAATTTATAAAAAAAAATTCAAAAAATTTAAAACCTTATGTTGAAAAATTTGTGTGTGATAGATGTAATAAAGGAGGCATAATTCAAAAGCATGTTTAATTTTTCTTTAATAATAAAAAGTTTCCTTAAAAAGAACCAAGAATGAACGCAACATGAAGAATCATAATAAAACATTCTATATATATAAATGAAGAGGATAAATGATGAGATCCATTCATCCAATAGAGAAATAGAAATTTAAGACCAGGCTTGAAAGTATGAAGAATAGAGGAAATAGAGAAACTTGGTTGAGAAAATCTTCCAAACTATGTTTTTCAAAACAATAATAAATGAATATACACATTATTCCCTTAACCTTTATAAATTAAATTTGTTATTACTATATATGGAATTAATGGTGAATCATGGTATCTGGTGGAGAATGTGAGGCAGTGGATAAGTTGTTAAAATCAGATAATATTACTTAAAGAAGTCATCATCTTGAAATGTTTTGTGAAATGATATGTTGAAAAATATTATGAGATGATCTTCATTGATGAAGTTAAAGTGGTTTACACCAAAACATGATAGCACTATAATCAAAATCTTATAATCTTATGATCTTAAATTTTGGAGGTCCATTGGAATATATATAATAATATCATCCTTTGGGAAGTCATGAAACTTTCAAAGTTCATACATCCATAATTAAATGATACATTTTAGTGTATTCTCATCCTGGAAATCCTAATGTATTTCTATTTAAATGATTAATCAATATTAAGATCATGAAAAATTTCTCCATGCGGGGATAAAAAGTGGGGTTTATTTAAGAATCTTTCATAATTACTATTTCCTGAAAATCTAATTACTACAAAATGTGTCTAAATGAGTTTAATTAAAAAAACAATGTATTTCTTAATCTCTCATCCTTATTTATTAAATAAAAATTCTTAACCCAAAGGTTTAGAAATTTTACTAATCCAAGGCATAAGAAAAGTTGGAGAATGAAAGTGTAGTAAGCCACGTTATCTTAAAAAAATTTACTTGAATTCTTTTAAAATATCTGTTGATGTAAGTGTAGGAGTTTAATGTTGATTTATTCTATGATATTTGTATATCACAATTGTTATCTTCATCCTGGAATACAGTTGGAAAATACATGAATTTTGATTTTTTAGTTAACTTTTTTTAATGTTATCATGTTCAATTTGGTCAATGAAAATTTTTTATTTAACATAAGTCCTATTATTTTCTACACTAAGCATGGAATACAAAGACTTGGAGAGATATTATTTATGGTGAATTTATTAAGAAAGAATTTACACCTTTTTTCCAAGTGATCTTTATTTCATTTCAACAAGGGTGTGATAAAGTGAAATTAAATGTTGAAAATAAAGGAGGATTTAAAGAAAAAAATATTCACATATTCACATATTTGGTATTGTAGGTATTTCTCACAATTACAAAGGGAAATATTAAAGGGCCCATATTATGTGTGTTAGATTCTTTCTCAATGGTTTTAAATGGTTATCAATGAATTTGAAGGATTTAATTGATATTAATATGTTTAATAAGTTGTAAATAATAAGTTTCTTGGATGTTTGGTAAATGTATCAAATCATATTAATGAAGAATTTGTATCTTGGATGCTAAATGGAGATTGTGATGATTATGTTTTGATTATGAGTGATGAATTATCCATTTATATTAAATAATAGAGTATAATTTCTGAAATATTTTAATATTAGAAAAATATAAACAGTATTCTTGATTTTGGAAGATTTGGAATCTATTCATTACTTGAAGGAGAATGATAATTTGAGTATTTGGATCACTTATGAACATTTTTTATCTAAAATTTAATATCCAAAACATTTGATTTAATGATTGAAGAATAACTCTTGGTAAAAACATTTATAAAGTAATTGTATAGAGTTCAATTGATTGTAGTGATCAAAAAGAGTCCAATATATCAAGGTGTTCAGATGAATGGTGGCAAAAAATGTTTGTATGAAAATGTTTATAGTGATATTAGACTGAGTGTTTCATAAAAACAATATCAATTGATTCTTAGTGGCATATTCTTCCTCAATTAAACATCAAATTTTAGTGGGGTTCTAATTCAAGATATATATTGGAAGAATAATATTGTATATGAAATGGAATATTCAAAGAACCAAATATCATGTTTATAAAGAGATATCCATGATACTAGATAAATTTGGTCAAAGGAAGAAGTTGTTGGAACTGTGTTTTCTAAACAGAGGTTTCCTAAAAAGGTTCACTAGATAGGAAAAAGTTTTTAAGTATATTGTATGAAGAATGTTTGTAAGTCCACTATAAGTTGTTTCTCAATAATGTTTACAAACAAAGTTATCAGAAAGATTTTTTTGAGTAAATTCATTGGAAAGAGGTTTCTAAATGATCAGAAAGAGGATTACAGATTGATAGATCAGACAAAGGTCTAAGGATCCTTATACTAAATAGAATATTATAGAAAAAATAAATCCTATAAAGAGTAACAATACTAAGGGATATTATTAATAATATATATGGAGACTATTAACAAATGAGTAGGAAGTCAAAGTTACTGGATATAGAGGTTTTTTGATAAAATTAGATAGAAAATTTCAAATAATCCGCTATTAATTCATTAAATAGATGAAAAAGGTAAAAAATATGAGAGTTCATTGGCCAGATAATACTTGATGAACAATTATGAGTTCACTGGACAAAAAAACTAGACAAACATTATGAAACCATCGTATTGAGGAATCCTTCAAAGGTAACCAGATAGAATTTTCTCCGTAGAGGGAATACTTGTAAGGTTATCTAATACAGAAACATATATGTTTGTAATCTATAAACATTATGATACCACTAAGATGAATATTTAGTACCTTAATAATTATGTAGTAATGATATTGATTCTACCATAGGTTTCTAGTTATTCTGAAGAACATTGATGCTGAGTTTTTAGGAAATTTTATATGAATATTATTGACCCTTATATTTTATGAGTCGTTAAATGTAGTCAGATTAAGAATTATTTAAGTAATAATTAAAAATGTGAAGTGATAATTTTTAATTTTAAGTCTATGTTTCTCCCTGATTTTTTATAGAAATGATGTCTATATAAACGGTATTAGGTGCACTGTGAAGAGGTTGTTGGAAGTAGTTATTACGGTTGTGTTTTTCATAAGTATCTGATGTTGAAGTAATGTTTTGGTCATGAATATTTAGATTAATTATATTTTGGGTTGAAGTATATTATGGAGAGATTCTAGATAAATAAGAAGGTACTCGATAAAGAAGTGAGGTATTAGGAGATGAATGTATTATAAAAAATGGAATCATTAAAACAATATCACATGGGGAAGTATAATTTAAATTTTTATATAATGAAAAATATATTATGGAGAAGGTAAAAATGAATATATATCAAATATATTAGTGAATAAGTTATTATATGAACAAGTTTTATATGAAATTGAAGAATAATTTATAGAGAAGTATTTCAGTTAGTGAAAGGGAAGAAGAATATGAGAAAAATAACTCTTATGCTAGTGTATAAAAGGTATAATTATGGTTTTTTATTTTGAAATATCATAAGTTTGTGTACACTATATTTCACACAAGATAAGTTTAAATATATTTTGTTTCTCTTTGTTCTACTAGTAAAAATATAAGAAAAATAAAGAGATGAATAAAGTAGCACTATGAAATTCAATAGAATCCATGTATGTTGGAGGAATTTCCGAGAGTTTCATAGAAATTGAAGAAGTTAATGACTATCTATGATGTCATTTTAAATATTCAGTGAGGTGTTGCAGTTGGATTAAGAATCTACCAGTCAAGGGAAATAGAATTGTTTTTATACCACTACTAAAGTATAGGTAACTTTAGTTTCAATATTATCTTTAATCCAACCCATTATATTTGGTATCTCATTATAGTGAGGAATCTATATACTGGTCATGAATACACACAATAATTACTATATACTCATATTATATAGTAAAACTTATAAAAAAATGTGTTCCATACTTTACTTACTTTCATATACATTCATATAAAATTAATAGAGAAAACAAGAATCAAAATATTAATAGGTATAGGTGGTAAAGTTAAATGCATTAATTGGTTTAAAAAAGTTCCCAACATTGATTCACCCCCCCCCCCCCCAGTGTTGGGTATATCCTAAAGTGGTATTAACAATTCAATTATACCCATTGGATTTGATGAAAATACAAAAACTATTATCTTTTTATCAATTAAAACTTTTCTCAAAGTGAAGTGTCCTAATTCCACAATACGGGATAAATCAAAAAAATTTATAGAATTCCATCACTTGGTGACATGTAATTTGTGGCTACTAATTTTTATGTTCTCTCCTAAATCAATTCACTCATATTTTCACTCTCTTTTACAATAATAACAAATTTTTATTAACAAAAGATAAAGTTCCCTTATTCTATAATAGTTTTATACTTTTCTCCCCCTTGGAAAACAAAATCCAAAGTATAATGGGGCATCCCATATCATCCTTACATACTAAGGAAAGGATAAATAATAAGTTTCAACCTTAACTCTTAAAATTTATCCCTTGAAATAACCTTAGTTAATATATCATCAATGTGATATTTTATGGAAATATACTCCAACATTACATCTCCACTGTAAACTTTATCATTGATGCAATGATGTTTCATATCAAAATTTATGGATCTAAATTTTTTCACTAGATTAGAATATTAATTATCACAAGTAATTCTTAATGGTTTCTCCAATTTTACCTATAAGTCTTCCAGATGCATTTTTATCTACTAAATTTGTGAACATTCATGTATAGAATCAGTATATTCAGTTTCAAATGGACTCAAAGTTACAAAACATTATTTCTTACTATTCCAGAAGACACATCATTATCCTAAAAAGAAAGTTCCTCCTAACATTGATTTTCTGTCATTACAATATTTAGTACAATTAACATCAATGAAAACTAGAAGATTTAATACTTTACTTATTTTATGTATTAGACTATAACTCAAGGTTCTTTTGATATAACTAAGAATAATCATGGATTCCAAAAAGTGTGATCCTTTATATCATTTTAAAATTTAGAGCACAAAGCTACTTCGTAAACATTATTTTCTCATAAATCATTAAGATTAATAAATATCCCAATCATCTTCTTAACATATTTATAATTCACACCTTTATGGAATTTATCTTTTCTCAATATAAAACTAAATCTAATGAGAGTTGGTACTTATATAGATTATTCCATGTTGAAATTATTTATCAGTTCCATATAATGTTTCTCCAAAGATAGAAAGATATCATTTTACTTGTATAAAACCTATACTCACATAAATAATCTTGTAACATACCGTGATTCGAAACACTCTCACATGAACAGAAAGTGTTTGTTACAAGACCTCAAGCACACCTCCACGTATGCTAGAGGCTATCGACTAGAAATGTGGGTGTGATTTGTTTGGTCGGAAGACTATACCCTCTAGTATAGAGTTACATAGTAGAGTAAAATCAATAAAAATAAATATAATTACATTAGAAAACATGAAGGAAATATTATATCATATAATTAGAAAGTAAAAGGAGAAACTAATAAAATAATAATAATGAATCATGTAATTACAAGATAAGATGTATCTAAATATCAAACTAAAAAAACATGTTAAAGAATCATCTAACAAAAAAACCCCAAAGATACTCTAGAATCAAACCCTATATCAGTCCCACATCCAAACTCTAACCTAACCAGAATGTAAAAAATTCATCTACATGGTCCAGTTCCATAGTCTAAATCTGCATCGATGTCATCCAATCTGGTACCAAAAGGATATCCGAATATGTATTGATTAAAACTCAGTATGTTGACAATGTCATGTCTCAATATAACCAATATGATAACAATTTATATACAATAAGGTAATAAATAGGTGTATTAATTAAACAATTAATATAATACATCAATCAACCTACTTCAAAATCATGCTGAAATATCACTAAGCATATAGCATAACCATGCCAACCAACAGTCATATATCCCTGGAAAACACATAAACATGGGTTGATCCCACTATATAAGCATTTAATCACAGGACTAGGTGGAGCTAACTTAATAAAATCATTATTTTATGCCACTGGGAAAATCCAACTCAATTTAAGCATTACAGCATGGGATTAAGAAGATCCCACTCAAAATAAGCATTAGATCATGGGAATGGGGAGAGCTCATTCAATATAATCATTACAACATGGGACTGAGAAAATCCGACTCAAAATAATCATTACATCATGGTACTAGATAGATCTCTTTCAATATAATCATTACATCATAATAACATAAAAATAATAATAGAAAGGACATCAAAATACCACATCATAAGTCTCAATGGTTAATTATAAAAAATTATATTTATATTTAAGTTACACATTCATTTATATATAAAATGATCAACAGTCATGTCAATAATAAATAATCCATTACCTAGGGATCTTATCTCAAGTAATTACCTATGTTTGGATGTTATTCTTAACACTCTTTAATCCATTATCCAATTCTCAATACTCAATTTTTTCTCTCCCAACATGTATCCAAAATTCAAGTCACAATAAATTGGATCCCAAAAATTATCTAAGGAATAATAAAAACCATTATTTAATCAATTAAGTCTCATGGTATATTGGACTAATCATAATATTTTAAATACTAGAAAATTATCAAACTATAGAGTTAATATTTAGACACCATACCATAAACATGACATTTATAAGCACAACAAAAGGGTAAAGACAATTGAAAAAATAGGTGATGGAGATCAAAAAATCAAACCTAGATCAAATATAAATAAAATCAACACGATTCCATAGAGGATATCAACATAAAACACCAGCTTAATGGAAGAATGAGGAAAAGGTAAATGACCAATTCAATGTTACCTACAAGGGATCAATCACCAAACCCTGATTTATATAGGATACAAAATCTCCTTATAACCATCAGTTGTTTTTTAGGTATTGAAAGGAGGGTCTAAACAAAAATGGTGGTATGAGAATCAGGCATATGATGCTGGTTAAAACCTCTTCTTTCAAAACTTACATAGTGTGTAATCCATTTACATGTTGTGTATTTATTTTTAAACGTATATTTGAAAAATCCCATTGCCTTAGGTCAATATTTATCCCTTCTTGACTTTTACATGATGTTAATAGTTTACATTCTGTGTTACCACTTCATACCCTTCCCTCATTCACAACATGTTTCTGGTGTTAGTTACATGTCATGTAACATGTACACAGTGTGTAAATTCTATATAAAAACTTTTTGACCCAATCTCTATATAAAACACAAACCACCTCTAAGTCCATCCTAATCATGGAGAAATATATTTAACATTTTTATACTTGGACTCCATTAATTCAAATAAACATACACCCAGAACATTAGGTAATTTTCACCAATAAAGGATCTATTTATCCAAATAATGTAACCATCAATGCTCAAATAGAAAACTCAAATAGAGATGTAGATTGAAAAATATGGGGTCTTACAACCCCCTACTATATAACAGCTCGTCCCTTAGATTCTCGAAGCACCATAGTGGTGTGTTGGTGAAAAAAACTAGTCACTATAATCACATATCACACTCCCTATCCTATGTATCCTCCTAAACACGTACATGTTTCCACTACACTCGAACCATATGTATAGTCCTACCTAAAAGAAACTTCTCATTATGGTCCACAATCGTTATTGGATAATCCTCAATGGAAGCATCAATAAAAATCTCAACATCCATAACCTCAATCACATTAGAAGTTTTAGGATAATATCTATTCTATTGTGACATGTGAAACACATCATGCAAGTAACTGTATCACTATGAAATCTATAATAGGTATGTCACTCAATAGTCCCTATCTAATATCTCAAATGGCCAGAAAACCCTGGATGATTGCTTACCCGTTTTCCCGATAAAACATTTCCCAAACTAAGAAACTCTTGAACGAACACAAGATGACCAACCTTGATCTCTAGATGTTATCTATGATGGTCAGTGTATGATTTATTCTAGCACTTCATGGAAACCAAAACCTCTAAATAAGGTGAACCATCTAAGAAGTATACTACATAAGACTAGGCTAAATAAACACAAACTCACTTGTCTCCAACCGAGAAACAGGTGAACAACAAAATATTCCACAAAAATCCTCTGAAGATTCCATATAGATATATTCTTATAACCTATTATTATATGAAAAATATTTGTGTTCCATATGATACTTCCATGAGCCACCAAAATCCAAAGCATAAGATCAAGGAATATCTTCTAGAAAATAAATAGTTTGCTCATATTTACCATCTATCCAAGGATGATAGGTTGTTCTCAAAAGAACCTATGATAACATAATCTTTTTAAGAAAATTCCAAAACCTCATTATGAAATGAGGATCTATTACTATAATGATACTCCTCATGACACCATGTAATTAAACTATCTCATACATGTACAGACTACCCAAATCATTGATGGTGAAAGTCTCTTTGATTGGTAAGAGGTGGTATACCTTCGTTAGTAAATCCATGATCACCCAAAATAAATCATTGTTATGGATTGTCCAAGGTAATAATGTCACAAAATCCATAGTGACATCATATCATTACTTCTTAGTATTGGGAAACAAATATAGAATCCCAGTTGTCCTCTAATGCTTGGCATTAACCTACTAAAATATGAAACATCTCACCACAAATCCCACAACCTACATCTTTATTCCTGAACACCAATACTGCATACGGAGATCACAATACATATTTTTAAAATCATTATGTACAAACCATTTATAAGAATGAAACTCTCCCATTATCTCCTCACACAAGCCCATAGGAACCCATAATCGGCCATAGAAATGATGATAATTTCCACTACCAAGAGACCATACTGACTATGTATCACTACCATATAAGATGTATCTTGTAACTAATACATTTGTATTATATAACTACTCTATTCTAATACTATTGAAAATAATGTGTATAACTCATGTTCAAGTTATACATACCCATCTCTAAGACTCCTAAACATCTAGATGCATGTCTGTAAAGAGTTCCATCATCCTCTACTCATCATCAGACTCTTGAAAAACCTCTATATGTTTATTCCATCCCAAAGAATCAAAAATGACATTCCCATTTCTGAGTGTATAATCTATCTTGAAGTTGAAATAAAATAGACACTTGACCCACATCATCTATTAAAGGTTCAGGTCTAGCTGATAAAAGATAAATTGAAGGCTTATGTGTTCTGTCTAAACCACAAACCTCATTCCCACAAGATAGTGTCTCTAGAATCTAATATAATATACCACTGTAGCTAACTCTAGATCATGAGTAGGGTAATTCCTCTAGTGCGGTCTTAGTTTTATAAATCCATAATCAACCACTAAATACTCTTACATCAGAAATACTCTGAGTCCAACTTCAGATGCATCACATTACACAATATAAATTGTTGATAATAACCAAATAAGCCCTAAAAATCTAAATTTCAAATATTTTATTGGGTCGCTCCCAATATAATTTGGATAAAACCTTCTCTGGGTCAACTAAAAATCCATCCTATAGGATGAAATTCCCCAATAATTTCACTTTATCAATCAATAAACTACACTTATTCAGATTTTCATAAAACCAATTCTCTCTCAATATACTCAAGATGATGTCAAGATTTTTTGAACAAATGTCTTCTGACTGACATTACACTAATATTTTTTTGTAAAAAACAACCAAAAACTGATCCATAAAAGGATGAATGGTCAAATTTATGTAGTACATGAATACTAATGGTTTTTTTAATCCAAATGACTTCACTACGAAATCATATAGTCCGTACCGGCTCCAAAAATCAGTTTGAAGTATTTATGAAGGTTTCACCCCCAACAGGTGTTATCATGATCTCAAATAAATCATGGATAATATCTTAGAACCTATCGACTGGTTAAAAATATTGTCGAAGCGAAAAATAGGATACCAACTATTGATCTTCATCTTGTTAAATATAAGATAATGAACATACAAGCACTAGTCACTATCAAACTACTTAGCGAAAGGAACTGGAGAACCCCATGAAGATGTACTAGGATTTATAAAATGTAAATACCCTAACCCTAGTAGCTCAGAGTCAGTGCCCTACTGTATTACATTGGAATAGATTCAAGACATGAATCCCAAAGGAATGATTAGTTTAGCAGTTTTGGAATCCATATTACATACATGAACTGTACACTACCACTTGAAAGGAAATACAATAAATCAATTCCATTTAAAACACCGAAAAAACCTAGATTATTTATGCAAGTCATTCATAATATACATCTTTTCATGCTAGAGAAAAATAAAAAATAAAAAATGATTGAGATTAGATGTTAATTAAGGTTAATAAATATAGTGTACGCATAAATAATAAGGCGTGCTGAATAACTAATAAAACACCTGCCATTCAAATATCATTTTGTGCATAATATGGTAGGATTAAAAGTGGAATAAATAATTCCATATAAATAATCACATGAAACTAAAACATGGATATTATACTAGTAAAATAGTCCCATTATTTATCAATTACTAAAATCCTAATGGGAGAATGCATAATGTCAGACATTTGAAACATATCGTCAAGGGATCATCAAATACATTTGAAAATAAATGGTTAAGGCCTCATCCAAAATACATTTTTTCTCTCATGGGACCTACTGATGCATCGAGGGGCTATAGAGGGCCCCATAAATAACTTTATAACTTTAATTAATTCCTCCTATGAATATTTTTAATCATAATCATCATATACATATGAAAGATAAATAAATTTCCCCAATATGTAAACATAATCACAAACTATTCTAAGTAGTATGGTGAATGGTATCAAGATAGTACATCCATAGTCAAAGTGATCATAAAAAACATTATAAAATATGGTAGAGTATAATCATAAGTGATAAATATAAATAAGGAAAAATATTAAATAGCGTTTTTTAAATAGATTAAAATACTATAATAAAATCATCCATGAATTCTTGAGAAAAGTACCCTTTTACTTTGCAAAGAAGAGTTATTTTGGAAAAATAATTTCTATTTTTCATAATTGTTTTTATAAAATAAGAAATGAAAAAATATATTTTTCCATGAAAAAATTATTTATTTTAGAGAAATATTTGTTTATTAAAACAAATTATGGATGGTAGTTGAGAATGGGGCAGAAATCCAGAAGTTCCCTTTAATTAGGCTTGCGAATCAGGAAGAACTGAGATGGGGACCCTATAAAAAATGTATTTATCCATAAAACAAAGATGAAATGATACAGATAAAAGATTTTGGAACATATAAATATAATTTGAAGAATTATATAATAGTAATTAATAATTACACTAGTGTAATGAGGGATAAATCATAACCCGAATGAAAATGGATGTTTGGGAAGAAACACTTACCTTAGGTCCAAAAGTGTTCCACACTAGTACTTAACATCATAGATAATCTAATTAAATTCATTAATTAACAAGTACAGAACCTGTTATAAATTAATTTTATTCATTATAGTTTTATTAAGTACATTTATTATCTTTTTGAAGAGTTAAAATATACAACATTATCATTTGGGAGCTTTTGTTTACTTGGTTTTTATGATAGTTTTACTTGTTTATAAGCTATGAATATCATGTAAAATTTATATAATTCCCCAAAAATGGAATTATATGTTATTAATGAACATCTATAAAATTTAATGGTCTCATATGTAATTTTTCTATATACTAGGATTATTCATTAGATATAACTTTAATGATAATCGTTTAGATTGTTTTGGCAGTTTTCTGATCGTCCCAAAATAGTTTTGTCTTATTAATAAATATGATGTGAATATAATGTTTAAAAAATATTAAATATTTTATAATACATATATCATTACTTTTTCTAACCATAAAATTTTTTTTATTACCTTCCTTGAGGTGTTATTATAAAATTAAAATGCAACGTCCATGATATCGGTAAATTGACACATCACGGGTGATGCTTTTGCTTATATATTAAAATAAAGAGATAAAGGAGTTTTATGATGAATATTCCATTAAAATGATATAATTATAGTATAAAATTTATAATTGAGTTATAATGTCTCTTTTTATAAGATAAGTGAGGTAAGGATACCAAAATAAAATAAATTGAAAGGAAACTAAAGGAAAGTGAATTTTCACCTCTTCAATTATCCTCCTCGAGAACCTTCTTAAGTGGATCAATTTTGGTCTTTTATTGAGACCAAAGGCTCATAGAAGTGGGGTAGAATATTGGGAAGTGGATTGGGTATAAATTTGACAAGGATCAGTGCTTTTAAGGTGGGAGGAGATGGGATGGTGAGGGGTCGTATTTATAGTGAAGGAGAATGATGTTTTTTGAATATTTTATTCATTGGTTTATTATTTTCTCCAAAGATTATGAATAGTCCGTGAATTTTCATAAAATATATTAACATAATGATGGGTAGTTCTGGATTATGGGAATACATCATACATACATCAAATATGACTCAATAATTAATGTATTTAACATTTTTCATTAATTATCGAATTTTACTATTCACCAAAAAAATAAAGTATTTTAAAAAAATCACAAAAATTAACCCTACCCATTTTTTAATATTTAAAATTAAAAAATTAATTCCATTTTATGAAAATAATTTTATAAATATGATAAATTTAATTTTTAATTAAAAACATCATTTACTCAAAAAAAATATAGATTTTAAATTTATAACTGATTTTATACCACTCTAAAAAATTAAGTAAGGACTTCTAAAATTATGCTAAAATAATAAGACAAAAAAATAATATTTAATAAATACATTTTATGAAAATAAATTTTATTTTAAACCATTTTATTAATTATAAAATTGTATTAAGATATATATGACTAAGAAAAATATAAACACTTAATTAGTAATTTTTAAAATATTCATTTACTTATACTATTATAAAATTATATCATACTTTCATTCATAAGATACCAAAATTTTATTTATAATTTCATGGGATATGTCACTATTCATTTGGCTAGATTACTATTCATAAGGGTCAAATTACTATTCCTAAGTTCAAGTTAATATTTCATCGGTATAGGTTCTTTAACTTCTATAATTACCAGCTATTTCATTCATTCTTCATTTATAATGTTTTTAATATGTTCTATAAGTGGTTTTATGTAATTTATACTACATGAACTAAATATAAGAAGGGAAATTTTATTTATAGAATTATGAATCGTTACATTCTCTCCTCCTACTATAAAATTATTCCTCAAAATTTCCAGATTGTCACCTCAAAAAAAGATTTGGGTAGTTATTCACTGTAATTTCCAAAGGCCCCCACATTGCCTCTTTAATTTTATGATTTTTACAAAGTAACTTTACCATCTTATTCATCCCATTCCTTGACACTCATTCTTTTGTGTCCATAATCTGGAAAGGCTATTCATAGTAAGATAAATCATGTTCCAAATATATTATTTTATAAGTGAGGATATACATTGGGTCTATAATGTACATCTTTAACAAAGAAATGTGTAACACATTGTGTACTATTGAAAGTTCAGGCTGCATTTCCAAATGATATTCCATAGCTCCAATTCTCTCCAAAATTTTAAAAGGACCAATGTACCTTGGGCTTAGTTTCCCTTTTTCCCAAATCTAATAACACCTTTTAAGAAGATTCTTTCATGAAAATGTGATCTCCCACTTGAAAGTATAAATCCTCCCTTCGATTATCATCATAACTATTTTTCCTAATTTTATCTTCTTTAATATGTGTTTGAATAGTATTTACTTTTCCATTGTTACCTCCACAAGTTCTATGACTATAATATTCCTTTCACCAACAACATCCCAATAAGTTATTGTACGAAATCAATTCCAAACAATACTTCATATGGTGCCATTTGAATACTAGAATTGAAAATATTGTTGTATAAAAATTATACTGAAGGAAAAAAATTAATCCCACATACCTTGAAAGTCGAGTGACCAAGATCTAAATATGTCTTGTAATGTTTTAATTCTCTTTTTAGACTACCTGTAAGTTTCAATGTGATAAGAAGTACAAAAATGAATATCAGTATCTTAATATTTCTGAAGAATTTTCCAAAATTTTAATGTAAGTTGTAGATCATTATCAAACACAATTGAAATAAGTTCTCCACGTAGTCTTACAACATAATTAATATAGACTCCTTCAAGGTTATCTAGTGGAAATCCTCTTTTATAGAGAGGAAATGTGCAGATTTGGTATGTCGATCAATAGTCCCCCATATTGTATCATTATTTCTTTTAGTTTTTTCTAAAATATCGAAAAAAATATATAGAAATATCATCTCATTTCCATGTAAGAATGGGTAGGGGTTTCATGAATCTTCTAGGATGATGACTTTCATCCTTCACATATTAACAGACTAAACATCTTGATACATAATTAGCAAATTCTTGATTCATATTATCCCACCAGAAATGTTCCTTCAAATATTATTCATCTTAGTGAAACCATGGTGTGTATAGAAATTAGAGCTATGGGAATCATATAATAACACTCTCTTTATAATGGTTATAGATCAAACACAAATCCTCCTCCCAAATTTCATAATTCCATCTTCATATATAAAGTCTTCCAATTTTCTATCATTCATGTCTTTAATTTTCTGTTGAAGATTTTCATCATCAAACTGAAAACTTTTAATCAATTCTAATAAATATGGTTGGGAACCCAATTTAAAAATTAATGATGTTTCACCTTCCTTGATAATTCCCATATCCGTTTTGATAGACCGATGAACACATGATTCTTTTCAATCCCCATTTTGTTCATAAAACCATGATCCTTCCAACAAAAGTATCTTCAACCTTATTCACCATCCTGAGATGGTAGTTTATTGAACAATCATAATCCTTGAGAAACTTGATCCATCACCTTTTCCTTATATTGAGTTATTTTTGTGAGAATATATATTTTAAACTCTTGTGAACTATAAATATCTCACATAATTCAATATAGATAATGTGTTTCCATATTTTTGGAGAAAAGATTACAACTTCTAAGACAATATCATCAGTTGGATAGTGATTTTTTAGAGTTTTTAACTTCCTTGATGCATATGAAATAACTTTATCATTCTGCATATGGACACAACCAAGTCCTTCTTTCTATGCATGACCATAAATCACAAATCCTCCCTTTCATTATGGTAGTTTCAAGATTATAGAATTAAGAAATCTCCTCTTCAATTATTCAAAAACTTATTCACATTCATTTTTCCATACGAACTTAACCCCTTTACGAGTAAGTGTGTTTAACATGTTACCTAATTAGGAAAAGTTCTTAATGAGACAACGATAATAACATGTTAAACCAATAAAACTATGTACCTCAGTTATGTTCGATAGTGTAGGAAATTAAATAACCTCCATTGTTTATGCAGGATCAACTAAGATTCCATCCCTAGAGTAAATATGGAAAAGAAAAGAAACTGTTTGAATCCAAAATTCACACTGGCTAAAAATTCCATACAACTCTTTTATTATAAGAGTCTCCATAATAATTTGTAATTGGTTCTCATAGTCCTCATAAATTTTGGAACATACCAATATATCATCAATAAATACCACAAAAAATTCATGAAGATATTCCTTTAACACTCTATTCATTAGATCCATAAAAATAGAGGGTTCATTAGTTAATAAAAATGGAATTACTGTAAGCTCGTAATATCTATACCTAGTTCGAAATAATGTATTTGGAATATCTTACTTCCTCAAATGAAACTAACGATATCCAGATCGAAATTCAATCTTAGAAAATTATTTATCTCCATGAATTTGATCAAATTAATCATCAATGTGGGGTAATGGACACTTTTTATTTATTGTAACATCATTGATTTCTCTATAATAAATGCATATCCTCATTGATCCATCTGTCTTATTGACAAAGATAATAGGGGATCCCCATGTAGAAACACTAGGGTGAATAAATACTTCATCACTTAATTACTCTAGTTGTATCTTAATATATACTAATTCCATAATTTCCATTCTATAAATAGTATTTTATATAGGTCTTGCATGTGGAATTAAATCAATAGAGAACTCAACTTCATGCTCTGAAGTATGCCCATGTAAATCCTCTGGAAATACATTAACAGAGTGTTTCACAATAGGTACATATTTAATTTGAATATATCTTTAATCATCCATAGATTATTTTTTCTCTACCTCCCCAAGAGTTTCATTTAGAATATCTAGTGGAGTTGGATCGAGATATGAATCAAATAGTGAGGTTGATGATCTAAAGATAAGGGATTATACATCTTACTCACCTATCATAATTTCCTTTTTTTCATTATATTTACACACCATATTATGAAATCCAATCCATAATGAAGATTATATCAAATTAAATCATATGTATTATGACAATTTCATAAACTAAATCATTATATGTGTCATAAATGGGATAGACCTACACATCTTTTTTGCAATGATACTTCCCTTAGGAGTTTTGAATGAAAACTCATTTATTAAATAAAAAGGTAAATTTATAATTTTATTAGATAACTAGGAAGTTATAAAAGAATGTGATGATATTGAATCAAATAATTTTTTGGATAAGTTTGAGGAAATGATTAAAGTACTTGCCACCACATTATTAGGAACGTCAACCTTTATAGTTGTGATCACATAAGATTTTCCTTAGTCCCATGGACTTTTATGAAGAAAGTTTCCTGGATTATTAGGACAATAATTTACATAATGTCCCATATATTTACAATTATAGTATTGAACATTAGTAGATTCTTTCTTTTCCTTACAATCGCATGATTTGTAGCCTTTTCTATGAACTTGTAACAAAATCACGTTCCCCTCAAGAAAGTACTGGGGTGTTTCTTCCCAAAATTATCGTAGGATGGAAAAACCCTTTTCTATTATTCCCTTTATCTTTTATTTCGTCTTCCACACACTAATTCTCTTGTTTTACCTTAAATTCATAATACTTGGAGAATTATTTCTCTATCTTGAGGGCACAAGAAACAATATCTTCGTATGATGAGAAATTTTGGGACACTAGTGCCCTTCGAAGGAATGGTTCAAAACCATCAAAGTTTCGATCAACATTTCCCCTTAGATTATGTATATAGTACATGGCATTCCTTGATAACCTTACGAATTTGGATTCATACTTCACAACTTGTTCAACCTCTTTTTCTTTCAGACTCAAAAATTACCTATCCATATATACTCTCTTTCCGTGAGGAAAATATTTTTCATGGAAAATATCCTTAAAATATATCCCTTCTATATTTAAAATTTATTCCTCCTCCTTTTTGTTTTGAATTATTGACCACCATTGATCAGGATCTCCTGAGATATGGTAAACTACCTTGATAACCTTTTCCCTTTCATTACTTCCCAAAGAAAAAATATCTTCTCTAAGGAACATATCCACTCCTTGCCTATAAATAGGTTTGTAGTATAGTTGAATGAAGTAGGTTTTTATAACATAAGGTGGTATAACCATGGTCCTCCTTATTATGGATCATGAATCTTCATACCTGTGAGGTTATTGTTCATAAAATGAGTCATCTATCCTAGTATAGTTATAAGTTTCTCATCACCAGTCACAGATCAATTACCAAAATCATTATCTTGTATAATAAGGCATTTCATACATGGATACACGTGTTGATACAGTTTCTATTCTTTCCTCTATGTTATATTACTAAATAATATCATACACTAAATTATATTATGATTCAAAATGCATAATATTGAACTAGAAAAACGTTTAACATAAATTAAAATTTTAGGTATAACCAATCTCATAATTATAAAGATGGTTTATTTGGGACATATTTACTTTTAAATACTTCATAATAGTTTATAAAAAAATTTAAATTATCCTAAGAGTATTCCCTAATAGTGTTGAACCAAGTTCACTATAAGGACCATTTTCAGGTACCAGGTTACCCCGAGTCAGGTTTGGGACAACTTTTCGATGTTATTACCCCTAGGTACATCTATCCTATAACCATGTCTACTTGTAGTATTCGAACATTGATGTAACGCAAAGATATCCACATAATATTTCTCTACCAAAATTATTAGATGATTATCTATGCTTATCCTCATAGTTTATCTTAGGTTTTTGTTCCCTAATCTATATTTTCTAAATCTATTTTCCAAATTTTCTACTAAACCTTGCACTTATACCAACTGTAAAGACCCTAACCCCGGTATCCCAGAGCTGGTTCCTTATATTATTACATTGGAATATATACAAGATAAAAATCCTGATGGAAATATCATTTTAATAGTTTTGTAAGGTACAATACATACATGAACTTTACATTACAACTTGAAAGGAAATAAAACAAAGAAAAAGCATTGGAAACACCCATATACTCCTTGACTATTCCTGCAAGTCATTGATAATATAAATCTTTAAATACAGGGGAATAACAAAAAATATTAAAGGGTTGATCTCAAATACTCATTAAGGCTAAGAAATATAGAAGAAGTATAAATAATAATGCATGGTGAATAACTAAAAGAACACAAGCCATTAAAACATTATCTTGATCATAATATGGTATGAATAAAAGTGGAATAAATAATTACATATAATAATCACATAAAACATAACCATGGATGATATAATAGTCGAATAATCACATGATTTATCAATTAAAAATATCATAATTAGGGAATTCATAGTGTTGTAAATATGAAATATATCATCAATTCCTTATCCAAGACAACTAAAAATAAATATTTAAGGCCTCTGCCAAAATCCATTTCTATTGTGTCTCATGAGACCTATCGATTTCTCATGGCACTATAGAAGAACCCAAGAATCAATTTCTAAGTATAATTAATTACTAATATAAATGGTTTTATATATGAACATCATATACATATGAAATTTAAATAACATTCCAAAATATGTAAACATAATCACTAACCATTCTAAATAGTATGGTGAATGGTATCAAGATAGCACATCCACTGTCAAAATGAACATAAACCATTTGATAAAATCTAGTATACGGAAAAATTAAGATATCAATATCAATAAAGCACAAAATTAAATAAAGGTTTTTAAATATATGTAAATATTATAATAAAATCATTGAGTAATTCTTGTGAGAAATACCCTTTTTTACTTTGCAAAGAAGAGTTCTTTTCAAAAACACATTTGTATTTTTCATAATTATCTATATAAAACAAAAAATAAAAAATAAATTTTTTCATAAAAAAATTAGAGATTTTATAAAAAAAATGGTTTCCTAAAATATATTATGGATGGTACCTGAAAATGGGTAAGAAATTGAGAAGTTCCCTTTCATCGAGCATGCGAATCGGAAATAACTCAGAACATAACCTTGTAAAAACATGTATTTCCCCATAA
Organism: Viscum album; assembly: GCA_963277665.1. Classification (NCBI taxonomy): domain Eukaryota; kingdom Viridiplantae; phylum Streptophyta; class Magnoliopsida; order Santalales; family Viscaceae; genus Viscum; species Viscum album. Next base: position 1,813,018,291 of record OY728142.1, on the reverse strand, counting down.
AAGAAAGATGAAATGATATGGTTAAATTCTTTTAGAACATATAAATATAATTTATAAGAATTATATAAAATTAATTAATAATTAAATTGGTTTAAAGAGGGAGAAATCATAACCTGAATGAAATTGGAGGTTTGGGAAGAAACTCGTACCTTATGTATGAAATGTTCTGCACGTGTACTTAGTGTCCTAGATAATAAAATTAAATTCATTAATTAAGAAATAATGAAATTTTTATACATGAATATGATTAATTATGATTTTATTAATTAAATTTATTGTCTTTTGATGAGTTATAATATACAACTCTATCATTTGGGATCATTTGTTTCCTTGGTTTTCATGATCGGTTTACTTGTTTATAATTAATGAGGATCATGTAAAATGGTTATAATTCTATATAATTAGAATTATATTTTATTAATGAACCTCAAGAATAATTAATGGTCTCATATATAATTTTTTTCTTATATGAGGATGATTCATTAGATATAACTTTAATGATAACCATTTAGATCATTTTGGTGGTTTTTCGAGAGTCAAGAAATAGTTTTTTCTTATTAATTAATATCATGTTTATATAATGGTTCCAGAATATTAAATAGGTTTTAATAGATATATTATAATTTTTTTAACCATGAAAATGGTTTTATTACTGATATTTAAGGTGTTGTTGGGAAATGATAATGCATCATCTATGATGTTGGTAAATTGACGCATCATGGGTGATGTTTCCATTTATAGAATAAAAGTGAGAGAAAGATGGAAAGAAGTTTGAATATGGATATTCTGTTAACATGATATAATTTTAGTATATAAATGATCCTGGATTTATCATTTCTCTTTGGATATGGTATGTGATTAATTATAAGGAAATAAAATAAATTGAAAAGAAAAAAAAGTGGATTTTTACCTCTTGAATTCTCCTCCTTGAGAACGTCTGTATGGGGATTAGTTTTGGTCTTTGGTTGAGACCAATGGATCCTAGAAATGGGGGAGGATATTGGAAAGTGTATTGGGTATAAATTTGATAGACCTAAAATCTTGGAAGGTGTGAGTAGAAGGGGTGGTGAGGGGTGGTTTTTATAATGTAGGAGAGGGGTGTTTTTTTAATATTTTATTCATACCTTTATTATTTTTTCTACAAATTATGAATTTTTTTAGCATTATCACAACTTATATTAAAATAATTAATTAAAGTTTGATATTATGGGCTTAAATCATCCATACATCACCTATGACTCAATAATTCATGTATTTAACATTTATCATAAATTAGCATGTTTCACTATTCACCAAAAAAATCATGTATTTTAGAAAAATCCTAAAAAATAACCCTAATCATTTTCTACATGTATAATCCAAAAAATAATTCCATTTTATGAAAATAATTTTCAAAATATGAAAAAAAATTAATTTTAATTAAATCTATCATTTACTAAAAAAATAAAGATTTTAAATTTATAACTGGTTTTATAACACTCTTAGAAATTAACTAAGGTCTCATAAAATTATCTTAAAATCACAAGAAAAAAAATATTAATTTAGGAATACATTTTATGAAATTAAATTTTCCTTTAAATCATTTTATTAATTATAACATTCTATTTCAATATTTTGAACATACAAAAATACCGAAACTTAATTAATAATTATTAAAATATTCATTTACTTATACTATGATACAATTATATCATACTTTCATTCATGAGATTTCTAAGTTTCATTTATAATTTCATGGTTGGTGTTAATATTCATTTTTTCAGTTTTACTATTCATAAGTTTTATATTGTTATTCATATGTTCAAGTTACTATTTCATTAGTATATGTTTCTTAACTTCTATAAATGCCTCTTATTTCATTCATTCTTCATTTATAAAGTTGGTATCATGTTATATAATTGATTTTATGTGATTTATGCTACATGAAATAAATATTAGAAGGTAAATTTTATTGATAGAATTCGTGTAGGTTACATGAAACCTTTACCTTCTAGATCTTTCAATTAAACTTTCAATTCCCAAAGCTCTGCTGGTAATATTCAATAAGGCCAGATAGAAACTTCCTCTACTCCTAGAACCAACTCGATCATGAACTTGATCTAATACTCAAGTGAGTATCCATAGAAATAATCATTAAAGACATCCTAAAAATGGCCTACCACTAGAGGAAAATAATCATATTGCATTCCACGATAATCTTGAGAATGACTAAATATTTGAGCCATGAGACAAACCAATCATCGTTGAATTAGTCCCATATGACTAGACTGAAGATCCTACTCGCCCTGGTGAGAATAGTTGTCTTCTTCTGGAGATAAAAATGTAACTCTCCTTTGTTAACAATCAATGTGACTATAGTATAGGAATAACCAATCAATAAAAAGAATCAATTCAAACCCTGTCATTTCCAGTAAAAACTATTCCCACAAGAAATGGTAACCACCAATCTCTAGAGAACACACCTTCCAATGTTTGATATTCTCTAACTGTACTCCCAACAGTGTATCGATGGTCAAAGCGCCATCAAATATTTCCAAAACCAATCCCAAAATATTTGAAAAAAAATAGATAAAAAGGAATGTGATTCTACTATATCAAACAAAACATAATCAAGGGTATATGATAAAAGAATTAAAACTTTAAGTATAGATGGTCTGGCATCCACAATAGCTAGAATATTCTACATAAAGTGCAGCTGACTAGAACCTCTTCCTGGTTCTCCAGCCTGAATTTTCTGAGATATTCCCTCTACCGGGTATTATCATTCTGGTAATGGGGTACCACGTCCCCTTCCTCCACCAAAACATCCATTATAACTCTAAATATCTAACTATTTAAGAGTATTTGAGTCCTTCCCAGACTTTGAAACCTATCTCAATCCCCTTTCCATATTCTGTAATATCAATCCCCTACAAAACCTTTGTAGGGGGGTCTATCCTACTGCAGTCACCACACTCTAAAGTGGGGTATGGATATCAGTTCATATTGTTGCCCAAATTGAAACCATAAAAAAGAAACTGCAATGTAAAATATTTTTGATATGGATTTTCACTTCCATAACTAATCTTATAGTTGTTTCCATGGAGAAAAATATTATAGTCCCACTTATTTCCAACATAATAAGATCTCCAAGTTCACCCTGCCGAAAAATCTTGGCCGTTGTTCGAGGCCTCTCTCATATTCCCTTCCGTGATGATTGAGTGATTCATCATCTGAATAGATACTCCTAAAAAACATTCACTTATAACCTGATCTCATAGAAACGTATTTCATAAAAACACCTCACCTGATATATCTCACCAACAGTTAAAGACAGCACAAATGACTGAAATTCAGTGAAACATTCAATATAATCCATCACTAAAATTATTTCCTCTATTAGATGTATGAACTCATGAGACTTCACAAACCTCAATGACTATAAATGGAAAAGTATTAAGAACATAAACTTTATATCCTAAGATAATTCTTAGCAGGTCCACAGAGTGTATATACAAAAAGCATCATCCAGCAATCTGCATGTGTCTTAAGATAATTGAAGACAATTTGGACTAACTCAATATGGTACTCGACTACCTGGGGGCCTCCCTCCATAATCAATATAAAAAGATTCTACAACTGGAATTATTCTTTTAACTTAGACATTAAGGGAATGGTATGAACGGTTTCTCTTTCTATGGATCACATAACCCTCAAGAAGTTGTCATGAAGCTAAGCATCCATCTGAACCTCAAGGGCTATAGGAAGCTCCATCTTATATAAATTAGGATAATTATTATTTCCAATCTCTTGACACTCAAGTCAATGAATAAAAGGTGACAGTTTCTCTGTAATTCAAAAACACTCCATATAATACTATCTATAAGAACAACGTTAAACTCAACAAGTGATAACAATATAAAAACAATAACCTGGGTCTCTCAAAATAAGGATTACAAGTGTTTAGGCCTAAAATTTCAATTTATTTCAATCTAATTATTAGAAATAATAATTATCTCATACCATAGTTTATATTGACGAGAATATATCACATGAAATAAATATTTCCCTATCATGAACAATGCATGTTAACATGTCTAGATGTGCCTTTCAGGATGCATGTATACTCATCCCATTACATACTAGGAAATGATTATCCATCTCAAGAATCAATAAAATCATGAAACAGAAACATAAAAAAGAATTTGAGTCACCCCCATGGTAAAATTACATCAATTGTAACATGAAAATGACATAATAAACAATCCCATACTAAGGTCCTCAAATTTTACCACATGTGTGGGTTAGCTACTCTCGTACACAAGAACGTTACCAAGTACCGACACATACTACTCTCCTTTATACCTTTCACTACTAGTAAATAAATTAAAAAGAAAAATATCCTCTTATATCACTTTGTAACATCCCCTGGTTCATCACTCTCTGATATGGAAAAAAAGGGTTGGTTATAAGACCTCAACCACACCTCCCCATATGCAAGAGGATTTCGACTAGCGTCATGGGTGTGATATGTATAGTGATCATATTATACCTCCTAGTATGGAGTTATATAGTAGTGGAAAATAAATAAAAATAAATATAATTAGAGTAATAAACATAGTGGAAACAATATATCATAAAACCAGAAAGTAAAATAAGGAACCAATAAACCAATAATAATGAACTTTGTAATGAAAATATGATATATATATAAATATCAGACAAAAAACACATATAAATAATCATCTAACAAAAAATAGCCCCAATGACTCTGGTCCCAAACCCCATATCAGTCTCATCTCCAAACACCATCCCATCCAGAAATTAAAAAAAACTACATGATCTCTTTCCGCTGTCCAAACCTACATCCATGTAATCAACTTGTGCACCAAAATGCATCCTAAATATGGTGTCAGCAAAACTTAGAAGGTAGAAACCACCATGTAAAAATATAACAAGTTTAATCATCATTACGGGATGATATCACTATATAATCAATTCAACATGGTACTGGATAGATCCCTCCCAATATAAGATAAGGCCCACTCAATATAATCATTACAACATGGGACTGGGAAGAGACCATGAAATATAATCAAACCAGCATGGTATTGGGAATATTCCCTACAATATAATCATTATATAATTGGACTATGAAATTCTTTCTCAATATAATCATTACAGTATACAACTGAGCTGAGATCACTAAATATAAGCATCAAATCATGATAACACAATAAGTTATAACAGTAAGGATATCACAATATCACATCATAAGCCTCAATGGTTAGTTATGAAAATGAAAATTTATCTTTCCATTACACTTTATTTTATATCTCAAATGATCAATAGTCATATCAAAAATAAAATAGCCATCACCTAGGGATTATATATCAAGTCACACCTAAGGTCTCATTTCATTATAAACACTCTTTAATCCATTATCCACATATAATTATTCAAGGCTTATCTCACACAATAGGTATAAAAAAATCCAGTTTAGAATCAATGGGATCCAAAAGTGATTCAAAGAATAATTCAAACCATTATTTAATCAGTTAATATCCATGGTATATTAGTGCAATCACAATATTGTACACACTTGACAATTATCAAACCATAGGGTTATGGTTTAGACCCTACCTTAAACCTGAACTTTAGAAACACCAAAAATGGGTAACAAAAAGTGAAATGAAGGTGATGGAGTTTAAAAAAAGGAAACCTAGATAAAACAAAAACAAAATCAACATGATTTTATATCATAGATCAATAGAAAAAAATTGTTTCAATAGAATAATGAGGGAAATGGAAAAATGCCTATATAATGTGAAATAACAAAAATCAAACACCAAATTGTGACATATAGAGGTGATGAGATCACCTCATTATCACCAAGAGTTTCTTAGGTCTTGAGAGGAGGGCCTACACAAAATTGTGGAATGAGAATTAGGTGTATGGTGTTGGTACTTGGATACTTACATGATGTGTATTCCATTTAATCATCTTGTATATATTTTTAAATGGATATAGTAAAAACCGTCTACTATGGTTAATATTTAACCCTACTCACCTTTTTCATGATGTGAATGATTTTCATGATGAATAATCACTTTATTACCTACACTGGTTTACAAAATTTGTCTCTAATCCGTTACACATCATATAACATGTACACGACAAGTAAATGATCTACAGACATTTTTCATCCCAATTTATACATAATGACCCAAGAAAACCTCCAAGCCCTTCCAATGAATTGAAAACCCTCATAAAACCATTTAACATGTTTTTACTTGGACTCCATTAATTGAAAAAAACATACATCCCTAAACTTAAGGTCATTTTATACAACAAAATATTTATGGCTATGTATAAGACTTGATGATGAAGGATCAAAAAAGAACTAAAAGAGGGTAATATTAGGAAAAATAAGGGATCTTACAAATCTCATCATCCCAATCACTAGAATCTCAAAATTAATCTTTATTTCTTTTTCAAACTCATTAAAATAGTACTCCTGGTCTTGTATAAAAATTATTTCATCTATATAAATATTAAGAAATAGTGTACATGTGTTCATCTAATTTATATAAATTTTACTATATGCCTTTCCGTTTTTAAAATTACATTTCCTTCCAGAAACTATCACCTTCTAATTACTACTCACTAGTGTCATATTTAACTACATAAAAATATTTATTTAACTTCACACTCTAGTTCCATAATTATCAAAGAGTAAATATTTAGTTTATTTAATAAAAAATTCTTCCTTGGGATCTTTATTTGGGATAAAAGGTTTCACAACCATATAATAAACTTTATAATGTTTTTTTATATAATGACCAAAAACATCTAGATAGATTCCAATATTATAACATGTGAAAAAATTTCTTCAAAATCCACACCTTCCAAACATGAATACCCATTGAAAATTAATCTGGCTATATTTCTAAAAATAACACATTTATCATTGATCATGATCCTCAACACCCATGTGTTTCCTATAATATTCATTCCTTTTGGTTTAGAAACAATTTTTCAGGTTTAATTTATTTTAATTTTATCTAGCTTTATATTCATGGTATTTAACCATTATTTAACTTTAATGGCCTCAGTAACTGATTAATGTTCTACTTGTCAAATAAGATATGTCTAATTTTCAAGTCTCAGCTTTATTCTGCTCTAAACTAGTGATTCCTATGATAAACAAGGTAATGATAATAATAAATTAATTAATGTATTATTAATGTTCATAAATATATTTTATCTATTCATATATAATATGATTTTTATTTTATTTTTTCATTGGAAAATAAATTGTTTTATTCTTAGTGAAACGTTTTCCATGAACTATATGGTTTTATTTAAAAATTAAAATTCAAAATTTTAGTGTAATAAATTGAAAAAACTGACTTCATTTATAGATTAATCATATATATATATATATTATCTTAGTGTTAATTTTGGGTTTTTTAGAAAATATTTATTTTTATGTTAATAATCAAAAATATTGATTTTTATAACCAAAATTAATATTCAAGAAATTCAAATTTTCCCAATTTTCAATAATGGTTTTGATGTTATTTAAGTCCATATTTTAAAAAAATCTGAATAATTCCATAGGAACCATTATTATATTTTAGTTTGGTATAAAATCATTTTTATTCTTATGAATGACATTTTTTAAAAATTATATTTTTTGAATTTGGAGAACATATTTAGAAATTATTTTATAAAACTTATAAAAATTAAATAATGGAAATTTTATTTCATATTTGGAATTAGGATGCTCAAATTTGTAAAATTTTTTAATTTCACTTTGGTTCATAATGATTAGTAACTGTGTTAAAACTGTATCACCATGGTAAAGATTGAAAGTGTTAACATAGAGTCAAACTAAGAGATAAGGGATAAAATATCCCTAAAATTTTTCTAAATATTATTTTTTTGGGTGTATTTATAAGATTAACTATATTTTATTTTAAAATTTTCCATTTGGTTCCATATAACCTTGAAAAGGCATTTACTATATTTAAAATCTTAAAGTATTTTCAAGACTGTCCTCCCCTTCACTTATAAAATTGCACCACTTATCATTGTGTATTCGGTCATTTTGAGCCACCTATATCTACCAAGACCTACCCAAAATAACTTCAAAAATATACTCCCAAGGTTATATAGTTCATTTTATTCTCAAAATAAAAATCTTATAAGGCTTAAGGTGTAAGACAAAATGAGACATTTGAGGAGGAGGTATAAGTCCTAACCAACATATTTCAAATTTAATTATCCTCATACCTTATTCAAAATATATTCTAACCACTATAAAATAATTAAATAAGTATCTTATTAATAATTAAATTTTATTATTTTTATTTAACAACTTTTTCTATATCTTTTCCATCCTATGGGAAAAGAAAACATTGCTTGTGCATACGTGTGGAATACCACCTCCATAAAGTGTTGTGTTTCATTATCCATCATTGTATCACATGGATATTTATAAATATATAATTAGTTATAATATAATGTTTTTATTACCTAATTATTATTATTTAGATGGAATATTTTAATTACCTTCTTTCCCTTTCTATCCGTTGTAAAATGATAATGTTGCTCGTGTGTATGTGTGGAATACCAACTCCAAGAAGAAATGTGATTCGTTTTTCATTATCATCTTACATGGATGGTAAAAAAGATGAAACTAATGAATAAATATGATATTTATAACATAATTTTTAATCTTTAATTTTAAAATATTATGTACATTATTTATATAAATCCATTAGAAAAATGGAAATGTCGCTCATGTGAATGTGTTGAGAACCACCGCCACAACATGGTGTATTTTATTCTCCACATCCACCTTCAATGTACGGTTATAAAAAAATTAAATGTATAAACATAATAATTAATTTATGATTATAATTATGGAGATTATTAAACCATGATACCATTTACCTTAATCATTTTACCAAATTCATTTTCGCCTTAGAAACCAAATGTCTTAAAAACGTCCAATGTGAACTTAAAAATTTTTGTAACTAAATAAAACATGGTAATAAAGGAAATAAAGAGAATAATGATACTAAAATGAACATGAAAAAAATTATTAATTAAGTATAAAACTAGAAAATTTTATTAATCATGTGGTTATATATACAAACAGAACAATTCTGTACTTAAGGTAAGGTTCCTTCTTTTAAAAATGTTATTTTAAAATTTTCCTTCCAACTCATTTTATTCCATGTCATAGTTTTTTAAAATGTTTCAAGAATATTCTCCTATATGATTCAAATTATAATAAAGTTAATTTTTTATATTTTTTACTTTATTTACAAATTATTAAAAAATAAATCTTTTCAACATTATCTATATGGGTTTTTTCATCTTTTCACGAAAGTACAAAAACTCTATTTTTTAATGTATACAGCTTGAACTCCATTTTTATATATCATAGATATTATTCATCATCAAGACTAATCTACAAGTAAACATTTATTTTTAAAGAATATTTTATTACCACTAATTTGGGAATTTTTTGTTTTAAAATATTTTTCTAAGGACACTGATATTTCTTCTCATTTTTGTGATAAATCTAAATCTGTTATTTCTTATGGTCTTGAAATGGAAAATAAAATTATTTTTATAGTAAATTCATACACTATATATGTTTTATTAATGTTATGGTTCTTGGAACTTTTTTATTAATAAATGGTGAGCTTGATATAGCTCTACCCATGGGTGTGCTTGGTACAGCTCTACAATGCTTTAGGAAAGTGATAGAGTTTACTAGTGATAGGTTACTCTTAAGTGATGTGAGAATTATAAAGTTAATGGATTCCATTATAAGGGATATTTTAGCTTTGAATGTAAGGAAAATATCTCAAGTTACCTACATGATATACCTATAATGGATTTTATAAGGAAATATTTTTATTTCAAAGTATAACAAAATGATTTTATATTTTTAAAGAAATTTTATAACCTTTCTATTTTTAAAAAAAGTGAAAGGATTATTTTTCAAAGAATTTTATTCAAGTGTTTTCATATTTTAAAATAAACCCTTATGATTATAATTTCTTTTATAATGGTATATAAAATTATTTATGAATGTTAAAGAGAAACTAGTTTGTATTCATATAAAAGTAAATAGATATTCGATTTAAAATGTAAATATTGAAAAGAAGTAACTTTATTATGGGTTTATAAGGTTTATAAATTTACCAATGGGATTATTTTATTTTATGTCCCTTACTAGGATTTTTTTCTCATCCTATATTTTCAAATTTTTTCATAAGTCCAAATGATGACTATAAATGTTAATAAAGTTAGAGTTTCAGTTATGGGAATTAACTTTAGTGAAGAAAGTGTGTCATTATAAGGAATATTTTTTAAATATAAGAATCATAATTTTATTAAAATATCCAATTTTTTATGTAATAAATTTTATAATTCTATAAAAAACTAAACCAAAAAAGGTATTAGGGTTGAAAGTAATGAAATAGAGGCTATAAATCATATAAATTTTGAGATGGTAATAATTGGGTTGTTATAATTGGTATTAGAGAAAAGTTTTAAATAAATTTATAGGTAAGGGTGATATTAAAAGATACTCTTAGGAGATTATAATTTATTATTATATTATCATGAGATATCTTTTTACGATTTAAACATTTTTTATCTAAAATAGGTTTATCTAGAATGATTTTCTACATAGGAAACAGGGAAACTAAGATGGAATGGAATCAAGAGGATGATATCCTTCCAAAATAGTATCCTATAATGGTTGGAATTAGAATATTTTAGTTTTAAGCTATGTTAACTTAGTTTATATAGGCTATTAATGGAGGTACTGATGTAAGGGATTAACTGGATTCTCCATGTAAGAATATGTCGATGGTAGAGAATTTCATGAAATAGTACCCTATGAATTTTGGTGGATCCTCACACACATAGAAATATGAAGGGTAAGCTAATGCTTTGGAGAATATATTTGAATTTTGGGATGTTCATAACAACAAAATGTAGCCCTTTTATTTATTTTTCTGAAGTTGAAGTCAATCAATGGTGGCCTTTGATTAATATCACTAAATAAAAAAAGGAAGAAATTAATTCCAAGGAATAGATAGTATTTAAACTTATCCTTCTTATAAATTATTTTCATAATGTTATTTGACATATAATGAAATGGAGATTACTAGATGTGAAGAAAAAGGATGAGGATTTAGTTTCTATCTGTGAACGTATTTTTACAAGATTGACCAGGTATGCACCAAATTTATTTTTGGATCGTGAAAGTAAAATTGATCGATTTAACTTAGGATTGGATCCAAGTGTTAGAGAATCAAAGGGGAAACATTTTATTGGCATGATGGAGTTTAAAAAATGGTTACTCTCACTTATAAGTAGGAATCTAATTTTCATTTGAATCATTGATGTTTTGGAAGAGGAATTATCACTTAGTTTTCACAAAAGACTTATTTTAATGTATTTAATATCTGAAATAAGAACATTACACGAAAACATGGTTTATGGATATTATAATGGAGAATTAAGTGGAAAAAAATTATTTTATTGAAGAGGGTTTCACAAAATTTGTAAGATTCATAAAAGTTAGTGGTATCAAAAAATATTGAGGTTTTTAATATAATGAAAGTTTCATGAAAAATGAATATCTAGAAAAAATACTATATTGAACAAAGTTTCAGTTGTGAAAAGTTTTTTTAATGCATTGAAATTTAATATTATAATCATCATGAACTAAAAAATAATCAAGATTCACTCATATATGGAAGTGGTCTTCAATTAAATAAACTATGAAGGAATTCAAACAAATTAGTGAGAAAGGGGGAGTTGAAATAAGTAATCTGAGGGGGATTGTGTTGTCCCAATATTCTTGTAAATTTAGTGATATTGGGAAAAAGTGACCATCACAAAACAATTCTAATCCAGAAAATCTAGTGAAGCTTAATAAATTCTAGTATGACAAACACACTATCGACATATTCTCCTAGGAATATCCCTTTGTATTGAACCAAGTAAAAATGTTTTATTGTATTTTTTTCAGCATATGTGTTTGGGAAATTTGTGAAAATCCATATTTTTGGTAGAATGATTTCCTACCAACATGGGGATAATATCTGTTTAAATCAAATAAAAATTCAACATCATGATTCACCACAACCCTCTTAGGGTTTTCAAGGGTTTGAAAAAAACTTTATGAAATTCTATGGTTACTTATGAGTACAAAATTTTAATTATATTTTGTGGTGTATTGAGAAATTCAACATATATTTTATGAAATTTTTAAAAAATAAGGATAAGAAGTTATCTAGGTTATAGAAAATGGGGAATCATTCTTCAAAGAAACCTAAAGGTATGAAAATTAACTTACCCACTTCTAATAACTATAGTAAGAATCATTATGGGGAAAGTCTTATGAGATATAGTAATTGTTATCGATATCTAAAATCAGGACACTCGGATCATAACTATAAATAAAATAATAATGGTATTAATCAGAATAGTAATGAAAAGTAGGCAGTGAAATTTTTTAATAGTAATAAGATGGGATATTATGTGAATACATGTCCACTGAAATGTATGAGTGATAATGATAACCATGATATGTGTTGAGATGGACTTATCTCTTCCTGTCCCAGTTTCGTTGTCAGTGCAGGTGTCGGATTCTGTGTCTTGGAATCAGGACCTAATGTTCCCGATGTTCCCAAGGTACTGTTCATCTTGTCTTATTCAAGGGAATTCAACCCTCATGTGCATGCGTGGTAGGTGAAAGGATCGCTCGTCTTCTGTTCTGCCTCCCTCTAGAAAAGGTGATTCAGGATCTCATATAGAGGATCTGATCAGGCCTAGCTATTCTTCTAAGGAGTCAGAGGTGCCTTCGGTTTGTGGGGATACTGGGGAGTACAGGCCGGAGTCCTCTTGCTTGCTTCCGATTGATGATGATGATGGGTTGATTTTGAGAGGCTTCGGTGTGGGGGTTGCGGAACTTTCGTGTCTCAATGGGTCTTCTAGAAAGGGATCCTCTTTTATTTGCACCCCTGAGGCCTTCAAGGTATGGATGGAAGGCCTTTTATCCTCCCTACCAAACTGGATGGTGTTTGATATTCAGGGTCTCCCCCCACTTCCTGTCTTGGAGAGGAGGTGGTGGGTAAGGTGGTGGAGGTTTTGGGGGCTGGCCCATTGGGGTGTTTTCTTTCTTCTTCAGCTCTTGGAGGTGGTTTGGGTTTCGGGGGGAAAAGGGTCAAGTAAGCGGAGGGGTCTCCCTATTTTTCCCATTCCAAGAGGTTGAAAGGGAAATGTAGCTTGTCTGAGACAGCTGGTACTTCAGGTACTTCTGGGACCAGCCCGGGGGTGACCACGCGAGCACAGTTGAGGTTGCGTAGGGAGGCTTTCTCTCCTATGAGGAAGGGGACCACATCACCCGGGGTCAATACCGGTCCAAGTAGTTTTTAATGTCGTCCATCCTCATTTGGAATGCTCGTGGCCTCGGGGCTCAAGTGATGTCTAATTTTATTGCCTCGGAAGTAAAGAAAAATGGTAATTTTATGGTTGCGATTCTGGAGCATAAACAGAAACCTGGGAAGATCAATGCCTTTGCATGTAAACTTTTCATGTCGGGGTTCATGCATGCTGATCCAGTTAACAAACACATATGGATCTTTTGGAAGAAGGACTGTTCGGTGGATCTGGTTATCTCGGGAGACCATTTTATCACTTAGAAGGTGAGGATGGGGTCAGAGTGTTTTTTTTCTCTTGTGTGTATGGAAGCTGAAATCTCTAAGAACGTAGATCTTTGTGGAGTGGTCTTGGGACCTTTGATATCATGTACATACCATGGATCATTGCGGGAGATTTCAACGTGGTTCTGGAACCTCAGGAGAAAAATGGAAGAGGTGTTTTTCCTCGAAGAGATAGCTTGGAGTTTGATCAGTTTATGGCGGATAAAGGTTTGATGGATTTGGGGAACATGGGAGATAGGTTCACCTGGTGTAATAACCAAGCAGGAAGACAAAGATGCTGGAGTAGGATTGACCGATGTCTGTCAGACAACAACATGATAGGCATGTTCCCAAATGCTTCGGTGAAGCACTTGGTACGTGGGTTATCCGATCATTCCCCGATTTTAGTTTCTTTTTCCCACAGACAGGATCGTCAAGAGTCTTTCTGCTTCAACCCCTGGTGGGATAAAAGGAACGGTTATATCCGGTTAGTGGAGGAGTCCTGTAAGGAGCCTGTACAGGGGAACACATGGGTGGATATTCACAACAAGCTTAGGCATTTGAAACAGGGGTTGATGTCTTGGGCTCGGGAGCTGCCTTCTTTTGATCAAAGCCTTGAAGTTCTCTATAAAAGCATTGAAGGTTTGGAGTTGAGCCTGGAGGAGGAATGGTATGGACTGATTTTTGAGGATCTTATGGCGAAAAAGGAATGTTGGGCAGTGGAGCTCCTAAAACAGGAGACGTTGGCATGGGATCGTTCTCGGGTGAGGTGGCTTCATGAGGGGGATCGGAACTCGGCTTACTTCCATGCATGCATCAGAGAGCGTAAATGCATCTCCCTTTTGAACCTCCTATTGAATGATGTCTCTTATTCGAATTATAGGGATATGGTGGGGGTGGTGGCCTCATTCTTTAAAGATCTTCTTGGAGGGCCTAATCCGGGGATGATCTCTGGGTATCCTAATGGCCATAGTGTTGTGTGGGATGTTATTCTGGAGCGGGTTTCATTGGCGGACAACAAGGTTCTTGAAGCTATTCCTGAGGAGGGGGAGATCTTTGAGGCCATGCAGCACCTCAACCTAGACAGTTCTCCCAGGCCTGATAGTTTCCCAGGGTACTTTTATAGAGGGATATGGGGAGTAGTTAAAGATGATATAATTGGCGTGGTTCAGGATTTTTTCAGGGGTGGAAGCATCTAAGGGTGGCCAGTGTGACTACTTTGGGACTTATACCCAAGGTCAATAATCCTTCCTCTTTGTCTCATTTTCGGCTGGTGAGCTTATGCAATTTCTCTTATAATATTCTAGTGACCATAATTAATCAAAGGTTGGCCAAGTTTCTTCCAGTTTGGATTGGTCCTGAGAAACATGGGTTTGTGAAAGGGTGTTCGATCCAAGGAGTGATAGTGCTTTCTCAGGAGTTGATTCGTGATATTGAGATAAAAACTCATGGGTCGAATTTGTTAATCAAGGTGAATATGAACAAGGCTTATGATAGGCTGGAATGAAGCTTTATTAACAAAGTTCTCTCTTGTATTGGTTTATCAGACAAGGTGGTGGATCTTATTTTCAGGTGTATTAGCTCTCCATGGATGGCGGTGGCTTTCATGGGGAAGTTTCATGGATTTTTTAAGTCTAATAGAGGCCTGCGACAAGGAGACCCCCTATCTCCCAGCATCTACATCCTGGCACAAGATTCCCTCAGGAGGCTTATAAACACCGGCTTAAATCATGGGAGGATACTTCCTTTCAAAAGGAGAATAAAGGCCCCCTCGGTCTCTTATCTTATGTTTGTATATGACACCATCATTTTTGTTAATGGAGGGAGTGACTCAGTGAGAGGTATCATGAATATACTGAAGTTGTATTGTCACTAGAGTGGTCAGATCTTAAGTGCCTCCCAAAGCAATTTCTTTGTCACAAAACAAAGCTCTGTCAGTTAGGTGGATTCTCTAGGTAGGTGGCTGGGCATGCAACGAGGGGATATTCCTCTGGATTATTTGGGAACTCCACTTTCCTCTGGGATACTATGGGTATGTGACTTTGATAATATTGTGTGCAAAATATCGAACAGAGTATTCAACTGGAAAAACAAGTATCTATCTTTTGGAGGTCGGATAGCTCTGGTTAATAGCGTCCTTTCCTCCATCCCCATGCATGCGATGGCGGCCTCCAATGTTCCTCAATGAATTGTTAAAGATATTTACAGGATCCTGTGTAACTTCATTTGGGATGCCAGGGCGGAGGGTAAGAGGCACTGGGTATCCTGGGTTAATATGGCGAGAACAGTGGAGGAGGGAGGGGTTGTTGTTTGAAGCTTGTGCAACTCGATCAGATGCATGCATGCTAAGCTGGCGTGGGAAGTGTTGGAGGATCGCACACTTTGGGGGAAGTCCATGTCTACGTTTGGTGGAGAGAATAAGGTGGATTCTAATGTCTACAGGTCTCTATTGTGGGCGAAGATCTATCCTCTGGTTCAGCAGCTACTTCTGTATGCCCGATGGATTGTTGGGATAGGGGATTTGCTTTTCTGGCATAAGAATTGGGCTGATATAACGTTGGCCTTCCTAGAGTGCCCTGCTACTCTGATCACAGTGAAGGAGGCTATGTTGCATCCAAAGTTTACTGAGGTGGTGCTGATCCTGGAACAATAGGGTCTCATTGGTTCCATCGACCTGATTTCTGGTCCCGATATGTGTATGTTTTCTACTTCGACCTCGGGTGTCTTTTCCATTAAGGAGTTTCGAAGGTGGGATGCGGTGTAGAGGTCTCATGAGGAGTGGAATAATGAGGTGTGGTGTCGGTATGTTCCTGCAAAATATAACTTTCTCCTCTGGCATATTAGAAGGAATGTGGTGGTTACGGATGAGAATATCATAAATCTTGGCGTGTGTTTTCCATCAGCTTTTCACTACTGCAAAAGTAGGAAGGAGGAAAGTGTGATTCACTTGTTCTTGTAAGGGGACTGGGATTTTGAGTTGTGGAGGTATTTCGGAGGATCTTATTTTATCATGTCACAACAGTGGTATGTCTCCTCCTTTTTGTAGGAATGGTGTAAGGGATATAATGGACTGGTGAAGGAGTGTAGGGCTAGAGCGGGGATTTTGAGTACAGGTTGTTGGTGCTTGTGTAATGCTAGGAATCAGGTGAGGTTCGAGGGGGTAGGGGCGTCGGCCAGAGCCATTATCATGAAGATGGGGTTTCTGATCCTGGACTGGATGTCTGTACATAGGGAATGGAGGGATGCTGATGTGTTTGGTAGGCTTCAGCTAAGGGGACCTCAGCTTCCTTCTTCCAATGTGGAGGCGCAGGGGAGTTAGGTGTCATGGCATCCCCCTGGTTCTGGATTCAAGCTGAACATGGATGGCTCGTGCAAGGCTGGGGTTATGAAAGGTGGTGGAGTGCTTCGGGATTCTCATGGGGATGTGAGGTTGGCCTTCTCTGCTTGTTTGGTCATGGGTAATCCTATTCTGGCGGAGGCATTGGCCATGCTCACGGGGCTTGGTTTGTGTGCTCAGGAGGGTGTATCTATATCACAGTCCGAGATAGACTCCATCACCCTTTATGATTCTCTGATGGACAAGTGTGGTGTTCCGTGGTCCATATCGTACACTGTGAGGCAGTGTAGAAACCTGATCCGGGATTCCATTCATATTTCCCACTCTCGGCGGGAGGGAAACAAAGTGGCGGATCAATTGTATTCCTTAGCGGTTCAGCCGGTGGGGTTCTCCTTCCTCATTCCTTCTAGTAGCTTGAAACCAGAGATGGTGAACTTAATTAGAGGGGATTCCCTCGGATTATATTATTTTATACCCCCTTAGTTTGGGGGCGTTTCGTGTATGTTTGTGTCTTCTCTCTTAATAAAAAATATATCTTGGATGGATAATGATAACCATGACCAAAAATTGAAAGGTGTAAAAAATCATTTTCTATTACCTTTCCATCAAATGATTTTGTTATAGGTACATTACATTTTTACTCTTTCTATTAAATGTCTTATTTGATTTGGGATCTACACATTCTTTTACTCATGATAAATTCTCTAGTTAAATGGAAATATCGCCTAGAAATGATGATTTTTTTTCATAAAACTCATTGTGTAACTATTAAATAAACAAAGATTTATGGGAACCTTTATATCATCATATGTGGAATAATTTTTCAAATAAATCAAGATATCAAACCCTTAGTGATGTTTTATATTATTCTGGGTGTGGATTAGATTTTATTTTATCATGATAAGATATATTACAAATCTGAAGAATTCATATTCAATCATCAACATTAAATTCAATTTTTATATAAATATGAGTTCATATATTTGTAAATATATCAAGAATCTAAGAAACTTATTAAATATAGAATTAAATTATTTCTATAATGTATTATAAAAATAAAGAAATCATTCAAACTAGTTATTCACCAGTTATAAATGAATATAGGTATGTATTTTATAATGATTTTTGTGGTGTTATTCGTAATCAATAGTTTGAATTTATTATTGACTTAGTTCCTACAACCAAGAAGATTTAAAAACCTACACATTGAATAGATTCAGTTGAATTCTTAGAATTGAAAAGGAAGTTACAAGAGTTTCTCGATAAGGTTTTCATCCACCTGGGCACTTCACCTTAGGGTACTCTTATTTTTCAAAAGGTTGCTTCTATGAGATTTGACATTGATTATATAGAACTAAATAAAATTACTATTAAGAAAAAATTTACTTTCCACATATTGATGTCCTGTTGATAAGTTCTAGAAAGAACAAAAAATTTCAATGATTGATTTTAGATCTAGTTACCATCAGTTAAGAGTGAAGTAATAATAAATTCTAAACACATCATTTCTGAATAGGAATGGCCATTATTATTTTGTGGTTATACCTTTTGGGTTAACAAATGCACTTATTTTATTTATGGATCTAATGAATAGTTTTTTACAAGAGTATTTGGATTAATTTATTATTTTGTTTATCAATGATATTTTAGTATATTTTAAAGGTTATGAATATTAGGAGAAAAATATAATGATTATTTTCAAAATATTAAAATAAAATAGGTTGTATAGAAAATTTAGTAAATGTTAGTTTTTTTAATAAGATTTATTTTATGAAACATATTGTTTATAATTATGGAATAATAGTTGATATTGTTAAGACTTAAGTAGTGTAATTATGGGAAAGAAATATAAATTACCTGGAAATTTTAAGTTTTCTTGGGTTAGAGGGTTACCACAAATGTTTTTTTGAAAAACAATTCTCTGTTATCTTTCACAATTAACAAGTTAACTCGAAAAAGAGTTACGTTTATATGGAAAAATGTATGTGGTGAATTTTTTTAGTAATTAAAAAGGATATTTGTTAGTGATTATATTTTATCCTTGAAATCTATAAATCTTGTGTTTTTTTAATTATTCATCTTTTAAGGGCCTTGGTCGTGAATAGAAGTAGAATTATTGGGTTATCACATTTGTATCCCCTCTATTGAAACCCTAGGACAAGAATTATCCTATAGATGAACTTGAGATGGATAGAATATATTTTCATTTAAAAATATTTATTTATCATATATATGAATATAAATTTTACATATATTCTTATAATAAAAGTTTAAAGTATACATTCACTCAAAAATATTTGAACATGAGTGTTGAACCCTTTGTGAGATGGTTATTTTAATAATCATAAATCTTTGTTATTTTGGTTTATAAGTCAATTTAGTCAAATTGTTAATTTCTTTATGAATGTGTTTACCATGATTAATCATATCTATATATGTTTATCTGTGAGTATTTATGGTTTACAATTGACCTGGAAGTGTTCTGGATTAAACAGACACTTTGTGGGAATTTCATGTTTTTGACTCACTGATCGTTATTTTCTTAAGTCACTGATGAGAACGGTCGCACCAATGAAGAACGGTTTCACTAATGAGAATGGTCACACTGATGAAGAATGGTTTCACCGATGAATAACGGTTTCACTGATGAGAATGGTCGCAGCGATGAAGAACAGTTGCACCGATGAAGAACAGTTGCACTGATGAGAACGGTCGCACTGATGAAGAACGGTTGCACTGATGAAGAATGGTTGCACTGATGAGAACGGTCGCACTGATGAAGAACGGTTGCACCGATGAGAATGGTCTCACCAATGATAACGGTCGCATAGATGAGAATTATTGAGAATGGTCTTACCAAAGCTGATGCCAATCAAATGAGCTACCGAAACTGATACTAATCAAATGAGCTACCGAAATTGATGTTGATCAAATGAGATACCGAAATTGATGCTGATAAAATGAGCTACCGATGCCGATGCTGATCACATGACCAACCGATCTCAAGACTCACCAATAGTCATGAAAACTGTTTGAATTTCTATTAACTCTTATTTAATTACAATGGTCATATTTGCTTAGTTTAATGCACCTGCTATTAATTAATGTTGGTTGTTGGATGTCAGGAAACCAGACCTCGTACCTGTCAAAAGGTGATCATTATTTTTTCCAGATCATAAGGAATAAAAAGGAATATATACAGTGAAAAAGTAGGGTGATCAAAAAAATAAAGACACACAAGAAAAGAAAAGTCCACGAGTGTGAAGACTCAAAAAAGAGGAAGAACTTAAAGAACACCTTTGAAAAAACCAGAGATCTTCAAGATGATCATCAACCTGGAACATACACTCAAGAAGTTTTTTTGCCTAACTGAAGATCATATGCACAAATCTAAAAATCTATAGCTCAGAAGAACAACGATACTCTGTTTTGTGTCATCCTCACTAGAAAGGACTTGAATTCCATCTGCAACATCAAAACGAGTCCAGAGCTCATCTGCAATTACACAGAGCATTCTAAACTCTTTTATTTCCTCTATTGTATATCTTTGCTTAATATTCTGATCAGTGTGTGTACATGTGTCTATTTTAGATACACACTGACTCATGAGCTGAACTGGATGATACTAAACCCTCACACCAAACTTTCTACACCTTCTTGTATCCCACTATGAGTTGTGGAAGAGGTCAAGTGTGACCTAGACAGCTTGAGAGTTGTTGCTATTTTTTTCCACGTAGAAATATGGTAGAGATCTGAGGACCTAGAAAATCTTACAATTGTTGTGAAACCTCGATCCAGGGTGGGGATCATAGTTTATATAAATTGTTTGAGAGGACTAAGTCTCATCTTGAGAATGAAACTCTTTTTTTTAAAACATTGTTCTTATTTATTTGGTTTTACACTATCTCTTATTTTCCGCTGCCAATGACTTTGAAATAAAAATATATTTTAAAGTTACTCTAATAGTTAAACTATCAAGTGTTTATAACTTTTGTCGGCTAGTAAGTTAGTTTCAAAAGGTAACTAATCTTCAGATTAAGTTAACTGAGAAATAATCAATCTCTTGAGAAACTAATTGAAAAATTAAAATCTTTATAAATTCACTACAGTTTAGCTTGTTGTTTTAATTTAGGGGATTTTAATATAAATCCTTTTTTAACAGAAATTTTAATTGGAACTCAATTAACCCCCCCCCCCCCCTTCTTGAGTATCCACTCTGATCAACATTTGGTATCAAAGGATCTTTGTTATTTATAAAGGATTACCAAATACTCTATTTTTCAACTGTGATTTTAGTTGTATCTTAAAGATCTTAAATTTCTGTTAGTTCTAAATTTTATCTCTTTAAATATATTTTCTAAAATCTAATTATGGATAATAGACTTGAAGGTGCCGCTACCAATAGGCCACCTTTCTTTAATGGTACAAATTATGCCCAATGGAAACTTAAAATGAAAATTCATTTATAAAGTATGGGATTTGACATCTGGACTACTATAGAGACTCAATATAAGATTCTAGAAACTGAAAGAACTACATGGGATAAACCTACAAAAATAGCTTACAATAATAATTGTAAATCTATGAATGCCATGTACTGTGCTTTAGGAGATGAAGAATTTAATCGAATATCTACTTGTAAAACTGTTTACGAAATCTGGGATATTTTGGCTGTTTCTCATGAGGGAACAACAAATGTTAAGGAAATGAGAATGAACACCTACACTATTAAATATGAAAACTTTAAAATTAAGCCTGATGAACCTATTTCTGACATGTATCTTAGGTTCAACGAAATTGTAAATATAATGAGATCAGTGGGGAAAGCTATTCCTGTAAAAGAGAAAATCATGAGGATATTATGATGTCTACCAGAAATATGGAGAGGCACATCAGTCTCCATAAGAAAATCATGTGACATTAGTTCACTACCGGTTAAAGAGATGATTGGTAAGTTAATGATGTATGAAGAAGAACTGAAGGTAAACAAGGAGGAATATGATGAACAAAAGAGAAAGTTACTGGCATTCAAGACTATTGCCTCAAAGAGTGAGGACAAGGAGAAAGCTCACATACCTAATGAAAGCTCGAGTAGTGATGAGAGTGCATCTGACAGTGATTCAGAGATGGATCAAATAGCCAGGTGATTCAAGAAATTTTACAGGAAGAAGAAATTCTTCAGAACATTAAACTACAAAGGAAAATATGACAACAAAGGTCATTAGAAGAAGAATTGGAAAAAGTCTGATAGGAGTGATGAAATTGTCTACTATGAATGCAAAAGGAAAGGACATGTAAAAGCAGACTGTCAAAAGTTAAAGATCAAGAAGAAATACGACTACAAGGACAATAAATATAAGAAGGCTATGAAAGCAACCTGGAGTGCTTCAGAAGACAGTTCACGGGATTCTTATTCTACTAAGGATGAATAATCTCAAAACGCTAATATGTGTTTCATGACAAACACATCTGAGGTAACATTGGATACCCCTGCCTTAAATTCTTATTATTATGAACTTGATTCTGATTCTGAATCTGAAAATATTTCTAACGAAGAATTATTTGAATACTATAATATGCTAGAGGAAAATTGCAATGAGATGAAAGACAAGTATAAAACCTTGAAGAAAAATAAATCTTTGACTAGCTCTGTTAAATATTCACTTGATATAGAAAAGGAAAATAATTCTCAATTACTCAAGGAAAATACTAAACTGAAATTGTGAAATGAGTAGCTTAGAAAAGACTTAGGGAGGTTCAAGAATGAAAAAGAAAACTTTTACTCAAATTCTAGGAAAAAAGTGGCACAAAAATATACCACTGGAATAGGCTATCATCCTGGACAGAGACAGATTACTAGAAATATATTTATTTCAAAATCTGGACAGAATGCTGTTAGTACTAGTTCTAGAAATTCATATGCCTCAACTAGTTATAAACATGGTTATAGATCAAACAAAGTTTATATTTTGAAATCTTTTGAATCTATTGATTATATGAAACCCATTAGACAAATCTGGGTACCAAAAGTTTTTCTTGCTAACCTCTCTGGACCCATGAAGATCTGGGTACCAAAATCATTTTCTATTTCAAACTGTTTTGTAGGAAACTTGCTTGAAGAGTTCCTGAAAGAAGATATGGTGCTTGGACAGTGGATGTTCAAGACATATGACATGAGACTTTTCATGCTTCAAAATCTTAATCAAGGTTGACGGAGGACATGTCACCTTTGGTGATAACTCGAGAGGAAAAATCATCGGCCTATCCCAGATTGGTAACACTGACTCAGTTTTAATTTCTAAAGTATTATTTTTTGATGGATTAAAATACAATCTGTTAAGTACCTCGTAGTTGTGTGATGATGGTTTCAATGTTAAATTTGAAAATAATTTCTTCCATGTATTTGGTTCTAAAAATGTTTTGGTATTTACTGCCTTTAGAAATTAAAATGTTTATGCTGTTGATTTGAATTCTTTGGCTAAACAAAACATTACTTGCTTAATTTCTTTTCATAAAGAGTATTAGTTGTGGCACAGAAGATTAGGAAACTGTAACATTCATTCAACTAGGAAATTAATTAGGAAGAATTTAGTTAGAGATATACCTCAACTAAAATTCTCATCAGACAAAGTTTGTAATCCCTGTCAAAAGGGAAAGCAACATAAAGTTTCTTTTAAATCAAAGAAAGAAGTTTCAACTTCTCAACCTCTCAAGTTGGTTCACATGGACTTGTTTGGACCATCTAGGGTTTCTATTTTAAATGGGAAGCACTATGTTTATGTCTTAGTAGATGACTTTTCTAGATATACTTGGGTATACTTACTTGCTCACAAAAGTGAAGCTTGTTCCTATTTCATTAAATACTAGAGAACCTTAGCGGAATTAAGATTAAGACCCTGAGAAGTGATCACGGTCGTGAGTTTGAAAATCATGAGTTTTTTGAACCTGAACCTAATGAAGAACCTGAAATTTCTATTCCTACCTTTACTAGATCAACTAAGATTCTAAAGAATCATCCTTTACATGCTGTTATTGGTAATATTGATAGAGGGACACAGACTAGAGCTTCTCTTAGAAATCAGGTTGAACATCAAGCCTTTCTTTCACAGATGGAAACTAAAAATATCAATGATGCAGCCAATAATGAATTTTGGGTAATGTCTATGCAAGAAGAATTAAATCAATTTGAAAGAAACAAGGTCTAGGAATTAGTAGAAAGACCTAAGGACACTTTAACCATATGCACTAAATGGGTTTTCAGAAATAAACTTGATGATTTTGGAAACATCATTAGAAACAAAGCTAGATTAGTTGCATAAGTTTACAATCAAGAAGAAGGAATAGGCTATGAAGAAACCTTTGCACATGTAGCTAGATTAGAATCCATTAGGGTCTTACTTTCTTATGTATCTCATCTGAATTTCAAGTTATATCAAATGGATGTCAAAAGTGCATTTCTGAATGGTTTTATAATTGAAGATGTTTTTGTTGAACAACCACCTGGATTTACAAATCCCCATATTCAAAATCATGTTTTTAACCTTTCTAAAGATTTATATGGTTTAAAATAGGATCCAATAGCTTGGTATGATATACTTACAAATTTTCTTATTTTTATAGGTTTTACTAAAGGAATTGAAGATCCCACTCTTTTTATTAAAATAATTTCTAAAGATATTTTGATTGTAAAAATCTATGTTGATGATATTATCTTTGGATATTCTAAAAACTCTTTATGTACTGAGTTTTAAAATATTATGCAAAATGAATTTGAAATGAGTTTAATGGGAGAACTAAAATATTTTCTTGGATTTCAAATTTTTCAAAATAAAGATGGTATTATTTTAAATCAAAGTAAATATACAAAGAATCTTTTGAAATGTTTTGGTTTGGATAGTAATAAGGGAAGTGATACACCTATGAGTACCACCTGTAAGTTGGATGATGATGAAACTGGTAAATCAATTGATCAAAAAAATTATAGAGGTATGATTGGAAGCTTAATTTACCTTATTGCTAGTCGACCAGATATCATGTTTAGTGTATGCATGTGTGCAAGATTTCAAGCTAATCCTAAAGAATCTCATTTACTTGCTGTTAAAAGGATTTTCAAATATCTTAAACATACTACCAATTTAGGTTTGTTTTATCCAAAAGGACAATCGTTTGACTTAATGAGTTATTCAGATGCTAACTTTGTCGGTTGCAAGTTAGATAGGAAGAGAACATCTGGAACATGTCATCTTTTGGGGAAGTCCCTGATATCTTGGTGTAGTAAGAAACAAAACTATGTTGCATTGTCTACTACTGAAGCAGAATACATTCTTGCTGGTAGTTGTTGTGCATAGATTCTGTGGATGAAACACACTTTTTTGGACTATGGAAATCAATTTAGACATGTGTCAAAAAATTGTGATAACACTAGTGCAATTAACATCTCTAAGAATCCTTTGTCTCACTCTAGGACTAAGCACCATGATTTCAGACATCACTTCTTGAGAGATCATTATCAAAAGGGTTATATTTATCTAGAATTTGTTGACTCTGAACATCAATTAGATGATATTTTCACCAAGCCCTTAAGCTCAAAAAGGTTAGATTTTATTAAACAAGAGTTAGCTATGATAAATCTGTGAAACCGATCTGTGAAATAGATCTATGAAAATGATCTATGAAACCGATATGTGAAACTGATCTATTAAACCGATCTGTGAAACCGATGTGTGAAACCGATCTCTGAAACCGATCTGTGAAATCAATCTATGAAACCGATCTTTGAAACCGATCTGTGAAACCGGTCTTTGAAACCGATCTGTGAAACCGATCTCTGAAACTGATCTGTGGAATTGATTTTTTTTATTACCATTTGAGTTTAATAGTTTTTGAAACCATTAGTTTTTATCAAAATGAAGTTTTTTTACTTAATCAATATTATATTTACCTCTGTAACCCTAAATGATAAAATTAATGACACGCGGCTATTTCATTTCCAAGAACTGTGACCCTTCATCTCCCACCAAACTTCACTTTTTATGAAACTTTAACCTCTTGAACTTCTTCAACCTTTTTTTTAACCGTTAAAACCTATCTAACCTCCAAACTAAAAATCAAAAGTGACAAGACAATGAATCTGAAGGTTCCTCTCCAGTGAAACGTGCTCGAGGAGAATCGAGCAGCACTACTCAAAGGTATGTGAACCTGAAGTTGGAGACTCGTATAGTCACTACTGAAAGGGAAGTAAGTTCTAAATGGGTGTTATTCAGTAAGTCTGCCCTTTTGAAAGTCTTAGAGATACAAGGATGAAAAAACTGGTTCTGTGATAATAACCGAGTATACTACCCAAATTTAGTGCATGAGTTTCATTTAAATTTGAGCATTGTATTGGATGGAGCAGAAGCTACAAGACTATCTTTAGTAGTCAAAAGGAAAAATATATATTTTTCTTCAAAGTAGTGGGATGAGTGTTTGGGAGTACCTCATAAAGGTATATATGAGGATTATTCTAGTAATATTACCCCAACCACTAAATATTTTTCATATGAACTTTCCTTGGAGATGTTGAATCGCAATTCTGAATCCAGAAGAATAACAGCTGCTCAGTTGGATGGGGAAAGTAGAATTTTGTTTAAGTTTATTCAGCACCAAATTTGTCCCAGAAAGGGTGATTTTGCTGCTGGTAAGTATCAGGATGTGTTCCTGTTGTTTTTGTTTCTAAATGATAAAAATATTAACTTGTGTAGATATATTACTGTCCATATGGCTGAGATGGTAAATTCATACAAGAAAGGTACAACCTTGTTCTACTCTAAGAAAATATCTGCTATGTTAAAGTTTTTGGACTGTGATGAAGATGGAGATGAGTGAATATCATCGAGTAGTATCTTTTGTATCAATAATGATATCTGCAAAAGAATTAAAATCAACTAGAATCCATGGAAAAAGGCATGGGTTGATGATGAAGATAAGTTGTATGACTCCTTCAATCCTTATGACCACCCTAAGAGACCAAAGGGGATGAGAGATCCCAGTTTAAAGCATGATGAGGAAGTTGTCTACTCTGATGAAGAAGAAGAAACAGAAGTTCCTAAAGAAACTGGAGAGTTCAGTAAGAAGGGAACAGGGGAAGTTGAGGCTGATGATGATGTGGATACCGAAAAGGAACCGGCGTCACCTCCTGATGACAGGAGTGATCCTGATATAGTAAGTCCTAATAAGAGAATGGATTTTGGACCAGCAAGTCCACCTCTTGAGTTACCTGAGAAAGAAACTCTTCTAGGGGATGAAGAAGAAGCTGATACTGAAGTATCAAATTCTGTTCAGTATGAATCCAGTAATAAAGACAGTTCCAATGAGACTTCAGTAGGTAATAATGGTAATGGTGATGATGATGATAATAATGATAATGGTGGTGGTGATGATGATAATGATGGTGGTGGTGGTGATGATGCTGATACTCAACCAGAAGATGGTCAATATGTGATCCGAGCTGATCCACAACCCCAACTAGTTGAAGAAGAAACTGTTCCTGGGGATGAAAGAATAGTACAGTCAGTGTTAGATGTAGATGGTTAAGGTTATCATGAAAATTCTAGTAAAGAATATTTTGTAAATCCTAAGTAAACCTTTTGTAAGGATGAATGGGAAGAACATCTAGGTTTTGAAGTTTTGGGTCTAGATTATTTAGAGGAAGATGAAGAAGAATTGAAAAAAGTAAGGGCAAGCCTTTTTGTTAAGACTAGACTAGCTGCTGAGTCTGTGCGAATGGGAGCAGAAAGATCTGTTCCTTCAGTTTCTAGATCTTATTTGGACAAATTTAAAGATGATTTTCTCCATGCTGTTAGAGAGACAATAAAATAGGAATTATCTCATGCTCCTACTTCTGCTCCTGTGAATTTATCTAAGGATGCTATGGATTCTTTAACACAAACAGAGGTAAGTATTATTAAGCCTGACCTCTGCAATACTGGTGAGATGATTAGCAGTCATATTACCTATCTAAATCAAGTACTCAAGGATTTAGGCAATGACTTATTTTCTCTGTCATGTGAGTTTAGATCAACCATCACTGGTATGATGGAAGTGTTGAAAAATCTAATAAAACATCTAAAGAAGTCTGATTTGATAAAGTTGAAGGCTGAGATAACTCAGATTGTTGCTCAAGATAGATCCTAAAAAGTGACCAAGATTACTGTACATGAGATTAATGCCTTGAAGGATGTTATAAAAGAAGATTTAGCAGCTCTTGGATAGATTCTAGACATGGACTATTTGAAAAAGATGAAAGAAAATAGTGATCATATTCACAAAATAGTGAAGCTTTATTCGGCTGATGCTACTCAGGATCAGAAAGAGATCAAGGAAAAGTTGGACCACTATTTCTCTAAAATCTATACCAAGCGTGAGTTGAACCATTAGTTTAAAGTCTTGTCTTGGAGTTTGAGGCTTCCTTCAGTCACTCAAGCCTTTAAAGCTCAGGTCCAGTAGTTGAAATATTTTACTCCTGCTCTGGAGAGCTGCATGAAGAATAAGGATCATTTTGAGAAGTCCATGAAATATGGTGGTGAAGTTATTCAGGATTTTATCAATCTTCTCAAACCATATCTTCATGTTCAAGATAAGGCAATTTTTTTCATACTGTTGAGCCTCTCATTCCATCCAGTGTAGCTCCGGGTCAGTTGTTAGTTTCTCAGGATCTCTCCAATATTTGGAAAGTTATCCAACATCTGCCTTCTGGAAGATCTTCTACTCAACCATAAGTGACCATAGCACCCACTATGCTACCAGCCCAAGTTGTGCTACCTCCTCTCTCCATCTGGCCAGATCAACCTTCCACCAAACCACCCTCTGGCCCATCCATTCCTCCATCTGCTAAAGGAAAATATCCTCTGCATCCCAAGAAGTAGTTGTGCCTATCATTTTTGATAGTTTGTATTTTTTGTGTTTCTATTCATTGTATTTTTTTTCTTTTTTATTCAGTGGTTATTTCAATGGACTTTTCTTCTTCTTGCTCTTTCTGCGCTTTTTTTTCTTCTCTTTTTGATAATCCCGAAGAAAGAGAAATAAATGATGCCTAACTGATGCCTACTTATCTACATATATACATAGATAAAGGGGATAACCGAATATATTTACCAAGGGGGAGAAATTCCTACTTATA
The DNA here is from genome assembly GCA_963277665.1 of Viscum album. Classification (NCBI taxonomy): domain Eukaryota; kingdom Viridiplantae; phylum Streptophyta; class Magnoliopsida; order Santalales; family Viscaceae; genus Viscum; species Viscum album. The sequence goes on along the minus strand of OY728142.1, from coordinate 1,812,989,073 downwards.
TAAATGCATACATAAATAACAAGCTTTATATATAAAGGGGAAATCTCTGTAATCTGATGTTATGTTGATATACTCTCACTTTGTTTATGATCTGATGCTTTCTCTGATGACATGTTTGTCTTTGGTTATATACTCTGTTACATAGGGGGAGCATACTTCATATTATATCCTATCCTCCATCTTCATTTATGCCATAGATTTGTGATTATCAAAAAGGGGAATATTATTGAACCCTCTGTGAGATGGTTATTTTAATAATCACAAATCTTTGTTATTTTGGTTTCTAATTCAATATAGTCAAATGGTTCATTCTGTTATGAATGTGTTTACCATGATTAATCATATCTATATATGTTTATCTATGAGTATTTATGGTTTACTATTGACCTGGAAGTGTTCTGGATTAAACAGACATTTTGTGAGAATTTCATGTTTTTGACTCACCGTTGGTTATTTTCTTAATTCACTGGTGAGAATGGTCGCACCGATGAAGAATGGTTGCACTGATGAGAATGGTCACACCGATGAAGAATGGTTGCACCGATGAATAACGGTTTCACTGATGAGAATGGTCGCACCGATGAAGAATGGTTTCACCGATGAAGAACGGTTGCACTAATGAGAACGGTCACACCAATGAAGAATGGTTGAACCAATGAAGAACGGTTGCACTGATGAGAACGGTCACACCGATGAAGAACGGTTTCACTAATGATAACCGTCGCACACATCGATGAGAATAGTGACACCAATGAGAATTTTTTAGAACGATCTTACCAATGCCGATGTTGATCAAATGAGCTACTGAAGCTGATGCTGATCAAATGAGCTACCAAAACCGATGCTGATAAAATGAGCTACCGAAACCAATGCTAATTAAATGAGCTACTGACGCTGATGCTGACCACATGACCTACCGATCTCATGACTCACTGATAGTCATGAAAACTATTTGAATTTCTATTAACTCTTATTTAATTCAAACGGTCATATTTTCTTAGTTTAATGCACCTGATATTAATTAATATTGGTTGTTGGGTGTCATGAAACTGTACCTCGTACCTGTAAAAATGTAATCATTCTTTTTTCTAGATATTAAGGAATAAAAAAGGAAGATCTTCAATGAAAAAGCAGGGTTCTCAGCAAAAATAAATACACGCAAGAATTGAAAAGTGCACGAGTGTGAAGACTTGCAAAAGAGGAAGAACTTCCAGAACACCTGTGAAAAAACCAGAGAGCTTCAAGCTGATCATTAACCTGGAACATACACTCAAGAAGTTGTTGTGCCTGACTGAAGATCATATGCACAAGTCTGAGTAGTTGTAGCTGAGAAGAAAAACGATACTCTTTTTTGTGTCATCCTCAGTAGAAAGGACTTGAATTCCATCTGCAACCTCAAAACGAGTCCAGAGCTCATCTTCAATTACACAGAGCATTCTGAACTCTTTTATTTCCTTTATTCTATCCCTTTGCTTAAAATTCTGAGCAGTGTGTGTGCATATATATATTTTATATACACACTGAATCCTGAACTGAACTGGAGGATACTAAATCCTCACACCAAACTTTCTACACTTTCTTGTATCCCACTGTGAGTTTTGGAAGAGGTCAAGTGTGACCTAAACAGCCTGAGAGCTGTTGCTATTGTTTTTCCCACGTAGAACTGTGGTAGAGGTCTAAGGATCTGGACAGTCTGAGTACTGTTGTGAAACCTTGATCCAAGGTGTGGATCATAGTTTATATAAATTGTTTTAGAGGACTAAGTCTCAGCTTGAGACCGAACCTCTTGTTTTAAAAACTGTTGTGCTTATTTATTTGGTTTTACACTATATCTTATTTTCTGCTGCCAAGTACTTTGAAATAAAAATCTATTTTAAAGTTACTCTGATAGTTAAACTAGAAAGTGTTTATAACTTTTTTCGACCAGTAATTTAGTTTCAAAAGGTAAGTAATCTTTAGATTAAGTTAACTGAGAAATAATCAATCTCTTGAGAAACTAATTGAAAACTTACAATCTTTATAAATTCACTACATTTTAGCTTGTTTTTTTAATTTGGGGGATTTTAATAGAAATCCTTTTTTAACAGAAATTTTAATTAGAACTCAATTCACCCCCCCCCCCTCTTGAGTATCCACTCCGACCAACAATTTGGTTAGGAAGACGGGTAAAATAGATTAAGGATTACAATTACAAAATTCACTATCATTTGGGTGAATCACAAAAGGTAGTTTATTCATTTATTCAAAATGATAATTCATCATTAACTATGCTATGTTTTAAATGTGATATTTTAGTTAATGCTTTAACAAATATAGGTCCACAAATTGTGTATGTATTAACCCCTTCTATTTTGGACCTAGAATAAGTGTATTCATATTTGAGATCAATAATTAAGGAGTCTTATAGGGTAGAATGTGGATTTAAAAAAATTATGATCGGTTATGAAGGTTAAGTTTCTTAAGTTTAATGATGAGGAATAAGGTTTCATCATATTTGGAAAGAGGTTATATGTTCTAAGTAGTTATGAGTTGAAGAAGGATTTTTTGATTAAAGCTTAGATATCTTCATTTTTTCTTCCTAGAAGTACTAATATGTATATATATCTTCAATAATAGTTTTATTGGGAAGTTATAAAGAAGGGTATAACTAATTTTAACATGAAATGTTTGAATTTTAAAGAGGTCAAATCTGAATGAAAACTACAAAAAGAGATGTGTTAGCCTTTTCCATCTACAAAATGGAAGTGGGGGAACATATGCATGAATTCCATGGTGGTATTACCAAATACATCTAAAATTAATAATGATATTTGGGTTATTATTGATCTTTTGACTAAATATATGAATTTTTTTCCTATTCAAGATATTAAGTCTTTGGATGAACTTTATATACTTTATTTTATGGATATAACCATCTTACATGTATTTCCCCTCTCTATTGTATATTAAAATTATCCAAAATTTACATCAAACTTTTATAAAGGACTTCAAAAGTTGATGGGTACTGAATTAAATTTTAGTAATACTTTTTATCCTAAATCTTATGGATAGTAAGGGCATACAATTCAGAATTTATAGGATATTATTTAAAAATATCATTAGATCATCATGGAAGTTGTTATCAATGTATATCTTTAGGTGAATTTTTTATAATAGAATTATTTACTCTAGAATTATAATGGAATGTTTTGAGGAATTATATAGAAAGCGGTGCAGGACTCTAGCATATTGGGATGAATTTAGTGAGAGAAATTTTTTTGTTCCAAAATAGTTAGAATATATAGTTGAGTAGGTAAAATTATTTAGCAGCACATGAGGTTATCATAGAATAGAAAAAAGACTTATATAGATAACTAGATGAAAGACCTTTAATTTTAGGTTGGTGACCATGACTTTCTAAAAATGTAACTTTAGAAAAGTGTAGTTCGTTTCTGTTAAAAATGGAACGTTCAGCCCACAATTCAGTATAACCTAGTAAATTCTTCAGAAAGTGGGATCATTTTATTTTTGGGTAGCCTCATATCTAATTTTATCTTATTTAGATTATTTGTTTCATGTTTCATTTCTAAGGAAGTATATACCTGAAGCATATCATGTTTTGAACCCTGAAGTGGAATAGTTATAGGATATTTATCTTCTATAAGAATAATAGATAATATTATTGATAATAAATATAAAGTTTAGTGAAATAAGTAAATTCACCTAGTATAATTTTTATTGAGAAACTGTATGATTGAAGAAGAAACATTGTAATCGGAAAAAGTTATGAGGGAAAAATACCCTCACTTATTTAAGTAACGAATAAAATAATGGGGGAATTATTTCTCAGAGGGGGATTAATGATAAAACAAAATAATTCTAATAATAAATAAATTTCATATCTTATTAATTCTTAAAACTTATTTTATTGATCCATATATAATATGATAATTTTATATTATTTCTTAGTCCAAAAAGAAATGGTTTTATTCTAGCTGAAATGTTTTCTATAAAATATATAGTTTTATTTAAAAATAAAATTTCAAAATTTTAGAGTTTTAAAATGAAAAAATAAAATTTATTTATTTATTCATTATATCGAAATTATGGTAGGTTTAATTTTTTAGATTTTTCAGAAAAGATTAATTTTTGAGTGAATAGTGGAGAATATCTTTTTTATAAAAAAAATAGCCATTTCATTTAAAGTAATTGAAAATTACCATTTGGATATGAATTTTTATAAAGTAAAATAAGTCCCCTTTCATTAAAAATAATACAAATAATTATATATGAAATATTATTATCTTTTATTTTGGTCTGAAATCATTTTTAGGCTTAAAAATAACATTTTACTAAAAAATATTTTCATTTTCATTTTGAAGACATATTTTGAAATTAATTTTTTCAATAATAAAAATTGAATATTTAAAATTTTATATCATATTTGTATCCCAAACTTTTAAATTTTATAAATTTTACAATTTCATGTTTTGATATAATGAATACATACCATTGTAAAACATTATCACACTTGTAAAGATTAAAAGGTTTTAATGAGGGGTTAAACTAAGAGATATGACATAAAATATCTCAAAAACATAGATAAATGTTATTTTTTCAGCTTATTTATCTGTTAGCCTATATTTTCTTCAAAATACGAAAAATTGGATCCAATTTACCATTATAAATACATTTATTGTATTTTAAAGTTTAAATAATTTACAAGATTTTCACTCCCCTCACTTATAAAACAGTACCTACTCGCCTCACTTATTCACACATTTGATCCAATTATCTTATACAATTCCAATAGAAAACACTTCCAAAATATCCTCCCCACATCATAGATTTTGTTTCCTCAAAATACCAATCCTATAAGGCATAAGGCGTAATCCAAAGGTCTGAGGAGAAGGTATAAGTCCCCATTGACCTATTTCAAGTTTATTTCTTCTTATAAATCCTTAAAAATATTTTATTAAAACTAAAAAATTGTTATATAAGTACCTTTTATTTACTAAAATGTTATTATATTTATGAAATTAATCTTTTCTATCTCTTTCTGATCCCATGGGAAATGAAAACATCACTTGTATGTATGCATGGACTACCACCTCCACGAAGTGATGTGTTTAACTTTCCATCACTTACTCACATAGATGGTTAAAAAACATAATTAAGGAATATTTAATATTTTTATTATATTATTATGGTTTTTAAAAAATAATATGTTACATACATTCTTACCCATTTTGTCTGTTCGAAAATGATAATGTCGCACATGTGTGTGGGTGGAATACCACCTTCACAAAGAGTTGCGATTCATTTTTTGTTCTTGCCTTAAATGTTTTGTCATATGGATGGAAATAATGAACAAATATAACATATATAAAATATTTTTAATTACATAAAATTAAAATATTATATACCATTTTTATTTTACATCTAGTAGAAAAATAGAATCGCCACAACTATACATGTGCAGACTACAACATCCATGCTGAGACCTATTTAATTTTCCACATCCACCGTCCATGGATGATTCTCAAAAAAAATTAATGTATAAAAATAATAATTTTTTCAATATTAAAATATTTTATATGATGTAACCATGATACATTTTACCTTCTTCAACCTACTAAATTTGTTTTGAACTTTTAATTGAACATCTTCAAAACATCCAATGTAATCTTATCCATTTTAGTAACTAAATAAAACATGGTAACAAATAAAATATATGGGGAAATTGTAATAAGATGAATATTAAAAAATTTATAAAAATTATAAAACTAATATATTTTTACTAATCAAGAGTTTATACATACAAATGAAATGATTCGGGACTCTAGTTGAGGGTCTTTATTTTAAAATTTTGGTTTTAATTTTTCCTTTCCAAATCATTTTATTCCATTTAGAAGTTCCTTTAACTGTTTCAATAATAATCTTATTTTTTATTAGAAGGTTTTTAAAATTAATTTACAACTATTTTTTTTTCATTAAAAATGATTGAAAATTTATCTTTTTAATGTTTTTTGTATGGTTTATTTTTAACTATTTTTAAAAGTACAAAAATAATGTTTTTAAACATATGTGTCTTGGACTACCCCCCACCCCATCATATTTTTTATCCATTATAAATATTCTAATAAAAGTTAACATGGTTTTTGAAATAATATTATATCCCCTCTTTTCTATGAATTATTGTTTTTAAAATATTTTTATAACAAAAAAACATTATTATCATTTTTATAAGATAAATAAAAGTTTTATTGTTTATGGTATTTAAAACAAAAATTAAACAAGTTATTGTTAGATTGAAAGATATACATGTTTTATTCATGCTCAAATTCTTAGAAATTTTCTATCAATGATTGGTGAGCCTGATATAGCTTCGATGATGGGTGAGCCTAGTATAGTTATCCAATATATTGGGTAAAGTGAAAGATTTTACTAGTGATATGTTACTCTTATGAGATGTATGAATTATATGGTTAGGTGATTAAATTATACAGGTGAATGTGAGGATAAGGTCTCAAGGTACCAACAAGATATTCTTGAAATGTTTTGTAAAATAAATCTTTTGATTTCAAAATGTATGAAAATGAGATAATATTTTTTAAGAAAATTTTATGCCCTTTCAAAAACCGTTAAATGATTGATTTTCAAGGAATGGTATTCAGTAGATTTCATGTTTTCCAAGAAACCCTTATGATTATGATTTTTCATTTATTATTTCATATGAATTTATTTATTAAATATATTGAGAAATTAAGTTATTGGAATTGAAAATTAAATTAAAATTTGAGCTCAAATGTTTATAATGAAAAAGGAAAAGATTTTAATGAATTTTTCAAGCATACAAGTGGATTATTGGGTTTTTTATTTTGTCTCCCTTAATAAGCTTTTTTTCTCATCCCATGTTTTAAAATGTTTTTATAAATATTAAACATTATTATGAAAATTATTAAAGATGGAGTTCCAGTTATGGGAGTTAACATGAATGAAAAAATTGAGTCATTATAAAGAAAATAATTTTTTGGGAAAATGGAAATTATGTAGAAATTTCCAATTTATAATTTAACTACTTTCCTAATTGTCAAAAACTAAAAACCTAAAAATGTATTTTGTATTTAAGTGATGAAATATACACCATAAATCATGTAATTTATGTAATATATTTGGGTGGTTTGTTATACATCTAGACTAATAATGATTTTTTATATTTAACATGATTCCATAGCTTTTTAATTTTTTTACACATTCAAAAATAACCTTACCATGACTAGATTCATCAAAATTATAAATGGCATGATTAAGTTAATCCTATTAATTTCTAGTAATTATTACAAATTTTTTCATGTAAAATCCTTCAACTTCCTTAATATTTACACCACATTTTATTTCAAAGTTGGGTTTATTTTAAATAAGATTCACATCAATAGAAATTTATCAACTTATGTTTCTATTTTTCAAGAACACCACTGTAGTTTGGTGAATAACCCATGAATACTCCTTCCTTATATTTTTCATCAAACATTCCAAAAAGATATTTTTTATCTTCATTAAAAATATACTCAGAAAATCATTGATGTACTTTATTATAGGTTTATTCTTGTTTCTCATTTCATACGGAATCATATTTGATTCCAACCTTAATAAAAATTTATTATAAATATTTATATCTATATGTAAATAATATCTCTAGAATAAATTTTATATAACCAATTTAGTAAGAATAATTATTCACATAATAACTAATCTTCTATTATTTCTCTCTATAACTGTATTTTATTGGGGTTTATAAGGAGAAATAAATAGTTGTTTAATACAATGTTTCAAAATATATGATCCAAAAAAATTCTAGTGAATTAATTTATGTTATCAATTATAATCATTATAATATATACTCCCAATTCATTAACACATTACCTTATTAATATTTTAAACATATATATAGTTATATTTTTTCTTTAAAAACATCGCATTAGTCATATTTGTAAAATCATTAGTTAACGTAATAAATGAAAGATAACACATAGTGGATTGATGTATTAGTATCCCACAAAAACTATAGTTTATAAGTTTGAGTGGAATGGTGGACTTAATGTCCACCCTTTTGTTACTTTTATGTACTATATTCCCCTTTTGATATGTTTCACTAATAGCCTCTCCTTATCTCTTGAATCGTGGAAATCATCACACCACAAATTCCTTTAAGATTATTCTCATAATATTTTGTCTTGGATGTATAAGTATTATATGACACAAATTAATTTCTATATATATACTCTAATAATAGGATTTATTAGGGTCCCTAATTTGAAACATGGAATAACTAATTCTTTCTCCATCAATGATGATTATTCCATATTTTAGGAACTTTATGAAAGAAGTATTATACCTGAAAATAACTTAATTAAATTCATAAAAAAGTTGAATAACAATCAAACAAGTTCCATTTTATCCCTTCCAAAAATAATAATTCCTTCTATTTCAATTTCCAATCCCTAATCTCAGCTATAGAAATTCATTTAATTTTCAAGGAAATTTCATTCCCAAATATAGTTGAACCTCCATTAAGATCCATCATATTCTTCAAAAATTTTGTGCCAAATATCATGTGGGATAAACAAACACTATCCAGAATCCCGGACTTATTCATTTTTTATGATTTTAAAGCCACCTAAACTATATGTGATTTTTCAAACTTATTCCCCTTATAATTTTTTTAAAATACAGTAGCTTTTAGAGATTGTCATATTAGTTTTTTTATAAAATTTTTAGAATAATTTCAGAGTTGATCACATATTCCAAAAAAATCTTTTAGACAATCAAACCTTTTTTGAGTGGTCATATTTGATGGGGTTTCTCTCAATAATTTATTATTAAAAATGTTGTTTCCCCTCTTCATGGAATTTATTATTTTTTGGCCAACGTTGATCTGTCTCAATTATTTTACACACCAAGGGAATTATATATTACACCAAAAACTATAGGCTTAATTCCCAAACGTTCTACAACAAGAATAATAACCTTTGAACTTTAGTCTTCCACAATAATATGAATCTTATTTCATAAATTTCTATTACTATCGAAGTTCATTATGAGATTCCTTTTTTCCTTCGACTAAGAGAATAGTCTCTCCACATAGTGCCTCTAAATATCCTTGAAATAGGAGTGAGTTTCTCATAAACCCATACAATCCCAGTTTTAGTTTTTGAACTAACACTATTAGTTGAAAAATATTTACTATCTTTATAAAAAACATGTTTAATTTGTTCCTTTTTCTCCAAGATAAATTTATCAAAAATTAGTGATGATTTAGATTTAAATTCAAAAACTTTGTTGACATACTCATGTATCATCATCAGATTGTTTTATGATTTGAGACACATTGATTATGTCTTACTTAAATCTTATTATTTTAAAACAAGTTCTTCATCATTCACATTCAACATCTTATATTGTTATATAATTTTCAACATGAGATTTTTAATTTCTTCAATTTAACAATCTTTAATTATGTAAAATTATCCTTCACCTTCCTTTATATTCTCAACCTCCTTATTTATTAGCCATATTTCTCTTATGAATTGAGTTTTTTATCAAGTAATTATTCAAGTTCAGCATTAATGTAACGCCCAAACCCCACAAGCCTAGAGTCGATGCATTATTTTAATATATTGTCATGATTACAATGAATCAAGTTCTAAATGACCATTCAGTTTAGTAGTCTTGGAAAATAGATTACATACATGAACGTTACATTACACATTCAAAAAATTAAACAATACATAAATTATCCCTTTAGAAGGCCATTAAACCCTGAGATTAACCCTACATATCAATCATAATACACTTCTTGGAATCTTGGGAAAATAAAACATAAGAAAGGGGTGACCTAAGATACTCAATGTGGGTGAATAATTTAGCGGAAGCTTTAAAATTTTAAGGCAATATGTGTAATAAAAACAACATTCCTTTTAAACATAAACTTGAACATAATATGGAACAAATAAATAAAACATTACCATATAAACATGAACATGGATATTCTACTAGTTAAATAATCACATGTAATAACTAATTTCATAATTAGGGAATGCCTAACGTCAGAAATCATAACCACATAGTCAAGGCCTCAATCCAAGACTACATATAAAAATTTTGTCAAGGCCTTGTGTGAAGACACTAGTTTGTCTCATGAGACCAACAAATGCATCGATAAGCTATAGCGGACTCCACCCATCACTTACTAAGTCCACTGCATTCCTCATATGAAAATGTTGAAACATAACAGAAATATTTTCATTTAAACTTGCATACAAAATGTCAATACATTAACCATAAACCATGAATGGTATAAAAATAGAACATCCACAGTAAAACATGTCATAACTCATTCAATATAATATGGTATATTATATCATAATAAATCATCTTCAATCAAGAATAATATCCAGTAAAGGATGTTGACATAGTGGAAAATGATCGGTAAAATTCTTTGAGAGAAATACCCCTTTTTATGGAATTGTTTAAAAGTGTCAAAATTTATAAAGGAGGTTATTTAAAAGATATTTTTGAATAAAATTTTCCCATACAACTTTGTAACTCTTTAAAACAATTATCATTTCAAAACATTCATGTGCGTATAAATAAATCCGTGAAATCATTTTGAAAACATGGACATTAATTAAAAGGATTTAGAAAGATAAATCTTTAAAACATTTAAAATGGTGATCTAGATAAATATACCCTCCCATAAAACCTTAAAATATTCCTTTTTAAAACATTTTTATAAAATATGGGTATCGATGATAAATATTTCCTAGAAAATACTTACACATAAACAATCTCGGATAATAATGAGATTGAGGAAAAAACTCTTACCTTGCACTTTCCTTTGATCGAGGGTACGTTTAACCTCTCTTATAATGACCAAAGTATGTTATTAAATTATAATAGAACCATATTAATATTTATCATATCATACATGATTCATTTATGAATTTATACAATCCATTTAATAATGATTTCCATGTTAAATTAACATTTCGAGTAATAATCACTTTCTTTATTGTAAGTGTTTTAACTAGTTATTCTTGATCGTATCACTTGTTTCATGATTTAATTGCTTCCAGAATATAAAACATTATTTTTATATCATATATATTCAAAATATAAATATGTATAATTAATACATATATGAAATGTAAACCACCGTTTATGGAGACGGTAGTTCATACGTACGCATAAACGTTGTTTCTGTTTTCATATCATATTGAATGGAAGTAAATGAATGAGATAAATGTAAATATATATATATATACATATATATATATTTCTAGTATCATTATTATTTCATATATTACATACTTATTAATAATATTTATTTTTATAATCATCATTAAATGGTGAACGTGGAAATGAATCTCATCATGTCGTGGAGACGGTAAGTCGTACATACACACGAGCAATGATATCATTTCCTTAATGATTAAAAGGTGTGGAATTGGATGGTATATTAATTATAAAGAAACATTATAATGTTATTTTCATTATTTATATACATATTACTCATCATTATATCTATCCAAATAACATAGTTTTGAATAACAAATTACACCATGAAGTGGAGACGGTAAGTCGTACGTACGCACGCATGGTGACTTTATCACTCATAGGATGGATAGAATAATTAATATGGGTGTACCATATTTATAATAATATCACAGTATGTGGAAGGTACTGGATTTATTATTTTGGTATGGAAAAACAAAGAAAGAGAAAGTGGAAGAAGAAAAGAACTTTGAAAGAGGTGATGAAATAATTACCTCTTCTTTGGGTGTTTCCTTTTAATTTGAACAAAAGGGATCCTTAGGTTGGATTTATGTTCAATGTAAGTCCTCCTAGTAGAATTGAGGGATGTTGGGAGGAGATTTAGGCAGGTTTTGGCCAAGAAAAATGAAAATGGAGGAGTGATATTAAGAAAAGGGTAAGTACCCTTTTATAAGAGAGGTGAGGGGTACCTTAGGAAAATATTGAAATATTATTTTATAATAAAATAATTTTCTGTTTATAATGGCTAAAAATTCATTTATTTATATGATAAGGAGGATATGGGTCGAAATACTTTCAAAAAATAGGTTTTAGACATGTTTAGGTCACTATATTAACCTAATATTTTAGATTTTACTCTTAGTTAAATAGTTTAACTTTTACCGTGTCTTCTTGTATTTTTACACTATATGGTCATTAAACATACTATAAACTCCCAAAATAACCTAAATTGGTTCATTAATGACATATATAACATTATTTAAGTCATTTTTACGAACATTATATTTTTTTTGGAATATTATAATATTTTGTTTTAAAAACTCTTTTATGTCAATTTTGACACTATTTAGTATTTGGTTTTTGTGAAAGTCATCAAAACTTGATTACTTAGAAAAAAAAATTTAATAAACCCTAACATTTATAATTCCCCTAGAAAATTCTTTTATGTCATAAAAACTTTGAAATTATATTTATTTTAATATTTATAATACCATTTATTTGATTCTTTCATTAATAAGGTAATTACTGCATCATCATTGTGTCAAAAATAAATTTTATTATTTAATGTCTAAAAATTATAAATAAAATACCATTATTTTGGAAATATTTTTATATTTATAATGAATATTTATAGTTGAATATATCTTATTGGTAACCCTATATTAAAAATGTTTTAGTTATTGAACTTTGAATTTAACACTTATAACTCTTCTTTAAATAAAATAATAATAAATGTCATAATCTAATCCAAGTGGACCAAAAGGATTATATTTTATTCCTAAGGTTGTTTTAGGTTGAGTTACACTTATCCAATTGAATTAATACTTGTGTTAGGGTAATTATAATATCATTTTTACCTTTAATTACCCTATTTATTTTTAACCATGGTAAATAAAAGTCAAAAGTTATTATTCACCAAAAATTATTTTCATCTTATTTAACCACATTTTACTTGATGATGTCAACCGTATCACTTGGAGTTTTTAAAATCAACTCACAGAAGTGTTAAAATTAAGTTTTATGCAAATTTGAAAATTCTTCTAGAAGGTGGGTAAAAGATGGTAAAAAGTTCAATAAAATTTTACACATCTAATTTTATTATAAAAATGACCCAAATTAATTACATTGAACTAATATAGGTATTATATATCTATTTTTAAATAAAATAAATTTAAATAAAATAAATAATTTTTGAAATAAAAAGTCGGTTTTAAACAATAACACATTGTTTTTTTACTATTCATTAAAATCTGAAAGTTTTCATAAAAATAACAAAAACTCACCTTAAGATAATTTTGATATTATGAATTCAAAAATTATTTCTATTTTACCAAATTCGAAACATATAAGTTTCATTTATTAAATTAAAATTAAATCCCGTTGTCGAAACCAAAAAGTGGGGTTTTAAAAAGTAAAAACTATTAAAAGATTGGCAAGATTTTATGTAAAATTTAAATGTGAAATTACTTATAATGACCAAAATTTTATTAAATAATAAAAATATAATCTAATTATAGTTCAAAACCATTCTAATTTATAATTTAACACTATAAATTATTTTGATTAAAAAAGTTGTTTTCAATTAAAATTTTGCATCTTTCACTATTCATCAAAATATGAAAGTTATCATAAAAACACCAAAAATTTATCAAAAATAAATTTTTATGTCCTATAAGAATTTTATTTTGTCAAATTTAATTTAAAAGGGTCAAATATTTCATTTAAAAAAAGGTTCACCGTTAATAGGCTGTAAAATTTCATTTTTTTAAAAATACTTCCTTTATTTGAAAAAGTGAATTTGTTCTTATATTATGTCTAATAAACACATAATATGGATATTAAAATTATATAGAGTATATAAGATTCAAAATTCAGTTAATATTATTCATAACTGCTTTTTGAACGGCAAGTTTGGTAAGTTACGGTGTGCTTGAACTAGTGTATTGTGTAGCACAAGCTATTAAATTACTTTAATGAGATAACATACTATGAAATCTTGGGTTGTTACATTCTCTACTCCTTCAATAAATTGTTTCCTCGCAATTTGAAAAAAAAATCGAAAATAAAAGTCTAAAAATAGAAAAATACCTTTTTGGAAAACCCACATCCGAAATTGGGTTAACAAAATTTAGTATTAATAAGATGGAAATGGAAATGAAAAAATCACCACCAAATTATGGTCTCAATTAGGAGAACATTGGGAGAAATTAGAGACACATAATTTGAGGGAAAACCTAAATATTTATAGGGAGTGATTGAGGTCAACAATCACAAACAAGTTTTAAATTAAGGGCCTCAAAGCCATCAATCTATGATGATTTAAAATATCATCGGTTCAACAAAACATAAGGTATTAGAATAACACATTTTTGGTTGTAAAATACCTTACCTAAAGTTTAAGAATTAATTTATTCATAGAATAAGAGGGAAAAATATACGTGACTAGTAGATTTTTATCCTTCGACTAATTCTTACCAAAAACTCATCTTTCACTCCAAAAGATAATAGAAACCAAAAATATTTTATTTATCCTAATCATACAGGATTCCAAAAATAAGGAATTTATAATTAATTTGTCAAACTATTTAAAAAAATACATCACACAAACCAGCACATCACGTAGACCAGTGGTAGGTGATGCACCCTTGTCACCCTTCGGTTGTGGGTTCAAGTCTCGCGGCCTTGCTGGATGCGCCGGGTTGTCGCCCAACCTCCAAGTTGTACTTTTTATAACAATCCAAAAATAATATTAAGAAATTATTTAACCTTAATAATAGTATATAATGTCAAACTTAATCCATTTCAACCTTTATGCTTATGCAAAATACTTTTTTCCAAACTCACGGTTAATAATTTTATAAGGATGGTAAACATAATGAAGATCTTTGTTTTCCACGTAACAACATGTGAATACATTAATCATGTATTATTTTAAAAAATGGTAACTCCTTGAATTACCATAAAACCTTATTGATTACATTCGTTCTCCATTATTCCTTATAGAATACTTTATATACTCCTTATATCCAAAAATGTTGTATACTCAAACAAAAATGGAATAAACAAACAATTAATTAGTTTCAAAGTAGTCAAGAATATCCAATATAATTTATCCAAATCAACCATCTCTTATTCCAAAATCACTACCTCAGTATCAGGACCATATTAAGGTTTATCTTTCCTTCAACCATGTATTTTCCAAAAAAAATAAATTGATGTTGAGTCACTTTTATAGCACCATATATTCTCAAATCCTCAATGAAATAGTACTGCAGTACAGTCCTTATTTATTTCCATAATTCATATAACTGGTACATCATCGATACAACACTAAAATGACATAATTCTTTAATAAAAACATAAAAACACTTGTCATTACTCTTCATATGTGGTAGTATCATAACTTGATTATTATCTAATAGCATCATTTGGGAATACTCAGATAATTAGGACATTTATTCACATAGTGTCCTAACTCCATGGAGATGGAACATTATACATTTGAAACCTTTTTATTGCCCTTGCAATAACGTACTTGGTGTCCTTTTTCTTCACACTTATAACAAACTCTCATTCCCTTAAAGAATTTTCCAAGGTGATTCTTTCCACCATTATCACATATGGGAAAATCCTTCTTTCCCCTCTTCCCTTTATCCATCTTTCTCTCTACCATCCCTTTCTTCCCTTGCTTCCCTTCAAATCCATAGGACTTATAGAATTATTTACTTATCATGTTAACACATAATACTATTTATATATATGAAGAAAATACGTGGGAGACTATTTCCCTTCTAAATTTTGATTTAATACCATGAAATATATGATCCTTTTTACTCTTTGGATCTTGTGTATTGATGGACTTCTAATTCATTTTACTTAGATCCATTTATAAATAATGGCATACACTAGGTTAGTTGATGAATCAAAATTCATATTTCCAAACTTGTAAAATACCTAACGTAAATTGAAAAGATTATGCATATAATATATAATCATAAAAAAATGTTTTCTTTGAGGAAGTATTTACTCCTAAATCCTTCATAATGGATTGTAAAGAAAACGTGAATTATCTTAAGAATATATCCCGAGAGTATTGTAACCAAGAGTTTAGCAAGGCCCATTGTCGTGTACCAAGATACCCAGAGACAAGACTGAAACCCCTTTTCACAGTTTTCACTCCTAGTTATATCTGTGCCAGATCCACCTCTATTGCTCATATCCAGACAGGGATGTATTCCTTGGAAAATTCACAAAATCTCTACATTACCAAAATTCTTGGAAGTTCTTATATACTAATACTCAATGGTTATTTTAGGGTAATATTATCTAATCAATGTTTATCTAAATCTATTTCCAAGGTTGTTTCTAAACTTCCTCTGATAGAAACTATAATGCCTTGACCCCAGAATCCCAGAGTCGGTGCATTATTTTAATACATTAGCATGATTACAAGGAATCAAGTCCCGAAGGACCGATCAGTTTAGCAGTCTTGGAAAATATATTACATATATGAATGTTACATTACACATTCAAAGAATAAAACACAACATAAATTATCCCTTGAGAACTCCATTAATCCCCTAGTTTAACCCTGCATATCAATCAAAATACGCTTCTTGGAATCCTGGGAAAATAAAACATAAGAAAGGGGTGAGCTCAGATGGTGAGTAAGGGTAAATAATTTAGTGGAAGCTATAAACTTTTATGGAAATATGTGCAATAAAAACAATATTCATTTTAAATATAAACTTGAACATAATATAGATAAAAAAATAAAATATTACCACATAAACATGCACATTGATATTCTACTAGTTGAATAATCAAATTTAATAACTAATTTCATACTGAGGGAATGCATAACCCCGGACATCACAACCACATAGTCAAGGCCTCGTGCCAAGACAACAGATAAAAATATTGTCAAGGCCTTGGGCCAAGACACTAGTTTGTCTCATGAGACCTATCGATGCATCGAGGAGCTATAGCGGGCTCCACCCGTCACTTACTAAGTCCATTGTATTCCTCATATGAAAATTTTGAAACATAATATAAACATTTGTATTAAAACTAGCTTATGAAATGTTTATACATTAACCATAAACCATGAATAGTATAAAAATAGAACATCCACAATAAAACATGTCACAACTCATTCAATACAATATGTAAGATTGTATTATAATAAATCAACCTCAATCAAGAATAATATCCAGTAAAGGATGTTTACATAGTGGAAAATGATCAGTAAAATGATTTGAGAGAAATACCCCTTTTTCATGAAATCATTTAAAAGTCTGACAATTTCTAAATGAAGTCATTTAAAATAGATTTTTGAATCAAAGTGTCCCATACAACTTTTAAACTATTGAAAACAATTATCATTTCGAAACATTCATGTCTATATAAATAAATCCATAAAATCATTTTGAAAACATAGACATTAATTAAAAGGGGTTAGAAAGATAAATCTTTAAAACATTTAAAATGATGATCTAGTTAAATAGATATTCTATAAAATATTAAAATATTCCTTTTGAAAAAAATATGAAATATGGGTATCGATGATAAATATGACCCATTAAATACTTACACATAAATAATATCGGATAATAATGAGATTGAGGAATTAACCCTTACCTTGAACTTTCTTTTGGTCAAGGGTACATTTAACCTCCTGTATAATGACAATATTATGTTATTAAATTATACCAGAACCATATTTAAATTTATAATATTATACATGATTTATTTATGACTTTATAATAGCCATTTAATAAGGATTTCTATGTTAAATTAACATTTCGGGTAATAATCGCTTTCTTTATCGTAAGTGTTTTAACTAGTTATTCTTGATCGTATCACTTGTTTCATGATTTAATTGCTTCCATAATATAAAACATTATTTTTATATAATATATATTCATAATATAAATATGTATAATTGATAAATATATGAAATGTAAACCACCATTTATGGAGATGGTAGACAATATGTACGCATAAACGTTGTTTCCTTTTTCATATCAGATTGAATGGAAGTAAATCAATGAGATAAATGTAAATAAATACATACATATATATATATATTCAGTATCATTATTATTTCATATATTACATACTTATTAATAATATGTATTTTTATAAACAGCAATGAATGATGAACGTCGAAATGAATCTCATTGTGTCGTGGAGACGGTAATTCATACGTACACACGAGCGACGATATCATTTCCTTAATGATTAAAATGTGTGGAATTGGATGGTATATTAATTATAAAGAAACATTATCATGTTATTTTCATTATTTATATAGAAATTACTCATCATTATATCCATCCAAATAACATAGTGTTGAATAACAAATTACACCACGACATGGAGACGGTAAGTCGTACATACACATGCATGGTGACTTTATCACTCATAGGTTGGATAGAATAATGAATATGGTTGTACCATATTTATAATTAGGTCAAGGTTTGTAAAAAGTAATGGATTTATTATTTTGGTATGTAAACCACAAAGAAAGAGAAAGTGGGAAAAGAAAAGAACCTTGAAAGAGGTGATGAAACAATTATCTCTTCTTTGGGTGTTTCCTATTGATTTGAACAAAAGGGCCCCGTAGGTAGGATTTATGCTCAAGGTAAGGACTCTAGGTAGAATTAAGGTATTTTGGGAGGATATTGGGTCATGTTTTGGTCGATACAAATGGATTTTGAGAAGTGATATTAAGAGAAGGGGAAGTACCCTTTTATAAGAGATGTGAGGGGCACCTCAGAGAAAGATTGAAATATTATTTTACAATAAAATAATTTTCTGTAAATAATGGATCAAAATTGATTTATTCCAAATATAAGGTGGTTATGGGTCGAAATCCTCTCAATAAATATGTTTTATACATTTTTAGTTCACCATATTAACCTTATCTTTTAGATTTAACTCTTAGTTAAATAGTTTACCTTTTACAGTGTCTTCATGTATTCTTACACTATATGGTTAATAAACTTACTATAAACCTCCAAAATAACCTAAAGTGGTTCATTAATGACATATATAACATTATTTTAAGTCCTTTTTCCAAACCTTAGATTTTTAGGAATATTATATAATTTAATAATATAATATTTTTTTTAAAAACTCATTTATTTCAATTTTGACACTATTTAGTATTTGGTTTTTGTGAAAGTTATCTCAACTTGATTACTTTGAAAAAAATACATTTAATTAACCATAACATGTCATATTCACCTAGAAAATTCGTGTATATCATAAAAACTTTGAAATTTTATTTATTTTAATATTTATAATACCATTTATTTGATTCTTTAATTAATAAGGTAATTATTGCATCATCATTGTGTCATAAATAAATTTAATTATTTAATGTCTAAAAATTATAAATAAAATATCATTATTTATGAAATCTTTTTATCTTTATAATTAATATTTTTAATCGAATTTATCTTATTCATAACCATATTTTAAAAAAAATTAGTTATTAAAATTTGAATTTAACACTTTTAACTCTTCTTTAAATAAAATAATAATAAATGTCCTAATCTAATACAAGTGAACCAAAAGGATCATATTTTATTTCTAAGGTTTTTTTGGTCTAATTACACTTATCCAATAGAATTAGTACAAGTTTCATGGTAATTATAATATCATTTTTACCTTTAATTACCCTATTTACTTTTAATCGTGGTAAATAAATATCAAAAAGTTATTATTCACCAAAAAATATTTTCATCTTATTGAACAAAATTTTACTTACTAATTTCAACTGTGTCTCTCGTATTTTTTAAATTCAACTCACAAAAGCGGTAAAATTAAGTTTTATGTAAATTTGCAAATGCTCCTAAAAGGTGGGTAAAAGACCGTAAAAAGTTCAATAAACTTTTATACATCTAATTTTATTATAAAAATAACCTCAATGAATTAAATTGAACTAATATGAGTATTATATAACTATTTTTAGTTAAAATAAATTTATATAAAAAAATAATTTTTTAAATAAAAAGTCGTTTTAAACAATAGCATAGTGTTTTTTTCACTGTTCATTAAAAATTTAAAGTTTTTAGAACAATAAAAAAATTCACCCTAAGAACATTTTTATATTAAGAATTCAAAAATGAAGTCTATTTTACCAAATTCAAAACATATAATTTTCATTTATTAATTTAAAATTAATTCCCGTTGCCAAAACCAAAAAATGGGTTTCTAAAAAGTAAAAACTTTCAAAGATTGATATGTGTTTATGTCAAATTTAAATGTGAAATTAATTATAATGACCAAAATTATATTAAATGATAAAAATATAATCTAATTATAATTCAAAACCATTCAAATGTATAATTTAACACTATAAATTATTTTGATAAAAAAAAAAGTTGTTTTCAATTAAAATTTAGCATCTTTCACTATTCATCAAAATATGAAAGGTATCAGAAAAACACAAAAAAATTATCCAAACTAAATTTTTAGATCCCACATCTAATTAAGAGGTTTATTTTGTCAAATTTAATATAAATTTGTCAAATATTTCATTTAAAAAAGATTCACCATTAATAGGCGGTAAAATTGAATTTTTTGAAAAATACTCCCTTTATCTGAAAAATTGAATTTGTTCTTATATTATGTCTAAGAAACAAATAATACGGACGATAAAATTATATAGAATATATAATATTCAAAATTCAGTTAATACTATTCATAACCTCTTTTTAAATGGCTAGTTTGGTAAGTTATAGTGTGCTCGAACTCGGTGTTGTGTGTAGAGAAAGCTATTGAATTACTTTAATGAGATAACGTACTATGAAATCTTGGGGTGTTAAATTCTCCACTCCCTTAATAAATTGCTTCCTCTCAATTTTAAATTGTTCTTCGAAAATAAAATGTTGAAAATATAAGAATACCTTTGTGGAAAACCCACATCGGAAATTGGGTTTAAAAAATAGTCTTAATAAGAGGGAAATGAAAATGAAAACGTCACCACCAAATTATGATCTCGATTAGGAGAACATTGGTGGTAATTAGATACACATAATTGGAGGTAAAACAAAAATATTTGTAGGGAGTGATTGAGGTTATCAATCACAAACAAGTGTAAATTTAAGGGCCTCAAACCCATCAATCTATGATGATTTAAAATATCATATGTTCAACAAAACATAAGGTATTTGGATAACACATTTTTGGTTTTAAGATCCCTTACCTAAATTTTAAGAATTAATTTATTCATAGAATAAGTGGAAAAAAATATACTTGACAATTATAGTTTCATCCTTCAAATAATTCCTACCAAAAACTCATCTTTCACTCTAAAAGATAATAGAATTCAAAAATATTCTATTTATCCTAATCATATAGGGTTCCAAAAATAATGAATTTATAATTCATTTGTCATACTATTTAAAAAAAATACATCACACAAACTAGCAAATCACATAGTCTTGTGGTAGGTGATGCACCCTTTTCGCCCTTCGGTTGTGGGTTTAAGTCTCGCGGCCCTGTCGGACGCGATGGGTTGTCACCCGACCTCCGGGTTGTCCTTTTTATAGCAATCCAAAAATTATCTTAATAAATGATTTAACCTTAATAATAGTATCCAATGTCAAAGTTAATCCATTCCAAATTTTATACTTATCCAAAATACTTTTGTCTAAACTCGCGGTCCAAAATTTATAAGGAAGGTAAATATAATGAAGATCTTTCTTTCCACGTAATAACATGTAATTACCTTCATCGTGTATTCTCTTAAAACATGGTAACACCCTGAATTACCATAAAACCTTATTAATTACATTCATGCTCACTTATTCCTTATAGAATATTTTATATACTCCTTATATCCAAAAATGTTTATACTCCAACAAAAATGGAATAAAAAAACAATTAATTAGTTTCAAAGTAGTCAAGAATATCCAATATAATTTATCCAAATCAACCATCTATTATTCCAAAATCACTACCTTAGTATCAGAACCATATTAAGGTTTTTCTTTCCTTCAACCATGTCTTTTCCAAAAAAAATTAACTTGGTGTTGATTCACTTTTCATAGTACCATATAATCTCAAATCCTCAATGAAATAGTATTGTAGTACAATCCTTATTTATTTCCATAATTCATATAACTGGTACATCAGCGGTACAACACTGAAATGACATAATTCTTTTATAACAACATAATAACACTAGCCATTTCTCTTCATCTGTGGTAGTCTCATAACTTTATTATTATCCAATAGCATCATTTGGGAATACTCTAATAATTGGGACATTGATTCATGTAGTGTCCCAACTCCTTGGAGATGAAGCATTGTACATTTGAAACCTTTTTCTTACCCTTTCAATCATGTACTTGGTGTCCTTTTTCTACACACTTATAAAAAACTCCCATTCCCTTCAATAATTTTCCAAGTTGATTCTTTCCACCATTATCACATATGGGAAAATCCTTATTTCCCCTCTTCCCTTTATCCATCTTTCTCTCTATCATCCTTTTCTTCCCTTGCTTACCTTCAAAGCCATACGACTCAGAGAATTCTTTACTTATCTAGTTAACACATGATATTATTTCTTCATATGATGAGAATACATGGGAGTTTATTTCCCTTATAAATTTTGGTTTAATACCATGAAAGATATGATCATTTTTACTCTTTGGATCATGCGTATTGTTGGAGTTCTAATTCCTTTTACTGGGCTCCATTTCTAAATAATAGCATACACTAGGTTACTTTATGAATCACAATGTAAATTTCCAAACTTGTAAAATACCTAACGTAAATTTAAAAGATTATGCATATAATATATAATCATAAAAAAAGTTTTCTATGAGAAATATTTACTCCTAAATCCTTCATATAATCTTGTAAAGAAAATTTGAATTATCCTAAGCATATCTCCTAGGAGTGTTGTAACCAAGAGTGAAACAAGGCATGTTGTCGTGTACAAGGATACCCTAGGTCAAGTCCAAAACTCTTTTTTGGAGTTTTCACTTTTAGGTAAATTTGTGCCAGAGTCGCCTCTACGTTCTCGTATCCAGACAGGAATGTATTTCGTGGAAAATTCACAAAATCTATACATTACCAAAATTCTAGGAAGTTCTTATTTACTAATCCTCAATGTTAATCTTATGGTAATATTATATAATCAGAGTTTATCTAAATCTATATCCAAGTTTGTTACAAAACTACCTATGATAACAACTTTAATGCCATGACCCCAGAATCCAAGAGTCGGTGCATTATTTTAATACATTGGCATGATTACAAGGAATTAAGTCTCGAAGGACAGATCAATTTAGCAATTTTGGAAAATATATTACATACATGAACGTTACATTACACATTAAAAAAATAAAACACAACAAAAATGATCCCTTGAGAATGCCATTAATCCCCTATATTATCCCTACATATCAATCATAATACACTTCTTGTAATCCTGGGAAAATAAAACATAAGAAATGGGTGAGCTCAGATGCTCAGTATGGGTAAATAATTTAGTGAAAGCTATAAACTTTTAAGGAAACATGTGTAATAAAAAGAACATTCTTTTTAAACATAAACATGAACATAATATGGAGAAAATAAATAAAACATAACCATATAAACATGCACATGGATATTCTACTAGTCGAATAATCACATGTAATAACTAATTTTATAATGAGAGAATGCCTAACGCCAAACATCATAACCATATAGTCAAGGCCTCCTGCCAAGACTACAGATAAAATTTTTGTCAAGGCCTTGTTCCAAGACACTAGTTTGTCTCATGAGACAAACCGATGCATCGAGGATCTATATCGGGATCCACCAATCACTTACTAAGTCCACTGCATTCCTAATTTGAAAATTTTGAAACATAACATAAAGATTTGTATTAAAACTTGCATACGAAATGTTAATACATTAACCATAAACCATGAATTGTATAGAAATAGAACATCTATAATAAAACATGTCATAACTCATATAATACAATATGGAAGATTGTATTATAATAAATCAACCTTAATCAAGAATAATATTCAGTAAAAGATGTTGACATAGTAGAAAATGATCGGTAAAATTCTATGTGAGAAATACCCCCTTTTTCGTGAAATCGTTTTAAAGTCTCACAATTTCTAAATGAAGTCATTTAAAATAGATTTTTGAAAAAAATTGTCTCACAAAACTTTGAAAATTTTGAAAATAATTACCATTTCAAAAAAATTATTTCTATATAAATAAATCTTTAAAATCATTTTGAAAACATGGACATTAATTAAAGGATTTAGAAAGATAAATCTTTAAAACATTTAAAATGATGATATAGTTAAATAGACCCTACCATAAAATATTAAAATATACCTTTTGAAAACATTTATATGAAATATGGTTATCTATGATAAATATGTCCCAGTAAATACTTACACATAAACAATCTCGGATAATAATGATATTGAAGAAATAACCCTTACCTTGCACTTTCCTTTGGTCGAGGGTACGTTTAACCTCATGTATAATGACCATAGTATGTTATTAAATTATACCCAAACCATATTAATATTTATTATATCATAAATGATTCGTTTATGACATTATAAAACCCATTTAATAATGATTTCCATGTTAAATTAAAATTTTGGGTAATAATCGCTTTCTTTATCGTAAGTGTTTTAACTGGTTCTTCTTGATCGTATCACTTGTTTCATGATTTAATTGCTTCATGAATATAAAAAATTATTTTTATATCATATATATTTAGAATATAAATATTTATAATTGATATATATATGAAATTTAAACCACCGTTTATGGAGATGGTAGGCCATACGTACGCATAAATGTTGTTTCTGTTTTTATATCATATTGAATGGAAGTAAATAAATGAGATAAATGTAAATACATACATATATATATATATATATATGTATATGTGTATATATATTTATATATATATTTATAGTATAATTATTATGTAATATATTACATACTTATTAATAATATTTATTTTTATAATCATCGTTGAATGGTGAACATGGGAATGAATCTCATAGTGTCGTGGAGACGGTAATCTGTATGTACACACGAGCGACGATATCATTTCCTTAATGGTTAAAATGTGTGTAATTAGATGGTATATTAATTATACAGAAACATTATCATGTTATTTTCATTATTTATATACATATTACTCATCATTATATCCATCCAAATAACATAGTGTTGAATAACAAATTACACCACGACGTGGAGACGGTAAGTCGTACGTACGCACGCATAGTGACTTTATCACTCATAGGATGGATAGAATAAGAAATATGGTTGTACTATTTTTTTAATAAGGTCACAGTATGTAGAAGGTACTGGATTTATTATTTTGGTATGGAAACAACAAAGAAATAGAAAGTGGAAGAAGAAAAGAACCTTGAAAGATGTTACGAAATAATTACCTCTTATTTGGTTTTTTTTTTATTTGAACAAAAGGGTTCCTTATGTTGGCTTTATTATAAAGGTAAGTCCTCCAGTTAGAAGTGAGTTATGTTGGAGGGAGATTTTTCCAGGGTTTTTGTGAGCCAAATGGCTTTGGAAGAGTGATATTAAGAGAAGGGGAAGTACCCTTTTATAGGAGAGGTGAGGGGCACCTTAGGAAAATATTGAAATATTATTTTATAATAAAATAATTTTTAGTTTATAATGGATCCAAATTGATTTATTTATAATATAATTTGGGTATGGGTCTAAATACTCTCAACCAATGGGTTTTAGACATGTTTAGGTCACCATATCAACCTTATTTTTATATTTAACTCTTAGTTAAATATTTTAATTTTTACTGTGTCTTCATGTATTCTTATACTATATGGTTATTAATCTTAATATAAACTTAAAAAATAACCTAAATTGGTTCATTAATGACATATATAATATTATTTAAGTCCTTTGTCCAAACCTCATATTTTTAATAATATTATATAATTTAACAGTATAATATTTTGTTTTAAAAACTCATTTATTACAATTTTTACACTCTTTAGTATTTGGTTTGTGTGAAAGTCATAAAAACTTGATAACTTCTAAAAAATACATTTAATCAACCCTAAAAAGTCATATTAACCTATAAAATTCTTTTATGTCATAAAAACTTTGAAATTATATTTATTTTAACATTTATAACACTATTTATTTTATTCTTTCATTAATAAGGTAATTACTGCATCATCATTATGTCATAAATAAGATTTATTATATAATGTCTAAAAATTATAAATAAAATAAAATTATCTATGAAATATTTTTAGCTTTATAATTAATATTTATAGTCTAATTTATCTTATGTGTATCCCTATATTAAAAATTTTTTAGTTATTAAACTTTGAATTTAAAACTATTCACTCTTCTTTAAATAAAATAATAATAAATGTCCTAATCTAATATAAGTGAACCAAAATGATCATATTTTATTCCTAAGGTTGGTTTTTGTCTAATTAAACTTATCCAATAGAAATTTTACATGTGTTAGGGTAATTATAATATCATTTTTAAATTTAATAACCCAATTTATTTTTAACCATGGTAAATAAAATTCAAAAAGTTAATATTCACCAGAAATTATTTTCATCATATTGAACCACATTTTACTTACTAATTTCAACCTTGTCTCTTAGATTTTTGAAATTCAACACATAGAAGGGGAAAAATTAAGTTTTATGAAAATTTTCAAATGCCCCTAGAAAGTGGGTAAAAGACGGTAAAAGGTTCAATAAAATTGTATACATATAATTTTATTATAAAAATGACCCCAATAAATTACATTGAACTAATATAGGTATTATATATTTATTTTGATTTAAAATAAATTTAAATAAGATAATTTTGATATTCCAAATTCAAAAATGAAGTCTATTTTACAAAATTCAAAACATATATGTTTCATTAATTAATTTAATATTAATTCTCATTGTCAAAACCTAAATGTGGGTTTTTAAAAAGTAAAAACTATCAAAATATTGACATGTGTTTATGTCAAATTTAAATGTAAAATTACTTATAATGACAAAAATTGTATTAAATGATAAAAATATAATCTAATTATACTTCAAAACCATTAAAATTTATAATTTAACACTATAAATTATTTTGATTAAGAAAGTTGTTTTCAATTAAAATTTAGCATCTTTCACTGTTCATAAAAATATGATAGTTTTCAAAAAAACACCAAATATTTATCCAGAAAATTTTTTTATGTACTACATCTAAATAAGGAGTTTATTTTGTAAAATTTAATATAAAAGTGTCAAATATTGCATTTTAAAAAGGTTCACCATTAAAAGGTGGTAAAATTGCATTTTTTGAAAAATTCTTCCTTTATCAGAAAATTTGAATTTGTTCTTATATAATGTCTAAGAAACACATAATATGGGTGTTAAAATTATATAGAGTATATAAGATTTAAAATTCAATTAATATTATTCATAACCGATTTTTTAATGGCTAGTTTGGTATGTTATGGTGTGCTCCAACTCGGTGTTGTGTGTAGTGCAAGCGACTGAATTACTTTAATGAGAAAACATACTATGAAATCTTGGGGTGTTACAATTAAATATGTGATCAGTACAAGTTTATTCACCTTATTCACCAAATACACCACTATATAAAGTTTATTAATATTTTTAAAAATTATCCATAAAGTTATAAAAAATTTAAGTAACCTATTATTCATATTGGATACTTGTAGTGGAGTGGCCTTCCTCTTATTTACTCATCATGCTTACTTTTTCCTTTTGATGACCCTCTTATTTCCTTAAATTATTTCCTTATATTTCTTAGATTTTTTACTCTATATCTTCTCCAAAAAAACAGAAATGATTCTAAAATCCATCTAACTTACTACTTTTCTTTTCTTTTACAGCTAATCAAAAAGTACCCAATTTCTCTACATTTGAAACATTTTAGTGGGATTTTAATTGTGTTCATACCTTTTACTCTTCAATTTTTTTTATACAAGATCAATTATTATCTTATAAACATTATCCTTTTCTTACTCATCTTCTGATTGACTAGATTTCTCATTTCTTCTTCCATGGTTTTAATCTTTATAAAGGATTTAAATTCTATCTCCTACTTGATATTCATCTTAAAAATCATAGATTTCATCATCTCATTGTTAAAAAGAGTATTATGTAACTCATAAATAGATGAAAAATCCCCTCCTCTAAAAGCATAAATTTTAGGATTGAACTGGTCATCGGAGTTTTTAATCGGTTTCTTGAAAATAATAGAATCATGTGTCATATATTTGAATCCTATAGTGTTATAAAAAATGCCATTAACTCTAGTAAAATAGTCATCAATAGTTTATTCATAATCTATCATCCCATATTCAAATTTTCATCTCCATATCTAAATATTATATTGATTTACTTTGATATTCCCATCAAAAAATCTGTATAGTTTATCACATATATCAAAGGTTTTAGGAAGTCTTGCCACATTTATAAAATATTTTTCTAATATGATCATATGAAATTCATTTTTATACTTACCACTAACCTCTAAGTTTCTCTTATGGGTAAACTTAATTGGAGCATCATTCTCATGTAGTGAAAATTCCATATTAATAGCATCAAAAACATCTAAACCAAGTGAAAGAATATAATGAATCATCAAATTGTTCTATCCATGATAGTTTTAAATAAAATTTATCTATACCTATATTGTTGAAAGAATTCGAATTATCTACCTTAACCATAAAGAAATAATACATAAAAGGAAACATAGAATTTATTTGATACAAATTAATGTTCTTAGGAATATGATGTATTATAAGGAAGAGGGGATGAATTAGTATTACTATTTTACATTTTCCTCCATAAATTAACAATTGTGACTTTTTTTGAATCAAGATCCACTCAAACATTAAATTAGACCATCACCCATATAAAAAAGGTAAAAGTTAACACAATTCACATTGGATTTTTTACAAGGTCAAATCTAACCATAGGTATCTACTCCTTACCATGTTCAAGTTCAGTTTGAGACATATATTTTCCAATAATATATAAATTATATAGAACAAGGAATTTATCAACATGAAAAAATTTAATATCTTGAAAATCCTAACATTATATTTTGAAATTTATTTTTCTCATAATTGGTTCTTTATACCATCAACCACTACTTTACAAAATAACAAAAAAAATGATCAAGGCCACTTTATATTTAGATTCTCATACCAAAAAAAGGTTGATATTCCTCTATTAATTTTGATTTTTTTCCAATCATGACATTCTCCCTTCTTCAAGAACAAAATATTTTGGAAATTATATCAAATTTGGATGTTTCTATTGGTCACTTATTCATGTTATTGAAAATTCAGAGCTTATACAAGATCATAACATTGGACTTTTTTTCTATTTTTGGAACTCAGTGGTTTCCAATATTATTAGGGTTTCCAAAATCTCAAATATTTTTTAAAATTTATGATCTTTTGGAACTTCCTAATCAGTATAAATGTATTGTAGAATCAATAATATTTTTATACATTCAAAATATTTTAGTAAATTGTTTTTATGATACTCATTCTTACATCAATATATTCTTTAACACTACTCGAACACATTTATAGTCATAAAAAAATGAATTTTTTATAAATACATCAATTTTGGATTTAAACATGAGTTCAAAATATTGAAACTCTCACTTACAAAACTAAAATTTATCCTGCATAAATGGTTCCAAGAATATCACATCATTAATTCATCAATTATTCTATAAAACTCAGAATCAAAAATCTTTATATAATTCAATAATCTTTACTAGAATCATGTATTAAAAATCAAATATTTATATCTTGATGTATATCCTGATATCATAAAAATTAAACTTTCAAGCTCTTAATTAGTTTGAAATATGAATCTTTATCTTATTCTAGTCTTTTAAACTTTCACATATTTCATATTACACTGTTATTCTTCTCCATCCTAAAGAATATTTATTTTTGTCATCTCAACACTTTACTGGATTGGATATCTTTAACATCATTCAAATCATTCATTAGTACCATAATTATTTTAATATTTTTTCGATTTATATATATTCAGGTTATAGTAATCAGTGACTTATATACCTTTTGGACATCCTCTATATTCTATTTTATCATATTTCATACCAACAAGTTCTACACGTTTTCTTCTAGATATTTTTCCTCACTTGATATAAAAAAACTTATAAAATATATTTGGTTCTATATTATTAGCTTTTATATTCTCTTTGAGTTGGTTTTTCATGTTAACAATATAAATATACATCTTTGGAACTTCTTAATTAATGATTAAATTATTTTTCCAACATCTTAGACCACATCTATTTTGTAAAATATTCTTTCTTTACAATATTTCACTTTTATTCTAAGAAAAACTAAATCTTTCCAAATTAGTGTGTGTCAAAAAATTTCCCAAACCACTAAGATAAATGATATTATAAAGTTTATCACGACATCACCTGATTTAATACTTTTAGATTCACCTTCCCGAATATTTCCAACTTCTTAAACAAATACCCTTTTTTGTATGTTCTTTGTTATAATTTTCATATCCTTTGAAATGTTTAGTTTACTCATATATATATTTCCTCATCTTCTGTTATCAATGGAAGCTTAAAAATTCTATATTGACTTTTCTATATTTCGGAATTCATGACTCATCTACAAAAGTTTTATCCTTATATATAAACATAACTTTTTATTCTGAAATAGGGAAAAATTATAAATATAGTATAAAGACACTTATAATTGTTGATTATGTCTAACAGTTCTTGTAACAATTCACACCACCAGGATTATTGTCTGGATTCATTCCTTTGAGACCAATAACTTCATCATAAACTATTTCTTAAAAAATATCATGAACAAATTTCATGAAAAATACAAAAAACATCAAATATTCCAAGGGTTATTTAGGACTAAAATGGTATTTAACAATGTGTTAAAAATTGTGGATTTTTCTTATCATAGGTTTGAGCGTATAGAGGAAATCATCCTCACGAGGTTTCATGTAGTTTTGGAATTATTATTCCATGTTGTGAGAATTCCATTATTTTTTCTAATTATGAGAAATTATTTTTAAATGGTTTAGTGTCTGATTTAATGGTGATTATTAATGAGATAAGTACATTTGGAGTTTAGGACTGCCAATATGAGTTTCTGTGGGTTACTGAATAGTGGATTGACGTAGGCAGGCATTACATATTAAGGATCATGAACACCAATATTGTGTGGAATTTTCTGCAAGTTTATTATGCTCATGTGATATTAGTATTAAATTGAACATGATTTTATGAAATTTCATATGTCTAAAAATGAGGTAGACTCATGTCAACCTAATATTAAATAATAATCTCATATCTTGTTAAATAGTTCATTGGAAACACATTAGAAAAATGAGTTTCAGTGGCCCACTTGTTGGATTTCATGGTGGAGTGAGTGTCTGACTTGGTTTTCTAAAATAAAAAGGTTTAAAAAACATAAATGGTATTTAAAATGGGGAATTTTTTGAAGAAAATTTTTAAACTAAATGTGGTGTTTGCAGTGGGTTGTTTTAAAGTGTAATATAAATCAAGTTAAAGGGTTTTCTTAAGAGGTTTTCAATGTGGGTCTAATTTGAAAAAAAATAGCATGTTTAAACTCTTGGGGGTGATTCCCTACTTTCTAAATGATCTGTGATTATGTTATTTATCTTAATTTATGGTATACTTTTCCAATATCTACACGAATATTATGATGCATGATAGCATAGGAATTGTATGTAAAACCTTCTATTGGGTTATAGTTTACTTAAATTGGGATCATATGGCTAGGGATTCTTGATATTTGTTGTCCATGGGACCAAGGTAGGTACCCCTTAAGATTTGTAATTATATCCATGAATATTTAGTGACACTGAACACTTGAAGTTCATTATATTTTTAGGGATACTTTTATTGATTAGTCACATGGTGTGTGATCGGGGTTCAAGGATGAACCTTAAGATAGTGTGAGAAACCCGAAATTTAATGAGTTATGAGTGATATCATTCACCATAAATTTATAAGTGGGTTTAGATATTTTTATGGAAATGTTTTACTTTTTAGTTTCTTTTAGGAGTTACCGCTTGGTTTTCCTCAGGGGTTAAGGTGGAGATAATCTCTGGGATGTGATAAATCCATATAGTGGGAATACATTTTAAAATGTGAGGAGGTTAGGTTTCATCCTTATATATATTGGTTTATGTCAATATAATATTGAGTGATTGTACATGTTTCTTGTGAGGTTTTAATGTTTTGAGATAGACCTCTTGACCAAGATTTATATTTATTTTCATGGTTTCTTATGCTGATTACTTTTACCAGTTGGGAATTATACTCATGCTAGTTGTGATATACCTCATTGGTATCCTCACCTGAATTAATGGTAGACAAGGATCTAGGAAATATAGTTCCAAGAACATGGGAGGAGTTATCATATATATGTGATATATACCACTAGAGTTTTCTATAGTATCCCCTAAGGTAAGACCATAACCATGGAACACATATTTGGTGATGATAATTCCATACATTATCAGAGGGATATATGTGTAATTATAATTCTACATGATCATGTAGGGGGGATATGAAAATAAGGGAAAATAGATGTTTATATATTTTTTTATATATATGTGGTATCTAAGTATATTCTAGTGGATATTTTTTGTGAGGATAGATAAAATAATATTAGGAAGGGTGTGGGAGTTGGGATTTTTATTTGATGTGATAAGAGCACATTATATGCTTATTATTTGTTTGATCATGGGATTTCAACTCAATTTATTTTTTTACTTGGGACCTCTATGGTTTCACTTCTATTTTTCATGATTGTTTGATGATTGATATTACTGGTTGTTCCAAATTTGATTGCTTATTTTCATTATTCTGCATATGATCAATACTTCCAATGATATTTTGGGTTTTGGTTATTTATAAGTAGGGAGATGATTGATGGGTTAGGTGGTACTCTACTTAGTGAGTCTTATGATTTTAGGGTGATACAACTCAAATATTACATATAATGAGATAAGATTGAAAATTCTATATACCTCAAAGTGACACGACTGTATACATGTATTTAGTTATAGGAAAGTTGTAACTATCCTAAGTTGGATGATTCGAGTTGAGTCCTTAGGGTGACTGAATATTTTTTTTATTATAGAACAAATGTATGATATTACTTATATATAAATTTTATGTGGTTTCTTGGTGAGTTTAGTGACACAAACCATATAATTTCACATGCATCCACGTAATCATTATATCTTAGTGAGTCATGGTGAGTGGAGGAATATTAATAGGTCATTGGACTCACCCCCATATACATACATGGTATAGATTTTTATATACAATTATAGAACTTATGTTTCATTATAAGTATTGGTATCATCTTGGATCTGTATGTATGGATCGGGATGATAAATTTTCTATGGGATGATTTTTTAGAAGGAGGTGTCACAGTGAGTTGGTATGATGGCCAGTATATTTAATTTATTTCCTTTATTGTACTATATATATATATATATATCAACCAAGGGGATATATATTTACATTTCTTGATGTATTTTCTATATATTTAATTTTTTTTCCTCTTATTATATATTTTATGGAATTTTATAGACTATTTAAATTTATTTACAGAACATTAGGTTGACCTCTCATATCCTTGTTTTGTATCTATAGGTTTTCGGTATGTCTTATATATGAATGGGTGGAATTGAATTTTTATTGGATTTGGGAATATATTTTAAGGGTTTTATTTGAGTTAAAAGTATCCTCATGATTGTTTCAAGACCTTCCCAATATTCAGAAGCCTTTGAAATATGGGGAGTCACAACTGACATCTATTGATGATTTGACAATGGTGTTATTTAGGTTCATCATGTTAGGACATTAAAAAATTGAATCATAGATTTTTTTGGAGGGGATATTTTCAGTTAGATGTAGAGATAAGATATCAAAAAAAATATTTAAACCAAAAGCATGTCAGGCCGTCACGTTTTTAGTGGAAACCCATTTTTCGAGGGGATGTTTAGTTTCAGGAGTAGGAACTCCAGGTATGAGTGATATTTTGGTCCAATAATCTCAATTCAAGTTTGATGAAACATTATACAAGTTATAGGGTTTTACAAAAATATAGATTTCTTATTTTCCATTTATCATGTAATTGGTATTCTAAGTGATGATGAATTCACACATTGGTGATTTTGTTTGACATTATTCCTTAATAGAGACCAATATTAATTGAAAGAGAATAATGGTATATTCAATGGTATTTCAAAAAAAGTATGGGTAACTAAATTTATTTGGATTTAAGGGGATTTTTAGTGTCTAATGTGTTATTTTACTATGTTTTCTTAGTCTTTAAAGGGAAATGGTTTTGGTGAATGAGAAAAAGGGGTTTGAAAACAAAAAACTTGCAATCGAAATTGGGGTATGTAAAAGGGATTTCTAGATGAGAACTAGTATAGTAATGTTTCTTGGTATTTTTTAGTTTTAATAAAAAAGGATGAAAACTATTTTAAAATTAGATTTAAATTTTATTTTTAAAATAGAATTGGTTTTTATAAGGGGTTTGATGAAGCAAAATATTTTTAGATTTGGTGTATTTTATAGAAAACATGTGGATACCAAATAATATTTGAGAAAAAATGAGTGTGTATTTTGTGTTTATACAATTATCTTGGTCTACATTTAAAAATATTAAATCAATAGATAAAAACCAAGTTCACTTGGATTTAAGGATTTTATTATGAGTATCCCAGGAATTTGGTATCTATGTTCTTTTTTAGATGTTTTTGTAGTCTATGGAAAGATTTTTGTGAATATGGAAAAATAGATGGGAATTCTGTGTAAGATAAAGTAGTAAAGTGTGAAATAAGTGATTTTGTATTTTACACTACATGAGGTGGGTATTCAATACAAATATTTAGTTTTTGATAGAAATTAATTTTCATTAGAAGTTTCATAAGACAATGTATTGACTGATCTTCAATATTATGGGGTGGTAAAGTGTGTTCATGCACTGTGTTGACATTCTAGTGATGGGTATAATTAGGGTGATTGGGTGAGAATAGTTTTTTTATCAGATAATTAATTGATATTGCTAAGTAAAATGATACTTCTAGTGTGATGGTGATCATAAATTAATTTCAATAAATCCCAATGAATGGATACTATGGATTTCATAGAGAAATGCACTTGGTGTTTGAAGATGTGTTGTAGAAGTGTGATGAGTGTTTTAGGATAGAATGCAATGAGATTGTGGTAAATTAATGAATTAGAATAATTCAAGATTTTTACATGAATAATGAGTGTGTATTATTTTGGATTAAAATCATTATGGTGGAGAGTTTTTAATGACTCATAAGTATATGTTTATAAGGAACTAATTGAAGGCTAGGCTCTAGTTGATATTGTGTGAGGTTAAATTTTAATTTTAATTTTTAGATTAGGGAATGGGGATTATGGACATGTTAAGGCTGTTTAAATGGATGTTTCATACATGAAATTATATGTGGAAAACATTTTCAACAAATTTTGTGGTGTCAAGTTGATTAAATAGTTCTAGAGGGTTGATACAGAAAGCATCGAATACTCAATCATATTCTAATGAGTACCCATTAAAAAGTCATGGGGGATAACCCCCTCGATTCACCAGTAACTATCTGAGGATTTTGAATCATGGTTCAAATATAGGGTGCATAGGTACATTTTCGTTTTCATACTCTTTTTTAAAATGGGGTAAATATAGAAAATATCATTTTCCATATGACCCTTACCTGAGCTTTCCTTCTTCTATAGAAAATTGATAGTGGGAGTCTAGTACTCCCCTAAACACCTTTCTCTCCTTTCTCCAATGATATAGAGTGGTATAGGATCAATCCAAGACACTAATTCTAGGTAATATACTATTTTTCTCCTTCCCTTTATTTTTCACTGAATTTTCCTCAAATGTTATAGGCTTACAATAAAGGATTTAATTTTCCATTTCAAAAAACCATGTTTGAATCACATAATTATCATGTGTATTTTTTCAATAGTTTATGGAGAAAACTTGAGAAGGATGGTTACTCAGCATTGATCATTTTTTGGGTAGTAGTATATCATTTGATGAGTTTTATTTTTGCATGAAATTTAAATTGAATTGATGATTGGTGGTGTGTTGAAAATTAGTGATTTTTCTTGTAATTGGTTCGAATAAATTGTAGGAGTACCCTACACACCATTTCACATTGTTCCAATATTTTAATTTCACATTGTAATAATTCCTCTATTTTATTTGATTATGGAGAAAATCTAAGTGGTTTGGTTATTTATTATATAATTATTATTTTTTATTTTAATAAATATTAATTTTAAGGGTTATGTTTGAACCTGCAAAAAAACAAAAAATAATAGAGAAAATGAACAATGTTAATCAAAAATCAAAAATTAAAAACACCAAGATAGGGGCAGAAAACCACTGTAAAGAAAACAATTTTTCCAACCTAAAGACCCCTACATAACCTATGGGAAAACTCCAGATATCGGCCTCAGAATTCACGTCAATCCATGTGAGTTTCAAATAATTTATATATCCCAATCAATAGGGCATCCAAAACTACCTTGTGTCATTGAACTAGTCACAGAGGATTCACCAATAATATTTTTGTTATGAGAAACACCATCAAAAAAATCTAATTTTGACTAAAAAACCATAATTGAAAAGCAAGAAACCATCCACAAAAATTAGAAAAAACACAAAACCACCACCAAAATAGTGTGAGGTAAACTCTAAGGTTGATCTAAAATGGATTTAAACCACACTATAAGAGGTGGTGAATTGTATTTTTCAAAACAACTATAAATATTTATTCTCCTAAAGTATTGAAGTGATCATAAATATAACTTATGATATTCCCAAAAAAAATAATCAGATTAAAAAAATATAAATTGGAGTAATGTATATTATAATAAAAAATCAATGTTTTATAACTACTGATTATTGAAATAATGTATTTATAATATAAAAATGACAATTTTAATAAATACCAATTAATTAAATAAAGTAGTGAATATAACTAAACATGAAGTATAAATTTATTAATGAATTACTCTTAATGGATATTATTTAAAACCTCTGTTTTAACCTAAAGTTAATAGGAAATAATAAACCCATTTTAAGGTATCCTTGAATATAAAACTATAGAGAGGTAGCCTCTTCTAATAGTCTAGAATCATGGATTTATCATCTAATCCCTATGAATCCCTTGATCATCCTGATCGGTAATTCCCCACTTCAGAAACTAAAAACTCAGTATACCCAACAATTACAACAACAAAAACTCATAGTATTTACAATAAATATTCACATTCATATTATCTAGGTCAACTCCCTAAAAGATAAACAATCATAAGATCTCTATTCAATAAGTCATTGATGACTTCGAGTGATCACCAGATGTTTAGAAATTATTATAACTTTTTACTTTTTATAATCCATTAAGTGTGTCTTTATTTATAGAAAATCCTATAATGATAAGATTCCAAAAAAATATGTTTAGGTGCACCATCATAGATAAAAGTTTATAATTCACAATTTTATGGACTCGGTGTCTTGAAATATCTTCTCATGAAGTTATTCTGAACCGCTTTAGTGCTTATTCAATTAGTCAAGTTACTAATTTTTCATGAAACCATAAACCTTCGGTATTTTAAACTTCCAAAGTTCATGAGATTTTAATTAATCCTTATACAATCAATATTTCATAAAAAAAATCAATTTATTAGTATTTAACTTAAATAGTTTTAAATTTTACAAAAATAAGATTTAAAAAACATGCTTAAGTTAGATAAAATAAATATTAAATTGTTTCATGATTTAGAAAAAATAAAGTGGGTATTTAACTCAACAATATCCACCTTTTAAAAAAATAAAAACATTAATTAAAAAACTAAGTCTTTTAAAAAATCTAAAAAAAACTTCTTGTTATTTCAAATGATTCCAATAAAATTAACAAGATATACCCCATATAAAATACATAATGAACTATAAGTGTTATATAACAAGATACCATTTTAAAATACAAAAAAATATAATTTTTCTATAAAATATTACCCCCATTTATAAAAAAATATACATATAAAACAAATAAACATATTTTTCCTAATATTTATCCCCCATTGTAATTTTTAGAAAGAAAATGGGAAAAGAAAACATATCTTTTAAAAAATATCCCTTAGAAAACACTACCTTTGTGTATAAGTATCTCTCTTTGAAAACTTACAAGAAAAAAAGGAAATAGAAAAAGTTACTTTGAAGAATGTATATAATTCTAATACAAAGTATTCAATGGTAATTACAAAATAAAGTAAGTGTTAGAGAAATAAATAATTAATCCAATGATACAAGATAAAAAAAAAATAGGTACTCATTCCAATTTATTCAAATTTTTATTTTTGAAAGTAAAAAATAATCATTTTAGTTTTTATAATTAAGATAAATTGAAAACTAATTTTTTAGATTTATTTTTAAATCATGTGATTCATATTCATGTTGAATTTTGGTTTCTTAGTAAACATATCATCATGTTTCTTAAACATCTAATCCTATTTGAAAAATTTTCCCAATAGATCTTCAACTTCTACCTTAACTCGTCTAACTACTCTTCATGATACTCAAAATTATAAATATATTTTTTACAATCCTTTGATTTTTTAATAATTTTAGATAAATATTCATTCATATCTACCTCAAAATTTATTAAATCTTCAACATCAGTTAAATTATCATCAATTATCTTAGATAAAACTTTATTAACATCTTCAAATTTGACATCACTTTTTCAGATAATTTCATAATATTAAGGAAATAAGTGAATTTTATGATCAAGGTTATTAATTTTATTGTCTTTATATTTTTGTATCTTTTTTAATTTTCTTATTTTTTGGTCATGAATTTCTCAAATCACTTTAAAAATTATAATATTTCTCTTCACTTATAATATCGATTCAAAAAATAGTATTTACCATTTTCACTAATGGAAAATGAAATTTTGATGTTGAGTCGAATAACATTTAATGAATATTTCTAGAATAAAGAGTGGAATTAATGAATCTCTTTACCAACCTCATAGAGTATAAAATTTCTGATCATTTTTTTAATAATCATGTCATTCTCTATAAGAAAACCCATATTTTAATACACCTTAATTCATGATTTATTACAAAAGTTACACATAATACAATACCAAAACATCATGAGTTATATTTTATTTGGGTTATTAGGTACATATTATAAAATCTTGAAACATGGATATAATAGAAATATTTAAAAACATCACAACATGCCCTTAAAATTTCATTACTCTTCTAAAACTATATAGGATAACCTAGGATGTACAAACTGAAGGGGTGACCTATAAATCCCATTAAGGAAATAATTAAATCATGTCATATGGAAAAGTAGTGTATGGGACAAAATT
Organism: Viscum album; assembly: GCA_963277665.1. Taxonomy (NCBI): domain Eukaryota; kingdom Viridiplantae; phylum Streptophyta; class Magnoliopsida; order Santalales; family Viscaceae; genus Viscum; species Viscum album. The sequence continues at coordinate 1,812,949,513 of OY728142.1, read as the reverse complement.
GTCACATAAACGAAACATAATAGTGTTGAAAATTAAAAAATTGATTATCAAATCATGATATAAGATGATAACATAATGGATATATAGGAATGTGGCTATAGCAAAAAACATTAAATCATAAACATAAGTCAAGACTAAATTCCTAGACATTATAATATAGTGTTCTTAGGATAAAATAATGTTAACTAAAAATGGTATCTCATGAGATAATAACATTAAACATTTCATTGAAGGTCAATATAATTTCAGTCCCATCTGTCATATTCATACCATGTACATTTATAAGTTTACCACATAGATCAGGAAACATATGAATGTATTACATAAATTTTAATCCCATGATTAATGTTTTTATCATTTATAAATTGAATTCCCAACTAAATTAAGGTTGGGTAAAAATATTTTAATAACCTTGAGTATAATTGGGAATGGTTATTGATTTCACAAATGTTTATCATGGAAAACCGTAGGATAATTTTGACAGAATAACTGGTGTACATAAAGGATTATGAAAGGGTTGAATGAGATTAAAAGTTTTCATAATCACCTATAAATTATAAGTGTAATAATTGTTATATATAAAAACATATCCTAAAATGAAAAATTGGGAAACAAAATTCATGATTTAAAGAAGGTGCTTGAATAAATAGGATAAAGAGAGGACCCAAACCTTGAGAGGGTGATTATAAAAGCCTGGGAGTATCCTTTTATGAGAATGGGAACACCTTGGGAGGGATATAGAGAGGGAAATGAAGATTAAATATATGATCAAATGGTTTTTAGTAAATATTAATGGGATGTTGGGTGGGGTCTTATTGAAATACTGGGTTGGATTCTTTATTAATTTCTAAACATAGGTTTTTAACTCTATATGATAAAATAATCAAAACCAAAAACCATCCCATGGTTTTTCCCATGATTTCAACCAAATAGGATTGGTTTAAAACGTTTTATTAGTTTATAAACTAAACTCATTAAAATAATATCCTTGGGGATGCGTAATTGAGTCAAGTTCATAAATAATTAATTTTAAAACCTTAAAATATAATATAGGTTTTAGAATATTGAATTTGGGTTAATAAAATAAAGAAAATAACCTAAAAATGAGATATTTTAAATAGGAAACATGATTTTAGTCATTTATACTGATTATAGTATTTATTACATCACTTTTTTTATTTTATGTTATCATAATGCATATAGTATATAAATACCATATTCGATTTTTTCCAAAAATTTTGACCATTGCAGAAAATTATGAAAAATTCACTGTTGGATAATTTAGACAAGATGTTTTCAAAAAAAATCTATCAAAATAATTATCTAAATATTATAATTTACACTTTTAAATAAAAAATCCAAATTTATTGAAAAATTCTAGTTTTAACGATGATAATAGTGTCTTACCCTTATAAAAATTACATTTGACATCATAAAATTATATTATCATTTATATTTAAATAAATATTATTTAATAAGAATATTTTTTAAAAAAACATTTATTTTTAAAAAATCATGAATTCATCAAAAGTAGTGTCTCAATTAAGGCTATGTGTTTCCTAAAAATAAAATTTGCGTTTCACCATATCGAAATCTATTTTTTATCAAACTCATTATTTAATCATTCATAATATAATAATAAAAATGTTTAAGTATAAAAAATATTTTATTAAAAATAAAAATATAAAAATTCATATTTTTAAGGTCTAAATACATAACATTTTATTACACCAGTGTGTTCTTTAAGGGTATGATGTGCAATGATGGTAATTTTGTGGGGTGGTTTGACAAACATGGTTTTGGTTGTGATCTCGATAAACCTAAAATTCTATCATAAATGTATTTTCTCAAGGTTTAGTTGTTTAATCTTTTCTTAGGCTTGGTCAAGGAAAAATTACATTGATTCCATATCCCTTGGAATCTCTACTAAATGGGATTTATAGGGTGCAATTCTACTAGTCGAGGCCATCACTTTTAATCTATGTCAATTGGATTTTATCACCACCCTTAATATATACTAAGAAAAGTGGTAACTGTAAAATAGATATATTATCAATGGTTATAATTCTTAATGGTATTTTAAATTTGAAAGACTATATAGTAGTCTAAAATAATTAAATAAGTTAATTTGTTTCATATAACTATAATACATAATAATGAACTTCTATTTTATAACCTCTTCTAGTTTCTAGGTTTAATGCCTCAAACATGTGGTTTCACCAAAAAAAATTGACCCAGTGAGTTGTATTTTTTAGTAAAACTTTGTCTCAATGATCTAAGATTTTAAATGACTGTTCCTAAAATGAAATATCAGTCTACCAAGTTACCACCACGAGATTCATATAGGTGAGGGATCTAATATGTAGTTCCCAAAGAGGGATACATGGAACATATCATGTACTTTTGATAGGTTAGGTGGGAGTTTTAGTCGATAGACCACGACTCTGATGTGATAATGGATTTCAAAAGGGCTGATGTATCTACGACTAAGCTTTCCCTTCTTTCCAAATATCATGAAATTTTTACATAGTGATATACGAATGAACACTTTATCTCTAACTTCCATATCTAAATCACATCGATGATTTCCAGCATAGATTTTATATCAATATTTTGAGGATTTCATATGATAATGAATTATTTAAACCATCTCTATCAACTCTTAGATTAGATCAGGTCACATAATCATCCATTATCCAACTTCATCCCAACATTTTAGAGTCTGACACATTTTCCCATACAGTGCCTCATATGGTTTCATTTTAATGATATAATGGAAGTTCTTTTCATATGAGAACCCCGCTAAGGGAAGGTGTTCATCCCAACTTTCTAGGAAATTTGCTGAACATGATCTCATATTATACTCTAGTCTTTTAATGTTTCATTCAAATTGAACATTTGTTTAAGGGTGATAAGTAGTACTAAAACTCATATCTATATCTAACTCTTGATAAACAATTCTCCAGAACCTTGAGGTAAAACTAAAATATTGATATAATATAATCGAAAGTGATAATCTGTATAGTTTTACCCCTTATCTTATGTATATCTTGGTGAGATAGTCAAGGTATAAATCTTCCTTGATAGTAATTAAATTCACTAACTTTACAATTTTATATACTACAGTGTAGATAGAATTATTTCCATTAGGTATCTTGTGGAATCCTATGATAAAATACATAGTTATTTTTTCCCATTTCCATACTGGTATAGAAATTTTTTAGATCATACCCTTAGAATTGTTTCTGTCATCTTTGACTTGTTAGCATACCAGGTAACAAGATACAACTTCTACAATATTCCTATTCATGTTATCCCATTGTAATTTTCTATTTAGATATTTATACATCCTAGTGCTTCCTATATTAATAGATAATTAAGCTCTATGTGCGTCATCCCAAATTTCCTTCCAAATCTCTAGTTTGGATGGGACACATATCTAGGTTACAAAACCTATAACTCTATATTTAGTAACTTTTAACTACATAGTATTCACTAGATTTTCATGTATCACCCCATCATCATTTTGAGACTCCTTGATCCAATAAGGAATTGATGGTTGAGAATTTATTTTAGCAAGGTAAGATGAAGTCTGTTTTATTATTCCCATTTCTATGCTCTTAGTTTCCAATAAAATTGGATCCCTTACAATCCTCATCATGGATAGGGTTGTAGGATCCATTCTACTTAGATAATCTACCACTTTGTTTGCCTTCTTGGGATGGTAATGGAATGAAAAATCATAATCTCTAATCATCTTTAATGATCTTTGTTAGTGAAAAGTGATCTTATTTTTTGTGAATATATACTTGAGTCTTTTAGGATGAATATATATGTCACACTTCTCCCCATAGAGATAATGCACCAATTATTCAATGACAAGATCAATGTAGCCAATTATAGATCATGTGTTTTCTAGTTATTCATGTGGATCATTAATTGTAAGGGGCATAGGCAATTACTTTTTCATCTTTCATGAGTACACCCTGAATACCTTTTGGACACATAGATATTGATTAAAACAAATTCCCCACTTGTGGGTAATGTGAAAACATGTATAGTGATTGGACTCTTTTTTAACTCTTTAATTGTCTCCTAAGATTCATTAGTCTAAACAAACTTCAATCCATTCTGGTTTAGCTAGGTTAGTGGGATTCAAAAACATGGTATTTTTTCAAAAATCAATTATGGAACCTAGTTAATCCAAGGAATCTATTATTATCCATCATAGATATTGTTCTGGTCCAAACATCAATTACCTCTATTTTTAAAGGATATATAGATATCTCTTTGGTAGAGATAAGATTCCCCAGGATGTTACTCTCTCCATTTACAACATACATTTACTATAATTTTTATATAAATTTTCTTGAATTTAGGTCTTCAATATGGAATTAAAATGGTCATCATGTTCCTCCTTTATTTTAGAGTAGTTAAGAATATCATCTATAAAGACTACTAAAAATTTATAAAAATAATCCATAAATAATCTATTCATAAATTCCCCAAAAATAGTAGTGTCATAAGTGAGTCCAAATTGAATCACTATGAACTTACAGTGCCAAAACATTATACCAAAATTTATCTTGGGGATCTCCTCCTTCAACTTTACTTGATAATATCCCAACCGAATATCCACCATGAATAAGTATTAGGATCCAAGTATCTGATAAAATAAATCATTAATATTTTTTGGGGGATAATTTTTTTATCATGATCTTATTAAGCTCATGATAATCAATTCATTGGAGCATTGACCCATTCTCCTTCTTATTGAAGAGGAACGATACACCCCATGGAGAATCACTTTGGTGTACAAACAATTTATCAAGTTTCTCATGTAGTTTCTTCTTTAGATATCCAATTTAATAAATTTCCATTATATATAGATTCATGGATATCAAAAAATCTCCAAGTATAAGTTTGATTGAGAACTAAACCTCTCATCTAGGTGGAAGACTGATAAATTATTAGGGAACCACATCAATTAATTCCCATATAGTGGGAATATCATCAATGAGGATCTTTTACATAGAATCAATTATTTGAGATATATACTCTTACTCATAAGGAAATAATATAACATCTTGAGATAATGATACCAAAGGATATTCACCCTCCTCCTTCCACTTGTATAGAATTAGAGATTTATTTGTGATATATTGGGTAACTTACTTCTCTCATTAAATTATATTGGATATTTATAATGAAAGACAATATATACATAAAATTTCATCAAATCATACTTAATGGAGTATTACAAGGTTTTATGGGAAATAAAAACCAGAAATTTTGATAGGGGATGAGTTATATTCTTGGGATAATTTTTTTTTTCCATTTTACATCTTCACTGATTATTAAAATTCCATGTTTTTGAGGTAGTGAATAAATAATTTTATGAAACTTGATTGATATGAAAGAATGTGAAGAAACAAAATAAAAGAGTTATTTTTCTATCCTTAAATGGATAACTAGAATACCTATCACCACATAATTGTTGGGATGCACTTAAGTAGTAATGATGGAATAATTTCAACCTTGATCTCTAGGACATGGAGGTTGTTTCCACCAATTTTCATCGAAAACCCTTATATGAGTGAATTTATTTGCATAGTGACTATTTCATTGTAATTGAAACATTGGATAAATATATGAGGGTTGAATGGAGAATTCATTTCTTCCAACACATTAGTGGGATTCTCTCATTGGAATTCTCTAGCTAGGTTCTCTTCCTTCCTGCACCTAAAGCATTTCCTTGTCCCCTTCAAGAAATTTTATTGATTCTTTTTCCAACACTTTTGTAAATTTAGAGGTTTTAATTTATTTCCCATATGATATTTTTCTGTCACACAACTAGAATTAATATACATTATTTTCTTCATATCTTCAGAACTATGATACCCTTGATATTTTCTAAACTCCATTTTAAATTTGAGGTAATATAAAATAATTATCTCATCATTGTCAAAGTCCTTAATCACTAAATATTTTCATATACTTGGATTTATCCCACCAAAGAAGTGGTAAACTATACTTTTAGGGGAGATGAAAAACTCGAAGTCGTATTATAAAAGTCTTGTGAATTTCAACATGTATAATAAGATGTTTTCATCATTATTTTTCTTGAGTAAAATAAAATACCTCTCCATTTTAATCCAGAGAGTGCAAGGAAAATATTTATCAAAAAATATATTCTGGAATTCATTCCACTCCTTTTCTTTGATTTCTTCCTTAGGCTTCTTATTTTTATCAATGTTCTCAATTTATTACATTATCCGTCCATATAATAAACAGTCAGTGTGACCCTCAATTGTTTGGAGCATTGAAGAATAAAAAGATATAATTATGTTGATCCATTGTTCCACAATTAAGGTATCCGAATATCCATTGGAAGTCGGAGGCCTTTATCCCATAAAGGTCTCAATTATAACTTTCAATTTATTATGAGTATGTGGGTGTTCCCCATGATTTAGGTTTCTATTCAAAACATGAATTATTTTAGAAATTATTTTCATGAAGTTCCTGATAACTTATATTATTAGGTTGGGAAACTCATTTGGGAATTCATTACATTGCTCATCCCATTGGTTTTTGACTCAGTTCCTCCAATTCCCAATAATTGACTAAAATAACAGGAAAAATAAAGAATAGAAATTGGAATCTACAAAACACATAAAAGGGAAACTATGAATATTGATGAGATAACACGTAAATGAAATAATTTCCTTAAACAATGATTTCTATCTTTCAATCAAACTTATCCATGATATATTTACTAGTATAAAACCTTATGGGAATTTTGTTCCCTTCTTAATGATTCATGAGGATCTTAAGAATTTAAAAAAGCATGGCCCATGAGAATTTCAAACCAGGTGTGTAGAAAGGCCTATTTATTGTACACTATTTGATGATTGATTCAATCCTAATGCATCCTTTTTAGGTATATTACCCACAGGTACAATTTTACTGGAGCCATACTAACTTATAGTATCCATACATGCATGTATTTTCTTATAAAAAACTTATTGTATACTTTACCAAAATTTAAGGACATTCTACTATGTTTAAGGTGATCTCTAATTCATTCTATAGTATTACATAATTTTAATCCCCCAAAATAGCTATACTTTTCTCTAATTCCAACTAAGACAACCCATTTTTTAATACACCTTGATTCATTATTTATTACAAAAGTTACACATAATACAATAATAGAAGATAATGAGGCCCGATTTCTTTGTTAAATTAGTTACATATTATAATAACTTGAAACATGGATACAAAAAAATTATTTAAAAACTTCACAACATGCCCTAAAAATTCCATTTCTCCTCTAAAATTGCACAGGATAACCAAGGGATGTATATAAGAAAGGGGTGAACTATAAATCCAGAAATAGAATAATCAAAGAATATAATAAGGTAAGTTAGTACATGTGAATAAATAGGAATATAAAGGTATCATAAGAGGGGTGATAATCATAAACTTGACCATTGAAACATGATATGAGATGATAACATAAAGGCACCATGGGAATGTGGCAACAACAAAAAACAAGAAATTATAAACAAAAGTCAAGGATAACCTCTAAGGAATCATAAAATATTGTTCTTAGGATAACCTACAGAGAACCATACATGGTATCTCAGGAGATAAAAACATTACCCAATGCATTGGAGGGCTATATAATTTTTGGGCCCAACTATCACATTCATATCACATACAAGCCTAAGTGTAACTCATAGATTATACATTATAAAGATTTACTTCATCAATTTTAACTCCATGATTAAGGAGTGAGGGTCATATACATATAATTCCCTAATCAATTATGGATAGGTACTATTATTCTAATACCCTTTAATGGAAATTGGGATCGGTATTCACAATGTTAATATATGGCATGGGAAATCATAAGATAATTTTGGCAACAAAACCAGTGTATATAAAGGTTTATGGAAGGGGTGAATACGAGCCAAATGGGTATTTGTCACTTGGGAATCATAAGGATAGTAATAGGTATTTGTAAAAACATATCCCAATGTGAAAAAATAGAAATAAAAAAGGAATGATATAAAGAAGGTCCTTGAACGAAGAGAAGCAGGAGAAGATCCCATACCTTAAGAGGGAACTTATAAAAGATTGAGAGGAGGTTGTTAATGTATTGGGAATATCTTAGGATGAATTTAGAGAGATAATTACGGAGTAAATTTATTCTAAAAGTTTTTTGAGTGAATTGGAGGGGGGTTTGTGTGGGTTTTTATCTCAAAAGAGAGGGTAATTCTTTATTAATATTAAAACATAGGTTTTGGACTCTATAGGGTAAAATAAAAAAAAATCCCATGGTTTTCCCATTTTTTCTACAAAATTTGTGTTGTTTTAAATAGTTTATATGGCTATTAACCAAACTAATTAAAATAAGTTCTACTTTAATGTGGATTTGATTCATCTTTTTAAAGAATTAATTTTAAAACTATAAAGTATAATATAGGTTTTAGAGGATTCATTAAGGGTTTATAAAATTAATCAAATAAATTCAAAAACACATTATTTTAAAGGTAAAATATAATTTCTTTCAATGGATATTATTAATAGTGTTTATTAAATTGCTTTTGGGAATTTATTATTTCATAAAACATACTGTATATTTATATTGTATTTAATCTTTATCCAAAAATTCATATGTCTTAGAAAATTATGAAAAATTCAACATTAGATAATTTTTATTTTCTGATTTAAAAATAGTCTTTTTGTTAAAATAATCCTCTAAATATGGATATTTACTCTTTTTGATAAAAAAATACCCAATTATTGACAAATACTAGTTTTTACGATGATAACAGTTTATGGCCCTTATTAAATTCACATTTGACTTCATAAAATTATATTATTATTTATTTTTAAATAACAATTATTTAATAATGATATTTTATTAAAATAAAATTTAATTCAAAAAGTTATTGAATTCATAAAATTTAGTGTCTTGATTGAAACTATATATTTCCCAAAAATAATATTTTTGTTTCATCATATCAAAATCTAAGTATAAAAAAATCATTATTTAATTACTTATAAAGTAAAAAATAAAAAATGATAAATTAAATCATTATTTTATTAAAAATAAAAATATATTGATTTTTATTTTTAGGTTCTAGATTCATAACCCCTTATTACACAGGCGTATACCCTAGGTTATGGTGTACAATGGTATAGATTTCTTTGGGTTTTTTAGTGAACACGGTATTGTCTTGGATCTAAATAAGCTTGAACTTCTCATGTAAAAAGCTTCAATTATGATTCAGTTGTTGAATCATGTCATAGGATTGGTCAAGATAAAATACCAGTGATTCCATCTCCATTGGAAGCTCTGAGAAATGTGATTTATAGCATATGATCCTACTAGTCAAGGCCATTACCTAATTTGACTACATCAATTAGTTTTTATCATCACAAGTTATATATACTTATCATATCTATCACTTTAAAATGGCTATATTTTCAATGTTTGTAATTGTTAAAGATATTTTAAATTAAAAATATTATAAAATTTTCAAAAATAATAAAAATAGTTCAAGTGTTTTTGATAACTATATTATATAATAAGGAATTTATTAATTTAAAAAATGGAATTTCATTTATAAAATTTCAATTAATTGCACTCAAATTATGAAGAGTTATCAAAATTTTCATTCTCAAAATCTTTATCTCAACAAACTATTGATTATATATTTTTATAAGGGAAAAATCCTTCAATATCAATATATTATTTTTATTTTTCAACATCAATAACATCATGATATTTTTTTGTCTAATTTTGATGAATTAGATGAATAAGGTATTGAAATATTTTCTAAAAAAATTGTAACATACCATTACCCACTTCTGGGTATTTATCCTCTCTCTTTTTATTTACCTATTTATTTGGGTGTGTTTTGGGATTTTAGAGGATATAGAGAGTTTTCTGTGGAAAATGACCAAAATTTTAGGGTTTAATGTTTCTTTTAATTAAGAGAGTATGGTAATAAACATTTTAAATTATTTTTGGGATTCTCCCTGAGTTTTAAGAATATTAGAGTTGGTTTGGTTTTTTCTTTGAAATTGGGATGTTTTCTATCTACAAGTAAAATACACGCCCTGTAAAAAAAATTCAAGAGAAGTTTACACGCAATGTAAATTATTTTCACATTATGTATTTTTTGTTGGGAAGATGTCAAGAACCAGTACAAGGCATGAAGTTGTTATGTCATGAATATATATTACAAATTGTGTAATGGTAAAATCATGATTCTTATCCTGAGGTGATGGATTTATCAGTATATTTGGGTTTAGTGGATTAGATTATATGAAAAGGGATACAAGTCATGGAATCCTAATGATTCAGGATCTTAGGGAGCTATACAGTTGGTGTATTTTTCATTTTAACATAGATATATCCCCTCTCAAACTAAGATATCTCCTAAAAGGTTTAAATACCTCCACTCTTTATGGGTCATTGTTTAGTGATTCATCACTATTTCATTTGTGGTGTGCTTCTCTAGGCCATTATTCTTCCTGTTTGTAATTTGTCTTCTCTCACAGTAGCCCCATTATTCTACAATTTTTTATCTGTTGATTTTTTGAGATAATACTCTTAATCCTTTCGAGATCTATTATGTGATCTTCCTCTAGAGGCAAACTCTTGTTCTGGTTATTTCATGGCATGTGAGTTTCTTTGAGGTATGTTATGATATATCCTCAATTCTAACCCTTTTGTTTGTTGAATCAATTTTGAGAGGTTAGAATTGATTATAGTGCATCCATTGTGGTTTATGTGTTCTTCCTTTCTAGTGGATTCTATTTTGGGTGTGTGTTACCCTAGTTATAGATAGTTGTTTATATCTCTTACTATGTAGGATGAACTATATTGCTCTGATTTGTTAATGAAAAATTATAATTGAAATGGAATGATTGGTTGGTTGATTTGTGTGTGTGGAAACTATTTTTTGAGAAAAGATGGGTTTCCTCTTATTTTGGTCAGATAAAAAGTATTTACCATGACTTTTCAAAATTATTTATGAATGGGTTTAAAATAATTATTTTAGTTAAATAGCTCGGAAAATAGAGTATAAGGGATTCCTTGGGTACTTAGGTTGAAAATATAGTAGTATGTATCATCCATTCATTGGGGGGGTTCACTCATGGGGTGTTCCTCTACTCCCTAGGACCATTGTTCAAGGGACTTGATGGAATTGTTGGGAGGTTCGCTTTCTAGGATGTTCCTCTAATTTTTAGATTCAATGCATATTTCTAGATTCTTGATGTGTGTGATTTTATATGCTTAGTTATGAGTGTCTTAACTATCCTAAACTGTAGTGATCCTTGGAATGATATGTTACCTATACTTTGACTTGTTCTTTTTTAGCTTATACTTCCATGGATTTGATATTATATATGATACATTTTTTTTTGATTTTATTTATGTGAAATTATTTGAACTATTTTACATGGATTATTTTGGAAATATAGAAAAAATGGGAAATTAAATGTTTTTCCTTGATTTTGATATAAAAATGTTAAACTGTATATCATACCTTATTTTTTTTAAATTTGATCATTTCTCAAATTATTGTACAGATACTTGATATGGAACACCTATGTGGGATCATACAGAGCATGTTATCTCACACCTAACACACCCCTTCTGTAGTGCATAGACCTATGTATTCCTTTCAATACAGGGAAAGGAAAGGCATCATAGTGAGGGGATGAGGTTTCTATTATCTGAGTTTAGGTAGCTAGTGGTGAGATGTTAGGAGATTTACAACACTATCACACGGTGTATTCATTTTTCTATTTTAGTATCCCTTTTATGTTACACATATACTTTGAAATTTTTTAATGCTTTTGAGTTGTATCATTTTCATTGGCTTCTTTCAGTTATGGTATATGTCATTTTCTTCCTCTATTTCACTATTTTAAACATATATATATATATATATACCATGTTGTTTGATTCATGTTGGTTGAAATTTTTCCCTCTAGTTGTTTTTGATGCCCAGGTTCTATTTTCCAAACTGTAGGGATCGGTAACCCGCTTCAGGTAAGTGGAAATTGGTTCGGGTACCAGTTTGAGAGGGTATTCAGGTTTGGTTCTCCATGGTTTGGTATTATAGTGAGTTTTTCCTCAATATTAATTGTCTTGGGATGTTTGTTATATTGGTGATAAGATTTCTAGGACTTTATGGGTAGGTTATGGTGATTTCTTGGTCGGATATTACCGTGATGAGAATTAGGTTACCATGGGTTATTGGGATGTGTATCTTCTATTTTAAGTCCTTGATCTTAATCTTAGTTTTAAACATATTTTTTTGGTTTGAACTGATATTATTCTACTATTTGATCATTTATTCTTTTTTGGTGTACAACGGTATGCCGCCAATACATTTCCTATGGGTTCCCCAACTGCGTGAAGTAGATTATCTTCAAAGGCATCCACCTATAGATCAGAATCTTATCAAGGCTATTATGGGATTAGTTTGTATTGTCAATAAAAGTTTACTTTAAGTATAGAATGTAGTAGTTGAGGAAAATATTATAGTGATAGGATAAAGGGGTCAATCATGGGAGTTCATACATCAGAAGCCATCAATTTTTAAGGGTATAAATAAACCACAAGAGGTGGATTACTAGATTTAAAATATTGATCGGATCTTTAACTTCCTAGATACACCTCATACTATCAAGGTCAATTATGCAGAATTATGACTTGAGGGTCACAAAAAACGATGGTAATATTCCATGGTATAGGTGGATAAGCACATGTTCTTGGACAATAAGTGTTTTAATAATCTCTTCTTATATAAGTTTTTTCTAGAGTCTCTAATGATGGTAAAGTTTCAGAAGTTACTCTATTTGAAATAGGGAGAGTATTTGGTGTTGAAATACACCAATCGGCTTGGTGAACTTGTTAATTTTTCATTAGAGGTAGTAAAAAATGAAAAGATAAATAATTATAAGTACCTGTAAGGTTTTTTACTAGATACCATGTCTCCAGTATTTATGATTAAGCTTTCTACCTATGCAGAGACGATAGGTGGGGCAATGATGGAAGAGGTGAATATGAATGGAAAAGTTATTTATACTTTCCCTTCTATTCTAGTTAGTGGAATCTTCATTAGAATTAAAGGGGAAAAGAGGAAGTGGATATATCATTATAGGATTGGTGGCGGTGGTTCTCAATAGTGGTCCTCTTCTACACCTTCAGTTACAACAAATATCATCCCCTTGACTTGCTATCAGTGTGACAAGGTAGGACACACCTGGTGTTCTTATTCTAAGACTATGAAGAGGTGTAAAAATTTTGGACATTATGTTCACTGGTAGAACTTCTCTTTGGAAACATCTATTCCTTGAAATGGTCATGGATAATCAGATCCAAATGTTAATATGGCATAGTTAGATACATCAAAGACTATAGAGCTTTAACCGCATGCCTCAATAGTGAATCAACTTTATGCATTAGATGACTTTATAATATGGGTAGATGTGGGTTCAGTTCTTCCCACTCATTTATATAAAGTATCTTTGTTTATATGATCCAAATTTAAATGGATATTATGTCCAATGACATGGATTTAGCAACACATCTTGGGAAGAGGTAAGAGTAGGGTTTTGGGGTCCTTTAGGTTTTGTATCGATTGCTAATACGAAGTTAGTCTAGGATTTTCTCATTCATGATTTGGATCAGTTTAACATCATTATCAGGAGGGATTGGCTTACAACTCATCATAAGGTTGATTGTTATAAATGTTGTGTCTCATTTATTTTGATTTATGGGAGATCATGATTTTTTCATGGAGAGTGGGATTTGTGGTCTCGTCATGCAAGACCTTCCTGCCCAGATCTCATGAGTTTGTTATCTGTTGTAGCAATTGAGATCGTTGATGTTTATTCTATTTTTTTCCATCCAAAGTTTTTTAGTATTTTCTTGAAATTTTCCTCAATAATTTCTTGGGTCTTCATCCATATAATGAGGTAGTGTTTAGGATTTATCTAGTACCTAGTATGCATCTTCTTTCAAAACCTTCTTACCATATAGTGCCAGCGGAGATAAAACATCTAAATAATTATTTGGATGATCTAATGGAGAAATATTTTATTCTCCCAAGTATTTCAATTTGACAATCCCTTGTTCTCTTTTCCAAAAAAGAAGATGGTTCACTCTGACTGTGTGTGCACTAACAAAAGTTAAACCATGTAATAGTTATAAATAAATATCTCTTGCCCTCTGTGGATCAATTGTTTAACTAGTTAAAGGATGAAACATGTATTTCAAATATTAAACTTTGTTCTAGTTATCATTAGCTCAGAGTTAGGGATTATGATATACTAAATATAGATTTCAAGAGTATGGATGGTCATTACGAATATCTTATGATGTAGTTTTTTTTAACTAATTTTCCTGAGGTTTTCATGGATTTAATGAGTTATATATTCCACGAGTATATCGACACTTTTATGATGCTGTTAGTGGTTGATATTTTGGATTATTTGATATCCAAGCATGAGGGAGAACACTATTTGATTTTGGTTCTATAAATCCTATATTATCACCATTTTTATGGAAAGATTTAGAAATGTTATTTTAGGATTCAATAAGTAAAGATCATGGGGCATGTGATTTTTAGCATGGTTTATCAGTTGATATTTAGAAGTTGAAGGTTGTATTTTCATGCGATGAACCATGTAACATCATTCAGATTTAGATATTCCTTGGTCTTGCTAGAATTTATCGATGGTTCTTCAAGGATTTATAAAATTTAGTGTCACATTTGACAACTCTTAAAAAGAAAGGGTATAAATTCATATGGGATGTAAGATTCATCCTTTCCAATTATATTAAATGAATTAAAACTTCATCTTCTATTCTGATCATTCTTGAGCGTGGAGAGGGGTATCTAGGTTTTTATAATGATTTGGGTGTTATTTTGGGTTTTATGATTATGCAGGATGATCATGTGGTGGTTTAAGGCTCTCATCCACTTTGGCCACATGAGAAGAATTACCCCCACTTGTTATTTATAGCTTTATGTGGTTATCAGTGATCTTAAATGTTTATGGAACTATATTTTTTATGATAAGTTCGTGTCATTTTTTGTTCATAAGATTATAATTTATATCATTACTCAGAAAGACGTGATTCTCAGTTAGAGACAATGGGTGCAATACCTTCAAACATTAGAATTCAACATCCCCTATAACCTAATGAAGGGGAATGTTGTTTCATATGGTTTCAGTAAGAAAATAAAATCGTAGGATTTTTTGGAATTGAATGAGTAGTGGAACCTTATATAGATCCTCACTTAGTTCCACCTAGATGCTGGGAGGATGTTTCAAGTATATTTTTGACCAGTTTTCATTCATCATCATCCCTATATGAGTCTATTTTTTATAGTCAGTAAAAGGAAGATGATTTCATAGGAATTATAGAAACCCTATGTGAAAAGAGACCATTTATGGTTAGCCTATCTATTCAAATGGTATATTCCATTTTGAGGATTGTTTTGTCATACATGCATCAGGGGGGATCCCAATTGTTTTTTATTGTCATAGTTCTTCATGGTTCATTCATCTTGGACCTATGAAGATATATTATGACATGAGATGATGATTTTTTTAGGGGTATAAAGAGTGACATCAATGATTATGTGTCTCGCTATTACACCTTCCAACAGATAAATTCAAAGCATCTGAAACCTTCTATTTTTCTTTGTTCTATTCTGATGCCAGTTTGGAAATCGGTTGAGGTGTCCATTGTGTTTTTTTATTGGATTACCATAGAATCCCTAAGGGGGGAATTATATTTGGGTTTTGATAGATTAGTTGAAAAAATCATCTAATTTCATTCTGATAAGGGACACCAATAAAGTTGAGGATATGGGTAAGTTGTATGTGAATCAAATCATGAGGTTACAAAGGTTTTCTTTAACCATTGTCTTAGATAGGGATCATAGGTTTACTTCTAGGTTATGGTGGAGTCTCTAGGAGGCGATGGGGACTTAGGTCAGGATAAGTAAACCTTACCTATATAGATTGATGTCTAGATGGAGCATATTATTTAAATAATGGAGGATATTATCTATGGATGTGTCTTAGATTTCCCCAGATCATTGTATATTTATAGGGTAATGGTTGATTTTTATTGACAAAAATAGATTCATCTCTTAATTAAAAATGGCTTATTCCAAGGATTTATATGGTTTTCCATCCATATCACCTCTTTTTTGGACAGAGGAGGGTGAATCATCTTTGGTGGGACCCTATTTTTTATAGAATATGTAAGAGAGGATTGAAGATATATGTTGGTGTTTGGTTATATCTTGGACTCAAAATAAATTTTATTTTGATCAACAGATTCATCCTTGGGATTTTTTTGTAGGTAACCATGTTTTCTTGAAGGTTTCCCATCAATTGGGTCATTATTGGCTTGGAAAACAAATAAAGTTGGCTTTGAGATATTTTGTTTCATTTGAGGTCAATGAGCATATTATGAATGTTTCTTATCAATTGTAATTTCTAGTTCAGTTGACGGGTATTCATAATTTTTTTCCATATATCACAACTCAAGAAATATCACCCTGAACCCTCTTATGTTCTGAGTTAGGAAGAGATTAAGTTAGATCCATGAGTTTCTTTTATAGAGTAACCAATGTATATCATTGAATTATAAGTTAAAGTCTTGTGTGGGAGGTTTATTTCATTGGTCAAAGTATTATAGTGGCA
Organism: Viscum album; assembly: GCA_963277665.1. Taxonomy (NCBI): domain Eukaryota; kingdom Viridiplantae; phylum Streptophyta; class Magnoliopsida; order Santalales; family Viscaceae; genus Viscum; species Viscum album. Next base: position 1,812,932,752 of record OY728142.1, on the reverse strand, counting down.
CATATCATATTCTCACGTGACATGGGGGTGTGAGTTTTTGATAGAAGAGTATTTGCCTCATCTTTTTTATAGACTTCATTCTTCCACATGAATTACCATGTGATTTTGGATACCTTATATCCTTTTGGATCGTTACTTTTTGTGATTGATCTTCATTGCGGTTTCAGTGCATTTATCTAGGTGAGTATTCCACATATTGCTAATTTATCTTTGACCAAGGGATCCATGTTGCATTACATTTTTTTATACATTGATCTATGATGATAACATTCTTGATCCTTTCAAGATCTATTGTGTGATATTTCTTCGGAGGCTAACCCTTGTGTTTTTTGTGGTGCGGTGTGTGAGTTTTGTTGAGGTATGTTATGATTTTTCCTCTCTGCCAACTATTTTATTTTTTGAATCAATTATAAGATATGAGGAATGATTTTATATCCACTATCATGGCCTTTGTGTTCTTCCTTTCTGGTAGATCTAGTTTCAAATTTATTTGGTCTGAGTTTTAGGTAGGTGGTTTTGTCTCTTGACCATGTTGGAAGAAATATATTTCTATAGTTTTTATAAAATTGTTTTATAAATGAAATGTCATGATTTATTGGTTTATTTTTGTACATGGAAATGGGTTTTTTTGAAAAGAGAGTTTTCCCCTTATTTTGTTAATAGAAAAGGTATTCACAAATCATTGTGAAATAGATTTCTGAAATGGTTTTCAAATCATGATTTTGATGAAATGTTTGGGAAAATAGACCACATGGGAATACTTGGGTACTTAAGTGGAAGGTGTAGTAATATGCCTCATTTATTTATCGGGGGGTTCACTCATGGGGTGTTTCTCTACTCCCTAGTCTCCATGTTCTTGGGACTTGATAGGATTGTTGTGGGGTTCACATTCTAGGGTGTTCATCTACTTTCTAGATTTTATGTATATCTCTAGAGGCATGGTGTGTGTGATTATCTATGTTTAGGTAAGATTGTCCAAGCTATCATGGCATTTAATGATCCTTATAATGATATGTTACATATTCTTTGGCTTGTACAGTTTTAGCTTGTACTTACTGGGATTTAATATGATATTTGATACCTTATTTTATTTCATTATATATATATATATGAAATTATTTTAAATTATTTACCTAGATTATTTTTGAAATTTGAAAAAAGGGGAAATAAAATGTTTTCCCTATTATTTTGAAATAAAAAATGTCAAATTGTATACCAAGTCCTGTTTTATTTAAAGTTGAGAAATATTCATCTTTTTATAAAAAGACTTGATATGGAAGAACTGAGTGGAATTCTACTGATACTATTAGCTCACACATTATCCATCCCATCATTGGTGTGTAGAACTTTGTGTGTTTTTCAATGTAGGGAAATGAAAGGTGTGTACTGGGGTGGTGATGTTTCTATCATATGATTATATGTAGATGGTGGTGATATGGTGGGTTATTTCTCATGACATCACATGTGGTAGTCATTTTTCTCTTTTAGTAGTCCTTTGATGTTGTACTTGTACTTTGGGATGTTATTACTTCTTTTGAGTTGTATAATTTCCACATACATCTTTCTATTTTGTAATATGTCTCTTAATTCAATTTTTTCAATCTATTATATATTAATATGGAATACTTTTTACTTTAGGTTGGTTTAAATAGTTCCCATTGGATATTACATGATGCTCGAGTTCTAGTCACCGACCTCTGGGGAATGGGAACATTGTTTGGGTATGTCTAAATTTGGGTCGGGTGCCTGTTTGAGAGGATATCCAATTGGGTTCGCCCCATTGATTCATTTTAAGATAGTTAGGTTTCTTATAAAAATGTTTGAAAATATGACTTGATTAGAGATAGATATTTTAAGACCTATGCATCCATATTTTGAACAACTGACATTTTAGATAGATTTTAAACAAAATTTTCTTTGGGATTAATTTCTATGATTAGTTTTTTTAGATGAAATACTATTGGAAAAACTTCCAATGAAATTTATTCTTGGAAATTCTTAGTTGATTCACCGACCTCCCGATGATATTATAAAAGAGAGGAAAACTTTTTTGGTTCTTCCATTAAAATATACTCCTTTTATATTCAAATACCAATTTTATTTTCAAGGGTTCTTCTTTAAAAACAATATGATCCAATATAGTAAGGAATGTAATTATTTTCCAAGAAATCTACGATGCAATTAGTTTAAAGGAAAATTTATTTTTCTTTTTTAATCTTCCAAATTCAAATAAATTTGTTCTCTTAGAGATTTGAATTCTACATTATCAACACACACACACAAAAATTTCCATCCACCCTTTCTTTCTTCTTCATTTTAGATTCATCTTCTTTTTATTATTTCATTGAACAATTTCTCTGATATTAAACTTCTTACTTTTAGTAAATTTATTAGTGGTATTTTATTTTGATTCTTTCCTATGTTATAAAGTATTTATACCTTCTTAAATTTATTTACCCACAACTAATTTTCAAAATTCTAGAGAAATAACTTTTGATGATTTTTAGAAAACCATTTCACTTTGAATTTGTAGATTAATCTATTCCTTGGGATTTTTCCAATGCTTCTTGAATTCTCCCATTATTTTTAAGGATATTCATAATTTCCATCATTTTATTTATATAGAAATTTTAGAAGGACTATGTTAAGAATCTGTCCATATATAATTTTTTTTACTTTCATGACACCATTAAAAATATCTCCAATGTAGAACCAAATTAATTTTTTCATATAAAACTTTCAAAATTTTACCAAATAGTTGGATAAGTAAATATCTTGGATATTAATAGTATATTTGTCTTATTTTATTTGATGTAAAAATGAAATAATATATCAAAATACTATGAAAACTTCTAGTGGTAAATGAATTGTCTTATAAACATTTTCATTGGAAATAAACATTTTATTCTTTTCTTAATATTTAGAAAAAAATGTGTGATTCTCAGGTTTTTTGTGTGAAACAAACAATGATTATCCCTTAATAGGTATTTCAAGAATATTGAAAAAGTTCTTAAATATCACTATGAACTTATGAATGAATGTAAAAAAAACTTACCTATTTGAACCCATCTACTTTGGAAAACATCGCCAAAATGTAGTTCTCATTTACCAATAATGGATAATGAAACTTATGTTCTTCAGTTAATGAAACCAAAATTCTCCATCCTTGAAAATAAATTCTATTTTTTAATAGAAACAAAAACCACTAAAATAAATATGAATCAATAATCCTTTCTCTCATAACTTCTACTATAATAATATCACTTACTGATTTCATCACTGGAATGGAATATTATACAGTTTTCTAAAAAAATACAAGATATTAGCTACAAAATATCAATGAATACATCCAATAAAAATGGGTCCACACCTTTATATACATGTCAAAGAATATTTTAGAATTTCAACTCTGAAAATTGATTTTACAAAATCCAATGAAGAAGATTGAATCTCGTTAAAAGAATATGATGTCAATACTATTAAATAAATTAATTGCTTTTTCAATTAATATTTTTTTTATTAACAATTAAGGTTTTTTGGAATTTGTGATAAAATAATAATAAATTGAAATTTAGATATTAAAAAAATCCTGGAAAATAAAGTGAATTATAGAGTAATAAATATAATAACCTAGAAGTTATCTACAGTTGGAATGACTTGATCTTCTTCTTTCAAATATAGGTCAAGATATATTCTAACTCAAATTAATAATCTAACAAGAATTTGAAAGAAATTTTGTTTCAAAATATATCTACAAATAAGAACAAAAACTCCCCCAAAATGGAGAGAATTAATTCTAATTTTATAATGAAAAAAAATTATAAAAAAGGAAACTACTTAAAATGTGTAACATAATAAATATATATTTCAAAAAAATGAAAAAAAAAAGAAATTCTAGGTGTCGAAAATAAGTTTTCAGCTACCCATGTCTTGCATATTTAAATATTCAAAATTATTACTTCATAATATATACATATTTTGGTCTAGAGTTAGTTAAAAATAATATCTTCAAAACCCATATTTGAGTACCTCATTGCTTCTCATAAGTAGAAAGTTCCATTGAGATAAAGGTGCATGTTCGCCTAAAATATCTAATTCTACTTAAGGAACAATTTTTCTTCCAGTGTCCCCCATGTCAACACAAAGTATATAAGGGTTCCTTACTTGGAATCAAAAAAAATATTGATATGTTAAACACCTGGTGGTTTTACTTCATAATATGTATGTAATTATGTTTTTTGTAATCTGCCCATACTTTTTCTCAAATTCCATTCTTCCAGTTATAAAATCAGTTATCAACTTTTTCAAACTCTCAAACACAGAATTCATTTTAACAACCTCATTATAATATTGAACAAAATTCATGCTTTTTAACTCTTACTTCTTATAAATTTCCATCTTCCATTCACCCAACATAATATAAAATTCTAATGTTTTCATTTTTTTTCTTCAAATATGACTAGATTTTCTACTATCTTAACCAATTTTCTACTATTATATTTTCTTGTCTTTATTTTTTCTTTTACCTCTTAGGAATTTCCTTATAAAACTTTAGTTATTAAATATTCTCCAAGACGTATTATTTATCTCTACTTAAATAGGTTCTCCTACACTATCATCTTATATTCTTCTTGAACTTCGATTAGATTAAATTGGTTTCCAAGCATCAGAATATGAATTTTCAGTGGTTATAAAAGTTACTCCATTATTTTTATTCTCTTTTTATACATCTCTTTTCGAGATATTTTTATATTGCATGAGTATGAAAATAATATCATTAAGAAATATTTTATTGATGTTGTTTGTATCATTAGTAGTAGTTCTTTTGTATTCCCACACCTTTGGTAAAATATTAATAAATTTATCAACAATATTATAATTAGATAATTCTTTTTCACCTAGTGTCTATAATATTTTTATGATAGTAATATATAATTGATTCATTTTAGAAATATATTCTCCAAGTAGAAAATCAAATGACTAACAGTCTACTCTAACCATAGATCTTTTAGTTTCAATAACTTCGATATTCCAAAATTGGTAACATATAACTTTTTCCAGAAACTGGATGTTGTTCAGAAAGAAGATACTTTTATATAGATATTTCTATAAATATAAAATAAAGTAGTATTTATGATGCTAAAATTTAACTAAAACTCATTTATCTATTCTATATCAAAATTAGAAACTTTATTCTCTTTAATTTTTTAAATACTGGTTAGGTTAATAAAATTTTTAAATTTATTTTTAATCACAAATTTTTTCATTTGATATTTCCAATACTCAAAATAATTACCATTAATAATAGGTGGTCTATTCAAACTAATATTTTGAATAGACCTAAAATGAATTCCTACCATAATAAAGTCAAAACATTTTTATTATACTCTAGTTTAGTGTAAGGAAATTGATAAGCTTGAAAATTTTATGATGTAATTGAAATAAAAATATTATCTCAGGATCAATCTCAAGTGTAAATAATGTATTTTTTAAAACAATTATTAAATAAAAAGGATAGAAAAGATACTACAAGAGGGTTTGAATTGTAGTTTGTAAAAAAACTAAAAAAATTGTCCTATTATAGTAATAAAACAATCATAAATACAACTTCTGATATACCCACAAAAAATAATCAGAGTAAAACAAAGTAAATTAGAGTAATATATAGTAGTATAAAAACTATTGATATTTTAAAAATACCGATGAAAGAAATAGCATAGTGGAAATATATACATTTAGAATTTTAAAAAATACTAATGAATGAGATAGCATAGTGGATATAACTAAACATGAATGAATAATTTATTAATCAAGTAATCCTAAAGGATATTATTTAAAAACTTACTTTTATCCCCAAGTTAATAAGGAAACATAAACCAATTTTAAGGTATCCTTAAATATAGACTTGTTAGACGGTATCTTTATCTAATAATCTAGAAACTTATATCATTCTTCCAATCACTAGAAATACCTTGAAAATCCTTATAGATAATTACCAATATTGAAAAACTGGAAGCTTTATATACCAAACAATTATAATAGAAAATAATTAGATAATTTACAATAAGTACAATCCCCCATATTCTCTATGTGAACTCTCAAAATAGAAAACAATATGAAATTTTATAGTTAATAAGTCATTGTTGACTTCAATATATTACAAACTTTTTATAAATTCTTGTAACTTATCACTTAATCTGATATATGATGTGTGGATCTATTTATAGATGATCCTCTAATATTCATATTTTATAAATATTACGGTCAGTTCTAAGGGAATCAGCATCATTTTACTTTTTTTCATCTTATAGACTTGGTCACCTTCCATGTCTACTAGTGAAGTTATTTAATACTCTTACAATACTTATTCAATAACCATGGTTATTATTTTCTCAAAAAAAACCTAAACAGTAGGTATTTCAAAACTCTAAAGGTCATTGAATTTTCAAAAATCCTCTAACCATGGGTATTTGGTAAAACCTAAATTTATGAGTATTTCAATTAAATTATTTTCCATTATGTAAAAAAATATAAAAAATAATCTAGTTTTATCAAATACTTAATAAAGTGTTTCATGATTTTAAAAAAAGGGTAAATTAAGTCTTTGAATCAACATCTACCCCCATAAAAACACCAGAACACCCAATTCTTGAATCAGATGTCATGATGACGCCTCCACCACAAATCTTGATGTTGACCTTATATTGTATCGACTTCTCTAGAAATCACCTCCCCATTCGATGTACCACTTTTTTCAGTAGACAACCTCAATTAAACCTATCTATTAGATATCCTAACAATGGAATAGAGAGATAAATCAAAGAGAAATTATCATAATTTATAGATACATGGGAAGATTATAAAGTATTTCAATCCCATAAGAAAACTAGGGGCATAGATCATATAATAAGAGGAAACACCTGGAAAAACCACTACCATAGAAACAATAAGTGTAAAATAACCAAAATATGCAATATAAATATGAACCATTGGATCCATTTAAAATCCATCCACCATCACCATCCCAAGAAACCTTAAACACCATCTCACCGGTCTAATATGGGGTTTTGTGTGATATTTTAAGTAGAAAGAGAAGAGGTGAAGAACTGGTGATATATAATCACATAGGGAAACATAAAAGAAAACATTAATTGGAAATCAATTGATAAAAAAGGAATAGCCTCTAAGATTAAACAACCTATCATCAAACTCATCCACCAACACTATCCCAAACGAGCATATAATCTATCACACTAGACCAATATAGGTCCCAACGTTACAGGTCATGTATAAAGAGTTGTAGAGGAAGGTGAATAGTGGATGTTGATAGATTAAACAACCACATCCAAAAAGGTATAAGGATGAGACCCTAATTCATCACCCAATAAATAAAACCAGTCTATATTCAAAGAGGAAGATAAGAAATAGATACCATAAAAAGGTAGGATAAATATTGAAAAAGGAAACCTGTAGAAGGATCCATTATGGTAAGGGAATACAATCACCACCAGAGGATGTCGGAACTATAAAATATTGGTGGAGATATAAAGACGTCAAGATTTTTGGTATATCCTAATGAGTGAGGTTCCATCCTTAGTTTGTTCTTTTTTTAAATGATTATTATGGATTACATATGTTGTTAAGGATTTTAGGATAATTGGTTCAAGCTTGGATGCAAAATTTGATAGATAATTAAGGTAGGTGGCCTTTACTTAATGAGTATCTAGTCACTGGGATTGTGTGGGATTTCCTTAAATTTTTTTATTCTTGTGTGTTATTATAATTAATATTATTATAAATACCCTAACCTTAAAATTTTAATACATCAATTAAATTATTGATTTTTAACCCATTTTTGGGTGTAATTCTATGTTATAAGGTAGTTACGGGGGTTTAGAGGGAGGAGAAAAGGAGGAGGGGGAGGTACCGAAGTGTTGGGACAATAATGGGTACCTATTAGATAGAATAGGGTACCTAATGGTACCCTATTGGTTGCATGTCAACTCTCAATTCCATCAGGTACCAGATGTACATGGACTAGGTACCTAGTAGAACTATATGTTTTTTTAATATTGAGGGTATTTGTGTCCTTCCACCAAAAAATTAAAACCTAAATCTGTGGGGACTTGTTATTATCTATCAATTCATCCATTTTTTCATCTACATGAAGATATCATATCCCTCTCCTCAATAATAGGTTGATTATCCTTATTTCTTACATTAATTTGATAGGATTTTTCACAAATGATCAAATATGATAAGGTAAATCCATGAAACTCCTATAATATTGTTATTGATTATTCTTATTCATGAAAATGGGTGTGGTAAATATTTCTAAAAACTAGTACTTTTTAAATCTTATGGATCAATCTAGTTTCCTTTTAGTATAAATATTTTAGAAGTTGATTGTAAGACAGAAAAAGGTAATGCTATGGTTTTTCTTTCAAGTTTGGATCGACTTCAAAGGAAGCAATGAAATGAATAGTGTTTCATTATTTATTTCTAGTATAATTAATATAGTGGTGGGATACTCACTTCCCTTAGACCTCTAATAATACCTCTACATATATTTTTTTTGGTGAACCCCTTACTCCTCTCATATTCTTATATATTTGTCCTAGTAGTGGCATAGATTTGAGTGAACCTAAATAAAAAAAATTGGTTTTACTCTCATAAAGATTTATTTAAATTATTTTATGAAATTTATCTTGTATTTGACTTATTTGACTTGTATTTACATGTTACCATGTCTTAATAGATATTTTATTTCTAAATTGTTTGTTTGATTACATATAATGCATGTCATGTACTTATTTTATAATAAGAGTTTTAAATTATGATCATGGTCATTAGATTAGTTATTTTTCCACATGAATATATTTTATATTTTAGTTTGATAAACATGTTATGTTCTAAGATTTATTTCTCTATTATATAGTTATTTCACTTTAAATATAAGGATGGTTGGTTATCTTTGAAAGGGGTTTTTTATGCTTAATTAAAAGTTTACCATATACACCAATTATTAATGACCATGTTGATGGTAATGTACTTGCAACATCTAGGATCCATTATACCCATTCCCATATTCCAAAATGTTTGGGGTGAAATATTTCTCAAAATATTGTATAGATGATTCCCTTCCACGAATAAGAGATGTATTCACCTTAACTTGGTTTATACACACGGGCATGTATATATATCTATGTCTATGTGTGTGTGTGTGTGTGTTTTATACATGTATTTTCCCAACCTCCTATAGAGGATAGAACAAATATATCATCTCAAATTTTAGGATGGGCCTGAATCAGATATTCTAGGTATGTATCCTCCTAGTACATTGGTTAATTAGTATTATTTATATCCTTGATAAATAGATTTTTCCTAAAATCGTGTTTTTTGTTAGGTTTTTTATTCTTATGTAATTTTTTTATTCTTAACATTTAGGTTATGATACACGGTTAAGAGGTGGTATGGAGACTGCCTACTATTTATATTCATACTCATTCCCTATATGTTCCCTATTGGGAAGTGTTTTGATCCTTTATTATATGATTTGTGCAAAGGAAAATCCCTATAGAATAAGAAAAGTTCACTAATTGAATCTAGGTTTTTGATGTTTTCTTTTAGATTTTTTGTTTTAAAACATGGAAGATGAAGAGGTGTTATCATAGGAGGTTATGGTGATGATTTTATACTTGAGAATTTATTTTTTGGTTTCTTAGTCATTTTTTGAAATTTACTTTATCTATATATTTTTTTATCTAGTTTTACACTTTTATAAACTCATGTGGTTATTTTTGGGTATTTTTATATTAAATGATTGTAAAAATAGTTGTTACATTATTTCTTATCCTAATAGATCAACAAAATAGTACCCACCAGTGGATATCTATATCTGGTTGATATGACTATTCATCATAATGTTCATGAAAAAAATTAGTATGGCTATTATACTAAATAATTAAATTAAATAAGGGATAATTGTCTCCCACGTCATTATTAATAAACCCTCTTTATTTATGCTAGCCTACATCCATTAGGATGTGTGCATCAGGTCTTGTAAAAGATCGATATAGGTACTATTTAGTTATTTGGGTAATAGTTGTTACAAAATTATATCAAATCTCACTGAAGGTTATTACCTATGGGACTTGAGATTCATTGAGACATATGACCATTATGAACTGGGAAAAACCCAAAAATATATATTTCCAACATAATTATGGTAGAATATTGAGTTAACAAGGGAGGTAAAGGATCCATTTTCTTTCTATATTGAGTCATTCCAACATTCTTGAGTTTTATTCATGATGTTATGAATACATATGTAGGAACAAGTAGGGTAACATCTAATACTTTGTGGTTTCTTTTCACTAATGTTTTATTTAAATGTTGTAACTAATTTATGAAACACATTAATAGAACCATTATAAATAAATAAATAAATCATTCTTATATTATTATTGATAACAATTTGGTTAATATGAGTTAAAAGATGATTCATTTGGGTGACATTTTTTTGTTATATTGTTGATATCTAGTTTTATTTATATTTTAGTTAAAGAATGCATCTACATGTTTTAAAAGGTATTCTAATGTATGTAAAAATATTTTTAGAACATTAAAAATAAATTTTTGAAATTAAAATTATTTTTAGTAAATTAATATGATAAAAAGGGAAGGTAGGATATGGTAAGACTTGTCCATTTTATTATAGTCCTGAAATTTTGAGTTTCACATTCATGGGTTGTGGATACGAATGTCATTATCTACTTTATTATAGAGTATTCTGCAAATAATACAACCTTATTTAATGAAATAAACAATGTATGAGCATACACCACCAAATTAACCTACGATTCACCCAGAATTTCTATAGGGACTTGCTCAACTCCTTTTAGAGACTAGTTAGAGATATCCTTGGTAAGAGGCCATAGAAAATGATATTATGAGGAACTTTCAATTTTATCATCATTTGAATTTTGGAGTTGATGTACCTCCTCAGGATCAGAGGAATTGTTCAATCATATCCATGATATCTTTGAGAGGATTAAACTCCAATGGAAACATCAAGCCAGTTAAGTTTCCTTCATGATTAAAGGGGTATATTTATTTTGGTGGGATGTATTATTCAAGGTAAAGAAATATGATGGTATTACATGGAAGATATTTTAGTATTTGTTCTATGATATGTTTTATTGTGACACCCTACATTAGGTGAGTGATTATGAATTGATGGATGTGAGATAGAGATTTATGTTCATTATGTATTGTGACACTAAGTTCAAGGATATAGTTTAACTTTCTATATACATGAGTAGTTATGAAAAATAAAAGGAATGTTTTTTTCAATGGTCTTGAAAGACCCATTGTAAACTCTAGTATTTATCTTAAATTTTCCAACCATCTCTATTGTGGTGAATAAATCCATCACTGTTGTGAAAATATTGAAAGGATTATTAGGATAATATAGCTCATTACCTCATCATACACCATGTAGTGTCACTTATAGTATTCATAAGTGGATATGAGAGGATATGAGCTATGGTGGTTATCATATGGGAATCCAAGGTAGTTGGGTGAATTTGTCTCCTAGATCAAGAATACCTCTCATTCAGTATCATCAATATGGATTCTTAGGACATATTAAGTTAAATTAAACCTTTTAAGTAAAATAGTACCACTCATGTGGCTTGTAAGGATATTATTAATGTATTTCCAATTAAGTGTGTTAGATATCTTTGGGAAGATAACATAATTTCCCAAATTTTCATAAGCATATTCAATTTCACATTATTCTAGACACAATGTAATACCATTTTAAAGATCTATCTGGAATGGCCGATGTGGTATTCAGGACTGAATATCAATTTTGAAATCATATGAGCTTGAATTATCTCTTCAATCGTAACATGAAGGTTTTAGAAAATAATGTATTTTAGATTAATCTATGATCAATACTAGATAAGTAAATTCTAACATTATAGGTATTATTTTAGTATCCTATACTTTATAATGTTATTTATTTGATACAAATGATTTTAATTCTTTTAAATCAACTCAATTAGAATCACTTCTTAAACTTAAAGTGGAATAAATACCATCATTTATGAGTCTTTCTATCCCTATGGTAAATATGTTTGAGTATACAAAGAATTTTCCATCATATACCTTGATTATGGATTCTTATATGAATTCTTGGGATCTTATAGTTCTAAATATGAAATCATTTGATGATGTCTTGGGAATGGACTGATTAACCTAGTTCATAGAATGGGTTGAATTGTGTTCTAGAAGAGTCACTTTATTATATCCAAGTAGTTCTCAATATACACTTTATAGCAAATGGAAGATCCTGGCTAGTTTATTTCATCCTGGTTAGAAGAATATGGGGTATATCATTGCTAAAATGGATACTCATGACCTCTTTGTGTTTAATTCTAATGAGTGAAGGGATTTACCATTTGTATTATATCATTATATCGATGTGTTCTTTAAATATTTCTCAGGTCTACGCCCAATGTAGGATATGGATTTTACTATTTTTCTAGTACCTAGAACTGAACTGATACTGATTCTTCTATACAAAATGTAATAGGCTTACTTAAGGTAATTAAATATTTGGTCAGAAGAATTTATGGCATAGGGGTTTTTAGACCGATCACTTCTCCATGGGGTATTGTATTCTTTTTTCAAGAATGATAATGGGAGTCTATATCCCTATGTATAATATCAAAAGTTAACCAGGTAAAAACCAACATTAATTATTCTTTACCAATAATTAATAATCAATTTGACCACTTAAATAGGTTGAAATGGTTCTCCCATATCGACCTATATTCAGGCTATCATCTGTTTTGGGTAAGACTATAGGATATTCCAAATATGGTTTTTAAAATCTAGTATGGAAATTTTTAGTATTTTTTTATGAATTTTGTTTTAAATAAATCCCCATATCTATTTTATGGATTTATTGAAAAAAATCATTCATCAATACTTAGAATCATTCATAATGGTTTTTTTGGATGACATTGTATTATACACTAAGTCATGGTATGGTCATGGATGATTTCTTTTTAATTAATTGGATACATTGTAGGAGTATCATTTGTATTCCAAGATATCAATTTTAAAATTCTATATCTTGGAAGTAACATTCCCTGGTCCTGTGATTCATAAAGCTAGAATATTAATGGATAATATAAAAGCCAAGTTAGTGATGTCCTAGAAAGTTCTATCAGATAATTTGTAAGTAAAAATTCTTCCTAGACTCATAGGATAATACTATTGTTTTACTCAATAATTATAAAATATAACCGATTAGATTAATGATTTCAAAAATAAAGGAGATAAATTTATATAGTTTGAATAGTGAAAAGTATCTTTTCAAGAGATAAATAAGTGGTTGTCCAAAACTTCAGTCCTTGTATTACCTCAACTCTTTGAGAGTTTTGAGGTGTATTTTGAGGCACCATCAGATGGTATGTATTTTATTCTCATAAAATATCATTAGGTAGTGGTTCATAGTTCCAAAATGTTAAGACTTGTTAATGGAACTTCCCTTCCCATTATTATAATAAGTTGATGTGGTTCATGATTTTTTATATCGAAGAAACAACATGTTTGATGAATTCTTTGTGGAATTTATAAACCAAAAGAACAATAAATTCTTCTTTTCTAAATGATATTTAAGTGTCAGGTGACATTAAAGGGTGGAATATCTTTATTCATTTTCTTTTGAAATTTGGTATTCTCCTCATAAATTCAATGTGGTTTCCAATTCCCTTAACATGAAGGAATTCCCTCAATGGGGGCTCAAAGTAAAGGGGCTGTGGAGATTGATGTATATCATGAATAAAATCCATTTAGATGAGATATATGATCATATTTGGATGCATAATACCACACCAAACATATATAATCTATTGTGGAGAGCCTCAATAACACCCAAATATGTGAAACATATCATCATTATTCGATAAAGAAAACAATGGTGGTGAGATCCTTTATAGTTGGATCCAATATCATTATTCCTTCAAATATTTCCATGAGAAAATTTACATATCAACTATTATGAGTAAGGAAATTATTAAATAATATCATGATTATCAATGGTCTTTACATACTAAAATCCTGAAAATGTATTGTGAGATTTATCACCAATTATAGAAGCCTAGCATGAAGAGGACATCAAATGTCTCATCACTAGGTGTTTTTTCTATTTGTAAGTCAAAATATAGAATCAAATAAATATAGGTTTTCATAAACCACTTACTATACCAATATTTATATGGGATGAAATCACTATAGAATTTTTTATTTGGTTTTCAAAATATTCTAGTAGATAAGATATAGTGTGAGTGTTCATTGATGATCTAACCACAAAAAACAATTTCTGCCTGTTAAATAATCCCCTTACATTGATGATTTGGGTAAGATATATGTTAGAGATATCATTAAGCTTCAGGGTGTATTTGGTAGAATTAAATATAATGGGTATCTATGGTTCATATCATGAATCTATAAAGGGTTAAAATGGGAATAGAAACTTTAGTAAAATTAAGTAACATTTTTCTTCCTCAAATCAATGGTCAGTCTAATAAAATCATTCATACTATTAAAGATATTATTTTATCCAAAAATATTTATTTAAATGGCTCATGGGGGGAAAAATTCTTCAATGTAATTATCCAATAATATATGAAATTTTTTATCTTCTTAAATAGATCTATTTGACTCTCTTTATGGAATAACTTTTCATTATATTCTCTACTCAATGGAAGTGTGGAATCATAATTAATTAATTCTAGTATCATTAAAGTTATGAAAAATAGGGTTAAATTTATTTTGAAGTGGTTTGAGACTAGTCAATGAAGGTAAAAGTAATATGTATATCATCAAATCTAAACATTATAATTTAAATTCAATAACCATGTATTGTTGTCCAGGTAATATACGGTATGTAAAAATATAATATGTGGTAAATTGTAGTCTAAAATAAAATAATAATTTTCATCCTAATCATGGTTTAAATTTACTTGATGTTACAAAAACTTGATAAACTTAAAAATTAGTTTAAGTAAATACAATGGAAATTTAATTATAGGTAAAACTGATATAATCATATAAGAAATAAAATAGATAAAGAATATAATAAGCATAATGTATTTAAAAAAACAAAGTATTGGTTTACAAACCATGAACAACCTATAAATAATGTTATTAAAATAAAACACCCAAAAATATGAGAGGTATTTGATTTAACCCAAAATGAAAATAAGGTATTTGAACTTACTCTTGGTGTCCTTGTTCCTAGTTGGGAATGTCCTCAAAAAGAACTATCTAAAACACTAAGTTTCAACCACAGAAAGCTCCTTCAACACTATGGTCAGTAGAATATTATTATCCCTGTAATCTCACTATCAACCTAATGGATATACCCTACTTCCATGCACCAAAATCATCTCGATCAAAACGATCAGAAAAACATGCTTCCACACCTCAGAATAACCTTGATCATTATGATCAAAAACTCAAATATTACAAGAGAAATATAAAAAATTTTCAAGAAAATACTCAAAAAGTATATCTTATATGAACACTCTAAAAAGTACAATAGTAATCTATAAAATAAAAAATGTTATTGACTCCTATCCCAAACTTTTGAAGCATAGATAATTGTCTTCTGATCCCTAAAGTAGTGGTATTATTTATAGGATATGATCTAATATTCATGTTATAAAAACCTAAAATTTAGTTACAACAGTACTGGAATCAAAAAATATATTTTATGATGTATTCAACAATTTAATTCATATTTTGATAAAGTCAATCGACCCTGCTATAGTGATTCATATAAGTAAAATTTAATCTAGGTATAACTTAATTATATTGAAATAAGTTCCTAAAATATTCAATCTACTCATAAGGTAACCAAAAAATCACAAGTTAAATCAGGTTCATATATAAGTGTATTTTCACATTCATTATAAAGTATATAAAGGATTCATTAACTCAAAAATCGACCCCCTTTGGAAAATGAAAAGATATAAAAATAAAATTTATATGATGGGGGAATTTTAAAAGGAAATAATTCAAATATATACACATGTAAATTGAGTTCTCGATACTTGAATTAGAACCTTAAAACACAATCTTATTAGTCCAAAATAAAAAAATATTATTATATTTTAAAATATTCTCTTTAAAATAGTAGGGAAAAAAATATAATATTCCCCCCCCCCTAAGATCAATCCCTTTAATAAAATACCCCTATCAATTTAACAATTTTATTTATCAAATCACCCCACCATTTTTTTGAAAATAAATTTAAAGAAAAAATAGAATATAAAATCAAAAATCAATATATTTATTTTACAAGTTTATAACCCCATGAGATGAAATCAAATATCAAATAAAAAAATAGAGTCAAAAATTAAATCTATATAAGTTAAGGATAACAAAGTTTTGAACTTCTAGAATTTATGTCCTCAAATATATGAGTGAACTTATTCATAAGAAGATGGTTCTAGATAATTTTTACAATCAGTGAATAAAATATTATGACACATAATATTTAAGATATTATAAGTATGTTAAAGAAAAACATAAAAATTATTTATGACGGAAAATATGAATATGGGGGAATATATATATATAATATATTATATCTTATATGGGAAAGATTTTTATCTAAGCTAATATAAAATTTTGAGAATATTTTTAAGAAATAATTTAAAATAACGAAAATAAACTTTAATGGAGTTTAAAATTCATTAAATTTGACAAAATAATTCCAAATAATTTAATTCCAATCATTTAACTTTAGGAAAAATAAAAAATTACAAGTATAATGAATTATAACAATTCTAAAACATGTAATTTTCTCCCCCATTTTGAGGATTTTTTTAATACCAAGAGATAGTTAGAGTTGAAAACAGAACTTATGATCACTTAACATTGATCATACCGATAATCTACTAAAAATATTAAAATATATCAAAATTTAAAAGCTTATTGAAAATTTTAGCGAACTAATCTTCTAAAATGGTGAAATTGACAATAATATCTCATTTTTTGTGGGATATCATAAGAAACAGTGTATTATAACTATGTTCTTTTCTCACGAGGGATGTATTGAGTATTGAGAAAAATAAATATCAATTTTGTTTTTATAAATAATTGGACTCCAAGTAAAACTTAAATAGAAATCAAGGAGTGTGTGTTACATCTATAAAACCTAATCACAAAAACTTCTACTTGTTACATATTCAGCTTCAACAGTGCATAGTGAAACAAGTGTTATTACTTACTAGACCAAGAATCTAAATCTTCTCCTAGAAAATTACATACTCAATAAGCACTCTTTTTACCCAAACTTCAACCTTTAATGTTTGTATCTGATTGATTATTATGTATAAAATTAGTTCTTTAAGAATAAAATAATCCAGGTTTTTATTATCCTTTTAGATAATAGAAAAAATGTAGGACCACTTTTAAATGCGACTCCTTGTATTTTCTTATAATCTTGTATAAAAATATACTGAAAAATATATATATAGTTTACTAGTGGTTAGGTGTCATAAACATCCAATAATACCTCTATAAAGTTTTTGATCTTCCAATTTCTCAAATTCATCAAGATTAAGTTTAATAGAAATTCTGATCTCGGTACTTATACATAAATCATGGTCAAAACCAAAATATTTTAATATATATATATACTATATTTACACCGATTCAAAATATTTAATTCTAGTTTCTCAAAAAAATTAGAACTAATGATTCAGTTAATCTCACCTATCATGTTAGTTTCCAAACAATTATTATTAGATTGAAAAAACCATCAGAAATAGATTTTTGAGATAAATAAAAATTGATTTCATTGACATAAATTTAAAAAAAATATATTTTATTTCAAACATTATTGAAAAAAATAGTTGGATATTTATTTTAATTAATAACACTATTATACAGAAAAAAATTGGTTAATCTATCAAACTAGGTTCTTAGAGATTTTTTTGTTCAAAAAGAACTTTAGTGGGTTTATATAAAAAATTTGAAAATTTGGAATCCTCAAAACTAGAGTTTGTAAAACATAAGTTCACTTTTATACATATTAATTAAGAAAATAACTTTCAATATCCATTTATAATGAATTAAATTTCATATGTGTTGTGAAGGAAAATAGGATTCAAATAGACTTATTTATACTTAATGGTGTAAAGGCATATCCAAAATCTACGCATTCTTCCTGATAATAACCCTTAATTCTAAGACATATTATTACTTACAATTATTTAATTTTCACCAAAAAAAATTCCAAATTCCCATTTTAATCCTACCCCCAAAATTTATTTTGTATGTTCTACTAAAGTTCAAACTATGTTATGTCCAAATTGATTAATCTCTTCTTGCATGAACCTTATCTAACTTTCATCACCCAAGGAATCCTATACCATTTTAGGATAAAATTTAGATAAGAATACATGTTTCACACATTCATTTCTTAAGGAACAATGAGTGTTGACTGGTTGATCTATATCTATAATAATATTATTAATGGGATAAATCGTTAAGACTAACTGCTTTCTAGCTAAAAAGGAATTATCTTTCTCAACTATCAACTATATTTAGTATAATAAAGTAAATTATGTAATTTTAAATTACATTGGTATAAGTACTAGATTATTTATTATTAGTTTTTTTTGTATTAGGTTCCAATAAATGAATATAATTAACTTTTAAACCACTGTGGAAAGGATTAAATTTTGGATATTTTACAAAAAATAAAAGGATCGGTTTCATCAAATTTTACATGAACTATTTCCCCAAAAACATTAGTTCTTTTATTAACAACTTTATAGGACTTACTAATTATAGAAGAATAAAAAATTACACTCATTATCTTGGGGATAGAATTTTTCAAGATGATATATAGTATTAAAAGGGGAAACTTTACACCCAAAGACTCTGAAGTATGAATTTTATAGTATGATTCTTATCTATAATAAAACAATGAAGTAAAACATCACTTACAGTATATAAACTAGTACAGATGGATTTAGTTTAAAAAAATTACCAATCAAATATTCAATCAAAAAAGTTAGAGTAATTTCTTGATGAATTTTATTTCTTCATTAAACCTCACCATTTTACCAATGTGGTCAAGGTACTGAGAAGTTATGAGTGACACCTTTCTTACCATAAAAAGTCTCAAATTAGAATCTATATATGCACCTTTATGATAACTCTAGATAGTTATTAAAGGTAGTTTTTTCTCATTTTTATCAAAATTATAAAAAAAATTAAAACAAAATAAATCATTATATTTTCATGTTAGAAAATAGGTCAAAGTAAATCTAGTTTAATCATTAACCTGAACATATTCATAGCATTTTACATTAATATGTGAACTTTTTGTAACACTAAATAAATCCATTTTCACTAACAGTAAATATTTATTAGTTATGAATTCACTAATAGGGTTAAATATATATTAATATATCTTAAAAAATTGAAAAGGATCATAAATTCTAGATGAGTTAAACTTATGTTTTGGTAGATCCCTAGAATGGAGTTTCTTATAATTTTCAACAAAAATTCTAATATTATAGTTTCATAGCCTTCTATGTCAAAAATCAAGATAAATACTTAGTTTCACTTAAATAAGGTATTTTATAATGACTAAGGTATTCTAGTTCTAGTGTAAAAATATTCTCATGCCTACTGATAGATAGAATAAATGTTCATTTGGAACTTTGAATAACACATTTATCATTCTTAAGGTTTATAAGGTAACCCTCATCACATATCTGACTAATAATGATAAGGTTGTTCTAATACCAAAAAATATTCATATCATTAGAAATTTTATTTTTACTAAGAAAATATGCATCATTGATTTCGATGATTTCACCATACGCATTGTATCCAACTGTAGCTCATAAAATATTCACCCTATTCAAGATCAATAAGTTGGACTCATCTCTTGTTATATTTAAATAAAAAATATTATCCAAGTACCACATATTTTTTCTACGGGTATTTATCCCTTTTTTTAAATAAAAAAACAAATTTCCTAATACCCAAACTTTCTTAGGTATGGTAACATTAGAAAATAAAGAATTATGAACACAAATATATCGAATTATTCTATTTTTAACAGCAATAATATCTTCAGAAAAAAAAATCTTTATCGAATCCAAAATATTGAACTCTATTAAAAGAAAATTTATTTTTCCAGTGACCTCTTCTTTGACCTTTAGTACAAAAAGGTTCACTTTTAGGAATAACATAATTTTACTAAAAATGTGATTTTCTATAAGTAAAGACTATTTTTGAAGACAATGTGTATTTTTTCAATTGTTTTTATTTCTTATCAAAATTATTCCTACAAGGGGTAAAATTAGATAAAATGTTTTTAAGCCATTGAATTCATATTTATTGTTTCACAACCAAATTCTAATCATCAAGTGTTAAACTAGAACTATATTTATAAACTAAATCTAATTAAAGTTAAAAAATATTAGAAGTAAGTTTGGAAATTATATTATTATATTTATAAATATATTCCTTAGCAATATTATAGTCTTTCATCAACTTTTTATTTTTCCTTTCACTATGATTCAAATATCTTCTCATTTTTTAAAAAGTAAAAATATATTATTCATCTTCTAATGAAGTAACTTTTTCATATTCTTAAGAAATTAAACATGATTAATAATATAAAGAACTGATAAAATCACAATTCAAAGTTTAATTTGTAATGGATTCAGTAGTTACCATGGCCATAATAAATTTTTCACTCTTTATTATGTTCGAATAGAATCCAACAATATTCTGACTATTATCACTACCTTATGAAGAACTATCAAAAGTAGTCTCTCCATTAATTATACTACAAGTATCTAAATATTTCAAAAAATTATTTCCTATAATTTTATAGGATTTAATATATTTATACTCTTTCCTTTTAAAATTTAGTTAGGTTGACATTATATGAACTTGTTTCTTTCATTTATAAAAAATCATGTTGGAAGTGTTTTTTGTTCTATGAATATCCTTCCAATCCTTTCTGTAATCATAATGGAAATTATTGTTTCCAAAAATTTTGTTCAAACTTTTAGAAAGTTGATCTAGTTTATTCCCAATATCAAAAAAAATACTAAAATCAGAATAAGGATTACATTTTTTATATGAATTAGTATTATTTAAAGTATTAGATCTATAATTAACATTACTATAAGTAACATTACCATAAGTAGAATAAAAATCTACCACATTCCCCGTTTTCACTTTTTCTACATCCCTAAATTCAACTGATACTCATACTAAATTAATATATCAACACTATTGTCAAGATTTAATTTTTTAAGGTTCTTAGTGTCATATATAGTTCTTGACTCAGATTCCCACTCATTCATAAGTTTGTCAATCATTTTTTCCAACAATTTATCATCTAAAAAATCCTCCTCACTAAGAGTTTGAATCAAATTAACAACTTTCATAAACCTCATATCAATTTTTGTTATAGATTACAAAAGAAGAAAATTAAAATATCTATAACCATACTTCAACATAGATCATCAACATTTAAGAAATTTTAAAGTTCCAAAATCAGTGATCTCCAAATTATTTGATATATCATTAGTCATTTCACATGAAATTTTTTGAATAAATATATTCCAAGTTAAAGAATTTAATAGTGTATTCCAGAATTTATAACTCACATGATATTATAACTTTTCATCACAAGTGAAATTAGATAAATCCTTCTCTAATATCTAGTAATTTTTTTCCATTATAAGATAATGATTCATGATAGTGTTTATAGAAAAAGTCTTCATTTGGTCCCTCCAATATCAATAATACACTTCATAAAACATGGGTGGATGACTAGGATTTAAATTCTATAGAGTTATGACTAGAATTGTTTCCATTTAAAAAACAGTTCTCTATAATGTGGTTAGCCTAAGAAAACTGATATGTTTTCAATAAACTAGTGGAAAAACAAAATCAATATCAGATTTAGTCGCAAACAAAGAATCCTTATCTAATACTAAATGTTATCCTTGTAAAATATAGAATGTGAAACTATAATATCTGGTGAATTTTACTTTAAAATCAAACTACAATTTTCATATCACTCAATTTTTAATATTACCATAAGTTAAAAAAAATCATATACCTAAAAATCAATATAAGTAAATTCATTATAAATTAACAAATCAAAAAAACTGATACAATTATATTATAAGTAAAAAAAAGATGTAGAATATAGTATTCATAATAGAATTAAAACAAAATATTTATCACCAGTAATAATATAAGAAAATATATAAATAATATTTTTAAAATGAAACACCCTCAAATTAGGTAGGTCTTTTCATCAACCCAAAGTGAAAAAAGGAATCTTTTACCTGACTCTAGGTATCCTTATTTCTATCCAAGAATTTCCTCAACATGAACTCTCAGAAACACTAAGATTCAACTATTATAATCTCCTTAAACACCATGGTTGGAAGTGTATTAATAAACCTATAATCTTATCATCATCCTAATGGATAAAACCTTATTCTTGGCATCAAAATCCCCTCGATCAAAAAAATTGTAAACACATTGGGTTCTCCTCAATCAACATGATCATAAATGAAATGATTTCAATATTAAGATAAGATCTGTATATGGAAATCCTTAGAAGATAGCTCTTAAAATAATACTATAAAATAAAATACAATTGGAAGTTCACAAAAAAACAATTCATTGTATGCATCGATCACATTATTTAAAATTGGATATAATCATCTTTTTATCATTAATGTAGTGGTACTATGTATAGACAAGGCTCCAATGATTAGATTTTGTAAACCTCAAGTTATGTTATAACAAAATTTGAAGTAATCACTCCATATTATGGTGGATTTGGAAATATAATACATCTTCTAAAGAATTAAATTTGAAGAACTATATCACTCAATCTTACAAAAAATAGTCTAAGTGGATCTTAATTATCTAAATATAAGTTTACTATATTTTCAATAGGCGCAAAAGTAAACTTAGAAAAATCTAACGTTAAATTAGATTCATATAAATTTGTATTTTGATCTTCAAAAAAACATATGTAATAGAGTCATTGAATCAATTTTTCTTTATCTAGGGTTTACTAATACTAGGCCACCAATTAATGGGTAAGTATTTAAAATTAACTCTAATGTTTTTCAGGCCTTTTAAAATATTGTAAAGAGGTGGGGAAATAACTTACTAGTTATACTTACCTACAAAATTAAATGTCATATATAAAACCTTAAACATTTCTCAATTGAGGAACTATATACCTAAAATTACACATGTCATCTGATATGATGATATTTATCTTTAAGTTAATGCTTACAATTTTTTTTATAAAATTTTTATCATCAATCAAAGTGATAAAATGTTCTAGGGAAAGGTGAAGCCTCTCATTTGGGCTAGGTGGGAATGTGGAAAGCTCCAAAAATAAACATGGGAGTGGGAAGATTAATTGAATTCTTAGTATCCAGTATTGTTCCCTCAAGAAGAGAGTTAATAATTCTTAGGAATTATAAGACTATTAGTGGTGAGGTTGTAAATTCCACAACTCTTATTAGTTAGTATTTACCATAAATTCTAGTGTTTGAATTTTTTGACATAATCATTTCTTAGTGGGGATTTAGAGAATTATAAAAGGGGATAAAAAGAAAATGGGGAGGTACCTAGGTGTTTAGAAAACACCAGGTACCCAATGGAAGGCACTAGGAACCCAGTGGTACCCTAGTAGCTTTAGATCTATAGTCAGCACCACTGGGTGCCCAATGAGCCTAAGTTAGATACTCAGTGGAATTGTAGATTTTTTTTTAAATTTTGGTGGTATTTTAATATTTCAACATTAGAAAATAACCCCTAATTTTATGGTGGATCAAGAATATCCCTTATTTCATCCATTTTTACATATTCATATATCTCTCCACTCCCTCTCTACCATCCTAGATGGCTCCTCCTAATTTTTTACTTCAAGTTTCTCAAATTTCTCATTGAACATCAACTATGACAAGGTAAATATATAACCCTAAACTAATCTTATTCTTTATTATTGTTCATTATAAAAATTTGGTAATCCATATTTCTCAAACCTAAGGCTTGTGAAATCTTTAATATCCTTCAAGTTTCCTACCAGTCCAATTGTTTTAGGAGTGGAGTGTAGGTGATACAAAGGTAATACCTTGATTTTTTTTAGTTTATATCTCCTTTAATGGATTTGGTGTAATCCCTAGTGTTTTTATATTCTAGGTTAGTTTAATTAATTTATTAGTGGAATAATCACATCCCTAACTCCTCAATAAATACATCTCTTTGATGATGTGGCACCCACTGGGACCCACTAGGACACCCGCCCTAGGAACCCCAGCGATACCGCCCCGCAACTGTGCTGCAGCTCCAATATCCCAACCCATCTCCGCAACTGGGACCCACTCGGACCCCTAGCCCAGGAACCCCACACATACGACAGGTTGTTGCAAACAGCCCGTTTCGAACCTGGGTCACCTTTAACACCGAGCCCATGGAACTCGATGCCAACCGCCTGTTCCCAATAACTTGTCATATCTGTGGGGTTCCTGGGCCAGGTGTCCCAGTGGGTCCCAGTTGCGGAGATGGGTTGGGAGATTGGCGCTGCAGTGCGGTTGTGGGGTCGTATCACTGGGGTTCCTAGGCCAGGTGTCCTAGTTGGTCCTAGTGGGTGCCACATCATCATTTTGGTTGGTTAAAACCTAATGTAACATCCTAGATTTATAATAAATATTTTTTAGAATTTTTGTTCTTAAGTTAAACACATAAATGACAAATTATCTTCTTTGAGTTTTATTTAAATGATATTGACCAAAACTTTATATATATTTTTATTCCTAATTAGTTTCCTTTACATGTTTTCCTCAAAATTTTATTTCAAGTATAATATAATTTTTTGAATAATAATTATTTATAAAAATGATTTTATAGAATACCTTTTATTACTTTCCTAATTATTTTTTCACATATTAATTTATTTGATTGCTAAATTGATTTCATTAAAAGTTTTATTTTCTTATCATCATAGTAATTAAGTCATTATAATCTAATGGTTTACAAAGTGTGACACAAGATTTTATAGTAATAAAATTATAATATATAACCATTTAAAGAAATTTCATGTGACAATTTATTTAAAACACGTGTTGAATGGTCAAATACCAATTTTAAAATCAAATAATACTTTATAATTAATTTTAAATTTAAATTAAATTTCATTTAATTTTTTTTAATAGTTTTTATCATATTCTAGATGAATGTTTTATTACTCTAAAAAAATTATTTTAAAACATTAAACAACATGTTTTAAAATGAATTAACATTATGAAATATTTAAAAAAAATTGAAAATTTAATTCCATATATGTAGTTTCTTATTATCCAAAAATGGTTATAAAATTTTGATAATGTATTTTTTATAAAATTAAAATGGTATTTGACGTGTCACTTTAATCATAATGTATATTATTTGTTGCACTAGATCTTTTTTCCCAATTATATATTTAAAATATTAATTCAACTTTAGTAAAATAAAACTTCTCTAAATTATATAATTTATAAGTGATAATATAATTAATTACAATTCATATAAATTAAGATATAATAACAAATATTAATTTGACCACTCATAACAAAATAAATATTTTTTATTCAAAATAAATTTTTTCCACATATTATGTGATTTTGTTTAAAATTTAAATTTCTAATTTTAATAATTTTAATTTAAATAAATTTAATTCAATTTTTTAATTAACAAATTGAAATTATCTTTGGGTAATTTTTTGGTATTTTTCTGAAGAAGTTTCTTTTTTCATAAATAATAAAAAAAAGTAAAGTTTTTTACGAATACCGTAATTTTTATGACATCATCATAATGTAAATATGTATTAATATTTTATGAAACCTTTTTATCAACATAAAATGGAATTAATGGGTAAAATAATGAATTTTAAAATGATAATCTTAATTTATCAACCTATATCAAGTGATTAAATACTATTAATATTCTTTTTCCCAAATGATAAAATAAACAATATTTTTTTCTAAAATACCCCTCCCCCTTGGCTATATAAACAGCCATACCCCATCCATTTATTTTCATTTCCATAACTCTCATTATCATATATACACCTAAATATCTATCTACAATTCACTTACCATGTCATTAATCCCTTAGTGTGGCCAAAATCCTCTCCTTTGAAGGCTTTAAACACAATCAAAAGGAGGCAACTCTAGAACAAGTTAAGGGTTCATATTCCATGACGTTACCCTTTAATTTGAGATTATTTTATCTTGATGTATTACAAAATCCTTTATATATTATTAAATACTTATATATTCATTTTTATTAATTTTTTTCTATTTCTAATAATCTATTACTAATTCTCTCTCATAGAACACTTTTCATAATTTGTCACTACATAAGTGTAAGGGTTCCTAAGCCATGTTATTCTTTCTTATTTCTGGTTCTTTGTATTAAAAACTCTTAAAATACACTTATTTTATAGAAATTATTAAATTTTCATGGTATTTTCATAATTTTATCCATAAATGATGAGATATGACTCATTACCTCTCACTTAAATCCCTTTCCATAAACCGTTACAACATCAAAATTCAGGGTATTCAAAAATTGGGTTTTTTTATTTCAATTATTCTATTAATATTTTAAATAAATAAAGTAATTTTTAAAAGTAAACAAAAATCATAAGTTTAATTAAATTATAATATTTTTATAAAACTCAAATATTTATTGGGTTTTATATTCCTTTAAACTCTTCTGAGAAACATCGAGCATCATCATACTTTTACATTACCAAAGTGAATGAAGATGTTTTTATAAACTTATTTCATTTGTGTATATTCATTAAAATTGATTTCATGAATTTATATATCATTATTATTAAATAAATTTCATTATTATAATTCTTTAATTTTAAAACATATATCACAATAATTAAATTAAAAGAAAAACAATCATAGTAGTTATAATGTGTCAAAAACAAGATTATTAAGGAAAGTTATATAAATGGTAACAATTTCGTGATCTATTGAACACTAATTATTCTATAATGAAATGGATAAAATAAATTTACAATTTTGAAACTTATAGAAAAGTTTTAATATGGATTTTTACCATTAAAATAATACCACAATTTTTTTGGTGATTACGAACCGAACAACTCCAAACTGACTAATGTGAACAATGGTAACTTATTAATTGAATGAATCATGATATTAAGTGAATTAAAAGGAATAATAATAATTAAATTAATAAAAAAGGATATAAATTAAGTAAATTATTAACAAAATTTAGTAATATAAAATTTTAGAGGATATAGAAAGCAACCCGAGACTCAAGGTAAGGGTTTAGTTTCCATTCTCACTTTAAATTTGATATTGTCTATGTCTACATTTATATTTTGTGAAATTACATGTTCTTTACCTCTAAGAAACCATCCTTTTTATTCTTCTTCATGTACATATTCATTAATTTATAGAAGTAATTTTCTAAACTTATATGATTTATTAAGTTCATTTTTTTTTGACTTTGAATTTATTTATGAAAGGGTGAAAGGAATATTTTTATTTAACATTTTCACATGATTTAACTTTCTTGTTTTCTTATTTGGTTTTATATATGGAACTTCCTCTAAAAAAAATCATGGTTTTACAAATTAATTTGTATTCCAATTGTTTTATAATTTATTTACTTTTAAAAATAAAAAAATATTAAAAATTAAAGGGAATTTCATTTTACTTTTTATATAAATTTACTAAAATACATATAAAGTGTCTTTCATATATGTAAATACTCTTTCATGTTACAATATTTATCAATTTATTATTCTATATTTATATGAATGGAATTTTTATCATAAACAAATACTTTGACAGAATAACCCTCGAATTAATTTTCTAGGCTCTTATATATGTAATGTATGGTGGAAATGAAATACCTATAAGCTAAATGATTTATCACTGAAATTACCTTTACTTATCTACACCTATATGTAGACCCCTTTTTTTAATTCCATTACATTATGAATACCCTTGCATACTTCTTATAATTGAAGGGTGTTCACCTAGATGCCCATAAATTTTATTAAATAGGGATATTACTGACTTGAATATACACCCTTTATTCTATACAATGTGAATACATGTACTATTAATTATGTTCATTAAAGAGGATGTACATAGTTAGATAATTTATTGAATGCATTTTTTGTTTTCAGAGGATAATCAAGATGTAACTTTTATATGTTTATAATTATTTTCTTATTCATATAGAATGTATATCAATGAAATATTATGAAGATGGGTGAACCCATAATTATATGGTCATCCAATCATTTGGTTAATTCTTAATATCTCCCGAGATCACTAAGCAATGGTCAGGTAAAGTAATCCTCGTCAATAATGTTATGCATGAATATGATTCTATCATTAAAGACATTTTATAAATTAATGATTTATACACATATGTTATACATGAACTTGATTTTACCTTTATTTATAATATATTGGTGGGAATTGACCACAATGTTATGATGTCTTGGCAACGGTCCTTGACCTACGTTTATGATGACATGCCATAAGTTTTTGCAACATTTATATGTTTTTTAGGATTAATATATTTCTATGAAATCTGGCCTCTTATTCCATGTTTCTAATATTGATTAGTTGTTATTATTATTAAATCCAATAATAGATCGCCCCATTTTTATGCCACGATTTATGATTATGTCATCATGCATCATTTTCACTTCTTATGATTTCATGAAAATATTCCTTTAATTATACCATTTCTCTTATGATAAATTATCTCAATGTTTTATGATCTATATATAATTTTAAATGTGTTACCCCTAACTAATAAATTGAGCTCACTCATTTCTTATATTTCCCCATTTACATAGGAGTGTGTATAAAGGCATGTGTATGGTAGAGTTACATGTGTAGAGATCTTTTGTTGAAGTAATATAAATTTTATTGAGAATTAAGATGTATATGTACCTAGTTCCCAAATACATTAAAATTTGGATATAGTTTGTTGGTTTCAATTATTTTGATGTAAAAAAGGTTTTTTT
Organism: Viscum album; assembly: GCA_963277665.1. Lineage (NCBI taxonomy): Eukaryota > Viridiplantae > Streptophyta > Magnoliopsida > Santalales > Viscaceae > Viscum > Viscum album. The sequence continues at coordinate 1,812,903,573 of OY728142.1, read as the reverse complement.
TAAGCTCTATATATGATAGTGTGGGTTTGGGGAATCTTAGTTGGTATCAATGTAAAGTTTGGTTATTTTTTGGAATTATGATTGAGTAAAACATGGGTATGAATCATGGGATTAAACCTTTATGAACATAATAGTATATTTAATATAATTAGTTTACCATATAGGTTTAAAATTTTCTATACACTTATGTTACATAATTTCATAATCTAGTCATAGTTAATTATTAAGATAACAATAGGGGAAAATATTATGGTTCATGAAAATAGAGAAATTATTAATAAGTTTTTACCAATGAGTAAAATTGTGAGGAATCAATTTCTTTAATGGGGTGGAATGTGACATTCCATATTTTCGATGGATATTTTTTAATAAATATTTTTTATTAAATTTAATATATAATTGTTGAATAAATGTATTATTTTATTTTAATGACATTAACCAACAATTTTTATATATATTTGACTCCTAAGTAGTTTCCTTTTCATTTTTTCCCTCAAAATTGTTATCCATGTATAATACAATTTTATGAATAATTATTATTTATTAATATAATTTTACAAAATATTTTTTACTATATTCACGATTTTGTTTACCCATATAGTCTTATTTGATAACTATGATACTTTTATTGATTATTTTATTTTCATATCATCTTGATAATTAAGTCATTGTAATCACATGTTCAACAAATCATGACATATGTTTTTTACAGTTGCAAAATTTTAACATATAACCATTGAAAGTAATATCATGTGACATATTATGTAAAACATATGATGAGTGGTTAAATACCACTTTTACATTAAAATAATATTTTATCAGTAATTTTAAATTTAAATTATTGTTCAATTAATTTATAAATAATTGTTATCATATTCTGTGAACATGTTTTATTACCCTAAAATGTTATTTTTAAAACCTTAAGAAACATGTTTATTAATGAAATAATATTATAAAATATTTACTATTTTATTTGAAAATGTAATTTTTCATTTTTATAGTGTCTTATTTTTAAAAATTGGCTATAAAATTTTGTTAATACATTTTTTATAAAAGTAAAATGGTCATTAAGCTGCCATTGTAATGATAATATATAATGTTTTTCATACTGGAAATGTTTTCTCAATTATATATTTAGAATCTAAATTACACTTAATTAGAATAGGGATCTTATAAAATATATAGGTTGTACATTTATATATAATTAATTAACAATAATATAAATTAGAATATAATAAAAAATATAATATTTATCACTCATCACAAAAGAAGTAGTTTTTAATCATAATAATTTGTTTTTAAAAGTATTATTTTATTTTATTTTGAATTTGAATTTATAATTTTAATTGGAAAAAATTTAATTTAAATTTAAATTTATCAAGATGTAATTTTCATATGTTTAATTTTGTGGATTTTTTTGAATAATTTGATTTTTTTGGTAATTAGAAAAAAAATATTGTTTTCTACAAATACAGTAAATTTTATGACATCATCATGATATAAATATCGCTTAAAAATTTATTAAATCTTTTTATAGGACTAAAATGTTTTTAAGAAGAAATAAAATTAATTTTAAAATGATAATTTGAATTAATAAACCTATATTTTAAATTTTGGAAACTAAGTTATATTTTATTCTAATAAAATAATATTTTTGGTTCTTTACCTTTAATAAAGCGTTTCAAAGATTCCATTATATTTTGGCTTGGTTTCAATGTCAAATAACCCTCCAATTTTTAATCATAACCCAATAAATATCATTTTAATTAAAAATTTTCATATTATTTGGCCTAAATTATAAAATAATAAATACTTTATTTTAACATACCCCTCCCCTTGGCTATATAAACACACCTCACCACCTATTTCTCTTCACTTACATAATTCCGTAAAAAGGAAAATATCTACCCAGATACCTCTACAAAATTTTCTTACTAAGCCCCTAGTACCCCCAGGTTACCAAAATCCCCTCCTCCAAAGGCTTCAAGCTTAATCGAAAGGATTTGACTCAAGAGAAATACAAGATTCCTTATTCCAAGACCTTGCCCTTTATTTTGAGTTTGTTTTACCAAGATCACTTTTAAACACCATTAACACATCCTTACATCCTTATATATCCATTTTTTATCATCATTTTGATCCATTATTGATATGGTCTTCTAATTATCTCTCATTAAACCCTTTTAATAAGTTGTTAGTACAATAAATTAAGGGTTTCCAAACCTTTTTCATCTTTATTATTTTTATTTATTTACTAAAAATCTATTTTATACCTATACATATTTTACTGATATCATTTTATTTTCATGGTATTATAATCCTTTTGATCTATCAATTATGAGAGATCACTCGTTACTTCTAACTAAACTCCATTTCAAAAACATGTTACTATGTCAAAATATAGTTTTTTCAAAAACTATGTCTTTTCATTTCAATTATTCTATTACTATTTTCAATAAACTAATTAATCGTTAAAATTAACCCAAAAAACATTAGTTTAATTAAAATATATTTTTTTATAAATTTCAAATATTTATTGTGTTTCTCTCATTTGAAACTCTTTTAAAAAACATCTAACATCATGGTAAATTTACGCTACCTAAGTTAATTATGATGATTCCATAAAAGTACATATTTTGTAGATATTCCTAAAAAAAATTCATGATTGGATACAATAATAAGATTAAATTAATTTCATTATTATTATTCTCTATTGGAAAAATATACATCATACCAATGAAATTCAAATAAACAATCAAAGTCATTTTTAAGAATAAAAAAAAATTCTCAAAGAATATTCTATGAATGGTAATTATTCCATAATCAATTTAACTCCATTTATTCTGGAATTATATATGTACAATACCTTGAAACTTATAGAGCTTATATTTCCATTGTAAAATGTCCATTTTTCATTAAAATTATACCACAATAGTTTTTTTTATTATGATTTTAATGAATCTAAAACAACTGATGTGAATAATAATAATATACTAATTGAATAAAACACTATAATAAGTGGATTACAATGAATAAAAATAAGTAATTTTACATAAAAAAAAATTTGTCTCAATTAAATTATTAATACAATTTAATTATATAGAGTTTTATAGGACATATGATATGAGATGGGTCTCAAGTTAAGGGTTTCTTTTACAATAGCACTTTAAAATCAGGATTATTAATTTCTAAAACTATATTTGAGGAAATTAAAGTTATTTCCATCTAAAATCCCATATATTATCATCTCCTTCATTTGTATATTCTTTATTTTTTGTAATTCATTTCATATAATTATATTACTCATTAAGATCATTTTCTATCGACTTTTAATTTCTTCATGAAAGTGTGAAAGGAATTGTATTCATTATTGTATTTCCCAAGATCATATTTTCCCCCAAAACATCTTCAGTTTTATCTATGATTATTTCTATCCAAGTTTTCATGGTTTTATAAAGTAATTTTTATTCTCATTTGTTTATAAATTATTTCCTTCTAAATATTAATGTTATTGAAAATTGAAGGATATTTCTTCTTATTTTTTATAGAAAATTTCTAATGCTCTTATAAAGTGTTATTCAACTATGTAAATACTCTTTTATGTTCCACTCTTTATCTATTTGTTATATTATATTTATATATATTGAATCTTTCTAATAAACTGATACTATATCAAAACAATCCTTTAATTCATTTTCCATGCTCCTATGTATGTGATGTATAGTGGAAATGAAATCTCTATAAGTGAAATGATCTATTTTTACCATTTTATTTTCCTATCATTGGCTATGTATAAACATAACCTTTCTTCCAATTCCTTTAAATTTTGAGTACACTTAATTCTTTTTATTAAGGGTGTTCACTATGATACTCATACATTCAATTTAATGGGGAAATTATTTAGTTGACAATATGTCACTTTTTATATATTGGGTAAATACCCTTAAGATTTATTTTCATTATTTAAGGGTATTTACATAGATATATACTTTATTGGGTGTATATTTTATTTTCATAGGTTAATCATTATTTTATTTTTCATGTATTTATAATCATTTTCCCAATTTTTATGGAACATATATGCATGACATAACATGATGATGGGTGTTCCTGAAATTATATAGACCCCCAATCAATTTGGTAATTCTCAATATCTCATGAGATCACTATACATGGGTTGGGTGACCTATGTGTCATCCATGATTTTAAGTGTGATGATGATGATAGCTTTTTTCACCTTTATTTAAATTATTACATGTACACATATGTTATGCACGAACATGATGTGACCTTTTGTATAATTTATGTGTGGGATTTGACCACAATATCATAATTTCTTGATAGTGATATGTAACCTATGTTTATGATGGCAGGACTTATGTTTGTTTCACATTCCTATGTTTATCATGATTACAATGCTCATAGTACATATTGTCTCATATGTTATGTTTATATGATTGATTCCATATTATGATTATTGAATCCCAAAAAATATCACGCCATTTTCATTCCATTGTTTACAATTATGCTAACATGCCTCATTTACACTTCTTATTATTTAATGATATCATTCCTTTAGTCATTAAATTCAACTCATGATCATGTTTATCAATGGTTTATGATCTATGTATCATTGTTAATTTCATACCCCTTACTGATAGTTTTACATTATTCATTTCATATAATTACCCATTTCCTATGAAATTTCTATGAAGGGATAGGTATTAAAGAGTTTCATATATTGAGTCATTTTTTGGAATAAATGTGCATTGTATTGAGAGTTATAACTAATTAATATCTCGTTTCCAAAGACATAAAAATATTTATTTTTGGTGTTTCTTTTAATTCAGGTTATGTATGAAAACATGTATATTAAGAATCAGATCTATAAGTGTGGGTATGGTGTGTCTCAACTTCATCTTATAATATTATTAAATAGTTGGGCTATAAATATCATAGGTCCTAGTGAACCAAATAAAAAACCAAGTGGGTTTCAACTAAAAAATATTTCTTTAAATGGTTTTGTGAAAATTTGGCATTGATTTGTAATATTTTACTTTTATTTACATGTTGTTGTGCCTTAATAGATATATTCCTTCCAAATTATTTTTTTGATTACATATGAATATTGTATTGTTCTTGGATTACAGTAAGAGATCTAAATTATGGTCACTATCATTGGATTCATTTCTTTCCAATTTGTCTTATTTTTTATTTTTTTAATTTGATAAACATGACATGTTGTAAGATTTCAGGATTTGTGATATATATATTGCACTTGAAATATGAGAATGTCTAGTAATATTCATAATGGTAATTTTATTATTGAAAAGAAGGTACCCAAGTACACCTATTGTTTAATGATTGGTTAAAAGAATAGGATGGGATCACAAATCCCTAGATCTTGTATAACCCTTCTTCAATTTCCAAATGAATTGGTTGTAAGATTTCCCTAACTCCAGTATACATTATTCCATTCCCCCAATGTGAGGGGTATTGTACCCAGAATCAGTTTACACATAGACACACACATACATGTTTTATATATACATGTTTGTTCCCTTTCTTCTATAAGGGAAGATAGCAATATTTCACCTCAAAAAAATTCTATGTCTGAAGTAGGTATTCCATGTATGGATCCTCCTAATATAATGGGTTGATTTTTATTATTTATATATATATATATTAATTTGATTTATTAAGTCATGATTTTATATTGTATTTCATATTCTTCTATATTTTTTATTATTTTTGTATACACTTTAGCATATAAAAAAAATTGGTTAAGGGTTGGGGAAGATACTACCTTCTGGGAATTTTCAAACGCATAAATTTTACATGAACCTTCGAGATGTGTGCATATTTTTTTCTTATATGGTCTAGAAAATGGTGAATCCCATGAGAATGGAAGATAGTCTCACTTCGAGTCTAAAGTCCAGGAGTTTGTGGTCTGGATATTTTAGTGGGAAAATGTTTTAGGAAATTAAGGGGTTGTCCTATGAGGTTCTAGTGGAGATTTTTCAATTGAGACTTTATTTTTTATTTCATATGACTAGTTTGGTTGAAAATTTAATTTTATATTTGTTTTCTTTTCTAGTTTTATAATTTTTTATACTCATGTGGATCTTTTTATTCTAGTTTATATGAGAATTCATGTACATATAGTGTGCTACTCAAAAAATAGGTACCCACTAATGGATATTTGTTTCTATTTCATAAGATAATTATTTCTAAAGGTTATGCTCAAATTTCAAAATTAATATTAAATTTTCCCAATTTAATTCAATGTGGGTACACCATATCCCACATAGGTATCCATAAAATCTCATAATTTATGTTAACCTTTGGAAAATGAGAGGTGTTCATAATTACTTGTGGTAGCATGATCCATGTACAATTCAGGTAGTATTATCGTTGTTGTTATAGTTATATTGATAATGATTATGAAACATTCCAAAAAATTATAAACGATAAAATATCACATCATCCAATATTTATATAGAACCACATAGGTTGTTATATGGTTTATTAATGCAACATTGTTCAAAAGAGTTTCAACATCCCATTTTATATATTTCATTGCGGCATGATCAATCTTGGGAATAGTTTTCCAAAATAAAATGATTTATCCATTTTAAATGATATTTTAAAAAAGTTAATGTTTAGAAAAGTAACTAGAAAGGAAACATGGTGTTTGAAGAGGGTGGTTTGGAATTGTATTATAGATCAACTTAATGGGTTTTTCTAAAGACATTTGCAAAGGAATTTTGAAAATTGTTTTGGTTTGTGATCAGATACATGGTTCCTTTTTCCAAATGATTTATAAAATGTTATTTTAACTCGTATTTTAAAAGAAATGAAAGATAGGATGTTTTCATAATTTATTTGATATGTGGGCCTTGTAATGGTGATTACATAGTTTCAAAAGTGTGTTTTCTTATGTGTGATATTTTCAGATATAGGTTCATTTTTTGTCTTATACTATATAGTGATACATGATAGCATCAGAACCATATATAGAACATTCCCTTAGGTTACATGTTGGTTTTACTAGGATGGTATATTAAGGGATTCTAGATGATTATTAGAAATTGGGACTTATAGGGTGACCATTCAGAGTTGAAATCGATTATAGTGATATCAAGTAACCCTCACTCTTAGAGTGAGTTATAGGGTTTAGTGAGACTTTGATTGGGTAATTACGTCATTTGTTATCAAGATAAAGGGATTAACCTAAGGATATTGTGAGATGCCTGACATTGATCGAGTGATAATTGATCTCATTTTCCATATGCCTATAGGCGAAGATTAATATTTTTTCTGAGTGTTTATCCTCTTTAATTCCATATAGGATTTCTTGCTTCATTGAACTTGGTGGTTGAAATGGGATATCATCATTGGGTTTTGATGAATCCATAATATATTCTACTATTTAGGAATAATAGGAGAGTGGGTTCCCACCTTAGTGATTTTGTCTTATTCTTGTTTGATAATGAGAAATTGGGAATGTTATATGTAAGTAAGTGTTGTTATGAAATAGACCTGTTGACCAAGAGGTGACCCTATGAGGATGATGTATTGGAAGGAATTAGGGTTTGATACTATACATGTAATGGATATTTTATATTAATTTATAAATTTGTATGAACTCTTTTTCTCTTGGGATTTTTACTCACACTTATTGTGATATTCCACATGAATATATGAATATAAAGCAATGATAGTAAAGTTTCTAGGTGAGATGATGGAAGACACTTAGAAGAAGTTTTTATCGGTATGTGATATGGAACACTGTCTTCTTGTGAGGTACAAACTATAGTGATACCATTTCCATAGAACACACATTTTTTTATAATTATTTGAAATATTATTTGAGGGATAAGTGTCTATTATCATTTTTTTATGATTATTTAGTGAGATTTAACCCTTATGAAGACAAAATATATATATGATCGGTCCAAAAGTACTATATAAGTGGACTAGAAGATTTTTATAACAAGGATCAATGAGATGAGATGGGGATGGTCAAGAGATATATTATTGTTATTTCATGTGATTCGTCTCCATACTTTATTTACTATTTATTAGTATAGTATTTTAGATTAGTTTATATTTTTTAATTAGTCCCTCTATAACTGCCCTTTTTATTAGTTATTATCATTTTATAAATGATATTATGGTTGGGGTCCTATTTTTCTATCATTTTTTATTCTTGACTTGATAAATTACTACCATGATATTTCAAGTTTTGGTTATTGACAGTTAGTGATATGACTGATGGGTTAGGTGGGACTATCATTAGATATTATTTCGGTTTTAGGGTGAGATATATTGATAATTATTCCTAAGGAGAATTTAAGGTTTTTGTTTTATAATGTATAGGGATATAATGGTATATGGTTCTTCTGTTATAGGATGGTGGCACCTAGCTTGAGTTGGGTAGTGCTAGTTAGTTCTCAAAATATGTGTTCCTTATTAACTATGATGGAATGAAGGTATGATATTTTGTTTTCATGTATGATATATGTTTTCTTATTAGGTTAAGTGAAACTCTCCATAAAATTTCATAGTCATTCACTTGATCACTGGAAATCAGTGATTAAAGGTGAGTAGAAGAATCATTATGGGTTGTTGGACTCACCCCTTACCTATGTACATAACATGGGTTTTAATGTACATGGGTAGACCTTATTTTTAATTATATATATATGAATAATATTAGAGATAAACATATGGATCAAGAATGGAAGTGTTTTGGAGTACTATGTTTTGTAAACAGGTTTATAGTTAGTAGGGATGGATCCATTATATGTTATTTATTATCTTTACTATACTATATAATTATTGTCCAATGGTATAGTTTTTATTTTGTTTTAATCAGTTTTATATATATTTTATCTTCTATAACTACTATTTTATATGTTATTGAATCACATATATTGTTTAATTTTATATATAGGACAATAGTATGACCAGCTGGATCCTTATTTTATGTTTAAAGGTTATAGGTGTGTTGAATTTATGGATTGGCTATGTTAAATTATTATTAGATTCAAGAATAAACCTTATGGGTTTAATTTATGTGAAAGGACTCCCCATAGTTTTTTCAATCCCTCATTGTAGGTAGACAGCCTCTAACATATGGGGAGGCACACCTAAGGTCTAATGATGATTCAAATATTGTGTCATTTGGGTGAAATGGACTAGGATGTTAAAATACCCCCATTTATTAATTACTTCTCACATGTTATAAAAAAGTGAAAATATGATTTTGTATGTGAATGAATGTGTGCATGAAACGATGATGATTTTGAAGACTATAATGAATAATTAAATCCTAGTAGAATCCAAATGTGAGAAAATGATAATAATTTTTAAAAGGTTGGGGCCGAAGCCTCATTTTATTATTAAAGAAAAGACATCTTTAGAGGGTAGAGGGAGACCCAATACATAGCCAGAAGGCCCAAGTCCAAGTGGCCTGAAGACAAGGCTTGAAAGCCCATTTTTTGGCCCAAAGGACCCCCTATGAACAGTACTGCTACAGTACCCCACATAGCTACAGTACCCGCCGCCGCTACAGTATCCTGCAAAAGTTCCTCCACCGCTACAGTGCTGTCTCAACTACAGTTCCACTGCTTCTACAGTGTCTGCTACAGTTCCCCGCTACAGTGCCCTGCTATAGTAAGCCGGAAATTCATCCCTTCCCGGATTTGAACCCGGGTCTTTTGGATGCCAAGCAAGAGCCTGTACCAATTGGGTACAGGCTCGTTGGTAAAGGAAATGATAATAATAATTACTTGAGATCTAATTTTATTATATTAAATGAGGTTATTATGTGGTTTCTTATTTTAATGCTAATATTTTTTTGGAATGTGAAGCTTGGTTATGAGTATCATAAGTTCAAGAGCATTAGAATTTTAGAGCAGTATAATTTTTTTCATTAGAAATTCCATCAACTACAGGTAGTTGGGATTAGTGTGTTGTAAATGATTGTCCATATATTAAAATATAGTTTATTCATTATAATTTTTTATATTCTGATGTAATCAATAGTGTTCCATTATGTTGGAAAACCTTGTAGATGGAATTATCTTGAAAGAAGAATCTAGAAGTGTTTACTAGGGAATGTGGTTGAGGTTAACAATGCTACCTGAAATTAGTAGTTAAATTTCATGTGGATGAATCTCCATGAATATGGAAAAATAGTGTGACCTGGAAAATTGGGAAAGCTTCTTATAACATTATTTTGCGGCCGACCCTAAATATATGCAGTCAATGTGTGAACAGAGAATCTAATGCCTGAACTATGAATCAGAAGTTTATATAGTATTAATAACCCTATAATGAAATATTATTGAAAAGTTTTTCAGTTTATCATAATCCTTTTTTTACTTATGGTAATACAAAGAACATGAAATGGTTCATCCTATTCATGTAGTAAAGAAAGTATAAAGAATATTAAATCTATTGTGTCTATTTACTAATTTATGTACTTCAATTTCATGTATTTTAATCATTTGTTTTATATTGAATTTATCACTTCTTATAGGGTGGGTAAAATATGACTTTGTGAGTGAGAAGGGTTTAGTGTGTTCTTACTTCTAGTACACTTAGTCGAGAGGGAACCGAATTTATAGAGGATGAGTTGTTCACTATTCTGATTTTCATGTGAACTTCTTATGGATCTATCAATCATACTTCTATTAGTCTATCATTATTATAGGTGATCGGTTTTTTTGAGACTATTGGTTCTATTTTCTCCCAAAAAGTGGTATAAAAGGGTTGGTTTTTAAGCTCATGGTTCAACACACCGGTATTAGCATCAGGCATGATCTCAAATAAAGGGAAGATCCTAATAGTGAACTTTGATTGAATGGATTTGGATTTTTGAAGAATTCATATTTAAGATCACCATATTCTTAAGGACTCTGAAGTTACGTTTTATTAGGTAAAGATTTTGATTATGGATAATATTTAATGGGGTCACTTGGATAGGAAATCCTGGAACTGGTAAAAATGTCTCCTACATGGAATATTGTGTTCAACATTCGGGATAAGAAGACAACAAAAAAATTTATGAAGGCAGTGGAAGACATGTATGAGAAATTGATGACCCTAAATAAGGTTTTCATGTTGAAATTATTTTTTGGTTTAAGGTTTTTAGGAATCAAACTGGGTTAACCCCGAACCTGTCACCCAAGTCCTCAAATAAAAAGTCTTGAGAGGTATTCTTGATCCTCCCATGTTGGAAACCAGTGCCATGCATCAAAGATGATACAATTAGGAACAATTTATAACATAAAATAGAAAACATAATGAAACAAGACAGAGCACACAACATAAATAAGAAGATATAATAATCACTAAACGTAAATAAATATATAAATAGAATCTAGATACAACTTCAGTAGAACTAAATAGAAAAACCCAAAGACAAAAACTAAAACAAAGATTAAACCCCACACATTCTCCATGTAACATCTTGGTCCCCACCATCCATAAAACCGGACCGCTCTAGAGGCATACCTAAACAAAATAAGAACCTATAAAATAGCTCGGGTGTACTGATGCTAAGTTTCACAAGTAAGGTTTGAGAATATAACATCCCAGTAGGTAAGAGACATAGAATCCATCCATGTCCTTTCCTGAAACAGTTTGTATACCCTAGTTGGAAATACATTTAGGGAAAATAGGGTTTTTAAAATTTAAATGGATGAACTCATATTTCCTTTTAAATCTTAATTTTAAAACTTAAAGTAAAGTGGAAACACAATATAAATAAATTATAAATAAAAATATTATCAAAATATATAAAACAGTAGGGTAAGAAAAAGAATCCAAAAGTAAAGGGAAATAGTGAGAGCATTATTAGACAAGTACCAAACGATCAAGTAACCAAGGAGCTTCAAAATAAGATAGAAAATATAGATATGTAATCATTATAATTTCCCAAAAAATCCCAAGAATTAATCATCGTACATACTTGGTTTGAACCCACCTGCCGACATATGGTGCACCTCCATTGTCAATAACTAACCTGGATACTACATACTAGCTTCACTAGTGGCATATCCCACTTGTATTATCCTCTTTCTAGGGGATCAAATCCACATAATATTGAATATAAATCATTTATCACTCAAACATATAAAATAATTCTAGGAATCACATGATAATAGTGTAAAGTATAATTATGAATTCATCGCATACCTGACATTAAATATTACTCACATATGCCATCATGCATGCTAATACCAATCCTCGACATCATCTATGGGAAGGCTCTATCATTAGAAGGATGGAAATAGGGGTTCCCATCACACATAGAACTCTTTGAAGGTTCTAATAGGGCCTACACTTCATATTAATTTTTTTTTTAAATTCCTAAACATCACTATGTACCAAACATGCCTTGACATTCACAAATCAAAACCATTTCCTATTAAAATACGTTTCTTCTCAAATTCATTACCAAGACCTGGGTAAAAACATAATTCATGCTCATAAGGTTCCAAACAAGGCAATATTTCAAAAATCATATTTTAAAAAACATTTGATTACATTAGAAGGGAAAAACCCATTTAAAAACATTGGGGGTTTTAGAAAAGCAATTTGGGATATGGAGAGGTGGTGATAGAGGAAATGGGAAGGGGGTGTTTTGAAATCCCGGGTTTCAAAATCGTAATATTTATAGAGTCTCCATTTTATATGTGTGTTTCTATCTATATGTGCACCCATTGAAAATATATATATTCCCATATTCAATGGAATATATATAGTTGACCACCAAAATACCTAAATCATAATTAAAAAATTATAAGAAACCTCGCCACTAATCACAAGGATCCACATGTACGTACCAAACCATAAAAAGGAACCAAAACACAAACAAAAAGCAAAATTTCACAAGAAAACCAAATTACCAAAAACCCAACCATGACCAAACACAATACAAAAGTAATAAATTTCATTTTAAAAAGTCTAATTGAAATTTTATCAAACACATTATATACATAGTCTTAAATGAATAAACAAGAAAGACCTTTAAAACCCCATTTTCATCAAATTTTCAATATTGAAACACCATAATAAATTAAACCAACTCACCAAAAACATGAATTACACACTTAAAATTTATATAAGGAAGAAAAATATTTAAATGGAATGTTCTATAAAGGAAATGGATCAAAATACCTACCTCAACAGTGTGAGAATGAAATGAAACTCTGATAGAGGGAAGAACCAAGCCTAAAAAGAAAATTAAACACCCTAAAATCAAATAAATCAACCCACATAATCCAACATTCACCCTAGGGTTCATACAAAAAGAATAAAAGGCAAGAGAAACAAGAATAACAAGATACATATAGAAGGATACGAGGAAAACACACAAAAATTTAAAGAAACTTAATTAAGAAACTTGGGTAAGCATCAATGGAGGGAGATCCAAGGGAAGAGGGTTTTGGGACCCATTTTGTGCACTAAAATATAGAGATATGAGAATAGGGTCGAATTGGGGTTGAAACAAAAAATGTTAAAAGTTGGAATTTCATGGATTTTATGAATTAGGGTAAGTCTCACATTTTGGCTGCATGGATTTCCAAACCATGCACCAACCATGCTCACCATACTGGAAGGAGGATATAAACACACATTCTAGATGCATTGTTTTAGAAACCTTGCACCAAACATTCAAACCATCTCTTTCAAAATGATAGACTCCCTCAAATTCTTGTCATGTGGTTCCCTCTAACTATGTGTAAGTTGTGTTCCAGTTCCCAAACACCACCAACAGGTCACATGGTTACTCCTTTCTCTCGCATGGTTTAGGATAAAATGTCCACAGATCATCCAAGAAAAAACATTTAAGAAAAAAATGAACTACAAACTCTCTTTTCATTCACCATCCATAGGTTTTCTCCCCAAACTGGGCACAATAACTGTAAAAAGGGCCAAAAGTGTCCTAAAACCTCTAAAACTCAGAAATTATCACTAGAAAATCAACACTAACCTCATCCAAAAAAGATCAAACACAAATAAATAAATAAAATAAAAGAAAATGGGGGTCAGGGTGTGGAAATTATCCCTACCACAAAAACTTTCTTCTCCCAAAATGTCTCCCATCCAAATTAGGAACAAAACTCTAACTCTAAATTAAATGAGGTCAAACGAAAACATCAACCTTGATGTGACATCTCAAACCCACAAGTAACATGATACCAAATCTTGAGATAAACAATAAAAATATCCATGAGGGTATGGAGAGGGGCCTCCCCACCATATTGAAACAGACTAGCATAGTAGCACTGACACTAAAACTCCCAACATGAGGGGAACCCACAAAAAGGATCTCAAATAAAACATCGAACCAAACCAAGATTAAAAAATTAGAAAAGAAATAATCATCTCTAAAATAGAACCACTAAAAATGAAAACCAACTCACAAGAAGGAAAACTTCTCAAATATTCACATCCATAATTCATCACTATATAAATTTTTAAGATTCTAAGGCTACCAAGATCCTTAAAAAAAGAAGTATATTTCAAAAATAAGAAAAAGTAAAACCAAGAATAACTTAAAAATTCTACACTCTTACATTAGAGGAAAAATTTGGGCCAACAACCCCCACACATAGAAATTCCTAACTGTATTGAAAATATTCACTTTGGGGCCTATAGATGGATCCCTATTGTATTAAATAATTTGGTACCCCATAGTTAGGAGATGGAATCCTTTGATCAAGACTTCCAATTATAGAAACACAACTTGAAGAACTTATCTAAGTGAACCAAACAGACACGTTGTTAAAAACCATCTGAAGATTGAGGAAATATGGAATTGAATTCCCAAACCAACCACACTGAAAGCACACGAGTGAGTTTTTCATAGAACAAGTAGCTTGAACCCACAAGGGAGACTCATTGAAAATAGGTTCCTCTGGTTTACACTTCTTTCTAGATGGGTAGATTTCATGATCTCTTAGAGAAAATATATTTCCACCTAATATGTAATTCCATATGGAAGTCAGCACAGCTAAAAAGGCCTCATCTAAAATCTTATTGAATAGAGCTTCCCAGGATGATAGAACCTGATTATTAACCTCCATATAAAGACCCTAAACAAATAAAGGATCTTTTAGTGGTTAATTTGATTCTACCCATAGAGAAAAAAAACCATCTCTTTAAAATGATCAACATTGGCCTTCACAATCCATTAACCTTGTGGAATAACGAAGTGCTCTACTATTTTCCTCCCCTTCACCTCCTTAGGCATAAATTATTATTTGAAATTGGTGCTAAATAATTCCTAAGAAATCACAACTTTCAGCAATGATGGGATGATCACCTTCCAAAGATAAAACCCAGACCTCAAATGATACCAGTACAGCTCACACCCTCTTGACTTCTGGAGTTCCCAAACACCTAAAAACACTTTATACCTTCTCAAGCCACTACAAAACCTCAAACAAACCTTGATCACCATGTAAAACTATAAATAGAGGATAAAAACTCAATTCCACCACTCCACTGGGAGTTTAGGTATGTCCAACGACTGGAAGAGACACACTATAAACCTTTGTGATATTTTTGGGTGGCATAATATAAATAACATAATAACCACAAATCCAAATCAATATCAACCCAAAATTCAACCAAGATGGTACAGTCCAAATAAAAACATCAAACTCATAAATCTAAAAATCATAAAAGAAAACCAAAATACTCTTTCTAAAATCACCATTCCCATTCCAAATTCCAAAATAATTTTAAATTCCAAAATTAATTTTCCACTCTAAAAACCAAAGTATTTTAAAGGCCATATTAATTTACAAAAAAGTCACTTTAATTTCAAAATCCACTCACACCAACCCAAATAAAAAATTAGCATCAATAAATTCAAATACTCTAAAATGGTGAACTAGTGGTTATGCATAAACCAACTGCATGGTTTAACAGACCTTATACAAAGCTTGAAATTACAACTGGAATATTATTGAACCATGAATTCAGACTCCAAATGGTTTCCTATTCCATTTAAACTCATCATATAACACCATATAAATTCCTTTATCATCACCCACCACAAAACTACAAAAACCAAACAAGAACCAAATATATAAACCCAAAACCATAAAAAAAGACTAACGTCCTAGACTACCCCTAGTACCTCGAGGATTAGGACGAGAAAGAATTCATAAATCTCTTACCGTACCTAACTCTCAAGTCCAAAAAATCATATCTCCAGTCTACCTAACACCCAAAATAACAAAGGGATCCTATAATACCATTATTTCATGAACCGACCACGGTTGGCCCTAAACCGGTCACCTGAGCCAGACCAAGACAAGGCCTAAGAGGTGTTCTCGATCCTCCCGGGCTTGCATCTAGTTTTAGGAATCAAAGATGATATAATTGGGAATAATTTATCCCATAAAACAACAATCATAATGAAAAAGGACAAAGTTTGTAGCATAAACAATAGGATATTATAGTAACTAAACACAAATAAATGAATAAATAGAATCCAAATACAACTACAGTAGAAAAAAAATAGGAAAACCCAAAGCCCAAAACTAAAACCAAGCCGGAACCTGACACGATATCCATGTTACCTCTTGGTCAACATAATCTATAAAATAGGCCCACTACATATGCATACCTGAACAAAAGAAGAACCTCCAAAACATATTGGTTCTATCGATGTCGAGTGACACAAGTAGGGTGTGATCATATAACATCCCAGTAGGTAAGAATCGTAGAATCCATGCATGTCCTTTCTCGAAACAGTCCATATACACTAATTTAAAATACATTTAAGGAAAAATAGGGTTCTTTACATTTAAAGGGCCAAACTCATATTTCTTTTTTAAAACCCATTTTGAAAACCAAAAAAAAGTGAAGACATAATATAAATAAATTAATATAGAAAAGGACTATAAAACTAAACACAATAGCATGTTAAATAAAATAAGCTATAAGTAATGAGAAAAGGTACAAGTTCAAGAAGACAATTACTAAAATATCAAGTAAAAATGGTGATTCAAAATAAAATAGGAACATACATGGATGTAATAATGGATATTTCCTAAAGATATATAGGATAAATCTCATGTCATACTTCGTTTGGACACACCTTCTAGTATACGGTGAACCTTCGTAGTCAATAACCAACCTAGCTACACTAAACTAGCCACACCAGCGGCAAAGCCCACCTAGATTATCCTCTTTTCAAGGGGTTCTAATCAATAAAATCGGGACTAGAAAGTCGTCATCACTTGACCATCTAGATAAAATATATAAATCTTACTATAATAGTATAAATGATAATGAGGAGGTTATCACATGCTTGGTATTAAACATAACTCACAGATGACACCATTCATGAATTTCCCAATCCCCGACATCATCTATATAAATTCCATCCAATCATAAGGATGACCATAAGGGTTCCCATTATACATATACCCTTTCAAAGTTTCCAACCAGAACTACATGTCATATGAATTTAAAACCAATTTTCAAAAACATCACTAAGAACTAAACAGACCTTCACATTCAAAAATCTAGACCCATTCTAGTGAAAATACCATTCTTATCAAAGTCATTACCAAAACCTAGGTGAAACCACAATTCATGCCCTAAAGATGCCAAATGTTCCAAGACATATAGAAATACATTTTAAAATCACATTTTAGTTCCTTAGAAATCAAAAAAAAACATTTAAAAACATTATGGTTTTTAGAAAAAATGTTTGGGAGATCGAGCGGAGGAGAGATAGGAAATGGTAAGAGGGTTTTTTAATAACCGGGGTTTCAAAATGGACATCATTTAGGATTCATAATTTATATGTGTGTTCCTACCAGTATGTGCACCCTAGAAACATATACATATTCCCACATTCAAATTCATATATATGGGTAACCATGAAAATACCCTAAGTTCAATTAAATAATTAAAATAAACCTCACCACCAATAACAAGAATCCACACATAAGAACCAAACCATAAAAAGGTTCAAAAAAACACAAAAAACTCAATTTCACAAGAAACAAATTAACAAAACCCAAACAAGACCAAACAAAATCCCAAATACTCAATTTCATTTTAAAAAATCTAATTGGAATTTTTTCAAACACCTTGTGTACATATACATATTGGCATAACCAACAATGTCCTTTAAAAACAAATTTTCATTAAATTTTAAATATGGAAACACTATAATAAATCAAATTAGCATATGAAAAACATGAATAACATGTTTAAAAATTATTTAAAAAAACTCAAGCATCAAATGGAATGTTCCAGACAGGAAAAAAGGAAACACCTACCTCAACGGTGTGTGAATGTAATGAATCTCCAAGAGAGGGTATAACTAATCCCATGAAATAAACTGCACACACTATAATCAAAGAAATCAATTCACATAATCAAAACTTCAACCTTGGTTTCATCCAAGAAGTATCCAAGGTAACAGAATCTCAATGAATAAGAGAGGGAGAATATGTATGAAAACCCTACTCTTTATTACACATTATTTCATGATTTATTAAAAAATATTACTCCTAATACAACCCGGAAGATTAATAAGTATAGTGTATTTGGGAATTAGTTACATTAAATAAAAACTTAAAATAGGGAATACATTTACATTATTGAAAACTTCCTTAACATTCTCATATTATTCCATTGTACTTAAAACTACATTGGATAACTTGGGACATACATAAGAAATGGGTGAGCTATAAAGCCCAGTAAGTGAATAAACATGGAAAAACATGAAGAAAGTGTTACATGTTAGACAACGTGCATATTAATGAGAAATAGAATGGGTGTGAATCATAAAAATGAACAATGAGACATGACATAGCATGATAACATAAAGAAAACATGGGAAATGTGGAAACAACTTAAAACATGGTGTCATAAACATAAATCAAGGCTTACAGTCAAGACATCATGATGGAAAAAGTATTATTATGGATTAGGTTTACTATTAAATCCCATTAACAATATATCATGAGACTAAAACATTACTTTATGCATTGGAGTGCTATATAATTCTAGGCATACCTGTCACTTTCATTTCATTCAAATGCATATTTATTCCATATAGATCATATAACATGGAATCATTTACAATTAAATTTTATTCCATGATCAAGGTGGGTGGAATAAATACATGTAAATCCTCAATAAAATAAGTATAAGTTCATAAAGGTGAACACCCTTGGTTGTAAGTGGGTATGGGTATTTAGTACATAATTTTTCGACATGGAAAATTGTGGTGAAAACTTAGTAGCATTACGAGGGAAAATAAATGTTCAGGGGAGAGCATAATAAGAAGGAAAAGGGTCACTAATCATTTATAAATAATCAATACAGTAAGGGTAATGTGGAATAAATTATCACAACATTAGGAATTGGAGATAAAAGGCATAAGATAATGAAGATACTTGAATAAATAGAAAAAGAAACGGATCTCTTACTAAATTTTGGCTTGGTAACAGGTGTACATAAAGGTTCAGAGGAGGGATTAATGAGATTGAAAATGGTATCAATAATTTGTACATAAAATGGATAGTAAGGTGGATATCAAAGAATATATCCAAATATAATCAAATGTAAATTAATAGATATAATATAAATGAGGTTCTTGATAAAAAAATAATAGTGGGACGTCCCTTACCGTCAGAGGGTGATTCCAAATGCTTGGGAGGAGATTATTGAGAGATTGGAGCATCTTGGGAGGACTCTATAGAGGGGAGTTAAGAGTAAGGAAGTGATAAAATGTTTTTTAGGTAAGAGAAATTGGAGCTTGGGTGGGTTTATATAGGAAATGAGTGGGTAATTATTTATTATTTCTCAAACATAGTTTTTGGACACTATATAGTAAAGTAATAAAAACCAAAAACCTTATAATGGATTTTTTCCCATGGTTCCTGCCAAAGGGGAGTGGTTGTAAATATTTTATTAGGCCAAGTGAGTAAACATTGTATGCTTATACCTTATTTAATTTTTACTGGAAAATTCGACTATCTCAAAAAATTATGAAAAATTCACTATTGGATAATTTTGATGTTCTCGTACCAAAAAAAATATTTTTTTCTATCAAAATAATTGTTTATATATTTTAATTTTCACTTTTTAAATTTGAATCTAAATTTATTAAGAAATTATGGGTTTATTGACAATAACATTGTTTGAACACTTATTAAAATTATATTTTTCATCACAAAAATTATATGATAATTTATGATAAATAAAAATTATTTGATAATAATATTTTATTAAAATATTATTTATTTCAAAAATTCATTAATTTAGAAATTCATTAATTTAATTTAAATATTACCGAAAAAATACAATTTTTGTTTTATTATATCAAAATCAAAATCATTTATAAAGTACCAATAATAGTAATGAAATATATTCATTTATTCTATACAATATACATATTCATATTATTAGGGTCTTGATACATATCCCTTTATTACAATGGAAATTCCATAAGGGTTACGTGTGTGATGGTGATACTTTCTTGGGGTCATTTGACGTACAAGGTTTGGGTTGTGATCTTGATGAGCTTGAGTTTCTCCCGTAAATGGTTTCGCTCATAGTTAATTTGTTGGATCTTATATTGGGCTTGATTAAGGGAAAATACCAATGATGTTAAATCCCTTGTAAGATCCAATAAATGGGCTTCATAGGGTATGATCCTAGTAGTTGAGGACATCAATTCCTTTTTCTATGTCAGATAGATTTTTTAAACCCCTATATTTATAATAATCACATGATCACTATTAAATAGTTATATTATCAATGGTTAATATTATTAAAGTTATTTTAAATATAATAGGATATAATAAAACCAAGTAAGGGAATGTGTTTTCTATAACCAAAATACATATTAAATCACAAATGTAATTTTATATATAAAATTTTGGGAAATTACAATATTCCCCATTTCAGAAATTTCACCTTAGAAATATTCATTTCACACACTAAAATATATGCGGAGTAATTCTATTTCATCCCCTCTTATGGTTCCCACATCACTTCTGAAAACTTTTGGTTTCCCCACAACACTTTGAACAGGTGAATTGTCTTATTCCATAGAACATTTTCTCTATGAACTAAATGTTCACAAGCTAACCCACATAGGAAAGATAATTATATAATGATACCACCTCTAGATTTAGCACATGTGAGGGGTTTGCTATGTACTTCATTAAAATTGATACATGGATCACATAATGTACTTGAGATGGGTTAGGTGGGAGTGATAGTCGATAGGATACCACTCTAATGAGATCAAGGATTTCAAAGGGACAAATGTATCTTGGACAAAGTTTTCTATTCATCATAATATCATGAATTTCTTCTATAGATATATGAATAGGAATAACTTATCACTAACCTAAAACTCTCAGTATTTTCTGTGATTGTCATTATAACTCTTTTTTGACTCTAAGCAACCTTGATGTGTTGTTGAATAGTTTTGAATTTTTTCACCATTTCCTCGACCATTTAAGAACCTATCAGTTCTCATTCCCCACCTTCATCCCAACATGTAGGTGTGATTCACCTCTTCCCATAAAGAAACTCATAGAGATCCATTTGGATTCTTGAGTGGAAAATATTTTTTTATTAAAACAAAACTAAATAAAGATACTGATCCCATCCTCCTTTGAAGTCAATTGAGACTGCTTTCAATATTTCCTCAAGTGTCTATATAGTATTCTCAGATTTTCCATAAATTTGATGGGGATAATACATGATGATGTTCAACTCAATATTTAGAGAAAGTTGAAAACTCTTTGAAAACTTAGAGATAAATATTGGATCTAAATCATACAAAATTTAAAGTGGTATTCCACAAAGCCTCGCGGCTTATCTAATGAATATCCTTTCATGTTTATTAAGTGATAATTCCTATCAAATTTAAATGAAGTGAGTAGTCTTTGTATGATGATCCACCACATTAAAAATATCATTATTTTTTATTTATGTATTCATAATACATGTGACAACATCCATGGTTATTTTTTCCTATTTCTATGTAGGTATGGGTAATTGTTGCAACATCCCAATGGATTTTTTCTTTCCACATTCAATTGCTTCTCCAAATCAATATATTTTATTTTCAAAAAAGCCACTTTTGAGGGTTAAGTGGTAAACCTCACAAACTGACTCCATCAAAATACTTACATACCTTATCCACTTTTTTCACACACCATAAGAGATTAGAAAACCATGACATTCTAAAATTAGTCTACCAGAATCCATTTCCCAAAAAAAAATCCAATGAAGTGTACTTAACTTTGTTCACGGGTACTCATTAATGATGTTTTTGAGGTGTTCAACCCACTTTTACCATGTATTAATAAAATCCCCCATATTTATTTTCCTTTCATTGAAACCTTTGATCATAATGTGTTCTTTCTTATTAAACCACCTCGTCGGCTCATCATTGACATCAATTTGTAACAGTCTCTCAACTATTTTTTCGGCATCTTCTGGGGGGCTTAACCAATGAAGACTCCTATAACATTTTTTCCTCTAAGTACATGATTAGGTCCCTTGACTTTACATGTTTCTATATCTCTACCTACCTTTCCTTGAGATGGCCTTTATGAGTGGACCTAGTCTATATTAGTTTAGTAAAATAAGATTCTTCTTTTCTCCTTTTGGACTTATTCCCTTTAATCAGGATGCAACTACTAGAGTCTCAATTCCCTTTATGACTTTTCTTCCTTCTTGGGCTATGAATTACTCTTTTATATTTTCCCTATGTACTATCTCTTGATAAGTATCTATCACTCTCTTCATTTGACATGACCCACTATGATTCTTACTCCCCATTAGAATGTTTCTATTTCTCTAGATCCATTTTTCCTTCTTTCTGACCCTCGACTTCTATCCCTTTAAAGATGTTCCCAAATTTAATAGTGTATATATTACTTATTGAACCCAACCTTCTCATTGAATTCAACATAGTCCCTTGGACTTTAGATGTTCCCTATAATGTTGGCTCCTAGTTTTAAATATTTCCACCGCCCTCATACAAATCGTGTATCTGAGTAGTGCCACATTTTGGAATCACAACCTCTTTGTATGAGGAGGGATATGATTTCCTACTCAAAGGTCCCTCAACCCCCTTCCTTACCGCATTTTTATCCCCCAAATCATGTCTCAAATGCTCATAAACATCAACTATCTTAGGTTCTAAAACATGGATCATACTTATTTATGGATGGAATTATGACTTATTACCTCACTGGTTCTTGGAATATCCGCATCAAGATTGTTTCATGATAAGGTATAAGGAAAAGGTTCTTTTCCACACTCCCCCATAAACTACGGAGGATGTTCATCACCCAAGTTATCCGAAGGAAGGTCCACAATTTAAGTCTCAATAATTACTTGCTTACAACTGAGGGCATCATGTCCAAGATGATAACAGGACAAGAAAAATTGGATCAATGATTCATAGAAACCCTTTTGATAACACCACATCTCACCTTTAATTTCAATACTGATTGGGTCCATCGATTTTTCAAAAACATCTATTTCAACACAAATCTTTATAGTAATTGGATGACAGACTACACGGGTTTGTTGGTCCAAGCATAGGAAGTGACCCACCAGATTTTCAATAAAATGAAGAATAGTCGGGTTCTGAAATGGTAGGGCGAGGCCAGGAAGTGAGATTCATATCACTGTGAAGGGGGGGGTCTCACTTCAATTGAAAATTGAATTAACATTGAAAGAGGGAAAAACATGAACTTGAGACAACACACTGAGCATTCGCCTAAGATGATATTAGGTCCTCTTTCGATGGGAAACAAAATAATAAATGTATTGAATCCAAAATCCCTATGGTCACCTAGAATTTAAACTTCTAATATTTATATTATAATCTTTAAAATATGTCAATAAAAGGATGTCTCTTACCGAAGTAGGATACAAGTGAAAGATCCAACATCTCAGAGTCCTTCGCGAACTCCATAGAAGAAAACAAAACCATAGTAACTCCATTAATGAATTATTTTACTTTGGGGAAAACCAAAATGAAGGGGAAGATAGTGGGAAAAGAGGTATACAATAATTCAATTAATGATGAATAATGAGTATTAGAATTAATAGTTATAGTACTCTCCCCCCCCCCGTCTGAGAAGGGCTGTGGAGGGGAGGCGGTGAAGAGAGTTTTTTTCTAATGAAATTTTTTCCATTTCCAATCACTTGCTGACATACAATACATCTTGATGTATATTATATGATCTCCTTCCCCCCCACCCCAATAGTGATCTCACATATCTCAATACATCTTTTTTCTCCCTGGATGGTAGATAAGTTCAATATATATGCATCATCTAACAACTCCTTATATAACTTAGGATTTTATGGTACAAAAAGTCATGACCCAAATCTTAAAAATACTTCATTATCATTGAACTCTAAGGATTTTCCTTTTCTTATAGCTTCTAATTTCTTTCTAATTACCACATTATATTTGTTTTCATCATTTATCATCTCTATAAGGGATGGTTAAGCATTCATTTGTGAATGGATTGATGATTTTCTTTACTTTATGATACCCATGTCTGACATTTTCATGTCTAAAGTGATCAGATCCTTCTGAATTCTCATCAATGATAAAATTTCTATATCATTTATACTTAGAGAATATTACACTTTATTATATTTCCCAATATGGTAGTGGATTGATCACTTATATTACTTAATCATCTCTAATCATCTTCACTGGTGTATATTCATCTCTTTTTGGGGGAATATATTCTTGAGGCTCTTGGGATTTGTATACATTTCACACTTCTCCCCAAATAGATAATGCTGATATATTTTCTATGCAAAGATCAGAATATCAATATCTTGATCATGAATTGGGTAGTTATGTTCATGAACTTTCAATTTCCTTGAGGTATAGGCTATCACATTTTCATTTTTCCTTAACAAAAAACCCCATCCCTTCTTCGAAGCATCATTGTACACTGCAAAAAGTTCTCCACTTATGGGTAGTGTAAGTATAGGTGCAGTAATAATCCTTTTTTCAACTCTTTGAAACTCTCTTCGCATTCATAATTCTAAAAAACATGACTCATATCTTAGTTATTTTGGTTATGTGGTTTTATAATCATGATAAATTTTTCAAAAATCAAAGATAGTACCCATATAATCCAAGGAAAATATAGATTTATATCACAAATGTTGGCCTCATTTATCATTCAATTGATTCTATATTTATAGGGTCCACAAATATACAATTTATTGTTATAATAATCCCTAAGAATGAGAATTCCTTTAAACATAACTCACATTTGTTGTACTTTTCATAAACATTATTCTTTTATATGGTTTTTATCACAATGCTCATATTCTCCTAAACACCTCCTTTCTTTTGAAGTATATTATAATATCATTTATAAAAACTACTAATAATTTTTCGAGGTAAACTTTAAAGACATTATTCATCAAGTCCATGAATATTTATGGAGAATTAGTGAGTATGAATGGAATTACTATGAACTCATACTGATTTTACCTTTTACGAAAAGTGGTCATAAGGATATCCTTATTCTTTACCCTTACATGATAATATCCTGACCAAATATCCACCTTGGAGAAGTATTGGGCTCTAAATAACTGATCAAAAAAATTCATCAATAATTGGAAGAGGATACTTTCTATTTATCATAAACTTATTGAGCTCAAGATTATAAAGTCAAAGGTTCACTGATCTATCCTTCTTCTTGATGAATAGGACCTATATACCCCAAGGTGAAGCACTTGGGTGTATGAACCCTTTATCCAGATTATCCTATAGTTGTTTCTTCAGAACATCAATTTCCACAATATCCACTATATACAAAGTCTTGGATAATAGTAATTCCCTATGTATAAGCTCGATTGAAAATTCAACCTCTCATCTAGGAGGAAGACTAGTCAATTTTTCATGAAATGTGTCACCTCATAATGGGCATGTCTTCAAGGATGATATTTTAATTAAACTCAATAATTTAATATAGATACTCTTTCTCATAGGGAAATAATATTCACTCTTGAGATATTGGTTATAAATGTAGCACACCAAATATTTTATGGTATGATTCTATTAAAGACACTATATTCATTTGATAGCCTATATTTCATGAATCACTGATCCTTTATGGAACAAAAATTGGTTATTTATAAGAGATAGTCATAACCTAACCATTAAACATAAATTTTCCAACTCTATGATTTGAATTTTGAAAATAAGACATACGCGGTTGTGTTCAAGAAGATATTTAGATTCTGATAGAATTAACTTAATTTTTCGTGAATAGTAACCTACCCTTATGAATAGTAACATGCCCTTATGAATAGTAACGTACCCTTATGAATAG
The DNA here is from genome assembly GCA_963277665.1 of Viscum album. Taxonomy (NCBI): domain Eukaryota; kingdom Viridiplantae; phylum Streptophyta; class Magnoliopsida; order Santalales; family Viscaceae; genus Viscum; species Viscum album. Next base: position 1,812,877,165 of record OY728142.1, on the reverse strand, counting down.
TAATATGAATCTTATGAATGTTATACATACCCTTGAGTGTATAAATGAATTTAGGTACCTTAAAAAATGATGAATATTTTAAGTGTTTATATCTTTCGATTCAATAATGATTTAATTAAATATTTAATTAATCATATTTAGAAATTTATTTTTGAAAAATGGACTTCATTTTTGGATTCTACACATCAAAAAATGGTTAGGGTAAATTTTTGGGTTTTTTCTAAAATACTTGACTTTTTATGAATAGTGAAATATCATAATTTACAAAATAAGATAAATAAGCTAATTATAGAGTCATGCATGATGTTATGATGACGTAAGACCAATTAGTTTGGGATAACATGATAAAATTACTATTATTGGTCAAATAAGACTATTTATTCCTTTTCTTTTGGGTTAATAATAAATTAATTAATTTTATATTGAAAAATCATCTCTCTCCACTATAAAAACCCTCCTTGACTCCCTATCCTCTTCACTCCTCTCGAGCCTTGTGCCTTGAAAATATTCTTCCCAAATATCTCCCCAATATCCTTCCCCACATCCAAAATCTCCTAGCCTCTTCATTATACCAAAACCTCTCCCCTTAAGAGATTCTCAAAGGAGGAAATCTCAAGAGGTAAATTCCTCTTTCCAATTCCTTCATTTCTTTTAAGTTCTTTTCTTTTTATTTCTTTCCTTACCTCCCTTCACCCAAATAGTATGAAAACTCCAGTAACACACATGTACTGGAATTTTTTTATTCTAATGGGATATTTCATTATCTTCTCTCCTTTCCCCACCCATTATTTGAAATAAATGAAAGCACCGTTTGAGATGTGTTAATTTAGCACATTCAAGGACAACGGTTTATCAATTTCTATTATAATATTTAATTCTAGTCATGAAAAAAAAAATTTATGGTTGAACCAGATTATTATATATGTAATATATCCTATTTTTAGTTTTGTAATCCTTTTGTACAAATGGTATTAAGTTATAAAGAAAAACATGTTCATTGTAATCAAACCCACCGATTAGCTAAAACGGTTGTCACTAAGGTTATATATATAATAATTCGACCTCACTCTAAGTAACCAAATTAAATTTAAAACCATGTAATCTCCTGTATGTTCAATAATATCATATAAATTCATTTCTGGACAACCACTTCCATCTTTCATATTTATCCGAACTTGAATATAAGTGAACCAATCTTTTAAAACCAAGTAAACAAACGAGCCCGAATAATGAAATTGAACATTATAACTAATCAAAAAGGCCTTGAATGAAATAAAAAGGGTTATAATAAATCATTTCCATATATAAGAGGTTATGTAATTATGATTTAATAAGCCTAATTTTTTTATTCAAGTCTTTAATAACAATTCAAGAACACCTTCAAGCATAAGTTAAGGGATTGCTTAACTCAATTTTCATTCTTTGAGTTAAACATATATTTCATTGGTTACATTATTCCAAGAATATGTGTGAATGACCTCGGATTGTTTTATACTTTATATCCACTTATATTTTTTGTATTTTTATTTTTCACACATAAATATTTCATTTATTTATCCCCACTCTAATGATACAATCTTTGTAATGGATCCTCTCTCTCACTTTTGTTCAAGAATATCCCATATGTTGTGCTCTTTTATTTTTAATACCTAATGATGGGGTATGTTTTCCCACCTCCCCCACATTTCCATTATGATATATAAATAATGTGATACCCTTTTACCTCTCATTAATTCCTCTCAATAACACTCGTTACCATGCCGAAATATTAGTAAGGGGTTTTTCTCATCTCACTTTCAATTCTGTGGGATTTCCATTGTTCGCCTCTTATTTCTTATATGTGGTATAGGTGTACTGCCATTTGATATATATTATCATGATTCTATTTATATTCATGGTATTCTGTGTTTCATTTGGTGGTTATTAACTTTGGGTTACATGACTCAATTGGTTACAACGTGGTAATGAGCTTTGTCTCAATTTTTACTTCATTGTGACTTGTTTAGTATTGTGCACCTACTCTTTCTTATGTGGTGTACCTACTACCCATTAGAGATCACTTTTCAATTGAAATTATATTCCATTTAAATTTCCATATTCTCATATCATGGATATGATTATTGTCTAAGTTTTATACCATTTTACATACGGTATTTACTTTGAATGTTGTTTTGACTGTGGAAATGTTGATGAATCCATATCCTCTATTCTATATAGATAATGTAAAGGAATATTGCTCTTATTTTGACTCTATATATAAATAATGATTTGGACATCCAGTTGAGGGTGGGTCCTACTACATCCCATCGATGCATTGGTAGGTCTCATGAGACAAATCAGTTGCCGACAAACCCTTCGAGTTTGTTTCCAAAAAATCAGACGGGTTTCTACCCACAGAACTAAACTGTTTTAATGGTATTATGGTATCATGTTCCAGATACATGAAGTTCAGTTAATAATAATTCTCTTTATTCATTATCAGTTATTACTATCCATGAGGTTTTCACTATGACAAAATCTATGGATGCAATTTCATTCTCAGATTATTAATGGCGTGATTTTTTCATTTATTCACCATGCCATCTTGATTATGTCAAATTGTTTGCAATTCAGTTATTATTGATTCATGCTTCTACTATTTGTAACCCTTACTGAGTGTTTGAGCTCACCCCTTTCATTTTTTACATTCAACAAGTGATGAATATGAGATCATTTATTGAGTTATTGTAGTTTCAGTTTTTAGTTTTTGTTATGTATTGTATTTTATAACCTTTTCCAATGTAATTTGAGTTACATCTATGTATCTAGTTTCTTAAAGAATACTAAAATGATAGTTCCTTTAGGATTTTCATTCCTTCTAACCATGATAATATAACAAGTAATGAACTGGCTCCAGTCTAGAGGGTTCGGGGCGTTACAATAAAGAATATTATCCTCCTCCTTTCACTTGTACAAAATCAGAGGATGATTCTCAATATAGAGAGTGATTTCCTTCTTGTGTCAATTTATGTTGACTCTATATAATAAAGTCAACTCATGCACATAATTGCATCAAATTATACTAATGGAAGTATCACAAGGTTCACTAGGATGTTAATCCCACAAATTATGGTAGGGGAGGATTTATATACTTGGGATGATATAATTTACCCATTTTCTATTTTCACCAATAGTTGTACTTCCATGATTTATGGTTCTATTTGAATAGTTCTACTAAACTTGTGTGATACGAAGGAATGTGTAGAACTAGAATAAAAAATTATGTTGACTATTATTGAATGAATAAATAGTGTACCTTTCAAAACTTCATTGTTGGGATCCACATCAATGGTTTTGATGGAATAATCTCTCTATTTATACCTTGGAGGTTGTTGATTATCTCTGAAAACCTTAATATTAGTGAATTGGTTTTCAAAGTACCCTGGTTCCGTGCAATTTAAATAACTTACAATGCACTGAGGGTTGAATAGAGAATTACTTTCCTCTATCACACTAGGGGGTTTCTCCCATTAGAAATTTCTATCTAGGTGTCCTTCCTTCTTCCACCTACATCATTTCCTCATCCCCCTTATGAACCTTTTGGGGTGCTTTTTTACACACTTTTTACAAGTGGGGTGTTCAAATTTCTTAACACCACTAGATTTATCCAACGCACCACCAAAATTAAACTCTACTTTAGGAATCATAACCCCAAGATACCCTTGAGATTAAATGATGTCTATTTTGACTTTGAGGTCACAACCGAAAATTTCCTCAAATATATCAAAGTCTCAAATCATGAGGGATTTTCATAGACTATGTTTTATCCCACCAAAGAAGAAGTCAAATTTTCATTTGGGAGTAACAACTAAGAAGAAGGAATATCATGAAGGTCCTATGAAGTTTTCCTTGTATGCCTTGATATATTGATCATAATTTTACTTGAGGTAAAGGAAATCACTTTCCATTTTAAGTTGAAGAGTGTGAGGAAAATATTTTTTGAAAATAATTTTCCAAAATTACTTCCATCCCATTACTTGGATCTCTTCCTTTGGCTTAATATTCATTATCAATGTCCACCACTGATCAATTTCTCCCTCCACAGGATAAAAATTCATTATAGACTTCTCATGTTGGAAACATTGAAGGATGGAGAAGATCTTCTCAAAGGATTTTATCTATTATTCCATGAATAAGGGATCATATGATTCATTTAATGTTGGGGGCCTTTGTCCCATAAAGGTCCCAATTGAATCTTGTTATTTATTAAGGGGATTTGGGTGCTCCTCATGACCCATGTTTCTATTCAAAACCAGACTTATGTAAGGTATTATCATTAAAAACTTCATTATTCTTGCTACCATTAATTTGGGCATCTCATTTGGGTAGTCATCCCATTTCCCTTCACATTGGTTGTTTTCTTGGTTCCTCCTATTTTCATCCATTGGATAGAATAAAGGAAAAATTAAGGATAAATATTTTAAAACTATTAAACTAATATAAGGGTTTCTAATAACATTAAATAGTTAACTTATAAATATTGTTTATTCCCTTACTTATGAATTTATACGCTTCAATATATGTTTTCCATGATCAGTTTTCTAACATAGACACCTATGGGAATTTTTGTTCCCTTAATAATGGTTTTTAATGAGATTGTGGATTTACCAATTCATATATCTTGGGAGTGTCAAACAAGGTGTGCATCATGGTTCGTTTTCATGCACCAATTCCTGATCGAGTCTAGCTTAATGAGGTTTTTTAAGTTTTACCCCTAGGTACATCTATTCCAGACCCACATCCACTTGTAGTATCTAGATAGGGATATATTTTCATGGAAACCACTTAATCTATACTTTACAAAAATTTAGGGATGTATTATTATGTTTAGTATTATCTCTAAGGTCTTTTCTAGAGAATTCTAATCATAATCCAAAAAATAACTAAACTTTACTTTGATGCCAAATATGGTAACCCCTCTCTTTATTACACATTAATTCATGTTTTATTACATAATATTACATATAATACAACCCCATAAGATCAATAATTATAGTTTCTTTAGGATTTTGGTACATTAAATAAAAACTTAAAATATGGAATATATCTCCATTATTGAAAACATTCTTAACATGCTCATATTATTCCATCATACTTAAAACTTCATGGGATAAGAATGGGGTGAGCTATAAAGCCCAGTAAGGGAATAAACATGGAATAACATGAAGAAATTATTACATGTTAGAAAATAGACATATCAATGAGACATAAAAGGGGTGATAATCAGAGACTTGAATAATGAGGCATGATATAGAATGATAATATAAAGGAAAAAATGGGAAATGTAGAAAAAACTTAAAACATGGAATCATAAACATAGTTCAAGGCTAACCTCCAAAAAATAATGATGTAAAAGGTTATGTGATAGATTATTTTCTCTCCTAAAACCCTTTCATGACATCTCATGAGAATAAAACATTACACAGTGCATTGAGGTGATATATAATTTCGATCACACCTGTTACTTTTATTTCATTCACATGCATAAGTGTTCCACATATATCATTTATCATCGTATTTTATTCCATGATAAAGGAGTATGGAATACATATATGTAATTACCCAATCAATCAAGTATAATTGTACAAATTTTAACACTATTAATTGGAAATGTGTTTGAGTATTCTCTACATAATTTTTTGTTAAGGAAAATCATGGTGAAAATTAGGGTGTATAATGGGGGAACATAAATGTTCATCAGAGCGTTTAATGAGAGTGAAATGCGTATATCATCATATGGAAATCATAAGGATAGACTTTGATAGAAGGGTCCAGAAGTACTGTGTTTTATTCATTAATTACTAAAGAGATTTTGGTAGTGGAACTCAGCTTGGAATCATATCTCATCCACATAAGTACATCATCGATATTTTGGTAGCAACTTCTAGAGGATTTTTGGTCTGTCTAATGATTATAAATTCAAAAACATAAAGTTTTCAGTTGTTTATCAAATTTTCATTTAAATTATAATGTTTTTTATAAACATGAATCAAAATCCAAATTATGTTTTTTCCTCTTCTATGGAGACAAAAAAATTGGATATCACTTGCGGGATGGTGTAAGGAAACAGATCATCAAAAGATGGTATGTTGTATTCAATGAGGAGATTATATGGAACAATTGGAAATTGATGGAGTAAATAAATAAATGAGAATCAACTATTGAAATATAATTTTATTAGAGTACCAATAGTTCACAAAACCCGGAGAACTCATATGTAATCGAAAATCCAGAATATAGGCCATCAGAAATTCTGGAAAGTTCAAGACCAGATGAAACTCAAGTGGGAGAAACATAAATATGTGCACCTAAATTTTATGTATCGTAAATTCAGTTATTCATAAGGAAATAAAATACATGTTTTTGTGATTTTGATGGTGAAAAAATATAAAATATGAGTGAATTTCAGTTTTAAAAAAACCTTCAATTTTTAACCTCTTCATGTATTAAGATAAATAAATTTTCCATAATACATATGAGATATTCTGATTTTTTAAAATGAAAATTTGATAAAAGTAACTAAAACTACTATTATATGAAATATATTTTTGTAATGGAAATAAAAGTTATCATTTTTTTAATCTTATGATAAAATAGATAAAGCATCATTACATTAAAAAATTAAATTTATAAAAACTGAATTAAATAAACTGAATTAATAAAAATAAAATATAGAAACTAAATTATAAAAATAATATAGAAAGAAATAAAATTATTTTAACTAAATTAAAAAAAACTTAAATATATAAATTGAATTACAAAAAAAAATACAAATAATTTTTAAAAATAATCTGAAGTATTGGTTATAAAAACAATTACTCCTTTAAAGGGTATTTATCAAAACTTCACTTTTAAACCAAATTGAAAGGTTTATTTGTAAACTTGATCCAAGGTATGAAAAAATTTAAACATTTACTATGGTATCACTGATTTTATACCTATTGTAAAGTATGTATTCTTGTCCCTATAATCCCATAATTATACCTATTGGTAACAGCCCAACTTCACAATGTCACTAAAGTATCAATGTATTCCTATCCTTGGAATCACTCGATCAAATAGAATCGTTATAATGATTACAATGAAAAAACTATGATCTTTTACAAGGATAACCTCACACAATTGTATATATTATCTGAAACACTCAGGACAAAAATTACACAGATTCAAAAATGATTAAAGAAATAAGAATTTGAAAAGCATCCAAATGAATAGAAACTTTTAAAATAATCAATGTGTTGAAAAGTAACTTTTTTCTCAATGTGAATCTCTATTTATAGGAAAAAAATTTAGAAACTCCAGTGGTTAGATTCCAAAAAACTTAGGATCTATTGTAATGGAATTGGTATCAAATTCTTTAGACTGTTTATTCATCCACCTATGGGTTAAATCATCACTGCTAAAGTTCTTTCTAAATATTTTGGAAGTAATCTATTGTTGGAACATTATATCATCATATTTTAATAAATAAGATGGTGTTATGGTATTTTATAAATTAACGTCAGTTAATTTTTGTAATGGCCCGGACCTCTCTGGCTAATTCCTTTGTCAAAAAGAAGGTCAAGAAGTGTTCTGGAGGGTAAAATGGACTTTTACCACGCTTTCCAGAATTTTGAAACTACACGCCGTGTAGTTTGAGTACACGTCGTGTACCCCCTTTCCGGGTATACCCCGTGTCGCAGGCTCTATCCTCTCCATGTGAAGTAAATGAGTATGCTCCGTGTAGTGTAACTACACGTCGTGTACCACCTTGCCGGGTATACCCCGTATTGAAGGCCGTGTCCTTGCTATATGGAATAATGGGTGCACACTGTGTGTCCAGTACTACACGTCGTGTAGTCCTTCCCCGCATACGCGTTACCAGTAAAACGGTCGTGTGCCATGTTGGAGTTGTGTCCCTACCGTGTTCAATAAATGGGTACACACTGTGTGTCCAAATTACACGCCGTGTAGTCCCTCTCTGCGTATGTGTTACCCTCAAACTGTGTATTGACCAGTCAACGGCCGCGGAGCCGTGTTGGAAGCCGCGTGGAGACCGTGTGAAACAACCGAGTACACGCCGTGTACCATAAAGTACACGCTATGTACTTTTTCTTTTCTCACCTATAAAAGGAGGGGTCCCCTCCTCCTTTTCAACTCACCCCTCTCCTCCCCTTTCCTCTGAGCAGAGTTCTCCCAAGAGACTCGAAGGCTCTTTCTGCCATAACTTCTTCGTCCGAGATCCGATTTATGATCCGTCAGCAGCCACGGGATCGTAACGATGAGGCTAAACCTCCAAGCTTGGATCCTTTGTATTTCCTTCGGCCTTTCCTTTCCAACTTCCACTTGAGGAGGTTTTTCCGGGACCCGACAGAAGTGACGGACGCCGACGGACATCTTCTAAGGTTGATCCGGGGGAGAGTTGTGATCGGAACCTATTGATGTAGGTATCTTACCTTTGTCTCTCTAAATTGTGCATCATGCAGGGTGGGTATCCTCTTGTTTTCATGAGAAACAGTTGAACCATTAAATAAAGATAATAACTGGTTAAAGAACGAGGATGGGGAAGTTGTTATGTTTATCTTTTCTTATCCTTTTGATATGTTGTGAATTGAATAGGATTGTGCCTACTGAAAATCACGGTCGTTGGGGGACTTTGATTGCGCAATTAAATGTTGCCGTTTTTGTGGATGGAAACTTTGTGGAATGTGGAAATTGGTTAATCACATAAAGTTGGTTGTTTGAAATCTGGAACCCTTGTGTGATCACCCCGGTTGAACAAAATGGAATAATGAACATATGGGTGTTGTCTTGGTGACGTGGCATGTGATGGGGGTATGTTGTGGGTTTGTGTTGATCGGGTGAGCAGCGGGGCTACAGTTGACTTGGTTGTGGGTTGGTGTGAATTTTATGTTGGTGACAGGCAGCGGGGCTGAGATAAATGGTATTAAAGGGATAATGATGTACGGTGCAGTTGTAGTTATGGCGGTTGGCAGTGGGGCTACAGGGATGGGTTGGAATATGAACAGACTATGGGTTGTGAACAATAAATAAAAAGTGGAAGAGTTAATGAATGGTGAGGCGTGGTAATGAAACGAGATTAATAATCAATGGGGTTGTTTGGCTAATAAGAAGGGATTGGTTCTGTTGTTTGTGTTTTCATGACTTGATTTGTGGATGGCAGGGATATGTTTTATGAACGATCGATGTGGTTTGTTGTGGATAGTTGCCTAGTAGTTAAGGAACTAAATAAACTAATTCTGCTGAAATGTGAAAACCTAAATGGGGTTGGGGTTGTTTGTTGTATGCATTATTTGTGGTAGCAGTGCCGAGGCACATGCTCAGTTTCTCTGTTTAGAAGCCATAGGTTGGGCAGAGTGTTTGGTATATATATATACCTATATCTTTTGTGTTTTATCGCACCCCACCCATGTTGATCACTTAGTGTTGAACACTCCCATCTCATGGGAGAGGGTGTTTTCCCTTAGTTACTAGCTCCTTCCTGCTCCTTCTCCCCAAGGTTGTGATGGATTGAGGCGACCTTACACCTAAGACTCTTCGGGTAGGTTTTGATTGGGGTGGTTTTAGCCCACGACTCTTCGGGCAGGTTCTACTGTTTCCCAAGAATCTTCGGGATGAGGCCCAGGTGTGTGAGAGCGGGATACGTGGTTGTGAGGCCCAGGTGTGTGTGGGCAGGATACGTGGTTGTGAGGCCCAGGTGTGTGCGGGTGGGATACGTGGTTGTGAGGCCTAGGTGTGTGCGGGCGGGATATGTGGTTGTGAGGCCCAGGTGTGTGCGGTCAGGGAGAGTGTGGTAGCGTCAGGACGTTCGCCGTTATGAAGAGCAGCTAACTAAAGGGAAATGGTGTGGGGTACCCAATACTCTTGTTCTTATATACTACTACCTGTTTTGATTGTGTTTTTGGTGATTTTGGATGGTGAGGTTGGGTGGATAGAATTCCTTTCTAGGTTTCTTCTGTTGTTCTCACGGGACATTAGGATGTCTCCCCACTTGTACACGAGAGCTTTAGGTTTCCCTACTGAGTATACTTGTATGCTCACCCTATGTTTACTTTCAGGTTTCCAGGAGGACTCCAGGGTTGTGCGGGACCCTACTAGTCGGACAGTTGGAGTTGTTGTTGTTGTTGTTGTACTTTTTTTTTCTTTTGGTATTGTACTTTGAGCTTTCTTGTACTTTTACCTTGTTATAAAATTGTTTAAACATGTATGTGGGCTTGGTTTGGTTTTATTTCTATACACTTGTTCTTTTACTTTTTGGTGGTTGACTTGTCCTATTTCCCAATCCTAAATAATAAAAAGGGTAATGCCTCCCATATTTGTGAAAACTCATACCCTTGGTGCTAGTCGCCAACCCGGGGCCTACTGGAGGCGGGACTCGGGGGGCCATTATCTCCCTTTCACCATTGCCAGCTCAGAAGGGGCATCTTTGGTGGGAGGGGGTCATGACAGAATGGTATCAGAGGGAGGTTGAGAGATAGGATGGAGTCTGGAGTTAGAAAAAATGAGGATTTCTTGGCATGGTAGGGCAACAGTGTTGGTTAATCTTGGTGCATGACACAGGCCAGGGAAGACCGGCTAGGACACGGGATTTTAGGGCGCCCCGTGATCCAATGCAAGGACTCTGAGCCTACTGAATGACCAAGTGAGACTACATTGATTGCAGGGTAGAGACCCTAGGGAAGGTACATGCATCATCATGATTGTGTTTTACTTGATTTGGGTGTTCTGGGAAAGAAATTGAAATAAAATGATAAAATAAAAACCCTGAGAATTTCCTTACTACTTGGGATTAGGTGATCTTTGTTTACTGTATAGTTATGGCACCTGGATGTCGTCCCCTTGTGGCTTAGAATGCCGAGGCCCAGCAGTTTCAGGCGGTCGATCAGTTGAGGATTGACCGAGAGGAGGAAGATAGCCAATGGCAGAATACTCTCTGTTCTTTCCAGCGGCAGACCCTCAAGAAGTACGAGGGGATTACTTCGGAAATGGAGACGGAAGGGTGGCTTGAGGATCTTGGGATCACTTTTACCTTGATTAGTTCTCCGAGGGAGTACTGGGTTCCCCTAGCAGTCAGTCAGCTTAGAGGTGCGGTGCGACAGTGGTGGAAGCTCTACCTCGGAGAGAGGATAGAGGCAGAGGTTCCATGGGCTGACTTTGAGAAGGAATTCTGAGAGTAATTCCTTTCTTCCATGATCAAGGCGGAGAAGCGGCAGGATTTACCCTCCCTTCAGCAGGGGAGTATGTCAGTACGAGAGTTGGGGATCAAGTTCAAGGATCTCCTACGCTTTGCTCCGGATCTCTTTCTGGATAAGGAGTCTCAGGAGAGACGTTTGGAGGAGGTGCTTCGTCCTTCGCTTCAGTATGATGTCACCCCCTTCACCCTTCTGACATACTTGGTAGTACAGAAGAAGGCAGAAGTTGTAGAGAGGATGCACTTGCTGGGAGGTGCACCACGAGAAGGGATCCAGCCAGGCTCGTCATAGGGGAAGGCAGTCAGCAGTAGGTCTTATGCGACGGGACCTTCCAGGTTTAGGCCAGTGGGGAGTAGGCCCCAGCAGTTCCAGTTCAGATATTCGGGTCCTCAACAGTTTTTCACGAGCCCAGGACCAAAGTGTTTCTCTTGTGGAGGTTTCAGGAACGTTCAGAGTCGGTGCCCGACCCGAGCTCAGTACGATGGAGGTGGGCAGGTTCAGCGCCCACCTCAGCAGCACCAGTTGTCAGCGAGGCCCTTCCAGCAGCAGCAGGACCATGCTCCTCTGAGGGTAGACTTTGCGAGAGGAGGCCGACCTCAGGGTGCTCCTCAGGGACCTCGACCAGGGCATGGTTGGGGAGGTGGAAGACATCAGAGAGGCAGAGGAGCTGGGCATGGAAAGTTACATGCAGTAGAGTTGGCAGCTCCAGTAAGACCATAGGTGGTGTGAGGTACAATTTTTTTGTTCAGCACTCTTGTTTCTACTTAGTTAGATTCGGGGGATTTGTACTCCTTTGTTTCACCTGGTCTAGCCCATGCTTTGGGACTAGACATAGAGAGACTTTCCGTACCACTGGTGCTGAGTACACTAGTTGGAGGCCATACAAGCGTATCTTGTGTTTGCTGGAGATGTGGGCTGACATTGGGACCACATCGATCTAGTGGGGACCTTCTTCTATTACAGATGCAGCCATACGATGTCATCTTAGGCATCGACTGGTTGTTTTCTGTTAGTGCCGTTATCGACTGCTTCCGGAGAAGAGTTGTGCTCTCCGACGTGGATGGGCAGCGCGTATCTTTTTTTGGCGAGAGGAGCTATCAGGTGGGAATTCGGAATGTAAAGCCTCTCCTTTCCTTGTTAGGTGGGTTATCAGTGGCTCCAGCTAATACAGAGATGATGGATGTCCCAGAGGTTGTTGGGGAGTTCCTAGATGTTTTTCTTGAGGAGGTTGTGACTCTACCCCCCCCCCCCCCGACGTGACGTTGAGTTCAGGATAGACTTACAGCCTAGTGCACGTCCGATTTCGATGGCCCCTTATCGGATGGCACCTTCAGAGTTGCGGGAGTTGTGGATTCAGATTGATGATCTGATGGAGAAGGGTTTTGTTCGACACAGTGTATCGCCATGGGGTGATCCAGTTTTGTTTGTGAAGAAGGCAGATAGTGGTCTCAGGCTATGCATAGACTACCGAAGGTTGAACCAGGTAACAGTCAAAAACCGTTACCCCCTTCCAAGGATAGACGATCTCTTCGACCAACTAAGGGGATCAGGTTGGTTTTCCAAGATTGATCTACGATCTGGATATCATCAGCTGAGGGTAAAGGACAGTGACATCTCGAAGATGTCTTTCAGGTGCAGGTATGGGCACTTCGAGTTTGTAGTGATGCCGTTTGGAGTTACGAATGCACCAGTTGTGTTCATGGGACTTATGAACTTTGTCTTCCGAGAGTTTCTAGACCGGTTCATCATTGTGTTTATTGATGACATCCTGATCTACTCAAGATCAGAGGAGTAGCACGTTGAGCATCTCAGGACAGTCTTAGAAGTCCTTCGACACCACCAGCTTTACAGGAAACTTTTGAAGTGTAAGTTCTTGACGCAAGAAGTACACTTCCTTGGACACGTGGTGTCTCAGCATGGAGTGTCAGTGGACCCGTCGAAGGTGGAGGAAATTGTTTCTTGGGCAGCACCCAAGAGCATGGTAGAAGTTCGTAGTTTCTTGGGGTTAGTAGGTTACTATTGGAGGTTCATTTCGGAATTCTCTCAAGTTTTTGCTCCATTGACAGCTTTGACGAGGAAGAACTAGGTCTTCCTATGGAGCAAGCAGTGCCAGAAAGCTTTCGACTACCTAAAGGAGAAGTTGGTCAGTGCTCCCGTACTCAGGTTTCCAGAGGAAGGGTTGTTGTATGAGGTGTTTTGTGATGCTTTTGGCCTTGGTCCGGGGTGCGTGCTCATGAAGAAGAAGGGGGTGATCTGTTATGGGTCTAGGAAGTTATTCCCTCATGAGCGTAACTATGTCACCCATGACCTAGAGCTTGTATCAGTAGTGTTCGCATTGAAGTTGTGGCGACATTACCTCCTTGGGGAGCACTTTGTGGTCTTCTCAGATCACAAGATCCTGCGTTATATCTTCTCCCAGCATGACCTGAACTTACGGCAGCGGATATGGGTCGAGTTTCTCCAAGACTATGACTTTGAGATCTCTTACACTGAAGGTGAGGGCAATGTTGTGGCTGATGCCCTGAGCAGGAAGTCGCATTAGGAAGTGGTTCGGGAATCCGCTGATGCTTGGAAGGTGATGGGAGAGTTGGCTGCCTTGCACTTGGATGTCAGGGTAGAAGGTGTTAGAGGCTGTTTGTTTCAGATGACGGTGCAGTCCTCCTTGTTACAGTAGGTGGAAGAGTCTTAGTGGGGGGACTCCGAGGCGGAAGTGATGCAGGATCGTGTCGATCAGGGGAATGCTCCAAAAGGATGGTTAGAGGACAGCCGATATCGGATGCTTTTCCATGGAAGGTTGTTTGTTCCGGAGGCGATTCATGAGGGAGTTCTCCGTGAGTTCCATAGCTCAGCCATGGTAGTACATCCAAGAGTTTCAAAAATGTACCGAGGCCTGAGGCATCAGTTTTGGTGGCCCGGGGTGAAACGGGTAGTGGCGAAGTTTGTGGCTAAATGCCTAGTGTGTCAGCAAGTAAAGGCTGAACACCGTGTTCCCAGTGGTCTCTTGCATCCTTTAGATGTCCCCGAGTGGAAGTGGAATGACATCTCAATGGAATTATTCATAGGACTACCCAGAGCTTAGGGTGGTTATGATGCTATCTGGGTAGTGGTGGATCGAATAACAAAATCAACTCACTTATTATCAATTAAGGAGTCGGGCCTGGTGAGTACCTTAGCACAGAGGTACGTAGACGAGGTGGTGCGTTTGCATGGAGTTCCGAAGACTATCATCTCAGACCGGGATACTCGGTTTACCTCACGAGTCTGGAGGGGGTTATAGCATTCTTTTGGCACCCAGCTACAACTTAGCACTGCTTTCCACCCCCAGACTGATGGGCAGACAGAGCAGACTATTCAGACGTTGGAGGACATGCTGTGAGCATGCGTTCTAGATTTTGGAGGATCATGGGTACGACACTTGCCTTTAGTAGAGTTCTCCTAAAACAACAGCTTCCACTCTACTATTGTAATGGCAGAGTTTGAGGCTTTGTATGGAAGACCATGTCATTCACCCATTTGCTAGGCAGAGGTTGGTGAGACAGGTGCTCTTGGGCCAGAGGTAGTGCAGATCACCACAGAGAAAGTCCAACTTGTACGTGAGAGGATGAAAGCGGCTCAGGACCGATAGAAGTCTTATGCTGATCGTCGGAGGAGACCCTTGGAGTTCGAGGTGGGAGATCATGTGTTCTTGAAGGTTTCCCCTAGACGGGGGTAGAGGAGGTTTGGGAAAGGGAGCAAGCTCTCACCTAGGTTCATCGGACCTTTTGAGGTGTTGAGGCGAGTCGACGAGGTGGCATATCAGCTGGCCCTGCCACCTCAGTTGGAGAAAGTTCATGACGTCTTCCACATCTCCCAGCTTCGTCGGTACTTACACGACGACTCCCACATTATCGACTGGGGAGAGTTAGATATGGGAGACGACGCGACCTTCGAGGAATGACCAGTCAGAATTGAGGATCGTAAAGAGAAGGTGCATCATGGATGAACCATTCTGTTGGTTCGTGTGTTGTGGAGTCATGGAGGCCCCGAGGAGAACACTAGGGAGAGGGAAACCCAGATGCATGCTCAGTACCCGGAGTTGTTTTGACTTGTGTTTTCCCTTGTTATTTTGAGCATTGTGTTGATGTTGTAATCTGTACCTTTGATATATGGAATGCTTGGATTGTCGGTTGTGAGACCTTTTTCCTTGTTCTCTGGAAGTGTGTAGCATGTTCGGATGTGTGGGGAAAGGGAAAAACCTAACTCTTAATCGAGATGCATTAATGAGGATGTGATTGAGTCTGTGCGGGCGAGTCAATGCCGCCTAAAGCGGATAATATCTCGACATAGAAGAATGAATTTTTCCCCAAACCACGTGTTCGGGCAATGTGTGGGATGTACGGTGTTAGGGGCAGTGTAAGATGGAAAATCCTAATGTATGAAAGTGGGAAGACCCAATCCTTAATCGAGAAGCATTAATGAGGATGAGATTAAACCTGTACAGGAGATTCAGTGCCACCTAAATCGGATAATATCTCGACATAAAGGAAGTAATTCCTAACACATATGATTAGGGTTGTTGGTTGGGTTCCCGTTATAACGAGAACCCTAAGAGGTATCTTGTTAGGTTTCCTCTAGGTTGGTTTTTGAATTCTTGGGGATGATAATGTTTTAAGAGGTATCTGATGTAATGGTACGGACCTCTCCATCCCATTCCTTTGTCAAAAAGAAGGTCAAGAAGTGTTCTGGAGGGTAAAATGGACTTTTCCCATGCTTTCCAGAATTTAGAAACTACACGCCGTGTAGTTTGAGTACACGCCGTGTACCCCCTTTCCGGGTATACCCCGTGTCGCAGGCTGTGTCCTCGCCGTGTGAAGTAAATTAGTACATGTTGTGTAGTGTAACTACACGCCGTGTACCACCTTGCCGGGTATACCCTGTGTTAAAGGTCGTGTCCTTGCTGTGTGGAATAATGGGTGCACGTCGTGTGTCCAGTACTACACGCCGTGTAGTCCTTCCCCGCGTATGCGTTACCAGTCAAACGGTCGTGCACCGTGTTGGATCCGTGTCCCTGCCGTGTGCAATAAATGGGTACACGCCGTGTGTCCAAACTACACACCGTGTAAACCCTCCCCGCGTATGCGTTACCCTCAAACCGTGTGTTGACCAGTCAACGGACGCGGAGCCGTGTTGGAAGTCGCGTGGAGACCATGTGAAACAACCGAGTACACGCCGTGTACCATAAATTACATGCCGTGTACTTTTTCTTTTCTCGCCTATAAAAGGAGGGGTCCCCTCCTCCTTTTCAACTCACCCCTATCCTCCCCTTTCCTCTGAGCAGAGTTCTCCCAAGAGACTCGAAGGCTCTTTCTGTCATAACTTCTTCGTCCGAGCTCCGATTTACGATCCGTCAGCGGCCACGGGATCGTAACAATGAGACGGAACTTCCGAGATTGGATCTGTTGTCTTTTCTTCGGCCTTTCCTTTCCAACTTCCACCCGATGAGGTTTTTCCTGGACCCGACAGAAGTGACAGATGCCGACAGACGTCTTCTAAGGTTGATCTGGGGGAGCGTTGCGATCGGAACCTGTTGAGGTAGGGATCTTACCTTCGTCTCTATAAATTGTGCATCATGAGGGGTGGGTATCCTCTTGTTTTCGTGAGAAATAGTTGAACCATTAAATAAATATAACAACTGGTTAAAGAATGGGGATGGGGAAGTTGTTATGTTTATCTTTGCTTATCCTTTTGATATGTTGTGAATTGAATAGGCTTATGCCTTCTGAAAATCACGGTCGTTGGGGGCCTTTTCTTGCGCAATTAAATGTTTCCATTTTTGTTGATGGAAACTTTGTGGAATGTGTAAATTGGTTAATCACATAAAGTTGGATGTTTCAAATCTGGAACCCTTGTGTGATCACCCTGGTTGAACAAAATAGAATAATGAACATGTGGGTGTTTTCTTGGTTACGCGGCATGTGATGGGGGTGTGTTGTGGGTTGTTGTTGATCAGGTGAGCAGCGGGGTTGTGGTTTACTTGGTTGTGGGTTGGTGTGAATGTTATGTTGGTGACGGGCAGCGGGGCTGCGATAAATAGTATTAAAGGGATAATGATGTATGGTGCGGTTGTGGTTATGGAGGTTGGCAGCGGGGCTGTAGGGATGGGTTAGAATATGAACGGACTATGGGTTGTGAATAATAAATAAAAAGTGGAAGAGTTAATGAATGGTGGGGCGTGGTAATGAAACGAGATTAATAATCAATGGGGCTGTTTGGCTAATAAGAAGGGATTGGTTGTGTTGCTTGTGTTTTCCTAACTTGATTTGTGGATGGCAGGGATATGTTCTACGAACGATCGATGTGGTTGGTTGTGGATAGTTTCCCAGTAGTTAAGGAACTAAATAAACTAATTCTTCCAAAACGTGAAAACCTAAATGGGGTTGGGGTTGTTTATTGTATGCATTATTCGTGGTAGCAGTGCTGAGGCACGTGCTCAGTTTCTCTGTTTAGAATCCATAGGTTGTGATGAGTGTTTGGTATATATATATATCTGTATCTTTTTTGTTTTATCGCACCTCACCCATGTTGATCACTTAGTGCCGAACACTCCCATATCATGGGAGAGGGTGTTTTTCCTTAGTTACTAGCTCCTTCCTGCTCCTTCTACCCTAGGCTGTGATGGCTTGAGGCGACCTTACACCTAAGACTCTTCGGGTAGGTTTCTATTGGGGTGGTTTTAGCCCAAGACTCTTCGGGAAGGTTCTACTATTTTCCAAGAATCTTCGGGATGAGGCCCTGGTGTGTGTGGGCGGGATACGTGGTTGTGAGGCCGAGGTGTGTACGGGCGGGATACATTGTTGTGAGGCCCAGGTGTGTGCTGGTGGGATACGTGGTTGTGGGGCCCAGGTGTGTGCGGGCGGGGAGAGTGTGGCAACGTCAGGACGTTCGATGTTAGGAAGAGCAGCTAACTAAAGGGAAATGGTGCGGGGTACCCAATACTCTTTTTCTTATATACTACTACCTGTTGTGATTGTGTTTTTAGTGGGTGTGGCTGGTGAGGTTGGGTGGATAGAATTCCTTTCTAGGTTTCTTCTGTTGTTCTCACGGGACATTAGGATGTCTCCCCACTTATACACGAGAGCTGTAAGTTTCCCTACTAAGTATACTAGTATGCTCACCCTACGTTTACTTTTAGGTTTCCAGGAGTACTACCAGGGCCATGCGGGACCCTACTAATCAGATAGTTGGATTTTTTGTTGTTGTTGTACTTTTTTTTTCTTTTAGTATTGTACTTTGAGCTTTCTTGTACATGTACCTTGTCATAAAATTGTTTAAACATGCATGTGGGCTTTGTTTGGGTTTATTTCTATACACGTGTTCTTTTCCTTTTTGGTGGTTGACTTGTCCTATTTCCTAATCCTAAATAATAAAAAGGGTAATGCCTCCCATATTTGTGAAAACTCATACCCTTGGTGCTAGTCCCCAACCCGGGGCATACTGGAGGTGGGACTCAGGGGTCATTATCTCTCTTTCACCATTGCCAGTACAGGAGGGGCATCTTTGGTGGGAGGGGTTCGTGATAATTTTTCACAAACATAATAAATAAAATAGAAATTAAAGTTGTATTATTTTCATATGATGTATATTTTTATTTCAAAAATAAAAAAATAGGTGGCTAAAACTCCCTAACAATATCCCATTTTTTCAAATCAAAAAACACGAAAGGAAATTTTAATTAAGGAATTTAATTTAAAAATGATCCTCCAAATTCCCTTCATGATAATGAATTTTTTCTTCCTTTTTTTTATTTCCATTTGTTTTGAAACAAAGACAAAAAAAATTATTAGAAAAATAAAAATAACTCCCAAACAATTTTCCTTGGATACACATAGAGGATAAATAAGATAAAATAGTAAAAAAATTCCCCCTGAAAAAAAAAATTAAATAAGGTAATAACTTCCATGCCTTTGGAAAGAAATTTATACAGAGAAAAAAATATGCCAGTAAAAACAAATTTTCTTATAAATTAGAATCAAATAAATATAATAATCAAATAGAACAAGAAATTTTAATCTCAAAATTTAAAATAAAATTAATAGATGAAATAAAAAATAAGTAACTAATAATAAAAAATGAAACAAAACAAATTTTCTTCAACTTATCCCCATTAGTGATTTTCAGAAAAAAAAAATATAGAATAAAAAGAAGGAAAAAAGAAAAAAATACAATTTTAATTTTGAAATTTATTTCTTATTTAGAATTTATCCAATAATATTAATTGGATTACATTGAAACTTTTGTATCACTTTATATATTCAGGATAGTATTTTTATCAAGGTTGATCTAATAAATTTTTCTATGTCAATTCTATTTCAACCATGTTTCCCTATTAGATAAGATCATATTGTAAATTTAGTTCTAGTTTAACATCACTTTCTCTATTACTCTTATGGATCTTATTAAGAATCTTCACATAATAAAAATATGAATCTTTATTATTAGAATTTTCACTTCACTATATTCACAAATGAGTAAACAAACTAGTTCTACTACATCTCATACATTTATTGTAGAAATGAAATATATTTTTGATATCTTCTTCATAAAGATACTTTTGATGAGAAAAAATTCATTAGAATAGAGAGGGTATAATGATATTTTAGATAAAAACTATCAAGATTAAAGTCCTTATATAATAATTTGAGATTTTTATCATCGAAAGAATTTTCTATCATGTACAAGTGGTTCACAAGCCTCTCAAAAAATGAAAAGATAAAGAAATATGTCGTACAAATTCTATTAATAATTAAATTTATAATTTCATTGATTAAAATAAAAAAAATTAACTTTTTTAAAATAAAATGAAACTTCTCATAAAATAATTAATTTCATGGTTTTGTTTTCAAATAATTCCCTCCCAACTAAATTAAATAATAAATGCAATGAAATAATAAAATATATTGGTAAAGATATTAAACTTAATTGAAGTTATATTCCAAAAATAGTTGATGATATTCCTCATTCTAGTATGGTACATGAATATATTAAACAATATACATAAATCTATTATAGAAAATTATTGTGACAAAATTTTGAAAAAAAATTAAATTTAGAAAAAATTTAAAATTCAAAAAAGTTTAAAAATTTTAAAAAGTTTTGAAAATCAATAATTTTTTAAAATTAAAAAAATGTAACTAAAAAATGAAATTAAAAAAAATCGAAATTTAAAAAAAAATTAAATTTAGAAAATTTAAAAAAATCAAAAAAAAATTAGAATTCAAAAAGGTGTTGATATAAAATTGTTCTAAATGGTAAAAAAAATTAAAATTTGAAAAAACTTCTCCCGTTATTCCTTGAGGGGTTTTTAATGTAAGTAGATAGATGAAAGCGATAGTAGGATACATTTCACTTAAAATTGATCATTTACAACATTGTTTTTATGAAATTGAGTCTATCCAAAGTAAGAGGTTTGGTAAAAATATCTGGAAGTTTATTTTCTATTCCAATAAAGTTAAGAAATATATCTATATTATGTATGTGGTCCATAGGAAAATGGTATACTACATCTCTGTACGTAGATCATGAATGATTTTATGGGTTCCTAGATAAGGAAATGAAATTATAATTATTACAAGGATTGGGGTTAAAGTAAAATTTTATCCAAAATCTATGAGTTTGTTGTAGAATCCCATGTTTTCAAACCTTAGAGATTTTCCAGAGTAATTTAAAAATTTTATTTGGTGGACTGGCCATTTTCTAAAATCATATTTGTAATGTGAATATCAGATTTGGAATACTAAAAATAGTTTTTTAGATGGAGTTTAAGGACCTATAGGAACTTTGCATGTTTGAATTAGTTTATGGAGCATCAAACTCTGAAAACTCCATTTCAGGAGAAGTATGAAGAGGCGTATGATTGGTGCACATTTATTTCTAACCATGAATCCCAAAACATACAACATGTTTCATATAGGGACATATTTTTTTTAAACTGTGTGATCCTAAGGGGATACCATGTGACTCAGTGATGGGGCCTAGAGTGTGTCACATAGTATTTAAAACTCTACACACAATTGGCACAAATTTAGCCAAACCATGCATTCAAACTATGTGGATCATTAATGGGATGTAAATTATGGTTTTTCCCTCTATCCTATTTATTTCCTTCTCCCGTATTTCTCCTCCCATCCACAAGAATTTGTACCCTCATGGGAGCACACTACCTCCCCTTTGGAAGGGAGAGATCATCTCCATCTAGTGTTTGAATTGAGTGCTATTGGATTTTTTTTAAATGTATTGGTGATAAAGTGACTCATTTTTTCTCCTTTCTTAGTTTCTTTATCCATAGTGATTACAATATTCATGAGATCTAATTTTCCCTATTTTTAGTGTGTTTTTCTAATATTATGATCTTTCTCATTCTAGAATGAATAAAATCCCAATATTGGATGAGTGGAACATCCTAAGCATGTGGTAGGTGGTCTATATATTTTCCCCTAAATTCTCACCATTTATAGAATAATTTGTTGGGCATTGTGATGGATTTTCCATGTGGATCTATTTAAATGTGAAATTAATTTATAGGGAACCGAATGCCTCAAATTAAATAGCATATGTGCATATCATTGAACCCTTGTATGTTGTTTACCTAAAATCAACCCCCCCCCCCCTTGGGGTGTGTCTCATATATTCCATGAACCTTAAGCTTTGTATTTGTAATTAAAATCACACTTTGAGCATTTTAACTTTATTTATTTTAAGTGAAATGGATAACGAATTAAATAAACTATACATAGTGTGGATGAATCACATAGATCACAATAAGTATTTATAATATTTCTTGATCCATCCTTTATAAAAAGGAATTGAAAATTATAATTGAGTGGGATTTTCAAGAAAAGGACTTATCCTTGGACATAGAAAATTATTAAATGGAGTTTTTGACTCCTTTACTTATAAGTAAAGCGATAAATGGAATTAATTGAATTGTCTTGGTTGGGTCAAATGATTAATGGCATGGACCTTCCCATTGGATTATAAATTTATTTATAAATGAAACCACTCAGATGCTAATTTAGTTGTGATATGTAAAGGATTATCTCATGGCCTCTATTATATTATCAAATTAATTATGTTCACCTTGAGAAATACTTGGGTTTGTTTTAATAGAATGACTTGGATGGGCTCATAGGATTTTATAGAGTATTTATAACATGAGAGATACTGATTTACTTATTATAAAATACCATGGATAGACTTATTGGTTACATAGATTATATTATAGCATGAGTGATACTTGGGTTTTGTTTTTACAGAACTCCTTGTATGGGCTCATAGACTATATGATTTTAATCATGCTCTAAGAGATAATTGTGTTTCCTTTTTACAGAATGTCTTGGATTGTCACATGAGAAATTTTGAAGTTGTGAGTGATACTTGGGTTTACTATTTACAGAACACCATTGAAGGGCTCATATAATAAATGGAATTACATTACTCCTTGATAAATACCTAGGTTCCTCATTACGGAATTCCTTTGATGGGCTCATGGGACAAAAGAAATATATCATGCTTGTTTATTGCATATGATTAGTGGTACATATTTATAGGGATTATTATTCTAGGATTCATTGGTTATATACCTTTAGTCCTTGACCAACAAATATAATTATGTTTAGATATATACAACTACCTGGAATTGCTCTGTGGTTTTAGGGATACTTATGCAAGGACGCCTGAGTTATCCCTCAGGTCCTGACTAGTATCCTGAATGTATATATGTGTGTGTGCTTGTGTCTCTATATGTTATCATGTATATTGTACATATATATATATATATGCACACATTTTTCTATATGTATATACATATTAATATATTTATACATATGGTGAAACAGGTTTGGTTCTATTATGGCTTAGGATGAAGCAAGTATGGTCATCCAAGTGTCCTTGAGGAACCCAATATGACTTAATTACATTTATTTATTCAATGCAATATTTATTATACTTACAAAAATTTTTATTTCATATTCATATACTGGATAGCATTAGACACCAATGGTTGGGGCCTACTAAGTTAATCTCACAACCTGTTCAGACCTTTATTACGCTTGGGTACCCGAACAAACCTCATGGACACAAGTTCAAGTTTATGGAATATGCATTTCTTATTTCATTTATATATGGTATCTTAAGAGAAAAGGACTGATTTGAAGCAAAGGATTCTTGTGGTGATAGACTTTGAGTCTTTTAATTTCCATTTCTTATATCGTTTATTTATTCTCTATTGTATATCTCCTACCTACATATTATATTATCACATGGACATGCATGATTTTATACATTTCATTGTCTAGTTTATTTATTGACACATTTTATCAGTTATTAATTTATTATACTAAATTTCATTTATACTAATTATTTGTTGATTAATCCATTATTTTTTTCTATACCATTGTGATACACTGATCATAGTGGCATAGTCTCCCCATGGTACTGTGATCAGACCCTCACAGCTAGTTAAAAACCTATAGAATATAGGGAGGCATGAATGAGTCCATGTGGTGAACTGGTTCAAGGAGCAGTTGTAGTGCCTCCCAGCACAGGATGTTATATGTTTGTTACATCCATAACACTTGAGCACAATAACTTATAGATTCTATTTATTCTTATTTAGTAGTGGAATATTATATATAATGTTGTTTATTTTTGGACCAAGAGACTAAATTTTCACCTCCTAAATGATATGTTCTTCAATTGTATTTTTTATCTGATCCAAATCTATAAAATTGAGGATTGGTGTAACTTTCTATAAAAATATAATTTACAGAACAATAAAATAATCAATGTTCTGAAGTGCTTTTAAGGTATCTGAAAATGTGTTTCACCACTTTCAAATGAGATTCATTTGGATTATCTTGAAATCTCACATATAAAAATATGGATAATATTATTTTTGGTATAATTTCAATAAGATATAGTAAACTTTTGATCATACTTATATAATGTTTTTGATCTACCAATTTACTAATTTTATCAAGATCAAGTTTGATAGAAGATATAATATGAAAAATAATATTTTATGCATTTTTAATACATTATCATTTAGTTAAATATTTAATATGTTTATATTGAGTAAAAATATTTCCTTTCTATTTTTTAGAAATATGAAAACCTGGGAAAAAATTGAGCTCTCCCATAATCCTGACTTTAAAAACATGTTTCATAATGTCATAAAATTTTTATGAAAGAGATTTATAAGTTGAAACAAAAAATGATTCCATCGACATATATTTGAAAAAAATGGTGTTTTTAAAAATTTTCCTTATGAAAAGAGATGGATCAAAACTTCCTTTAATAAATTTTTTTGAAGTAAATATCCAAAAGGTATTTCATACTAAGTTATTGTGGATCACTTAAGTAAAAAATGTGCTTTAGAAAGTATAAATATTTTGTTTGGAAACATAATATCTTAAAAAACTATTATTATTTTTCAACATAAACTTCTTCTTTAACATATATTTTAATAAAATCACTTTTCACATCCATTTGAAATAATGTGAAATTCAGATGTGCTGCAAAGGCTAATAATAATTTTATAGATTCAAAGCTGAATATTGATGAAAAATTTCTATAGTAGTCTATTACTATTCTGAAATAACCTTTATCTATAAGTGTAACTTTATTTTTAATAATTATTAAATTTTCATCACACTTTTTTCTAAAAACCCACTTTATTATAATTATAAAAAATATATGTATTATGTTCAACAAGGATCAAAACTTGGTTCCATTTAAATTTATTGAGCTCTTCTTGTATAGAACTTATCCAAATTTCCTCACCTAAAGCATCATATAAATTTTTAAGTTCAAATAAAAAAAGGGAATCTTTATGCTCTCATTATTTTCTCAATGAAAATCTAGTTTCCAATTGTTGAATTACATATATAATAATATAAACAGAAGGATTATTCCTTAAGACTAACTAGTTTTGGGTAAAATATAATATTATCTTCATCTATTGGATGTATATCTTCTATTGCGGTAGCTTCTGTACATTGAAAATATATTGATTAAACTTCTGAAGGATTTATAATTGGTAGTTATACATTATCTTTGGATAAGAAAATTGTATTTTTTTTAAATATCATCAATAATTTTAAATTCCTATTACAAAAAATAGAAAGATATAATTCATCAAGCATTACATGAATCATTTCCTCGATAATATAGTATCTTTTATTAAAAACTCTGTAACCCTTAAAAGTTGTAGAATAACCCAAAAAAATCCTTCATCTGTTTTGGAATAAAATTTATTTAACTGATCATTAGTATTAATATTGAAAACTTTATATACAAGAGATCTTATGTAGGAATTTTGGGGATTTATTATGGTTCAAAACTCATAAGGAGTTTTATTTTAAAAAGTTATAAGTAAAATTTTACTAATAGAAAAATAATTATTAGTCATGGCCTCATCCCAAAAATGTTTAGAAATGGAATACTCACTTATAAAAGTTTGAGAAATTTTCTGAATAATTATATTTCTTCGTTTAACTATAGAATTTTGTTATGGGATTTTTGGTGTAGAAAAATTATGAGTAATATCCTTTTACTAAAAAAATTCACAGTCATAATTTACAAATTCACCACCATGATCACACTGGATTGTAAACAATGGAAGTTTTTTCTCATTTTTAATGGAATCATGAAAAGAATTAAAAAAATAGAAGCATTGGATTCTTGACTGAGAAAATAAAATCAAGTAAATATAATGTAATAACTAACCAAACCATATAAATACTATTTTCATCAAATACTTATAGTTGGTTTAAGACAAAAAAGATCCATGTATACTAACTATAAATCCTCAGTAGTTGAGTCTTCAGATTTATATTTAAAACTTGACTTATGTTTATTTCTATGATGAAAAGGATTTTTTACTCTAGTGGAATTAAACATAAGTTTTGGAAGATCCCTAATGTGTTCTTTCCAAGAAATTTTAATTAAATTCCCAAAATTATAGTTTTTTAACCTCCTATTCCAAAAACAATATAAGTATTCGGTTCCACTTAAATAAGAAAAATTCATCTTACTTTTTTATTATAAGTTGAGAGTGTAAACATTTTAATACCTATTAAAAGATAAAATAAAATTACCTTTTGAACATTGAATAATACATTTTTTATTCCATAATTTCAGAAGATATACATCTCCGTACTACTAACTTAAGATGAAAATATTATTCTTAGGACCCAAAAAATTTAAAACATTTAAAATAATAGATATTACATGAAAATAAATTTCCCTAATTCTAATGATTTTAACCTATAAATTATCTATAAAAGTATCTTTTCCTCCTTTCAATTTATTGAAATTTTGGAAGTTATACATTTATCTCATCATGTGTGGAGAAAAATCATGGTCCACGTACCATTTTTTCTGTCGCTAGTACTCAGCATATTTTCTTTAAATAGATAAAATTAAATTTCTGGTACCCATGCATAATTGGTTCCATTTATGTTAGAAAATAAAATTTTAGTAAATCACATATTTCCATCCCTTTTATGTTGTATAATAGTTAGTTCTTATGAAATAAAATATTTGAGAAAAACAAAAGATTAAAATTTATTTAAATAAAAATATTAACTCCATGGACCTTAGAATTAACATTCAGTATAAAAGGTGAAATTTTAAGTACATAATAATTTGATCGAATATAAATTTTATCAAAAGTAAAACCAATTCCATTTCAGATTCTAGTGGGTCTTATTTGTTTATACATTTTATAAAAAAATATTTACCTAAGGTAAATTTATATAAAAGTTTCATTAAACAAAAAAATTATATTGAAGTTGAATAACCAGATTTTGATCATATTTAATGGATTTTTTATCAACATATTTTAATAAATAAAATTATAATCGACTATTTTTTTATCATCTAAAATTTTATCAACTAATATTAGATGAAAAGAATTAAATTTTTTATTACAATTCCATGGAATGTTTTGAAATTTCAAAAGTGTATTTAAGTCTTTTATCCTCTATAATGATATTTTCTTCTAAAAATTCATAAGTATTTTTCAGTTTATTATTTTCTTGAATCATAACAGTAAAATATCAATCCATTTTAGTTATAGATTGTATAGTTTCATCATCTTCTGATGAATCGGACTTTTAATATTTTTATGAAATTAAATAATCATCTTTAGTATTAAAAGTAAATTTTAAATCAATATATTTTATATGTTTCATTCCCATGAAAGAATATTCATTCACTAGAATGTTTTAATAGAATCCAATTATTTTTTAAAATTTTGATCAACTATCTTCTGATGAACTTTCTAAATATGTGTCACTTTCATTAGTTCTCCAAGTATCTAAATCCACCAATCACTTCTTTCAATTTTGTAGAGAATTAATTTTTGGAATTATATTTTTATTATTCATTTTAGTAAAATCACGTCTGATATCACATTAATTTTTACATTTGTAACAAATAAATTCTTAAGAATATTTTTTTCATTTATTTCTTGTCTATCTTGCCTTCCAAAAGAGTATCTAAAAAGTTTATATTTTTTAAAAGTTTATTCAATCTTCTTATAATTATATAATGTTCACTATTTATATTTTTTGAATCACTTGATTATGAATGATTATATTTTCTCATTAAAAATATAGACTTATAATTGTTAGTACAAGTATTGAAGGTACTAGAATTAGGATTACTTAAATTAGAAACAAATGATAATCCATTTTTCTGTTTCTCTTTTTTAGTATCTCATTTCAATCTGATATTATATTGCATCAATGTTTAAATTATGATTTTTAAATTAAACATTTTCAAATTCTTAGTATCGTAAATTATGTTTCTCTTGGACTCCCACTCTTTATCCATAATGTGGATGATATTTTCTATAAGTTGATCTTCTAATAGTTCTTTTTCCCCCAATTATTTTAATATATTTACTATTTTCATAAATAATTGGATTTTCTATGTTACAGTTTCTCCTGGAATAAAATCAAAACTTTTATAATTAGATCTAAGAATGGATCTATGAGTTTCTAAGACATTGGTAGATCCAAAATGTGTAATCTCAAACTTCTTCTAAATTACATTTTAATATTCACATGAAGATGTCTAGATATAGATATTCTTGGTCACATACTAAAGTAAAGTAATTTTAACTTTATCATTTACTTGATATTCTTGTTTTTCTTCAAGAGAAACATGAACAAGATCCTTCTCATGAACTTTATAGTTTCCTATAAGCATAATAAAATTGTTATCTCCAATATTAATGATAAAATATTTCATACGATCATTCCAATATTTATAATAATATCCAAAAAAAATAGTTGTTCAAGTTGTATTTATATTTTTTAGTGTTTGAACTGGTACTCCTACCATCACAAAAGATCAGTCCTCTACCACCATAGTTTGTATAAGGAAATTGAGTTGAGATTCCAATAAATTTAACTAAAATACAAAATTTAGTCTACCAAAAAGTAAATTTCATAATCATTGTAAGGGTTACCTTTGATACCAATTGTTTTCTATTATGATAGTGAAAAATACAATATGGGGTGAATTTTTGTTTTAAAATAAACGTATACTTTTCAACCTCGTAAATTATTTAGATAAATTAGTTTTTCTTAATATAGGTGAGATGATCTCATTTTTAAAATACCAATGAGATCAATGTAATTGAAATATTTATTATTTGAAATATATTTTGTACAATATAAATAAAAGTAATAATTATTATAAACTACTGATGAAATAGTTAAAGAATAAATATTTAAATTTTTTAAGTTAAGAAACTGAATTACAAAAAATTAATTACAAAAAAGAAAACATGAATATTGAATTAAAAAAATAATTAAGAAATAAATTGAATTACATAAACTAAATTATAGAATTTTAAATATAGAAACTAAATTATAGAAATAATATAACTAAAGTTTTAAAAAACATGGAGTATTGGTTAGGAAACCAAATACTTCTTTAAATGATATTTATTAAAACTTAAATTTAAAGCCAAAGTGAATGGTAGATCTTTAAAACTGATCTAAGGTGTGTACGGATTTCAATCATTCCTAAGTTATCCTTGATATTATACCAATCATAAGCCACTTCTTCCTATCATCATAAGCCCTTGATGATACGTATTAGTAGTAGCTCAACTTTACAATGGAAACAAAAGATATCTATATTTCTATACGCAGAAACTCTCAATCTGTAACACCCTCAAATTATAAAATAATAGCATTGTATTCAATAGAATATGAAATAGAGAACACCAAGGATAAATAACCCATTAAATATTTTTCTTTAAATTTAATCTCTTTGATGGTTTGCGGAATACGCAACCCTGAGTCTAAATGAACTCGAATATAGTATATTGTTATAACCTAGAAATTGAATTTGTGGGTATTAATAGTACTAAAAAATAATGAAAATTTCAGTTATATATTGATTATAAATAAAATAATAAGAATTTAATAGAAAAAAAAAGTTCTCTGGAAAATTATATTTTTCTAAAAGGTTGTTTCGTCGTGTTTTGTGTATATAATTTAACATTGATTTTTACCCATTTTAGAAAATTTATATGAAAAATTTATCTTCATTTATGAAATGATCATATCAGAATTATCAAAGGGTAAAGTTTTTGGATTTTTCTAAAAGGTTTCATTTTTATGAATAGTGAAAAATATTAATTTTTATTTAAAACTCACTTTTAGTTTAAATAAATTACAAGGTCAAATTATATTTTAAATTGGTTTTAAGGTAAAATTAGTTAAACTATAATAAAATTTAACTAGTTTAGTTCACTGGAATCAATTTCATATTTAATTTAGAAATTAAAACCTTCTATACTTATGGAAACTTTTTCTTTGAAACCCCAATTTTTCATCGCATCTCCGAATATAATTTTAAATTGGATTATATAACTACTTTGAATCAAGTTTAGAATAATAGATTTGATATTTGGAATTAATGTGACTAATATTTTCTAATAAGGTAAACTTAATTTTTGACCATTAAGAAAAGCCCTACCCAAATCACTTCCTTAATCTCCTCTAAACATTATAATTTTCTTGGTTTGATCAAAAAGGTAACCTATGAAGGCGTTTGGTGAAAACATAAAGTGGTCATCCATAAAAGAAGTAATGTTCTAAAATGAGAGTTTTTATTTTCTTTATTTTACCCCATATTACAAATATTTTTAAACCATGATTATATAATAACCTATGTATCTTACATATACTAGGATATTATTATGTAAAGGGAATGACCAATATCCATCTCTTCTTCCATCAAATGTGAAATGAAATTTTCAACCGTGTGTACTGCAGACTACTACCTCATAAACCAATATAATCTATTTTCTATCACCACATTTCAATGATGGATATAAAAATGGATTAAACACATTTATATGATATTTATAATATAATTATACTTATAGAAATATAATATCACTTATAAATTATTAAACTCTGTGTTATTTAAAATACAATAACACCGCTTATGTATACGGAAAACCACCACCTCGCGAAGCGATGTGACTCATTCTTCACATACACTTTACATGGAAATTAATAAGGATAAATTTAATGAATATATATGATATATATGACATGATATTGATTCCATAATGTTAATATACTACCCACATCCTTATCATTTTACTCATTAATGGAATGATATCGTCTCTCGTGCCTACATATAGCCTACAATCTCCTTGAAGTGATGGGATCCATATTTCATGTCAAAAATCCAATAATGATTATAAAAATGTATATAATGATTTAATGTTATATTTATAAAATTAATATCATTGTGTAGAAAACTTATCTATATACTATACCCAAGAACCATAACTTTCAAAAAAAATCATGAATGAGAAAACAAGGAAATTAACACTAGCGATAATGAAAATAATGAAATATTATTAGTAAATAGGTGATAATTTGAAATAATATGATCATGAATGATATTATAAATTTGAATATGGTAATGTTATAAATTAATAACATGCTTAAAACCATTATACGGAGGTTAGAACGAATTAAACCAAAAGTAAGCGTGAGGTAGGGGACTTTGTCTCAATTTATATTCATTAATTAATATTGTAACGTCATTCACATAATCTCTTTTATATGGTTTATATATACTCCTTTTCATGTAATATCATGAAAAATTCATACATCATGGTATTTAAAGTTTTAATCTTAATTATTTCATTTAAGTGTATTTTTATTGAAATTTATCAAGTGGTAAATACTTTCATAACTCAATTTCTTTTCATTGGGTATATTATTTATTCATTGTATTTTACATTATAATATTATGTGAGTAAATGATTTTTACTATAATATATTGTATTTTCAGTTTTTTATCTTGATTTACACTTGACACATATAATTGATTCATTGATTAATTCTCATTTAAACATTTTGATCTTTGTAAGGGATTTTTCCTCAATTTCCATTTCATTGAGATAAATTTGTTAATATGAACCAATTATCTTTCATGTAGTATATATAATACCCCTTTTATTTATTTAAAATGAATAACTATTAATTCATTATTTTATTATCAAAGCCTATATTTTGGTTGAATTAATGGTCATATATCATTTTTTGTTTAATTTTGTGATTATTAGATTTCTCTTGAGATAGCCTCTTTATTTTAAAAAAAATATTGGACATTACATTTATCTTAAATATCCATATTCATTATATCAAGGATATTTTTATTTCCTAACCCATATAACATTTATACAAATAGTGTTTACATTGAATTTTATTTGGTTATCTATGGAAATATTGATAAATATTTATTCTTTATACCATATGGATAATTGATGATAAGGCATATTATTCATGAATTAAATTGATTATTCGAGATATGAGAAATTATGTGGACATGAAGATTTGGGTGGAGCCTGGTTATAGATATACCCTCAATACATCAGTATTCTCATGAGATAAATCAGCTGGTTAGTCTTAGTTAAATGGGTTTCTTGTGTATAATTACCCATCAGTTTTAAACTATCTTGAGAAAGGTATTGAGTATAGGGGTATCATGATTCTTGAGATCATGATGTCCAATAATTAATAATTTCCTTAATTTATAATGAATTTATTATTATTCATGATATTTTCACAATGATATTATCTCTCTATGCTATTTATTCTTAAATTATTAATTAAATGACATGTTTTTTAAATTATTTACCTTGTAATATTGATTATACCCTATATAGTTATGATAGTAATGTTATTGATTAAATAGAATGTTTTTTTGGTCATTTACCTTACCTTATTGACTATTCTAGTATAATTATTTATGTTGCATGTGTATTCAGTTATTTACCTTGTCATGATTATGCTTATTGATTCATGATACATTCTATTATATTTAACCCTTAATTTGTATTTAAGACCACCATTATTTTGTTTCCCTTCCCAGGAATCCAAGAAGTGTAATAAGAATTATATTCAAGTATATTCTATATTTATTAATTGTATTCTCAGTCAAAAAAATTTGTTTTAAAATGTAATGCAGGGATCATGTATATATCTAATTTACCAAGACAATTAAATTATTCAGACATTTGAGATATGATTCCTTGTATCTTATGTCAATGTAATAAAGTAAGACATCAACCTCAGGTTATTAATGTTGGGGTCATTACAGTTTATATCAGAGGAAGTTTAGTAGAAACCATGCGAACTATATTTTTGAAAACATAGATTATGAAACATAACCATACGATAATCTTTAAGGATAAGTATAGAAGAACAACCTAATGTTTTTAAAAGGTAAATTTTATGTGGTATTTCCTCAAAATCCATCTCTATTTGAATACTAAAGTGGACTTGGTTCTAACATAGATATACCTAGGGGTAATAACTCTAAAATGGAACATTGGTCTAAAATCGATCATCACCTGGTGCATGGAAATAGGCCTTACTACACACCTACTTTTACACTCCTAGGGGGTATGCATAGGATAATTCAAATTTTCTTTATTGACCATTATGATGTATTTGAATAGATTATGATAATGAATGATGTTGGTTAAACCAAAGGTGACTTATATTGAAAATAATGTTCCATGATTTAGACATCCTATAAATGATTATATGGTTTTCCCACTATGATTATTGTTTCTCGCACTATGATTTTAGGATTTAGTATATGGTTGAAACCCAATGGATTCATGCTAACATAAAATATTAAGGACAATGTGGTTACTATAGGAAACCAAATGGGATGATGATAGGAATTAAAGAACCATTATTATTCATAATCAATTATCTAAAAATATTGTTAATATCCTATACCTTAACTAACTCCAAGACCCAAAAAATAGAAGAATGTAGAGTTCAATAAGATCTCGAGTGGAGAAGACCATGGAGGGAAGAATTATTGTTTTTTATAATGTCAAAAATGTGGAAATATACACCTAGGAAAATGTATAAAATGAATGGGAAATGTATTTCTATGTAGGAGATAAGGGAATAAAGCAAGTAATTACTGAGAAAAAATGAAGATTATAATGGAAGTAAATAAATATAATCATAGGGATACACTTATAGTTCATTGTCTTAAATATGTGTAATCTAGGAATTATTTGATTCAATACCCTATTCGAATGGATACCCCCTAGAACAAGGAAGAGAATAAGTTGAAATTACTTGGATGAAGTATATATGTATCGGGATTCAAAAATTCAATTTTAGAATTATTTTTACCAATGGTATTTTAGTGATACGAATTATGAAACATGTAAGGATTTTGTTAAATTTTAGAAGCATATAAGTCTTCATTAACTTAAGAGTTATGGATACTATCATGGTTTTATGAGTTTAAGGTTGATAATAAATTCAAAATCTTCAATGCACCTTTTTAAAATTTGTGTGGTGGTAATTTAACATTATTAAGGATACTTTTGGAAAACCTTTATGGGAATAAAACTCATTAGTTTAGTATATTTTTTACTAAAAAATTTATTTAAGGAAGAATATACTTATATTTTTCTAGAATAATTTCAAAGTTATTGGTAACCTTTAAGGTTTATATCACCTTTGATGTGGTATTAATTTTGGGTTATCACAATTTGGGAATGTTATAAGAATTATATTAACATTGTTTTATAAAAAGGACAACCCACATGTTTGGTGACAACCCATCTCATTCTCCAAGTTTGTGGGTCTTGAACCCAAAATAGAAGGATAATAAAGGATTAGATCCTAACACTAGCCTTCATGATTTCCTAGTTAATATATCATTTTTTAGTTAAACTATTTGATAAATAAACATTAATGATGAACTAGTGGTGTTACTATCGAGGTTTATATATTAATTTGTTATATTAGATAAATTTTTCTAGCCATATTCTTTTATAAAAATTTAGAGACATATGTAAAGACTTGTCACTCTTTAATTGGTCATTAAATAGGATAAAATTTAATTTTAGTGCTTTAGCCATAAAAATTTGTTTTTTGGATATTCATTTCTTAGAGTAACATATGAAGTTGTAGTTTATCGAATCACAACCAAATGATGAAATTTTCCTAATGAAAAATAAATATATCATGTAACTATATTTATTTATATTCTTAAACAATAAAACAATTCCAAACTTTAGGAAATAGATATTAAAACAAAACAATTTCATATTAAATTCATATCTGATGAATAAAATGGACTTTTAAATAATCACAGATTTATGGTTTTGACATCCTTAACATTCCATTGATCATTGAATTTCTTGTGATAAATTAAATATTTCATTCTCTGTAATTAATAATGATTTTATTTTATATCCATATATTCAACTTCCACTAATTTTATCCTACTTAGAAACCCATTTATTTTTTATTTTTTATTACCTTTTCACTTTCCTTTCTCTCTTATTAAGAGGAAGTTTTATTAATAATTTCATGATGTGGGTTCTTTCAACAATGGTATTTTCAATTATCAAACCCTTGATTTTGGAGTAAAGGATCAAATTACAAGGATGATATTTA
This sequence comes from Viscum album, assembly GCA_963277665.1. Lineage (NCBI taxonomy): Eukaryota > Viridiplantae > Streptophyta > Magnoliopsida > Santalales > Viscaceae > Viscum > Viscum album. The sequence goes on along the minus strand of OY728142.1, from coordinate 1,812,841,908 downwards.
TTTAAGATGGGGAAAATGTAACACCCATAAATTATAGATTAATATCATTTTATTCAATAGTGTATGTGGGACGCAACGCTGATCTTAAAAAACCCATGAAAAATATTTCTTTAAATTTAATCTCTTTGATTGCTTTCACAACACCCAACCCTGAGTCTAAATGGACTGTAATATAGTATAAAATTAAAACATAGATATTAAGTTTATGGTTATGAATATTAATAACTAAATTATGAAAATTATGGTGATATATTTATTAAAAAATATAATAATTATTTAAAAGAAAAAGAAATTTTTTCTTAAAAAATAGTATTTTTTCTAAAAAATGGTTTAGTCACACTTTGCACACAGAATTTAAAATTAAATTTTGAAAATTTAAGAAAATTTATTCGAAAAAATTAAATTTATTTTTGAAATATTCATATCAAAATTATCTTAGGGTGAATTTTATATATTTTTTTAAAAAGTTTCTTTTTTCGATGAATAGTGAAAAATATTAATTTCTATTAAAAAATGTATTTTTGTTTAAATAATTTAAAAAGTTAAATTACATTTTAAATTTATTTTCATGTAAAATCGGTTAAAATATATTAAAATTTAATTATTTTAGGTCATTTTAATCAATTTTGTTATTGAATTTTTATATTAAAACCTTCTATACATATGGAAATTTACTCTTTGAAACCCAGTTGTTTCATCATGTCTGTGGGTATAATTTTAAATTAGATTCTACCACTTATTTGAATTGAATTTTGAATAATGGATTCCATATTTTTAATAATAATAATTTATATTATCTAATATGGTTATATTAATTTTAGACAATTATGAATAGTAAAAGCAGTGAAAATTAATTACCGTGTTTAAGGTAAAAACTAATTTACCAAGGGGTTAAACTAAGAATAAATTGGTTAAAATGGTATAATTAATTTTACAAAACAAATTCCATTACTATATTTCAAAATTAAACCGATAATTTTAGATAATTATCCATTTTATAGTATTTTTCATGATAAAAATGTTAGGGTAATTCATTATTTTCAAAAATTCCATGTGTGTCCTCTACCCCACTTATAAAAGTCCGCCCCATATCTTCCAATATTTACACTTACAAATCCATTTGGTTTATGAAAGAACTACCCAAATCAATTTCTTAATCTCATCCAAAAATCCTTGATCCATTGGTTTGATCATAAATCAATCCTAGGAAGTATTTTGGTGCAAACCTAAAGAGGTTATCTAAAGGAGTGGTAAGTTCTTAAATGGGAATTTTTATTTTGTTTCTTATAAAACCAATTTCAAAAATTATTAAACCATGATTATATAATAAAATAATCATGTTTAATAAAATTATTTTTTATTAAGTTAAGTTTGCGACCTATATTCATCCCCTATTCAATTAAATGGGAAACAAAACTGTCAATCGTTTGTATGGAGGATTACTACCTCGCGAACTTATATAATTCATTTTCTATCACCACCATTCAAGGATAGATAAAATTATGAATTAAAAACAAGTAATTATATTTATGATATTATTATACTCATATAATTATAATATCACATATAAATTCTAACTTTCCCTATCATTTAAAATACGATAACATTGCTCATGTATAAGTCGGACTACCACCTCACAAAGCAATGTGATTCATTTTTCACTTACACTTTACTTGGAAAGTAATAAAGATACATTTAATGAATTTATTCAATAAATATGACATGATATCGATTATTTACTAATAATATATCACCCAATTTCTTGTCATTTCACTCACTAATGGAATTACATTGTCACTCATGCGTACGTACGACCTAGCGTCTTCACGAAGCAATGCGATTAATTTTCCATATCCAACATTCAAGAATGATTATAAGAATTTATATAATGATTTAATGTGATATTTATATTATTAATATAATTTTTTAGATAATTTATCTATATCATATATCCAAGAACCATAACTTTCATGACAAAACATGAATGAGAAAACAAGACAATTAACACCTGAAACAATGAAAATAATGAAATATTTTTAGAAAACAGGTGATACAATGTTATAAGGGATCATATATTATATTATAAATATGAATATAGTCCTATTAAAAATTAATAACCTTATTAAAACCATTATATAGGAGGTTAAATCACGTTCAATTGAAAGGAAGCATGAGCTAAGGGACTTCGTCTCAATTTCTCTTCATTGAGGCATATTGTAAGGTTATAGACCTAATTTATTTTATATAGTGTATATAATTACCCTTTTCATCTAATGTATTGAAAAAATCCTACTTAATGTTATTTTAAGTTTTAATTATAATTATTTCATCAAATGGTATTTGACTTGAAAATTACCAAGTGCTAAATAATTTCATAACTCAATTTCTTTTTATTAGGTTATATTATTTATTTATTGTATTTTACATTCTAAGATTATTTGTGTAAATAATTTTAAATATATTATGTATTATTTACACTTTTTATGTGGATTTAAATTTGATACACATAATTGATTCATTGATTAATTCTCACTTAAACATTATGATATTTGTAATGGATTTCTTCTCAATTTCCATTTCATTGAGATATATTTATTAATATAAACTTATTGACTTTAATGTATTGTATATACTACCCTATTTATGTATTTAACATGAAAACCTATTTATTCATGATTTTATAATAAAAACCTATATTTATGATGAATCGATGGTCACTTATCATTTCTTGTTTAATTTTGTGATTGTTAGCCTTATCTTGAGACAAAAAAATCTTTTGATCATTTTTCATTGGACATTTCATTTATCTTAAATATCAATATTATTTATATCATGGTTTTGGTTATTTCCTAAAATTTATACCATTTTCATTTCACTTTGAAAGTTATTTTATTATCTGGGGAAATATTTAAAAATATCTATTCTTTACTCAATACATATATTTGATGATAAGGCACGTTATTCGTGAATTAAGTCAATTATTCAACATATGAGGCCACCAATAATTTTTTATTTTATTTTAGAAGCACTTTTAAGGAAAAGTGGGAACCAACAATGTTCAAAACACAGAAAATAACCAAACCTCATAAGAAATTATAAAGACATTCCAAGACAATTTAAAGAAATTATCATTTTTAATTTTAAGAAGTCGCCATTCGATGGAGGCAACATCCATTTATGGATTGTCTTTAATAAGATCCTTGAAGTGTGAATCCATTTTGTCCCAAGTCTAAACATGCTCCTCCAAGCTTGTTTTCCCCTCATTAAAACCATGGGTCAATATCATGTTCTATTTTTCAATCCACTAGGCTTGTTCTATGTTCAAATAAACTCTCAATGGTATTTCAAACATTATGTGTGTATCCTCCTTTGATATCTTTATTAGGAAAGACTCCTCTAACATTTATTTATTCGAGTGCATGAGAAGCTCCTGGGTGTTGTCATATTCAACAGCCTCTTTATCACTATTCACCAAACCAAGGGTAGATGGTTCCTCTGCTCGTGTAATAGATGCCTCATCAGCTCTTGGCTCCCCATGTATAATGGAATCCTTGAACTTATTCTTTAGGTTGTCAACAGCTGATTTCAAACTCGCTTGGGGGGGGTTTAACTTTGCTTGTGGAACTAGTAATAGGAGGGCTAGACAGATTGGAGTAGTCCTTCCATCTCCGCAGCCTCTGCATATGCTGAATAAAGCCATCTGAATCCAAGATGGTGTTCTTTCCTTTCTTTGAAGAGGATTGAAGGAACTCTTCCGCAATCTCTGATTCCTTGGGCTCTGAGGACCAAGATTAGGAGGCAAAATCGATGTCCACACCTATTTCATCCATCCTACCTTGAGGAATATGATCATCTTCATAACCATCCTCCGTAACAATCCCTTCATCAGATGGGGGAGGTTCACCTTCTCCAAGCACCACAAAACGGTTCTGAGAGCCATTATAAACAATTCCATCTTTACCAATAACATCTTGAGAGGGGGGCTTACTGGACTCACCTATAGCCTGTCCTTCAGGAGCCCTTATTAGGCTTGACCTATACACTGGTCTCCATCCAGCTTCCCGTCCCACTAAAAACCTATGCCATGCATGTTCCTGACTATTGACACCGGAAGATCCATCCTTACCTATTTCTTGTATCATGAACTCTTGAGAAGCATTACACTCAGATCTCACAACATCTACAAATGAAGCGGATTTCCTTGAGAAGCTTCTCGGAACCGCACACACCCCCTCATCCTCCCCTGGACCTCCTTGGACATGTCTTAACACAACCTGCCTTGTGGGCAGATCATCACCCACTGATAGAGGGATCTCCTGAGAATTACCAATCTCCTTCCCATTGACATCCTCCTTGAGAATCGATCCAGTCACATTAAAGGAATTAAAAACTAGCTTAGCTAGACCTCTACGACGACATTACTGGGCAGAGTGACCTTGGAGGAAGCAGGCGGAACAGTAATTAGTCCACGATTCATAAACAACTAGCTGTTTGAGTCTATATTCTCCTTAGATCTCAATCCAAACGAATTCCAAAGGAGGTTTAGAAATGTCTTCCTCAACACAAATATGGGGTTCAATGGTATGGTATATCACTTTTCTCCTAGTATCCACAACCAAGAAAATACCCACAAGATTGCCTAGAATCTGAAATATAGAAGGATTTTGGAAGGAGAGCGGAAAACCTGGAAGACATACCCAAATAGTTGTTTTCTCTAGGCCATGTTTCAAATGCATATCAAAGGACCACCGAAGGAGAAAGAAACAGAATTTTTTGACTGAGCACGAGCCGCTGGACCACGCGAGGGCCAGATCTTCATCAGAGGAAAAACGGATCATCATTTGTCACGATTTGAGCAAGCCAACCACCACGTGATGATGAAGCCCCCATTGAGAGTTGATGAATCTGTCGACAACATACACCAAGGCCTTCGCCGACCGAAGCGAGCAACCAAGGTAAGGTTATGCAGGGAAGAAGCTTCAGAAAACTCCACGAGGTAAATCAGAAGTGAAGGGGCTCCAATAGAAAATCCAGGAACTTTGGGGGCTAGCACAATACCAATGGGGAGAACTCCCGGATTGGTGAAGGGCGAAAATTGGAGGGAAGATTCAATGAGAGTGGGTGGGACGATGCCATTTCCTCCCTCCCCCTCAGGAAGGGGAGGGTCCGACGAAACTGCCAGTGTCAGCGGAACCCTAGTGGGTCCGAAGGTAGACAGAGAGAAACATTGCGCTCTATATGAGAAATTATATGGATATGAAGATATGGGTGGGGGCTAGTTTTAGATACCGCCTTGATTCATCGGTAGTATTAGGAGATGAATCAGTTGGATTGCCTTAGTTAAATGGGTTTCTGGTGTATACCTACCCATCAGTTTTAAACTACCTTGAGAAACGTCTTGATAATAAAGGTATCATGATGCCTAAGATAATTATATTCAATAATTAATTATTTTCTTGATATAGAATTCAGTTATTATTATCAATGATATTTTTACAATGATATTATCTCTAGATACTTTTCATTATCTATTTATTAATTAAATGTCTTGTGTTTTTATTTATTTACCTTCCATATTGATTATGCCTTATCCAGTTATGATAGTAATGTTATTGATTAAATGGAATTTGTTTTCAATTATTTACCTTTACATATTGATTATTCTAGTCAAATTATTTTAATGTAATGTGTGTTCAGTTATTTACCTTCATATGATTATTATTATTGATTCATGGTAGTTTTCACTATACTTAACCATTTCTGAGCATTTGAGTTCACCCTTATTTTTTTTTCTTTCCAAGGAATCTAGGAATTGCAATAAGAATTATATTCAATGATATGCTAGAGGGAATAAGGATATTCTCAAAAAAAATTAATTTGTTTTCTCAAATATATTATGGGAATCAAGTATATAGATATTTTACCAAGACTACTAAACTATTCGGTACTTAGGGATGTGATTCCTTGTATCTTATTCCATTATAATAAGCTAAGACACCAGCTCCATGTTATAGGAGTTAGTTTCATTAGAGTATCAAGTAGAATCAGTATAATGATATCAATGATACAACTAAGACCTTTTAGAATGGTACCCTAACAAAATAGGTTCTCATAGTCGAAACACTCAAAAATAAAATTAAACTGATTCATAAATTCTTAAAGAAATAATAAATTGAAAATACAAAAAAAAAATATATAAAATTTCATAATTATCTATGAATTGAAAAGTACTTCTGATGCTCGAGGTTCGGCTCTATTTTTAGAAAATGTTGTAACAAACTCCAACGGTAAGATTCCACAAATTTTAGGATCTATTTTAAATGAATATGTAGAAGATTATTTATCATATTTCTTTATCTATTGATGGGTTAGATTATCACCACTATAGTTATTTATAAATAAAATAGAAGTAATATATTATTTGAACATTGTATCACCAGATTTTCATAAAACAGATAGTTTTCTAGTATTTCGTGAATTACTCTGAAGTTCATTTTTCACAAACATAAGAACATAAATAGAAAATAGAGTTACATTATTTTCATATAAAGTGTATTTTGATTTCAAAAATAATGAATTAGGTGAGTAAAACTCCCCAATGCCACGAATTTTAACTCAGATGATTTAGTTGATGAGTTTATCCAGAGTTATGAGACCATTATAGAGTTTTGGGAATGATTTTAACTCTCTAATCCTAATAGATATAGGAGAACTTAAAAATCCAGAGGATTTAGATTCTATTAGTGATTCTAATCTATGGGATTCATCCATGGATGAGGAGATGAATTCACTAATGTTCAATGGAAGTTGGGAGATGGTTAAACCTATGAAGGGTAAAAAAGTTATTGGGAACAAGTGGGATTACTTTATTAAGGAAAAAGGTTTCAATAGATGTATTCATGATCATTATTTTCACAATAATAAATTGGATTATTATACTTTCATTATTTTTCTATTGTATTTTGATGAAAAGATTTTGGACATACTAGATGTAAAAAATATTCAATGTGAAAAAATAGGTTTTCTAAAAAAATTGAGATGAATGATCATGGGAAAGAAAATAAGATACTAGGGGTGAGGATAAAAAGATATGACAATATTAGATACTTGTTTTTATTTCTAAAATAGTATATCTATAAAATAATTAAAAGGTTTGGAATGGATAAATGTAAACTAGTTTCTTCCCCTCTTATTAGAAACTTGAAATTATCCAAGGTATAAAAACCTATAATAGAAGATGAGAATCATTACATGAACTAAGTTCCTTGTGTCTAAGTGGTCTAAATTTTTATGTATGTAATTATTTCACTTCATTAGATATTTTATTTATAGTGGGAGTTGTAAGAAGATTTATGTCCAAACCTAGAAAAGAAAATTGTGAATCTTCCAAGTGGACCCTTTATAATTTTAAAGGGTTCAAAGATCAAGATCTTTTTTTGGGGGGATAAATATTGAAAGTATTTGTATATATTGACTTCTTTGAATATTCAGATATCTAGAAGAGCACAAAATGTTTCAGATTTACTTATATAGGATCAATGGCCAGTCAAAATTCACTAATGTATCAGATTTTTACACTATGTAAAGCAGAAGAAAATTATATAGAATCAATGGAATCTTGGAAGGAGATGGTTTGGTTGAATTGGTTATGGAAGAAATTTGGAAGAAGTTGGGAAGAAGATATTCTTTTCTATGATATCAAAATAAAAATACACTTGGATAAAAATGAGTTATTATATGCATAGAAAAATTACATCGACCTGAAGTACCACATAATATGAAATATATTGGAGGAGAAGAAATTAGATCTATGGAAAATCACGGGTGGAAAAAATCTAGTATAAATGTTCACTAAGACTTTTTTCTAGAAATTATATGGATGTATCATACCTCACTCAGACTTGGGTGAATAGAAAACATAAAATATGGAAAAATGATGATACTACAAATATAGAAATGAAGTTGAATGAGGAGGCTTACTAAGGGTTTCCATAAAACAAGTATTTAAGTGGGTGATTTTTGCTATTTGATTCCTTGTTAAGAGAAAAAAAAGTTCAGGAACATTTTATGTTTAGAGCACCAGAAGTTTGTTCATCAGAAATTTGATCAATGAAAGTTGGATGGGCTTGATGAGTTGGATACAAAAGTTCAACTCTTCAGTTACAGTTCATTTGAAAAAAATTTATATCTTTTCATGAATTAAATGGTGGTCTATAATTTGGGAAAACCTTGAAGAATAAATTATCTAAAAATAATAATCAATAATGTTTTATTATGATAATCGGTTGAGGTTAACATTTTTACATGAAATCAATAGTGACATTCTATTTCGAGGCTTCATTATTAATATGGGAAAAATGTTTCCCCAATAAAACTATTAAATTTTTATATAAAATGATTTTAGTACTAACCATAAAGATATACATTCAATGAATTAAAAGTAAAATTGACACAAGAACAATAAATCATAATTTTACAGAGTGGTAATCACCCTTTAAAGAAATATTACTGATATATTTTTTAGTTAATTTCAATTATTTTATAATTTTGGTAATATAAAGAAGTCAAAGTGGTTACTCTCGTTTATTTAAGACAAAAGTTTGAAACATATTAAATCTCTTGTGTTTATTTAATTTTTTATGTACTTAAGTTTCATATATTACTGTTTTTTTAATTGAATTTTTTATTTCTACATAGGTGTCTGTGATGTAGAATTTTTAGTAGTGATTATGGTTCAGTGTCTTTCTAATTATGGTACACTCATTTAAGTGGGAAGAAAAGTTCCATAGAATCAGTATTCTACTACATAGATTTTCAGGTGAACTTCCAGTGGATATTCCAATCATACTTCTATTGGTCTATCATTTGTATAGGTGATATATTTTTTATGTAACCATTTATTTATTTTTCTCCCAACTGATACTTCCATGTACCTTATTGTTAAGATATGTGTGTTCGAGATATAATTGAAGGAATTATGTGAAGTGTATTGTTTGATTTGATAAATGATCATGATGGAATGACCAAAAAGTGAATGAGAAATATTGATGTTTCACTGATCAGGGGATGATATTTTGTTATTTAATTAGTATTATATAAAATCTAATTCCCTCATCTTGATAATTATAATGACTACTATATATCAATAGTGATGATGGTAGTGATTTTTCATTGATGAATAAAAATATAACTCAATGATGATGATTATTATATTTATAGTAATTTTTATATAGATGATTTGATGGTGTGAATGGTTTAGTGGTTGAAAATATATTCTACAACACATAATGATCATATTGAATTATTATTCCTGATATAAATATCACTAACAAGTTATATATATTTAATATCCCTGAAGTTTTTTCTAAGTGTCTGAGAGTATGGCTTTTTGGGGCATTCTTTTAACTCGATAATAATGAATGTTGTTATACAACCACTCTTATGTGTAGCAGAGAGGTATTTAGTCTATGATATGGGATTACTACACATATTTCTAGTGAGATTACCACAACAATCCTGATTATTATAGTAATAGTATGAAACTTATCACATTCCATGGTGTAGGAGTACCACATGAAGCATTATTGGGAGTATCATTAATGGTTACTCATTCCATGAGAAAAGTATTTCTCTTAGATTCTATAATGTGGAAGGACCACATTTCTTTCTAGTGGTAGTACCACTAATGTGAGAGATTGATTATATTATAGGATATGTGAGTCATTACTTGTATTATTGTTATCTTATGTGATATGAAAACTAACCACTATGAAACCACAAATTCGGGATGAATTTTCCTAAGTTCAACCCAACACACACTGATTGATCAGGCTCATGTGATGGATAATCAGTATAACTAGTCCCATTTCTTCTTATTTTGTAGAGTGGAAGTACTAATATGATTCCATAATGTTGAAATATTGCACAAAATTACACTATTTGGGAATACCATACATTATTATTGTAGGATTACCAATTCCATAAGAGTTTTATATCCTTATGATATATCCAATTTGTTGATGTAGTCATGAGTATGAGGCCATGATGTTAATTTTCATTATGATATGAGGTATTGGGACTACGATTAATGGGTTGGTTAAAGTAGTTTGTGAAGCACCTTATTATTATTTCGGTATGAGTGTGATTTATACTCATATTTATTAATTCTAATTTTTTGTAGAGCATGATAACTAATAATAAAATAGTGGTTATTAAATTATATCTTCTCTATGGTCATGAAAAAACATATAGAATTGAAAAGATGATCTTTAGGTTATGACAGTTCATGAGTTTTTCCTCTAATGGGGATAATTTACTTAGTATGTATATATAATATATCTTAATCTTACATGTAGGTTTGTATGATTTTTTCGGAGTTTCCAAGTAGATTTATCTCATTGACTAGGGTTGGTAACAATAACATGGTTTTGGGGACTAGTTTGTGTGTCACTAAGGAATTCATTTTTTTTACAACATCACTAGGATTCAATGGTTTTTTACAAAAAAAATATGCTTAGAAAATTTTATAATTCTCTGTGAAATTCATGTATTGTACATTTTTAAGATATAATTTCAACATTAATTTTTTATTGTTCATGGTCTAGTTGTTTTTATTTACTATAGTGGGTTCTATTCTATAACTGATAGTCTATTATAACAGTACTTTAGCGGTCTCAATTGTTCCCATTTATAATCAATGATAAGATTTAGTATAATTGGTTCATAAAATAGTGGTTTCCAAGAATGTTTTTAAGATATTTTTGGTGTTATATTCTCAGTTTTAAAGTAATTTAATTGATTTGAGCCTCATTTTGGTTTAATTTGGGTTTGAAAATTTTTAGAGGCTTGAATTTGGTTCTTGGATGTTTTAGGTTACACCACAGGTAGGATCACACCATTTTGTAGGCTCTTTTTCCTAGAATGGGGTTGTGTGAAATATGCTAGCCAAAACACCCATGGATGGGTGTGGTATTAGGTATGTAGTACTATGAATCCTCTTATGGACTATGGGAAAAGAGGCCTCTACACACCATAGTGGAAGGTATGGGGATTCCAAAATAGGAAAGTATTTTCTCCTATTTTATAGTGGATGACTATGGTGGACCTCCTTGGCATAGCATGGTCAAGACCACTATGGGCATGGTAGGAATTTCTACATCAGTTTGGAACTAGTTTCATAAATTTGAAAAAATTGATCCAGCCACCAAGCTTTATGGGTTCTGATTATTTCAAAGATGAAACGCATATAATCTTCATAAAAGGATTTTTAATAACCTTTGACACAGTTTACCCTTGGTTAATCTATTAGTACTACTCATTTTATGAGATACATGGATCCAGATGATTTTTTAATAAACCTTGGGTGAAACTTTGGATGATAATTCTTCTCTGACCAGTAACCAAGGGAAATTTATTCCTTCATAGGATTGTTCATTTGAATCTAGGCTTGGGGATATTAATATATATTCTATAGTTTCATCTCTAGGAGTTATGTTTTCTCTTATTTTACAAGACCTAGATCCACCATTAATGGTGGTTGTCATTAGGGACCCTTTGTATGTGGGTTTCAGCCGATGGTGTGTGGGAAAGATTAAGGAACAAACTCGGAAAATATTGATGTTAACATCAACATGTTTTAGGTAGAAAGATCATTACCATACCGATCCATTTTATATAATCGTTGGCATGATATGATGGAATGTGCTTCTGTTCTTTAAGACCCATGTTTGATATTGATCACATGAGTGTGCGTGTGTAACTCATGAGACACATGTTTGATATTGATCACATGCATATGCTCGTGTATCCCATGAGAACCATGTTTTATTTTGATCATGTGTTTATGTGTGTGTGATTGTGTTTGGATGTTTATACTCATGATTGATATGATTTTTTGTGCCCATGTGTGTTATAACTTGTTATGTGTGAATGTATGGCCTCTGGAGGGTTTTCTTATGGTAGAAAAAGACTGGTGGACTAGCATGGATTGGTTATACCTTAGAGGGGGACCAAGTGGGATATATGATGATGATGAAAATATACCAAGATATAGGTTAGGGGTATGAAGACCTTGTGTCTTGACTTGGGGTAATATAGGGGTACGACAAACATATAGCTTGACCCAGGGAAGAGGTAGGGGTATGACAACCTTATGGCCTGACCCGTGATAGAGATAGGTCTTAATGACCATATTTCCCAACCTAAGACTTTTTATACTTATGGTTTCTCAAAGATATATTATGTTTTCTTATTCTTGTCCCGTGATCATGACTTATGTTTTGACCATTCTTCCAACATGGAGTCAAAGAAGGTGAAACTGAGATTCATGGCGATTTGGTTAGTGAATGGTCGCTTGACACATGATTGATTTTTTATTAATCGGTCATTTCATTATTAACATGGACTATGCCTTGTATGAATGTGATTTTATGTTAAGTATGAATTAATAGTGTCCTAGTGGTTTTATACTCACACCATGCAAAGACATCTCGATGTGTTTATAGACTTCATGATCAGGGATCCAGGAAAGGGAAAGGTCTTTGTGATAGGGAGTTTAATAGATGGAGCCTGTGTTTTGAGTTTATGTTGGGAAAACACCATTGTTTTCTTGAAATGTCTTTATTTACTTTATTATTATTTTTTATACATTTATTTGACCTACCACTTTTGGATACCTTTGTTTATTACTTGCATGAAATGATATTCTTTCCATGTCATCTGATATATAATTATAATTATTCATTTATTGTGTGTTATTATAGGCTATTTATTTACACTTTTTTTATGAGTATGATGTTAGACTTTGGATAATGAGGGTATATTATTCACACAGATGATGTTTATACCCTCATTAACAGTCACTACCCTCTTATTTTTGGGGAGGTGTGCATGAGATTATGTGTCACTCTATCCTGAACTAGGTGATTCGGTTCTAGGTGATACAAATTGGTATAAAAGAAGGTTTTCCTTTTATTTTCTTCTTTAATGTTTTTGGGTTAAGGTAAAAGGGATTTATACAGTTTTGAACATGGGTAGGGGAGTCATGTAAGTTTTTAGCCCGCTCTTATGTGATAGAAATCTGAGGTACCAGTGATAAGACTATTATTACAGTTGTGGTTTATAATTTTTCATTGATATTCAGAAAATTGTTTCATTATAGATTAGAGGATTTGGGTGTGTTCATATATCATGACTAGGCATGTGGGATCACATGTCATATATATATATGTGTGTGTGTGTGTGTGTGTTTCTTACAACCCTTGGTAGTTCATTTAACTAAATGTCATGATTTGTAATTTACGGTTCTATGATATATTATGATGATATTTATATTATTAAAAATTTAGAATATTTGTTGTTATATGTATATGATTGTGACTAACATGCATGTATGGATAATAATAGGATGGTTGTGACTTATCATTGAGGGTATCCTCCTAGAATAGGTTTCCATATAAATACTTTGTGTGTGCCTAAATATTTCTTAATTTTTTTTGTTATAGATGTCATAAGTGCACACTTATTATTATAAAAAAGGCCTCCTAGAAGATTTTTGAGAGGACCACTATCAAAAGTAGGTTAGAATTATCCTGATAGGGAAAGAGTTCTTGTGCCTACTTCAGTTGTTTAGGTGGTGGAACCGATACTGTCTAGGGTCTTCTAATTAGTTTTTTTTTTCAAGGAATAGAGGTTTTAAGAAGTGTGGTCAATTATTCATGGGACTTACAACTCTATAATCCTTCATCCTTTAAGGGAACCAAAATTCCCTTATGATACTAATGAATCAATTGGATTAATCAAGGGGATCTTTGATTTAGTAGAGACCCTGGAGGATGAACGAGTAAGTTTTCCTACTTTCATGTTTCCAAGACCAGCTAGGAGGTCATGGGGTGTCATAAACCAAGTGATAAGACATTAGGGTCTTACATGGAAAACATTAAAAGATTACATTTTCAAGGATTTCTTCTTGAGTAAGATGAAGTTAAACCTATATTAAGATATATTTCTAGATGATTTATCATTATTTCCTCCTAATGGAGAATTTTACTTTGAGATAAAACTCACACCAGGAGCACAAACTATATCTTTTCCACCATATCATATGGTGCTGACTATGTTTAAGGAACTCAGTATACAACTTGAGGATTTTGTATGTGAAGGGTTTTATCAAACTGAGCACATCTCCCTAGGTTACTCTAGTGTTGTTCACAAATAAGGTATATGATAGTATTTGGTTGTGTGGGGACTACATAAATCATAACTATGTGACTATTAAGAATTAATACTAATTTATGAGGATCAATGACTTATTTGATCAGTTATGGGGAGTCAAGTGGCCCTCCAAATTTAACTTATGGTTAAGATATCACTAAATTTGGGTTAGAGATGAGGATATTTGTGAGATATAATTTAGGAGTATATACAGACTTTATAAGTATCTTTTCATGCCTTTCATACTAATAAATGCATTAGTGGTGTTCATGGATCTCAGGAATAGGACCTTCTATATGTATCTCAACTCCTTAATTATGGTTTTTTTATGATATCCTCATATACTCCTGGACCTCATAAATGAATTATGAACATATGAAGATTGTAGTGAGTACACTACAAGAAGATTGTATTTAGGTAAGTATATCAAAGTGTCATTTATGGGTCCATGAGGCATGTTTTCATGGGCATGTGATCTTTTAGGTTGGAATTTCAATGGACCTGAAGAATGTGGAGGCTATAATGTCTTGGTAATGCCTCATAAATGTGTTTTATATCATGATTTTTCTTGGATTTTTTGGATACTACCAGTGGTACATATATGGATTCTCCCATTTCTAGGTTACTATGACTTCACTTACCAGGAAGGGAAGAAGTTTGAGTGGATAGATCAATCCAAGTATTCATTCATACAACTAAAGAAAAGATTCTTGGTAGATCTGATTTTGAAATTTCTAGAGACTAGGATTGGATATGTGGTATAATGTAATGCTTAATGTGTTGGTTTAGAAGATTTAATAGTTTATAGGGATTAGGTAGTGGATTATGGGTCTCACCAACTAGAACCCCGTGAGAAAAAATACCCTATGTGTGACTTGGATTTGGCAGTTGTGGTCTACGATTTGGATTGTTTGTGGAAATATCTATAAAATGAGATATTTTTAATATACACAGACCATAAGATATTGTGTTATATATTCTCTCAATGATACTTGATCCTCTAATTGATTCATTTGGTGGAGTATCTACCAACTTTTGACT
Source organism: Viscum album (assembly GCA_963277665.1). Taxonomy (NCBI): domain Eukaryota; kingdom Viridiplantae; phylum Streptophyta; class Magnoliopsida; order Santalales; family Viscaceae; genus Viscum; species Viscum album. The sequence goes on along the minus strand of OY728142.1, from coordinate 1,812,826,656 downwards.
TTAAGATGGATTATTCTCTAGGGAAAGGTAACTTTGTTGTAGATGCTATCAGAAGAAAAACATGTATGCTTGGAGATATACCTTTTGAGTAGGAATAATGTAGGATGATCTTGTTGGGTGAAATATTCATTGATGTGTTTGAGGAAAAAGGGTGATGAAATGTGATCTGTTAGTTATCATGTTAAATTTTTTGGACCATGTAAAGACCAACCAAGAATCGAATCCTGAATTTTCAGTGACATAGGAATGATTGGCAAGAAGTGACCCGGTTCTAGGATGTTCAAAGGATAGGGATGATATGATATTTTCCATGAGATATTTTTGGTTAGTGATTATATGATGGAATAGTTGATGAGAGACTACCAATCCTATTAGAGGGTAGTGGAACCTAGTTCGAGGAAGATATATCAAGATATCAGGTGACACTTTTGGTGTTCATGAATGAATAGGGATGTCATGGGCTTTGTCTCTCATTACTTGACTTGTCCTGGGATCAAGGAAGAACACTAATGACCAAGAGGTTGGATTTAGACACTTCATCATCATCATCAGTTATTTATTTATTGGGAGAATGAAAGTACAAGGCAAAGCAAGGGAAGAAAAAAGAGAAACTAGGGGGGGAAGTAATGCAAACCAAGGGAATCCCCTCTAATGATGTTAACCCCCTCAGGGCCCAAAAAATTCAGGTCATAGAAACAAGACATGTTGTGGTTATGAGCCTCTAGAGAGGCAAGGTGATCCGCCACTTTATTCCCCTCTCTCCATGTGTGAACCATTCTAATGTTGGTGGATAGCATGCCTTGAAATTTCCTGATGATATAGAAAATCGAATAGGGAATAGAACTGATGCCTTGCAGGGAATTGAGGAGAATGAGGGAATCATTTTCAGCTTCAAGGATGTAGATGTTCCCCTAGAAATAGAGGGAAAGACTAGTGAGGAGGACGTGAGCCTCTGCCTGAAGAGAAGAGCTACAGCCAAAGTGAGAAATGAATTCCAAGATAACTGAGCCTCTGGTGTCATGGACAACCCCTCAACCTTTCATAACTCCCGAGATGCAGGACCCATCTGTATTGATCTTTAGGCCTATATGGGGAGTAAGCCATCAGATCCATTTTCCTTTCAAGGTAGATCCATCAGGGAGAGGGGCTTGGATGCTGGAAGAAAGCAGGTGGAGGGATGGAGTATCATGCCATTTGCAGGAGAGTCTGAAAAAGTCAAGAAGAAGGTTTCTGACTCTAGAGATGATGACTCTTGATGAGGAGTGGATTCCCTCGAATCTTGATCTGTTTCTGGCATGCCATAAGCACCAAAATCCATCATGCAAAATGATGGAATGCGCCATTTTCTCCGGACCCCAATCACCTGAGTCATGGAACCAGCAGGCAAGAAAAGACTCTTCGCTCATATTGCCGGAAGAGAAGGCAGTTAATTCCCCAAAGAAAGACCATATGTCACGTTCCCATTCACCCTCGAAGAAAATGTGGGCCACACTTTCCGTTTTGTGATTTTTGTAGCAATAGAATCGTGAAACCATGTTTATCCCGCATCTTCTGATGTTATCATCGGTGGGGATCGCATTTTTTCTAATCTGCCATGTTAAAAAGTTTAATTTCGTGGGAATTTATTTCAACCAGACCTCGTTCCAACAATCAATGTTCCACTGGATAGAAAGATAATTGTGATAATCCTTTGCAGAGAAGGCCCCCGAGGAGGACGGGGTAAACGCGCACAAATCCGGGTCAGAGGTGAGCTCAATAAGATTACAGGCGCCTTTCTGCTCGAAGTTCAGCACTGCCCTGTGGAATTCCGGGTATTGCCTCACCTCTCTGAACAAAATGTTGGGGGCTGGGCATCCCAGAAATTCAAGCACTGTGCCAGCCCAATTGTGATGTCAGACGGTCAAATCCCCCTCTCCAATAATCCAACGGGTGTGAGGAAGTAGAGCAGTATAGCAGGGGAGGATAATGGACATGAAAGGAGACACGAGGCTGTTATGCATCTCCGGGGGACCTACACAAATGTTGTACATGACCCTACCCCAGAGTGAACACCGCTCATGGATTTCCTAGGCTAGTTTTTCATGCCTGTAGAGAAGAGTGTCTGTGAGGCTTCCAACATTGATACCACCTTCCGGAATGGGCCTCGCCATCTTCGCCCAGGACACCCAATGATGTTTTCCTTCATCGAGAGCATCCCAGATGAAACAGGCCAATATGTTTTCAATATTGCTGATGGATTTTTTTGGAACTTTTATGGAAGAGAGGGCATGGACAGAAGAGGCCAGAAGAACACTATTTATTAGCACAATCCGACCCCCAAAGGAAAGAAATATGTTCTTTCAGTTGAGGATAAGATTAATGATCTTGCTGGTGTTGTGATCAAAATCACGAATCCGAAGTCTGCCTGAGGATATTGGAGCTCCAAGATAATCCATGGGGAAACTTCCTCTCTGCATATCTAGAATATAGCCAAAGGAGGACACCCGGCTATAAGAGAATCTACTAGAGATGACGAAGATACTCTTAGACTTGTTAATAGCATGACCACTCCAATATAAATATTCCTCAATCACCCTAAGAAGGCCTCGGACTGACCTCTTATTGTAATTCAAGAAGATTAAAGTGTCTTCAACAAACATGAGGTGGGAGATAGGTGGAAGATTCATCCTTCTCCAGAATGGGAGGATCCCACCATTGCTCATGCCACTATGGATGAGGCAGATGAGGATGTCTTGTGTGAGGATGAAAAGGCTCGGTGATAGGGGATCACCCTGTCTTAGTCCACAGTTCACCTTAATGAAACCATTAGACTTCCCTATGAAAGTAACATTCAGCCACGAGGAGCTAAAACATCTAAAAATGAGTCCAATAGTCCAGGGGGAGAAACCCATACCTGAGATTACCTTATTGATGAAGCTCCATTCAAGCCTATCAAAATCCTTGTTCATGTCAAGTTTGATGGCTATGTTTTAGCCATGGGTATTTGTATTGAGATCTCTCATCATCTCTTGGGCCAATGAAATAGACCCTTGTATAGAGCGGCCCTTCACATATCCATGTTGTTCCAAGGAGACCCACCGAGGAAGGTGAATGGAGATCCTGGAGTTGATAATGTTCGCCAGAACTTTGTAGGGGAAGTTTCACATGTTGACCGGTGTATAATGAAAAATGGAAGTGGGGTTCCTTATTTTGGGAATGAGCACTAGAGTGGTGGCACATGCCACTCTAGGAAAGCTACCACCTCTGAAGAAGTCACTAATGGCCTCTGATAAATCCTTTTTGACCACATCCCAAGAGGCTCTGTAGAACATACCTGGAAAACCATCCGGGCCTAGCGCGCTGTCTGCTTTGAGGTTCATAACAGCCTTGAATATTTCTTTCTCTTCGGGGATGGCCCCCAACCTCTCATTATCCTGTCTAGAAACCTGATTGGGAATGAATTCCAAAATCCCCTCATCATCTCTTGGGTAGCCATTAGACATCCGTGGATTTTGTCCAGCAAGAAGATCCTTGAAGAAGGAATGAGTAAGGGACCCCACATCATCTCTGTCATCCGAATAAGTACCGTCATCCATCAAGATATTAGGCTGAACAAAGTATTTCCTCTCTTTGATACAAGCATGGAAATAGGCAGTGTTCCTATCACCCTCACCAAGCCATTTGATCCTCGATTTTTTCCTCGTAAGGTGCTCCTGTTTAAGGATCATTACTGTGAGAGTATCCTTCTTAGAGGTAAGGTCTTCAAAGATCCGATCGTTCCAGGCCCCCTCCAAGATAGACTCAAGACAGCCAACATCCTGCATGATCAATTCAATTTCCCTATCACTATGTGGTATGTCCTTCGACCAAGCCTGTAATCTGAATTTGAGCCTCCTCAGTTTATTATGAATGGCAGACCAAAAATTCCCCTGAGTCGGTTCACTCCAAGAGTCTCTAACCAACTGCTGATAATTTGGGAGGCCAGTCCAATTCTGAAAGAATCTAAAACGATCATGGGTCCCCTAAATCGCAGAGAGGGAGACCAGAATTAGAGAGTGATCCGAGATCCCATGCACCAGGTGTCTGACCTTAGTGTTGGGGTACAAAGTAACGGCTTGCATGTTGCCAAGGCATTGGTCCAGGAGACTCCACGAGCGTCTCTCCCCATGTTGGTTATTGCACCATGTGAAACCATCGCCTGAGAAGCTGAGGTCCATGAGGCCTTTTCCAGCCATGAAGTGAGAAAAGTCCAAACTAGCATTCCTGGGGAAAGGTCCTCTACCTTTCTTCTCGTCCGGGTTGGAAATGACATTAAAATATTCTTTAACAAACCAAGGGAGGCTACTGGGATCGAAGGCATTGATATATTCCTACAAAAACTTCCTATGTTGGGCATCACAACTCCCATAGATGAAGGACACAAACAAGGATCTATTGTCGTGGGTAACCTTAATGGTGATATGTTGGTCGCTTGTCTGAACCAGGTCCACAGATAAGTTCTTGTGCCAAAAGATCCATATATGACGTTTGGATGGGTATGCATGCATGGAACCATGTAGTCTGATTCTTCTATAAAACTCATTGATTTTGGAGATATTCTGCTTATGTTCAAGGACAGCAACAAGAGAAACCTTGAATTTGAGGATAGTAGAAGAAATGAAATTTGTTTTGACCTGGGCACCAAGTTCGTGGGAATTCCAAATGAGGATGGGAATCATTGAGAAAAGAGCACCCTGTCATTGGCCCCTGGGTTCGTAGCCTTATGGAAGTGTGAGGAGAGCTCTTCCCTTAATTTCTTGGACTTGGATCGTGTACAAATACCTGAATTCTTGGAGGGAGGAGAAGCAGTAGGGGTGGAAAAATCCAGGGATCCAGGGAAGTATACATTTATGACCAAGGAGGGGGGCCAAGGCCTGGAAGCAGCATCACAGTTTGGGGAGGAAAATGACTCTTTCACTGCTAAAGGGCCTGGAAGAGGGGAAGGGAAAATTTCATCTTGTACTGGGATAGAGGGATGTCCTGGCAGGGAAAAAGGGAGCAGTGGGGATAGGGAAGGGAGAACAGGGAGGGCAGAGGAAGGGCCCCTCAAATGCATCACAATCCCAAAGTCAATCGCCAACAGAAGATTGCGAATTAAAGAAACCGAGGGGGGCAGGCTGGAGGGGCAAAGACCACCTGAGGGAGGAGGGCAGCAAGGCAGACACACTGCCACTAACTAGAGAGGGGGCTGAAAGAGGAACTGGATCAGGAGCTGGAGGGACCTCAGGAACTTCCACTAGAACGGCATCGAGAGGCACCACCAGATGGCCATGAAAGGGGTTGCTGACAGAGGGGGCCTTGGGAGGGTCATGATGCCCATATTGATGCTGCTTCCTATAGACCTGAAGAGAGTGACCCTAGAGGAGACAAGAGGAGCAGAACTACAGATAGACAGGATAGAAGATTTCCTGGGACCAGCTGAAAGAATCCTTTACCTGAAGCAAGATCCTATCGGGAGGAGGCTTCGAAATATCCATCTCAACACAAATACGAGCCACCAAGGCCTCAGCACAGGACCGGGTGTGGTTATCCGAGCAAATAAAACCACCCAGGGAATCACCAATCGCCTTGAGAAATCCACCATTCTGAAAAGGCAATGGAAGGCTAGGGAGGCTGATCCAAACAGCCGCAATAGGGTTCTCTTTGCCTCTGTGAACCTCCAACAACGAGCAAGTCAGGTTGAAGCGCCATCTACCCCAGGAATGAGGTGCCTTTCACCAAGTGTGAATGAAGTCTGAATCCGAGCCAAGAACCAGACAGAAGGCATTCCGGTGGATTACTGAAATCTTCACCGGAGAGAGGAGTCCCCAGGATCTAACAAACCGTTGGAAGGCCATGAGCGGAGGTTTCACGGCACCAAATCTTGCAATCAAGGTCTATTTGAGGCAGGCTTCGGCCTCCGCAAACACAGAAGTAGGGACTTCCACAGATAGGAGGGGGCCATCACGGGAGACCAGCGGCGGAGGCAAGGGGACAACCGGGAATCAAGGATGGGTAAGGGTGAGATCTGGGCCACACACCGCATCTTTTAAAGAGAGACTGGGCCGAGGAGCGAGGTTGGGGTCAGGATAATATGGAGGTTCCAAAGTGGCAGTAGCACCGTCAAAGGAACCTGGATCAAGGTCCACTGCGAGCGAAGGCACCGACGCAGGAGCGGCGGTCGAAAGAGCATCGGAGGGAAAATTTTGAAAAATAGGCAGTGCGTGGGGCGCGTTATCACGAGCAGAGAGAAGCGAGGCTGTCATTATTCTTAGACACTTCAAGTGTCACAAACCCCTCCCCACAAGGTGTACCAATCCTGGTCTGGAAATGTGAGAAGGGAGATAGTGACCCATGATTTCTACCTCTAGTAGGCATCGGGTTTCCGACTAGCACCCAGGGTATAGTAACCACACAAATGGGAGGCATTACAGTCTAAGAGAACACATGAGGAAGAGAGAGATAATAAAGACATCAACCAAATCTAAATAATACTATAATATAAAATAAATCCCAAGTTCACATATGTAATTTCATGAAAAACTACTATAACTGGAAGGGAAATCTGCAAGTACCAAAGGAAACAAAAAACAACAGCGACCACGAAACCTGAACAGCTCCTACAACCCCAAGCTAGTAGTAACCAGCCTGATCTTCAACCTGATCCAAGTAACCTGGAAATAGTTTATATATGTATAGGTTGATTATAACAGTATACTCAGTAGGATCCTTCCCATATCCTCTCATGAAAAATTAAAGAAATCATGCTGAAGTATAGTGAACAATAAGTGAAACTAACTCATTAACTAAATAGGTTTACTAAGTTTCCAGCCTCACCATGGGTACTCTCACCAAGTATCGCATACAAAAGTATATAACATAATAAAGGATATCAAGTGTACCCTGCTACTACTTCCCCATTGTTTTTCCGCTTTTCCCCAACGTCGCATGTCCTAAGCATCTCTCTCCAAAAAGGCTTGCCCGCAGACACCTGGGTGTAGCACCACAACATGCACGTTGTGCAACAGAACCACCACGTCCATGTAACCAATGTATCCAGGTAGTTTTTAGTAGACACCATAGCATGCATAACATGTATCATACATCGGGTACTAATCCTCAAGCCATTATAGCCCATACACTGATTAAGGATCCTCAAGCCCTCACAACCTATACATGTTACACATATAGTAGTCCATATGAAACAATATCAATAAAATATGAGTTTTAAAAACCACAAGCCATTACATCCCTCTACACACATATATAGGGAAAACTAACCATTGTGCCTACCAGCACTAGTAACTAACGTCTCTCAGACTCCCAGATTCCACTATTAAGACTAGGTATCCTAGAAGCACACAACCATTTAAAAAGATACATTAGATTACTTTATTACCTTTTTATCAGTTTCACTTTATGTTAATTAATTCTTTAAAAATTAATTAACCATTAACAATTAAACATTATATTTCCTTAGCATCACACCCAAAGTTCACTATTCCTTAAAATTGCAACCTTAGCATTGTGTCCCAGCAAGATCTAACCCCATGGGTTAACATAATTTATTCAACAACTTATTAACAACATTATTACTTTCCCATATTCCCAGGAATTCTAGAAAAACATTCTAAGCTTCCAAACATAAGGGGGCTCAACACGGTGAGTAGATGAACTACCTATCAAGTCTTTTCCACCTTTAGTAGGAGCTTAGACTCATCCTCCCTCAATAATCTAAACACAGAAAGAACGCGGCATACCCACCGCGTCTTCACCTCTTTTTGGGAGGAGGGTAATCAAGACCATATTCCTTGAGTAGTGGGGAAAGTAAAGTATGTAAACAACCAAAAAGATTCAGTAAACATATAATCATTTTCATAAAACCCATTTCATCCTCTCTGGTGTCCTCCTTGACACCCACAAGTATAAACCGATGCATCTCACCACCCTAGGCATCAATTGTTGCCACAACCAATGGGCCTCCCTACCCCCACATCTCACAACATCCATCCAGGATCACATCACATCACAAGTAGCAAGAAACTACATCATATCAAATTGGCTCTTGGCCCTTAAACATGGCATCCAGCCTTCAAACAAAATGAGCACTCATGGCTCCAAAGCACAAGGCACTTGGCCTTACAAGCAAGAGGGTAACTCAGAACCCTACCAGGAATTATCTTTTTATCAAACAGCTAGTTATTTAATCCATTTTTAATTAACCTATTTATTATTTTTAGGTTACAACTACACGCAACCTAAACAGTAAGCTATCACAGATAATTTAACATGCTTACTGCATTAATTTGATTAACATCAAATTACAACAATAACATCCAGATTCATTTACATGCCTCTTTATCTTTTAAAAATAATTTAAATTAATCCTATTTTACGTTCTTTACCAATTTTCAATAAGAAGGACATGATAAACAAGGAATGCATGGATATCACACTATCTAGAAAAAAATAAGAGGCAATAACATATGATCAATACCAATTTATTTATTCTATTTAAATATTTATTATGTTAATTCCATTATTATCCAGTGGGATGAATCATTCTGGCTCAATGATTTCACATAAAATAATGTAGAAGAAATAAATCCCCAACCTCAAAAGGTTCTTGAAGGTCATTATATGAGAACGATCCACACAATGGATTATGATCACCTCCCCTGCAACAAATGCATCCACCCGAGGACGTTGCGGCACGACTGCACCAACTAACACCCAAGAAAACTACATTAGAAGCATGGAGATAACATTCCATGGAATGATATGAGAAATGGGAGAATAATTATTGAATAAAACACAAGAATAGAGGTGGGTCATACCTTCTATTGATGACGGGTCGACACTTTCTACTTGAACCAAAACAAAGGGTGAACATGTAGCAGGAAGAAACTTCAAGGGCAAATGATCCAAGGATTAAAGTTTGATCCCACCACTCTAATGGGAATAAGGAAATATTTGAGCGTCTCACACCAAGTAATAATAAGGTAGAACAAGGGAGGAAGATATCTCTTCCCTTTAGAAGATTTAATGGAGCAGCGGTTTAAGATACGATGGATTTTCTCTTAAAATTAGATCACATTAAACCATGCAATTTGACCAAGTAAAGGCATCCTGAGCCTTAAGAAAAATTAAGAGATGAGTTATGGGATTTGAATCGGCCTTAAATCCCTTAATATATGGCCTTGAATGCGTTTTATGTCAAATAAAACATCAAATGGATGAAATTATAGGAAGATGGAAACATTGTACACCTACTGATAGATGGAAACATTGTACACCTACCGATGCCAACAGTACAAATGACTCACCAATGCTGATAGTAAAAATGAATCACCGACGCCAATAATACAAATGACTCGCCAATGCTGACAGTATAAATGACTCACCGACACTGATAGTACAAATGACTCACTGACCCCGATAGTACAAATGAATCACCGACATTGACAGTACGAATGACTCACTGATGACCTATTCACATGTGTCTCACTGATGACATTGTTCACATCTATCTCACTAATGAAATTGTTCACATTTGTCTCATTGATGACATTGTTCGCATCTGTCTCACTGATGACACTATTCACATTTGTCTCACTGATGACATTGTTCACATCTATCTCACTAATGGAATTGTTCACATCTGTCGCACCAATGACACTTTTCACATTTGTCTCACCGATGACAATATTCACAAAACTGGAAATAGGGTTTATAGAACTAGAAATTGGGAAAAGTGTTAAGGATAAGTCACCTTGACCACCCAGAACACCTTAGACACCAGATTTCAGCAAAGGAATGGATCGGAGAGGTCTGGGAAATTACATTAGATACCTTTCAAACATTCTCATCCTCGAGAATTCAAAGCCAACCTAAAAGGAAATATAAAAGGGGTCAACACAACCACCCATCGAGATACCTCTCAAAATATAGAAGCCACAAAAAACAATAGAATAAAGACATCTCATAAACACGAAAGGTATACAACCACAAAGCGAACATCGTTACATGAAAAGAGTTAAACATCAAAAAACTCAGGGTACTGAGCATATATATATGACTCATGTTCCCATGTACTCTCCTCCACATCACCGTGTCTCCACAAGACACGAACCAAGGGGATATCACGCCCACATAACACCTTCTCTTTGCGGTCTTGTATCTCTATAGGCCGCTCCACAGAGGTTGCATCATCGTCAACATCGATCTCACCCCAATTGATGATGTGAGAGTCATAATGAAGGTAACAATGGAGTTATTACATGTGAAAAACATCATGTATCTGGATATTTTGTATGGGAAGTGCTACTCAATACACAACAGCTCCAACACAATCCAACTCCTCGAAAGGTTCAAAAAATCGGGGAGACAGCTTACTCCCATGACCAAACCTTCATTGCCCACGATGAGGAGTCACCTTTAGAAACATGTGATCCCCAACATCAAACTCCAAACATCTCCTCATTTGATCGTCATATGATTTCTGACGATCTTGAGCTGCCTTCATCCCCTCATGAATCACCTGAACCATCTCTATCGTATTCTGAACTAGTTCCAGTCTGAGAATTGATGACTCTCCGACCCCATCCCCGCACAACGGAGAACTTAAAGTTCAGCCATAAAAGGATTCAAATGGTGCCATACTTATGGTAGAGTTAAAACTATTGTTTTAAGGGAACCCCATCATGGGTAAGTGCCTTATCCATGAACCTCCAAAATCTAGGACACAAGATTGCAACATGTCTTCAAGAGTTTGGATGGTCCGCTATGTCTAACCGTCTGTATGTGGATGAAAGGTAGTGTTAAGGCATAGATGATAACCCAAAGAATGTTGGAGACCTTTCCACACCCTGGAGGTAAAATAAGGATCTAGATCAAAAATGATCTTCCTCGGGACTCTGTGGAGTCTCACTACCTCCTCTAGATACTTCCTTGACAAAACCTCTGCTGATCTTGACTCTTTGATCACTATGAAGTGGGATGATTTCATTAAATGATCCACTTCCACCCAAATAGCATCATGGAATCCCTAAGCTCGAGGTAAACTAGTAACAAAGTCCATTGAGATTTCCTCCCAATTCCACTGAGGAACATCTAACAGTCAGAGAAAACCACCAGGGACCCGGTGCTCGGCCTTCACCTTCTGGAAGACCAAACATTGAGACACAAACTCTACAACTGCACGCTTCATCCCATGACACTAAAACTGAATCCTCAAGGCCTGGTACATATTTTTCACACTAGGATGTACTGATAAAGGCAAACTATGGAACTCTATGAGAATCATCTCACTCATCCCTAAAGTAAAGAAAATCCTTCCCTCATACACCCCTCGATGTTGTTCATCCTTAGACCAACCATTAAGGGTCTTGACAGAAACAATCCGGTCTCTCCAGACCTCTGGGATTCTTCCACCTACAAAACTAGGGATAACTGCACCATCATCTGAAAAAGACAACCTTTTCCCCCAAATTCTCCAATATCTGAATCTAATGCTAAAAGTTATTCCATTACTCTGTAGGAATCACCGGATTCACACACTACATCACTATGAAACTTCTTTCACCGCGCATCAGCTAAAAAATTCCCCTTTCCAGGTGTATAAGATATTTTGAAGTCGTATTCCTGTAATAACTCCATCCACTAACATTTCATCAAGATCAAGTCATATTGGGAGAAAATATACCATAGGTTCTTATGGTCAGTGAAACCCACAAAGAGATCTCCAATGAGGTAATGTCTCCACAACTTCAGAGCAGACACCACGGTCTCTAACTCAGGATCATGGGTGGAATATTTACGTTCATGGGGAAGCAACTACAAAGACCCATAAGAAATGACCAATCTCTTCTACATAAGAACATAGCCTAACCCTAGATATGAAGCATCACAGAAAACATCAAACTAAACTCCCTCTACTGGAAGACAAAGAACTAGATCACTTACCAAATTCTCCTTCAAATACTAAAAATCTACCTGACACTGATCAGTCCGCATGAACATTTGATCCTTCCTGGTCAATGTTGTCATAGGATTCGCAACCCAAGAGAAATCATCTACGAACCTCCTGTAGTAGCCTGTGAGACCAAGGAAACTTCGCACCTCTACCACTATCTTGGGGGATTCCCAAGACACAAATGCTTCTATCTTTAACGGATCCATGGATACTCCCTGATGGGATATAACATTCTCCAAGAAACAAACTTCTTGAGCCCAAAACTTACACTTCAAAAACTTCCCAAACAGCAGTTGTTGACGAAGAACTCCCAAAATGGATTGTAGATGTTGTGCATGATCCTCCTCAGACACAGAGTACACAAGGATGTCATCGATGAAAACCACCAAAAACTTATCCAAGAACTCATAGAATATATATTTCATAAATACCATGAATGAAGTTGGAGCATTAGTTACTTCGAAAAGCATTACAAACAACTCGTAATGCCTGTGATGACAATGGAAAGCAGTCTTCGGAATAATCTCATCCTTCACATGCATCTAATGATATCCTACCCACAAATAGATCTTTGATAACCAACTTTAACCCTTCAATTGATCGAATAAATCATCAATCCACAGAAGAGGATAACTATTCTTCACTTTCACTTTGTTTAAGTGACAATAATCAATACACAATTGCAAACTTCCATCAGCCTTCTTCACAAACAAAACTGGTGTGCCCCATAGTGACACGCTCAGCCGAACAAAACCACAGTGTAATAAATGGTAGAGCTGTATACATAGCTCCCATAACTCAGAAGGGGCCATCCTATATGAAGACATAGATATTGGAGATGCTCCTGACTATAAATCGATCCTAAAATCGATCTCTCAATGAGGGGGTAATTTTACAACCTCTTCTAGAAAGATATCAGGGTACTCTTCTACAACCATAGGAAACACAAACTTCTGAACCTCCAAAGAACTCAGCATCAGCTCAGCCATCAAGGATGATAGGGATGGAACATACCTCTGACCCATCTGAGGGTCTCGATTTCCAACAAACATAGTTGTCTCTCCATCAGCATCGAAGAACACCACCTGCCTTCGAAAGAAATCTACGATAGCCTGCACTGAATACAACCAATCCATGCTGATTATGACATCGTATGGTTGTATACATAAATACAGGAAATCTCCCTAAGATCGTTGTTTCCCCAACACTATCTCACAGTCTCTACATACTTCAAACAAGTCGGCTCAACCCCCAATTGGCGTAGTCAACACCAAGGTCACTGGAAGCTTCTCTACCTTAAGTCCCAAGGAATGGAAAAGGGAAGGTGATATGAAGGATTGTGTCACTCCTGAATCAAACAAGGCATACACCCAAGTAGAAAACAAGAAAAGGGTACTTCAAATAATGTATGGCTTGCCTGGCGCTAGAAATGCTAAAGCATGAAGCTGACCATGACCTTATTCATGGCCTCTATGACCCTGATGACGACCACCACCATGGTCTCACTCTACTCTCTGGAGATGGGGAGCATCGCGGGGTTTTCCTCTGCCCACCCCATCTGCTCTTTGCTAATCCAAAGATAGTGTAACCTGCTGCTACTATTGCCTTAGCTAGAACTGCCTCAAAGGAGGAACCTGGAGTGGAACTCCTTGTTCAGGATGAACGCTCTAAAAGCTTGGGCACTCTCACTACTGATGACCTTGGACTCCACAAGAAAATCCAGCACCTGAAACCTTGGAATAGGCCTGAGAGCCACTGCCCTCAGAGAAACGTGATGCTGAGGGCTGGGACCTACCCTCAGTTGAACATAAACTCTTCTACCTTGAAAACTAGGAACCCCATACCACATATCTGCTTCATGAGGAATCCTAAAAACTCCCCTGTCATGATGATCTAGTTCTATCTAACATCCTATCAATGACCTCTTCCCTCACCAGCACCTCAAGATATGTCTTCAGTATAAATGGGGTGACATGGCACTGGATCTATGGACACAAAGACTCCTCGAAATGCCTCACCCTTGCCTCCTCATCTGGAAATAGGTTTGAAGAATTTTGTAAAAGGTTCCTAAAATAGATTACAAACTCTTGCACACTGGAGCTCCCCAGTAGAAGGGTAAGTAGCTCCTGGTGATTGGAATCCTTTGCAGTCGAAGAAAGAAACTCGACTCAAAACTTATCTCAAAACTCCTCCCATGAGATCACCAACTCCTCACAATCACCAAGGAACAATAAACACCACTTCCTCGCTTCCCCACATAGCATCGCCATAACCAAAGACACTCAGTGCTCCTTCCGAGCATTGATCAAACTGAAGGATATCTCAACCTCCTCTAACCAGTCTTTTGTGACTGCATCTAAAATAGATCCCTCATACTTCTACAGGCTCTGGCACTAAAACTCTCAGAGTTTCCTCCTCCAAGTGTCATCGTCATCAACCACTAACCTGCGGTGATCCTCTGGCACAACCTGCTGGACATCTTCTACATGAACCTGATGAGGACGTAAACCTGGATCTATAACTACAAAATAACAAATAGTAAGAGATCCTAAACCTGGAATATGGAAGACTCAAAATTAATTAATTAATTGTTTTCTTTTATTTATTTTAGGTTAACTGATAGAGTTAATATTTTCATTATTATTTATATTTTTTTCAATGATTTAATCCCTCCCAATTATTCAATGTTAGTGTATTTTCATCATTTATGTGTTTTTGGTGTATTTTGGGCTTAAATGTGAAAATGGGGTAATTCTGTAAAATTGGCAGTTTTATATAGATTCTGTTTTTCAGGCATAACTTTTATTATATGGGTCTAATTGAATTGAATCATTTTTTTAGGATTCCTATGCTTGTGGGCATAAAATGTTCCTTCTGGACCAAGACCCAATTCGAAACCCAATGGTACAAAAAATTCAATCAAGTGGAGAAATCAGTTTGGCAGGCAGAATGGACCCCACTGCATTATATATGGAATATCTCCTTCAGAAGACCTTATAATGAGGTTCTTCCAGCTGGTGCCGACAGAGGAATTTCAAGGTATGGTTCATATTAAATTTCATAAAATATGAATCTCATTAAGGCATCTTTTGGGCACGTCCAAGTGGAGTGGGTGAAACAGTGTTTGGCGTCCAGAAAAGTAATGGTCATTGATTCGGCCATATCTTTCTTTAAACCTATCCAATGACTCTCAAATTTTTAGGGTCGATATAAAACTTCATTTCTAACATTCTATAAGAAGGGATCTCAATGGGTTTTGGCCGTCTGGTGGGAATAACAGAGGAAAACTTCTGGAGGATAGATTCTGGAGGATCAAATTTTTGTTCTTTCTTTTCTTTGTTTTACACTTCTTAGTCTTGTAATGTGTTCTTATTTCCCCTTAGTCACAATTACCCTTACCATGGTGGGGTAAAATTATGTGTGATTGTGGAAGTAGAGGTTTTCCATGTTGTATTTCATGAGTTCCTTATCTTAATATTTTAAAATCCTCTTATCTTCTGTGAATCAGTTTCAATTTCCTATAACAGTTTTTATTATCATATACCATTGTATCTGATTTTAGATTCTTTTGTTCATTTATATTTGGTCAATAATCAATATCTCCCTCCCCTAGTTTTTGTTTTATAAACTATGGAATAGACCAGGACTTGGTGGTGAAGTACTCAGTGATCACCGGTACGTGTGTGAGGAGTGGTGAATGTTCTTGATTACTTGGGATAAACAAGACCCGATTGGGAATTGCCTAAGATAATTAGGGGTATTTTCTACAACTCTATTACACATTATAAGAAGAGTAGACCAACCTAATATTTTAGTAAGTTTTATTCTCATATTTTTAATTGACCAAGGGAGTGAGAAGAAAATATTGTGGATTCTCACTCTTAACGATTTAGTAGAAGAGAATTGGGTAAAATGAACAATGATAGAATTACAATTGGAAAACCGACCCTAACCTGATCACCATTTCATATCACTGATTTAAATCACATAATTTTTCAATTTGTTTCAAAACTTTCACTTAATTACTTTACTTTATTTAGTTTCTTTCTTGTATTTTCTAAATCAAACAATTTCTAAAAACAACCTCACTTCTTTCTATTTTAAGGTGACAGCTTAATTGTTGTGCACTCCTCTCTGGAGACAACCTAGGTAATCCACTATAATACATTTTAACATAGGTTATATTTTTTTTCCACACCCCATGACAGGCACGTTCCAAAACTTGGCGTCGTCGCCGGGGACGTAGCGCCAACATTTCTTTTCTTTTCTTTTCTCTCCTTTCATCTTTTCTCTTTAAAATTGCATGACTCGAACCTCAAAAACTGAAGATTTACCCTTAGATCCTGAGATTGAAAGAACCTTGTTGAATATAATTAGAAAAATTAATTTGGAATCTGATTTTGTGGAAGTTCCCCTAGCAAACTCAAGTGAAACTTCAAGTGTTCACTCTGAGCCTGTCATCATGGTTGAAAATCAAAACCAAACACTTAGAGATCTCTGTGCACCACAATTCCTTAATCAAAACAATCAACTTGCCATGCCAGTGTTACAAAATGATTTTGAAATGAAACCTAACACGATTTATTTGCTTCCAAAGTTTCATGGTTTGGAAGGTGAAGATACAAACAAACACATTAAAGAGTTCACACATGTTTGCTCAACTTTCAGACCCTGTGGAATTACCGAGGAGCAGGTAAAGTGGAAGGCATTTCCGTTTTCATTGGATGGACCTGCTAAAGAATGGTTGTACGACCTACAATCAGGAGACGTACATGACTATAATGACCTGGTAAGATGTTTTATGCAAATATTCTTCCCCACCTCTAGAAGCACAGCCATTCGGAAGGAAATCTATGTCGTACGACAATCATCTGGAGAAACCCTTTACGAGTACTGGGAGAGATTTAAGAAGCTATGTGCCAGTTGTCCACATCAATCCATTGAGGAACACCACTTTCTCATCTTCTTCTATCAAGGACTACTGTACAATGATAGAAACCTTCTTGATGCATCATCTGGAGGTGCACTGATTGACAAGTCACCAGAAGAAGCCAAGGGCTTGATTGAGAAGATTTCCCAAAACTCGCAGCAATTTGGAACAAGAGGTATTGGAACAAGAGATATTCATGAGGTACTCACTTATCATCCATCACCCTTATTAGAAACTAAGATTGAAGAGCTTACTAGTTTGGTGAGACAGATGGGCTTGAAGCAAGTTAGTGACCAACAAGCGCCAGCTAAGGTATGTGGTTTATGCTCATCTCCTGATCATTTCACTAACAAGTGTGCTGAAATACAGGGAATGGAAAGTTGTGCAACAGCCTTTCAACCAAGGAAGTTCCAGTAGAATAAAGGATAGAGAGAGCCTAACCAAGTCCAATATGGATTTGGAAATCAGCAGAATCAAGCTAGGCCCCCGTACCAAAATCAGTTTCAAAACCAACCCCCATTCCAGAATCAATTCCAGAACCCTCCACCATTTCAGAAAAAGCAATATTATAACCAGCCTTCATACCAAAAACCAACCAATATCCAAAGACCCTATGAGAAACCATCCACTAGTGCCCAACCTCCAATTAAAAACCAACAAAAATCTGAGTTTGAAGGACTGAAAGACACTGTTAAATATTTGTCCAACAAGTTTGAACGTCTCATGGACTTTCTAACCAAAAATCCAGGTAAACTCCCTTCCCAAAAAGTCCCAAACCCAAAAGAGAATGTTAGTATTATAACTACAAGAAGTTGAAAAGAACTCAAACCACCATCCACCATTGAACTTGAAACAAGAAAAACTGATCTGGGTGAGAATGAAGTTAGAAATGATGAGAGTTCTATGAAAATGCATTGGGAAGATGATAAGAAAGAGGAGGATGATAATGATAGGCCAAGAAGGAAGAAACAAGAAACACCATTTAAAAGGCAACAAAGGGAGAATAAAGATATACCACCACCATTTCCATCAAGGATGATTGAATCAAAGAGGTTACAAGAAGAAGCACTGCAAAAATAAATTCTCGACACCTTCCAGAAAGTGGAAATCAACATACCTATGCTTGAATCACTCAAAATAATTCCAAAGTATGCTAAATTTTTGAAGGATATTTTCACCAAGAAGAGGATACTTCAAGATAATGAAAGTATCAATTTGGGAAGAAGTGTCTCGTCCTTATCACACCACAATTTCCAACCAAATGTCAAGATCCAGGGACTTTTTCTATTCCATGCACCATTGGTTCATTAAATTTATCTAATGCTTTGTGCGATTTAGGTGCATCAATTAATGTATTGCCTCACTCGGTATATACTTCTTTGCAGATGGGAGACTTGAAGCCCACAAGAGTGGTGGTCCAGCTTGCAAATAGATCCACAGTTTTCCCAGCAGGAGTTCTGGAGGATGTCCTAGTAAAAGTCAAAGATCTTTTATTCCCTGTTGACTTTTATGTGTTAAATATGGAAGATGATAGGATCCCATCACACACACCCATCATTTTGGGGAGACCTTTCTTGAAGATAGCCAAAACCATTATCAATGTCCATGAAGGGACACTTACCATGGAGTTTGGAGATAGCACCATCC
Source organism: Viscum album (assembly GCA_963277665.1). Lineage (NCBI taxonomy): Eukaryota > Viridiplantae > Streptophyta > Magnoliopsida > Santalales > Viscaceae > Viscum > Viscum album. Next base: position 1,812,808,108 of record OY728142.1, on the reverse strand, counting down.
ACTTCAATATTTTTGAATCCATGAGGCACCCATCAGATGATCATTCACTCTTTACACTCTCCCATGAAGATGACATAGAACCAATTGAAGAATCAGGTATGTTTCATGAATTTTTATCATTAGGAGAGAATTTTTCCATTAAAGATATCACTGAACATATGGATTCCCAAACTCTTGGAGGTTCTGATTTCCTGTTGGAAGAAAAGGTAAAATCTGATTTCTTTGATAATTTGTTAAATGATGATGAAGATGATATGATTTCTTATGTGAAGGATGTCAAACCATTGGAAGTAGAGAACCTCAATTTAGTTTCATCTCTTGAGCATCCTCCTAGTATGGAATTAAAACCACTCCCCACTGATTTAAAATATGTTTACCTTATGGAGGGAGATAAATTACGAGTAATAATTGCTAATAATCTATCTGAAACTCAAGAAAAATCATTGATTGAGCTTTTGAGAGATAATTTCCAAGCAATAGGGTGGATCTTAGGTGATATCCCTGGAATAAACCCAAAAATTTGATCACATCGAATTTTTCTTGAGGGAGATTCCAAACCTGTCAGACAACCCCAAAGAAGGCTGAACCCTACCCTGATGGAGGTTGTGAAAAAAGAGATTGAGAAGTTATTAGAAGCTGGGATCATCTATCCTATATCAGATTCACAATGGGTTAGCCCCATCCATGTAGTCCCAAATAAAACTGGCGTAACCATTGTGAGGAATGAAAAGAATGAATTAATCCCTATGAGAATTCAGAATAGCTGGAGAGTATGCATAGATTTTAGGAAGTTGAATCAGGTCACTCGAAAAGATCATTTTCCTATCCCTTTCATTGACTATATGCTAGAGAGGTTGGTAGGTAGAACTCATTATTGCTTTTTGGATGGATTTTCAGGTTATTTTCAGGTACCCATTGCTCCCGAAGATCAAGAGAAGACTACCTTTACATGTCCTTTCGGCACTTTTGCATACAAAAGGATGCCATTTGGATTGTATAATGCTCCAGGTACATTTCAGAGGTGTATGGTAAGTATATTTTCTGATCACATTGAAGATTTCTTGGAAGTTTTCTTGGATGATTTCACAGTTTTTGGAAATTCTTTTGACCATTGTTTGAAAAATCTGGAAAAAGTTTTGAAAAATTGCATTGAAAAAAGCCTTGTTTTGAATTTTGAAAAGTGTCATTTTATGGTTGAGAGAGGAATTTTCCTTAGGCATGTCATTTCTCAGAAAGGCATTGAAGTTGATAAATCAAAAATTGAAGTGATAAATTATTTTCCTTACCCAACTTGTGTGAAACATGTTAGATCATTTTTAGGACATGCAGGATTCTACAGGAGATTTATAAAAGATTTCAGTAAGATTTATCTCTCTATCCCTAGATTAATTTTGAAAGATGCTGATTTTGATTTCAACAGTTCGTGCAGGGAAACATTTGATGAGTTGAAGAAGAGATTGATTACACCACCAGTGATGCAGCCACCAAATTGGGAAGAACCATTTGAGCTACTTTGTGATGCTTCAAACCAAGTAGTTGGAGCTGTCCTTTCTCAGCGAATTGAGGGAAGGCCACAAGTCATTGCATATGCCTCTAAAACATTATATGTGGCCCAATTCAACTACACAACAACAGAAAAAGAGTTTTTAGCAGTTTTTTTTGCTTTAGAAAGATTTAGATCGTATCTGCTTGGAACTAAAGTCATTGTGTTTTCTGATCATGCAGCTCTTAGGTACTTGATGAAGAAGGATGAAGCAAAACCAATGCTAGTGATATGGATGCTACTACTACAAGATTTCAACATAGAAATCAAAGATAATAAGGGATCTAAGAACTAAGTGGCTGATCACTTAAGTAGACTACCCAACACCGCTGAAGTTGAAATTCCAGACACTGAGCCACTAAATGATCGCCTTGCAGGAGAGCAGTTGTACTTGATTGAAGGAGAAGTACCTTGGTATGCTGACATGGTCAATTATCTGGTAACATCTCAGGTCCCATCTCATTTAAATTATCACCAAATTCACAAATTGAAAGCTGAATCTAGATATTACATCTGGGATGGTCCATTTCTTTGGAATATTTTCAATGACCAAATGATAATAAGATGTTTGCCTAAAAATGAAATTGAATCAGTATTTAGGTTTTTTCACACATTAGCTTGTGGAGGCCACTTTGGACCTCAAAGGACCGCAATAAAGGTTTTAGAATCTAGAATTTATTGGCCAACACTTTTCAAAGATTCTCATGAATTTTGTAAATGGTGTGAAAAATGTCAATTTTCAGGAAATATTTCTAAGAGACAAGAAATTCCCCAAAAGCCACTTAATTTTTGTGAAATATTTGAAGTTTGGGGGGTAGATTTTATGGTCCCTTTCCCAATGTCATTTGGAAATTCTTATATTTTTATTGCTGTTGATTATGTTTCCAAATGGGTGGAAATAAAAGCCACCAGGACTGACGATGCTAAAGTTGTTTGTGATTTTGTCAGGGCTAACATATTTTATAGGTTTGGAGTTCCTAGAGCCATCATTAGTGATCAAGGGACTCACTTTTGCAATAGAATAATAGAGGCTTTGTTGAAAAGGTATGGGGTGCATCATAAAACATCAACTCCCTATCATCCACAAACTAATGGGAAAACTGAAGTGTCCAATAGGGAAATCAAAGGAATTTTGGAAAATACTGTTAATCCAAATAGGAAGGATTGGAGCCAAAGGTTAGAAGACACATTATGGGCTTACAGGATAGCCCACAAAACCCTAATTGGAATGAGTCCATATAGGCTGATTTATGGGAAAAGTTGTCACATACCTATGGAATTGGAACACAAGGCATACTGGGTTGTGAGGAAGATGAATTTGGATCTTGAAAGTGCTGGGAATGAGAGAAGATTGCAGTTACAAGAGCTAGAAGAGATTAGAAGGGAAGAATTTGAAAATCCCAGGATTTACAAAGAGGGAACAAGAGTGGGTCATGACAAACTGATCCAACCAAAAGACTTTCATCCTGGAGACAAGGTGTCGTTATTCAATTCAAGACTCAAGTTGATGCCAGGTAAACTTAGTTCCAGGTGGTAAGGTCCATTTATAGTTACTAATGTATATCCTTTTGGTGCTTTGCAGATTGTGAAGGATGGAGAGAAGGATCCATTCACTATTAATGGGCACAGATTGAATAAATTCCTTGGGACCATGCCATCAGAGCCAATAGAGGATATCACACTCCTCCAACCTGTTTATCAATAAACTCCATCAGGTCGTACCTCTCCTTTATATTTTCATGATTGTTGTGATTCAATTTCCAATATTCTTACATGTTAAATACATTTTAATGCATTGTGGACACTACATCATTTAAGTGTGGGGGAGGGAACCTTTGTAGTGTAGGATTTTTATGTGTTGTTTGTTTTCCTAATTGTTTTAAAAAACATGTGTGTGTTTAAAATTTTGTGTGTTTAATTTTCAATTTTTGTGTGTTTTTTAAACTTTTGTGCTGAAATGATTATCATTGATATTTTTGAAACCCATCTCCATGAGTGAAATAATTTATTCCTTGAAACTGAGCTTAAATGAATGCTGAAAATGACATTGTTTCAAGTTCAATTCTTTGGTAATTTCATGAAAAAATACTCTGTTTTTTGAATCCCATGCCACATATCACTGTCTTTATATTTTAAATCACATTCCCATGAGGGTTCTAAACCTATTATTTCTATATTCTTTACATTCACCTCACTTCTTGAGAGAACCAAATCATGCTTGATTTAACCAGAATTTGATTTATTCATGTCAAAACTTGAGGGTTTGAGGTACTTGTGTTTTAAATGATTGAGGCATTTCTTTGGTTTGAAATCCCCCTTTTCAAGATAATACCTTTCATAATGGCCTACCTTGAACATTTAATCCTTGTAACCCATAGAAGCCATGAACATCCTGTTACGTTAGCCACATTACAAGCCAATATTCCCTATCCAACCTGCTCTTGAAGTGAAATTGCATGATCTATTTGAACATAAGTGTGGGGGGAAGATGTCTTGTATTGTACTACCTTTTTTTTGGGATACTTTGGGTGAAAAAAATTGTTGAAGAGATGTTATTGCTGCAAAAAAAATCCTTCTACTGAAAGTTGTGCCTTTTCTGGAGCTTTCATGATGAGATAAGTTGTGCCTTTATGGAGCTTCTAATGTAAAAAGGAAGTTGTGCCTTTTCTGGAGCTTTCAAGAAATATTATATTTGAGAATATTGAAATGTTTTCTGCTGAAATGATGAACTATGAGAACATTCCTTGATATTCCATGGAGAAGGAGTTTATTTTATACTAAGGGTGGTAAAGAGAAGACCATACTTTTGTGAAAATTGGAGTAATGCAATTGTGCTTCAAAAAGAGCCAAGCCCTCTTCATTCAGCCTCAGAATTTTCACATATAAATCCTACCAACCTAAATCCATAGAACAACCTTAACAATTCCTCATGATAAACATATATCTTTGACTCACATCGGGTGGAGATGTAGGAATTTATCAAGCCTATGGTGACCCTTGTATGAGTTTGGATGAGAAAGACATTGCTAAAAAATTGAGATTTGTGTAATGAGAGATAATGAAAGTTAGGTAAGTGTTTTGTGTGCATGGGAGGAGAAATGAAGAGTAAATTTATTGAATGATCCTAAATTAAGAACATTAAATAATAGAGTTTGAGGAGGCATGATATATTTTGTTTCTTGTTTTCAAATTGGTGGATCTCATGGATATGTGTTTTGAATTTACTTTGATTTTATTTTGATTCTGACTTGTCCAGGAGTCTAAGTGATAAGTGTGGGGGAATTGATAGAGTTAATATTTTCATTATTATTTATATGTTTTTCAATGATTTAATCCCTCCCAATTATTCAATGTTAGTTTATTTGCATCATTTATGTGTTTTTGGTGTATTTTGGGCTTAAATGTGAAAATGGTGTAATTCTGTAAAATTGGAAGTTTTATATAGCTTCTATTTTTCAGTCATAACTTTTATAATATGGGTCCAATTGAATTGAATACTTTTTTTTAGGATTCCTATTCTTGTGGGATTAAAATGTTCCTTCTGGACCAAGACCCAATTCGAAACCCAATGGTACAGAAAATTCAATCAAGGGGAGAAATCAATTTGGCAGGCAGAATGGACCCCACTGTATTAAATATAGAATATCTCCTTCAGAAGACCTTAGAATGAGGTAATTCTAGCTGTTTTCGATAGAGGACTTTAAAGGGACAGTTCATATTAAATTTCATAAAATATGAATCTCATTAAGGCATCTTTTGGGAGCGTCCAAGTGTAGTGGTTGAAACAGTGTTTGGCGGCCAGAAAAGTAATGGTCATTGATTCGTCCATATCTTTCCTTACACTTGTACAATGACACTAAAATTTTTTGGGTCGATATAAAACTTCATTTCCAACATTCTATAAGAAGGGACCTCAGTGATTTTCGGCCTTCTGGTGGGAATAACAAAGGAAAACCTATGGAGGACAGATTCTAGAGGATCAAATTTCTGTTCTTTCTTTTATTTATTTACACTTCTTAGTCTTGTAATGTGTTCTTCTTTCCCATTAGTCACAATTACCCTTACCATGGTGGGGTAAAATTCTATTTTATTGGGGAAGTAGAGGTTTTCCATGTTGTATTTCATGATTTCCTTATCTTAATGTTTTAAAATCCTCTTCTCTTTTGTGAATCAGTTTCAATTTCCTATAACAGTTTTTTTTATCATATACGATTGTATCTGATTTTAGATTCTGTTGTTCATTTATATTTCGTCAATGATCAATATATCCCTCCCCTAGGTTCTGGTTTATAAACGATGGAATAGACCAGGACTTATTGGTGAAGTACTCAGTGATCACCGGTACGTGTGTGAGGAGTAGTGAATGTTCTTGATTACTTGGGATAAACAAGACCCGATTGGGAATTGCCTAAGATAATTGGGGGTATTTTCTACAAATCTGTTACACATTGGAAGGAGAGTAGACCAACCTAAGATTTTAGTAAGGTTTATTCTCACATTTTTAATTGACCAAGGGAGTGAGAAGAAACAATTGTGGATTCTCACTCTTAACGATTTAGCAAAGGAGAATTGGGTAAAATGAACAATGATAGAATTACAATTGGAAAACCGACCCTAACCTGATCACCATTTCATATCACTGATTTAAATCACATCATTTTTCAATTTGTTTCAAAACTTTCACTTAATTAATTTACTTTATTTATTTTCTTTCTTGTATTTTCTAAATCAAACAATTTCTAAAAACAACCTCACTTCTTTCTATTTTAAGGTGATAGCTTAATTGTTGTGCACTCCTCTCTGGAGACAACCTAAGTAATCCACTATAATACATTTTAACATAGGTTATATTTGTTTTTTCCACACCCCGTGACAGGAACGTGTCATTAACCTATCACAAGGTCTACTAATTCTCACACAGACACAAAGAAGAATGATGCATGATCCTTTCCTAGGTCTTTACCCTATAACCAGTATCACCTCATTTAGTAGCCACTGTAAACTTAAAGGTTTGTGCATCATATCACAGGGGGCCCTAAATTCCTATGTCTCAGCCAGTCTCCAGTGTTTACATCGCTTGCTAAACTTAACTAACATTGTTTACCTACCAACCCATGTAACCTCACCTATGTGTAACACCAAATTCCATCATATCCCTCAACCAGAGCTATAATAACATACTTTCACTACCCCCTCCCCAAAAGGTGTACCCCTCTTAGGCCAAAAATATGAGAAGGGAGATAGTAACCCCCGAGTCCCACCTCCAGTAGGCCTTGGGTTCACGACTAGTACCGAGGGTATAGTAACCACACAAATTGGAGGCATTACCCTCTAAAAGAACACATGTGAAAGAGAGAGGCAAGAAAAACACCAACCAACTCCAAATAAGACTACAATATAAAATAAATCCCAAGTACACATATGTAATGTCATGAAAAACTACTAAAAATGGAAGGTAAAACTACATGTACCAAAGGAAATAAAAAAATAGCAGCGACCACGAAGCCCAAACAGCTCCTACAACCCCAAGCTAGTAGTAACCAGCCTGATATCCAACCTTCACCAAGTGACTTGAAAAAAAGTATATATATACGTAGGGTGAGTATAATAGTATACTCAGTAGGATCCTACATAGAGCCTATCATGAAAAAGTAAAGAAAGCATGCTAAAGCACAATAAATAACAAGTGAGACTTACTCATTACCTAAATAGGTATACTAAGTTCCAAGCCTTACCATTAACCAATTATCGCATGAAAGAGTGTATAATATAATAAATAATATCAAGGGTACCCCGCTAATACTTTCCCACTAGTTTGCCTCCTTTCCCCAATGTTGCACGTCCTAAGCATCTCTCTCCAAAACGGCTTGCCCATAGACACCTGGGCATAGCACCACAACATGAACCTCATGAAATAGAACCACCACATCCATGTAACCAATACAGATAGGTAGTTTTCAGGAGCCACCATTGCTCGCATAATGTGTATCATACGTCTGGTATAAAACCTCAAGCCATTATAGCCCATACACTGAGTAAGGACTCTCAATCCAACACAACCTATACACGTTACACCTATAGTAGTCTATAGGAAACTATATCCAGAATATATGTATGTCAATAACCACAAGACATTACAGCCATCTACACACATATATAGAGAAAACTAATTGTTGTTCCTATCAACACTAGTAACTACCAAGATAATAGAGCGGGGGTAAAGGGGGTAGTTATCCATCCATCCTCCCACCAGAATGTTGGGGAAAACACGCCCTAAGGCTCAGAATCCCTAGGGTGTCAATTTCCCTAACTGACAGGGTAGAGTAGTGTATAGAAACACAAAAAGTACAGAATATACTATAGCTCACAACCACACTATAGGCATAACCTATCCTTAGACTCAAATGCAGCTAACATATCTCGAACTCCTAGATGCCACTACTAATACTAGGTATCCTATAAGCACACAACCATTTAAAGAGCTACATTAGATTACTTTATTCCCTTTTATCATTTTCACTTTATGTTAATTAATTCTTTAAACATTAATTAACCATTAACAATTCCACATTATATTTCATTATCATCACACCCAAAGTCCGTTATTCCTTTAAATTGAAACCTTAGCATTACATCCCAACAAGGTCTAACCCCATGGGTTAACATCATTTATTCAATCACTTATTAATAGTATTATTACTTTCCCATATTCCTAGGAATTGTAAAAAAACATTCTAAGCTACCAAACATAAGGGGGCTTAACATGTTGAGTATATGAAACAACCATCAAGTATTTTCCACCTATAGTAGGAGTGTAGACTCATCCTCCCTTGAGAATCTAAACATGGAAATCATGTGGCATACCCCGCGCATCTTCACCTATTTTTGGAAGGAGGGTAAGCAAGACCAGCTACCTTGAGAAGTGGGGAAAGTAAAGTAGGTAAACAACCAACAAGATTCAGAAAACATCCAATCATTATCATATAACCCATTTCATCGACTCTAGTGTTATCCCCGACACCCACATGCATAAACTAATGCATCTCGCTGCCCTAGGAATCAACTAATTCCACAACCAGTGGGCCTACCTTCCCCCACATCTCACAACATCCATCCATTCTTACATCACAACACAAGAAGCAGAAAACAACATCATATAAACTAGGCTCTTTTCCATTAAACAAGGCATATAGCCTTCAAACATAATGAGCACAAATGGATCCAAATCACAAGGCACTAGTCCTTACAATCAAGAGGGTAACACATAAACCTACCATGAATTATCTTTTTATCAAACATCTGGTTCTTTAATCCATCTAGAATTAACTGATTTATTATTTTTGGGTTTAAACTATGGGAAACCTAAACAGTAAGCTATCACAAATGATTAAACAAGCTTAATGAATCAATTTTATTAACATAAAATTACAACAACAACATCCATATTCATTTACATGCCTCTTTATCTTTAAAAAATAATTTTAATTAATCCTAATTTATGTTCTTTACCAATTTTTTTCATGAACGACATGAAAAAAAAGGCAATCATAGATGTCACACTATCTAGAAAAAAAAGTGGTAATTACATATGATTGATACCAATTTATTTATTCGGTTTAAATATTTATTATGTTAATTCCATTGTGATAAAGTGGGATAAATCATCTTAAATCAATGATTGCATATAAAAGAATATAGAAGCAATGAATCCCCTACCTCAAAAGGTTCTTGAATTTATATATATGAGAAAGATTCACACAATGGATTACGATCGCCTCCCCTGGGACAACTTCATCCACCCGAGGACATCATGGCATGACCGCACCAAATGACACCCAAGAAAACTACATTAGAATCATAGAGATCACATTTCATAACATGGAAATGAGAAATGGGAGAATAAGGATAAAAGAAAACACAAGAACAGTGATAGATCATACCTTCTATTGATGGTGGGTTGGCACTTTTTGCTTGCACCCATACAAGGGGTGGGCATGCAGTAGCAAGAAACTTCAAGGAGAAACAATCCATGGATTAAGGTTAGATTACACCAATACAATGGGAAGAATGAAAGTTTTGAGTGTCTCACACTAGGGAACAAGAAGGGAGAACAAGGGAGTAAGATACCCCATCCCTTTCGAAGATTTAACGGAGTAGTGGTTTATGATATGATGAATTTTCCATTAAAATCGGATCACATTAAACCATGAAATTTGACCAATTAAAGGCATCCAGATCCTTAGGAAAAATTAAGATAGAAGTTATGGGCTTTGAATCATCCATAAATCCCTTAAAATAAAACCTTTAATGTGTTTTACATCAAAGAAATTTTCAAAGGGGTGAAACGGTAGGAAGCTGGAAACATTGTACACCTTTAGATGGCCAGAAACACTATACACCTACCAATGGCTAGAAACATTGTACACCTACTGACGCTGACAGTACAAATGACTCACCAACGCCGAAAGTACAAATGACTCATCAATGTTGATAGTAAAAATTACTGACTAACACTAATAGTACAAATGACTCACGGATACCGACAGTACAAATGAATCACCGATGCAAACAGTACAAATGACTCACCAACGCTGACAATACAAATGACTCACTGAAACTGATATTACAAATGACTCCCCGATTGTGACAATAAAAATGATTCATTGACGCCAATATTACGAATGACTCATTGACATCGACATTACGAATGAATCGCTGATGACATTGTTCATATATGTCTCGCTGATGACATTGTTCACATCTGTCTCACCAATGACACTATTCACGTTTGTCTCCCAGACGACATTGTTCACATCTATCTCACTAATGACACTATTCACATCCGTCTCACTGAAGAAATTGTTCACATCTGTCTCACCGATGACACTGTTCACATCTGTCTCACCGATGACACTGTTCACATCTATCTCATCGATGAAACTGTTAACATCTATCTCACAGATGACACTGTTCACAAAATCAGAAACACTATTCACTGAACTAGAAATTTGGAAAAGTGTTGGGGATAAGTCCCCTTGACCTCCCAAAACACCTCAGACACCATATTTCAGCAAAGGAATGGACTAGAGAGGTCCATGCCATTACATCAAGTACCTATATGAAAGTGGGATAAGGTCATGATAAACTATTTTGTGGTATTTTCCAGAACCATGAGAATTAAAGATTTCATTTGGGTGATAGTTGATTGATTAATGAAAGTGTCGCAATTCTTACTAATTTGAGAGACATATTATGTAGAAAAGTTAGGAAATATTTATGTTTGGTAGATTTTACTTCTACATGGAGTGCCTTCTTGAGTTGTATCAGACATGGATGTTTGTTTTATGTTTTGATTTTGGAAATTCATATATAAGGCTCTATGGAATCAACGAAAACTAAGCATGACATATAATCTACATACAAATGGATATCCAAAGAGGATGATCCAAATATTATGAGAAATGCAAGACTATGATCACTTATGGAATTAAAATAAAAATATTGTGTATAAGAGTTTTATCAAAACATGGTAAATCACTTAAGTAAAATCTATTTAATATTAATAAGACATTTAAAGAATAAAATGAGAAAAAAATTGTGTATAATAAAGGAAATCCCTTAAATTAATATTAATTCATTACAACTTCCATCATCTAAATTAATATGAAACCATAGTTAAAGTATTAGTTCATCCCAAAGTTAGGGGAAATTTTAATTATCGAGTAGTATTAACTAAGATGGTGGATTGAATTAAGTGCACATTTATTGAATTTAATGACCATATTATATTAAATAAAAATTTAAAAGAAAGTGTTGAGGGAATCCTAGTCAGGATTTCTATATTGATAATTCCACTCAATGGTTCATAGAGATGTCTATTTTCAGTTGGAAAGACCACCTACCTAAATAACTTGTTAGGTTTTTCATGGCCATAGTCTTGGTCATAAAGATGAAAAAATGAGGATTCTTTTCAAAAGAATTTCATGAGTGATGAGGCAATTTGAGTTCAATGGTGAGGGTCATTGATACTTGATAAAATAGTGGGTGACTTAAATAAAATTAAAATGTATTATTATGTCACACATAAGTTTTAATTAAATAAAGAACTACTAATATTCTCTTTTAATATTGTAGAATAATGAAAGTATTTTCATCCACATTATCCCTAAATTAATTCTAGATAAATACCATCTCTTAATAAGAAGTAACTTCTAGGAATGGTTCATATTCAAATGGATTGTGGTGTTCCATGAATAGAAGTCTTATGTGCTAGAATATTCATTGCTTGATTATCTTATAAAGGACTCAAGTGATGATGAATTAACTATATATGATAAAAAATTGAACAATAATGTTTAAATTTAGGGTTTAATGCATTAAAAAATATCTAATGAACTCATGAAGTCACATTAAGGCATGGTTGCATCTAGAATTTTGCATACACATGGTCTTCTTTATGAGGAGAGATAAAGATATGAATGGTTTGAGATACTAAAGGTGTGCTTTTAGAGAAAACATTGAGAATATGTGTTGTTGGACCTCACATAGTCAAACTCAATAGACGAATTGTTTTTTAGAGGTTATAAGGTTAAAAATTTTTGAATAAATACGACTGAATAAAAATTAAATTTTTATTAATCAAAGAAATATAGCAAATAGAAAATGGACTGACTGACTCATGGGGGAAAAAATGGTGGAGACCCAGAGAGTCACCCTTAATAATTAACTTACAATCATTAGGTAAAGTTACCAGAATGGTGTATAACATAAATATATCTTTTGGACTTCTTTTCCTAGATAGAACATAAGCCTAAAAGTTCACTTCCCTCTAGGTATGACCAATACTAATTCCCTAGTTGATAAAAAGTCTGCAATTCCTTAAAAGGTAATCCAAATGACATAGTGGACTCTATTTCTCTTGAAGTAACCACACTAGCACAACTGAATATGATTTAACCTCATAAATATAAATATTTAACCATATATAAAACATGAATCTAGTTTCCATGGATCTTATCTCGACTTTAATGGAATTTCCTGTTCTATAAAAGTAACTGAAGCCAAAAATCATGAAACCTATTTTGTTTCTCACTAGTTTACCACCTCGCCTCTCCATGGTGATACATGATCCATCCAAATTTAATTTAATTCCTATATTGGGAGGATGGATTTTAACCCATAAACCTATATTATTGTTTCTAGATTCATTGTTCATGAAGAACCTTAGTAGAATATATCTAAGCGAAGTTTATTACATTCCACCATTGACTAACGCCCCCAATTCCTCCACCAGATCCTTCACATGAACCTGGAAGAATATAGTAGAATGTAATTTTACATTACTAGCATTGTTTTTGTCATCCTAAAGGCTCTATAACATGTCTTATAATTCCACGCCATGAATTGAAACCCCCTCCCTCTATTGTCCTGCTCCCTAGAACCAGGCTTTAAGGCCTTCATGCATTTAAACCCCTCTAATGTTAATATTCATACCCCATACCAAGAAATTCCATATTAATTTCTCCCAATATCCTTAAAAAAATAATTTTTGCATTATTTCTGACTACAGCCATGCTCAACACTATAATCAAGAAACCAAATCCACCCCCTTCTTCCACGCATTCTCATATATCAGTGGCGCATTGTTCCTAAGTATCCAAAATAAGAAATTCATCTTTCATGGTATCTCATTACACTAGATTTTGGGTTCCCAACCATCGATTCCTATTATAGCATGGTTCAAGGTACAAGAAAGTGAATATTATTATATCTATCTCGCATGTGGAAATAAGGGTTACTGGAAGAATAATTGTACCTAGGAAAAGAATCTAGGGGAAGGTTCAGGTGAATTTGTTATTGAGTGAAATTTATCTATTTATACAAATTGGGTATTAGATAAAAAATATGGTAATAACATATTTATTCAAATATAATAACCATGTATATTACAAAAATTTTCTTGGTGTGATGTAGACATACCAACAGCTAACGGAGAGAGACTTTCTATTGTGATTATTGGGGACTACCACCTCACATTGTTGATGAGAATGATCTTGGTTTAAAATATTGTTATTATGTTCCATCTATTACAAAAAAACATTATTTTTGTATCCATGATTGATTTAGAAGGATTTTTTTATGTTTGGAAATAAATGTTTATTATTTTATAAAGATATAATTTTTTATGGTAAGAAATATTTAAATAACAGTTTTTATGTGTTGGATTACACAAACCAAGTAATGTAAATTTATAACAAAAATAGTTCACATGACTCATAAAGAACCCAACTATGGAATCACTATATTTTATATATAAAAAAATGTGTTTTACTAAATTACACTAAGATGGATATTTAGATTTATTTGAACTAAAACCACTCTATGTATGTTGTGCATGTTTCCAATGTAAAATAATTAAGGGGTGGGTACCCATGCTTCATAAATTTTATAGATGGTTTAAGTATATATGGATATTCCTACTTAATGAGGTATAAGATAGATTCCTTTAATAAATTCATGGAATATAAGAATGGATTTGAGAACCAACTTGGTATGGATATAAAGAAAATCCACTCAAACTGTGGTGGAGAATATCTTAATCAAGAATTCATTGACTATTTGGAAGAGTTTGGGATTCTATACCAACACACTCCTCCTTAAACACCTTAGTGGAATGTTGTAAGAGAAACGAGGAAGCACACATTGTTACACATGGTGATATCAATGATGAGTCACGTGATTCATCCATTATCTTTTGGGGTTACGCATTAAAAACTATATAATACACATTGAAAATTGTTGAAATAATAATTTCGACTCAACATGATCATTATTATAAACTAATAATAAGACACCATAACTTTGAAAATAAAAAATTTAACATCCTATTACCATATTATAGGTACTCCTTGACTCTTTTTTTCTTTCCATTTTGTTTGTGTGTGCTTAGATCCTTCCAAGGATAGAGATCTTATGTTGGGAAAATGACCTAACGTTTAAAGATGTATGTTTCATTGTAGTTAGTGGAGTCTGAGTATAAATTTGTCAACTGGAGTTATTTCATAGTGTATGGGATACTGTGTGGAGACTCCAATCTATTCCATAGACCATCTGGCTATGTAATAGGGGATATTAATTCTTTTCTCAAATCTATTGACTATTTTTTTATAGTGGAATGTGGAATTCATGTTACATCATGGGGAGTTTGTTATTGAATTTTGGTTATACTAAATATTTTGAAATATTTATGGGGTGGTACTTATGTTATTCCACAATTTTGACCTATATGAAGAAGATTTGGGTGAGGTTTATGGCATGTTTTCAAATGTCAGTTGACTAAGGGTAGATGTGGTGTAGTATGTGGAGGTTGTGTAGTGGTATGGATATTTACACCCTTTCTATGCTATGGTAATGGGAGTTCCAGTGTGTTGTGTGTTTTTACACACTTAAATTCCCAAAACCCATTTTATGTTTCTTATATCTTGTTCAGATCTCATTCAAAAAAATTTATCCTGAAGAATCCTTAGAGTAATTTAAACTCTTTTGAACTCCATTATTCTTGGATCAAAGCTCCAGTGGAAGTGTTTGATTCCTATTTGATAAGTGATCTCTCCTTGTGGTGGATTTCCCACCTTTCTTATCTTATCTACCTTGAGATTGGTTGATCCTAATGATGATGATGGATTAGATCCATACTTTGATAGTTGGTGTTTAAAATTATTTCCACTTGATTTTCAGCACATCTGAATCTTTATTGGTGTTTCATCTTTTGGGTGATTAATTGTTGGATTGTTAATTAAAGGTAGGTGGTTCAGTAAAATTTATCCCAGAAAATTGAAACTTTTCTTCTAAATGTATTCAAAGTTCATTTTAAATTGATTTTCTTTTATTTTAATTAAATTAGATTTGATTTATGATTTCAAAGTCATGTGTTTGTGAAGTAAAATCTCGTTTTGGGTGTTTTAAATTTTTGGAATGATTTTTAGAGAAGATGTCTTGTGATGGAAATCCCTTAGTGAAATTATTTTATTTAATTTGATAAAATTTCTTAAAATGTAAGATTCTTTTAATGTAATGAATTTCATGACAAACCTATGATTTTTTTTTGAAAATAAAAAAAAAGGCATTTTGAAAACTAAAAGGGGGAAATTATATTTTTGAAACTGATCCTAAGTGGTTGATTTTACCATGATGGATTGATTGATTTATTGAAGAAAATGAAGAATGGGTAGTTAGTGGTAATTAATAAAATGACACTAGTGTCTAACCCCCTAGCATAGGATTGAATATGATAACACTAACTTAAACATAATGTGGTAATACTTTGTCTTCGATTGAGAGTTGAGTACTGATGGTATGTGTCATGGGACATGTTCACACATTGAGCCTGGATCACCAATAAGTAGTGTGAGGATCCTATTATAATAAACTAATGTACCATAGGGCTTTAAACATGGTGTTATGATATGCTTGGTTTGATTATTATTTTTCATTGATTTTTTGAACTGTTTTATTCATGTTAATTGATTTATATAAATTATTTTAAATATAGTGTTCATTTAAGTATGTTTTGATATAACTACTATCTTTTGAACTTGAAAGCATGTTTTTTTAAATATGTTGATGTCATGCCATGAATTATTTTATTTAAATTGAAATAGTATTTAGTTTATTTTTATAGAATTGATTACAGAACACTTGTTGAGACAAAACTAGGATTTATATCTCACACCCTTCTGTTGCCTTTGGTAATTTGTAGATTTTATTATTCTAAGTTCGATCAAAGGTAAAGAGACACTTGGAGGTCGTGTATGTTCTTAGTCCTTGGGACTTGGAGTGATGGATCTGGCCCATGGAGATATGATCCACTCATTTCATGGGTTTAAATATGATTTTTTCCTTATAAAATGTGGTGTCTTTGGTTAATGTATCATTTGGGTACTGTTTTACCCATTTCTTTCAGGTATTTCTCCCTTTTGAAAGTTAATCATACTGATTTTTGTAGTTTAAATTCCTATTTTTTATGGTATAAATTATTAACTTGTGTTTCTTATATGATTATAGGTGTTATTAACCAACCCATGGGTGTCGGGAGTCCCATTTTATTTGTGTCAGTGCCATCTTGGGTATCAAGGAATTGGGGTATTTGAGATGGTTCCTAACAAAGTGGTGTCAAAGGTCCTAGTTGTGCATTATTCTTTGATGTTAATATGTAGTTGAATTTTCATGGTATATAGGATGTAGGATTTATGGAACTTGGGACGTATTTGTGAGTGAGTGTCTAGAAAAATATCATCATAACAAGCCATGAGTCACCATGGGTGTTTGGGAAATGTATCTTGAGTGATTTTTTGATCTATTTTCTAAACTCTACCCAACATGAAGAATTTAATATACTTGTATGTCTTACTTGATTTGTTGATATACATATCCTTATTGATGTTTTAGTGTTTTCTATTGATGTTTTGTAGCATCATGCCCCTAAGGAGTTGTTTTAATAGGCCATAATAGGAATCTATTGGTGAACCATATCAAGTGAATGCTCCAGTGGACCGGAATCTTATTGAGATAGTGGTAAGTGTTTTCCAAGATTTATGATAAGAACTAAAACCCATTCTCATTTAGGATCCAGTGGTGGAACCTCAAAGGTATGAATCAACACATCATGATCAATAGTTTATTTCCCATAATCCACCAGTGTTCCTAGGATCAAATGATCCACAATAGGCAGAGGGTTGGTTGAAAAAGAGTAATCTACTTTTTTAGTTCTTGGAAATTCCAGATTCGATTAAAGTTAAATGTGATACCTTAAAGTAGGAAGGACTTAGAATCAGATCATGGGAATTGATGATGATTCCAAAGAAATATGAGGGTCTAGAGTGGAAATAAATTAGGGTTCTTTTCACTGATTAATTCTATATAGAATCTATGGTTTTGGTGAAATTCATGGAGTTTATTAACCTCTAGCAGGGTGACAAGATCGGGACACAGTATCAAACTATTTTTAGGATCTCATTCATTTCACTCCTAAGGTAGTGAAAAATGAGAACATGAAGGCTCAATAGTTTTAGATGGTCCTTTTACCTCATGTCCAATCATAAGTTTTCTTGCCAAATCTCGCTTCATATTTTGATGTGTTGGATAGAGAGTCGATGGTTGAGCTTAACATGGATAGAAATTTAGGGATTATTAGAGTTTATTTTTATCCCAATAGAAGTTATGTAAGTTATTTTAAAGGAAAGAGAAATTATGATGAGTATCGTGGTGGTTCAATATAGTGAACATCATCCAGACCTCCTGAAATACCTAGAAGTGTCTATTTAACTTGCTTCCAGTGTGGTAGGTGTGGGAATTCAAGATGGGTTTGCACTGAGTCACCCAAGATCTATATTTTTTGTGGTCTCTCAAGAAACATACAGAAGTTTTTTCATTTCTTTTCTACTCTGAGCAGTGGAATGAGATCATCCTCACTAAAACATATTATGGTGAAATCAGATTCTTCAAGAGAAAATAGTTTCCAACTACATGCATCTGGAATGAATCTTCTTCATATAGTGAAAGAAACTTCAAAGGAGATAAATGTGGGTCCAGTGACTCTGAGGGGTATCATCCCTATAGCTTCATCTTCAGTGACTACTTTATTTGATACCGGTGCATCTCACTCATTCATATCAACTCAAATTATAAACCTACTAATTATTCCTACATATCTATTTTTTTATTTGATGGATATTTCCACACCTATTGGAATAAAGAGAGATCAAGGTTTTCAGTTTCCTACATGTGTATTATCTTTAATAGAGATTGGATATACCTCTAGTTTTTTATTCTTAACATGAAACCCCTAGAAATCATTTTCATGGTGGAATGGATAATTTCACACAAGGTCTGAATTGACTATTACTTTTGATATCTCTCCTTTACTACACTCAATGGGATATGTCAAGTCTTTCAGGGAGAATGGGACCTAAGGTAGAGTAAATTTGGACACTCTTTTCCAAATTTGGGTCAGGTAATATCATTGTTTTATTCTGACATGGAGGTTGAATATTTGAGTAATGATCTCCCTTTGGTTTTTATTGAGTTTCAAAAAAAATCCTTCTAATTTCTATGGTTTTCCACTAGTAATAGAGGTGGAGTTTATTATTGATTTGGTACCTAGTAATCATTCAATTTCCACTCCTTCTTACCGTATAGAATCATTAGATCTAAAAGAGTCAAAATATCAGTTGGATGATTTTCTAGATAAAGGTTTTATAATCCTAATTGTGTCACCAGGGGTAGTTCTTGTTCTATTTATAAATAAATCTAATGGGATACTTTTTTATTTTGTTGATTTATGGAATCAAAATAGAGATATGGTGAAGAATAATTATTTATTTCTAAGTATTGATGGTCTATTTGATCAGTTGAAAGGGGTGACGTGGTTCTCAGAGATAGATATACAATCTTGTTATCACCTGTTGAGAATAAAATTGTATAATAGTCAGAATACATCCTTCATGATTAGTTATAGCCATTATGAGTATCTTGATATTCATTTTTTTCAAACCAATGATCTTTCCATTTTCATGGATTTGATGAATAGGATATTTCATGAGTACCTTGACTAGTTGATTGTGGTATTTATAGATGAAAACCAAGTTTAATCTATGTCCAAGGAGGACCGTGTGAATCATTTGAGATTATTTCCGGAAACCTTGAGAATTTATTGGCATTACCCCAAGATATCAAAGTGTAATTTCAAGATTTGAGCAATGAAATTCTTGGGGAACCTATTCTCCAAACATGGTATTTTATTTGATCCTAATAAGTTGAAAGATTTTATGAAATGGGAAAAATTGTAAAATGTTTTTGAGATTTAGAGATTCTTGGGTTTGTTGGGATATTACTACATATTCATCTAGAACTTCTCAAAATTAGCTTATTAAATGACTTATCTTAGTTGAAAAAATTGAAGTTCATTTGGGATAAAAAATGACATAGTTATTTTGTTGTTTTGAAACATCCTTTGACTTATACACTATTTTTGACACTTTTAGAGGATGGGTAGGGAAATGTGGTCTTTTGTGATGAATTAGGTTTTAGATTGGGTTGTGTCCTTATGTAAGGTGAACACGTGGTAGCCTATGGTTTTTGGTATCTTAGTCCATAGAAGAAAAATTATTTGACCCATGACCTTAAACTTGCAGATGTAATCCTTGATCTTAAGAGTTGTAAGAATTACCTTCTCAGAGAATGGATTATCATTTATTATGACCGCAAAATATTTAGCTATATCTTCTCCCAAAAAATATTTGAATAACCAAAAGAGGATTTGGGTGGAGTTCCTATAGACTTTTTATTTCTATATTTCCTACACCCATAGTAAGGGAAATTTCATTGTTGGTGATTTGAGGAAGAAACTAATGACTCAAGTCATTAATTAATCATTATAAGAGTGGAATATAATGGCTCTCTTTTCTCAGTTTCATTTGGGAGTTTTGGAAAATGAGTCTGAGGTTGTTTTGGAAAGTGTGCAGTTGACCTCCTCTCTTCTCAAGATAATTATATGATATCATAAGTTTGATGATTAATTCCATGGAATTAGGAACTCTATTTATGGTGGGGAGACCATTGGCGTGTTTTTTTTCTCTCTCGAGGGTATCCTATATTTTCGAAATTGGTTGGTGGGGCCTTTTTATATTAGAAAGATCATGATGGAGGACTTACATAGTTTCTAGTGGGAACCACACCATGGAACCGTAAAGGTTTTCTATGATATTTGGTGTTTATTTTGGTGGACAAGATGAGGCTAGACATTTCCGAATTTTTTTATCATCATTATATGTTCCAAAAATTCAAATCCTATCACAAAATACCTTTGGGTTTTATTCAGCCATTTGCAGTGCCAACATGGAAATGGGATGAGGTTTCTATGGAAATCATGGTAAGGTTTCCAAATACCTCTCAAGGGGATAATTTCGTATGGGTTATGATCAATAAGCTAAGAAAATGGCTAACTTTATACTCATTCAAGATGTAACCAAATTTGAGGGCTTGGGATGTATCTAAAAGGTGGAGATTGTTAGTTTGTATGGATTTCTATCTACTATAGTCTCTAATATGGATCCCTAATTTACTTCAAATTTCTATAGAGGCCCCTAGAAGGACATGGGATCCCATGTATGTTTGACCATATCATATCATCCATATATGGATGTCCAGATAGAGCAAGCTATAATGATTCTTTCAGATATTATATGTGCTTTTTTCTTGACTTTGGTGGAGCTTAGGACAACTATTTTAAAATGGTTGAGTTTTCCTACAAAAAAATTCACCAATACACTATCATGATAGTCCCTTTTTATGATTTTTATGGTCATCCTAGAATATCTCCACTGTGTTATTTGAATATTGGTGAAAGTTCCTTGATCGTTCCGAGTTTTTTATAAGAGACAACAATGATGATTCAATTGATTTTCTAGAAAATATTGCAAGCACATAGGTGGTACAAATACTATACTGATTTTTGTCGATGAAAGTTTGATTTTCGGTTGGTGACCATAATTTTTTGAGAGTTTCACCTCAATTGGTGCAATGGAATCTAGAAAATAGTGAAGTATTTAATCGAGATTTGTGCCTCATTTTGAGGTTTTTGAGTGAGTGGGGAATGTGGCCAATTGTTTGGAGCTTCCACCTCAGTTGACTTCAATCCACAATATGTTTTACGTATCAAATATTTAGAAGTATCTTCCAAATCCATCTCATGTTCTAAGCTTATAAGATCTTGATGTTGATCCTAGTTTATCCATGACTGAGAATCCATTCCATATTTTTGACTCTGAGACATAGGATCTTCATGGGATGATGGTACCTTTGGTTTGTGTGTTATGGTAGTACATTTTTTATTTACATGAGACTTGAGAGTGTAAGGCACTAGTTAGAGAGTAGTGGCCTCATATCTTCAACATGGAATCCTCTTGATATGATTTTTGGGGATAGAAAGTGTTTACAATGGGGAGGTTGTAACATCCCATTACATTTATACAAGTATTAATTTAATCTTGTATTTATTTCCATTTCATTTGGGTATGTTTCAGGACTTTAAAGGATGGAGAGATTATATAGTGAAGAAAAATAACCTAAATTTCATGGATTTATGTTTTATTATAGTTAATAGAGTTCAGGTATAAATGTTTTAGGAGGAGCTACACTGCAGTGTATGGGATGCAGTATGGAAATTCTAAGCTACACTATGGACCATCTAGCTATGGGGTCTGGGATCTTGATTCCATTTTTCAAGGCTAATTCTTATTTCATCGTAGCTTCTCCATGGAAGGCATGAAGCATAGTAGATCCCAGGTTGGTGAATTTTGATGTTACTGTCTATTTGGACTTAGATGCAGAATGGAAAATATGTGTAGCGCAACTTTACCCCATATGAAGAGGATCTGGTTGAGGTTGGAAACATGGTTTCAAGAGGCCAGTTAACCATGGGTGGTTGTGGTGTGGTATGTGGAGGTTGCGCTATGGTCTGGCTATTTTCATCATTTTTGCGTTGTAGCTATGGGGGATATTATGCGGTTTGTATTTTTATATAATTAAATTCACTAATCCCCCTTTTTATGTTCCTTATATATGACTTGGATCTCATTCAAACTTTTTGTTCTTGAAGGCTCGTTATAGTCATTTCAACTCCTCCAAACTCCATTCTTCTTGGATCAAATATCTCGTTAAAGAATTTGATTCATTTTCGGTATGTGATCTCTCATTGTTTTGGATTTACCTCCTTTATTATCTTCTCTCACTTGATATGGGTGAATCCTCATGATGATGATATATTAGATACATGTTTTTATGGTTTGTGTTTAAATGGATATCATATTGATCTTCTGTACCTTGGACTCTTTATTGGTATTCTTATTTCAGGTGTTTGATGGTTTTATAATTAATTAAAAGTAGGTGGTTCCATAATGTTTCTTTCAAATAATTGAAGCCTTATTTCTTGATTTATTAAAAGGGTGTTTTAAAATTATTTTCTATGATTTTAATTAAAGTGGATTTTATGTGTAATTTAAAAGGAACGTGTTTACAAAATCTAACCTCGTTTGGGTGGTTATGAGTTATGGAATGATTTTTTTAAAAATATGGATTATACTAGAAATAATTTGGTGAAATTATTTACCTTAATTTGAGAAAATGTATTAAAATTAAATATGTTTTTAAAGGCATGAATTTGATGAAAACCTGTGATTTAGTTTTGAAAACAAAATGAAAAATTGAAAACTGAAAGTGGGAAATTGTATTTTTGAAACTAATATAAAGTGATTGATTTTTCCATTAATGACTAATTGACTATTTGAAGCATATATATTCTAGGTAGTTACTGGTGATTAGGATGATAATGTTAGGATCTAACCCCCTAGCATAGGATTGATGACGAAAACCTTGACATAAGCATACTACAATGTGATTTTAGCCCTGGAAGGGAGTTGAGTCCCGACAGCCTGAGTCATGGGATGTGTATACACATTGAGCCAATATCACCAATGCATAGTATAAAGATCCTATTATCCGAAACTAATATACCAAATGGTTTGAAACATTGTTATATGATATTATTGATTTGTTGAATACATTCCATTGATTTTTTAAACAGTTTTATTCATGCCAATTCATTTATATAAATGATTTTATATAAAATTTGAATTTAAGCATATTTTGATATAACTACCATATTTCAAACATGAAGGAATGTTTTTTTTAAATAAGTTGATTCGATTGTATGCCTTTTTTAAATTGAAATCATACTTTGTTTAATTATTATGGAAAAAATTATGGAACACTTGGTGAGACCCAAATAGAATTTATAACTCACACCCAACCTTTGCCTTTGGTCATTTGTAGATTTTCTTATTTTTGTTCTGAAAAAATGAAAAGTGAAACTTAGAGGTGGTGGATTTTCTTGATCCTTGTTAACCTAAGTGATAGAGGTGACTCGTGGAGATGTGATCCACATTTTTTCATGGGTTTATCTTTGAGTTTTACTTAGGAAGAAGTGGGGTCTTTGGATAATGTATAATTTGGGTAGTGATTTTTCCATTTCTTTTTGGTACTTCTCCCTTTGGAGTACTAAGGAGATTGACTCGTGATGTTTAACTTCCACTATTTTATGGAATAAATCATTCCCTCATATTTCTTGTATGATTCCAAGTGCTAGTCACCAACCCATGGGGATCGGGAATGCCCTTCGATTCATGTCAATACTGGATCAGGTATCAGAGTACCAAGGAATTTTGAATGGTTCATGATAATAAACCACTTCTTTAAATGTTTTTAATTTTCTATCATTTTTACTTCCCAAGTTCTTCGTATGTTTTTTATAATGTTATTTCACCAAAAGAATAAAATAATTTCCAACAGATGGAACTTTCTTAATTTTTTTTATATTAAGGATATCAGACAAAACATGACTATCAGATGAACATGTACTTTTTAAATCATATGGATGAAAAAAAATCACCATAAGGAGGCTTATAAAGCATCATATATGAATTATAACAAACTTCCATTAAAAAGAGTTACACATAATCTATCACAAAAATTTTATCACTCGGAGATAGGTATGATTTCCAGTTAAACATTCATAAATCCTAATGTATGAATAACTTCATTCATTCTACTGGATGGACATTTCTTGTTCTACTATATGGAATCTATAAGAATTTTAATGGTGCTATAACAAGACAAAAATTGAATGTATAATTGGATTTTTACTTTCCAAGTGAAGGATTTCATCCAATGTCGTCACAGCCACCTCTAAGATATATGGAATATGACCATTAGGAGAGAGATTACAAATAAAATATACATTGAAGTAGGGGAAAGATTTTACAACTCTTATGATATAATTTTTTTTTAATTTTTAGTAACATCTTCTTGATAGTGAACACATCACTGTTATATTTTAGGGTAACTTTTTCTTAAGGCATCCATTGTGAGGATTATTTAAAATCTTTAAGAACTTTTGTTTTTATAATTCATGTGTCTTATCTAGGGTGATAGGGGATTGCATTATTAACTAAGGAAGTGTTTATTCTGATCTTCTGATTGAGGGTTCCCATGGATGAGGTAAACAGAGGTTTTGTCTGATCTTTGAGATTAAAGAATTCTATGGATAGGAAGGTAGATCTTTACTGTAAGGTTGATATAGTGTATAACTTGAGTATGATTAATAATTCCTTATAAAAACAAGGATAAAGTTTGGATACCTTCTTATAAAAGTTTCTTTAAGTTTTTTCTTACATATTTTTATATGTTATTTTGTAACTTATTTTTATAATTTCCTCATTCCTACATGAAATTTTATAACAAAAATTTTATATAGTTTGTTAAAAAAATGTAAAATCTAAATATAGTGATTTTTAAATGAATATTTATCCAATAAAATCCATTAAAGTAGTTTGCGAAATTTTAATTTTTTATTTTATAAACTAAAATTTACCCCCCCCCCCCCTACAGGTAAAAAAATACTATTTCAACCCTACATATTTTATCACAGCATGATTCTACTTGATTATAAACTACTAAAATAATATGTTTTTATAGAAAATATAATCTTTTTTATAATATGGAAGGTTTTTCTTTTAATACATTAGAAAATCTCAATACAAGAAGACCAATAATATTTTATGGAGTTGATTATAAATACTAGAGAGATCACACAAAGAATTTTTTTATAAACACTAGAGTTGATAATTTTATAATATTAATTAGAAATTATTATATTTCATACAAAGAAATTAAAAATTTAAAAAAATAATAAAAAATAGAGTATCAACTTAACGATTAAGTTATAAACACTGTTTTTTACTCAATGAACCAAAATATCTATTGTAAAATTTCGTCCTCTGAAACTATGAGCAATATATAAAAGAAACTAGAAGTTACTCACATTGGGAAAACCAAATTTATAGAAACAAGAAGTTCTATACATTGAGCAGATTATCATACTTTTGATTTTATACCTGGATAATCAGTTGAAAAAATTTATCAACATTTTATAACCATTTTTGATGGTCTATAGTATCTTGGAGATAAATACTTTATTGTTCAATAATTGGTTGATAAAATCATCAATATTATTCCAAATGAATGGGAATCCAATATAAAATCTCTTTATAATACTAATAATATTACTAAGATTAGTTTGGATGGTCTTATTGTTACTCTCATTAAGTATAAGGTTAGATTAATAAATATTAAGAAAATGAAAATAATAAAAATGGGGTAGCGTTTTCCTCTACCTCTATAGTGGTTAAGTAAAATTGATAAGCTAAAAATGTTATCAAATCTTCAAATAAGAAGAAATTAAAAGTCAAAATAGAAATTAGTTCATCAAAATAAAGTAAAAATAAACTTTCTAAACATTTCCAAATAATGAATAATATTATTGTAAATAAATACTTTCAGTATAAATACCAAAAAAATCATGAAGAGAAAAGTGACCAGAATGAAACTTCTTATTTTTTATAAAATAAAAAATCCTGATCATATTAGACCGGATTTTCCAAAGTTAAAGAATAAGGATAAGAATTCAATAATTTTATATACGAGTAATGGTAAGAAGATTCAACAAGTTTCTGAAACTTGGATTTCAAGTGGAGGAGACAGCTCTTATGAAATTTCTCCAAATAATAGAAGTGATGATTATAAAGGTATGGTTTTCTATGCAGATATTTCAAAAATCAACCAATACTATATGAATGTGGTATCTGTATAATCCTTAACAAATTTAACATTGAATAAAAATTATCAATATTAAGTTGATTAATGTTCTATATCTTTTGATAAATAAAAAGATATTATATCTACTAATAAGGATTCTTTACCAATTTTTGAGGATGTATCTAGATATGATACTTTGTTATAAAAACAAAATAATAAAGTTTTAAAAACATTGAAAATACTTAGGCAGATCTCACCAAATAGAATTCCAAAATTTCATAACATAACAAAGGAATTTCAAAAGTTACTTATGAATTAGATAATAAATCAAGTTCTATCTCTTCAAATGAAAATAAGGATTTAATTATGAAAATAAATTATAGATATCTAGTCTAAAGAAATATTTTTCAATTTTTACTTCTCATAAGGAAAATTTCAATGATATGTATACTTAGATGATACCTCAAAGAAATATATATCTAGGATTGGTTTAAAAAATCAAGGCCTTAGTTTAAAAACAAATATTTTGTTTAAAAAAGTGATACCTCATGTAAGAAATATCATAGAGGTTTAAAGTATAATAATAAATTTTATTTGAATAAATTGACATATTTTATGTTTCAAAAATGATACATTTATAAAGAATTATAAGTTGTTAATCATAATAAAGTTAAACAGTTTTAGATTCCTAATGTTTAATTTTCTAATAATTATGAACCCAAGTAAGTTTGAACACCAAAATCTAAATGTTTCTATATATAGAAAAATATATTTAGTACATGGATAGTAGATTTTGAAAACATATACTAAAAAAATCTAAAATATTATCAAGTTAAAATGTGGAAAAGTATTTTTTTGGATATAATGATCAAAGAGAAATATACGATATATGTGATATTTTTATTCTTAGTTAAACAATAATTTCAAATGTTTTATTTATTATAGGACTTAATCACAACCTCATTAGAATAATTAAATTATATGAATAAGGATATCCTATGATCCTTAGGAATGATAAATATACAGTTCAAAGTTCAGAAAGTAAATATATTCTTTTTGCTGATAGGCCTGAGAATGTTTACACTTTAAACTTATATGACCCTATATGCTAAGATCTTCTATTCCATATTATATTGGAATATATTTCTTGGTTATAAAATATAAGGTTAGGGAACTACAATGTTATAACTTTATCCTAGCATTCTAATAAAGGACTGGTTAGGGATTTACTAGATCTTAGGGTTATTGATTTTAATTTTTATGATCCTTTTCTATTTGTAAAGAAACATAAGTCAATATTTAAGCCTATTAGTGAAGTAATAAATTCTAATAATTTATATTTAGTGCACATAGATTTATTTATTGCAACATGGACTAGAATTATTAGAGGAAAATACTGTGTATATATATTCTTTTATGACTACACTAGATATAAGTGGGTCTATTTCTAGAGAAAATTTCCAGATCCTTTTTCTATTTAATAAAAAATTTGTATCCCGTGTTAAAAATGAAAAAATTCTATCTTTGGTAACTATTTATAGTGATCATGGTGGGGAATTTCTAAATTCATATTTTGAAACTTTTTATAATTAAAAGGTATTATACATAACATCTCAACTCATAGAACACCTCAGAAAAATGGTGTAGTTAAACAAAGAAAATGAGTTCTTTAGAAAATTACAAGGACCTTATTTAGGTAATACTTAATTGATAAATATTTTTGGGATGAAGTAGTTATTACAACTTATTGTACTATAAATCATGTTTTAATTAAACCTTTTTTAAAATAAAACTCTTTATGATTCATCAAATAGAATAAAACCAAAACTTTATTACTTCAATGTTTTTTGATGAATAGTATTCATTTTGAATAATAAATATAATTTACATAAAATTTCTCCAAAATAGTATGACGGATTATTTATTTTTCATTCTACAACAAGTAAGTCTTATTATGTTTTTAATAATAATAGAAGTATTTTTGGGGAAAACAGTGCAAGTAAAATTTGATAAAACCAACCATTTTATTTTAAAACTACTTGAAACCAAATATTCTCATGATTCTTATAAAACTATTTTAGAAACTATATTGTAAATTTCATCAAAAAATATAATAAATTAAGGAAATATTTCTAAAATTTTACTTCTAAAAGAAACCCATCCTATTATTGAAAAATATATTCTTACAACCAAAAAAAATAAGAAAATATTAAGGAATCATCCCACTGATAATATCATTGGTGATGCTGACCAACTATTGAAAACTAGAATTTTCTTATAAAATGAATGGGAACCTTTTGTATTTTTATCACAATTCAAACATAATACTATAAATGAGTCATCTGGTGATGAATATTAGATAAATTCAATGTAGGTTAAACTCAATGAGTTAGAAAGAAACAAATTTTGGACTATGGTAGAGTTTCCTAAATATTTTTCTATAATTGAGGCAAAATGGTTTTTCATAAATAAAAATTATGAAAATGGAATAATAATAAGAATTAAAGAAATAGTTTTTTTCAAAAGGATATAATCAACAATATGGAATAGACTATGAAAAAACTTTTCTTATGATAACTATATTTGAATCTATTTGTATGCTTCTAGAATATATGGAATTATAAAACTTTATTCTTTATCAAATAGATGTGAAGTTTTTCTTCTTAATGGATATGTTTATGAGTAATTTTATATAGAAAACCATCTAGTTTTGAAAACAAAAAATATCCAGAGATTTTGTTAAAATAATTTTTTGTTGCCTTAAGGGAACAATGTATCTTAGACTATTTTATTCTTTTAGAAATGATTATGATTTAAAAATACTTTTAGATTTTGAATTTATTATATTTAAAATGGATAGGAAAATTATATCAGGAACTTTTCATTTCATAAGAGTGGATTTGGTTTCTTATTTTTAAGAAACAACACTCAATAGAACTTTCCACTATTAAAGTTGAATATGTAATATATGGAAGTTGTTATGCTCAAGATTTGTGGATTTAACACACACACACTGACTTTGGCATGAGTTTTAGTAAAACTCTTATTTCTTATGATAAAAAAAGTTCCACAAAAATTAATAAAAAACAAACGCATCACTCATGGGATAATAACATTTAAATAAGACACCATTTACTTAAATATAACACATGAAAATGATATATAATTTTACAATTTATTGTAATTTAAGAAAAACATACTAATATTTTAAAAAAAACTCCTCAATTATGATAGATATGAATATATTAAATAAAATCTTGGAATGATCATTTATCTTAATTTTTTTACCTATATCTTTGTAGTAAATTACTCCTCAAAAATGCAGAGAAAAATTTTATATACTTTGAAAAATATAATCTTTATTTTTATTTTTTTATTTTTTCCTCAATACCTTATAGGAAAAAATTTCTTAAAAAATTACAAAAATATATTTTTTGATAAATTTTATGAACAAACACTTCTAAGAAACTTCCTAGTATTTATCAAAATCGTATTTTTTTTGAAATATCATTAAACGTACTCTTTCCATATTTTATTAGGAAAAAAAATAATATCTTATTATTGGAAAAACTTTTAAAAGAAATTTTATATTTTTTACCTAATAGGTATATTCTTCAACTTTTGGTATAAATTCTTCTATCAATTATTATAATTTTTGTATATTTTTTGTAATTTTTTGGAAAAACATTTTCTTTAATTTTTTTTACACAATTTCAAGATTCATTGAAAAAAATATTTTACTAATAAAACTTATATCAAAAGTTACAAATATTAAAGAGTTTAGATATTTTTCATCTTTTAAGAAATAATTTCAATTTTTAATCTTTTTTAGGGATTAAATCTAAGAGATTTTATTTTATTAAGTTTAACTATCTCTATATTTGGGTATATATAAAGAAGTAATGGTTCCATGCTCCCTCTTCACCACTTGTTTTCAATGAATAACTTTTTCAAGTATATATTTTCTTTTTTGTTGATTTCTGGTAAGACTGATTCTCAAATTTTATTCAGTTATCATAAATATGTTCTTCTAGTGATTTAAAAAATATAATATCTATCAAAAAAATGTTAATTAAGAGAAAATGGTATGAAAAATATTATTATTTCCTGAATTGAGTGATTATTTTTTACAAGTGGGAGTCATTAAATATTTATAAATGTTATTTTGATATGCACTATCCTAAGATAGATAGAGATTTTTATACATATGTTGAGTTTAGAGAAAAGGATAGCATCAATAATAACTCCATTAATTTATGAGAAAATTTACACAATATAAACATCAAGCATGTATCTCATCTAATAGAAATTCCTTTATATAGTGAATCCAACCTTATAACTCATAAATTTCCAAACAAACTTATCAGTTTTGAAAAAACTCATGTCAAAACCACTTTGTTTGTTTCTTATGAAAAACTAAGAAAAGTTTTAAACTTATCTCTAGTCATAAGAATAATTTCATTATGGATTAAAAAATTTATTATTCCAAGAAAATGTGGAAGTTATACATTAAATTTATAGGAAATTTATTTATTTTATTTCATATAAAACATTATAAATTTCAACATCATGAATTCTATGCTCACCTGCATCCAGGTATTAAAACATAGACCTCTGAAGTTAAATATTCTTTTTTACTAGACTTTTATAAATAATGTTTTAGTAAAATTTATGAAGGAATGGAAGATAAAAAAAATTAGTTCTTATTAGAAAAAAAAAATTATATTACAAAATAAATAATCAAAATTATGAATCGTTTTTATCATCATAATTTGTAGAATCTTTTTGACCAAATAGAAAAAGTTTCATCTGTTTCTGAAAAAAAAACTTAAATAAAAACGTTTTGGAAAAGGGTGTGGCTGGTAAAAAATATCTACCAGTGCTAAGGAATAAAAATAATGATTTTTTGATGATTAATTTTAATGATTTCATAAAAAGAAATGATAAAAGGCATATGATAATCCATCATTCACATAATATAAAGCTAAGGATGTAGCTCTAAAGGAGAAAACTTATAAAAAACTTAGAGAAGACGAAAATAAAAATAGATAATAAAAAAAGAAAATAAAATAAAAGATATCTATAAATTTCATAAAGTGGATTGAATAATATCATCCTAAAGTTGAAGTTATAACAAAGGAAAAATCACCTCAATTTGATCAACCTCTTTCCATTCAACCAAAACAACATTTGTTTGTTCAATTGTAAAAACAAATGGAATAAGTTTTAGTTCAATCTCTATCCATTCAAAAGAAAATAGTCAAAGAGATTGTTATTGAAAATATTCAATATAAAAATGATCAAGATCAATTTGATAAAGTTATTGAAAAACTAGGAAAGGGTTATCCAATAAATAATGATGAACTTGCTAAGGAATTTAATAAATCTCTTGATGTAGAAGAAATTTTATCCTAAACTATAATTCCTTATCCTCTCAGGCTCAAAAAGATATTGGTCTTAGTGTTTTAGAAAAAATAATAATACTCGAAAGAATAAGATCAAAAATCTCAAACAAAATATTTAGAAAATTTTTGAACTGATGAAGAATTTGATTTCGTGTAAGTTTCTTAAAGTCACTCTAATGAAAGAAAAAAGGAATTTAGACTATCAAGACCAGCTGACTCATCCATTTTGGATGTTTCTTAAGATTCTACAAACTCAATCCCAACAACATGTGTTAATAGAATGGATATAAAAATAAATTACTTGAATAAAGTGACAGAAAATATTGAAAGAATAAGGAAAAATTTCCGTACATGTAGGCAAGGCACAAGTATATTCAAGGGAAATTGGATTTTCTATAAAACTAGAGTTCTATAAAGAAACACACAAAAAATTTTATTCAAAATGATGTTGTATTAAGGAATTAAAAGGTAAATAAAATTTTTAGTCAAGAAATATCAAAATTTTATCAAGTGGTTTAAGCACGCTAAAGGTGATATAATTTATTTTAGTGAAAAATTTGAAGGAATCTGAAAATAAATAAAACCAATTTACAAATTTTTTAGCTCTATAAAACTTGATGTTTTTGAAAGATCAAAATCAATTGATAATTTGAAGTTACTTACTATGCAGTAAGATGATTAAATCCCTAAGAAGAAAAAATATATTACTATGCATGGATAGAATATTTATGTTCTGGAATAAGATGTAGAGAAGTTAAAGAACTTTGTTGTTGAGTCTTGAAATAATCAAGAGGAATTTCAGTAGTAATAGAAAAATGTTAAGATGATGAAGGAAAATATCAAGAAGTTTTCTAGAAAATATTGATTTCTCTTTCAAAATCTTGAATGATTGTAATAACCAAACTCAACTTTTTAGGATATATGTTTTGGATGGTTATTTTTCATATGATTTTATGATGTATGTTCTTCTTTAAATTTTTTTTGGGATGAATGTATTTCTTATATTCCTTAGATAAAAATATTAATAATATTTTTGTATGAATGTTTCATATAAATTTTTTAATGTATAATTTTTTCCCTAACATTTTAGGTAACACTTTATTCCTCTTAAAAACCATTTTTAAAATCAAAATGGGGGATAAAGGGTAAACTTTTGGAGAAAAGATATCTCTAACCTTTTGGGGAGAAAAGGTAAAATCTTGATATAAAGGGTTCGAAAAAAAAAGATATAAAATTTTATACAAATGGCGAGATATTAAGTAAATATAATAGTCATGAATAGAAATTAAGAAAAAGGAAAATATAGGATTTTTTTAAAAAAAATATATGTAAGAAATGGGGAGTAATTATTTCTATTTTTTTTAAACTTTAAATCTTATTTTTCGAAATTTATGTTTGGTGATTTTAAAAAAGGGGGATATTATTGAGTTAAAATTATTATTTAAAAACTTTCTAACCTTACTTTTGAATATCACAAAAAACTTCTTTAAAAGTTCAGACTTTTCTAACATTTTTACTTTTAAAGTAAACAGTATGTTTTTCTAGTAAATTTTTTTTCTTGAAGGAGAGAATATTTTCCAACAGATAAAAATTTCCTAATGTTTTCCATATGAAGGATATCTAATGAAACTTCTTTACTAGATGAACGTGTAATTTTTACATCAAATCAATAGACCCAAATTTCACCATATAGGGGTTTATAAAGTCCTACAGATTAAGTATAAAAAAGTTACACATTATGCAGATATATATAATCTATTGGAAAAACTTTATTTCATAGAGGAAAACATGCTTTACGAATGAATAATCATTAAGCCTTTCAGATGAAGAACTTTAAAAATTCCACTATATGAACTTATATCATTCTACTGGATGGAATATATAACTATTTTATTGGTTATATACCATGATGAATATCAGAAAATTAATATGAGAGTAAAGGATGTCATCAAATATCATTTCAACTGCCTTAGAGATATGCACAATATGATCATTGGGAGAGATCTTATAAATTGAAGTTTCATTCAAGGAGGAAAAATCTTTTTCAACTATGATGATCTAAAGTTTATTTGAATTTTTTAGTATCATATTTTTATGAGTGAATTATTTATTGTAATATTTTAGAAAGTTTTTTTTTTAAGGTTTCAATTGTGAGAATTATTGTAAATTCCTTAAGATATTTTGTGTTTGTAATTCACTATTTCCTATCTGATATGATTGAGGGATTCCATTTTTAAAGAAGAAAAGGGTTATTTCTATCTTCTAATCAAAGATTCCTAAGTCTTATGGAAGCATAGGATTTTTCAAATATTTATAATTGAGGAATTATGTGGCTAGGAAT
This sequence comes from Viscum album, assembly GCA_963277665.1. Taxonomy (NCBI): domain Eukaryota; kingdom Viridiplantae; phylum Streptophyta; class Magnoliopsida; order Santalales; family Viscaceae; genus Viscum; species Viscum album. The sequence continues at coordinate 1,812,774,111 of OY728142.1, read as the reverse complement.
TCACACCTTTATGTTAAGTTTATTACTTTGTATATATTTAATATAGTTAAGACTTCTTCAATGCTTAAGGATTGAGTGTATATATCTTATAAAAAAAATTAATATTTTTCTCACATAATTTATATATGGTTTTTTATAACTAATTTTTACAAGTTCCTTATTCCACTATGAAATTTTATAATAAAATTTTTATATAGTTTATTATAAACTTTTATAAAATCTGAATATAAAGTATTTGGAATGTATTTTTCTCATAAACTTCCTTAAAGAGGTTGAAATTTGTAAGATTTTATTTTTTTAAACAAATCCCCCCCCCCTCTTGTAGGTAAAACACATACTATTTTGATATAAATAGATCAAGTAACCTATAAGAAAGTAGTTAGTGGAACAAATGTTTCCACGTTCTCTAAAGATATGAATTCTTAAATGGATTCTTTGTATGAGAACCAAGTATGGATTTTGGTATATCTTCTAGTGGATGTAAAGCCTATTGATTGTAAATTTTTATTCAATAATAAATTATACATGTATGGAAAATCATTACTTATAAAGAATGACTAGCTATAAAAGGATTCTAATATCGTCAAGAAATAGACTATAATGAAAAAATTTCATGATTTTATATGCTAAAATACATCAGAATTATACTTTTCATAGTGGTTTTCCATGATTATGATATTTGTAAAATGGATGAAAAAATAACCTTCCTTAATAGAAACCAAAAGGAAGATGTCTATATAAAAAAACTTGAAGGGTTTTTTACTGAAAAAGATGCTAAAAAGGTATAAAAATTGCATACATACATTTATGGATAGAATCAATCATCTAATTAATGAAGTGTTTGGTTTGATGAAGCCATAATGAAATTTGGTTTTATAGATAATGAATTCGATTCTTGTGTCTTTAGACAGTTTAATGGGAGTGTGATCATTTTCAAAAGAGTTTATGTTGATGACGTACTACTTATTAGAAATGAAATACCAATATTTTAAAGCCTTGTTAAACACATGCTTATCTATAATGGACTTAGGTGAAGTATACTATATTCTTGGGATCAAGATTCATCATGATAGACCAAGATTCTATTTGGACTAATTCAGAGTACAAGTTTTGACAAGATACTAAAGAGATTCAGTATGGAACAATCTAAGAGGGAATTATTTCTAGTGTAATGTGGAATTAATATTTCTAAGAAAATGTGTCCACATAAGCATGAGAAAATAAAAATAATGACTAGAAAATAAAAGGATATGTAGATGTAAGATTACAAGTAAATTAATACAATATAAAATCATAGTCAAGATATATATTCTATATTAATGGATATGATTTGAGATGGAAGAACTCAAAGAAATCCATGGAAAAAATTCTATAGAAGAGTTAATGTATATTTTAACTTATGAATTTGATAAAGAACCAATAGCTTGAATTGGTTCCTAGAAGTAATGACCCTATCACATATTATTTTGATAATATTATAGTGGTGTATCTTTCAAAGGAGTCATGGTAATATCAGCAGATGCATCACATACTTCTAAAGTATCATCTCTTCGAGTATTTTTCTCAAAGAGGAGAAATCACAGTTAGTAGAGTATCCATGAATGACAACATGGTGGACCCCTTAATAAAAGCCTCAACTTAGTAGAAACATGATCATCATGTGAGGTCAAGAAAACTAAAAGTCGTAGGTCATTGGATCTAGTTCAAGAGGGAGACTGTTAGAGTTACTATTCCAGAACCAATTTTTTGTACTTTGGATTAAATGTATATTATAATATTTGAAAATTAATAAAACATATTATTATAAATTGTTCATTATTCTACATGGCTTTAATTTAATAATATCCCAGATTATTTGTCGTAATGATAAGGTCATTAAAGTTATCTCATATGATGAAAGTCTTGAAATCTCATTTGATATTCTAAAATATAGTTCTTTGGTTGAATAACATTCTATAATGGGGCACATAGTATTATGACTGTCGAGTGAAATTACTCATAAGAAGATGATACTTATTCCTGTAAATTTTTCATTTGGAAACCTCTAATATGGGGGATTGTGAGAATAAACCAACATGTAAGAATTTTTCTTGTTTTTATGACATCATATATTCCTATATATGATCATATTTAATAGTCCTTTGACTTTAATATTATTATTAATGCATGTCTTGACACACACTTTTATGTATTTCATAAACCATGATGATACCGTTCATAGAGAATTTAGATACGTTGGGCGCATCATGATTGATGTGTTATTAATTAATAATTTCAGAAAGGATTTGTCACCTCTGTATTTATATAAGCTAATATCTCATCCCTTTGATTGAAAGGTAACCATCACATTAAATTCCATGTACATGGTGTAACAATGAGTTTATTTCAAATATTCAAAGAAATGTATATCAAGCATATAGGGTGATGACACATGTGTGAAACCTTATTGATGAGATATTGTGACAAAGGGATTATATTACAAAATGAGAATTACTATGTGGTTACTATCATTTTGACATTATATTTTTTATCTTGGGTACTTTGACCCATTGGTAGATTATAATCTTAAACTTTAGGTAACACTTCTTAATACCAAATAAAATAATTACATTTTTAATAACAAAATTAATTAATTAATAAAATAAAGTAAATAGATAAATAATAATTTAATTTTAAAATATAATAGATTTAGATAACTAATTAATAATAATATTAATTAATAGAATTATTATATATTAATTTTAGTTTTTTTATCTAATTATAAATTAAATAACTTAAATTAAATAATAATATTTTATCATCCTTAAATAATATTATAAGGTGATTAAAATAATAACTTTAATAATTAATAATTAATTTAAGTTTAAAATTAAAAGTAAATAATAATTATCAACTAAAAATATTTATTAATTAACTTTTTAATAAGTAATATAACTTTAAGTTAAAAATAATAATAATAATAATAACTATAATTTATTAATTAACTTTCTTCGTATTTTTAACTATTCATTTTTCGTTCTTTACTTTGTAGGTTCAAGCAGAGTCAAAAACACACCCAGGTTCTTCCAATGAATGTATTGGAAATAGTTACAAGGGAAAATCTAGAATGACATGATGTTCAGTAAAAAGTGTACGTGTGCAGAAGCACTGCTAAATTTAAACTATGTCGGTGGAAGGAAGTGATGACGATGTGGTAGATGAGCGCAGGTTTAAAAACAGAGCAGCAGTATGATGATGGGAGGAATTTTTCATAGGGATGATCATTGGACAACTTCACACATCGGAGTAGAGTAGATCTTTTGAGGAGATCCTGGAGAGTCATTTTCTTGGAGATCAAAGGAGCAGAGTAGGCAGCACCATAGTTCAAAGGGGAGTTCTCACTTTACTCTATATTTTCTCAATTTATGTTCTTGTAACCAAATGATTTCTTTTCTGAATATGAGCATGAAAGTTAACTAAATAAATTGAATTTGGGAAAATTTCTAGTTCTATCGGTTAATTCTTCTCTTCCTTATCACTTTCATTTTAATGAATCCAGAATTGATCGGCGAGATAAATTTTGAATTCATACAATTTATTTGTGCCACTTAATATCAATTTTTAATTAAATGATTGTTCGGTGAGAATGACCATGGATGAAATTTATAAAAGTTTTAATTAATAAAACTTTAGAACTTGTAGTGAGTTTATTCTATTGTCTTTTTCAAATATAAATTCTCACAGTTGAACATTCTTGGAGTGGCGAAATCCAAGATTGATCAACCTAAGTGATTTATCTCCTAGAGAAGGAAATATGTCATTCCTTTTTTAGTGTTATGTCACAATCAAAAATTAAGTGATTAGGAATTATTTCAAAACCAGTAGAATAGAGTTTTTCTCTAGGCTTTTCATTCTGATTGTTCATCTATCAGCATCTTATATCTTAGTTGCTTATTATTTTTAGGCTATTTCTTGTTTCAACGTAGTTAGATAAAAAAATACAAAAAAAATGTTGTGTCTCTTTACTGCCTTATAAAAACAAAAAACAAAAAAAAAATAAAAAGTAAAAAATTATATAAAAAAAAGAAATTTTACCCCGTTTTTGACAACGGTGGGGTGTTTTTAAGAAAAATAGAAACAAATTTTCCACTTTTACCTTCACTATGGGTTCGAACCTACTCTCCTCTATATAGTAGTTTATAGGAAAACATAAATTTTAAATTTTTGATCAACTTCAACAACAGTCATACCACTATAGTCGAATGATATCATTTAAGGGATACAAATGATACAGGCTATTAGTGGTAGAGACTCGTAGGACTTTGAGTCACCTTCTCATAATGTACACCCTTGGTAATATCTAGTGTAGGATATTATGATAATGATACTCGCTAGTAAAAAATCCAAATTTATGTGTCATTTGATGTTCCTATATGAGTACATGTGTATTGATCCTTAAAAATCAAGATTATTATTAATGAGTATTATGAGTCATGTACTTTGATATATTGATGAAAACTATGATGACATATGTTCACAATGAGGTAGGATACGTTGGGTGTGTCGCAGGTAATATTGCATTAATGAATAATACGAGAAAGGATTTGTCCCTTCTGATCTTTAATTAAAGTTGATATCTCATGCCCTTTGATGAAAATGATATATCCTAAATAAAACCATGGTCATGGTATTCTATAAGCAGGTTTAATTTTTGAAAATTCAAAGAAAAATTCATCAAGAATATAGGTTGATGACACCTATGTGCAACCTACTTGATTAGAGATATCATGATAAAGGGGTTATATTACATAGTAAGAATCTGTATGAGGTATTATTTCATTGTGAAATTAACTTCTTTCTCTATGGGTTCCTTAGCATGTTGTTAGATGTTAACCTTGGACTTTAGGCTACTTCACCTAATGCCATTGAGAAAGAGGCCTAGACGGTCACACACTAAGTGTATCTAGAATCTCAGTTAAATAATATATTATTATTTATTATTTAACAAGTTGAATAAATATTGTTCTCACACATGGTTTAATAATTATTCATGTGTTCTTGATCGCATGTATTTATTCACCAGTTATTCGAGAAAATATTTTGTGAGTAGAATATTTAATAAATATTTATTTTTTATTTAGTGAATATAATATTTATTTATTTATTGGAGAATAATGCAATGGTATTTATTTATTAAATAAATAGTCATTATTCAATGATCGATAAATATTATAGAGGAATGACGAACTGATTTATTTAGGTCTGGTGAGAAATAATATATACTGAATATTATTTGATTAAATAATATTTAATTTAATTCGTAAGTTAAGTGTGTGTCAATAAAATAATGATATCATTATTATTTTAGACATGGGGTTTTTTAAGGGATTAAGTAAATATTAAAGGGCACTTGTGAAAATATTTATTTCTAAACCCTAGAGGTATTTAAACTCAATTACATTATTTTTCAAGTGATCCAATTCATTTGTGTTGTGCACAATGATAGCTGGAGAGAATCCTCTCAAGCCCTAGATAGCTCCCTCTCCAAGAATGCTCTCAAGAATGGAGATCGATCTTCATCCCTCATCCACTCTCAAGTCTAGAGATATTAAGTATAATATTTTGAAAATGATTATCATGGTGATCAAAAGTGAATGACACAAGTGTTAGGATCTGTTACGCTAGCACCCAGAGATTCCTGCAAAAATATTTTTAGATTTGTGTAACATGCGTGAATCATCACTAGAGGGAATCTTCTCTTGATTCCTTCAATGAAATGATGGTACAACATAGATCTATTTTCATATCTATCAACAAAGAAATAATTCTCACAAGGTAATTATTTTAATTGTTTAAATTAATTATAAATAATATGTGATGATCAGGAGCTTGGTTTCGGCGTTCTATCCCTTTTCTATTTTCCTTGATTCAATTTGGTTGATCATGAAATTTATTGTTGTGTAAATCTTGGATTGATCATCGATCATGAAAAAAAAAACGTTGGTCACAACCAATCGCATGCTTTTGTTGTGCCTGGAACCTTCCCTTGTCAGATCCATTTATATCTTGAGTAGCATTGATGCTTTGTTATAGGTCACTCTTTGATTACATATATGGATCCAGAGATTCATATTTTGTATAAATGTTGTAAATGATCGTGGGGTCACATTTTGTGGTTGACTAAATTGAGATTTATTTTAACTTAGAGAGATTCTAAAAAAATCAATGCCCCATAAACCGCTTTATGCATAGCCACCCTTTAACAGTGCTAAAAAAAGCACTGATAAAGGATTCTTTTAAGAGCACTAAAAAATGCTGTTAAAAGTACCCCTTTATCAGTTCTTTTTTTATCACTAATAAAGGTGACCCATTTAACAATGATTTTTTAGTGTTGTTAAAGGAACACCCTTTATCAGTGTTTTTTTATTAGTACTAATAAAGGGGGGTCTTTATCAATGCTTTTTTAATAGCGCTGATAAAGGGTAAATTTCACAAAAAAATATAAATCATTATAAATAATATATTAACATAAAAATATATTTATATTGATATATGTATAATATATTTTATTAAATGTGATTTATATAAGACTAAATACACATTTACACTTAATATATAAGATATTTAGTGAAAATGGATTATAAAATAATTAAAAAAATAATATTAATTAATAATTTGCTAATTATTATTGAGTAATAGTCATTTAATAAAAATTTGAAGATAGAAAAGATCAAAATTTTGTAACATCCCGACCTGGGGTCTACTTAAACCGTGTCCCGGGTCGGTGGGTCGTATGGCCTTAAGCGTGCCTCCCCATACACTAGAGGCTACTGACTAGTAGCGAGGGTGTGAAAGTGGTACTATGGGGAAACTATACCCTCTTATCAGATTGGTATAGCAGATAAAACAAATAGATATAAATAGTAGCAGAATCGTATATGAACAAATTGAAAGATAAAGCATCAAAAGAATAAATAAACATGCGCAAAAGTGAAAATAACTAAACAGTTGATAATAATACAAAAGCCACAAAGTCGATTTCAATACATGATGCATGGCATGTTGATATACAAAAAGAGAATAGGGGAACAAGCATACAATCATGCTATGAAAAAAGTTCAAAATGAACAAAAAACTAATCCACTAACATCTCGAGTGAATGATCGTTCCTCTACTCCTAAGATTCATCTATAGGTAAGCATATTAACAACCTATAAAAGGGTGTTTTACCTTATCAATACCTTCAGATAGATAATATTCTCAGGTACCAAAGGCATCTCGAGTAGGGTGTGAGATAAAAATCTCAATAGGCCACCACCAATGGTGTTGACGCGTATTCCAAGATGTGCTTGTAACTAAACAGTGTGCATGAATAATGAATAAATAAATAGAACTGATTAAATAAATAATCGCCCACTCAGGTTCCTAAAGGACACCTAGTGAGTCTACCTGCTTCAGCTCATTATCAGGATAAGAGTATAAATAGTCAATTTATATATAGTAATAATATATATATATATATATATTAAATATTTCATTCACCTATATGAACCAAGTACAAGTATACATAAGTGTCCATATACGCAGAATACTAGTTGTTGGTTGGACCGGGGAGTAACTCAGACATCCATGACCAATCTAATGAGCCTATAAGCTCAAGAAATAGGGTACATTCTCTAAATACCAATAAGAGTGTGATAAATCATTCATGACACTTGGCATGGTGAGTGTTCCATCATGTCATCACTATAATAAAGGGATGTGGTGCGTAAAGTTCATCGTCCTAACAGTGTAAATGGTGTGAGATGTCATGCTCAACACCCAATGTAAGGGAGTGTGATACTTCCATACTCAAAAATATATTACCATAATATCATAGCCTTAACAAGGAATAATCACATTTAGTATAATATGATACATGAGGCACACACCTCTCATGCATCTCATTAGCTAGGTTCCATTATAAACAAGGCAATACATTTCATAAGGAGCATTTAGCAAAGCATAATAAAAGGTGTGTTCTTACCACCCTTTATAAACCACTTCATATAATAAATGTAATTCATACTGAGAATGGAATATGTCATTTATAATACATTCTACATTATTAATCCATTTCAAATGGTCAATTCATTTAAGGTAATTCATCGTCATGAATGAGAAATCTTATGTAATATGATCCATTTAATTCTTTTAACATGGAATTTCAATTTAATAATCTCAAGGGTGAGGTCACTTGTAAAGTTACCATGGTCAAAGAGTCAATATCCTACATGGGAAATTCCAAACATAGGTTGATCCAAATACCTAAGAGGTTCTTTGGGTCCTATAAGAATTCATATAACAATGAAAATTCCATTTTAAGACTAAGTTGAAAACTAAAAGGTGTTCCAGGAAATTTATTCAATTATACATAAGGGTGAATTTCACTTGGAACATCCAAGGGGTGTCTATAGATGAATTCAATGACTTCTAATTCACTAAATAAGGATACGAGATCATGTGTCAAAGTGTAAGGATCAATTTGATATGAAAGAACCTAATAAAAAGAGACGCTTAGAAAAAGTCGGTGTGCGACACAACATCATAGCTACAAGATGAAAAAACTCATAGGTAAAATTATTTGACCACCTACCTAAAGTTTTTAGATGACTCCTCACTTGATATCGTCCTTAGATTCAAAGCAGGTTGGAAGATATTGGAGAAACGGTCCAACACCCTAAAAACAGGGAAAATGAGCTCATACCTAAATATCAAGATAGATCCAAAGATAAATTTGATTCAATGATAAGAGTAAGGAAGAGAATTCCTTAATTTATCCAACGCTTCCTTCGGATCTTAATTTAGATGTCGGATGAGAGAGATATATGCAATCCTAGGTTGAGGGAGATGACAACCCATGGGAGGAAGAAGAGGCGCTACACACTGGAAAGGGAGAAAGGAGAAAGGAAAATAGGTTAGGGATTTCATTGAGGTAAAACTTGTAATTTCACCTCAAAAATAAGGGGTGCACTATTTAGGCACACAGTTTTTAAATCATGCGCAAATTGTGCACAAATAATTGTTATAAGGGTAACACCACATGATTAGGCACATGGTTAGACAAACCATGTGAAAAACGTGAAAAGAACTTTGTCCCAAATTTCAACTGCCCCACACGGCCATGTACCTCAGGTCACATGGTTTTAGAAAAATTATGTGGCCTATAGGTGTCATTTTCTACAACCACACAGTTTTAGACAAACTGTGTAGGCTAGGCATCATGGTTTCTCCAAACTGTGTGGCCTAGTCGTTTGCCCATTTTTTCAAAACTCTGGGCACCGAACAAGCCCCAGACAATCCTAGGACCTTTCTTAGTCCATACTGAATGTTTGTCATGATTAATAAATGGATTCAAATTGAAAAACAATGATTTGTACCTTCGTGAAAAGATGAGTCATTATAAACTCCCCGCCATAAAGAAACTCTTCCCCAAGTTGACCTTCTAAAGTTAAATAGTTATTGTCAACAAATATTTCTTACCACTGAGATCATATATCAGCTTCTCTTTCCCAGGTCTCATCTTGTACTCATTTGTGATGCCATAGCACCTGTACCAAAGGAACCGACCTGCCTTAGAGTGTCTTCACACTCTGATTAACAATACAAATAGGATACTCCTCAAAGGAAGAATCTACATCCAATTCAACCTCATTAAGTTAAAATACATGTTATGGGTCTTGATAGTATCAATGAATATGAGATACATGAAAGACATCATACATGGACCGGTATCTCTAAGAAAGTGTCAACTGGTAATCCATTGGTATGATATATTTCACAACCTCAAAGGGTCCAAAGAAACTTGGTGAGAGATTACCCTACTTCTGAATACATATATTCCCCAACCTGGGTGAGACTCCCAAGAAAACTTGGTCTCTGACCTTGAACTCAAGAGGTCATCAGCGTCTGTTGGCATACGACTATTGTTTGTACTAAGTTTTTGACATGTATTTTCTGATCAATTAGACCTACTATGTAGTCTCCTGCATGATGTGGTCCAAGAATAGTTACCTCCCCTTCCTCTATCCAGAACAGAGGTGAGTGGCAAGGCCTGCCATATAAGGATTCATATGGAGCCATCTTGATGATATCCTAAAATCTATTATTGTAAGTGAACTCAATGAGGGGAATGTGTTTCTCCCAAGAAGCCCCAAATTCAAGGAATCATGCAAAGAGCATGTCCTATAACACCTAGATCATATTATCCATATTGCCATTGGTTTTTGGGTGATAGGTCATGCTCAGAAGCACTTGTGTACCCAAGGCCTTCTACAACCCCTTCTAAAACCATGATGTGAAATGAGAATCTCTGTAAGAAACAATATAATTAGGGTCTCCATGAAGACGTATAACCTCGGTGATGTAAAACCTTACTAGATCATCTACCTATAAGGTCTCTCACACTGATAAGAAGTGTGTGACCTTAGTCAAATGATCAATAATAACCCACATTGTATCTTTTCCACGAAGTGATGTGGGTATACCATTCACAAAATCCATTAAAACATTATCTCATTTCCAATTAGGAATGGTGATAGAACAAATATTTTCAATTAAATTTACATGGAATTTCATTTTTTTAAAGCCAAAAAAATTGTTACTCTATGATGAATTGCTTTATTTTTATGATATTGGTGTTATTTTGAGCTAAATAGTAAAAATGCTCATTTCATATTTTTAACTGTTTTAAATTATTTTTGTAGTTTGGTCATAACATCTTCTAAACTAATCCAAATTGAAAAATTATTTCTTTTCCAAATTCTTCACATCCAGGGATTCATTTACTATTTTTGGACCAAAAGTTGGATCGACCATATGGAAGCTCAAAAAAAGCTCACAAGTTGTCTCAAGAAAATTGTTTACAGTTCTGCCGATTTTTTATGTGAGATCCATAACTCATTATTTTTGGGACCAATTTCAGTGGATGCATGAGGAAGTAGTTGGGTAACATATTTAATGAAGTAAAGGACACGGTAATTTTCCGTTTTAAGGGTCATTAAATCATCCTAATCCGGTGGTTTGCGATTTGGTGACTCTGACTGGACAGAATAAATTGTGAGAGTAAAACAGGAATAACTCTCAGAATACTTGTCCAAATATGCTGAGATTTTGAAGAGAAACGCCCAAGGGAATTATAAACAACATTAAAGAAGGGTGAAACGCGTGAATATGTCATTTAATGAGTATAAAATGCATCAACATCTGGGAGAATAATTAAATATATAAAAGGAGAAGAGGTCCCCACTCTCAAAACATCTCATTCTCCATTCCATTCCTTCAAGGCACCAAGGTGGAGATCTCCACTGAGGGAGGTAGGCCGCAAATCTTCCACATTTATTTTTAATTTATTTATTTTCTTTATTTATTTATTTTTTTGTAATGCCTTCTTCTTCCCCTTTCAACTCTATTACCCTTCACCTGGAGGGGTAAAACCTTTGAGTGATCGGGGAAGGGGGAGTTTCACTTTTGTAATGTCAGAGTTTTGTACTTAAATATAAAATCCTCTTTTTCTTTTGAATGACTTATATTATAACTATTTCCCAATTATCTTAATGTGATCGTGTTTTGAGTTTGGTTTATTCATTGTTAATAGCTTTGGTTAAAGACTTTTAATCTCCCTCTGCCTAGTGCAATTTGTCTCGATCGAGCAGATTGTGTTAGGTGGTGAGTGTCTAGCGATCTTTGGAATGTGTGTGAAACTATTAAACTTTTTCTATAGTTCTAAGGAGAAAAAATTCTTGATCAGGACTTACCTTAGTTGTTTAGGGATTGTTTATGAATTTCCACGCACATAGGAGTGAGTCTCATTTGTTTCTTTAACCAAGGGTGATTAATAACTTGATCGAGGAGTCTTTCATTTGTTATTCGAAATGAAGAGAGGTAATATGATCTTTATTACTATGATGACATTGAAAAAGTGAATCCTACCCTGAACCCATCACTCTCTTCATCCATTAGTGTTCAACCTTTCTTTTTATTGCTTTCATTATTTTTCAACCCAAACAATTTCAAAAACAATCTTTTCTTCTTTCTTAAATTTAAGTGACATACATAATTGTTGTACACTCCTCTCTAGAGACAACTTAGGTTAACCACTCTACTATATTTTAACTTAGGTATTATTTGTTTTTGTCACACCTTATGATAGGCACGTTTCAAAACTTGGCACCGTTGTTGGGGAGGTTGTGCCAACAATCCATTTTTAAATAATTGTCTCTTTTCAAATTAAAAAAAAACATAAAAAAAATCTTTTTCCATGATGTTCTAAAATGATTTTTTCTTTAATTCATGGAACAATTATCCACGAGTGAAAGAATAAATTATTGAATCACCTTGGTCCATAGAGGATAATGTTTCTCTCTTTTCTAAACAGATCAGGGGAGCTCGAATCCAAATCAACAAGGAGGATGAATTCAAGGATCTCATTAAAGACCTTAAAGAAAACCTTGAATACTCAGTATTGAAGGGATTGGACATAGAATTAGTTAAACTCTAGGAGTATTTTCCATAATTTTTTCATGAAATGTTCAAGTTGAAACAAGAAGAAAAAACTCAAACAAAAGATCAGTTGCAAGGAATTTGGGAAGAAATACAGGACCTAGAGAGAAAAATGGAATGGATAATTGAATATGTTCACACATCCTAAGAGAAACCCGAACCTAAACTTGAGCCATTAATGGAAGTGGATTCCCCTCTTATACTTGATGTTAAAGAACCTAGGGAGACCATGATGCAATTAAATGAAGATCCATTTGGATCTTCTCAACCAATGCTAAAGAAGATTGCTGAAGAAGATGTGTCTTATGAAGTAGGTACGAGAGATCAACAATATATGGATGAGTTCTGGAAGGAGTGTGAGGAACTACTTGATCCCCCAGTTCCTTATAATGTAGAATATCCATCATCATTGAAGGAATACACACCCAACATGGTTGAATTTGAAGAGAATATTGAGGTGTTTGACTGCCTACCTCAAGATAGTGAAATTCAACTCCAAGAGGAATTTCCCACTAAAGAAGAAACTGAATCTGAGAAAACTCAGGGAGGTGATATTTTCATGAACTCATTGTCTTCTAATTTTATTGAAACTGAATTGAGTATCACCTCCCCTTGCTTGAAATTTTCATATTTGGACAACTCATGTATTTCCTTGGTGGATGAAGAAGAAAAAGATGATGCACCCGATGAAGAACATATGGGGCTCCTCGAACATGTTTATTGTTTATTGGAGGGAGTTCAAGAGGGAATCCAAGTGGATTTTCCTTAGGAAAAAATAGATTCAATATGATTACTTTGAAAGGGAGGAATTTTATATTGACACTTCATGCTTTAACTTTGTTCAAATAGAATTATGCTCTAACATTCCCTTTGATTTTTCCAATGATGCAGCATACCTTCAACAACCACTGGAGAATAAAGGAGAGACTGTGAAATTAGAAACCATGAAAGATGAGGACTCATTCTTTGTCCTACCCCCACCAAGAAATTGTATCTTATTGTACTAGGGGTGAATTTGTTGTACTATACCCATGGTGTCCTCAATGAAAAGGATGAAGCACATGATGTGAAGAAGAAGTTTTGTTGGTTCATCACAAAGAAACTCAACCCACCATCAGATTGGGGATAACCAACTAGAACTGCCCATCTGGAGGCAGTCAAAACCCAGGGCCCACTTGGGGGATTAAACCAAGATCTATCCTTCTTTTCTCATCCTATTTCTATTTTCATTTTTTTAATAAATGTCTTAGGTTTTCTTTTGTTCTTTTTTGTAGGTTTTTAGCATGCAACACTTAGGAGCTTAACTCAATATTGCACTTTCAATAAGTCAGGTTGTACCTCTCCTTTACACTTGCTTGCTGTTGTGATTCATTTTAAAATTGGATTACATGTTAAATCCACTTGAATGCATTGAGTACACTGCATCATTTAAGTGTGGGGGAGGGAACCTTTTTAGTTTAGTATTTTCATTTGTTGTGTATTTTTAAAAAAAAATCGTGTTTTCATATTTTTTGGTGTTTATTTTTCAATTTTTGGTGTGTTTTTTAAACTTTTGAGATGAAATGATTATCATTACCATTTTTGAAACCCATTTCAATGAGAAAACCAATATATTCCATGAAACTGAGCTTAAATGAATGCTGAAATGACTTTGTTTCAAGTTCAAATATTTTGGAATTTCATGAAAAGTACACTGATTTTTGAAACCCATTCCATATTTCACTGTCTATATCATTGAAATTACTTTCTTGTGAGGCTTCTGAACCATTTTTTCATATTATTTTCATTCACCTCATTTCTTGAGAGAACCAAACCATGCTTTATTTAACCAGAATTTGATTTATTCCTTTCAAAACTTGAGGGTTTGGGGTACATGTGTTTTAAAAGATTGAGGCATTTATTTGGTTTTAATCCCCCTTTTCAAAATAATCCTTTTCATTATGGACTACTTTATATATTAATCATTATATCCCCTAGTAGCCATGAATATTCTGTTAGGTTAGCCACATTACAAGCCAATTTTTCCTATCCAACCTACTTTTGAAGTGAAATTGCATGATCTAGTTGAACTTAAGTGTGGGGGAAGATGTCATGTGGTGTACTAACTCATTTGGCAATACTTTTGGTGGAATATAAAATGTTGAAGAGATTATTTTTCTACTGAATATTTCATTTTGCTAAAAGTTGTGCATTTTATGGAGCTTTCATGATAAGAGAAGTTGTGCCTTTCTGGAGCTTCCGATGTAAAAAGAAAGTCGTGCATATCTGGAACTTTCAAAAAAAATCATGTTTGAAAAGATTGAAATTTTTGCTGCTGAAATCCTGAGCTGATTGAATGATGATGGAGCCTATTTTCTACAAAGGGGAAGATAATGAGACCATATTTGAGTGAAAATTAGAATCTTGCAATTTTGCTTCAAAAAGAGTCAAGCCCTCCTTTTTCGGTCTCAGATTTTTTTTTAAACATCTAAATACTACCAACCAAAAGCCATAGAACAACCCTAAAAAGTCCTCATGAGAAACACATGTACTTGTCTCACATCGGGTGGAGAAGTATTAATTTATCAAGCCCGTGGTGACTCTTGTGTGAGTTTGGATGAGAAAAACCTTGTTGATCATTTACATTTGTGAGATGAGAGAAAATTCATGTGAGGTGGGTGTTTTGTGTGCATGGGATAAAAATGAAGTGGAAATATATTAAATAATCTAAAATGGATAACTTGAAATAATTTTTTTTGATGAGGCGTGATATCTTTTTGTTTCTTGATATGGATTTGGTAGATCTCATTGGTATGTGTTTTGGATTTTATTTGATTTGATGTTTACTTGTCCAGGAGTCCAAGTGCTAAGTGTGGGGGAATTGATAGAGAAAATATTTTCAATTAAATTTACATGTAATTTCATTGTTTTAAACCCAAAAAATTGTTACTCTATGATGAATTACTTCATTTTTATGATATTGGTGTTATTTTTGTGCTAAACAGTAAAAATGCTCATTTCATATTTTTAACTGTTTTAAATTATTTCTGTAGTTTGTCCATAACATCTCCTACACTAATCCAAATAGTAAAAATATTTATTTTCCAGATTCTAAACATTCAGGGCTTCATTTACTATTTTTTAACTAAAAGCTAAATCGACCATATGGAAGCTCAAAAGAAGCTCACAAGTTGTCTCAAGAAAAATGTTTACAGTTCTTCCGGTTTTTTATGTGAGGTCCATAACTCATTATTTGTGAGACCAATTGTTGTGGAATTATGTGGATGCACGTGGAAGGAGTTGGGAACATCTTTCATGAATGAAAGGCCTCAGTAATTATCCATTTTAAGGGTCATTAAAGCATCCTAATCCGGTGGTTTTTGATTTGGCGAGTCTGACTAGACAGAATAAATTGTGAGAGTAGAACGGGCATAACTCTCGGAATATTTGTCCAAATATGCTGATATTTTGAGGAGAAACTGCCAAGGGAATTATAAACAACATTCAAGAAGTGTGAAATGCGTGAATATGTCATTTAATGAGTATATAATGTGTCAACGTCCGGAGGAAGAATTCTAGCTATAAAAGGAGAAGAGGTCCCCCTCTCAAAACATCTCATTCTCCATTTCATTCCTTCAAGGCACCAAGGAGGAGATCTCCACCAAGGGAGGTCAACCGAAACTCTTCCACATTTATTTTTAATTTATTTATTTTCTTTATTTTTGTTTTGTAATGCCTTCTTCTTCCCCTTTCAACTCTATTACCCTTCACGCGGAGGGGTAAAACCTTTGAGTGATCGGGGAAGGGAGAGTTTCACTTTTGTAATGTCGGAGTTTTGTGCTTAAATATAAAATCCTCTTTTTCTTTTGAATTACTTCTATTATCACTATTTCTCAATTATCTTAATGCGATCATGTTTTGATTTTGGTGTATTCATTGTTAATAGCTTTGGTTAAAGACTTTTAATCTCCCTCCACCTAGTGCAATTTGTCTCGATCAAGCATATTGTGTTAGGTGGTGAGTGTATAGAGATCGTTGGCACATGTGTGAAACTATTAAACTTTTTCTAGAGTTCTAAGGAGCAACAATTACTGATCGGGACTTTCCTTAGTTGTTTAGGGATTGTTTATGAACTTCCACGCACATAGAAGTGAGTCTCATTTGTTTCTTTAACCAAGGGTGATTAATAACTCAATCGAGGAGTCTTTCATTTGTTATTCAAAAGGAAGAGAGGGAATATGATCTTTATTACTATGATGACATTGTAAAAGTGAATCCTACCCTGACCCCATCACTCTCTTCATCCATTAGTGTTCAACCTTTCTTTTTATTACTTGCTTTATTTTTCTACCCAAAAAATTTCAAAAACAACCTTTTCTTCTTTCTTAAATTTATGTGACAAACATAATTGTTGTGCACTACTCTCTGAAGAAAACTTAGTTTAACCACTCTACTACATTTTAACTTAGGTATTATTTGTTTTTGTCACACCCCACGACAGGCACGTGTCAAATGGACAACGGCTGTAAAATCCCTGTCAGACGCAGGTTTTCTGCCTTCACCTAATGATGGGTGGAACATCAAGTGATGAATCCAGCAGTCTCATGTTTCATACTAGTCCACCAATACTTTCATAGTAGATCTCGATACATTTTGGCAACCCCAGGGTGAACCTCCCATGCTAAGGCATGAAATTCCCACATTAGCTCCTCTATGAGGTCTGATGGGACCCATACACGCCTATGGAATAGTAAGGTATCATCCCTATCCACAGTAAAACCTGAAGACGTATCATTATCTAAAATGATTTCCCTTAGGATAAGGCCTTCGAGATCATATAATTTTCTCATTATTACCCATTCCAGAAGAGTAGAAACCACTTTTAAGGCTGAGAGGATAGTGTGACCATGGTTCTGCTAAACCTTAAAGTGCATCTTTGAGAATGAGGCCATAAGATTCCATTGATCACTAGACTCTTGAACCTCCTATTTTTAAGTCTTTCGAATCAGATCATTAGCCACAAAATTACCCTTACCAGGCATGTAGGAAATCTCGAAATCAAACAACTGTAGGTACTCAACCAACCTACACCGCTTGAGATTCAGATCCCACTATGTAAAGATTTACTTGAGGCTTTAGTGATCGGTGAACACCACAAAACGCTCTCCAAGTAGATAATGTCTCCAACAGCATAGGGCGTGCACAATAGTAGTGAGATCGAGGTCATGCATCGGGTAATTCCACTCATGATACCTCAACTGACGAGACTCGTATGTGACGACTCATTCATCTTGCATCATAAAAGATCCAAGTCGGATACCAAATGTGTCATAGTACATGGTATAGCTCCTACCTGGCTCCAGAAGAATCAGTATCGATGTTGAAATCAAATGACCCTTCAACTCCTAAAAGGATACTTCACACGCTTCTAGCCATAAAAATTTCACGCCTTTCTTTGTCAAGCCCATAAGCGGTGCTGCAAGGTATGAGAAATTCTAGATGGAGCATCTATAATATGTGACTATCCCCAAGAAACTTTGGATGTCAAAGAAATTCTTGGGTTTCTCCCAAGAAATTATATCTCTAACTTTCTATGGGTCTACTAAAACTCCTAACTTTGAGATGATGTGACCCAAGAAGTGTACTTTTTTTATCCAGAAGTGGAATATACTGATCTTAACACAGATTTGATTCTCTCTCAGTGTATTCAGCATGATCTCAAGATGGGTTGTATGGTCGTGTCTGGAGTTTGAATACACCAAGATATATCATTAAAGACTACCAAAAATGAATCCAGATATGGGTGGAAAATCCAATTCATAAGAGCCATAAAAACTGTAGGTGTGTTCGTGAGACTGAACGACATGACTATGTACTCGTATGAACCATATTTGCTCCTGAAAGTTTTGTGAGGTATGTTTGAAGTACTGAAACACACCTAATGATAGTATGACCTCAAATCTATCTTTGAAAATAGTTTTTATCCTCAAATCTGATCAAAGAGGTCATCTATTTTAGGCATTGGATACTGATTTTTTATTATGATTTGGTTCAATCTATGGTGAGCCACGTAGAGCCTAAAGGTACCATCTTCCTTTTTGGAAAAAAAATAACTAGTGAACCCCAAGGAGAAGTTTTGGGGTGTATAAATCCTTTATCCACTAAATTATCCAACTATTTCTTGAGTTCCATAAGCTCCTTAAGTGTCATCCTATAAGGAGGAATAGTCGCTAGTGCTTCTCCTAGAACTAGATTAATAGTAAATTCTACCTCTCGCACTGGAGGTAAATCAGAGAAGTCGTCATGAAAGACGTCCTTGAAATAATCCACCACATGAGGAAAAACAGTGAGTTGTAACCCCTAATCATCTAAGAAAAGACCGGTGATCTGAGCTGTCACATTGCTTAGCCTCTGCTGCTCGGGTCCCATTCATGTCGCACTGACATCCCATTCTCCCTTATGCATGTGCCTAACACCCTTTGGTGATGTAAATGTCACCCTTAAACAATAGAAGTCTATATGGGCTTGATAGGGAACTAACCAGTCTATCCCGATGATTAATTTAAAGCATTTCATGTCGAGAATGAAAAGATTTCACATGAAAAGGTAACTTCCTATCTCGAGAGGACAATTCTTACAACGACGAATGCCCTCAGAATGGATACCTAATGGGGTGTCTAGCGTCATAACGCCATAAAAGTGTTCAATCTTGAGGCCCTGACTTCCAATAATAGTCTCATATATAAAAGAGTGATACATGCTTGTGTCAAATAAAGCAGACATTAAAGTGGAGGCTACTAGAATAGTACCTCATATAGTAGAAGGTCAGATGCTCTGCTCCTCCAATGTAGGTTGGGCTGCATGTAATTGGCTTGTACCATGACCCCGATTCACTGTCTGACTGCCCTAAGTATCCGCATTGTCTGAATATTCTAGAGGGAACCTATCTGGACCAGTGGTTTTATGGCACTAACATCACTGCGGCGGAAAGAATGGCTAGAGCGATTATTCTGAATGCAGCTTGCTAGTGTATCTGGCAGGCCAGAAACAAGGCCAGGTATAAAGAAATTTTCAACTCTGGAAGATCTGTCATTATTAGAATAAAATCTTTTCTCGTGGATGTGGTTAGTGTGGTATTAGGAACTGGTGTGAGGTGCCTTATTTGTGGTGTTTGCAGAGAAATACATCACTGAATACTTATAGTAATCAAGGAGATAGTGGACAGTTGGTGCGGTGGCAACCCCTAGTTTCTGGATTCAAGCTAAATGTTGATGGTTCGTGTAAGGAAGGGCACATCTGTGGGGGAGGATTTGTTTGGGATCACAGGGGAAACATCCTTCTTGATTTCTCTGCATATTATGTCCTAGGAACATCAATTCAGGCAGAAGCTAAAGCGATGCTTACAGGCCTGCAATTATGTGAGCAGGAGAATATAATTCTTTCTCGGGTTGAGACTGATTCCAAGATCATATGCGACTCCATGCAAGATAAAGGTACCACTCCATGGTCAATCGTCTATGCCATTAAAAGATGAAAACGTATTCTTAATAATAATACTAAGGTAACCCATACATGGCGGGAGGGAAATAGGGTAGTTAACCACCTTGCATCTTTGGTTGTGGTGGATCATGGTATTAGTGTCACTTGCTTTCCCAGCTGCCTCCTTTTGAAACCTGAAGGGGTGAACTTGATTAGAGGTGACGCTCTTGGCCTCCATTACTTTAGATCGCCCTAGGTCTTGTGTCTTTTGCACCAATCCTTGTATAATGGTATTCTTTTCTAATTTATATAAAAATTTACCTTTGATGATGATGACTGCCCTAAGTAAGCCCGCTCTGCTAGCACTGAGAATCATAAGCCTGACTACCTATGCCTCAACCGCCACCTCGGCCCGATCGGTCAGTGGTATTCCAACTGCATGCCTGACATGATCCTATGGGTCCCGCTCCTGACTGAGGAGTAGATGCAGATCTCTGCTTACTAGGTGCTGAAGGGAAATTCCTGCAGAAGCACTAGATGTGCCCCATCCTACTAAAGCCTCTGCACTCGACTGGATCCCATAAACACTGAGGTTTTGTATGTCCTGGATTCCCACACTGGTGACATATCATAAAGTTTTCAGCATGAGGATCCTGACTGTTTCTACCTCCATGAGTAGGCTCAAAATGTCTCTTTCTCTCAAAAGAAGAACCACTGGTAGATTTAGGTGTCAAATCGCCCTGACTCGCACCATTAGATTCCCTCAAGTTTCTCTCTTTATTAAGGGTATGGTTGACGATTTCAGAAATGATAGTCAACCTGAACACATTGACTTGTGACCGGATGGTGTATACCAGCACATCCTCGAATCGCCTAGCAGTCATAAGATCATCACTCACTAGAGTATAAGCGAACCGCTGTAGAATGAGTAGAGAATTCCCTGACATAAATGCTCCCCTACTGCAAGTTTGTGAATTATCTGGTTATGTCAGCCCTCAGAGTCTGGGGAAAGAAGTAGTCATAGAATATGATCTAAAAATTAACCCAGACCATATCACAATGTCGATCTGCTTAGGTGATAACATCCCACCATCGCTTGGCCGAATCGCTCATCATATAGGTCGCTAGCTTAACCCTCCACTCTGTAGGTGTCTCTAGATGCTCGAATATAGATAAGATAACCTCTAGCCAAGACTATGCAATGTGAGGCCCGCCATTCCCTGAAAAGGTGGGAGGATGCTGTTGTTGGAGCACCCGGTTCAAATCTGCCATGCTCAGGGTAGGTCGAACAATCCATTACATAGACTACAACATACATAAGAACCCTTCTCGAAACTAGGCGCCAGTTCCCATATCAGGAACTGGAAGAGGAGCCACGGGTGGCTCTATAGGAGGAATCACTGGCGGCTCACGGCCTGTGACCTCAGGTACATGGTCATCACCGCCTTCAGGGCGTGGGACCAGAGGATGTCGTGGCGGTATAATGCTATAATGCCAAAAGAACGCCTCGGAATAGTTTTAAGCAAGTGTAATGTTTGCAAATAAGAAACTTGGACAGGTGTAAATCCTTCCTATAAAAACAATCACGCCTCTCTGCCTGCTCGACAAGTGAGATCTAGATGATAGAAAGAGACCACAATAGGCCATCGAAACATAAAAGACCCCACTACCCGCTACTAAGGCCCAGCTCGGGTCCAAGTCTCTATGTTAGATCTATATAAGATGGTCATTTCAATTTGGGAATCATATTCATTTTAAAATTGTTCTTGTTCAAGTATTCAAATCATTTTGAATGGTTGAATTAGGTGGATTGAAATTTTCCAATCTATAAGGGTTCATACTTCTTATGAACCAAAATATGTCATCCAATTAACTCATACCATAACACATTCCATCTCATGTGACCAATGGTCTATGACTCAACATGCCATAATTGTCTGCTTGAGGTGTCTGCTTTAACCTATCTAGGAAAACGCTGTTAGGTTAACGCAGGCACTTTAAGTATCAATTATGTTTGCCAATTCCTGTAAGAAGTTTCAGCACAATTCAGTACATATCAACGCACTAAAATATGCAACAGGTAAATGCATGCTAAAAATAAATGTGACATGGAAAATGCATGGTATATTTCTCTTAGTGTGCTTAATTATGATGCATGATCTAATGCAAAGCCCTCATTTCATCAGACCATAATAGGAAATCACGTTTCAGTAACATCAATAACAATAACACCATAACTCAAGTGTGTCACCCAACAGTGAAGTCGTATCAACCGTAACAGATGAAATAAATAGTAACAAATTCTCATCCGAGGCAATTTGGGTTTCCCCTGTACATGAGTTAGCTACTTCCAGGAACAGGATCAATTCCAAATCTCTTTAACTCAGTCTGTTGTCTAATACCCAAACAGTAAGATAAAGGAAGATTTTACCTCTGATGCCACTTTGTAAAAGCCATTCCATATAATCCATTTCACTTAAACCATTTTAATTCATTTAAAAAAAGGGCAACCATCATGAATAGGCCATCCTTTATAAAACCAACTCGGTCAATTTACTAAAGCATATCAGTTTTGTTTATAAGGCTCAATGGGTCTTTTAAAAGGGTGTCAAGTCAATTGAGGGAATTTCTTACTTGGGCAATTCCAAGTCTTGGTTGGCCAAACACATGGGAGTCACCCTTGGTTCAATCAAACATTCATATTAAAAGGGAAATTCAATTTAAAAGCTTAATTGAACACTTAGGAGGCGAATCGGGCATATACACAAATAACCAAAGGGGGCAATTCGATTTGGCACACCCAAGGGGTGTCCATAAAAGGTGTAACCATCCTCTAAATTACTAAACAAGGATCATTAGGTGTATATCAAGGTGCGATGATCAATTTGGTATGAAGGAACCAAATAAAAGGGGACACTCTGCAAAAGTTGGTGTGTAGTACAACGACATAGCTACGGAGAGATGAAACTCAATGGAAAAATGATGTGACCACCTACCTCAAGGTCATAGACGACTCCTCGCTCGATATCAGCCTCAGATTCGAAGCAGATTGGAAGAGATATGAGAAACGGTCTAACACCCGGAAAATAGGGAAAATGAACTTGCACCAAAATAGCGTGATAGATCCAAAGATAAACTTGATTTGAAGGCAAGAGGAAGGAAGAGCATACCTTAATATATCCAACGCTTCCTTTGGATCTTGATTCGAATGTTAGACGAGAGAGATATATGAGATCCTAGGTTGAGGGAGAAGACAACCCATGAGAGGAAGAATATGTGTTGCAAGCTGGAAAGGGAGAAAGGAGAAAGGAAAATAGGTTAAGGATTTCATTAAGGGCAAACTTGTAATTTCACCTCAAAAATAAGGTGTGTGCGGTTTGCAAACCGTGCACAAGTCATTGTTAGGCGCATGGTTTGTCTAACCGTGTGCAAACCGTGCAAAAGTGTTTTTGTCCCAAATGTCAGTAGCCCCACACGACCATGTGACTCAAGTCGCACTATTTCAGACAAACTGTGCGGCTTATAGGTGCCAATGTTTGCAACAGCATGGTTTCAGACAAACCGTGCGACTCAGTCTTTTACCCATTTTTTCGGAACTCCAGACTTCGAACAAGCCCAAGGTGCTCTTGGGACCTTCCTTAGGTCGTAATGAACGTTTACTGTGATTAAGCAAAGGATTCAAATTGAAAAACAATGATTCGCACTTTCATGAAAAGACGGATCATTACAAAATTAATAAACACTCTAAAATAAATTGAAAACCTGACTCGAATTTCAAACAACCATGACTTTTGATTCAAGTGTCTGTTTGGGCTCTACCACATATCAAATTGAATCATGCGACCAACTATACGCACTATGGATAAGGGGAAACCTCATGTCATGTTTTCTGAGGCAAAAAAAAACCAAAAGATCTTCAAAACTGAGTTTTTAGTCGGTGTATCCCAATTTTTTAACATTCAATAGATTTTCAGTCTCATTTAAAGGGGTTTTTTTTGCCCATTTTCAGTAGGGACTGAATTTATTCTCAAGGCTTACATTCATATTGATATTATGGTTTTAAAATTTTATCGTTTTTCATAATGTAGTTTTATTTATAATCAAATATATAAAAATATATACATATTTTGTATATATTCACACATAAAAATTTAATTTTATAAATATATATGTAAACATATTAACATGTAAAGTATATTTCTAAATATATAAACCCTATCTAAATAAAAAATAATATCAATTTTATTTAAAATAAAAATGTATGAATATTTATATACATATACAGTTATTGTATATATATTGTTTTTATATATATAAATATATTTGTGTGTGTATTGACAAACAAATATATATTTATCTATATATTCTAATATATGTATATAAATATTAATATATAATATATGCAAATAAATATAAATATGTATAATTATATTTATAGATTCACACACGTATATAAATATATATATATATATATTTGTGTGTGTGTGTGTATGTATTTATGAACACACACACAAAACATATTTTATATGTGTATTTAAATATATATGTGTGTGTGGATAAAAAAATGTAATGAAATATATGTAAATATATAGATATATCATAAAATACAAAAGAAAACAATATAGGATAGTGAAAAGGGCACAGGGATGTGAGAGGGAGCTCTCAGGTTCGAAACCCAGCAAAGGCAGGAACGCGCGCAGGCGAAGCGCTATAAAATCGGTCTTTTATCAGTGTTAAAAAAAACACTGATAAAAGGGACCCCCTTTTAATAGCGTTGAGGACAACAACGTTTTTTTAGTGCTGTAAATGCTCTTTTTGCGCCCTATTAAAAGGTCGATATGTAGCAGTGTTTAGAGTTAATCCAAAAGTGTTTTGGATGAGTATTCACAAGGTATTGCACGTAAAGTGATACAAGCTAAAGTTAATGATAGTTTTCCAAAAGTGTTTTGAAAAATATCGAAAAAAGAGTTTTGGATTTGATTTCACATGTTATTGTATACGATATGATATAAGGTGAAATGATACGAAGTCTTTTAGGTTTTAGTGGGAGTGAGGCTTGTGTGTGTGTGTTAAGGCATTATATATGAGATATAATGCTAGAGAGTAAATGCATACAATGCATTCATACATTCATGAATTGACCATGACATCTATTCATGCGTTTCAACGCATGAATAAATGCACCTCTAATTAAGGATTGTCCTTGATTTCTTACATAAATGGGTGTCGTGCAATGATAATAATGTGCGGTGATTCTTAAGTTTAATCAGTACTCCCATAAACTTGTCTCTCTCTCTCCTTCATCCACTACATTGTGAGGGGGTGACACACCGTGGATGTCGAAAAATCCATCTCATAAGACGAGAGATTCAATTGGTTTGTGGATACTTCTGGAGACGGGAATTTTTTGTTTGTCATTATGGTGATCTACATCAAACACATTTAACCAAGACTTCTTCGGTGAACAATGTGCATTTAAAGTATTTATTCATTTTAGTTTTATATGCAATTTCATATATCGTGCATGAGAGATCCTCATATTATGGTTTAAATCACTTCCACACAATCTAATAATTGTTATTTGAACCCTTCATAATTTTTGAAATTTTTATCTAATAGACCATTATTTATTTAGTTGATTTTACATATTTTGATTATTATTTTTGTTTATTTAATGAATTTTAATTTCAAGCTCAACCTCTGATCTCGAGTGCAAATTCAAGTTCGTGTTCGAACTTATAATAAAGTTAATAACAAAATATTTTAACTGACCTTCTCGAAAAGTTCAGTTATATATTCAAGTTGAATTCAATTTTAATAATTAACATTTAATCATGTTTAAGCTGAGTATTGAGTATTAATTTTATTCTGAATTTGAGTTCGAGCAGTGTAATACTAGGCTCACCTTGGCTCATTTACACCCATATTCCTTGTAATCAATGAGTCATTGAGAAAAAACTTGTATGAAGAGAATAACTTTGTATCTGATAATTCATGAATTGTTCAAAGGCTTAGATGGAAAAAAATAAATAAAGCACATATTCCATGTTAGAAAAATAAATAATTATGAAATGAATCAAAATAAAGTTAAACTTAAACAAACTTATAATTATTTCATATTATTTTAAAATTTAAAATTTAAAATATCAAAATGATGATACAAAAAATATGAAAAAGGTTTAGCCAGAATCCAATGACCATTTATTAAAGATGAAAAATAAAACATACAATCAATAAAATTGTGATATTCCAAAATATGAATGGTTATTGTTTTTATCAAATTTTAATAAATTTTAAAATTTTATACACAAAAAAACAATTGTTTTTAATTGAGGTTTTAATGAGGATATGTATGGAAAGTGGACAATGGACTGTCATTCAATGGTTTTGAACATAATAAAAATGATAAATATCCCAATTGAATGGCATTTAAAAATTGACTCCTTCCAATGCACTTTAAAAAAAAATCATAAAAAAAAGATAATCCGCATCCTTTTTTTTTTTTGACTATGTACGGCCCGGCATCGAATCAGACGACGTCGCCTGGGCATCCATCGCCAAAGGCAAGAACATCCGATCCGCGGCCGGGCGGAGAGACATATCTCTCTGCTTTCCCTCTGCCCCGTCCCCACTCAGTCCACCAAGCGCCTCCGCGCCGCACATCACTCTCTGCCGCCGCCGCCCTCCGCCGCCCCCCGCCCCCCGCCCCCCGCCCCCCGCCCGGCGTCTTCCGTCCGCCGTGAATCGATCCCCGCCGCCGGGTGCTCTCAGGGTCGGTTCCGATGGACGATCCTGGGGCGCCGTTCCTGGCGCAGACGGCCTTCTTCAATGAGATCGTGCTGAGGGGGCTCCTACCGGAGCCCCTCCGGGCGGCGCTGCCGCACCTTCTCCGGACGTGGCTCCGCAACCTCGCCGGCGCCTCCGCGATGTACCTCCTTTCCGGCCTCCTCTGGTGCGCCTGCATCTACTGCTGGAGGCGCAACGTCTACGTCCCGAAAGGTCGGTCCCTCCCCCCTTCCTCCCGCTCTCCTTTTTACTGTTTTAAATATATAAAAATGCTTTATCTGTCAATTTTCCCTTCTCCCTTTTGCCTGGTGCCAAGGCTGATTCATTCGGGTTATACCAAAACTTGAATTAATTCCAACTGAGTACCGTCGCAGTTACAAATGCATCCAGAAAAATAACTGTGAGGATGCTCCGTTGGAATTAATTCCAAACCTCTGGTCCCCGGATGTCATTCTCCCTTTTCTACCCCTTTACTCTGGTTTTTGTGTGATGAAGTGGGGGCCATTAGGGCTGTCCATATCGATTTGGTTTACTGTTCTTCAGATGTGATGCCTCCTATAATATTTTTATTCCCCTTAGCATCTAATCTTTTAATAGTTGCTTAGGGGAAACAAGTGCGCTGGCTGCCTGATATTTCGCAGTTTGTATGTTCTAAGGTCCTGCGATGAGCACTCTTCTTGTTCTAAATAAGCTCAATTAGAGTAGAGGTAATTTGAGAATTTTGATCTATGTATCCAACCTCATTTAATTGGGTTTAAGGGGTTTGTTGTTGTATCTTGCTTGAGATATTATTAGTTTTTAGATATCAGTCATTACAAAAAACCATTTTATCAAAAAAGAATAATAATAATAATAGGGAGGAGGAAAAAAACATAGGGTGTTTAATGATATGAGGCTAATTCTGTATCATGCATATACTAGTGGATTCGATACATTAGTTTTAATAGGTATGGTGATCAAGGGTTCTAAAATGGAATAAATTTACTCTAAAATAGAGTATAGCTCATTACTCCATTTTTAAAAGTAAATATTCCTATTTTTTGATTATATATTATCATCTAAAATACAAATAAATGAATGATCAAGGGAAAAAAAAAACAAGGTTAGTGTTGTTACACTGCAACACTTTTTAACACTAAAATGACATGAATATTGGTGTGGTTTGGAGATCAATTTTTTTACTAAAGTAATATTTTTATGTTACTTTTTGCAAGGGTTAGCGATGCTTTTATGGATTAGGTCATTTTTCTTATGAAATTTCATCCTGTCTTTCTTTCCTTCAACTCATTTCATTCTCTCTTTATTATACCAAGCAATTCATACAATTTCTTCAGCTCTACCAAAAGAGCCTTAGAATTCTTGGATGGGTGGGAATGAACAGTAATGATGGGTATTTATAATAAAAACATTGAGTGATATTTTTATGCTTTCTTGATAAAATGATTGTAAAACCCATTTCACATTTAGGCTCCTTTAATATGGGATAGTTCTACCTTGACTTTTCAATTTCTCTATAAAGATATAAAGATAAAGGCATGATGAGAATCAACTTACATAAAAACTTGAGGGTGTTTTGCCCCTTGTGGTGGCAGAGGGGTTTGGGGTTTGGGGCACGCCGGGAAGTCGTCGGGCCATCGTCTTCTTTGTAGGGTGTGTATAAATAACACACCTTTTGAAAACTAACTTGAGGGTGTTTTGGTTTTGGTTTTTTGTCACTTCCAAAATGGGGACATAATGATTTGCTGAATTTCATTAAAAATTAAAATTCTGTCATTTAGATTCTTTTTGATTGTAGTTTATTTTTGAGATGATCCAAATAAACTTCCAGTTTTAGTCCCCTGTTGTTATTCTCCCTATAGTTTTTTCCCTTTTTGTCCCTTGTACTGTGTCAGTTTCTTATTAAAAAAACCAAAAACCAAAATAAAAATGGAGTTTTGTGACAGGGAAAGGTGGGAAGACAATAACTCCCCACCATACCAATAAAAGTGTCTGCTTTTCGTTGGAAACGCTGATTCATTTGATGGGCTGCCCTTTTAAATGTCGGCCGTGCTGGCGGCCCCCACCAAATTAAAGGTGCTTGGACCTTTTCATTTTTTTATTAAAAACATCATGGGATGTGTGCGAACCAGAAGCCTGCCTAAAGATCCGGCGGCCCGGAACCTGCCCTGCCGGGCTTGTTCCCAATTAGGGCCCATTTTCTCAAGAATCGGATGCCTAGCATAAATTAGATGCTTTTGAAAGAGTTTTTAAGTTTTAATCTGCATAAATTCATGTTATTAGTTTTGTGATGTTTTTGAATTGATTTGAATTGTCTTGTGTTGCAGATGCAATTCCTTCGAACAGGTCGATGCTACTACAAATACATGTCGCAATGAGGGCCATGCCACTCTATTCTCTTCTTCCTACTGTTTCTGAATATATGGTGGAAAATGGGTGGACCATGTGTTATGCTGAGATCAACAATGTGGGTTGGCCGATCTACATTTTTTATCTCTTGGTTTATTTGGTCATCGTTGAGTTCGGGATTTATTGGATGCATCGAGAGTTGCACGAGATAAAGCCTCTGTACAAACACCTTCATGCAACCCATCATATCTATAACAAGCAAAACACTCTTTCCCCCTTTGCCGGTAAGTTATCAACCTTTTGTTTGTGTTTATCTTTTGGATTTATAAATTTTTGCCTATTTTTGATGTTGGGGTTTTGTTAGGTTTGGCATTCCACCCACTTGATGGGATATTGCAAGCATTACCTCATGTGATTGCGCTCTTTCTGGTGCCGACTCACTTCTTGACACACACCGGTCTTCTGTTTCTTGAGGTCATATGGACGGCCAACATTCATGATTGCATTCATGGGAACGTGTGGCCTGTGATGGGCGCCGGGTATCACACCATTCACCACACCACATATCGTCACAACTATGGGCACTACACCGTTTGGATGGATTGGATGTTTGGAACTCTTCGCGATCCTTTAGACTATAATACAAGCAAGAAGATTTGATAGGTCTTGGTCTTCAAAAAGGTTTTAATGGAAGAAAACTTGTGGTCCATTCAAGTGTGCAAAATATTGGGTTGTGTTTCTATTTTTTCCCTTTTCTAGTGTTTGCCCTTGATTGAGAAATGGGAGATTTGGGCAAAGGAAGGGATAGGGTTGGGAGAAGGCCCTAAATGTGTTGTCATTAAGAGCTCCACTTCCCCTTCCAAATACTCATGGGGTTTGGGTTCATTACGTGGCTTGTATATATTCTACATTACATGCACATTTGAAAAAATATAGGAATTTAAACATGTAGGATCCCTTCATTTGATATTTTTATTCTGAGGATGAATTCTTCTATTTAAATTGGATTTCAAATATGTTTTCATTTATAGTTACAAATTTAAAATTTTTCTTTCAAATAAAATAAATTCACCGTCGTTGAACTTATCAATCCATCTTGGTAATTTTGAGGGATTCACATTTGTGAGATTTCAAATTTGAATTAGGACACCCCATTGATTTTATCTAATTATTAAACTATTAATAGAACATTTACTACAGGTGATGTTATAATAATTACTGGTGTATCATGATCTAATTTTTGAACATTGCACATCAATTCTCAGGTTAACTTTAGTGTTTTCGGGTCATCCTTGAATGGTTCTAATCTTGAACATTGTTTAGCATACTTATCATTGAAGGATTTAACAATGTCCATGAATCATGTAAGAGAAAATGGATCAAAAGAACATTAAAATTAATAAGACTTCATTCTTAATGGAACTCATACTATTTATTTAAGTCAATGCATCTCTATTGATGACTGAAATGATCATTTGTAACTTGCTCCTCCATGTTTGATGGGAGGGATCAGTTAGTCTTAAAAGTTGATGGGAATTAGGTGTGGGTATATAATCGTTGACCTATGTATCTAGTGTCTTTTGCTCAATGGAGTTAAAATTTATTTTGTAACAAGTTGCAATTGAAGAGATTGTAGGCATCAAAAAATTTGTGTCACACACTTTGCCACAAAAGCTTTGATGTGATCCTCATCCACATCTCAGTGCAAGAAGATGTAAATGAGATCTCCAAGTGTTGCTTTATCCCTCTTACACTGAGGGACGAAGATCCTTCAAAAACGTTGCCCAATTCAGTGGTGTGGTGGTGAGAACATGTTATTGGTAATGTACCATGGATTTCATCAAAACCCTTATAGAAAGCACTACTCATGCATAAGTCTCACACTAAACCATTGTTGGGCGCTCGCATATAGTGGTGCTAATCGTATGATCTTAAACTACAAGACACCACAATCCTTGTCACATGACCTTAAAAGGTATGGCACGCCTCATTATATGACATCAAACTATGCGAATTTTGATTCCCTTCATAATGATACATATAGTTTTTGTTAGACGACCTTAAAAGGTATGATGTGTCTCATTATATGGCATCAAACTACGTAAGTTTTGATTCCATTCATAGTGATATGTATGAAGTCCTTTTCGTGGGCCCAATCTCTCCACCATAATACCTTTCAACTAACTGGATGATAATAAATTCCAGAGTGCCTTCATATATGACTTTAAACTATAGGTAATTAGTGATTTGGAATAAATTTGAGAGAACGTAATCCCCTCATAAACATATTTTTAAATACATCAGTGTCAATCAATTGCTTTCATAAAAGGGTAGTTGATATTGTCAATGGAAATGATTTTACGAATATGCTTAAATCTATAAGAGTCATGGACCAAACAACAAGCTCTTATGTGGGATGAATCAACCTCCCACCCTCTTGATTTCAATACGTGTCACCCTAAGGAAATAATCAAACGACCTCGCAAAAAGGAAACACTAGAAACAAAAATAGTGATCCAGATATGAAATCCTTTATTTATAACAGATATTGATTGATCATGCATTTCTATTAGTGATACTTTGTCCCCACCCAGTGCCTATAGTGCGAGATGGCGAATGCGATACAAGAGTGCCTTAGTGGATAGAGTCGCTTAATGGATTAAGTTCACTCCTTAATCCCATACATGGCGTCTCATGAGACCAAAACATTATCCAATGCATTAGAAAAATATATAATTTCAGGATCACCCATCACATTCATTTCATGTACATGAATATGTGTTCCATATATGGAAATCAATCATAAGACATAAATATAAGAATTACCCATGGAAAGAAAATGAGTTACATAATCTTGCTTCATATCATAATCAAAGGAAATTTCATAATAAAGGCATTTGAGAAATGAGCATAAGGCACGTATTTCCTCATCAAAGGAAGGGAGAGTGAGAAAAGTATATATGCAATAGACATATATACAAATTTTAGAATCATTCCATAACATTAAAGATTGTTGTCATTGATGAATAGAAATACTTTTAAAAAGATTAAAAAAAATCTTGAGGAAAATAACCTTGCCACTTTGAAAATCACTTTTGAAAAACAAGGAATATTCAAAGAAAATAATGGTGGGTAATTCCATAATGTCGTATAAGTTACAAAAAACATTCCTTTCACATTTTGTAAGAAAATTCAAAAAGTGTCTCATTTAGAAAATGACGGGAAGATTCCTTTTAAACCATTAAAAAAAATAAAACATGGGTCAAAATTTATTTAATAAATCATTATAGAATATTAAAAACGTTCTTTAAAACATTTTCAGAAAACATGGATTTGGAAAGAAAAATATTTTCAACCGAAGAGAGAAATGAGGTTGGATTTTCTTAAAAACATTTTTTCAATAATTTTAAGTACCTAAGAGAGGAAAATGGTAATATCAATTGAAAATTTCATGAATAACCAGAGGAGAAGAAAATTAAAAGGTTTTATTAGAGAATGATCAAATAATTTCCTATAACAAAAATTCAAGTATAAAAATATCCGATTAAATTGATATTGAAACATAAACTTTTATCGCTTTGGTAACTTTTGAATCACAACTTCCCATGAATGAAGTAGATGAATTTTAACCTAATATACCACGAACTATGAAGGATTAATGATATAATATTTAAGGGGTAGTATATACACCATTTAAAATGAATTAGGTGCATAAAAGAATATGCGTCTCAAAGAAGGAAGTTTTGAGACAAAAATCCTTACCTTGAGTCCAGGCTTGTTGTGTATGTCTTTTATCTCCTATATAATAAAATTATATCAATTATTTGTTTCCTTAAGGACCTTTTCTAGGTTTAATACCTCATACTTAAACCATTTACTTCATTTAATTTAATTACGTATTCAATTACTTAATCAGTCATGTCCATGTCAGGTGTTTTGAGGATGCTTAATTCATAATTTCAAAACAGCATCGGTGTATTGATCATGGTCAAAGGGGTCATTATTCCATCATCTAAAAAATAATAATCATGAAATAATTATAATTTGTAAACATAAATTATAATTTTAAAAATAACAGTGAATTATGGTTATAAAAAATGAATAACGTTACGATCATGGAGACGATATGTCATACGTATGGATGTGTAACGTTTCTATTTTTCAATGATCATGATGGAAAGAAGATAAGTGTTATTTTATCTTTCCATAATTACCATAATATCATAAATATCTTATTACTTCTTTAAATACACTTACATATACCATATATGTGATCTGATAATAAAAAAATGAATCACATCAATTCACGAGGTGGTAGTCTGCCGTAGACATGAACAATGTTATCATTTTTCAATGGATGGAAAGGTAAGAAATTTTTATGATATATTACTTTTACATAATGATTAATATGTCATGAATATCATATATAAACATTAAATCCATCATTATGAACATCAATATGTGGTGATGATGGAAAATGAATTACATCGGTTCACGTGATAGTAGTCTGTCGTACACACGAACGATGATTTTGTTTCCCATTTGATGGAAAATGAGATGAATAAATATAATTCCATCAACATAATAAAATCTCAGTATATAGTAGACACTATTATTATTATATTGGAATATTGAAGGCATAATTGAAGGTGGAAAAGAAGAAGTAAAAAAGAAGGATCTCAGTGAAGACGATTACCATAACTTAGAAGAACCTCCATCGGATCAATTATTAAGGACACCCTAAGGTTGGTCTTTTGGGAATAAAATAATCTCTAAAACATGGATAGGGATTTTTTGGAGAGATTTTTCAGGGTTGGTTAAGCTAAATGTCTTAAGAGGTGTGAATAAGTGAGGGGATGAGGTTCCCTTTTATAATTGAGGAGTGAAATTCTTCTAAATACTTAAAACTATTCAATAATGGGAAGTCAATCTCATGCCAAGTGCCTCAAAAATTGACAAATAAATGAGTGGATAATAGATAAGGTTGATCCACCCCTCTAAAACTAACAAGAAACACGTTTTAAATATGTTATACTCTTTTCATATAAGGTTATTCACTTCTATATTTTATTTTTTATCACGGTAACTATTTTTTTTACTATTTTTACTATTCATTATGAAAAAAATTAAGTTGAACTTATTATATAATATAAATTATTCTGATTCCAAATATGGAATCTGTAACGACCCAAAGTTTCATTAATGGAAAATCCCTCTTGATCCAGTTAAATGTCTCTTTATAAAAAATGTTTTTATAAAATGTCAACTTATTTGGTTTTATGATAAGAGTTGTGACCATTACTTTTATAGCCGTTGAACAGTGATCACATGATTAGTATAAATATAAGGCTTTAACGAACCCAATTTTACTCAGACAAAGGAAGTGATGACCTCATCCAGTAGAATTTCCCCATACGAAGCCCATTTGTCGGAGCTTGGAAAAGAGGTGGCATCCTTGGGCTTCGCCCTTGACCAAGCCCAAACTGAGCTTCATTATGTCAAGATCGAACGCGACCGTCTACGGGAAAAGTGGAAGTTGATTGAGATTACCACTCGAGCGATGTTATCCGAGCCGCCCCAAGAGTCTGTCACCATCGCACACCTTACCCTTAGGTCTTATGCGGCTGTTTTAAGGGGTTATGTAACAAATAAGTAGTACTATGTTCATGTACATTATTTTTTTGTATATAATAATGAATATAATTTCTAGTCATTTTTGATACATTGTAAATAGTTTTTAAATCACAAATGGTGTTTTTAGTTATTATTTAATTAAGAAATCCATTTTATTAAATTAAGGGATTTTTGAATTAAATAATATTTTAATAAAATAATAATAATATTATTATATTAATTTTTATTAAATATAAATGATATTATAATTTTATGAATGCAATTAAAATTTTATATTAAGGTTTGAAAGCCATTTCTGTCAAAACCCGTGAATTTTCGATAAATATTGGTTTTTATTTTAAAAGTGAAAATTAACATATTTAGAATTTTTTTTAGATAAAATAAATTTCATTTCTGGAATCAGGACGTCTAAATTATCCAACGGTGAATTTTTCATAATTTTCTGAGACAGTCAAAATTTTGGGTAAAATTTAAATACCATTTAAATATATAATGTGTTTTATGACATCATAATGACCCAATGGTGATGTAATAAAATACCATAATCCTTATGTTCAGCCAATATATGTTTTATCATTAAAATAATTAGGTTTTGGGTTTGTTTGACTTACTTTTCAAAGCATTAATGAACCCCTCAAGACATATTCAACACTTTGCCTTTTTAAATTAATTTTCATGGGAGTGTGACTCATCTACACATAAGCAACCCTAATATTTTAATAAGTTCTGACCTTGGCCTTGTAAAATATTTTTTTCCTCTTTCCTTTTCCAGAAACCATGGGCAAAAACCATGGGATGGTTTGTGGTTTGGATTAATTTAATATAAGGGGTCCCAAACCTAAATACTAAAGAATTCTCTCACCTTTCCTATATAAACCCACCCAAGCTCCCACTTCCTCCTCACTAAAATCCATTAGAGTTCGTCCAACCTATGCCCTACTCTCTCTAGAATCCTCCCAAGGTGCCTCAAGCTCCCAAGAATCCTCTCACAAGCCTCTCTCTAGCATTTGGAAGCACACTTCCAAGTAAGGGTTTTTTTCTTCCTTTCTCTTTTTTGTCAATTTTCTTTAAGTTGTATTGCCCTTTTATTTTCAATTATGAATATTGGGGTATGGTTTAACACCTCCCCCATACTACCCTCTTATTGTTTAAATGATGGGAGACCCCTTTCTCTCTCATTAAATGCCTCCCATGTACACCCGTTACTATACCGAAATTCCGAAAGGAACTTCTCTCTCTTCTTTTACATTCAAGCAATACTTTTGTATCATGAATCTAAATTTACATTTCAATTGTTGGGACATGTATCTATATGACCTCCTTACTGTCCATTACATGTAAATATGATGAAAAATCCCTTTCTCTCTCATCAACCATTTTTTTCATGAATTCTTATGTCACAGCGTTACGCTGCCGAAATCGCACCGATTTTCTAAGCCAATGTCATTGTGTAGTGGATACCATGCTCATTTCTCCATCAAGGGTATTCACCTTTATGCACATTTACTTATTGATTGTAAAGTTTCATGTATGAATTCCACATTCGTTTATCGTGGAATAAATGATTATGTTTTATGAATCCATGTTTTATGATCCACGTGACACACTTATGCATGAAATGAAATGTTTAAGAAGGGTGCGCCCTTATAGCGCTCCAATGCATTGGGTAAAGTATAGTATCATGATACGTCAAGTGCAATGAGTGTTGACTCATGCTAATTCAAGTGCAACGAGGGTTTACTCGTGCTTCATGTGCAATGAGGGTTTACTCATGCTCCATGTGCAATGAGCCACGACTCATGCTAATTCAATGTTAAGTGTTGTTGCCACATTTCCATGTTATGATTATCATGCTTTATCATGCCTTTATGTTCATGTTTCTTTTATGCTCTATTGATATTCCTATTGTCTAACATGTATTGTACTCCTCATGTTATTCCATGTGTACTCCCTTACTGGGCTTTATAGCTCACCCTTTTCTTATGCATGTCCCCAGGTTATCCCATGCAATGCTAAGTATGAGGGAATGTAGTGGTCATGTAAAGGAAGTTTTCAATAAAGATGTTGTATTTCAAGTTTTAAGTTTTATGTAATGATCCTAAGCCCCAAAGACACTAAACCTCTCGATCTTCTTTGTTGTATCAAGTGAAGTTTTATGTATTAAATCATGTTTAAGTTGTAATAAAAGCATGTTTGTCATAGTTGGTATCAGAGGATAGGTTTAGTTATTTTTGGGATTAAGAAAACCCTAGTAAAGCCTTAGATACAAGACTAAGTATAATAAAAACATCCCTAAGTTTTGGTAAATACTAAGTAAGTGGTTTTTCAAACAAATACATCCCTGTCTGGATACGAGCAGGTAGAGGCGGCTCTGGCACAGATGTATCCTAGGGGTAAAACCCGAAAACACCACTTTGAGCTAGACTCGAATGAGAACTGGTGCACGACAACGGGCCTTTCTACACTCTTGGTTACGACACTCCCGGGGGATATGTTTTGATAAATTCACAATCTTGGTATGAACCCTTATTAAGGGAAAAATGCCCCTAAGAATATATGTTAGAAAGTAGATCATGAAAAGCCTAGATTGAATCCTATAGACTCATGAGTTAAGGAAATAAAAGTTTATTTATAATTCATCAACTTTTGTCTTTGGATTACCCTTTATGTGTTACCCCTAACTTTCCTTTTATTCCATCCAATGGCCTGGTAATAGGAGGACTTGGGCTAATAACCATTGTGAAGATCAGTGTGATGATTGTACTAATGAGATGCCAAATCCAATGGGAGCGGGAATCACGAACTTTGTCACGATTCTCTCTCATCTAACTTAAGTTTTGAATAGAAACACGGGTCAAGAGGAACGTTCAACCCCCCCTAAGAAAGAACAAGTCGCTATCGAGAGATTCATGAGACAAAGGCCTCCTACTTTTAGTGGATCATCCGATCCCATGATTGCTGAACAATGGATCAACTCCATTGAAAATATATTCTCCATCCTCTAATGTTCTGAACAAGAGAAGGTTCTCCTGACGGCTTATCGTATGGAGGGTGAAGCTGATCAATGGTGGACATTGATCAAAAATACGAAGCCTGAGGAGGAGATCGAGGCTTTGGAATGGAAGGAATTCCGGAAGATGTTTTTCGATAAATATTTTCCGTGCACCCTCCATCTTAAGATGGAAAGGGACTTCCTTTCCCTCAAGAAAAAAGATGAAGAATCTGTGGGAGCGTACGAGGCAAACTTCACAAGGCTTGCACGATACGCTTCCGGCTTCGTCGTTACCCCCGAATGCAAGGTTGACCGCTTCTTTGGTGGGCTGAAGCCTAGCTTGCGGAAAACATTAGCGATCCGTGACTTTGACAACTATGAGGAAATTGTCCGATGTGCCCTCAAGGTCGAAATGGAGATCGGAGAATCACATGGGTATCATGGGGAAAAGAAGCATAAGGTGGACTTCAATGCTGGTGGTCCGATGGATAAATCCAACGACGCTAAGAAGTTCTAGCACCCCACTTTCCAAAAGTGCGGAAAGAAGCACCCTGGAAATTGCCTTAAGGGGACGAGAAAATGCTTCAGGTGTGGAAGAGAAGGGCACCTAGCTATTAACTGTCGGCAAGAAGGACCCGCGGCTGTGACAGAGGAGAGGAACGCTCCGTTCAAACCTCAACGTATTGTTCAATGCTACAAATGCAAAGAACTGGGTCATTTTTCAAATTAGTGCCCTAATCCAAGGGTTATCGGAGGCAACCAACAACCTCCAAGACAACAAGGAAGAGCTTTTTCCATCACTTCTGCCGAAGTGAACCCCGGCAACGAAGTGGTGACAAGTACGCTAGTTATTAATTCAAGAATAGAAAACGTACTTTTTGATTCAGGTTCTACGCATTCTTTTATATCTCGAAAGTTTAATAGAACAATCCCAGCACCACCACAAATCATGGAAGTAAAGATGTCGGTGAGTACGGAAAATGGGGCAATCATTGCATCCCATGAATATAAGTCCTCCCCTGTTATAATCTGTGGATTGAATTTCCCAGCGAACCTTGTCATACTCCCTTTGGTGGAATTTGATGCAATTCTTGGCATGGATTGACTTTCCTTATATAGAGCCAACATAAATTGCCGGGAGAGGAAAATCACACTCCATATGGAGAATCGATCCCCGATTCTTTACAAGTGTCAAGAGGAAGATGAATCTCCTTTAGCTTCATCATCTCAAGCATGGATATTACTGCCCTATGAGAATGCGGTATCTGGCTCAGATGATTGAGTCCAAAGAAGAAACCATCCTTGAAGAAATGCCTATTGTGAGGGAATTCGCGGAAGTGTTTCCCGAGGAACTGCCTGGTCTTCCTCCAAGAAGAGATGTTGAGTTCTCAATTGAACTTATACCTGGGGCGCTACCAATATCCAAGACTCCATATAAAATGGATGTTATTGAGCTTGAAGAGCTGAAGAAACAACTACAGGAGAATCTGGATAAAGGGTTTATACGCCCAAGTGCTTCACCATGGGGTGCACCAGTCCTCTTCGTCAAGAAAAA
This sequence comes from Viscum album, assembly GCA_963277665.1. Lineage (NCBI taxonomy): Eukaryota > Viridiplantae > Streptophyta > Magnoliopsida > Santalales > Viscaceae > Viscum > Viscum album. Next base: position 1,812,734,821 of record OY728142.1, on the reverse strand, counting down.
GGATGGGTCAATGCGGCTTTGCATCGATTATCGTGAACTTAACAAAATCACGATAAAGAACAAGTATCCACTCCCATGAATTGATGACTTGTTCGATCAGTTGCATGGAGCACAATACTTCTCCAAGGTGGACTTGCGGTCGGGATATTATCAAGTAAGGGTGAAGAAGGAAGATATCCCCAAGACTGCTTTTCGTACGAGATATGGACACTATGAATTCATAGTAATGCCTTTCGGACTCACCAATGCTCCAGAAATATTCATGGACTTGATGAATAGAGTCTTTAGAGATTACCTTGACAAATTTGTGGTAGTCTTTATAGATGATATTCTAATATACTCCAAAACCAAGGAGGACCATGAGGAGCATTTAAGAACTGTACTAGAGACTTTGCGCAAGGAGAAGCTCTATGCAAAGTACAGAAAGTGTGAGTTCTGGTTGAAGGAAGTCTCATTCTTGGGCCATATCATCACAAGCAATGGGATATCTATGGATCCCTCCAAAACAGATGCAATTGAGGGATGGCCGAGGCCAACATCGGTAACAGATATCCGTAGCTTCTTGGGGTTAACTGGATATTATCGACGATTTGTGAGAAATTTCTCAAAATTGTCCAACCCTATTACCAAGCTAACTCGAAAGGGAGTAAAGTTTGCTTGGAGTGATGAATGTGAAGAAAGCTTCAAGGAGTTGAAAAGGAGGATTATCACTGCGCCCATGCTCACTTTACCCACAAGTGGGGAACTTTTTGTGGTATTCAGTGATGCCTCAAAGAAGGGCTTAGGCTGTGTGCTGATACAGAATGATAAAGTGATATCCTATGCCTCAAGACAGTTGAAAATCCATGAGTGAAACTATCCAACGCATGATCTGGAGTTGGCGGCGGTGATCTTTGCCTTGAAAATCTGGCGGCATTATCTCTATGGAGAGAAATGTGAGATATATACTGACCACAAGAGTCTTAAATATATATTTACACAGAAAGAGATTAATATGCGCCAGAGAAGATGGATAGGGCTCATCAAGGATTATGATTGTTCAATACATTACCACCCTGGGAAAGCGAACAAGGTGGAGGATGCCCTAAGTAGAAAGGATCCAACGATTCTATCAATGATGAGAATTGAGAAGGATCCAATCTTCTTAGACTTGATGAAGATGGACGTGGGAATCATAAAGAAGGGAACATCATCAATCCTTTCACAAATGATTTCTCAACCATCTATTTTGGAAAGGTTAAAGGATGTTCAAAAGGATGATGTGGGAATCCAGGAAAAAGTGGAAGCTATGAAAAAGGGGAAATCCTCAGAGTTTAATCTTAATGAAGAAGGAATTGTGCGGTTTGGGAAAAGACTATGTGTTCCATCAAGTCTGGAGCTGAAGAAGGAACTTTTGGATGATGCACATAGTTCAAATTTCTCTATTCACCCAGGGAGCACAAAGATGTATCGAGATCTCCGAGAAAAATTTTGGTGGGATAATATGAAGAAGGATATCGCTGAATATACATCAAAGTGCCTGGTGTGTTAGCAAGTGAAGGTAGAGAGGCAGAAGTCTAAGGGGATGATGCAACCATTGCCCATACCAGAATGGAAATGGGAGAACATCACCATGGACTTTGTCACTGGACTTCCGAGGACATCCAAAGACAACAATGTAATCTGGGTTGTTGTGGATCGTCTTACAAAGACTGCACACTTCATTGCTATTCGGGAGGATTTCTCATTGGATCAACTGCCACAGATATATATTAGGGAAGTGGTAAGGTTTCATGGAGTACCACTATCTATTGTGTCTGACAATGATCCAAGATTCACCTCTAAGTTTTGGAAGAGTCTTCAACATGCTCTGAATACTGAACTGAACTTCAGTACGGCCTATCATCCTCAAACTGATGGCCAATCCGAGCGGACTATCCAAACACTTGAGGATATGTTGAGAGCATGCTCAATGGACTTTAAAGGAGGATGGGATCAACATCTTCCTCTGGTTGAGTTCTCTTATAATAACAGTTTCCACTCGAGCATCCAAATGGAACCATATGAAGCCCTTTATGGGAAAAGGTGAAGAACACCGGCATGTTGGGATGAGGTCGGTGAACATAAGATTCTTGGACCAGAAATGGTCGAGGAAATGGCGGAGAAGGTGAAAACCATTCAGCAGCATATCAAGGAATCCCAGAGTCGACAAAAGAGTTATGTAGATAATCGTCGACAAGACCTTGAATTTAAAGTTGGAGACATGGTGTTTCTACGCATATCTCCGTGGAAGAAGGTCATGAGGTTTGGAAATAAAGGGAAGTTAAGTCCAAGGTACATCATCCCCTTCGAGGTTCTTGATCGTGTTGGGGATGTGGCCTATCGACTAGCACTTCCACCTACCATGGCCAAGGTGCATGATGTCTTTCATGTATCCCTCTTAAGGAAGTACATACCGGACCCTTCACATGTACTCTCTTCTGAGGTGGTATAATTAGAAGACGATCTTTCTTATGAGGAGCAACCAGTGAAGATCTTAGATCGTATAAAAAAATTTCTACGAAATAAGACAATGCCCCTCGTCAAGGTATTGTGGAGAAACCACAAGTTTGAAGAAGCGACTTGGGAGTCAGATGATATGATGAAGCTGAGTTACCCACATTTGTTTTAGTGTGGGAAAAGGAAAATTTCGAGGGCGAAATTTCTTAAGGGGGGAATATTGTAACGTTCCAAAGTTTCATTAATGGAAAATCCCTCTTGATCCAGTTAAATGTCTCTTTATAAAAAAATGTTTTTATAAGATGTCAACTTCTTTGGTTTTATGATAAGAGTTGTGACTGTTACTTTTATAGCCATTGAACAGTGATCACATGATTAGTATAAATATAAGGCTTTAACGAACCCAATTTTACTCAGACAAAGGAAGCAATGGCCTCATCCAGTAGAATTGCCCCATACGAAGCCCATTTGTCGGAGCTCGGAAAAGAGGTGGCATCCTTGGGCTTCGCCCTTGACCAAGCCCAAGCTGAGCTTCATTATGTCAATCTCAAACGTGACCGTCTACGGGAAAAGTGGAAGTTGATTGAGATTACCACTCGAGCGATGTTATCCGAGCCGCCCCAAGAGTCTGTCACCATCGCACACCTTACCCTTAGGTCTTATGCGGCTATTTTAAGGGGTTATGTAACAAATAAGTAGTACTATGTTCATGTACATTATTTTTTTTGTATATAATAATGAATATAATTTCTAGTCATTTTTGATACATTGTAAATAGTTTTTAAAGCACAAATGGTGTTTTTAGTTATTATTTAATTAAGAAATCCATTTTATTAAATTAAGGGATTTTTGAATTAAATAATATTTTAATAAAATAATAATAATATTATTATATTAATTTTTATTAAATATAAATGATCTTATAATTTTATGAATGCAATTAAAATTTTATATTAAGGTTTGAAAGCCATTTCTGTCAAAACCCGTGAATTTTTGATAAATGTTGGTTTTTATTTTAAAAGTGAAAATTAACATATTTAGAATTTTTTTAGATAAAATAAATGTAATTTCTGGAATCAGGATGTCTAAATTATCCAACGGTGAATTTTTCATAATTTTCTGAGACAGTCAAATTTTTGGGTAAAATTTAAATACCATTTAAATATATAATGTGTTTTATGACATCATAATGAACCAATGGTGATGTAATAAAATACCACAATCCTTATGTTCGTCCAATATATGTTTTATCATTAAAATAATTAGGTTTTGGGTTTGTTTGACTTACTTTTCAAAGCATTAATGAACCCCTCAAGACATATTCAACACTTTGCCTTTTTAAATTAATTTTCATGGGAGTGTGACTCACCTCCACATAAGAAACCCTAATATTTTAATAAGTTCGGACCTTGGCCTTCTAAAATATTGTTTTCCTCTTTCCTTTTCCAGAAACCATGGGCAAAAACCATGGGATGGTTTGTGGTTTGGATTAATTTAATATAAGGGGTCCCAAACCTAAATAATAAAGAATTCTCTCACCTTTCCTATATAAACCCACCCAAACTCCCACTTCCTCCTCACTAAAATCCATTGGAGTTCATCCAACCTCTGCCCTACTCTCTCTAGAATCCTCCCAAGGTACCTCAAGCTCCCAAGAAGCCTCTCACAAGCCTCTCTCTAGCCTTTGGAAGCACACTTCCAAGTAAGGGTTTTTTTCTTCCTTTCTCTTTTTTGTCAATTTTCTTTAAGTTGTATTGCCCTTTTATTTTCAATTATGAATGTTGGGGTATGGTTTCGAACCTCCCCCATACTGCCCTCTTATTGTTTGAATGATGGGAGACCCCTTTCTCTCTCATTAAATGCCTCCCATGTACACCCGTTACTATGCCGAAATTCCGAAAAGAACTTCTCTCTCTTCTTTTACATTCAAGCAATACTTTTGTATCATAAATATAAATTTCCATTTCAATTGTTGGGACATGTATCTATATGACCTCATTACTGTCCATTACATGTAAATATGATGAAGAACCCCTTTCTCTCTCATCAACCATTTTTTTCATGAATTCTTATGTCACGCCGTTACGCTTCCGAAATCGCACCGATTTAAGCCAATGTCATTGTGTAGTGGATACCATGCTCATTTCTCCATCAAGGTTATTCACCTTTATGCACATTTACTTATTGATTGTAAAGTTTCATGTATGAATTCCACATTCGTTTATCGTGGAATAAATGATTATGTTTTATGAATCCATGTTTTATGATCCATGTGACACACTTATGCATGAAATGAAATGTTTAAGAAGGGTGCGCCCTTATAGCGCTCCAATGCATTGGGTAAAGTATAGTATCATGATACGTCAAGTGCAATGAGTGTTGACTCATGCTAATTCAAGTGTAACGAGGGTTTACTCGTGCTTCATGTGCAATGAGGGTTTACTCATGCTCCATGTGCAATGAGCCACGACTCATGCTAATTCAATATTAAGTGTTGTTGCCACATTTCCATGTTATGATTATCATGCCTTTATGTTCATGTTTCTTTTATGCTCTATTGATATTCCTATTGTCTAACATGTATTGTAATCCTCATGTTATTCCATGTGTACTCCCTTACTGGGCTTTATAGCTCACCCTTTTCTTATGCATGTCCTCAGGTTATCCCATTCAATGCTAAGTACGAGGGAATGTAGTGGTCATGTAAAGTAAGTTTTCAATAAAGATGTTGTATTTCAAGTTTTAAGTTTTATGTAATGATCCTAAGCCCCAAAGACACTAAACCTCTCGATCTTCTTTGTTGTATCAAGTGAAGTTTTATGTATTAAATCATGTTTAAGTTGTAATAAAAGCAGGGTTGTCATAGAATCAATTTTATCAAATTCAATTTATAGATTCAGAAGAATTTAGTGTAAAATAAAACCAACAGACGTGTTGAAAAATGATTTTTCAATAAATGCCTTTTTCAAGCATAAGATGATCTTATAATAACTATGAAAAGTAATCATAATTAAATGAATTTAAATTCACATATATATAATATATAAATTTAATTTAAATCATTATTTATTATGGGATATTTTAATTAGTTAAAATGGAAAAACATTATGCACTTTAAAACAATTTTCAAAAAAATGTGTTTTAAAGCCTAAAAATAAACTTATATTAAAGTCTAGTATAAAGACGATTTAAATGTAATTAATTGGATGAAATATAAATAAATAATACTTATGTTAATTTTAAATCATATTAAAATAATAATGAAACTTTTAAATTATGTAATTTATTAAAAGAAATGATAGTTATACAAAAAATCGGTATTTTTCATTATTCACTGAAAAATTAATATTTTATGAAAAATCCCAAAATTACACCCTAAATTAATATTGATATGTTGATTTCAAAAATTATGTTCATTTTATAAAATAAATTTTCTAAAAGTTACAAAAATTAATTATAATATTTTCTCACAAAAGCAATAAAAAACATTTTTGAAAGAAACATTTTTTTGTAGAATAAAATATAATTATTAAAGTTGAGTGTTTATTTATCAATAATTTTTAAATAAATTTATATTTATTAGGATATTTATATATATATTTCATAAAGTATTTATTACTATTCATACCCGCCAATTTAACGACTAAGTTATATCAACCATGTTTAAATAATAATATTTTAATATTATATCACAGTTCGTTTAAACTCGGTGTTGTGTGTTGAATACAATATCAAACATAGTGTTATTTTAAAATCTTAGGGTGTTACACATAAGTTACCAATACACTAATATATTTAACTATCTCCAAAAGGGACATATTTGTTGATAAAGTTCATTTTCTGTTGATGAATCATTTTACAAATAGATATGTCCCTATGACAAAATTTTTGTAGTCGCTAAAGTTTATAATGATAGATAAAATTATTTTATTATAATTATAATTATAATAATATATAATATATCTTTTATTAAAATTTTTAGATATATATTATTATAAAAAAATTATTTATTTGTAATAGTATCACTAGATTTATCTGTCATTATAAGCAATAACAATGATAAATATTTGTTTTTAATGCATTTTTAAATTAAAAAAATATATTATACTATTAATATAATTATATTTTATATACTTATTATTATTATATAATAAATAAATAATACTTTACATATCCATGAAACATGATACCATAGATAAAGATTTGAAGGATAATTAATTTAAGAAATCATGTTAAAGTTTGAAGAGAAAAAACCGATTATGTAAATAATGAAATGATTTTTATATAACTAATGTTTCTCATGATTTCCAACAGGTCATAAAAAATTACATACAAACTAACCCCTCCTAAATTCTAATCATTGGTTTTGCATGTAGATTGACCGCAAGAATTCTTTAGAAGCTTGCAATCCATGGTCCATCACTAGCTCCCACATGGAAGTTGTGTAGCCCAAACACAAGTACCACCCTTTCCTTAACCATGTATAATACCCAATATACCTTATAGATAATTTCTCATAGAGCGAGATCCTGAAGAGGAACTGAACTTAACAAGTGATGTATTCTTCAATTATTTCCTATAATTGGTATCTAAACCTATAACATTTCAAGGTGAAATTTTTTCTAGCTGGGTGTTTTTTATATAATAAAATGGTGGTAGGTTTGATTTATTTTGGGAAATGGGTTTATCAAGTGCCAGATGAACTGGAGTTTTTGGGAAATAAGATAAAATCACCAAATGAAGTGGAAATTTATAGCACTTAAAAAACGCCACATGAAGTGGCGTTTTTATATAGAAAAATTTAAAGAAGAGAGCCACTTCATGTGGCACAATTCACTTAAGGGAACTCTCTAAAATCACCACTTGAAGTGGCGCCCTACCATCCATTTTCCTATAAAAGGGAAATCCCCATCCTCCATTCTTTATCCCATAACACCCTCCCCTCCAAAGCCCCAGTGAGCAACTCCCACCTCTAAAGCCTAGCAACGCGCCCCCTACCCTCCCTCATTTTCAGGTGCTGCATTCCTTTTGAGGTAAATCTATTTATATTTCAATTTTTAATAATTTTTTTCAATTTTTTATTTGTTATTCTATAATTAGTAATTAGTTATTAATTATATAATTGTAATTTGTAACATTTTTCCCCTCATCATTGACTTGAGTTGAGGCAGAAGCCCTACTTGGAATTAAGCGACACCCCTAAGGTGCTAAAGGCTGGAAATAAATGACGAGGGATTCAAGAATGGTGGGGGATGATTTTCAATTTGAAATAAAAACAACCAACCAAACGTTCCATTACCCAGAACAACTACATGATTCATGTCAACAATGCATTATAATTCAATCTCAAACTAATGACAACAATAAAAAACCATACCAATACTAAATCAAAGCATCAAGAAGAAGACTAAAACAACAAAAATCAAGACACAATGACATGAATCAGCATCCCCATGCTAAAATCCATGCTCCAACTCCACAACTGCCCAAGTATCACGATGCACCACTGAAGAAATTAGATGATTTTCTTTTACCTATGTTTTGGAATACAATATCTGCAAAAGCACCCAAGTTCCAAAGTAGGGGGTGACTAATAATACTTAGTAGGCTTTACCCAAATGTATTCCCTACTCATGCCACTAGGATAGAACAAGTTAGCGCATTTATATAAAAAACTTTATATAAAATCATTAAAACATGTCAACAATTTCCAATAAGCCAAAAAATCCATATCAAACAGTCTTCCCAAATAAAAAAGCACATTTACAAGGAAAGAAATAAAACAAGTCATTAACCATTTTTATCATTTCATATTGTCCCAATACATATTCCTCAACCACACACACAACTCAACCACCTGAGTTTGGTATTACCATTGATGGCAGAACTTCATGTCTGACCCCGTCCCCTTTTTATTATGGTACATCACAACCAGATTTCAACAATTTGATGGTGGTACTTCATGCCCACTATCCATCCCATCCAACTAATGTTTAACCACTTAAGACAACAACCATCAAATCAACATTTACCAAAATCATATCAACCAATACTAGCCAAAACCATGCTACCCAATAATTTCCAAACCAAAACAACCCTTTCAACCAAACAAAATTTCCAACAAACATGCCAAAACCATTTTGATAAAATAAACAGTTTATTGAAAATGCCCTTAAGATAAACAAAATTTCAATAAAACAAATTTTTTATTGAAAACCATTTTCACAACCCATTTCCATAAATAAAACCAAGCAATCAATTTTAAAATCATCATTTTAAAATCCAATAACAAAGTATATCAATCAACAATATCAAATTTCCCCCAAACCCATAACCATCACTAAATAGGTTTCACATAAGCTTCACACATAAATTTCACAACCAATTTCAAGAAAAAAAATTTATTTGAAATTAAGCCTTTTAGTTCCAGCAAGATGAGTCAAGAGTGAAGCCACCTACCTTTAGGGTTTTGGTAAAAACACCCAACAACACAAATACTCACCAAATTCGGGTGAAAAATCCATAAATCCACCTTATATCCATTCCCATAACATCAAAAGGAAAAAATTCACCATTATTAGAATCAACAACCCTAGATCTACCCATGATGGAAGTAGATATAGAAACTAGGAGAGAGAAGAGGTTAGATCTAAGAAAAACCATGAAATTACAAAAAAAAGAGACTTAACAAGGAATATTTGAATTTAACACATTAATAAAACCCTTATAATCTCTTTTGGAATGAGTGGGTGAGGTTCCCTAACCTTGAAGAGGAGGAAATCCCAAGTGAGGGTCGAAATGGGGATCAAATGGGTGTTTTAGGGTTAAAATTGTGCGAGATTCATTTTAAAAAACCCACTTTTTAACCCATGCATGGTTTAGCCACACGGTTTGGAAAACCGTACACTAACCGTGCGCCTGCTACTATCCCAAAGGGCACCTCACACATGATTGGCCAACACAGTTAGAAAAACCATGCGCCAACTGTGAAAAAGCCCACTGCCCCCCATTGCATGGTTTACCAGGGTGGTTGCATAGTTTGGAAAACCATATGCCTTAATCATGTGCCACCCCATAGCCCACTGCCTCCTTGTGCACAGTTTCTTAGAGAAGTTTCATGGTTTTCACTAACTGTTCTCAAACCATACACCCTTAGAAAATCCACCAAACCTTCCCAAAACCCTTCCAAACTCTCCCAAACATTACCCAACCACTTTATACACATAAAAAGTCATAAAAATGGCTACATACCTCAAACTGGGGGTGCTACATTCTCCCCACCATTGTCATTTTCGTCCTAGGAAAGTAGAAAACCATCACTTTCATGAAAGAGCTCAGGCCATTGCTCGACCATTTCTTTCTCCCATTCCCAAATCTCCTCCTGAATCTGATCACGTTGCCAAAAAAACCACACTAGACCAATGCTCTTCCCATGTAAGACTTTCTCTTACCTATCCACAATCTGCACTAGCACAGGTACCAATAAAGAATCCGAATCTAGATCAACATGATCCCATCGAATCACATGGTTAGGATCTGGTTGATACCTCTTCAACTGAGATACATGAAACACATTGTGTACCACACTAAACCATGGTGGAAAATCCAACCAATATGCCACATCTCCAACCCACTCAAGTATCTTAAAAGGGCCTATGTATCTTGAAGATAACTTTCCATTCTTCCCAAAAATACAATTTCCAAGCCTATTATAGATTATCAAGAACATATAATTACCCACCTTGAATGAAAACGACCGTCGATGATGATCCACATATTATTTATGATGACTCTGAGCCATCTCCATTCTCTTCCTGATCAACTGAATCTTCTTCGTAGTCTCCTGGACAAGGCTCAATCCAACCATAGAAGTCTCACTTATTTCCACCAAAAAAAGTGTAAAATGACACAAACATCCATACAATTCTTCAAATAGAGCCATATGTATCTAGGACTGATAACTATTATTATAAGAGAACTCCACCAAGGGTATTTGGCCTTCCCATGAGCCACCAAAATCCATCACATAAGCCCGAAACATATCTTCCAATGTTTGTATCATCCTCTAGGATTGCCCATCCATTTGAGGATGATATGTTGTACTCATAGTCAACTGAGTCCCAAGGGATTTTTACAAGGATCTCCACAAACAAGACGTGAACCTCAGATCTCTACCTGATACAATCAAAATTGGTACACCATGTCTCTTTACCACCACACAGATATAGATTTTGGATAGATCCTCCACCATATGAGATTCACAAATAGGGATGAAATGAGCCAACTTTGTGATTCGATCCACTATCACCCATATGACATCATGTTTCTGAACCATTCTTGGGAGACCTGTAACAAAATACATAGCTATTTACCCCCATTTACACACAGGGATAGGTAAAGAATACAACATACCTTCTAGTTACTAATGCTCTGCCTTGGCTTGCTGACAATTCAAGCTCCTCAAAACAAACTCGATCACTTTCCTTTTCATACCTGTCCACCGAAACTATATTTTCAATGCCTTATACATTTTCTGAATTCCAGGGTGGACAACCCATCTATAATGATGATATGCACTAAGAAGTTTTTACTAACAATCCATTAGTACAACCATCTGATTCCAAAACCACAAAACTGAATTCCTATCTAGTTTCTATCCCTAAATGGTCTCCACACCATTGAGTTTCGACCTCATAACCACACATTATGAATCACAAGTCTATGCCTCTTTAACCAATCCCAACATAACCAGAAATAAAACCACTATATCCCATAAATATTCACATTCCAATTGCATGTAGATTATGACCAACATCGACTACCACTGATATGAAGCTTCTTTTTCTACTCGAACATACGACTTTCTACTTAATGCACCTGACACTAAATTTTCTTTACCCGGTGTGTACAATGAGCCAAATTTTAACATCTGAAGATACACCATCCATCTCCTTTGTCTCAAATTCAAATCTATTTATGATAAAATATGATTGAGACTCTTATGATCAATAAACATCATGAATTTCTCACCACAGAGATAGTGACACCATTTTTTCAAAGCATGCACCACAATCGCTAACTCTAAATCATGCATTGGGTAGTTCTTCTCATGCAACCTCAAATACCATGGTCCATATGCAACAACATGATCTCCTTGCATGAGAACACACCCCAAACCTGATCCTGATGCGTCACAATACACAATGTACCCTTTACCTGGTTCTGGAAAAACCAAGATTGGTGTTGATGTAAGACGACCCTTAAGATCTTCAAAAGACTTATAACATTCTTCATTCCATTGAAATAGAACATTTTTTCTCATCAAAGCTGTCATTGGTGATGTTAATTGTGAGAATTCATGAAAAAACATCATTAATACCTAGATAGACCAAGGAATCTCTATATCTCAAAGACATTCTTTAGTGGTTTTCAGGAGATAACATCCTTTATCTATTCTAGATCCACTGAAAAACCTTTCTCAGAAATAACATAGCTAAGGAAACATACCCCTTGTATCCAAAAATCACACTTTGATAATTTTTCATACGACTGATGATATCTCAAGATCCCTAACATGGTTGCCAAGTATTTCTCATGCTCAACCCTTATCCAAGAATACACAAATATGTCATCAACAAACACCACCATGAAAGAATCTAGATATCTCTAAAATATATGATTCATTAATGCCATAAAGACCTCTAGTGTATTTGTTAGATTTAAGGGAATAAATACATATTCATAATGGTGAAACCTATTTTCAAAATATCCTCCTTCCACGCCTAGAATTGATAATATCTTGATCACGAGTCAATTTTGGAAAACCACTAAGATCCCCTCAATTGATCGAACAAATCATCAATGTGTGGGAGTGGATATCAGTTCTTTATTTGTAACTTGGTTAAGCTTATGATAATCAACGCACAACCGAAGAGTTCCATATGCTTTTTTAACAAACAAAACTGGTGCTACCCATAGAGACGTGTTAGGCCGAATGAAACCTTTGTTTTCCAACTCCTCCAACTACATTTTCAATTCCCTAAATTATGTTGGTGCCATCTGGCAAGACAAAAGTGAGATAGGACTAGTCCTTGGAAGGAGATCAATCGTAAACTCCACTTCTCTTATGGGTGAAAACCCTGATAATTCTTCAGGAAAGACATCCAGGAAATGATCAAAAACTGCCAGAAAATAGCTCTTCTAGATTTCTTCCATCGATGCCAATGATAAAGCCACCAACTGATAGGAAACCACCCCAAATTCTAGTTCCAACAAGCTCATTACAACCACCTTCACCTCCCTCTCTCCTCTAAAGAGATGATCGATACTATCATCAGTCTTGAAACTAACTGTTCTCGCATAACAATCGATGTGGGCCTTAAATATCATCAACCAATCTATAACCAGAATTATATCATAAATATCCATCTCAAGCACTGAGGAGTACCATGTCATCTCAGCCCCACCAACAGTTTTACAACATGCTCTACACAGAATGGATCGACACTCTCTTTAACCTAGATGAGTTTGAAGTTTTAAAATAGAAGGAATCATTTCCACTTTTAAACCCAAAAAATCAAAAACACATGAAGAAATGAAAGAATGAGACACACCCATATCAAAAAATGCTTGCATAAGGGTAGAATTTAAAAGAATTGTACCTCGCACCGTGGATGGTCCCAACTGATCATCCACCACAACTTGCTTAGCTCCAAACACCTACTTACTGTCCACACTTTTCTCTTTATTACCCTACTAAAATTTCCCTTACCGAGGAGTCATGGTATTCCTAGAATCATCATAACTAACTCTGCTCTGCTGATGACACTACGCCAAAATTTGTATTTAGCGGCAGTTTAAACCACCGCTAAATCATTCTATGGCGATTTTGGAAAACCGTTGCTAAATCGTGTGTCAGGAAATAAATAGCGGGAATTTTTTAAAACTGTCATAGATTGATTTAGCGGCGGTTTAAACCACCGCTAAATCATTTTTAATTTTTAAGTTTTTTTTTATTTTCATTATTTATTTATTTATTTATTTAATTTTGTAATTAATTAATTATTTTTTTATTCTCGTAATTTTTTTGTTTATCTATTTATTTATTTGTTATTTATTTATTTATTATTTATTTATTATTACCATGCTCATGTCCATCTCCATGCACAAGTCCATGTCCATGTCCATGTCCATGTCATATATAGAAATTCTACGTTGGGTGAGATTTAAACCCCTTACCTCTTGCTTATTCTCTAAAGACTTTACCACTCCAGCTGGCTCTTCATGTGATCAATAAATCGAATTTAATATACCTATATATATATATATATTAATTGAAAAAAATCCATAAAAAATAAATACACACTAAATAATTATTAACCAATAATTATTAATCAATAATTATTAATCAATAATTATTAATCAATAATCAATAATCAATAATCAATAATCAATAATCAATAATTAATAAGTAATTATTAATATTTAATAATTACTAATTACAAATTACAAATTAATATACAGAATATAAATGAATTATAAATAAAGAAATATATAATTTGGAAATAAATGCTAAAGAAAAAAATACTAAATACTAAATAGTAAATATTAAATAATAAATAGTAATTAATAAATAGAAAATAATAAATAATAAATAGTAAATAGTAACTTGTATATAATAAATACTAAATACTAAATACTAAATACTAAATAATATATAATATATAATATATAATATATAATATATAATATATAATATATAATATATAATATATAATATATAATATATAATATATAACATATAATATATAAGTAATGTATAAATAATAAATTAAGTAAAAAATAATTTAATATATGATAAATAAATAAAAAATTAATTTTTTAATAAATAATAGATAAATAAATAAATAATAACTAAATAAATAATAAATAATAAATAATAAATAATAAACATTAAATAATAAATAGTAAATAGTAAATAATAAATAATAAATAATTAATAATTAATAAAAAATAAAAAATAAAAAATAAAAAATAATAATTAATTATGAATAATTAATAATTAATAATTAATAATTAATAATTAATAATTAATAATTAATAATTAATAATTAATAATTTAAAATTTGTAAATAATTAATAAATTATTAAGAAATTATTAATAAATAAATAATAATTAATTAATAAATAATGAATATTGAATAATTAATAAATAAATAAATAAACAAATAATAAATGAAAAATAAAATAATAGTAAATTAATATTTAGTAAATTAAAAATAAATTAATAAATAATAAATAATAAATAATAAATAATAAATAATGAGTAATAAATAATAAATAATAAATAATAAATAATAAATAATAAATAATAAATAAATAAATAGATAGATAAATAAATAAATAATAAATAATAAATAATAAATAATAAATAATTAATAATTAATAATAACTAATAATTAATAATTGATAATTAATAATTAATAATTCTTAATTAATAATTAATAATTAATAATTAATAATTAATAATTAATATTCAATATTTAATATTTAATAAATAAATAAATAATAAATAATAAATAAATAATAATTAATTAATAAATAACAAATAAAGAATAAATAAATAAATAATAAATAAATAAATAATAAATGAATAATAAACTAATAATTAGTAATTAATAAATTAAAAATAAATTAATAATTAATGTATACATAACTAAATAAATAAATAAATAAATAAATAATAAATAAATAAATAAATAAATAAATAAATACTAAATATTAAATAAATAAATAAATAGATAATAGATAATAAATAATATATATGTCACGACCCGTCCTCGGGGCCCTTGCCGTGACTACCCCAAGCCCGCCTTCCATAGGCCAGGGGCTGGCGACTAGCACCAAGGCGTAAATCCCGGTAAAAGGGAAGGCATTGCCTTTGTAAAGTAAACAATCACACAGAGTACAAGCGGAAGAAGTAAACACTAAATACAACAGTAAGTGCGGAAAGTAAAAAGGGGCCGGAAATACAAGCCCAACTGTAAAGTACAACTCGAAAGGGAAAACATCAACTGAAAAGTAAAGCTGGTACACCGAGCTATCCACTGGAAATCCCACCTGAAGGGTGGGTACAGATAGCTCCTCTGCTCCTCGGGTCCCGCCGTCCGCTCCGAGTATGTCCCGCCCAGTGGTCCACCTCCGGGTACCGCCTCATCGTCACGTCCACCTCTGGGTACTGTCTCGTCGTGAGGTCCTCCTCCGGGTACCATCTCGTCGTAATAGTCCACCTCCAGGTACTGTCCAGTCCTCGAGCACTCGGCCTCTGTCAGCATTGCCCGTCGTCTGCAACCAACACAACGAGGTGCGGACATAGCCCGTGCAGGGGTGAGTATAACGATACTCAATAGGGATCCCGAGACCCTCAAGGTCTCACTAAACCAACAAGGATAACCACAAAGAAGATCTCAACAGATAACCTCTACTTAGGTATATGCCCATACATATACATAAGTTATCAAGTAACCCATCTCAATCATGAGGAAACACAAGGATCATGAAATCAACGGATAACCACTACTCAGGTATATGCACATACATATACCTAAGTTATCAAGTGACCCATCTCAATCATGAGGTAAACACAAAGGTCAAATGTCTCAGCTCAAACCAGGATTTTCATTATCGAAACCGTAACTGCTGAAGAGCTCCGTCTCTGGAGTGTACAGTGGTCCTGTCACAACTCCGAGGTACTGCTCACTAACCTAAGACTGCTGAGGTGCTCCTCCTGACGAGTACCGCGGGCCAGCTGCTACAACCAAGCACTCCCATGTGCCGCTACAACCAAGCGCACCTCTCTCGTGGGTCTGCCGCTACAACCAAGCGCTCCCATGTGCCGCTACAACCAAGCGCACCTCTGTCGTGGGTCTGCCGCTACAACCAAGCGCTCCCATGTGCCGCTACAACCAAGCGCACCTCTGTCGTGGGTCTGCCGCTACAACCAAGCGCTCCCATGTGCCGCTACAACCAAGCGCACCTCTGTCGTGGGTCTGCCGCTACAACCAAGCGCTCCCATGTGCCGCTACAACCAAGCGCACCTCTGTCGTGGGTCTGCTGCTACAACCAAGCGCACCCCTGTGTCGCTACAACCAAGCACACCTCTGTAACACACCGGGTCGTCCGATCAGCAGTCGTCGGGTCTCAGTCAGCTACACGGTCTCCGTACTCCGCACGCTCATCTCCGGGAGGGTCCGCTCCACGAGCTACTGGTCGATACTCCAAGTATCTCAAAGTCCCACGAAGAAGAATCTCAAAGGACCGTCTCATCATAGGGGTCTCAACGCAACAGACGACACGTCAATCGGACGCCCGGTCTGTGAGTTACTAGCCTTTTCGTTCTAGGGGCCCGGTTGGTTTCGTGTGCGAACCAATCCGGCCGTAACTCAACTATACCCCGAACACTCATAGGTTATACTCATAGGGACCATTTCTCAACGAGATCACCAACACCGCTGACGGTTCGTCAAACAGACATTCTGTCAGAAAGGTATCAGCTTCTCCGATCCAGGGGCCCGATTGGATTTCGGTGCGATCCAACCCGGCCACTATCCAACTGTATCCAAAACTCTGGCGGAGGATGCCAAAAGTTCCGTCTCATCAAGAGGAAAGCAACGAGACAGACGGCGCGTCAATCGGACGCCCGGTCTGTGAGTTATTGGCTTTTTCGTCCAAGGGGCCCGGTTGGTTTTTAAGGCAAAACCAACCCGACCGTACTCCACCTGCGTCCAAACCTTGGGCGGTGTATTCCAAAAGATCCTTCTCACTAAGAGGAACTCAACAAAGCTGACGGCACGTCAATCGGACGTCCGTAGCTCAAGATATGAGCGTTTCCGCTCCGAGGGCCCGGTTGGTTTCGTGTACGAACCAACCCGGTCGAACTCAAAGTATTCTGAAACTTTGAGTGCGATATACCGAATCGACCGTCTTGATCCAAGGATCGCATCGCCGCTGACGGTTCATAAATCGGAGGTCCGTAGCTCAAGTTATGGGCAAAAGACCGAAGTCGATTCGAAAACGGGGGGTCCGGGTCCGGGCCGACCCGGGTCCGACCCGGCCCGGCCGGCGGCGCGGTCCGGCACGGCGGCGCGGCCCGACCGGCGGCGGCGCGGCCTGGGCGCCGCTCGGGTGCCACGCGCGGGGGGCAAAGCCCCCGCCTCCTTTGCTGGCGGCGCGACTGAAAGCCGCGCCTTTGATCAACGGCCCCCCCACGTGGGGGCCTGCTTTTGAGAAAAACGGGGGGCCGCCTGCCCCCCTTTGTGAAACCGGCCCCCCTCTTAATGGGGGGCCATTTTGGCTGGTCAGGGGAATTAATTTCCCCCGGTTTTTCCTCCCTTCCGGCCGGCCCGACATGGCCGACCGGTTCTTCCTCAATGGGATCGGCGAGGCCGGTCCCCTTTCCGGCTTCCGACACCGGCGGCCCGGCTGGCCGCTGGTCTTCTCGTTCTGCCGCGGCCCGGAACCGGCCGTGGCCTTCACCGTCCGGCGCGGTGCGACGGCACCGTGCCCCTCCGCCGCGGCCCCGCTCCGGCCGCGGCGCCTTCGGTTTCCTTCGACGCGGCGCGACGGCGTCACGTTCTTGATAATCTTTCCTCGGCGCGGCGCGACGACGCCGCACAATAATTGTCGAATGATATCTGCTTGGTGCGATGGCACCAAGCCATCACGTTTCATCCACAAGAAACAATCAAGAACAAAGGAGGGGGTTTCGGCCATGTTTGTGCGGTCCGGTCCCCCTCTCATTAGATGATAGCACATATTCATTTATCCTCAAGATTGTCATGCTAGAACCAAGAACGAGAATAAATAAAATAATCATCAACAAACCCCTACCTCGGTTTCAAGAACGATGTTCGTCAACGACCCGCGGAAGACAAGCGTCGCGGTGGTCGGCGTCACGGAAAAAGGACATCGATGTCGTGAAGCGAGGATTCGAAGCTCTTTGACGGCGATTTCGTCGCGGGAAACCGTCGCGGAAGAGATGACGCGGAAGGAGACGTCGTCGGTGTCGCGGGTATGGCGTCGCGGAAAACGGTTCCCGAGAACGTGGCGTTCTTCGTCGAAGTCCGAAGAAGAAGGAGAGAATTCTTCAAAAACTCTCAAGATGGCTAAGGAGACCAACCCAAATAAAATAAGCTAAGGCTTATTTTATTCACACAATTATCAATTTGAATTTCAAAGGTTTGAAATTCAAACAACTCAACTCCATTAATTAACCAAGTTGTCATGTTCATTAAAAGAGGAGTTTAAGGGAGTTTAAAAAAAAGAAGGTGAAGAGTTATGCTTCGTGTGGGCCCCACCACACTTAATCCTCCCAAGGGAGGTTAAGTGGATGTGGGTCCCACCTCTAACTCCCTTTGGGAGAAAATAACCAACAAGTTAAAAATAAAAAGTGTTTCCACATTTTTATTTAACTTCTTATAATTTCTCCCAAAACTAACTTTCATTCCGCAAAAAAAAAACGCAACCTCGAAAAAGGTATCCTTAAGTGAATATTGGCACTGCGAGTTCATCGGTGTCCTCGGATTTCAATTCCGAGCACCGGATCAAAAGTTAGAAATTTCCGCTCGTTCGTTTACTGAACGTACCCGAGCCAAACTTTGGAAATTGATTCCGGGAACTCCAGGCCTCAGAATCAGGTGCCGTCAGAAACTGCGTTCTTGTAAAATTCCAAAGAAAATTAAGAAAAAAAATTTCCCTTGAATTTTACGGGTCTTTACATTACTCCCACCTCAGGGATTTACGTCCCCGTAAAGATACATCAAAACTAGGGAAATAAATGAGGGTACTGAGCACGCAACTGAGCCTCCCGCTCCCATGTTCTCTCCTGGAGGTTCCCGTGCTTCCATCTGATGCGCACAAGAGGAATCGTTCGCCCACGTAGGACCCGCTCCTGTCGATCCTCTATCTCCACCGGGACCTCCGTAAAAGTCTCCCCATCGTCAACGTCAAGCTCCCCATGGTCAATGATGTGCGTCAGGTCGTGCATGTATCTCCTCAGCTGAGATACGTGGAAGACGTCGTGCACCCGGTGCAACTGAGGTGGTAGAGCCAGACGATAAGCCACCGCGCCAATCCTGCTGAGGACCTGGAAGGGTCCGATGAAGCACGGAGATAACTTGCTGCCTCGGCCAAATCTCCGAATACCACGTCGAGGTGAGAACCGCAAGAAGACATGGTCGCCATCCTCAAACTCTAGTGGCCTCCGCCTCCTGTCAGCATATGACTTCTGCCGGCTCTGAGCTGTCCTCATCCGCTCCTGGATGACCTGGACCTTCTCTGTCGTGGCCTAGACCACCTCTGGTCCCACAAGAGCTGCTATGATTTCTTCCTTGCCGATAAGAGAAATCTGGTCTCATTCCCTAGATGAACCACGTTCTTCGCCTAATACTATCAATCCCGACATGGATGATACTATCCCATACCAAGGATGACGTCGTAAGGCCTCGACGCTACTACAAAGAGATCCAACCGTTACTCTCGCCTCCAAGGGTTGAGTCACACTGTCGGCATCAATGTGTGGTAACTGGGTCTCCTCCAGTAGTGTAACGACCCAATCTTTTTGAGTAGTATATTAACTTACTCTTAATTATTTAATAAGATGTTAATGGTTAATGCAGAAAGAGGAGGCGATGGCTTCATCCAGTAGACTTGAACCTTATGAAGCCCACTTATCAGAGCTTGGGAAGGAGGTAGCATCTGTGGGCTTCGCTTTGGACCAAGCCCAAGCCGAACTCCAGCGTGTCAAGATTGAACGGAAACGCCTATGGGAGAAGTTCAAGTTAGTAGAGATTACCACTAGGGAAATGTTATCTGAGCCTCCCTCAGATTCTCTCACCATAGCATACCTTACACTTAGGTCTTATGCCGGTGTTATAAGGGGCTATGTGACGAGACCCTAGCTTCCTTGTGTAATCCTTTCGGGTGAATAAATTGAGATTTCTTCCTTTAGTGATGTTTGTGAAATTTCAAATGTCCAGATAATTTTAGAATGCATTTTATTGATGATTTTTTTGGAAAAAATGATATTTTAAAATATTTATGAAAACCCTAAATAACTAATGATGTGTAATGATTTTCAAAAAATGGTCTTCTACAAAAGTGTTCAGTAAGGAATTTGGAGTCTAATAAGATCAACTTAATTTTTGATGAATAGTAAATTATGAATAGTGATTTTACGCTTAGGATTAGTAATGTGACCAAATGGATTAGTAATTTCACTCAAAGAAAGTTTTAATATAATTTGGACACCTAGATTAAGTAATGTGATTCAATAAAATGGGTAAATAACGGTTTCATAAATTATTAGTCAAGTATTAGTTTTTTCGGATGAATAGTGTTTTTTAATTAAAAATTTAATTAAAAATAATTAGAAAATTATTTTTATAAAAAGGACTTTATTTTTGAACTCAGAGCATCGATATTATGTTAAGGTAATTTTTGGGGATTTTTATGAAAAAAATGAATTTTCGATGAATAGTGTTTTTATTTAAAAAATTAAATTAAAAATATTTAGAAAATTATTTTTATAAAATGGATTTCATTTTTGAAATCAGAGCATTGATATTTGGTTAAGGTGAAATTTTGGGATTATTCTGAGAAAGTTGGATTTTTGATGAATAGTGAAAATATAGTTTTTAAGTTATGGGTGTTTAATGACATCATTAAATGATGTATTAAGTATATATTCAATATGGTCGAATTATGAATAGTAAGATAAGGTATGAGGTGTCCCAAGTGGCCAATACCATGGGAAAATACCATGGGAAAGCCCATGGTTTTTCCAAAACCACTAGTGAGGTGTCCCTTGACCATTATTGCCTTGTCCCCTCACTTTCCCTATAAATACTCACCCTTTCCTCCTTTAGTTTTCACTCCCAAATCTTCCCCAACGAAGTTCTGGTCTCCTTACCTTCCAAGGTGTCCTCCCAAGGTGCCCCCAAGCCCTCAACGTCCAAAACTTTGAGTTTCAAGAGTCACGTTTAAAGGTAAGGGATCCGACCTCTCTCTTTCTTTTCATGTAATCCTTTTTATGTCATTCCTTTTATGCTCCATGTTCTTATGTGAGAGGATGTTCTTTTATATTCCTCTTACTACCCTTTTCATGTTTATATGATGAGAGATCCCCTCTTACTCTCATCATTTCGTTTTATGAATGTTTAAGTGACGCCGTTAGGCTGCCGAATTTTTAAGGGATTCTTTCACCCTTCTCATTTTTCAAGTTCGATTTTCATTTCAAGTCTTTCAAGTTCCTTTTTTATGATGGGGTATGATCTCTATATATATCATACTGATCTCTTATGATCATATTATGAGGTACCCTATTTGATCTTGTCAAATCCTTTTTATTGAAGTTTAAGTGACGCCGTTAGGCTGCCAAATTTTCATAAGAGAAATCTAATTTTTGTCTTCCTTCCATGTTTTTCATTTCAAATGGCATGTCCTTCAAATTTAATTACCATGTCTATATATCCTTCTTATTCTGTCCCCTTACTGTTTTATGGATCATTTATGAGTGGGTGACCCATGTCCCCTCTCTTTTCAATGTTTTCTAAAACCCCAAAACATAGCCGTTATGCTGCAGAATTTTCGTCTCAAAATGCCTCTATCTCTTTTCTCAAAATTATTTTATGATATAAAGTGAATAATCAAAGATCTTATTTCTACAAGGGTATTCACATATATATCAAAATGTTCTATTTTAAATTCTGGGATTTACATACATGAGACCCACTTTCCCTTCCGTGGGTTTAAAGTGCCGTAAAGATCATGTCTTTAAAGCAGTTTTTAAAACGTTATGATTATGAAATGAAACCCATTTATTTTATGCTATGTGGGTTATTTATGAAATTTTTGATGATGATATATGTTGCTCACATGATAATAAAGGCAAATTTAAGGGTGCGCCCTGATAGCGCTCCAATGCATTGGGTAATGATGTAACCACTAGAGATTACAATTTTCACGATACCTTGGTGAATAACCTTGGTAATTTTCAAATGACACCTTGGGGATGGACCTTGGTGATATGTTCATGATTGTCTATGTTAAATGATGTAGCCACATCTTCAAGTTATGGAAAATTTTATTTTTATTATGAAATGCCTCATGATTTCTTTCTCATGCCTTAAAGTTCTTTTCATGTCCTTATTCAAGTATCTCAAGTTCACATGTAAAATGTTCCTCTTGTTTCCCTTACTGGGCCTTCTGCTCACCCTTTCTTTTGATGTATGTCCCCAGGTTATGAGATGCAGTAATGAACCTAGGATGAACTTAAGGAGAAGCCTTTCAAGTGTTTAAGAAGAATGTTTTATGTTGTTTTCATGTATTATGTTCCTGGTTTCCAAGACACTAGACCTTAAAGATCCTCAGTTTTGTGTAACGTAATGAAAGTTTATGTTATAAAATGGCAGGATACTATAGTTGGTATGAAAGGATGGTTTAGTTATTTGTGGAAATTAGGATATAAAAACTTTAGGAAGAGCCCTATAGAAAAGTTTAAAAATAGGAAAACTTCCTGGTATTTTGGTAAGTATTGAGTAAGTGGTTTATCAAACAGATACATCCCTGTCTGGATACGAGCAGGTAGAGGCGGCTCTGGAACAGATGTACATAGGGGTAAAACCCAAAAACACCGCTTTGAGCTAGACTCGAATGGGAACTGGTGCACGATAACGGGCCTTACTGCACTCTTGGTTATGACACTCCCGGGGGATATGTTTGGTTAATCACAAGCTTTTTATGAATCATTATGAAGGAATTATAGAAAAGTTTAATTGTCTAAGCATGAAGTCTTAGTTAAAAGATCCATAAATGAAATAAGTTTCTCACTAAGGTTTTATTCTTTTAGAAAATGGCGGGAAATAGGAGGAACCGTGCCGATGGTGACCGCAATGCACCATGTGCTGACGGCCCTCCGATGGAAGCCGGAATGGAAACATTCATGCGAATGATGAACCAACTGACTCAAGTTATGAGTAATAACTTGAATCAAGCTGAGAGGCCTACCTCACCACGAAGGGAACAACTTTTTGTTGAGTCCTTCATGCGTCAAAGACCACCAACATTCAGTGGATCTACTGACCCATTGGTTGCGGAACAATGGATAAGCTCCATTGAAAAGATCTTTTCTGTACTTCATTGTTCAGAAAAAGAAAAAGTCACCCTTGCTGTTTACCGCCTAGAGGGAGAAGCTGATCAATGGTGTTCACTGATCAAAAACACGAATCCACGAGGAGAGATGGAAGCTATGGAGTGGGAAGAGTTCCGGGGAATATTCTTTAATAATTATTTCCCTCGTTCGATGAGAATGAGAATGGAGAAAGAATTTCTCGAGCTGAAGCAAAAGGAGAATGAATCAGTTGGAACCTATGAGATGAACTTCACAAGGATTTCCCGTTATACCTCAAGATTTGTCATGGACCCTAATGGGAAGGTTGATAGATTCTTTGGTGGACTACGACCTCATCTGCGGAAGAATCTAGCCAACAGGGACTATGATAGCTATGAAGAAATAGTTCGAAGTGCCATGAAAGTTGAACTAGAGTTTGGGGAGACACAGTGGTCTCACAAATCTAATGAGAAGAAGAGAACTTTAGAACCAATCCTGGGAAGAAGTTTTGATCAGGAAAGAGGTGGAAAGCATATGCAACATGCCACATGCAATAAATGTGGGAAGAAGCATTCGGGGAACTGCTTGATCGGAAGTGGTAAGTGCTATAGGTGTGGAAAAGAAGGCCATATTTCTCGGAATTGTCATAGTGATGTGAAGCCTCAACTTCCCAACACTAACGACAGAGGAAAGATGGTCCTGGCCCTATCCGAAGTCACATGCTTCAAGTGTGGACAGCTTGGGCACTTTGCTAATCAATGTCCAAATCCGAGGGCAGTGGAAGGGAATCACCATCAACCTCAGCAGAGGCCAAGGGAGCAAGGTCGTGCTTTCTCTATCACAACAACTGAAGTTGAAGTTCCGAACGATGTGGTAGCAGGTACTCTTGTTGTCCTCTCAAAACTAGCAAGTACTTTATTTGATTCTGGTTCTACGCATTCCTTTATTTCCTCCAAGTTTGCAAGGAATATAGAATCAATCCCCGAACTGCTAGAGGTAGAGTTGTCAGTCAAGACTCCAAGTGGGATTATCCATGCATCAACAGTGTTTAGAGAATCTAATGTTTACTTTAGTGAGAACAATCTTATCGCAAATCTAGTAGTCATTCCCATGTTGGAATTCGACGTTATACTAGGGATGGACCGGCTCTCAAAGTATAATGCTAAGATCAAATGCAGAAGTAAGGAAATCTCAGTAGTCTTGAATAAACGACCTAAAGTTATCTTCCAAGGAGAGATATCCCGAACTGATCCCTATCTAGAAGCACCTCCCATAGCTTTCTTTATGGAGTTAATCGGTGATGATGAAGAAGGGAAAGGGAGCATACAAATAGAATATGTTCCGATTGTTCAGGAATACATGGATGTATTTCCTGAGGAGTTACCTGGACCTCCCCCAGAAAGAGAGGTAGAGTTCTCCATTGAACTCGTACCTGGGTCTCAACCGATATCAAAGACTCCGTATAGAATGGCAAATGTGGAGATAGAATAGCTAAAGAAACAACTCCAAGACTTGTTGGAGAAGGGGTTTATCCGACCGAGTGTGTCTCCTTGGGGAGCACCAGTTCTCTTTGTGAAGAAGAAGGATGGATCAATGCGGCTATGCATTGATTATAGAGAACTGAACGGGATCACAGTGAAGAACAGATATCCTCTTCCAAGAATTGATGATTTATTTGACCAACTTCGCGGGGCTCAATTCTTCTCTAAGATTGACCTTCGATCTGGTTATCATCAACTGAGGGTGAAGAAGGAAGATATTCCAAAGACTACCTTCCGATCAAGATATGGGCATTTTGAGTTTACTGTTATGCCTTTCGGCTTGACTAATGCTCCTACTATTTTCATGGATTTGATGAATAGAGTCTTTAAGGACTACCTTGATAACTTTGTGGTAGTTTTTTTTGATGACATTTTGATATATTCAAAAAGTCGTGAGGAGCATGAAGATCATCTGAGGGTTATTTTGAAAACTCTACGGAAGGAGAGGCTCTTTGGGAAGTTCAACAAGTGTGAGTTTTGGTTACAACAAGTGGCTTTCTTGGGGCACATTGTAACCAATGAAGGAATCTCAGTTGACCCTACAAAGATAATGGTTGTGGAGGAGTGGCCTCAACCCACAACAGTAACTGAGATTCGTAGTTTCCTTGGTTTAGCGGGATATTATAGGAGGTTTGTGAAAAAATTTTCATGACTTTCTAATCCACTAACCAAGTTGACTCGAAAAGGGGTTAAGTTCATCTGGACAAAGGAATGTGAGGAAAGTTTCCAAGAGCTGAAGAAGAGATTGGTTACTGAACCTGTGTTAACACTACCCTCTATCGGAGAAGGATTCGTTATTTTTAGCGATGCATCTCTGAAAGGGCTTGGGTGCGTCCTCATGCAAAATGACAAGGTAATTGCTTATGCATCTCGACAGTTGAAGATTCATGAGTAGAATTATCCTACGCATGATCTAGAGCTGGCGGCAGTTGTTTTTGCTCTAAAGATATGGAGGCACTATATTTATGGGGAGAAATGTGATATATACACTGACCACCAAAGTCTAAAGTATATTTTCACTCAGAAAGAATTGAACATGAGACAAAGGAGATGGTTGGAGCTTATTAAAGACTATGATTGTTAAATTAATTATCACCCTGGAAGAGAAAACAAAGTCGCAGATGCATTAAGCAGGAAAGATCCTGTTGTTCTGGAAACAATGAGGATCCTAGGAGATCCCTTGATTAAAGATCTAGTAAAACTGGACATGGGAATTATAAGGAAAGGGACATCATCAACCCTATCCCAAATGATTTCTCAACCTTCATTACTAGAGAGGATCAAGAAGGCTCAAAAAGAAGATCCTTTGATGCAGGAGAAGTTCGAGGCTGTAAAGGATGAGAAGTTCCCTGATTTCAATATTGATCAAGAAGGTGTATTGAAATTTTGTACAAGACTATGTGTTCCATCTATTCCGGAGATAAAAAAAGAACTGATGGATGAAGCTCATAGCTCTACTTTCTCTATACATCCGGGAAGCACTAAGATGTATAGAGACCTTCGTGATCATTATTGGTGGGATAACATGAAGAGGGAGATTGCTGATTACACTACAAGGTGCCTGGTGTGTCAGTAAGTAAAGGCAGAACGACAACTTTCTAAGGGGGTATTACAACCGCTACCCATACCAGTATGGAAGTGGGATAATATCACTATGGACTTTGTAACTGGTCTCCCGAAAACATCCAAAGGAAACAATGCGATATGGGTTATTGTGGACCATCTCACCAAGACAGCCCATTTTATCTCTATTCGGGAAGATTTCTCTCTGGATCAGCTTGCCAAGATATACATGAAGGAAGTGGTAAGGCTGCATGGGGTACCACTATCCATCGTATCTGATCGTGACCCAAGATTCACATCAAAATTCTGGAGAAGTCTTCAACATGCTCTGAATACTGAATTGAATTTTAGTACGGCCTATCATCCTCAAACTGATGGACAATCTGAAAGGTCTATTCAGACACTCGAAGACATGTTGAGATTATGCTCAATGGAATTTAAGGGTGGATGGGATTAACACCTCCCATTAGTGGAGTTCTCCTATAACAACAGCTTCCATGCGAGTATTCAGATGGCACCCTATGAATCTCTGTATGGAAAGCGGTGTAGAACTCCTACTTGTTGGGATGAAACTGGTGAGAGGAAGCTTCTTGGGCCTGATCTCGTGCAAGAGATGATAGAACAGGTTCATGCCATCCAACAACACATAAAGGAAGCTCAGAGTCGGCAGAAGAGCTATGCTGACAATCGTCGAAGGGACTTGGAGTTTGGTGTTGGTGACAAAGTCTTCATTCGAATCTCTCCATGGAAGAGAGTCATGCGGTTTGGGAAGAAAGGAAAGCTCAGCCCTAGGTACATTGGCCCCTATGAAATCCATGATCGCATAGGAGCAGTGGCATATCGTCTATCACTTCCACCGAACCTAGCTCAAGTTCACAATGTCTTCCATGTATCTCTCTTGAGGAAGTACATACCCGACCCTTCGCATGTACTGAACCCAGAGGTGGTACAACTGGAACATGACCTCTCTTATGAGGAGCAGCCAGTGGAGATCTTGGACCATAGAGACAAGGTTCTACGAAACAAGACTACCCACCTTGTGAAAGTGTTGTGGAGGAATCATAAGTATGAAGAAGCGACTTGGGAGCCTGAGGAAACGATGAAGCAAAAGTACCCTCACCTTTTCGACTAGGCCTCAAGTATAAATTTCGGGGACGAAATTTCTTAAGGGGGGAAGAATGTAATGACCCAATCTTTTTGAGAAGTATATTAACTTACTCTTAATGATTTAATAAGATGTTAATGGTTAATGCAGAAAGAGGAGGCGATGGCTTCATCCAGTAGACTTGAACCTTATGAAGCCCACTTATCAGAGCTTGGGAAGGAGGTAGCATCTGTGAGATTTGCTTTGGACCAAGCCCAAGCCGAACTCCAGCGTGTCAAGCTTGAACGGAAACGCCTACGGGAGAAGTTGAAGTTAGTAGAGATTACTACTAGGGAAATGTTATCTGAGCCTCCCTCAGATTCTCTCACCATAGCACACCTTACACTTAGGTCTTATGCCGGTGTTATAAGGGGCTATGTGACAAGACCCTAGCTTCCTTGTGTAATCCTTTCGGGTGAATAAATTGAGATTTCTTCCTTTAGTGATGTTTTTGAAATTTCAAATGTCCAGATAATTTTAGAATTCATTTTATTGATGATTTTTTTGGAAAAAAGGATATTTTAAAATATTTATGAAAACCCTAAATAACTAATGATGTGTAATGATTTTCAAAAAATGGTCTTCTACAAAAGTGTTCAGTAAGGAATTTGGAGTCTAATAAGATCAACTTAATTTTTGATGAATAGTAAATTATGAATAGTGATTTTACGTTTAGGATTAGTAATGTGACCAAATGGATTAGTAATTTCACTCAAAGAAAGTTTTAATATAATTTGGACACCTAGATTAAGTAATGTGATTAAATAAAATGGGTAAATAACGGTTTCATAAATTATTAGTCAAGTATTAGTTTTTTCGGATGAATAGTGTTTTTTAATTAAAAATTTAATTAAAAATAATTAGAAAATTATTTTTATAAAAAGGACTTTATTTTTGAACTCAGAGCATCGATATTATGTTAAGGTAATTTTTGGGGATTTTTCTGAAAAAAATGAATTTTTGATGAATAGTGTTTTTATTTAAAAAATTAAATTAAAAATATTTAGAAAATTATTTTTATAAAATGGATTTAATTTTTGAAATCAGAGCATTGATATTTGGTTAAGGTGAAATTTTGGGATTATTCTGAGAAAGTTGGATTTTTGATGAATAGTGAAAATATAGTTTTTAAGTTATGGGTGTTTAATGACATCATTAAATGATGTATTAAGTATATATTCAATATGGTCGAATTATGAATAGTAATATAAGGTATGAGGTGTTCCAAGTGGCCAATACCATGGGAAAATACCATGGGCAAGCCCATGGTTTTTCCAAAACCCCTAGTGAGGTGTCCCTTGGCCATTATTGCCTTGTCCCCTCACTTTCCCTATAAATACCCACACTTTCCTCCTTTAGTTTTCACTCCCAACTCTTCCCCAAAGAAGTTCTGGTCTCCTTATCTTCCAATTTGTCCTCCCAAGGTGCCCCCAAGCCCTCAAGGTCTAAAACTTTGAGTTTCAAGAGTCACGTTTTAAGGTAAGGGATCCGACCTCTCTCTTTCTTTTCATGTAATCCTTTTTATGTCATTCCTTTTATTCTCCATGTTCTTATGTGAGAGGATGTTCTTTTATATTACTCTTACTGCCCTTTTCATGTTTATATGATGATAGATCCTCTCTTACTCTCATCATTTCGTTTTATGAATGTTTAAGTGACGCCGTTAGGCTGCCGAATTTTTAAGGGATTCTTTCACCCTTCTCATTTTTCAAGTTCGATTTTCATTTCAAGTCTTTCAAGTTCCTTTTTTATGATGGGGTATGTTCTCTATATCTATCATACTGATCTCTTATGATCATATGATGAGGGACCCTATTTGATCTTGTCAATTCTTTTTTATTGAAGTTTAAGTGACGCCGTTAGGCTGCCGAATTTTCATAAGAGAAATCTAATTTTTGTCTTCCTTCCATGTTTTTCATTTCAAATGGTATGTCCTTAAAATTTTATTACCATGTCCATATATCCTTCTTATTCTGTCCCCTTACTGTTTTATGGATCATTTATTAGTGGGTTACCCATTTCCCCTCTCTTTTCAATGTTTTCTAAAACCCCGAAACATAGCCGTTATGCTGCAGAATTTTCGTCTCAAAATGCCTCTCTCTCTTTTCTCAAAATTATTTTATGATATAAAGTGAATACTCAAAGCTCTTATTTATACAAGGTTATTCACATATATATCAAAATGTTCTATTTTAAATTCTGGGATTTACATACATGAGACCCACTTTCCCTTCCGTGGGTTTAAAGTGCCGTAAAGATCATGTCTTTAAAGCAGTTTTTAAAACGTTATGATTATGAAATGAAACCCATTTATTTTATGCTATGTGGGTTATTTATGAAATGTTTGATGATGATATATGTGGATCACATGATAATAAAGGCAAATTTAAGGGTGCGCCCTGATAGCGCTCCAATGCATTGGGTAATGATGTAACCACTAGAGATTACAATTTTCACGATACCTTGGTGAATAACCTTGGTAATTTTCAAATGACACCTTAGGGATGGACCTTGGTGATATGTTCATGATTGTCTATGTTAAATGATGTAGCCACATCTTCAAGTTATGGAAAATGTTATTTTTATTATGAAATGCCTCATGATTTCTTTCTCATGCCTTAAAGTTCTTTTCATGTCCTTATTGAAGTATCTCAAGTTCACATGTAAAATGTTCCTCTTGTTTCCCTTACTGGGCCTTCTGCTCACCCTTTCTTTTGATGTATGTCCCCAGGTTATGAGATGCAGTAATGAACCTAGGATGAACTTAAGGAGAAGCCTTTCAAGTTTTTAAGAAGAATGTTTTATGTTGTTTTCATGTATTATGTTCCTGGTTTCCAAGACACTAGACCTTAAAGATCCTCAGTTTTGTGTAATGTAATGAAAGTTTATGTTATAAAATGGCGGGATGCTATAAGTAGGTACTTCTCAAGTGAGGGTCAAGTCAACAGTATAATCCAGAACCTCTTAGTAACAACAAAAGAGAGGACAGGGAAGTAAATGCCACAAGAAAATGTGTCTTTTATTACTGCAGCTCAAGTACAAAGACACAAAGCATCTACAAACATACATCAACAAAACTAGAAGCAACATGAACAAAAGTCTCCAGGTCTGGAGCTAGTCCTGCTCCTGTCCATCTGCTCCTGGAGCCCCATGATCGTAGGACTCAACTGCCCGAAGCTGAGCTCTCCCATGTCCTCCTGTCCCCTGCGGTCGGGGTGGACCTCCTGGTGGTGGTGGTGGCAACACCCCGAAGCGTCGTCCACCTCCAGCTGCACGGCCAGCTCCCCTGACATGGCCGCCTGCTCCTTGCGGCCTGCCCTGATCAAACCTCTGCCTCTGCCTGAGGGGTCCTTCATTCATCTGCTGGTCATCCGTATGGAGGGTCAGACAGTCATGAGCCATGTGACCAACCCCGCCGCAGGAGTAACACTGCCCTCTCATGGAAAGTCGTTGCCCACCCCGAGTGCCTCGAGCAAACGATCCAGAGTCATGCTGTCGACCGCCTGTAGGTCCAGTCCTCTTGGACCCCTACGTCATCCGTCTACTGCCCGCTGTAGAAGACTCTGTGGCATGCCGGTAAGTGGTGGGTCCTGCTGCTGGAGACTATTCAGCAAGGAAACTCTCCACTAAGAGGGCTCACTCCAACACCCCTGCCTGAGTCGGAATGTTGAGGGAGATCATTGAAGCCCTGATCTCGTGCCTCAGTCCCTGCTCGAAGGTCTGGGCCCGGAAGAACGGGTCCCGTACCATATCTGTGGAGTAGTGCGAGAGATCAGTAAATCTCACCGAGTACTGAGCTACTGTCATGCTGCCCTGCCGCAGCTGTAGTAGCTCCTGAATGTGCACCGCTCGGAGGGTGGCTGGGACGAACTCCGAGCGGAAGATTCTCTCAAAGTCCGTCCAGAGATGAGACGTCTCGTCATGCACCTGGAGCATCAAGCTCCACCATCGGCCCGCTGATGCGTGCAGTAGACTTGCAGCGAGGATCACCATGAGGTCTTCTGGTGTCCTCACTAGCCTGAAAACTCGTACGACTGCCTCCAGCCAGTCCTCGGCTGCCTGAGGGTCCGTCTCCCCGCGGAACCTGGGCGGTCGCTGGCACTGAAACTCATGCAGTGCGCTGAGGTGACGTGCATCGTCAGCGGCTGGTGCTGGAAGTATCGGGGGCTCAGCGGGTAAAGCTACCGCCGGTGCCACTGCTGACAAAGGGCCCTGCATCGAGGTCTCGTCGCTCGGCGGGCTGTCGTCACACTCGACTCTCGGAACCCTAGCTGGCTGCCGTCGTGGGGCCATCCTGAAAAGGAAACAGGTGCTCCACGGTCAGAACAGTATACCTGGTGAGCTGATATAAAGTAATCACAAAGAAAACTTTGAAACACACACACAATCAATGTTTTCGTGCATTAAGTCGGAAATCAGTAGTCAGGGTCCTGGTGTACGGATACGTCGGCCTCCGCACCAACACTGGACTCCCTGGACTGATAACCACACTCAATATGCTAAACATTATTGCTTCACATAGAAAAGATCAGAGTTCGCGGTAGAACCGAACTCCTCTGATACCAATTTGTCACGACCCGTCCTCAGGGCCCGTGCTGTGACTACCCCAAGCCCGCCTTCCATAGGCCAGGGGCTGGCGACTAGTACCAAGGCGTAAATACCGGTAAAAGGGAAGGCATTTCCTTTGTAAAGTAAACAATCACACAGAGTACAAGCGGAAGAAGTAAACACTGAATACAATAGTAAGTGCGGAAAGTAAAAAGGGGTCGGAAATACAAGCCCAACTGTAAAGTACAACTCGAAAGGGAAAATAGCAACTGAAAAGTAAAGCTGGTATGCCGAGTTGTCCACTGGAAATCCCACCTGAAGGGTGGGTACAGATAGCTCCTCTGCTCCTCGGGTCCCGCCGTCCGCTCCGAGTATGTCCCGCCCAGTGGTCCACCTCCGGGTACCGCCTCGTCATCACGTCCACCTCTGGGTACCGTCTCATCATGAGGTCCTCCTCCGGGTACCATCTCGTCGTAATAGTCCACCTCCAGGTACTGTCCAGTCCTCGAGCACTCGACCTATGTCAGCATTGCCCGTCGTCTGCAACCAACACAACGAGGTGCGGGTATAGCCCGTGCATGGGTGAGTATAACGATACTCAGTAGGGATCCCGAGACCCTCAAGGTCTCACTAAACCAACAAGGATAACCACAAAGAAGATCTCAACAGATAACCTCTACTTAGGTATATTCCCATACATATACCTAAGTTATCAAGTAACCCATCTCAATCATGAGGAAACACAAGGATCATGAAATCAACGGATAACCACTACTCAGGTATATGCCCATACATATACCTAAGTTATTAAGTGACCCATCTCAATCATGAGGTAAACACAAAGGTCAAATGTCTCAGCTCAAACCAGGATTTTCATTATCGAAACCGTAACTGCTGAAGAGCTCCGTCTCTGGAGTGTACAATGGTCCTGTCACAACTCCGAGGTACTGCTCACTAACCTAAGACTGCTGAGGTGCTCCTCCTGATGAGTACCGCGGGCCATCTGCTACAACCAAGCGCTCCCATGTGCCGCTACAACCAAGCGCACCTCTGTCGTGGGTCTGCCGCTACAACCAAGTGCTCCCATGTGCCGCTACAACCAAGCGCACCTCTGTCGTGGGTCTTCCGCTACAACCAAGCGCTCCCATGTGCCGCTATAACCAAGCGCACCTCTGTCATGGGTCTGCCGCTATAACCAAGTGCTCCCATGTGCCGCTACAACCAAGCGCACCTCTGTCGTGGGTCTGCCGCTACAACCAAGCGCTCCCATGTGCCGCTACAACCAAGCGCATCTCTGTCGTGGGTCTGCTTCTACAACCAAGCGCACCCCTGTGCCGCTACAACAAAGCGCACCTCTGTAACACACCGGGTCGTCCGATCAGCAGTCGTCGGGTCTCAGTCAGCTACACGGTCTCCGTACTCCGCACGCTCGTCTCCGGGAGGGTCCGCTCCACGAGCTACTGGTCGATACTCCAAGTATCTCAAAGTCCCATGAAGAAGAATCTCAAAGGACCGTCTCATCATAGGGGTCTCAACGCAACAGACGACACGTCAATCGGACGCCCGGTCTGTGAGTTACTAGCCTTTTCGTTCCAGGAGCCCGGTTGGTTTCGTGTGCGAACCAATCCGGCCGTAACTCAACTATACCCCGAACACTCATAGGGTATACTCATAGGGACCATTTCTCAACGAGATCACCAACGCCGCTGACGGTTCGTCAAACGGACGTTCTGTCAGAAAGGTATCAGCTTCTCCGATCCAGGGGCCCGGTTGGATTTCGGTGCGATCCAACCCGGCCACTATCCAACTGTATCCAAAACTCGGGCGGAGGATGCCAAAAGTTCCGTCTCATCAAGAGGAAAGCAACGAGACAGACGGCGCGTCAATCGGACGCCCGGTCTGTGAGTTATTGGCTTTTTCGTCCAAGGGGCCCGGTTGGTTTTTAAGGCAAAACCAACCCGACCGTACTCCACCTGCGTCCAAACCTCGGGCGGAGTATGCCAAAAGATCCGTCTCACTAAGAGGAACTCAACAAAGCTGACGGCACGTCAATCGGACGTCCGTAGCTCAAGATATGAGCGTTTCCGCTCCGAGGGCCCGGTTGGTTTTGTGTACGAACCAACCCGGTTGAACTCAAAGTATTCCGAAACTTTGAGTGCGATATACCTAATCGACCGTCTCGATCCAAGGATCGCATCTCCGCTGACGGTTCGTCAATCGGAGGTCCGTAGCTCAAGTTATGGGCAAAATAACAAAGTCGATTCGAAAACGGGGGGTCCCGAACCGGGTCGACCCGACCCGGCCCGGCCGGCGGCGCGGTCCGGCACGGCGGCGCGGCGCGGCCGGCAGCGGCGCGGCTGAAAGCCACGCCTTTGATCAACGCCCCCCCCCACGTGGGGGCCTGCTTTTGAGAAAAAACGGGGGGCCGCCTGCCCCCCTTTGTGAAACCGGCCCCCCTCTTAATGGGGGCCCATTTTGGCTGGCCGGGGGAATTAATTTCCCCCGGTTTTTCCTCCCTTCCGGCCGGCCTGACCTGGCCGACCGGTTCTTCCTCAACGGGACCGGCGAGGCCGGTCCCCTTTCCGGCTTCCGACACCGGAGGCCCGACTGGCCGCCGGTCTTCTCGTTCTGCCACGGCCCGGAACCGGCCGTGGCCTTCACCGTCCGGCGCGGTGCGACGACACCGTGCCCCTCCGCCGCGGCCCCGCTCCGGCCGCGGAGCCTTCGGTTTCCTTCGACGCGGCGCGACGGCGTCGCGTTCTTGATAATCTTTCCTCGGTGCGGCGTGACGGCGCCGCGCAATAATTGTCGAATGATATCTGCTTGGTGCGACGGTACCAAGCCATCACGTTTCATCCGCAAGAAACAATCAAGAACAAAGGAGGGGGTTTCGGCCGTGTTTGTGTGGTCCGGTCCCCCTCTCATTAGATGATAGCACATATTCATTTATCCTCAAGATTGTCATGCTAGAACCAAGAACGAGAATAAATAAAATAATCATCAACAAACCCCTACCTCGGTTTCAAGAACGATGTTCGTCAACGACCCGCGGAAGACAA
Source organism: Viscum album (assembly GCA_963277665.1). Classification (NCBI taxonomy): domain Eukaryota; kingdom Viridiplantae; phylum Streptophyta; class Magnoliopsida; order Santalales; family Viscaceae; genus Viscum; species Viscum album. The sequence goes on along the minus strand of OY728142.1, from coordinate 1,812,699,322 downwards.
GCGTCGCGATGGTCGGCGTCACGGAAAAAGGACATCGATGTCGTGAAGTGAGGATTCGAAGCTCTTTTACGGCGATTTCGTCGCGGGAAACCGTCGCGGAAGAGATGACGCGGAAGGAGACGTCGTCGGTGTTGCGGGTATGGCGTCGCGAAAAACGGTTCCCGAGAACGTGGCGTTCTTCGTCGAAGTCCGAAGAAGAAGGAGAAAATTCTTCAAAAACTCTCAAGATGGCTAAGGAGACCAACCCAAATAAAATAAGATAAAGCTTATTTTATTCACACAATTATCAATTTGAATTTCAAAGGTTTGAAATTCAAACAACTCAACTCCATTAATTAACCAAGTTGTCATGTTCATTAAAAGAGGAGTTTAAGGGAGTTTAAAAAAAAGAAGGTGAAGAGTTATGCTTCGTGTGGGCCCCACCACACTTAATCCTCCCAAGGGAGGTTAAGTGGATGTGGGTCCCACCTCTAACTCCCTTTGGGAGAAAATAACCAACAAGTTAAAAATAAAAAGTGTTTCCACATTTTTATTTAACTTCTTATAATTTCTCCCAAAACTAACTTTCATTCCGCAAAAAAAAACGCAACCTCGGAAAAGGTCTCCTTAAGAGAATATTGGCGCTGCGAGTTCATCGGTGTCCTCGGATTTCAATTCCGAGCACCGGATCAAAAGTTATAAATTTCCGCTCGTTCGTTCACTGAACGTACCCGAGACAAACTTCAGAAATTGATTCCGGGCACTCCGGGCCTCGGAATCAGGTGCCGTTAGAAACCGCGTTCTTGTAAAATTCCAATGAAAATTAAGAAAAAAAATTTCCCTTGAATTTTACGGGTGTTTACAATATAAATAAATAAATATTAATTAATTAATAATTAATAATTAATTAATAAATAAATAAATAATAAATAAATAAATAATTAAATAAGAACAAATAAATAAAAAAATAAATAAAAAAATAATTAAATAAATCATAAAACGTTAAGAACCTCTAAAAAGCATAAAAACACTTAAATGACCATAAAATATGATCCGAGACTCCTTTTTTAGCGCCACAACAAGTCAAATCAAAGATTATGAAATGAGATTCGATATGATATGTGGTACAGGCTGAACAGACACCTGGATCGAAAGTTATAACTGTTTAAATTTTAAGAAATCAGGATCTGCAACTAAAACCTCTGTTTCGGAGGCCTTCTGGGCCTTTTTGGCAGAATAAAAAGAGGCACAACACTCAAAGAGTTGGTACTAGACCTAAACGACATAGAAATCACCACATGATTTGATTTGATATGTGGTAGAGCCCAAACTGACACCCGAATTAAAAGTTATGGCAATTTGAAGTTTGAGTTCGATTTTTCACTTTTGAAATTTGAATATTTTTTTCCTTTGATTATCACATGATTTAAATCTCTCTTAGTTTTATCTTATTTTATAATCTTTTACTTGACTAGTTGTGGAGCTGAAATGGACTCCCATATCAGAAGTTATGGTCATTTGATGCCGAAGTCTGTTCTTCAACTTATTAAAGATTTGTTTTCAGTTTAAAAATATTATTAACTAATAATTATAAATATTTATTAATTGACACATTATAAATAATTAAAATTATAAATAATAAACTATATTTGATTGTAAATAAAAAATAAAAAATAATAATTTATGTAATTTTTTTCTTCAATTTTACGGCGGTTTTGAAAAAACCGCCCCTAAAAAAATTGTAATTTTTTTTGGAATAAATTTTAAAACATTTATAAAAAAAATTTTAAAACATTTAGCTGTGGTTTTTTAACATCGGTTTTCAAAACCGCCACTAAATTTTTGACCGAAAAAAATTAGCGGTGATTTTGAAAACTGCTGTGAAAAAAACCGCCGCTAAAACACTGTTTTCTTGTAGTTTGAGGGGTATGCTACTACCCTCACCCCGTCAAAGCATAAGGTGTCTACGACCCCTCAAAAGTGTCCCAAACACCCAACCTTAAAGCACTCCAATAATAGCGCTGAATCTACCCCATCTAGTTGCAATTGTGGCATGTTATAGGTGGTGCTGAACACTCTCACTTCATGTGGCTTAGAGAGCCACATTGAAAATATTCTGAATTACTCTTAGGCTTTGGAGGATGATTCACTAATTCCATTGACTCATTCTGAGCCATACTCCCACCTTGGAAATAAGTGCCCCTCTTTCTCTTGCTCCTTGCATTATATTTCCCACCATTTCTCATAGGTAGCACAATACCTCCTTTACTCGTAGTCCCTGAGATGTATCTTTCCCCCACTATTTCTCTATTTACCATCTCCGTATAATCTGTTATATAGAGCACCACAATCTTTGAATGAATTTCCTACCTCAACCCTCATTCAAATATGCGTGCCTTCAAGGACACACTAACCACAAACTCAAGTGATAACCGGACTAAATTCATGAAATTAGCTGCATATTCTGTAATATAAAGGTTCTCCTACTTCAAGCTAAATAAATCTATTGTTCACTGAATTATGAATGTGTGAGGATAAAATGTTTTTTTGAACAATTCCTCAAAATACTCTCATGTCATGTCTTGGTCCTCTTTAGCTTGGACCGCTAACTCCCACCACTGACGTGCAAGATCTACCAATATGTATATTGCTAACTTGAATTTTAACTCTTCTAGTGTGCCTAGGAGATCAAAAATTTGATTTATCCTATCCAGCCACATCCATCCAACCATCCAACCATCCAATGGCCCGAAGGCCTTCATTTTTTTATTGATTTTTGATAATCCACCTTTCAAGTGGTGAGGTGGAACCCTTATAAGGCCCGTAGGCGTAAGTATTATATGGCCCATATGCCTTAGAGGAATTCATTGCCCATAGGTTTCAAACATTACATGCAACCCAGACTAACTATTTGGAACTGCTCCTCCCCAGCATCTTCATCGTGAAATCAGCTCTCCACCTTCACATGGATGTTCGGCTAGGCTATCCTGTGCATGCACAAGCTTGTCCCGATGGCAGGTTCCATACCCTCTCATTCTTGCAATCCGTGTCGCTTCTACTGTGGTGAAAGCTCCCTGCTTATCCTCCTTAGAGCTTGTTCCTTGTAGGTTGTCTGGTTTTCATTTACACTTAAGGTGGCCTGAAAGAATTACTGGCCTGAAGATTTGGGTGGCTTGAAGGCTTTAAAGGACTCGGGGACCAAATCGGTGGCCCTAGGGCCCAAACAGGGGCAAATTCTTGGTTTCTACAGTGCCAAACAGTTCCTGCTACAGTTCCCGCTATAGTACCTGCTACATTACTGATACAGTACCTATTACAGTACTGCTACAATACTGCTACAGTACCCCAGAAATTGTGCCTCTTCCTGGATTTGATCCCAGGGTCACCTGGATGCACTTAAGAGTCCTCACCAACCGGGCTAAGGCTCATGTGCCTATTTAGCCACACCTCTTCCTTTTCTGGTTCTGAATCACCCTGAAAGATGAGTGGATTCTGCTTCTAAAACTGAACCGAATGGTTCACATGCCTCAGCTCATCCCTTCTATTCCCACTATCCACAGCCTGAAAGGCTTTCACTATGATCTGAACTAGCTTTTGGTTCACCTGGGGCTCAGGTGAAACCACGTTTTCAGCACCTTCTTCCAGTTGGTCTCTACAATGACTACCCGATGCCATTTCTATCAACACAACAACCACCATAAGTCTCATTCCCTTGCAACTGAAGGGTTACAATTTCAAATTCTATCACATTGTAACTATCACAACCATGCTTTCCAAAATCCAATATTTCCCATGTTCAATCATTTTTTTGAAAAAACCCACCATGTTTTAAAAATTGACACATTTTCAAAATACCACAACTATTCTCTTTTCAAAATCACACATTTGAAAAAAAAATTCCAGATTTTTTTTCAAAACTCAACACATTCATACCACCACATAAATAATTATTCCCAATAAAATATGAAATCCTAGTGGGAATTCATTTCTACCATGCATGCCATTCTCTTCTCATTGGCTAAACCCTCAACAATGATATTACAATCTTATAAATGACTCTAAAAAACTTATGTACCCAACTCCCTGGTAACTTGAGGTTCAACATAAAAAGGTTAACTACATCTTTTTATGATATGCATTTAAAGTCCTAACAATCCTACTCCTTTATACCATCCCAATTCAAGGAATAAACCAAGAATGAATGCCAACTCCCAGACCGACAACAGATGCCAAAGGACCGAACAACTGATACCACTTGTAACATCTCACTCCTCCTCATTGGCTTGAGTCGAGGTAGAAGTGATACTTGGCCTTAAGAAACATCCACAAAGTGCCAAATACTAGCAATAAATGTTTAGGGATTCAAGAATTGTGGAGGATGATTTTCCATTTAAAATAAAAACAACCAACCAAACATGCCAGTACCAAAAACAACTACATGATACATGTCAACAATGTATTACAATTCAACCTAAAACTAATGATAATAATAAAAAACCATACCAATACTAAATTAGAGTACCAAGTGGAAGAATAAAACAAAAAAACTCAAGACACAATGACATGACTCCGCAACCCCATTCCAAGTTCCATGCTCCAACTCAACAATTTCCCAAGCATCACGATGTACCACTAAAGAAATGAGATGCTTTTCTTTTACCTGTGTCTCTAAATACAACATTTGAAAAAGCAACCAAGTTCCAAAGTAGAGGGTGATTAATAATACTCATTAGTCTTTCCCCAAATTAATTCCCTACTCACACCACTAGGATAAAATGAGTTATCACATTTATATAATTTTTTTTATATAAAACCATTAAAACAGTTCAACAATTTCCAACAATCCAAAAAGTCCATACAAAACAGTCTTCCCAAATAAACAAGAATTTTTCTAAGGAAAGAAACCAAACAAGTAATTAACCATTTTTCTCATTTCATATTGGCCTAACACAATTAATTTCACATGACCTAATATATACGACTCAACCACATACACAAATCAACCACCCAATCTTGGTATTACCATTGACGATGGAATTTCATGTCCAACCCTATAACTTTTTTATTATGGTACTTCATGACCAAATTTCAACCATTTTATGGTGGTAATTCATTCCCACTATCCATCCCATCCAAATCATGTTTAACCACTTAAGCTGATAACCATCAAATCAACATTTACCAAAATCATATCAATCGATACTAGCCAAAACTATTCTTCCCAACAATTGCCAAACCAAAACAACACTTTCAACCAAACAACATTTCCAAAAAACATGCCAAAACCATTTTGATAAAATCAACCATTTATTGAAAATGAACTTAAGCAAAACAACATTTCAATAAAATAACATTTTTATTGGAAACCATTTTCACAACCCATTTCCACAAATCAAAGCAAGAAACTGATTTTAAAATCATCATTTTAAAATCCAACAATGAAGCAGATTTCACAACAATATCACATTTCCCCACAAACCCCCAACCATTACTAAAGAGGTTCCACATAAGCTTCACACATCAAATTCACAACCAATTTCAAGCAAAACAATTTATTTGGAATCAATACTTCTAGTTCTAGAAAGAGGAGTTGAGAGTGAAGCCACCTACTTTTAATGTTTTGGAGAAAATGACCAGCAACACAAATTCTCACCAAATCTAGGTGAAAACTCCACAAACTTGCCTTAGATCCCTTCCCCTAACATCAACAAGGTCAAAACTCACCATTATTGGCATTAACAACCCTAGATCTACCTATTATGGAAGTAGATCTAATAAACCAGGAGAGAGAGAAGATTTGATCTAAGAAAAACCATGAAACTACCAAGAAAGGAGACTTACTAAGGAAGATACGACTTTACCGCACCACGAAAACCCTTCGAATCACTTCTGAAATGATTAGGAGAGGTTCCCTAACCTTGGAGAGGAGGAAATCCCGAGTGAGAGTCAAAATGGGGCTCAAATGGGCGTTTTAGGTTTAAAATCACATGAGATCCATTTTAAAAAACCCACTTTTTAACCTGCACACAATTTAGCTACACAGTTTGAAAAACTGTGCGCTAACTGTGCACCTCTTACTACCCCAAAGGGCACCTCGCACGGTTGGTTCACACGGTTAGACAAACTATGCGCCAACCGTGAAAAATCCCATTGTCCCATGTTGCATGGTTTACCTAGGTGGACACATGGTTTGGAAAACCGTGCACCTTAACCGTGCACCATCCTATAGCCCACTACCTCCTTATACACAGTTTCCTAGAGAAGCTGCATGGTTTTCACTAACTGTGCTCAAACCGTGCATGCTTAGAAAAGCCCCAAACCTTCCCCAAACCCTTCCAAACTCTCCCAAACATTACCCAACCACTTTATACACATAAAAAGGCATAAAAGGGTTACATACCTCAAACCAGGGGTGATACATAATTAGTAATTAATTTAGTAGTTAGTTGATAATTACTAATTAATTTAAAATAAATTAATAATAATTACTAATTCACTATTGATAATTTATAATTATCAATTAAACTTTTTTAATATAATTAGAAATTATTATAATCATTACTACGAGTTATAATTGAAATGAATAATTAATAATCAATTAGTAATTAATTATTAATTAGAAAATATTATTATCAAGTAATATTATTTATTTATAATTAGAAATTGCATAATTAATAATTACTTATGATTAATAATTAAATAATAATTATTTAAATATAAGTAATAATTTACTAATAATAAATTTACAATATATATTCTAATTAAAAAATAATAATTTATTAATATTAATTAATTATGAGCAGTTAAGTATTAAATAAAATAATAAAAGTTAATTAATTAATAATTAATTAGTAATTAGTTATAATTACTAATTAATGATAATTACTAAACATAATTACTAATTAATTATAATTATTAATTACTTATAAATATATGAATTATAATTACTAAGTATTAATTAATTAATTATAACTAATTAATTTTAATTTGTAATTATGTAATCTTCATTAATAATTAAATAATTTTAATTTGTAATTAAGTATTTGAAATAACCAGTTAATTAATTGTAATTAGTAATTAATTAATTATTAATTTTAGTTAGTAATTAAATGATTTTAATTAGTAAATATTTTAATGTAATTAGAAATTAATTATATGAAATTAGTACTTTATCAATTGTAATTAGTAATTAAATGATATTAATTAGTAATTAATAAATTATTAATTAATTACAATTATTTATGAATTAATTTTATTTAGTAATTAAATAATTTTACTCAAACAGATCAGCCATGAGCTTGAAAAAACCAAGCCCATGACCCCAAAAATTATTAATAAAACAAAAGCATACAAGGCAAGAGGGAAGCAGGAAAAAATGCATACTATACCCACAACAAAGCAAACAAAAGGAAGAAAACATTCAAGTATCTTGAGACCATAGGTTCCTAGGATATTTCCCTCTTCTTTTTGGGTGTAGGCCTCGCTGCCATGTCTTGCCCCTTTAACGGGATGCACATTCTTCATCTGATGTCGATTCAGGTGAGCCTTTCAGAATAGAGCATATCCTAATTTTTCTAGATAAATCTCAAAATCCTATATCTAGATTGGATTTAAGTCCATATTCAAAATTAATGGATAAAAGCTTCTGCACTGCTATATAATCATTGAAACCAAATACCTTAGGTTCCATTGATGAAAAGGTTACTTCAAGTTGAGAGAAGTACCACTCTTCCACTTCCTTGTTGATGCCTATAATTATCCTTTCCCCTTCCTGATCCTCTGGGGGTATAATGTTCAAGTTTTTTGTTTGTGCACTCTGACATTCCTCATTTTAGGCCTTCCCAAACAATACATAAGATTTTTTCTTTAGATTATTGAAATAGGGTGGGTATAAACACTCCACCTTCCTAGCGGCATCATCGTTCCTGATTGGGTGATCAATCTACTGAGGATAAAACTATAGAGACTCAAACCCTTGATAATTAGCTTGAAAATGGATCAAATAGATGGAACATCCAAATGAGAATTATATTCATGTGCTTTGGGTTTCTGGGACATAACTAGTTGGAATCCCTTTTCATCCACTAAGGTTTTCTTACCTTTTCCATCAAGAGTGGTGCTTTTTTAGGTAGCTCTAAAAGATTTCTAGAGATTAGAATATCTAATCTTTCAAAGGTGGAGGATTTATTGTACCTAGAACCCCTTCCAGAATCAAACATAGTTTCCTACTTACCCCTATGGCACTTAGAATTGACCATTTTTTGTCCAATCCATAAGCGTTGATTAACTATGGCTTGCACCTCACTTTCACCCTCATCCAAATCACAAAGAGAGGAATACTACCCTTTCTAATCCATATTACCAATAAGAGTTATTGGGACCAAGTTGACTGGAGATGGTTTCTGGAATTTGAAGAATTTTTTTCAAAGGTATTGTTTTCTATTGTCAAAGGATGTTTTAGAAGAAAAGAAATCACATCACTTTGTATTTTGTGAAATTCAGACTGACCATCATATTTGGAGAATCAGACTCACAATTCTTGAAAAGGTCCATCGTATTTAGAAGAAGTAGTATAGAAGAAAAGGTTCATTAGATTCACACTGAATTTGGAATGAAAGGATTGATCGTATTGAGGAAGTATCTTGCTGGAAGTAAAGGGTTATTGGACTTTCCCTGAATTCGGAATGGAAGGTGAAATTCTAATGGTGAATAATCAGAGTCTATATGACTATGATAAAACAAATGTGATGATGATTTTCGGATCTTGGAGTTCTCATAAATCATAAGTTAGTGGTAAAACTTGTGATGTAAGATTGATGAAAGAAAGAGGTTGTAAAAGACATATTTTCAATCGTATTGAGAATATGATGGTCAAAAAAAGAGATGCTACTAATCATATCCAGGACAATCATATTCAGGATGAGTAAGAAAGAAAGGTGTTGCTAGAAGAGAAAGAAGATGCTGGAAAGGGTGGGAAGTCACAATACTTTCCATTTCAAATTAGATGACGCTGAATCTGATCTCAAATGTATTCAAAGTCATGAAGGAAGTCATGATAAAATCACAAGTTTGTGAATGAAGGAAGTTGATAAAGTTGAAGTTTCTGACACTGGTCCATCATATTTAGTATACCATCATATTCATCTAAGGTATAATTGTTTTCAAAAAGATTGATAGTAAAGGAATTGAGTTGAAGCTAATGAAAAATGTAATGAAAATTCTGATCAATAATGTAGTTAACCATTTAACAGGGGAGACTTACATTTTTATTCATCATAATGAGACATATTGTAATGTCAAATGGAATCAGATTTGAGTTTAGAAAGAGTGTAAATGAAATGGTTGGATATATTATCAAAGGAAGTGGTTGAAATGTGAAGGTTGAGAAGATTTGTGAAAAATGTGAGAAACTGAAGGTGTTGGTTTTCAGTCAGACTAAAATCCAAAAGAAATAAATATTCAGAGAATGAAGCTGATGGGTATCATATTCAGAAGAGAAATATGAACTCTGATTTGTTTTCAAATGATTTTATCAATCAGGTTAAGCGACATCGTATTAGAGTTGATACCGATTCATCTTTTTGAAGTAAAGAAGAAGTTTTGTATTTCAAATGGGTCAAGATCCATTATATCAATTCATCTTTATAAAGTGAATAAAAAGAATAAGTGGTTAAATGTGTTTCCAAAGGAGGATCTTGAAATTCGAACAAGATGTTTTGTTTCTTCATCTGGTGCAGAGAAATTTAATGAAGTAATCATATCAAACAATCAAAATGAAGAAAAATAATCAGACTAGAGTTTGAGAATAAGATGAAATAGGTATATTTCTTCATATATACAATTTTTAATTGGTACAAAGAATCTAATGAAGAAATTGGACTAATAAAATCAAAATCGGACTAGTGTTTGTGAAGAATGTCTGAAGAAGAGTTGAATTCATAATTATAATATTTTAGAAGGATCGAGAAGAATCAAAAAGAGTTGAATAGGTCATAAATATACCCAAAATTCAAGGAAACATTAAAATTTGGGTAATTTGGTTAAGCGGGAAACAATTTTAGATTCTCACTAAAATTATCTTTGGGTCATCTATAAAAGGTGAGAGTACTTTTTAATTTCTTAACTAAAGTACTGTTTATGAAAGGTAGATAGAGAAGCTCCAAATTTATAGGGAGAGAAGAAGTTTCTGTATTGATATTTGTTGAACAATTTTTCATTGGATATAATAAAAAGAAGAAGATACAATATCAAAATGTTTTTAGCTAATCATCGTATTCAATGGATCATTATATTTAGTTGATTATCATACTTTTATTGTTATCGTATTCAGAAGGTCATCATATCAGGATGGATAATCGGATCGGGGAATCATATTTGGTTTTATGTACTAAGGAAGGAAATATTCATAATTGTCTCAACCATATTCTAACAAAATTATACTTTCCATATTGACCAATCAGATTAGAAGAATAAGAGTGGGCCGATCAGATTGGGCAATCAGACTGAGTTTTATATCAAAGTCCTTAAAGTTCTTACTAGCTTCTGGGTAAGAAATTAAATAACTGTTTTCAAAATAATACATTTTTGGAAGTTGAAAAGAATAAAAAATAATATGTTTTGTTACACAATCATTATATTACATCATTTGTGCTAGCAAGAGAACACACACTATTGGATTGTTTTTAAAGTACTACATGAGTGAAAGGGAATATCCTACTCATTACACAAAGGATTTTTTTCTAGTGGATTGTGTGGTATTGGATTATTTCCAAATCATACCAAAGACATAGATATTCATATTGAATAGTGAACCTTGTAAATACTTATGTTCCTATGTATGTGTGTTTGAATTTTTTTCAATAGGGAATGAAATCTTTAACAGGAGGTGAATGTTATTTCATTTTTCAATAAACATAAAATAAAAAGCATCACTGATTCACCCCTCCCCCTCTCAGTGATAAAATTATACTGACTAGGCACTTTTAAGGGATATCAGAGTAGAAGTTCCCCTTTGTTTATTCTTTGCTGATGGAGAATTTGAATTGTGTGAACATTAAATGTATTCTGGTTTTTGATGGAAAGAATTATCATATCTAGGAAGATAGAATGTTGCCTTATCTTATGTATATTGGATATGATGTTCCTGAAGTTGCAACAGATGGGTTTCATCCTATTGGTGATAAAGTTCCACTTACATATGTTGATAAGAAGAATCTTGAGAATGATGGAAGGGCTAATAATTATTTACTATCATCACTTTCTAAAAGTGAATTCCTAATGGTGAAAGGTGTTTCCAGAACCAAAGGATTATGGGATAAATTGAAAAACATATACAAATTCAATACAAAAGTGCATAAGGAAAAGTTACAAATCTAGAGGCTGAAGTATTAGGATTTGAAAATGGGTGAGCATGAATATGTTGGATACTTCTTTACCAGGGTGAATTACATTGTTAGCACTATCAAATGTCTTTGTGAAAAGTTATAAGATTCAACAATTGTTGAAAATATTTTGATAATTCTTCTTGAAAAGTTTGATGCTAAAGTATCCTCATTGGATTATAGAGATCCTGGAACATTGTCTCCAGATGATTTGTATAGCACTCTCATCACTTATGAAATGTGAATGTAGAAAGCTATGAAAAACAAAAAAAAAGTTGATAGAGAAATGTCGTTCAAGGGTGACAAGAAAGAAAAGTCGAATAAGATTCTTATTGAATACGAAGATGGTGATTCTTATTTTGAAAATGAGGTATGTAAAAATCTTAATGATATTTTATCCTTTTTTTTAAATGTTAGAAGAGGTATAGGGAAATAAAAAAGGAAAATTACCCTAAAATGATTTAAACCTGAAGCTATTGGGAACTTTGTGGCCAATTGTCCATGAAGAAAGAATGAATAAGATAATGATGAAGAAGAAAGAAGGTCAAGAAGGTAGTGGAAGAAACAGAGTGACAAAGGAAAATCATATTCCACAAGGAAAGATATAAAATTATTAAAATCTAAAAGAAGAAGTTTCTTATCTAAAGATAAATAAGAAGAAGTCAGTGATACTGAATCTGAAAAGTATATTGATTATCATGTTGAGAATAATTTTATTGAAATAGTGAATAATGAAGAATTCAGAAGTAATAGTTCCGAAGAATAAGAAACTCAACTTGAATTCCATTTTAAAGAAAATTTGAAATAATGTTTGAGAAGGATCAGAAGGATTGAAAATAAAATCAATAAGTTGGAATATTAATGTTCCTAAAAAATTCAAGAAATATTTTTAGAGGAAAAGAAAAAGGTGTTGGTGGAGGTTAGTGATTTAAAGAAATATCTTGAGGAATCATCATTTGGAAGTGAAGTTGAAGGAAAAAAAATAAGAGTTGAAACTTGTCCAAGAAAAACTTTCTAAAGCCGAACAGAGAAATACAAGTTTCAAAAATCTATCTTTGAAGTTAGTGAAAGTTCTCATAATAAGAAACCTGAGAAGGTTCAAAAAAATTTACCTTCAAAGGGTGATAATAAAGATGGAATTATTTCTAAAAATAAGAAAGAAGGGTAAGTTATCTATGTGGCCAATATTGACAAAGTGAAGGGTTTATAAGTTTCAAAATACCCTGAGTCTGAAAATGTTTCTAATACTTATGATTCCAATAAAATTGGAAATAAAATCAAATTGAAAAAGAAGATTCTAATTTTTAATAGAAAGGTTGTTTATTCAGATAAGATAAGTAAGAAAGTTGTTTGAGAAACATGTTTACATTTCCAGTCAGTATGAAAATTTTAGAGGAAAATACTCTTTCTATGGATACTGTTGGTATTTTGGTAGATTCAAACATATAGAAAATATGTATTGCTTCAAGTAACAACACTACTATTATTCCACTGGTCATGAAAGGAAAAGTTTGAGGGGGAGTCAATATCCTCAAAGAAAGAAGTTTGAGAAGGTTGTTTTAAAGAAACCTAAAAATGTTGGAGTAAAGATTGAAAATATATTCCAACTATTAGAAACTATTTGTAAAAAGGTGTGAACAACCTGAACACCATGCAAAAGGATGTCTTGTTTTGTTACCGATATAAAAAAATATTTTTAACAATTCTTAGAATCCAGAGATGAAGAAAGAAAAGGCTCTTATTGTTGAAACCACTTTAAAAGCTATAAAAGGAGAATGAAATTGGATTCTTGATAGTGGGTATTATTCTCATATGATAGGATATTTGAGATTGTTGAAGAATGTAAAATATTTCAAATAAGGAAGTGTGATGTTTGACAATGATGAATCATTAAGAATCAAAGGTTCCAAATCAACTATCATTGGAAAAGAAATTTTCATTCCAATAAAGATTTATATGTTGATGGACTAAAACATAACCTCCTGAGTGTTTCACAATTATGTGATGAAGTTATCAAAGTTACTTTCAGGGAAGGTGATTTTTTTTGTGAAAAGTGATAAGGATGGAAAAATTGTTAGAAGATTCCAACATACAAAGGGAAATTTATTTCAAGTTAGTGAGGTACAAAACTCTTATTTCTTGAGTATGGTGGAAGAAAATAAATTGTGGCATAAAATAATGGGACACATGTGTCAGAGAAACATGATCAAGTTATCCAAAAGAAACAATGTCTGAAACATTATTTATTTTCTAAGAGAAATATATTAGTGGTGTACTATTTTTTAGAAAGGAAAAATTACAAATTCAGTGCATAAAAAGTTGATATTTGTTAAAAACAACCCCTAGAAGTTATCCATTTCGACATCTGTGGGATGATGAGAAAACAATCAAAAAATGGGGAAATGTATTTCATAACTTTCATTGATTCCTTTACTCGCATTACTTGTTTCATTTATATGAAACATAAATCAGATGCTCTAATTTTTTTTTAAAAAATTTCAAAGGAAAGATGAGAAAGAATGTGAGTATTCAGTAAAAAAGTTGAGAACTGACAATGGTAGTGAATACAGGAATAAAAAATTTGAAAGTTATATTGAAAAGCATAGAATTCATAATGATTATAGTTCCTTATACACTCCTCAACAAAATGGGATTACTGAAACAAAGAATAGAAGTTTTTGTAGAATTAGGGAGAACTGTGCTACTTGAACATGGTCTTTCTCATTACTATTAGAGGCAAGCCACGAGTACTGTTGTACACATTCAAAACCAATGTTTCTATACAAAAAGTTCTGACATGACTCCATATGATTTTTTTTATAAAAAAACTCCAAGTTTGAAACACTTAAGAGTTTTTGGGAGTCCATGCATTATAAAGAAGAAAGTGGAAACTTGGAAAAGTTTGAGAAAAAAGGTGAAGATGAAATATTTCTTGGATATGCTCTAGAAGGTATATGATACATATGTTTCAATAAATAAACATGAATAATTTTTTATTCTTGTGATGTGAAAGTTATTGAAAAGGATAAGGAAGGTAAAGAGACTCACACAGATAAAGAATTTGATTAGAATAAGGAAAATAATTCTTATGAGGATACAGACAATTGTAATCATACTCAAGAAGAATAATCAGACTCAGCTATTTCCACTGATGAATAAGATACTCAAAAATATCATCCTAGGATGAGGAATCAAGTGGAAGCTCAGAATATTATTGTAAATCAACATCAAAAGGTTAAAACAAGAAGAATAACAAATGCTATTACACATACTTCTTTGTATTAAAAAATCGAGCCGAATGATGTGAATGGAGCTTTTGAGTATCCGGAATGGATTTAGAACATGAATTAAAAGCTATATCTGATTGAAAAGAATGATACATGGGAAATCTTACCCAATCCAGATAATGAAAACATTATTGGTACAAAGTGGGTTTTCTGGAACAAGCTGAATAAAGAAGGTGAAGTGATAAGAAACAAATCAAGACTAGTGTGCAAAGATTGAAATCCGCATTTTAAATGGAGATATTTATTAGAAAGTTTACATTGAACAACCTTGTAGATTTTTTTTATTGGGAAATATTAAATTCGTGTATGCAGATTGAAGAAGGATTTGTATGGTTCAAAACAAGCTCTGTTGGCATGGTATTCCAAGTCGGATACATGCTTAAGGAATATGAGTTTTAATAAAGGAATAGTGGATAAAAATATTTACACCAAAGAAATTCAAGAGTATCACCTCATCGTAATTGTTTATATTTATGAAATTATATTTGCTGGGAATGATGAAAGATCTTTTGAAAGATTTTTTGAAAAAATTAAAATGTTGTTTGAGATGTCTATGATGAGATAAATGAAATAATTTCTTGGGTTAAAAATATTACAAAAGGAAAAATAAAATTTTCTTTCCCAAGAAAAGTATGATAAGAAATTTATTAAGAAGTTTGTCATGGAAAACTCAAAACTTGTTTCCATAATGATTTCAGTGGGAAAAAATTTGTCTAAAGATGGAGAAAGAAAATAAGTTGATCATAAATAATTTTTAAAGTTGATGGAAGTTTGTTATATTTGATTTCCTCATGACCCGATATTGTTTATTCTGTTGCCTTATGTAAAATATTTCAGAGTGCTCCAAAATAATCACATTTACTTTCTAGAAAAATAATTCTTAGATACATTAAAGGAATAATTTTTTTTGGAATTAGGTATGATAGCTCAAATATTATTGATTTTTTTAGTTATTCAAATGATGATTAGGAAGCAAATATTGATGATAGAAAATCCACATTTCATGGAGTATTCTTTCTAGGAAATAATTATGTTAGTTGGCATACAAAGAAACAAAATTCAGTAACTCTTAGTATGGATGAATCTGAGTATATCACCATCTCTCAAGCCACTGCTCAACTTTTGTGGATGAAAACTCAATTTAAAGACTTACTTGTTGAAGTGAAGTTACCCTTATTCTTGGGTCGTGACATTAAAATTACAATCAATCTCTCCTAGAATCTAGTTCAACATTCTCATTCAAAACATATTGATATCAAATATCATTTCATCGAAGAGCATGTAGAGAATAATGAATTAAAGCAAGAGTATGTACCAACATCAGAACAAGTTACTGGCATTTTCATAAAACCTTTACCGAAAGAATCCTTTTCTAAATTGGTGTTGAACATGGGAGTCCAACCTATTTCTCATTAAGTTTGAGGTATGTGTTTCTGTACCTTATCTCATCTTACCTTTGGACAATATTTTAAAGTGGGAGTATTTTTTTATAAATCTATCCATAGAAGCATATAAAAATGTGGAGTTGTGGGTAAGCTATGAATTCAACATTTTATTGCATGTGAACCATTCTAACTATTTTTTGGAGTGGTTATAGGAAAAAAAAGTTTTGTATTCTGGGTAAGTTGAAGAAGTGAAGAAAATTTGAGGAAGAAAAATGAAGAAGGACTTCATGATCACTAATTTTAGATAGCGTGACTTTTCTGTCAATAATAATTATTTCCTATAATGATTTAGCTCATGTAGGCCTAGAATTTTTGATATGTAATCCATTTCTTGAAGATATAAAGTTCAGGGATTTATGATTCTTGATTGAAAACAAAATCCAAAGGGGGGGGGATTATTGGGACCAAGTTAGATGTAAAAGGTTTTTGGAAGTTGAATAAGTATGTTTTTTGAAGGTATTTTATTTTTTTGTCAAAGGATATTTTAGAATAAAATAAATCACATCACTTTGTATTTGGTGAAATTTGGAATGGCCATCTTATTCAGAGAATCAAAGTCACAATGCTTGAAAAGGTCCATCATATTCAGAAGAATCTAGTTAGAAGAAAAGGTTCATAGGATTCACACTGAATCCGAAATGAAAGGATTGATCATATTCAGAAAGTATCTTTCTAGAAGTAAAGAGTCATCTAACTTTCCTTGAATTTGGAATAGAAGGTGAAATCGTATTGGTGAAGAATCGAAATCTATATGACTATGATAAAATAAATGTGATGATTCTTTGTTGATCTTAGAGTTATCATAAATCAAAATTAGTGGTAAAACTTGTTATGAAATATTTATGAAAGAAAGAAGGTGTAAAATAGATGTTTTCAATTGTATTGAGAATCTAATGGTTAGAAAATGAGATGCTACTAATAATATTAAGTATAATCATATTTAGGATGAGTAAGAAAGAAAGATGTTTTTGGAAGAGTAAAAAGATGCTTGAAAGGATGGGAAGTCACAATAATTTCCATTGTAAATCAGATGATTCTTAAACTGATCTCAAATATATTCAAAGTCATGAAGTAAGTCATGATACAAGAACAAGTTTGTGATTGAAGGAAGTTCTGAAGTTGAATCCACTAACACCAGTCCATCGTATTCAGTGTACCATCATAATCATCAAAGGCAGAATTATTTTCAACAAGACCGATGGTAAAGTAATTGATTTGAAGTCGATGAAAAATGTAATGAAAATATCAATAAACAATGTCTTCAACCATTTAATAGGGTAGAATTACATTTTTCTTAATTGTAATGGGATAAATTGTAATGTCATCTAAAATCGGATTTGAGTTTGGAAGGAGTGTGAATGAAATGGTTGGATATATTTTTAAAGTAAGAGGTTGAAATGTGAAGGTTTAGAATATTTGTGAAAAATTTGAGAAATCAAAGGTGTTGGTTTTCAGTTAGACCAAAAGATAAAATAAATAATTTTTCAGAGAATAAAGATGATGGGTATCATATTCGGAAGATAATGGTGAAATATAATTTCTTTTCAAATGATTTTATCAATTGGGTCAAGAGCCATCATATTGAAGTTGATGCCAATTCATCTTTCTGAAGTAAAGAATAAGTTTTTTTATTTAAAATGGGTCAATATCCATCATATTAATTCATCTTTCTCATGTGAAGAAGAAGAAAAAGTGGTTGAATGTGTTGCCAAAGGAGGATCTTGAAATTCAAAGAAGATGTTTTATTCCTTCATCTAGTGCAGAGAAATGTAATGAAGCAATCATATCGAGCAATCAGAATGGAGAAACAGAATCGAATTAAAGTGTGAGAAGAAGATGAAAGTGGTATATTTCTTTTTATATATAGTTTTTAACTAGTACAGAGCATCGCGATGAAGAAATCAAACTGAGCAAATCGGAATGGGAAATCAGAATTGGACCGACATTTGTGAAGAAAATATGAAGAGAGTTGAAGTCATGTTTATAAGATTTTATAAGGATTGAGAAGAATTGAGAAGAGTTGATAAAGTCATAAATACACCCAAAATTCAAGTAAAAAATCAAATTTGGGTAATTTGGTTGAGCAGGAAACAATTTCAGATTTCTACCAAAACCATCTTTGGTTCACCTATAAAAGGCGAGAGTACTTTGTACCTTTTTGACCGAAGTATTGTTCAAAAAAGGTAGAGAGAGAATCTCCAAATTTTTAGGTAGATAAGAAGTTTCCATATTGATATTTTTTGAAGAATTTTTCATTGGATAGAATAGAAAAAAGAAGAGACAAGATCACAACTTTTTTAGCTAATCATCATATTCAGTGGATTATTGTATTCAGTTGATTATCATACTTTTCTTTTCATCATATTTGGCTAGTCATCATATTAGGTTGGATAATCAGATCAGGGAATCATATTTGGTTTTCTGGACTGAGTAAGGAAGTATTCAAAATTGTCTCAATTGTATTATGACAGAATTATACTTTTCATATTGAGCAATCAGATTGGAAGAATCAGAGTAGAAGAATCGGAGTGGGCCGATCGGACTGGGTAATCGAATTGAGTTTCATATTGAAGTCCTTGAAGTTATTACCAACTTCTAGATAAGAAATTGAAGATTTTTTTTCAAAATAATACATTTGTGGAAGTTGAAATGAAGCACAAGTAACATGTTTTTTATAAAAACATTTTATTACATCATTTGTGATAGAAATATAACACACACTATTGGATTGTTTCAAAAGAGCTACATGAGTGGAAGGGCATATCATACTCATTATATTCCACACAAAAGAATTATTTTATAGTGGATTTTATGGTATTAGATTATTTCCAAACCATACCAAAAACCTATATATTATTATTGAACAATGAACCTTGTAAATACTTGTGTTCCGTGGATACGTTTTTGAATTGTTTTAAACAGGGAATGAAATCTTTAACAGGTGAAGGTTTTTTCATTTTCAAATAAACATAAAAGAAAAAGTATCATTGATCCACACCCTCCCCCTCAGTGATATAATTATCCTGATTGGGAACTTTCAAGAGAATCCCTAAATAAAGGGAATAAATAGCTTCCACAACTGATTCAAACTAAGAACCCATCTATGGAGAGGATATCAATCCATCAGTAAGTTCATGATCCATTGGTGTATCCACATTGGCAAGATAAACCCATGTTTTAGAAGGGACACTACTTTATATAACCAAAGGCATCTCATAAAGCATCAACTCATTATCCTTCAAATCAGATTTTTGTGCATCAAGTTTCTCAGGTGCATTCACATTAACCCCATTGAACCTCTTGGAACTCTGAGGAACATCATCTACTTGAGGTGGAGGCCTTGTATAAGCATCAACCTTACTCTTTAAATTCTGATGAAATTTACTAATAAGGTTTCCTTTCACCTCAAATGTCCTACATGATTCATTCCTCCAAAATGTATCAACCAAATAACCAATGACCATACATACATTACAGAAAAGTTATTTTTTCTCATATTAAGCATAAATATATATATCATCAATAGGATTATAAAGATTCACCTCTTTAATTATGGAAGAACTGAGGTCAATCTCCACAAGAATCCTAGATAAATTCCTAAACTGCACCTACTCAGTTTCTCTATCAAGCCGGATTGGAGTTCCAATTGCTATAGTGACATCGTGAAAAATATTCAGGTGATGCAGGAACTAGTTGAGTCCATGGAGACAAATCCAAACATGGGAGAAAGAATTACTTTCCCTCGAGACATTAAAGTCTAGGGACTATTCATATAGATGTAACTAACCTAGATTCAAGAACATAAATCCAGTAATCCATGCCTGAAACTTGGAATCTTCTAAAGTAAATAGGCAATGGAAGAAACCTCTATTGAGAGAGACACACCTCTAATATGAGAAGCCCCAGATGATCTACATTCACCGAACAAGGTCTTAGAGCTTCCAAGGCACCTCACTTTTGAGGGTGACGAGTCATGCAATCAGGGAATTTCCCCCATTTCCAATCATTTAGAGAAAGCTTCTATATTTGCTTCAACATGAATCGAGGTTCCCTAGAGAAGGATTCTTCCAGTGAAAGAATCCTTGAAAGACGTCAAAGCCCTCTTGACGAAATTTGATTTCAGATCTCTGGGAACATTATATTTTTGAATTGGAATCAAGGATTCCACATTCCTCTGTTTAGTCCTTGGGACTAAGGTTGCCCACTATGGGGGTTTCTCTGATAGAAGAGAAGAGCCAAGAAAATGAGGAAGAACCATGATCAACAGAATCCCTAGACACCATTGTCACCGTCGCGAAGATCCTCCTAGAGTCACATCCCTCTTCTCCAATTAAATAATTTTAACTAGTAAATAATTTAATGTAATTAGCAATTAATTAATTATTTCTAATCAGTACTTAAATGATTTTAATATTAATTAATTGTAATTATTTATTAATTAAGTTTACTTAGTAATTAATTAATTTTAATTAGTAAATAATTATCAATTAATTAATTATAACTAGAAATTAATTATTTTTAATTAGTACACTATTAATTTTAATTATTAATTAATTAATTAAGTAATTATTTTTAATTAGTAATTAAATAAATATAATTATTAATTACATAATTGGAATTAGTAATTAATTTAGTATTAATTAATTTTAGCAATTAGTTAAGTCTAACTAGTAATTAATTAATTCAAACTACTCAAAGAACTAATTAATAATGAATTATTATTTAATATGTATAAAAAAATAATTTAAAAATAATTAAAAATTAATTAATAAGTAATTAAATAATTAATGAATGATTAAGGAATGATTAACTTAGGATTCAATAATTTTGAACTACTGAGTAATTAATGATTAATTACTAATTAAATTAGGACGAATTGGGGATTAAATAATGAATAACTATTGATTAACTTCATATTAACATTGGATTAACTTAGGATCAAATAGGTCTAATTGCACAACAATGAGGCCTAATTTCACACCTAATTTTTCACTCTCATGAGATCTGCTTTAGATGATTCATACCTTGTTGTACACTTGATTTTATACTCTCTATGGATATGTTTTAGATGATTCATATTATCTTTTAAAACCACTGAATATACCTTTATAAAGATTAAAAATTGTACTAAAAAAATATCATCATCTTTTAGGATATAAGAATACATTCTATAATTTTGGTGAAGTAAAGATTATGTGGTTATCTAAATCATGACTCATACTAGAGGGGATCGTGCTGTGACTACCCCAAGCTCACCTTCGATTGGCCAGGGGATGGCGACTAGCACCGAGTAGGAATATCCCAAATATGGGAGGAATTTGCCTAAGTACCTGTACACACACACACATCTCTAATCCTAGGATGCTAAAATGTAAAAACACTAAGTAAAAAAATGAATTCATACACTAAGATAAAAACCAAAAAGTACGATAGTAGGAAAACTGTAATGTAAATAGGGCCAGAATACAAGCCTACAAAAAATAAAGAGTCCATTAAAATGGGAGCAGAAGTTCTTGAAACTCATCCACAGAAGACCATACCTGAAGGGTAGGTGTAGGAATGCTGTCTGAATCTGTAGAAACACACCTCATCCTCATGATCACTCTATGCACCACTTGGTCCTTGTTCACCTAGGAATCCTTCAAAGCGTCGACCATCTTCATAAGACACGACACGTACTGGTAATGACCATGCAGGGATGAGTAAAAAAATACTCAGTAGGACACCCCGAAACCAAAAAGTAAAGTACACCAAGTACACATAAAGAAAGTACACCAAGTACGCCACAAATAAAGTACAACAAGTAGGCCACAAAGAAAGTACACCAAGTACGCCACAAAGAAAGTACACCAAGTATGCCACAAAGAAAGTACACCAAGTACGTTCATCTCCACACAGATATATGTCTTTAACACATATATCAAGAACATCCAGATATACTCATTTCATACACTAAGTATCATAAGGTTCCAACCTTGTATCCAGTAATAAGATTCTCATCATAGGCTCGAATCGTAGCAAGAAACCCAGGAGGACAAACTCCACAATCTCAAACATCTCATATGGAACCTGTTTGAGAGATGCACTCCATCAGAGTTATTTTATTGGGTCTAGATCTAGTTCCTGGAATGAGTGTTCTATTCATCACCACCTTGCTCCCAATGTCAGCTAAGAAACCCAAGTGAAGAGGCCTACCTCTCACCACTACACACGGTTGAGGGAGCACTAAATACTATCTAAGTATCATTTACACCAAGTGAAAAGGGTCCACTCCTTGTAATTGTTTCCAATAGATGAGGGAAATCCATATCCAATGGAGAACCCACTCCCTGCATTATAAGACATGCATTCTCAATGAGACACTCGGTCTCGAGGACCCGCAGTTGAGGGATTATCTGTTGTAGTCCACAGAACCTCCAATCCCGAAAACACACAGAGTGTTGATGAAACATAGAGCATCGATGTCAGTGCAAAGAGAATCACTAGAACATAGAGTGTTAGTGTTGGTGCACGGAGCATCGATGTCAGTGCACGGAGCGTCGACACATGGAGTGTCAATGTTAGTGTACGAAGCGTCGCTAGTGCATGGAGCGTTAGTGTCAGTGCACGGAGCATCGCTGGCTCACTGAGCATTAGTTTCGATGCATGGAGCATCGAGGTTGGTGCAAGGAGAATTGACGGGTCATGCATCCCTCAAGTCATGGAGTCACCAAGTCTCATACAGCTATAGGATTCTTCTTGTAGCGTGCTTGTTCCGGGAGAACCTAATCCTCAAGCCATAGGTTCACATTCCAACTTCCAAAAAAACTCACTTAGATTATGTCAAAAGTACCATATCGTATCAAGGGTCCCAATTCCACAAACAGCTCATCAAACAGACGTACGGTTTGGAAGATATGGCCAATTTAGTGGAAAAAGGGGTCCGGCTCGGCCCGAGTCCGACCTGACCCGACCCAACCGGTCTGGGCCAGCCTGAACCGGCCCAGACTAATTGGCAGTCAAAGAGGCCTAGTTACTCTAGCCTAGCCCACATCACGTGGGCCGACCCAACTCCACCAGACACGACCCCCATGGCTATGTCCCACCCTGGTCTACATGGTCCACTGACCTCATGGTCACCTGGTTAGCCGAGCCAATGCATTTAGACCGCATTTTATGCGGCCAGTACGCATGGACCACCAGATCCCATGGATTCCTAGCCACTACAGGGCCCCCCTTCGATGCGGTCCTGTTGGACTGCGTCCACTGCAACCCGCCGTCGGTGACCTTGTATGGTCGCGCCGCCCGCGGCCTGCCCGCTGCTGATCGTCCCACCGCTGCGGTCCCTTCTGGACCGTGAGATGTCGTCGCTGTCGGCTGCCATATTGGCGGCCATCCTACCGGGTTTTCTGGGCTAGGACTCCCTACTGGACTGGTTCCGCCTCCACTGCAGGTTGTCTGGCAGACAAAATTGCCTCGTCGTGCCCCACCTAAATGGTCAGAGTTTTTGCCTCCTACCTCTGCTTCATGTTGTCACCGCCATATGCCGTTTTGATCTCGAATCATCACATCGGAATGAAAAACATGAATAATGAGGAACGAGGTGAGGGGAAAATCATAGGAACACTAAATTTAATAGATCTTGACCTTTTTCACATTGGCCTCGATCTGTTCATGTTAGAATTGAAGAATAGAGGAAAATTAAAAAAATTGTAACATGAATCAATCCTAATAACAATCCTCACAATAGAAACAACCCAACCCGCAATACGCACGATCCTTAGATTATACTGTTCATTGAACAATCCACGTTTTTATTAGGGATAAATAAGAGTAAAGTAAAATAAAATGAAACTCACACCCTACCTAGGGTTTGGATCGGTCGCTGATGAAGAACGAATCCATGCTTTCATTATTTGTCGATTTATCGATACTTGATCTGAATTCTGATCTCTGATATGTCATCTTTGGTGAGAGAGCCTCCATCTTCTTGCCTTAGGGAAACTCCAGGGTTATGATGATAACTCTAGATTTCTGAAAATTCTTATTAAAAAGTAAAACCACCACTACGTCACCACATAACGTCCATTTAAAATATTTTTTATTAAATATTTTAATGACGTCCATGTCCAAAAACTAACTTTCACCCTCAAACTACATCAATCGAGGTTAGGCCCTTCCTAAGGAAAATCTCCCCTTATGAACTCAATGACAGTCTCACATTTCTAACCCGAGTTACTATTTATAATTTATTAGCAGTTGAAAATAAAATAATTTTATTTAATAATTTTATTTACAGTCACATCCAAAAAACTACTTTTCATATTTGAACCATTCTGACCAACCTTAGGTCACACCTAGGGTAAGTTCACTGCTATTAAAACAATATTGACCTCTAATTTCTGATCTGGGAACCTGTTTGTAAGTTATTCCACTTTTTCAGGAAAACCGCTCTCACACACTATTAAAAGTTTAATATTTTTCAGAGAATTGTTCTGGGAACACCAAGCCTCAGAATCGCACACTGTATTAGTACCTCATCTCATAATTTTCCCAATTAATTTCTAAAAAAATTTAGAGAAAATAAAAGTCATTAAATTCTCCCTATATTAAGGCTTTATATCCCCAAAATCCAAACCAAGGGTTACACAAAGGATGAGGGTACTAAACATGAACCTCAACCTCTCGTTCCCATGTGCTCTCTTGGATATTACTGTTTCATCATCATACATGAACTAAAGGAATCACTTGTCCATGAAGGATCTCTCTACTTTAAATCCTCGATCTCCATGACCAGGATGAAGAGTGAGAATCCTGATCTGAAACCATCATCGATGGAATCCCATGTAGTCGAACTTTCTCCCACATGTAGAGGCATCCCAAGCTCTCTATTAGACTCTGCTCCTATTTAGATAGGTTGTGGGATGACTTGGTGAGTTAGTCAATGATCACCTAGATAATATTATGTATTCTGTACATACATGGTAAACCCTTCATGATGTCTTTTGATATACTTTCCCACTTCCTTCTTAGAACCTCAAGGAAGAAAATGAGCAACCCTTTACAAACATAAGTGTCTCAACACTGTGAGATGATAAACCAAGAAATTGATTCAAAAAATCACCCAACTTTCATATCAATGGTTAAGACCAAATTCAACGCGTTCCATCATCACTGGTGTCCTCCCCGACACCCACACACATATCCTGATACATCTCTCCACTCTAGGTTCTCACTATTGCCACAAAAAATGGGCCTCCCTTCCCCAAATATAACAATAATCATGCATGCTTAGCTATCCTAGGCTCACGTTACATCAAAAGTAGTGAAAAAAAACATAGAAACTAGGATCTTGATCTTAAAGAAATGAATTCATCCTTCCTATATATTGAGATCTCATGGCTCAAAAGGGAAATTACCGTCTAAAAAGAGACAGTATAGAAATTCCTTAGAACCTCCTCCCTCAATATAACTGGTACTATGGTGCATCCCTTGAAAAGGAAAAAGTGATCCCCACCTTTTGAATATCTATCAGGGGTATTCCCTATGGGCATCTGATCATGTATGGTCTCATTGTAGGCATCCTAAAGTTGTGCCTCCCTGATTCTCTATAAGAGTGGAGGGGTAAAAAAAATTAAATATAGGTAAGCTAATCCATCTATATCCACAAAGGATAAATTTAACGAGGCCAACCACTCTGATGCATCATTCAGTAACTACGAACAAGATCTTCTGCTGAGAGAATCTACTACCACATTCTCTTTCCTAGGAGTATAGAAAATTCTAAAGTCATAGTTCTGGATGAACTCTAGACAACACCTATATCTCAACCTCTTATGTATACACTATAAATCCACCACCACTGCAGGAAATTGTGGAATCATAACATCAAAAGTATTGAGGGTTGGATTAGCTAGATTAATGAGTGATCGGTTGCACCCTTCTATGTGTGAGTCCATCCCGTGCTGTCTGGGTTTACCTTTTACTAAGAAGGAAAACCTCATTACACCATTTTTTAAAAAACACACTCTTCTCCTAAAATAGTCAATCCGATAATTAATTATGGATGACCATTCTATACCAAGAATGAATTCATAAGGCCTCGACGCTGCAACTAAGAGATCTTGATTGAAACTCTCACCTCTAAGAGTCAGGTCACACTGTCAACACCAGTGCATGATCATTAGGTCTCCTCTAGTAGGAGTCTCCAAGACTGAGGGTCAAGTCAATGGTTCATCCAGAAGATCTGAGCCTCGAACACAATTCATGGAAAGAAGTTAATGACTAGTACCCATGTCCACAAAATATGGAAACTAAGGTATAATAGAGATATACCATACTTAGAATCATTCCCGGATCCCTTAGGTATTATGAATCAACCACATGTAGCTATTCCATTTCCCATACCCCAGATCCCTAAGCTTGGTGTGGGACACATGTGGGTGGTGGTGGTGGTAACATGTCGAAATGTACACCACCTCCTACTTCTCTCTTAGATCCTCATCCACATCCGCCGCCTTGCAGATCTGCCTGTTTCAACTTTCCCATTGTTGACCATCACTAGCTGTGTCGGTCCAGCCAAGGGGATCTTAACCACAAAGGTTCTCTATAGAACCCTAGCATGGGTATGAATTTACAAAGGGATAATAATAACTAGGACGTCCCTAATACACCTTGCTCGAATGTCTAATCCCTGAAGAACTGGTCACGTATCATATCCATAAAGTACCTAGAAATGTTGGTATGCCTTGATGAATACCCATATACTGACATGTCATCCTACCAGAGCTATAGAAGATCCTGGATATGCATATTCCTTAGCTTATAAGGTGATAACTCATATCTGAAAAGGTTCTTAGACTCTTTCCATAGAAGAGTCACCTCATCGTAAGATCAGGTAACAAAACCCCATAATCACATTGATGATCCATGTAGAAGGCTTGCTGTCAGGACCACCATCAGATCTTCTGGTGTCCTAACCAAAAGGAAAACTCGGGTCACCACCTCAAGCTAGTTATCAACTGCCTATGTTTCAGGCTTTCTTTAGAACCTAAGGGGTCTCTATTACTGAAACTTGTGAAGCACACTTAGCCCACGCTCCTCATCCGCTGGTACTGTGGGTACCATGTGATACTCTATAGGTGGTGGTATAGTAGTTCCCTACCTAGAGGTGACATCTTCGGTACAAATCCATGTAACGATGTCTCATCACCCGACAAATAATCCTTGTGATCACGTAGTAAAATCCTAGCTGTCTGTCCATGTGGAATCATCTTGAAGTAAAACCATATGCACCACAGTAAATCGAGTATATCTGGAGAGATGAATCAAGAAGGACATGGAAGACACAACCATTCCTATATGATGCATGTACCATTGTTTTCCCTACAACCATTATTTTCATGCACCGAGTCAAAAATCAAGTGTCCAGAGTCCTAGTGTATGGATACATTGGCCGCCACACCAGTACTGGATTCCTTGTCCTGAAATCTAAACTCGAAACACTTAACATTGTTGCCACAAACCAATCTCATAGTCTCCCGATCCTTAAGTAGAACCGACCCCACTCTGATAAAACTCTGTCACGACCCGTCCCAGAGGGGCCCATGCCATGATTACCCCAATCCCACCTCTGATAGGCCAAGGGCTGGAGACTAGTACCAAGTAGGAATATCCAAGAAATGGGAGGAATTTTCTTAAGTACCCCCCCACACGCATACACATATCTAATCTCAAAATGATGAAATGTAAAAACACTAGGTAAACAATGTATGTATACACTATGATACCAACCATAAAGTACAATAGTAGGAAAAAAATGGAAAGTAAATAAGGCCAGAATACAAGCCCACCAAAAATAAAGAGTCTATCAAAGGGGAATTACAAGTTCCTAAAAATCATCTACAAAAGACCCTACCTGAAGGATAGGTGTATGACAACTATATTAAGCTGTAGAATCACACCTCTTCCACTTGATCACTTAATTTACCACATGGTCTTGGTCTACCTAGGAATCCGTCAAAGCATTGATCATTTGCAAAAGACACAACACGCACGGGCAATGCCCATGCAATGGTGAGTAAAACAATACTCAGTAGGATACCCTGAAACCACAAAGGAAAGTACACCAAGTACACCACAAATAAAGTACACCAAGTACGCTGGAAAGAAAGTACACCAAGTACGCCACAAAGAAAGTACACCAAGTATGCCACAAAGAAAGTACACCAAGTATTCCATAAAGAAAGTACAACAAGTATGACACAAAGAAAGTACACCAAGTACGACAAAAAGAAAGTACACCAAGTACACCACAAAGAAAGTACACCAAGTACGGTCAGCTCTACATAGATATATTTCCATAACACATATATCAAGAACATCCAGATATACTCTTTTTAGACACTAAGTATCACAAGGTTCCAACATTGTATCCAGTAATAAGATTATCATAATAGGCCTGAATCATAACACAAAACCTACGAGGACACACTCCATGAGCTCAACCATATCATATGGAACCTGTCCAAGAGATGCACTCCATTAGATTTATTTTACTGGGTCCATATCCAGTTCCTGGAATGAGTGGTCTAATCATCGCCGACTTGTGCCCAACATAAGATAAGAAACCCAAGTGAAGAGACCCACCTCTCACTACTACACACAGTTTAGGGAGCACTAAATCCTATCTAAGTACTGTTCACACCAAGTGAAAAGGGTACACTCCTTATAATTATATACAATAGCTAAGGGAATTCCATCTCCAATGGAAAAATCACTCCCCGCATGATATGATGTGCATTATCGATGAGACACTCAATCTCAAGGACTCACAATTGAGGGATTATCCATTGTAGTCCATAGAACCTCCAATACCGATGACACATGGAGTGTTGATGACACATAGAGTGTCAGTGTCGGCGCATAGAGCATCAATGTTGGTGCATGAAACGTCGATGTTGGCACACAAAGTATTGAGGGTTGGTGTATAGAGCGTCGAGGGTCGACGCATGGAGCGTCACTGGCGCACGGAGCGTCATTGTCGGCACACAAACACTACCACAAAATTGGGTTTCCGCAGCGCCACCCTTTATCAGTGCTAAAAAAAAGCGCTGATAAAGGGGGACCTTTATCAGTGCTAAAAAAAGCGCTGATAAAGGGCACTTTTAACAGCGCTAAAAAAAGCACTGTTAAAAGTGACCCATTATCAGTGCTTTTTTTTAGCCCTGATAAATCCCCCCTTTATCAGGGCTTTTTTTAGCACTCATAAAGGGGCCCCCTTTATCAGCGTTTTTTTAGTAGCGCTGATAAAGGGGGGTTTTATCAGTGTGCATTTTCTTAGCAATGATAAATGTGTATATTTCAAAAAAAAAATTCATAAAAAATAATATATTTATATATAAGTATATTTATATTTATATAAATATAATAAATATTTTTTAAAATATGTTTTATATCGATTTGATATGTCGTAGACCCAAAATGGACACCCTATAGCAGAAATTATAGTCGTTTGTAGGGATTAAGGACTTTTTCATATCTTGAAGAATATGATAAGGTGTTACAATGGTCACCGTAGTGTAGGTATTGTCGTAAGATTTTATTTGATATGTGGTTGAGGCAAAATGGACACCCGGAGCAGAAGTTATGGCAAAACAGACCCTCAGAGCCAAACTTATGACCGTTCAGAGTGTTTTTGGTACTTTTTGAACCCCAAAGAACATGATAATGGGTTTTGGTGATCACCGAAGTGTGTAAATTTTTTCAATATTTGATTTGATATGTGGTAGATCCAAAACGGAATCTTGGAGCAGAAGTTATTGTCGTTTGAAATTTTGCAACCCTCACATCTCCTAAAAACCTAAGAAACCCGCATCTCACTAAAATAAGAATACCTTATTCTCTGGGTGTCCATTTGGGCACCGAGACTAGTCAAATAGAATCTCGAAAAACGAGTGACGACCAAATATAGTCAAAACTGTGAGAAGATCAAAGAAATAGAAGATATATCAGTTATAGCACTCAAAAAAAAAATTCCAACTTCAAACGGCCATAACTTTCACTCCGGGTGTCCGTTTGGGCTCTACCACATATTAAATCAAAGGAAGAGAAGAGATATACGCAAAATAAAACAAAAATTGACTCTATCGGCAGTTCTGGGAACCATCACTAAACCTTTTTTAAAAATGGTTTCCCGGCAGTTTATAATAAACCGCCGCGAAACATTTTTTTACAACGCCGACCCTTCCCCCCCACACCGACCCCCCTTCTCACCCCGCGACCCCGCTTCCCCCGTGACCCCAGACCCCGGAGACCCTGGAGACCCTGCTTCCCCCGATGACCCCGCTTCCCCCGGCGACCCCGACCCCCCGTGACCCCGGTGACCTATACGAACCCTAAGGTTTGAAATAAGTTTTTTTGAATCTTTTTTAAACTCAATTTCATTGCCAACCCAGGTTGGGTTATTGAATAATCTAGTCATGATAGAGGTATTAGAGTTAATTACTAATGATATTTTGGTTGTTTTATTAAAACTAGGGTAATAGTGTTAGAGGTATTAGAGTTTAGCCTTATAGGCTAGATAATCCAGCATATGTTATGATAGTTGATTCATTCCTACGTGAGGACACTAATTATATATTTTCTAACATGAGTACTTGTATAATTAATTATAGAATACCATTGGATCATTGGAAGCATTATATAGTGATCAGGATTTGATTTATGTGCTTGTTTTCATGTGATAAATGAACTACCACGGGATAGATAGTCTTGGAATTCCAATGATATATTATAAATGATTTTATTTATTCTATTTGAACCTATTGATATTTTTTCTTCTTTTATATTTGATATTTTATCTTGTAGAAAAGTTCTATGTGAATTTATGACCTGAACACAACTAGGTTTACACCTATATAAGTGACACTCTGGATTCATCATGAAGATGATGGGAATTTTTTCTAGGTAAATGAGTATGAGGGGCCTCTACTTATTTCCAAGATAGGAATTTATCTCTATATAGATTCAATTTTCAAGACTTAGATGATAATTTAAGATTATTTTTTACACATCATTATAATAAATTCATGTATTCTAAAACATTTCCTTATATAAGTGTAGGTTTGTTAAATCACACTACCTACTTTCCTATCAATCTATATTCATCAATTTTACTAAAAAGATATTTATTTTCTTACTAATTATAGGATAAATATTTTAAGTGATGCCTTAATGATAAATAAATGTGATATTGAAAAAGTGTTTCAATATTATATTGGAATGTTGTGACTTTTCGGGGATCACATGGAGATGTTTTGAGTTGTGAATATGGTTGTGACTTTTTTTGGGAAATTTTATTGTGAGATAGTTCAACTAGTTTTATTTTTTATTTAAATTTTATTTGTATTTTCTTTCTCTATATGTTATCCAAACTAGATGATTTTTCATTAATATGTATAGTCTTGGATGAAAGTAATCACTTTCATTGAATATTTATCTTTGTATTTTTCATTATTTTTTGAAATGGATAACCTATTTATTTATAAGGCCTACTTGACTATAATGGATTATGACACTTAGCTATGGAGTTCCTTATACTTTTGATACTCAATCATGGAGTCCATCAAACATGTGTTACTCAATCATAGCATCCCTTTACTTTGCATAAATTTCTTTTGTGTGTTGAAGTGAATGGTATTGAATTCATTATAACTTATTGTAGTGGTTTGGATGAATATAATTCTTCCAAGTACCCGAATATAATGTTTAGAGAGAATTAATTCTGGGATCTATTTCCACCTATGTGATTCTGATTATCTTATTATGTTGTCCTGGATGATAGTACCAACACCCCGCATTTCATCTCCAAATTCCCAACATGATTCTACTATGAAACTCCAAACACCAAGCCCAGAAACATAAACTATTCTTCAAATACCCTAGTTTGATCCCCAAACCACATCATCCGCATCTTGAATTCCATTTCTGATGTGGTCTCCACCTTACCACATCAATTTTTATGCAAAAACACTAGTAAGTCCTTCTCTAGATGAATTATACCAAAGGAGCTCAATCCCACCCACCAATGCGCTATCATATCCCGACCATAATGCCTTAAAACTCAATGAATAGCAAAAATGTTCAATGCCCACACTGAAGTCTGAATCTTACTCTTAGTTCAACCCCATGGTCAGATCCTCAATCGTCCCATTTAACCATAATTCTCCACTCATGATCACTAACATATATATGATCCAAATCACCCTCAAGTCACACCACCACTCTTTTCTATGTTAATACACCAAAGAGAGGTCTAGGAATTCAATCCACACAAGGTTCGTAGAACCTCAAAACCTAATCTACCAAGTTATTTCATCATGCATTTCCATGAACACCACCACTTATCATGCCTCAAGACTACCATCCCTCATGTGGTTCTTGTCACTCCAAATTAACAATGTGTTGAGTTTTTTAATCATCATAAGGTTTTCCCTAAACATTATTTATAATAGATTTATTCGATATTAGAGTTTTATATGAAGACTCTATAAAGAACTTAGGTTGGGGTTATTCCAAATTAACAATGTGATTTGGTTTTCATGGTAAAGTAGCTACCATGTTGTTAGCACACTGTTTCTCTTTACCAAAGAAACTTCCCCTATCCCAAACACTAGAGGGTTCATATCTAACTCAGGGGCTCATATTTATTATATTATGTTTCTGTAATCTTATACTATCGTATATATGAATCTCTTTCTCTATTTAGTAGTAACTAGGTGTTTTAATTTCTTTTATTATTGTGTAGGCACATTGTGATATACATGGATAAAAGCTGGATCACATTACTGAGGAACACACCTCAGTATGTTAAGGGTTTGAATGAGTTTTTAGATTTTGAAATTTCTAATCGATCTGTTGAAGGGAGAATAAAATTTCCATATCCTAAATGTAAATTTAGAACATGGTTGAAGATAGATGAAGTTTATGAACATTTAATACTGAAGAAATTCCCTGTTCAATATTTGTGTTGGATTTGGCATGGAGAATCGAACATTACAGAAAGATTGAGCACTAATTTTAATCAAAATAATGAGGTCCCAAGTTCATCGAAAATGGAAAATGAAATGCAAAACCTCATAAATGATGCATTCGGCACTGCAAGAAACCACTATCAGCATCAAAACATATCAGAACAACCAGAAGAGGGTGCTACAAATTGCAACATGACAAGTGATGTTTTTGAGACTGTAACACAGGTAGATCAATATTGTAACACATCATTGGATCATCCTCTTGATTATGTGGAGCCAAATGTAACAGAAAACTTCACTGAGGAAAATGAATTTCACGATTTAGTTGATGATGGAAATCAAGAGTTGTATAGTGGGATTTTGAAATATTCAAATCTTTCATTTCTGCTGAAGTTGTACCATATCAAATGTCTCTGTGGAATTACAAATAAGGCAATGTCCATGATATTGGAATTGATTCGTGATGCATTTCCTGAAGAAAAAATCCTAGAATCTTTTTATGATATGAAAAAAGTTGTTAACAAGCTTGGTCTAAATTATAAAAAAATACAAGCATGTCTCAATGATTGTATGCTTTATTGGGGAGAGGATTCAAGTAGAAAGAATTGAAAGAAATGTTCTTCTTCTAGATGGTAGAAAAAGGGTGATGTTGGAAGTCTGAATGAACATAATTTCATGGAGAAGAAGAAAAGGAACACACCTGCAAAGGTTTTTCGTTACTTTCCTTTGAAGCCTCGATTGCAAAGATTATTCATCTCATCAAAAATCGCTGAATACATGAAGTGGCATTCTGTAGATAATAACAATTATGGGTTAATGAGACATCCACAAGATTCCCAATCGTGGAAGAAATTTGATTCATTACATCTAGATTTCTCGGTTGATCCTAGGAATGTTCGATTGGGATTGGCTGCTGATGGATTCAACCCATTTGGGACTTTGAGTACCAGTTATAGCATTTGGCCAGTTGTTTTGATCCCTTATAATCTACCTCTGTGGATGTGTATGAAACAAAAATATTTTATCCTCTCGATGATTATTCCCGGAAAACAAATTCCTAGAAATGATATTGATGTATACTTGCGGCCTTTGATTGACGAATTGCAGGAGTTATGAAGCAATGGTGTTGAGACATTTGATGCTTCTTCTAAAAAAATGTTCAAAATTCATGCTGCATTAATGTGGACCATTAGTGACTTCCCTGGGATTGAGAATTTATCTGGTTGGAACACTTACATGGGTTTGGATTATCCCATTTGGATCTTTGATTTTGATCCCAAACAGCTACCTCACAGTAGAAAATGGTGCTTCTTGTGTCATCAAAGATTTCTTGATGCATCTCATAGATTTCGGCTGAATAGATCAAAATTTAATGGTTTCATTGATCATAGACCACCTCCAAAGTTGTTAATTGGTTCTAAAATATTGACATAGCTTGAAAATGTTGTAACAAAATTTGGGAAGGTTCATCATTTGAATGATAGTGGAAAACGGGTCTGAAGTGCATCATCAAGTGAAATCGGAACACAACAATGGAAGAAAAAAAGTATATTCTTAAAAATTTTGTATTGGGAATTTAATTTATTGCGGCATAATCTTGATGTGATGCATATTGAGAAGAATGTCTGTGACAATTTGATTTTCACATTGCTTAATGAGCATGGAAAGTCAAAGGATCATCTCAATGCTCACAAAGACTTACAAGTAATGAACATAAAATGCGATCTCTGTCCAGATGAGAATGAAAAGTATCCTCTGGAAATTTTTGCAATGAAAAAAAGGGATAAAGATACATTCCTTAGAAATTTAAAGAATGTTAAGGTATCTGATGGGTATTCAAGTAACATCTCTAGGTGTGTTGACTTGAAGAATCATATGTTACAAGGGATACAAACAAAGAGATGAATGAGAGGCTGAACACGAAATGAGAAAGATATAATGAAAGCTGTTAATAAAGATCTTGTAGAATGGTTTGCACGACGTGTAATTTTATAAATATTGAAATAAATATGAATATTAGTTTGACACATACATTTTGTAAATCTAATAAAGTATATTTCTTTTTTCAGATCATGAATACTGATACTCGAGTAGAGGTGTCAGAAGATTTTAAGTTTCTTGCTAGAGGTCCTCTAAAACAAGTTAGAA
Organism: Viscum album; assembly: GCA_963277665.1. Classification (NCBI taxonomy): domain Eukaryota; kingdom Viridiplantae; phylum Streptophyta; class Magnoliopsida; order Santalales; family Viscaceae; genus Viscum; species Viscum album. Next base: position 1,812,664,070 of record OY728142.1, on the reverse strand, counting down.
AGTTCAACGCTTATAATGTGAATGGCTTTAGATTTCGTACAGTCGATCGAGAAGTGGGTTTGAAAACACAAAATAGTGGTATATTTACATTTGCTGAAGTGGGATACTATGAAAAGCTGCATGATATTATTGAATTAAACTACCATGGGCATTTTTCTGTTGTTTTATTCAAATTCAAATGGGTCGATATTATCAGAGGTGTTAAAAGATATTCCTTGTAATTTACTTCTGTGAACTTCTCTCGCTTGATGGATGTTGGTGATCATGAACTACATGATCCATATATCTTAGCATCGCAAGCAAAAATGGTATATTATGTGAATGATGTTGTCGATGAAGGGTGGAGTGTAGTTGCTCACATAATACAAAGATATTTGTATGATATGGGTTATGAAGTGGAAATTTTGACCTCTAAAATTGAATTTAGTCAACAACAGGAAACAGAATTATTTATCCATCATGATATTGAAAATATTAGTCTAAGAAGGATGAATGAAGTGGATGAAGCAATGGAGCAGGAAACCGACATGATTGAAGGTGAAAATGATTGTATGTACAATTATTTATTTATTCAGCAACCACTTGTTTCATTTCTGCATTCATTCATTATCATTGTTATATATATTTTGTTTGTTAGTACTGGGCATCTATTATCATTTTTAATTTTTTTTCTGCATAATTTTTTTGAAAAATATATTCTGAACTTAATTTTATTTGATTAAATGACAGGAATTCCAAGGAGGAAGCGGTTCACTATTTCATCTAGTTCTGCGACAGATGACGATCCATCTGGCTCCCTCCCCACGACATCTGAGGCACCATCTGCCTATACCCTTGCACCATCTCCCCCTACACCATCTCTCACACCATCTGTGGATGTCCCATTAGAGGCTGAGTCGTCGAATCCCCCTTCAGGAGCCTCAGTAGTGGGGCAGCGACACGCCCCTTCTAGTTCATCATGGGCATACTGGAGTGTCACTATCATAGGTACAAATTTTAATTAAATAAATTTATTGCATTTTTTATACTAATTGTTTGCTCATTGAAGATGAAAAAAATGAAACCGTGGAGAAAAACATAAAAATTTCAGATGTTTGGAATATGACTAGTGAGAAGATAGTCATGCCATTTGATTCTTATGGTGTCCCTACGTATGACACCGTGAGGTTACTTGGCCAGATTCTAGGCCAGCTGGCAGCGGAGCCCATTTCTCTTCCTATTTATTATGATGATTGGAGACATATGCCTCCAAGCTGGAAAAATGAAGTTTTTGATTCTCAAATAAAGGTAAATTTATTATATTATGATATAATTTAATGTCATGTTACTAATATGTTCAAAATGAATTTCTGTATACAGATGTTCTTCTACTTTATAGTTGCTGATGTGATAGCTTGGAAGTGGACGTTGAAAAATCTAGGTAAGAAATGGAAAGATTTCAAATAGAGATTGTGGTGTGATGTCAATGATACTTCATTGACCGTGCAACAAATGTATTAGAAGCTACCCAGTGGGGTACCGAAAGAACAGTAAAAGGTTTTTGTTGACAGACATCGTGATGAGAATTGGATGGTATTGAAATATATATTATTATATTATCCTCATTTTACATTTATACATGTATATGAAGAGGACATGACATTGAATAAATTACTATTAAATTTCATTTTATTTATTTCAGGATCTCTCAAGACAGAATGCATCAAAACGGGCTAAGCAAGTCATCCCTCACACTACGGGCTCAAAAAGATTTTCTAGAATCCGAATGACATTGGTAATCTTTTAATTAGTTTAAATATTTATAAGAAAATATTATATATTTAATATATTTAATTGTTGATTTATATTTGCTTAATGTAGTCAAAAAGTTTAGGGCACGAAGCATCCCGAACTGAACTGTGGTTGGATGTTCACAAGAAATCAGATGGAAGTTTTGTTAATGAGCCTACTAAAGAAGTTGGGGTATGAAGTCAATTTTTTATTATAATAACTTATTATCATTTTTTACTATGTTAATATATATTGATATTTGATTTATAGGTAAAAATTAAAGAACTATGGGATGCCAATCCTGCGCAGTCCTACTCAGTCTCTCAGGATGATCCGGTTGCTAAAGTCCTTGGGAAGGAGCATCCTGGTAGAGTGCATGGGATGGGTTTGGGACCCATACCATTTGAGGTTTTTAGCAGGACACCGGGGATGGCAGCCACATCTACTCCTAGATTTAGTCAGCCCATACCCATAGATGCTCATAAAGAGATTGTTTCTCTAGGAAACACACTTCACCAGCAGGGGGATCAGATATCTGCTTTGCAGAAAGAGTTGACTGAAATACGTCAGCAGATGAGTAGATATGCCCCCGGTGGTAGTGCATCGACTGGTGGTATGCAGATAAATCACAAAAAATCAAAATCATTTAGTTTTCTAACTTTCATTGGTTTTAAGTTTTAATATAAATATGCAACCGTATTTAATTTTCAATATAATGTTCTTACAGGTGACAGCAGAAAGTGAAGATGAAGGTGGAGAGGGTGACGATGCATCATCAGACCATCATTAGTTGTATTGTTGATGTTTTGAACAAATATGGGAACATTTGGTTTGTATATGTAACATTTGTGTCACATAGTTGCCTCCAAACATTTTCATGTCCTAAAATTTCCTTAATTTCTCATGTTTCCTTTTATGCATTTTATTGATTTCTGATGTTTCTTTTTATGTCTTGATTTCTCGAGTGTGGTATACATCATTCCATTTCGGCCTGTGTTGGAATTGGTAGTCGAGATTTTGGATGACTAGGAGTTAAACCCATTTTTGATGTGTTGAACAAATTGGGTCATTTCATAGTGATCAATGGGATAATGTTTTGGACACTTTGGTGAGGCCCTTATAATTTGTCTTACTAGGAGGCCCTTGTGAGTGGTAATTGACCTGCATGATAGGTTTTTTGTTTTTAATGAGTCTAGGTGTGACCTGTGGGTCATGCTAGTTTTGTGGGTATGAACTATGAACCTAGGATGACTGGTAGTGTTGTTTAGATATAAATTATGTTAATGATTTTGTTTGATGAGATTTGTAAGGGTGGTTAATTTTTTTTGTATGTGTTACCCTCTCGGAGAAAGCTAAGTTGGGATGTGGAATGTTTTATGGGATGAGACCTCACCCTAAATGAGAGCATGGTAGTATGAGATATGGTTTTAGATGAGGTTTTTGATATAATGTAACAAATAACCTTTAGTGGAGGTTAGAGCTATGAGATGTAATACATTACTTGTTCTATGGCCCCATCCTAAGTGTCAAGGTAGTGGTATGAGATTTAGTTTGAGATATTGTATGGGACCTTACACTGAGTGTGACAATATTAGTATGAGACTTGATGTGAGATCATGGTTTTGTATGAGAATGCACCCTAAGTGAGAGGGTAGAGGTTGAGACTCAGTTATGGGACCCTACACTAAGTTATAGGGTACCAGTTTGGGTTTGTATAGCGGGATGCCTTATATTTCAATATTGAACGATGATTGTGAGGTCTAGAATCTTTGTGTTTTAGTTAGCACACAATAACCATCATCATAATATTGTTTTATTTATTAAAGACAAGAAGAAACAAAGAAGCAAACATAAAAGACGCAAGAGGTCCCATCCCCTCCCCCCATTGTCCTAGCCTTATCTAAGGAGGCCTGAAATAATGTAGGCCGAGCACATCCCCCTTAATAAAGTTGACCCTCTCTGCCTTGATGCTGACTAAATTGTGAAGAAACACCTCCGCCGTGCTGGAAACCTCCACTGAAGCCAAGTAGTCAACAACCTTATTCCCCTCCCTCCATGTATGAAGCACCTAGAGATTGCTATTAAGAAACTTTCTGCATTTTCTGATTACATAACAAATCGACCAAGGCACATCACCATAACCTTTCAAGGCATTGTGAACAATCATAGAGTCCGTCTCCACTTCAAAAATTTCTAACCCTTTTTTCCTACATAACTCCAGACCAATCTGCATTGCCAATGCCTCCGCCTGAAGGGAAGACCCCATACCAAATTTGGCTGAGAACACCAAGTAGACCGATCCACTACTATCACGCACCACCCCACCTCCTCGTGCATACCCCAACATGCAAGAACCATCTGTGTTCATATTTAAACCCATGGCAGGAATCCGCCAGCAAAACCATTCACCCCTCCTGTTACTGGACGTAGGGACCACTCCACCACCTGACTGAAATCTGTTCATAGATGGTGCATTCTTCCAAGCTCCAACAACCTTATGAAAATCAATCAATAAATTCCCAGACCATGTGATAATAGTCCGGTTTATAACCTTCCCTCTCTCATGCCTCGACCTGTTACGTGCCTTCCAAATACACCAGCACCCCGCATGCATCACCACCGAACGTGCCGCCTGCTCATGGCCCCCATACCATGTACCTTGGAACCATCTGTCAATAAAGGGCCGACTATCCCCAACTGAGGTAAGGAAATATGTGAATTCCCCAAGAACCTTCCATACCTTACTGGCCCATTCACTGCCTAAAAACAGATGTGCGATGGATTCCTCATTTTGAATAGTGCAGCACATGCACCTGGACGCCAAATGAATACCACACCTACAGACATTGTCATCAGTCGGGAGAGCACCATTCCTTATTCTCCATGTGAGGAAGTTATATTTAGTGGGAATATTTTTCACCCAAATGATCTCGTACCACCCACCATTATGCACCTGGCCATGAACAATGTGTCGAAATTCTTTGGACGAGAACCGACCCGATGAGAAAGCAGTGGAGGCGCATTGGTCCTCCTCTTCATTCATCTCGATGAGACTGAAAATCTCTCGCTGCTCCTTATCTAACATGATTTCAACAAACGCAGGAAACCGGATCGCTTCCCTGAAGGTGATATCAGGTACCAAACAGCCTGGGAACCCGAGTATCAATCCACTCCAATTTTGGTTCCAGAATGCGATATCACCTTTCCCCACAATCTATCAGGAAAATGGCTATATAACAGAAAAAATGGGGTGCACCATCACCCATATTGGGGAGAAAAGTCCCTGCCCAAGGTCCCGAATGCAAGATGCATACCCGTGTATGGTAATCCCTCACAACTTATGACGTTCCAGCACACTCCAAGACATACTCGCATGCATGTAGTAAAGGGTATCTTTTAGGTTCCGCACATTAATACCTCCCTCACACACTGGCTTCGCCATTTTACCCTAAGCAGACCAGTGCCTCCTTCCCTCTGAACCTGGATCCCATATAAAATTATCCAGCAACCTGTCAATGGATCTAATCACACCTTTCAGAACCCTTATGGATGAAAGACCATGAATAGGAGCAGCCACTATGACACTGTTGACAAGGGCGATCTTACCTCCAAAAGACAAAAATTTATTCTTCCAGTTCAGCACCTTATCAGTGATCCTGGAAATGAGGTCGTCAAAATATTTGATCCTAAGCCGCTTGTCCAATATAGGAGCTCCAAGATAAGACATTGGGAATTAACCCCTCTGCATACCCAAAAGTCTACTGATAGTCTCCACCCTCGCCATGGAACACTTGTTAGAAATGAATAATTCACTCTTGCACTTGTTGATAACCTGGCCACTCCAATGAGAATACTCACCCAGAACTTTATTCATATTGTGAATAGATCTACTTCCAGCATTAAGGAACAGAATAGAGTCGCATGAAAACATGAGGTGAGAGATGGCCGGAGCCTTCCTCCTCCGACGGTACTGGATAATTTATATTATAATACATGTATACAGTTTATAGGATGGTGATATGAGGTTCACTAGGTGATACCCAACTTTATTTTACGCTCACTCCCTATATGGGAACACCAAAACACATGTAGATCTAATGTTTCATTTTCAAGAGATATATATTATGGGGGATCAAAAAGGATCAGCTAGATGTATGTTTGAAGAGTAGCCAAATAATGGACATATGTTTTATAGTTGATTCTATCATATATTTTTTTTCAATTTATTCTATACTGATTTCCTAGGTTGATGTTTCTTGTTGTATGTTGGTATGTACAATATGGTTCATTCTTATATAGCATGTTAATTTTTACTTATTTTTTTTCAATTTATTCTATACTGATTTCCTAGGTTGATGTTTCTTGTTGTCTTTTGGTATGTATAATATGGTATTTCTGGTTTGATTTGTTTTTCAGGGCAGTGGTGTAGCGGAAGCAATTTTTTTTTCTGGGTAGCTTTTAGCGGTGGTTAAAACCGCCGTGAAATGTACATTGGCGATGGTTTAAACCGTTGCTAAACGGTGAAAACCACCACAAAACGTAATTTTTTTTACGTTTTGAGGCAGTTTTAACCGCCGCTACATAGTCACATCGTAGCTGCCTCATTCCACGGCGGTTCTTGTGACTTTAGCGACGGTTTTACGGCCGCTGGATTTGAGTTTATTCATGATGGTTATAACCGCCGCGAATAAAGTGATATCAAGGGCTCGTAAAAAAGCATCGCTAAACTCAGTAAAACCACCGCGAAATGAGGCATCTACGACACTTTTCTTAAACCGCCGCGAAATGGAAATAACTACCGTTAATAGATTGGCGACGCCATATTAGGCGACGGTTTACAGAAACCGCCGCTACAGGCAAAAATAACTGCCTCTAAATAGCGTTTCTCTTGTAGTGGTAGCTGGTTGACTCAAATGTAATATTAGTGATGTTTGAGACCCGAAATTCCCAAAAAACCACCAGAAGGCCTCCAAAACTCAGTTTCCGTGTCCAGACCCCTATAAAATTTTTATTAAAATGGTCAAAACTTTTTATCTGTGTGTCTTTTTGGCCTCCTACATCTTTTTTATCGTATTTTGTTCCATGAGCTTCAGTTTGACTATTCACGGAGCTGAAACAGACACCCGGAGAAGAAGTTATGTCTTTTTTAGTGACTGCGATTTGTTAGGTTTTTTGAGACCCCATTTCTAGAACTTTTGTATATACATATTAATATATAATATTTTTAAATATATATAAATATTTATAATTATACCTATAGATATACATATAATATATATCTCTCTGTGTGTGTGTTGTATATATGTATGTATGTATTTATTTATAAAAACACACATAAGAAAGCATATTTTATAAATGTATTTAAAACTAATCTTATAAATATAGATTATTATAAAAATAAATATACGAACAAAAAATTATAACTAAATATATATATATATATATATAAATAGATATAAATATCTATTAATATACAGATATATATATATTAATATAATTAAATATATGTATATACTAATATGACTAAATATATATGTATATATTAATATATATATATATTAATATATATATATTAATATACGAATATATATATTAATATATGTATATATATATTAATATAACTAAATATACATATATATTAATATATGAGTAAATATAACTAAATATATATATAAATAAATAGATATTTTAATAAATGAAAAGCAAAGAAATATGGTGGAGTGATAAAGGATTAGGCACACTGGCAAGAGGTCTCGAGTTCGAATCCTAGGGGAGGCAAGTCACGCGCGTAGGTGTGGGGAATTACCTAACGCTGTTATAGAGGGGTGGGGCTGGGTGGAGCTGGCCTGGGGCGTGCATGGGCTACCATGGGCAGTGAGAGCTGTTAAAGGGGGGCTTCAAGCACCATTGAAGCCCCCCAGAATTTCAAAAATATATATATTTAATATTTTTTCAACTTTTATGAGTTCTTTTTAAAATAGATGATAAAAGGGGCCTTTATCAGCGCTTTTCTGAGCGCTGATAAAAGGGACCCCCTTTATCTTCGCCTCAATTAACAGTGCTTTTTTTAGTGCTGTTAATAGACTTTTCTAGCGCTAATAAAGGCCATATTTGTATTAGTGAAAGTGTCGCTGGCACACGAAGCATCAATGTTAGTGCACAAAGTGTTGAGGTTGGCGCACAGAGCGTTGATAAGTCATGAATTCCCCAAGTCACAAATTCACCAAGTCTCAGCCAGCCACAGGATTCCACTTGTAGCGCGCTTGTTCCAGGATAATGTACTCCTCAATCCATAGGGTCGCATGAAAACTTGCACAAAAAACTCACTTAGAATATATCAAAAGGACCATATCATCACAAGGGTCCCAATGCTACAAATAGCTCATCAAATAGACATACAGTTTGGAAGATATGGCCAATTTAGTGGGAAAAGGGGTTCAGACCGACCAGGCTGGCCCGAATCGACCTGACCAGTCTGGGCCGACCTTTGGTCCAATTACTCCAGCCCAGACCATATCACACAGGCCGACCCAGCTCTATCGGATGCGGATCTCCTGGCCGCATCCCACCCTGGTCCACGCGGTCCGTTGACCGCGTGGCCACCCAGCTGGCTGGGCCAACACGACCAGATTACGTTTCACACAGCCGGTCCACGTCACTCGTCAGATCTCACGACCTCTTAGCCACCGTAGGGTCCCCCTTGAACACAGTCCCACTAGATTACGTCAGCCACAACCCGCCCTACTAGAGGCCTTGTTTGGTATCACCGCTCATGGCCTACCCACCACCGCGCGGTCCCTCCTGGACCATGGGATGCCACCACCACCGGCCGCCCTGTCGGCGACCGTCCTGCTGGGTCCGCCCGACCTAACCTCCCTACCGGAATGGTGCTGCCTCTGCCACCGGCTGTCCCACTAATGGCCTTGTCTCGTTGCACCCCACCTGAATAGCCGAAGTCACTACCTTTGACCCCTGCTTCGTGCTGCCGCCGCTATACACCGTTGCGGTCTCAAATCATCATCTCAAAATGAAAAACATGAAGAATGAGGAATGAGGGGAGGGGAAAAGCACAAGAAAACCCAATTGAATGAATCTTGGCCTTGTTCATGTCGATATCTATCTGTTCATGTTAGAATTGAATAACAGAGTGAAAGTAAATAAATTCTAGCATGAATCAATCCCAATAATAATCCCCACAATAAAAACATCCCAACCCGCAATACACATGATCCGTGGATTAACCTGTTCATTGACCAATCCACATTCATCATAGGGATAAAGAACAAGAAAGGAAAATCAAACGAAACTCACACCCTACAAGGGGTTTGAATCGGTCACTAATGAAGAATGAATCCGTGTTGTCATTGTTTATTGATTCGTTGATGCTTGATCTGAATTCCGATCTTCGATCCGTCACCACCGGCAAGAGAGCCTCCTTCTCCTTTCCTCAGGGAAACTCTAGGGTTATGATAATAACCCTATATTTATAAAAAGTCTTATTAAAAAGGAAAACTACTACTCTATCACCACATAAAGTCTATTTAAAATATCTTTTTATTAAATATTTTAATGACGTTGATGTACAAAAACTAACTTTCACCCTCGACCTGTGCCAGTCAAGGTTAAGCCTTACCTAAGGAAAACACCCCAATTATGAACTCAACAGTGGTCCTAGATTTCCAATTAGATTTACCATTTATGATTTATTAGCATTTGAAAATAAAATAATTTTATTTAATAATTTTTTATGGTTATGTCCCAAAAACTACTTTTCACGGTTGACCTGTGCTGACCAACCTTAGGTCATGCCTAAGGTAAACTCACTGCTTTGAATGTAATGGTGCCCTCAGATTTCTGATCCGATCACCTGTTTGGAAGTTATTATACTTTTTCAAGAAAACTTCTCACACACACTATTAAATTATTAACATTTTTTCAATGAATTATTCTGGGCACACCGAGCCTCAGAATCACACTTCGTCTCAGCGCCTAGTCTCAGAAATTTTTCAATTAATTTATAAAAATAAATTTGGGAAAATCCGAGTCATTAAAATCTAAGTAATGAAATCCCTTTATAGATACTTCAAGTGTATGTGACTCTATAAAAGAGGTACCTATGGATAACAACCAAAAAAGTGGCGATTAAGTTGGACTCGATTGTCACTTGGTACACAAAAATGAGCCTTACTGGATACCTTATTTAAAAATCCTGGGGGATATTCTTTAGATGATTCAAATTCTCTTTATGAACTACTAAACATACCTTTAGGAATATTAAAAATTGTACTATGAAACATTAGTATCATCTTTTAGGATATAATAAGACATTCTAAAATTTTAGTAAAGTAAATATTATAAGGTTATATAAGTAATGAAACCCATTTCTAGATACTACAAGGGGATATGGATCTGGTACAGAGGTACCTAGGGTTAACAACCCCAAAAAAGGCGATTGAGCTGGACCCAATTGTCACTTGGTGCATAACAACAGGCCTTGCTGCACACCTGGTTTGACACCCTTAGGAGATATGTTTTATATGGTTCAAATTCTCTATATAAACTAATGAAAATACCTTTAAGAAGATTAAAGATTTTATTATGAAGCATTAGTTTCATATTTAAATTTTTGGTAAAGTAAATATTTTTCGGGATTCCTTAAAAATGTTGAAATATTTGAAATTAATATTTTCTTTATCTAATTAGGTTTAAAAAGACGGCTACCTATATTTATTGAAACAATAAAATAATTGATAATGAATAAGGATGTAGTTATAGTATATGACTAGAAAGAGTTGAGATGCTTATAGAGTGTACAACTTTGGAATCTATTCAAAGAAAAATTCTTAAAAAGTTAAAACTAATGGAGAATCAAGTGATAGAGTCCATAATATATAAGAATGTACAATTTAATTACAGGTTGTGGAATATAACCTATCCCGTAATTGATGATGATGACTAGTAACACACATTTTCATTGGTTAAGTATCAACTTGAAAATCAAATGATGGAGGTGTATGTTACTATAGTTACAATGGAAGTTCCATCAACATTGGAAGTTGGTACATAAAAACTTCATGATAAAATGTCATATACTTATAATATAACACCTCAATAAGTTCCATCAATAATGGTAGTTATTCCATTATATCCTTAGGACAGAGTTTTATATCCTCAAGTTGTGATGTCTCATAGAGAAAGTGATGTTTCCATGGATAGTCCTCTATGTAATTTATATGTGCTAGTTGATAATTTTAAGGGTGATTAAAATTTAGATTAAGAAAATGACAATGATTTTGAAAAAGAACAACATGACAAATAACATTCCATGACCACTCCTGTGAGGTTTAACTGACCTTTGAACCATCCTCCACCATTAACATCATGGTCGACCAAAGGCATGATACAAATTTTATTGGTCAATAATTACTCCTAATAAAACATTTTCAAGAATTATTGGTGGCACAAATCTAGTGTTGGATGAAGCTGTAATGTATATTGGAAGAGAGTTTTACAAAAAATAAGTAATGAAAAATGTGATAAAACAATATCACATTGAAATACATTACAATCATGTTTTAGAAGAGTCAAAGGTATCTAATTATTTGATCCTATGTGAAAAATATGATTCAAACTGTTAGATGTGTTTGTGAGATATAATTGATAATAATTTTCACTATTGGTGCATTAATAAATTTACTTTACACATATGTGTGAACCCAAGATTATCATAGGAACACTCATCATTAGATGATAAGTTTGTTTCAACTATTATTATTGAAATGATAAGAGTATGGAAAGATGTTCCTATCATTCTAGTGGTGGAGAGAATCAAACATCTTTTTATATATCAAATCTTTTACTAGAAGGCCTAGATGACACGAAAAAAGGCTATTATAAAAGTTTATGGTAATTGGGATGAATATTATTGAGTTTTACTAAAAATTATGTAGATTTTATTCCACAAAAATTAAGTTATCTATTAGTTACATACTATTGAATATGTTAACCAACACAACCAATTTGATCAATCGATGGTTGTTTTTGACAGATTATTTTGGACATTTTTACCATGTTTGTCTAATTTTAGACATTGAAAGTAGTTTATATAGATTTATGAAACATTTATGTTTGGAAATTATACAAAAACATTATTTATTTCTTCCATACAAGATGGTAATTGAACCTCGATACCTTTATCATTTTCTATTTTTGAGAAGGATAACTTCTTATCTTGGAGTTGGTTACCGGCTTTCCTTAGAGAGTTTTTATGGGTGCAAAAGGTATTTTTCTTATTTTATATTTTCTTCCAAAAATCAAGAAGAAAATACAGTCTAAGGGTTTATCATGGAGACCAACCTATGCCCATCATTGATACTATATTCAACACATTTCCAATAATGTGCAAAATAAGTTTAAGGATGAGTTAATAAAGAAATAAATCATAAAATTGGTATGGATATCATTTTTTATTTTAAATATTATTATCATATTTATTGTCATATGTGTTCATATTAGTTCTTGTTTGTTAGCCTATGAGCCTCAACAAAAAAGGAGGAGGATCATCTTGAAGATATTTATAGATCTAATATGAAAGTTTATGATTACATGATGCAAATTCCAAATCATAAATGGTCGTTTGTTTATTATAATGGGAGGAGATATGGACATATGATGGCCATCATCATAGAATGTATAAATGGATTTTTAAAGGGAGTTCAAAAATTACCCTTCACTGGTAATTAAGAATATTATATTACATGTTAATTAGAAGAGATATAATTATAATATAATATTAGTATAATGTTTAAAATATAAATTATAGGTTTGATACAGGAGACCTTCTATCACATTGTAAAGTATTTTATAGAATGAGGAAACTTAGATGCAGAGGGTATGAACAGAGGGATGTGATATGGTCACTATTTCCAGGGCGAGATAGATAGAGTTCTTCAAGAGGGTGAAACATTTTGAGTTAGTTCATTTGATCATGTAGAGAAAATATTTCAGGTTATTGAGCCCTGTGATCCTATGATTGGTACTAGTGGTCATGTGCTAGAGGTTTTACTAGAGCAACATTACTGTGATTTTGGAAACTTTCAAGCATCATAATATCCTTGCGGACATGTAATCACAACATGCGCTTATGTATGCTTATATTGGGAGTAGTTTATTGATACAGTTTATCGATTAGATATTATTAATGACTGCTTTAGTTCTATTTAGATATCTATTAGGGAATATTATATTTTTTATCCATCTAATGGCACACCCACACTTCTACTGAACATGACTCGGCTGCGACCAAAAGGGAGGTCAAAGTCGACTCGTATTCGAAATGAGATGGATTGGCCCAGAGAACATACACCTACATAGAGGTGTGGCATATACATCCAGGAAGGTAAAATGAGGAAAAATTTACCTAGACATATAAGTAAATCATATAATAGTTAAAATTATTGATGTACTCAATTAGTTAATGTAAAAGTTTGTACATATAATTATTTTTTAATTATCATAATTTGTTGGTCATAGTAAAAGAGTCAAGAGGGGGTTAAATTCAGTTTCCAAAAAAAAAGTCTACTAAAAAAATTTAACACTAAAATCCAAAATTTATAAACACATCCAATTAACTAAAAAAATATATTTATATAGTTTTATCTTTTAAAAATATTCTTAATGGTTATATCCGAACATAGTTATAATAAAAATGTGAAAACCATTTCTAACTTATGAAACTAATTTACAGCCGCATGCCTATTTTTCTCTATTATTCTCTGTAAGAGTATATCTCCTTTTATCTATAAGCATTAATTTCACTTAAAAATAACTTCATATCAAAGTACATATGTGGTCACTTGAAATAAAATAATTCATTTTTATAAAAAACAAAAAATAAACTTAATTTTTTTTATACCAAATCATAAAACCAGGTATGAGTTAAATAGATATCAATATTAATGTCCTACTATTCATACATTCATATAGAGTATCCTTTTTTATCTTCCCAATATCTTCATGAGTCATGTGACGTGTTGGCGTATAGACCTATTAGAAATATTTCTATATGGAGAGCATATCATTTTCATCATGATATACCTATAGAAACCATTTTTTCATACCTCAGACATGCTAGATTTTATAGAGTTTTCATATAAGATTTCAAGACCATTGATCACCATTTTACTGCTTAATTTGTTGAGATATGAAGACCAAAGACACATAAATTTATTCTTCATGAGGGGGAGATGAACATTACTTTAGAGGATGTCTCCCACATTCTCGTTCTACCCATCCACAAACAGGAAGTTATGGGTGCCACTATTGGTGACTAGTGTGTGGTCATACACCATCTACTAGGACTTAATGTTTCCAGCATATCATATGTCTTATAGGGTTACCCATTCCACATGGGGTGGAATGATAAGAATTTCGACATCATTCCTGATGATAGAAATGAGGAGATACTTATTTAGAACACATGTGCATATATTATGCAACTGATCAGAGGCATGCTGTGTTTAGACCACTTCTCCACCTTGGTACATATGATGTACCTATCATTACTTGAGGACACTGATCAAATAGGTGGATAAATTTGGGTTTCCATTGTATTATAACATATGTATAGATGTTTCTATACCATTTGTTGAGATGATGCACAGAAAATTGTAGGGTGTATGGATTTGGTAAAGATGTGGGCCTGGGAGTGTTTTTTACACATCTCTCCTAGAGTTGTTGCACTACTTCCACAACACCTATTTTAGGATCATCCTCATGGAAGTTGGTATGTTCATGTCATTAATTTGAGTTATTTAGTAATTTTATTAATGTAATTTATAAACTTACCATATATTACTTATTTTTAACCAGGTAGAGTCAGGATTAGCATTCTTCACATACTCAGAGACATAATGTGCATAAATTTCGACAAATATTTGATTCTATACAACCTACTAATGTAATTTAAACATTAATTTTTTTTAAAAAATTAATTTTGTTATTAATTTGTTAAGATATTTTAATGTTATCTTAGTAACATTATCTTGCTAATTTGTGAATTCTTTTTTAATTTGACATTTCAGGTTTCATGTACCCCATATATATGATTTTTCTATGAGTTGCTTCCACCATACTACATAGCTATGATTGGAGATCATGGTATAATGGTTCCACTCATCCACTTCCACATAATTGAGTGACACCAACCAGACCGATTCATGCGATAGTTTGTTCGTATACAATATATCCCCATTTCACCATGAAAGGTTAATGGGTTACACTCCATTATGATTATAGGTAGACAAGAAATAGATTGATTGTAGTTTCATGCAGGTTATATTGAGTATTGGGACACACATTCCCAATACGATATCTTTCAACATAGATATCACACAACATGATTTCAGTTAGATGATTAAGGAGATTATGCATATTGGTACTGATGACACACAATCATGAACCTTACACGTCATGGGATATCCATTCAGCAATTGGTATGTTTACTAAGATTTATTATATTTGTTTAGATCATTTTTTGTATTAATTTGAATGTTATTTAATTTTTATTCAGACACCCTTAATCGACATGTACATATCACATATCCTCAGGAGGAGGAATATATTAGGTGGGAGGTAGTTCACCCAAATCTGGTGGCTCTCAGAGATCCTCTCCATTTCATATGTGAGAGTGTCTATGATGAGGAGGAATAGTTATATCTTGATCCATATGATCTAGCTGTGGCACCTGGGGATGCTGATGTCCCTATTGTGCCTATTGAGTACGATGAACCACCACCATCACTGCTAGTTGGAGGATAGAGATGAGGGTATTGATGAGGAAAGAGGTGAGGACATAGAGAATGACATCTGAGAGAGACTCCTGTAGATGCTTCTGCATCGTAGAGAGATGATCCTACATAGCAGACTGAGGATCTTGCACAACTGAGATAGGTTTATATGCCACATATGACTACTCATACATATGATATAATATATCTATCTTAGCTGACTGTGATGGATTGGGACCTAAGTATGGTAACATAGCCTATGGTAGCCCCCATTTCCACTGATGATGAATTTTTTGATATCACACTTCTATCATATTTAGGAGATTCAAGGTCATATGGATCTAGATATGATGCTGGGTAGTCCTCCACATATGATGTTAGGAAGTCCTCTACATAGCACCATGAGGAGGTACCTGCAACATTGCAAGAGGAGGAAACCACACCTATAGTTAGGACACTGGAGCAATAGAGACATCGATCTGTAAGTGGAAATTTTGTTCATACGCCGAGTTGTGGTATTGAAGGGCATCAAAATTGATTTATTCCGATGTCACATTTTATATATTTAAAAACCTATTTATTAAAAAAAATTAAATGTTGTTTTATAAAAATAAATAAAAATTTAAAACTACAGTAAATAAAAACTAATTTACATGAAATATTAATAAATAAAAACAAACTCCCAACAGTTTTAAGTTTCACTTAGATTGTACTTAAAGTTTATATTTTATAAGCTTTCCAATTAAACTATTTGTAACATAACAGTTGTAATTATAAATTATTGTGACATTCCTTTCACTAATGGAAATGGTATCTATACCTTCAACATTGATTTATTCTATTACAATATATATCATTAAAAATTATAAGTATAAATAAAATGTTTTGAAACAACGATATTTGTGCCATTAAAATTATTTTCCATTAATTTTTTATATTTTTTTATTTCAATAATTTATTATATTTTTAGTCAGTATGATAATTTTCATTTAGATTGTATTTATAATTTCTAATTTATAGAGTGGCTAGTTCCATAGCTAAGTAGTAATCACCTGTTGGCCTCCACATCCAAGAGGTCCTGGGTTCAAGCCATGATAGACATAGGTACTATTATACTAATATGAAGGCTATGATGTGGATAATGATGTAGGCAGCTAGTGACGCGGACACGATGCATGCCTAGTAATGCAGGCAATATGATGCAGGAATGATGCTGCACTGGGCCTTCGAGCTAGTTAATGAGCATTTGGTCCATGTAATGGGATTTATGCACACTGAGTTTATGAGCCATGTATTGAATAATTAAGGCTTGATAGGTGGACTATTCGGGGGGGGGGGGGTATGGCATGCCTTTTCGTTCTATGTGTGAGGTTTGTGTGTATTTGAATATAATTATACCCCTAAGCACATAATATATATATATATATATATATAATTTATAGACTTTCAAATTCACATCCTTGTAACATTATTATGTTTCATTTAGGTGACTTTGAAAGCGTATAAATTATAAAGTATAAATACGATCTAAATACAATTTTTCATATTGATTAAACATATAATAAATTATTGAAAAATGAAAAGAAACTCAAAAATATAGTAAATAAAAATTATTTTACATGACACAAAATTTATTATTTAAAGAAATTACATTTAAAGTTTACATAATTTATGGGAATATTTCTTATTAAGTATTATATTATTAATTAAATTATTATGAAATATTATTAATTATGTTATTATTATTGAATGTTATTAATTTTGATATATATATATAATTATACATTTATAATTATAAATAAATATTTATAATTTTCTTAAAAATATTTATATAATTATAAATAAAAAATTATATACTAAAATAATTATAAATTTATAATAAACATATTTAAATAATAAATATATTTATTGTATTTATAATTATATATTTATAATTATATATTTATAAGTATATAAATAATCTTTTATTTATAATTATATATATACATATATATTTATAATTAAATTTATAAATACATATTTATAATTATTTAAATATATTTATAATTATATAAATATTAATTTATAATTATATACATTTATATTTATTTATAATTATATACATTTATATTTATTTATAATTATATACATTTCATTATTTATTTCAAAATTTTAATTATAGTTTTTATATTATTAAATATTAATTATATTTTTAATTATTAATTATATTAATTATATAAATTAAAATACATTTTTATATATAAATAAATAAATAAATAAATATATTAAATTTATTTTTAAATATATTTTAATTATTATATAATTATAAATATATTTATATTTATATAGTTATAAATATTTATTTATAAATGAATTTAAAATAAATTTATATAATTAAATTTATTTATAATTATATATATATATAAATACATATATATACATATATAAACATATTTATAAATATATAAATATATTTATAATTCTATAAATATATTTATTTATAATTACAATTATAATTATAAATATATATATACAATTCTTTAAATAAATTTATATATAAATATATTTTTAAAAATATATTTAATATATATATATAAAAATATATTTTTATTATATATATATCTCTATATATCAAAATTAACCTTTTTTATTATAGGGAGATTAATGCCACATGAAGTGGCATTTTGTAATTCCAACAGAATCGCTACTTCATGTGGCGCTTTTATAGTTTATCCAAAATAGTGACACATAAAGTGGTACTTGTACAATGTATCCGAAAATCACCACATGAAGTGGAGATTTTACAATTTATCCAAAAAGTGCCACTTCATCTAGTGCTTCATACACCCATTTACCAAAATAATAAAATCCTAACCCCATGTAATTATATAAAAAAATCCACCCCATATCAAATTTTTCCATTTCAAATCAATAATTTTATCAATATATCAAGAAATTATATTACTAATTTATTATACATTTTATAATATTAAGATATAAATTTTAGAAATAAACTCAAAAGAAAAGCATAAAAATATTATTTCATTGAATGTTTCTTAAAAATAGATCATTTTTTTCATGATAGCTTCTCATAATTGTATATAAACCTACAATCAATACATTAAAAAACAATTTAAATATCATTAAATGCTATTAGGTTCCATATAAATGTTTCTAAACTCATTGAATCCCATCCCATTGAATTTATTTATTTATTTCATATACATTTTTGTCAACAACCAACCTGATCAATCATACCTGGATGTTATAACTAAAAAAACACACAAGTGATGAGCATATGATGAAGTAAAAATGGAGAGTGATAAGGGATTGAAGCATGGTCACTTTCTCTCCTCTTGGATTCCATGGCTTTATTATTCTCCTAGTATTTTGAGAAGAGAAATAGATCATCCCAGGGATGGACCATCCTCGTGTTGATGGAGTGGGTGTGCACTAAAATTCTTTTTTCATGGTGGATATCCACTTACTAGACTGCATATTTGAACATATTGTACATGTTGTATAACTGGTACTTAATATCCAGTCTGTAATTAACCCATGCCAGGTAAAAAAATTATTGAAAGCCACTAATATTTATTAAATAAATACCTTTCTGAAGCATGGGAGATGTTTTTTAAACATTACTTCACCCACACCTACCTTATTGTATTCTTTCTTAACATTAGAAGATTATTAATTTTTTTTTGTAGAACATGGATTTGAAGATCCCCTTCCCCTATTTCTTTAACTATGGTAGAGGCGGGGTTTCCTTTTTTAGAGGCATCATATCTATCACAATACAAGTCATTTCATCTTGAATCTATTTCTCCTAGATATACTCTTATAATACCATATGTAAAGAGTTATTTCATATATATAATATATGTATCAAAAAATAAAATATGAAATTAACATTAACTGTTAGTGTTTCCAAAACTTTCACCAACATCCCACAACAACAATAACAAGTTTCTTTGATCTCATAGCTAAAGAGATTTTTTATTTATTGAAGAATTTTTATTTTTTATTAACCATATATGATAAATGTGTTGGTTTTCTTGATAAGTGTTTTTGATGAGTTTGGAAATGGATTTAATCATTTTTCGTTGATTCTGAGTCATTTGATGAAGTCTATATTTTTATGGTTTTTGCAGATCTTATCAATTATGAGGAAATATTATGAATTTATCATATTAATTTGTGATGTTGCGTATATATTTTCCAAAACATATGACTTTGAGAGTCATTTTATATAATTTTTTGGTATAAGACATGACTCTGAGTTCCAACGTCAGTCTTTACTGGGTGATGTATGAATTTTTATCTTATGACTTCAAGTAATTTTGTAAGACTTATCCATATTAATTTGATGTAATAATACAACTTTGGTGGATCACGAGACTATAGAATATAACCTCACCCAACATTAGAATTCACGAGAAAGCATATGACTTTTAAAGACATACAATGTTTCTTCTAGGATGATCGTATGAATTTGCTGATTGTATGGATTTAAAAGTCATATGATAATCTAAAAAATGTTGAGTTTTTAGAATTTTGAATTCTAAATAAAATGGGAATTAATTAAGATGATTCTTTATTGTGATTAAGTTCACAAATATCACTTGATATTGTTCAAATCCATGATTTCATTCGAGATTCATGGGAGTTTGATTGAGATTAAATGAGAAGGATTGTGAGCAATTTCCATGGGATTTCAAATTCAATATTTGAAATTATTTATCATGGTCAAAGTTTTAATTCTGTAGGTATTTTTCATGTAGCCAAGAATCAGGGGAGTTTCCTTAAATTGTTATGGAAATATTATTCATGAATTAATATGAATATAAAAATAATAAATGAATAAGGGAAAGGTGTTTGAGTTTTTTTGGAGAGTCTGATACATTTCTATATTTAAGATAAAGAATTTGAAAAACATAGACATGAACTACATTCTTATTTTATAAATAAGTCAAGGATGATGTGTGCTTTGTGCTTCAACCCTTCCTAAGCATGCCATGAATGAGGCTTGATTATATTTTTTTTGGAGAGAGTAAACTCATCTTTTTAGGATCGCCCCCTTAGTTTTTTGGGGATGAGGGGGTGTTGAGGATAAGTTATTCAGATTAACACACCCCTCTCCTTCCTCCATTAAATCCCCCATGAAAGGTAATGTTTTTTGTGAAATTCCTATGGTGATTCTAGGTATGTTTCTCCTCCACTTCTCTTTATTTTTGTTCCCCTTTTCTAGTGGCTATTTTTGGTGTGATTCTACTATAGTTTTGGTATTGATTCCACTAGATAATGGTGGAATCAAGAAAGGGTGATGGAGAATTCTTATGGATTTTCTAGAGGAGGTCTTGAAAGGTTTATCACACACTGTCAAAAGTGGTTTTAGTTCGGTGAGGATGCAAAATGAGTTTTTAGGTAAAAATTCATTTTTAGTTTTTTTTAAATAATTAATTATAATTGTTTATAAATAATTATTTTTGGTCTTCTACATGATTTATGAACTTTTATGGTGGTACAATCTTGGATGAGGCATGAACAGGCTTGGAAGAGGCTCTAAAGAGCTTGGAGAGGGGTTAACTTTGTGTTTGAGGTCAGTGGTGCCTAAAATAAAAATCCATATACCCATTTATGCACAATTGATTTCCTTTATTCATGTTTAATGGGATTAGATAGATGGATAAGGACCAAGAGTTCCTTGGGTAGAAAATATAGGATGGCATTGGGCTCACTTTTCTTTTGATAAGTGCTCTTTAACACTTTAGGTAATTGGTACTTCCCAACATATTTATCACCAAGGGGTGAGGGTGTCATTTGAGTTGGAAAGAGACCTCAGGTAGGTATTAGGGTTTTAGATGTTATGTGGATAGCCTAGGGATAACTGGTTAGGTGGGAGTGTCTTAGGAGTATCTAGATAGGTGATATAGATATACGCTTCATGCTTGATGAGTGAAACCCTTCTGAGGGTGGTTTGATTTTTGGTGAGTACTATGCATGGGGTGAGTCTTCCAATACTTGGCATATGGGATGGAAAGGGGTTTCATATGGGTGATGGACTGTGAAATATCTCTTAGGAAATTTGAGATGAGACCTAGGTATGGGTCATGGGAAGTGTTTAAGTACATTATTTTTGGATGCCAAGGGGGTTTTTGATGGGAACCAGACCCCTCTCATTGAGGCAAGGATCAGGTAGAGTGTGTTGGCTTAGGAAAGACCCTCTATAGTGGGACTAGGGATGATGAGAAGCTTTGGTAAGGTTGGACCAAGCCTTGAGGTTCGTTTCAAAGGAGACGATGGGGAGTGGTGTCACCGATGGGTGATGAGTGAAGTATATTATCATCATACAGAGATGTGATGGGTTAGAGGATGCTAGTGGATGCTCTAATGGGAGAGACATGATGTGTTAGAGATGAGGGGCTAGGTCTGAGTGACGAGTACCCTATAAGAAGTTGATAAGCTATGTAATGGTCTTTGTACCTTGTTTATTATTGTATGTGTGTGATCATGATAGTTATCATACCGGGTAATGGTGAGGATCATGATTACTATCACCTATATGAGTGATATGGTGCTAGATGGACTACTGTGGGATAGATAAATTCCTCATGTACATGATGAAAACCTTTCCTTGAGATTCTTGGGTCATGGTAATAGAATTTTCTTTGAGTAGGTTTCGATTTTGATAGTTCGATACCCTAAGTTAGAGGGATGGGTCATGGTATAACATGGGACATGTATGAGGGAACCTACATTGAGTGATAAGGTAGTGGGTTTGGATCTGTATGTATGAACTCACCTTATTCCATTAGGCAGTGGGTCAAGGTTTTGGATAAATCGTACCTTGAGTCTTTAAGTATGGATTTGATATTGGGTATGATGGATTAAAGTGACAAGGTGGATTCTCACATGGTGCTGAAGTAGGTATGATTAGGTGTCTTGGTGGTCTGATTAACACACAATGATCTGATGCACATAGATTCATGGTAGGATGGTTAGAACATGACTTCCATATAATTATGTGTCATTTTTACTTTCCTCATTCATACACATATATAATGGAATATACTAGTTGAACTTAGTGAGAGAATAATGAGATTTATTTCTCACACCTAGGATGGGTACCCCGACGTGCATGCATATCATATGTCTACTTTTAGGTATAACACAGGATGCGCAGTGGTTCGGGCTGGATCTGCTCAAAAAGTATTAGAGATTAGGATGAGGTATAGAGATTTCATCAGGGACTTTGTGTATTTTATTTTTTTATATGATCAGACTAGTGGATGATTGGTGTTATATGCTTGTATGATTATGTGTTTGTATCATGAATTTCATTTGTTATAGCATTTTTTATCATTGATTATGCGTAATATGATGATTATTTTATGAATAATATTTGGTTACTTTCCAAATTTTTATGAATTTTATTTTTGGTAATAGTTTCCCCATTTCATATATTAGGTCCTCACTGCTAGTTGGTAGCCTTTAACATATGGGGAGGTGCGCCTAAGATCATGTAGCACACTAGGCTAGGGAACTTTGGATTGGACTACAAAATAGGGTGTTATAAGATATCTAAGTTAAATGTAGGAAATTATATCATATGTGTGATGGAAACACCAAAGGTATATCGCATCCTAGGAGAATGGTATTTGGTGGCCATGATAAAAATAGTTCGAGTTTAAAACTCTTTTTCAATGAAGGATATTAATAAAGTATTGAAACATGGGGATAATCTTTGGTTTACCTATTTGAATGTAGGATAATATCCACTCCAAAGAACTTATGAATTTTTATCTCAAATATTCATCAAAGGATAAGTGACACATGACTATAATGGTTCATGGGAGTAGATTAAGAACCGATGAATTTTAAGTGACTTGTATAAGATGAATCTAGATAATAATAAGATTTACATGTTCAAGGTGGTGTTTACCCATTTCTCTATTAATATTTGATTTGTATATACTATATAAAGGTTTAAATAAATGTATAACTTAATTTACCCAAGTTATTTCCAAGAGAGTATGGTTCTTTATTTTCAAAAGATTCATTTAAATATTTTAAAATGGTGGGGGATTATTGGATTTTTTCATTGTTTTTAAAATATGTAAAATATGTTTTTATTTTTAAAGGAGAAGAATTTTTAGAATCACACATTGAAAAGTGGGATGGGGTGGGGTACCATTTATAAAGGGAGACACTTTATCACTATTTAAAATGATAAAGTAGAAAGGAAAAAAATCCTACAGGGGATGGTGAACTGAACCATCCACATGTGCGTGATAGTGCACACAAATAAGTAGTGCGGTGCGATGATGGTGCACTTTACACTTCATACTTAACATTTATGCTAGGTTCTTAGTGCTACCTTTATTTTTATAATGGGTTGGTTAGTTATAAATATTTGGGTCTAGGTCTAAATGGATATGCCCAGTTTCTTGGCATAATTCACCAAACGTATACAATCTAGAATGTTGATCAAATCAGGCATGACCTAATATGAAGATTCATTCACTGGGAACATGAGACCAGGGTCACTTATTTGATTAGGTGTGATACATTAGAAAGTAATAAATCTAGATAATACATGCCTTTAAAGAATAGGTGTCTACCCAATTACAAGATGTTGGATAGATTATCTAAATGGATACGTCAATTCTTATAAAATAGAGCTCCCATTGGATGGAAAAATCACTTCCATGAATTTAAATACCATATTTCAAATTAATATTCCTCTCATGTCTTATAAAAGCATTAAAAGAACTTTTTTGGTGTGAAATAATAAATTATTTTCCATTACTCTCCTGATTCCAAAGATTCTTTAAGGGTTACTCTCTTCTAAGTACAAGTGTAGAATAACGATCCACCATTGTATCCTAAAGAGGACTCATTTGAAACCCATTTTATTACTAGTTTGGTGAGGGTGGATATAATCTTAAGGAGAGAGACATAATAATGTGTCTTGAAGAGCTCCGTATACTATCATACAATAAAGTCCATACCATCATTTTCCCCTAATATCCCCAATATGACTTCTCTATATTGAATAGTCTTCCTATTTATGAAAATGATTTTATTCCTATTTAAGTAAAAGGATTCAAATTATTAATATTTTTTTATGATTTAAATATATTAATTGACACAACTCTCTTCTATTGGGGGTAGGTTTATTATATATAGTGATGGAATTTGAGATGTTGTTGTAGAGACCAGATCCTATATGGTATCACTAGGGGGGGGGGTGAATCAGTGGTACATAATTGTTTTTTAAAATTAATTTTTGAACTGAACCACTGTGACCAGTTAACCCCTTGACTCTCCCAATAAAAACAGTCCTCAACCATATGAAATAATAGTAAAAAAGAATAATACAAATAATTTTTTTACAAGGTTTGATCTCAATGTGAGATCCAAATCCTTGATATGTTAGACTATTATTCAGCACACAAATTTTATTATCACAATAAAATTACAGTGATTACAAACACATAAAATTAGAACATAAGTTTTGAGCAGGTATAATCCACTTCTCTATGTGGGTAGGTATAATCCACTTCCCACTATTTGAATGCTTGGAATTGTTTAGGAAGGAACCACATGTTCTTTAAAGATTCTCCCTTCACTCTAGAATGAATCAGATATTAAATATGCATTAAGATGATTCAACATCAAATAAAATATCTTCATTTTGAAAGTCCTTGTATGATAGAATAAAATGGATTGAATAATTAACAGATCAGACTTCCTATCACCAGTTTAGAATCAACAACCCATGCATGAGAGCATGCATGAACAAACCAATATTCTTTCTCCTCAGTAGTAAGAGTTTGTATCAATGGAAGTAGTATCATATTTTCTCAACTTCTCCAAAAAACAAAAATGTACCATAGGTTGATGTTTTTAAAATTATCCCTCTTCAATAAAACAACATATCCACCTCTCTCAAAATTACTAATCATATTTCACTTATTCATTACTTATTTTTTTATATTCACATTAATTCATGAATAATATTTCCATAATGATTTATGAAAACTCCCATGATACCTGAATTTATGAAAAATACACGAATAATATCATTTTTACCATGATAAATAATTTCAAATATTAAATTTGAAATCCCATGGAAATATCTCATGATCCTTCCCATTTTATTTCATTCAAACTCCCATGAATCTCAGCTTGAATCATGAATTTGACCAATAATCGAGGATATTTTTTAACATAAGAACAATAAAGAATTTTCTGAATTAATTCCATTTTTCTTTAGAATTATAAAGTCTAGAAACTCAACATTTTTTAGATTATCGTATAACTTTGAAAGTCACATGACCAGAGAAGTCATACGCTCAGACTAGAAGAAACATCACATGATGTTAAAAGTCATATGATATCTCCTGAAGTTTTTTCATAGGGAAAAGTCATATGTCAAAGTGTCATGATATGCTAAAATTTATATGGATGCATAAAATTCATATAGACAGGTCATACAAAATGACTTGAAGTTATATGATGAAAAGTCATATAGTGACTTATGAAGACTGATACTGTAACACCACTATATTTTGTGAATTATTATATTTTGAATTAGTTTAATCTTTTTTATTTTTTTCATTTAATGAAAAATTGAATATAAATTTTTGTTATTATATAAAATTACTATGTTTGTATTACGTTATACGCAACACCAAGTTAATCATACACTACACACAACTCCGACTTGGCTTACGTTACACGCAACACCGAGTTTATGTGAAACAACACTTTACTATCATAATTATTTAAATGAGATAGATATAACCTATCCATTATGCATAGTAATATAATATTAATTACCAATTTTTAAATTTTATTTATAATTTTTTCATGTAAATGAAAAATATTTAAAATGAAATGTATAATGTTTTGGTAAAATCCTTATATGTTTAAAAATATTATTTTCTTAAAGGAACTGCTTTTTATGTCCTTCTATGAAAAACAATAAAATTAATTTTGTTAAAATAAACATAATTTTTTAATTTTTAATGTAAAAATTAATTTAGGGTGAATTTTTAGTATTTTTTTGAGAAGTTTCTTTTTTTGATGAAAAGTGAAAAATACTTTATTGTAGTTAAAAACTGCCTTTTTGTTTAAATAATTATTATATTTAAATTGATTTTTAAAGTCAAAATATTCCAATTATACATATATTTATACAATTTAGTTCATTGGAATCATTTATATATTGAAATTAGATATAAAAAATTAGTGAACTTTCGAACATTCATTTTACCCGCCTTCTTACCACTTCTGTGGGATTAACATTAAACTTAGTTTTCCCATTTATGTGAATTAAATTTTGAAAAAAAGATATACATGGTTGTAATAAGTATTATATTTAGATTATAATAGGATCAAATTAATTTTTAGATATTATTAATAGTAACTTTAGTAATTTTGTTAATTACCACAGTTAATGGTAAATCAGGTAATTAAAGGTAAAAATAATATATAATATTATAAAATTATCCTAACACTTGTTCTAATTTCATTAGATGATTTATTTTTGACCAAAATCAACCTTAGGCTGAAATTATAACCTTTTTAAGGCACTTGGGTATGAATATGAAATTTATTATATTTTATTTAATGATAAGTTAAAAATGTCATACTCATATTTTTAATAAGTAAATCATTTTTAATATAGGGTTATAAAGAATATAAATTTGACTATAAATATCAATGTTAAATATAAAAATTTATCTTCATCATGATAATTTATTTTTAATTTTAATAGAATAAATAATTTAATTAAAGGCTTGCATAATTATGATGCATTAATTGTTTAATTATTAGAAATATCAAATAAATGTTATTAAAAATGTTAAAATAAATATAATTTAACATAATTAATGACATAAATTAATTTAATAGATAAATTAGATATTTTATCAATATATTAGAAGTGTTGGTTAAAATTTATCATGTTTTAGGATATTTTTAAAAAAGACAAATAATGAATAGTATCAAAATTGACATAAATGATACATTAAAATAAATATTATTTTATTAAATGATATAAAATTAATAAAAGTAAAAAATTAATCCAAATTACTATAATAACGTTAAATATTCCACCAATGATCCATTTTGGTTTTTTTTTCATTTTATAGTAACTATATTAACCCATAAGTATTAAAAACACATGTTGTCATGGTATGAGTTATAAGGTTTAACTAAGGGTTAAATCCAAAAGATATGAGTAAGAATGAAACCTAAACTTGACTAAAATTATTTTATGAGATGATTTATACCCATATTAATTTTATATTTGAAATAAATCACTTTGGAGCCATTTTAAATTGAAAATCAATTTATATTAATTTAATATTTTAAAGGATTCCAAGAATGCCCCTCCCCTCTCTTATAAAAAGGACCCTCCTCCCTCACTTACTCACACCACATTGAGCCTTATAGATCAATAAAAACCTACCCATTTATTATCCTAACATCCTTATAAATGGTCTATAGGTCTTGTTATTCCAAAAAGATCAACCCTAGTGCCCCTAAGATGAGATCTAAAGGAAGTCCACTGAAGAAGAGGTAATTTTTTTACCAACTCATTTAAGTTCATTTCTTCTTATACTTTATATTCATGTGTTTTTTTCCATTATAAAGAAATAAATATAATATAAAATATATTCTTAGATTTTATTATGATTATTTAACAACTATATTTCACCTTTTATCAATCCTAAGAAAAACAAAATCACCACGTGTGCATACGTACGACCTATCGTCTCCACACCGTGGTGTAATCTGTTTTCATAAACACTTTATTTGGATGGGTATAATGATGGATATAATAGATATCCATAATAAATATGACATGATATTGATTCTTTATAATTAATATACCATCCAATTATTCACCCTTTTACCATTAAGGGGACAATATCATCGCTTGTGCGTACATATGACCCACCGTCTCCACGACACGATGAGATTCATCTTCCACATGAACCATTCAAGAATTATTATAAAAATATATATAATGAATAAATATGAAACAATAATTATAATTTAATTATATTATATACATATATACATATATTTCATTTACTTACGTTCTTTAAATATGATAATAAAATGGAAACAACATTCATGCGTATGTACAACCTACCGTCTCCATGAACGGTGCATTCCATTTTATATATCTATATTTTATATATATTTATATACTGAATATATATGATTTATAAATCATGATATAAGTAATAATACCAAGAATAACAAGTCAAAACATATACGATAAACAAAATGATTATTACCCAAAACGTAACATTAACATGGATGATCTAATAATTGGGTAATAAAAGAACATAATAGAATCATATATGGAATGATATAATTGAATATTATTATATTTTAGATGTATAATAAACTTATATTTATTATACACTAGGTTCTAACATTTATGAAAGAAGTCAAGACTTAAGGTAAGGGAATTTTATCCCACTTGTTATTTCTATGAGATACATACCATATTCAATACTCATTTATTTTGTTTGGTTTACATACTGACCATGAATATATTAAATGATTTTATAACTTAATTTATGGGTATTTAAATATCCATTTTATGATATCTATTTTAAGGGGTTTCATGGTTCAAAAGTTATCAAATGAGTAAGGCAGTTTTGTCTCAATTTTCCTTCTTTAAGACACGTGTTTTGTTATGCACCTATGTTTTTTTATGATGTGTATATACTACCATTTTCCATGTTATATCGGGAATTTAATTATTTTAATGATATATTAAACTTCTTGTAATGTTATTATTTCATGGGGATTATGATTTAAATGTTTCAAAGTGGCATGGGACACTTTGAAATGTTTAAAGAATTATTTTCCTCAAGAAATGTTTTTAAAATATCTCTTAAGCTCATTTTAAAGGAAAAGTATTTTAAATAAATGTTTTATGTTTTAAAGTGTTTTTCAAGGATTCATTTATAAATTTTTAAATATATTTTTTTAAGGAAAAATTATGGAATTATTTTTCAAGATTCCTCCATATGTTTTCAATGAAAAATGTTTTCAAAATATTTTCAAGATTTCTTTACAAGTTTTCATGTTTATTTTCAAATAAAAGGGTTTTCAAAAGGTTTTATGTTTAAAAAATAATTTTTAAAAGTGTATAGGATATTTTCCTTAAGAAAATTTTTAAATTATTTTTCATGATTCCTTTATATGTTTTCAAAGTGGTTTTAAATAAAAGGGTTTTGAAAATGTTTTAAGATTTAAAAATTGATTTTTAAGGAAAATTCATGTTCCAAGTGATCTTTAAAAATACTTACCCATATAATATGACATAATTTTTTATAGTTAAATAATAACATTAATATTATTTATCTTAATGGTTTATGTTTTTATGGAATGATATTTAATAAACCCACTTCCTTTCATGGGTAATGCCTTTGATGAAATGATAATGAAACCTATATATTTTCCATAGGTTATGACATGATTACTTGTTTATAACACCCATTACATTTCATTGGTTATGATATGATTGTTTTTGATCTTGTGGAACATAAATGTATGATTTCATTATGAGATGTGTGAGACCTATATCTCCCTCCAATGTATTGGGTAGATATTTATATCTAATGAGATTGACTAATATGGTCTTGAGAGTGAACCTTGACTACTAAGATGGCCATGGGTACAAACCATGAATACCAAGATGGTATTTGGAGTGAACTCATAATACTAATATGGCCATGGGTGTGAACCATGACTACAAAAATGGTATTTGGAGTGAACCCATACTACTAATACGGCCTTGGCAGCAATGCCTTGACTACTATTGAAATCATATTATATGCTTATGTGTCTGCCAAAAATTCTATATCTTATTCCTATATTGTGATTTCTTGGATTATGTTATTTATTTCTTTATGATTCATTTCATATTAACTTCCAATATATTTATTAAATTTATCATGATTATGATCTTTGATATTCAGGGTATGATATTCTATTGTTATGATCACATTATCACACTCTTATGCTCATTATAGATACTAGAACTAAAATTAAAACATTCTACCATAAAGTCATATGAATTGATTCTCAAAGTCATTGGTTTTGTAAAAGTCATACAAAATACCTCAAAATCACATGATAAAGTAATACGATTTCCTTATAAGTTATACGATCTGCAAAAAAAAATATATAGCCTTCTTAAAGTGAATTAGAATCATCCAAAAACAATTTAATACATTTAAAAAGTCATCAAAAAAACTTCTCAAGCCACCCAAAAAATATCTCATATAGGGTTAACAATAAATAAAACTTATTCAATAAATAAAAGGGATCTTCAATCTGCCCCTTTTTATTTTCTGGCAACTCATAAAACTCTTTCTCAATATCATCTTAAAAACTAAAATTATCATTCAAGAGACACCAAACCATATCCTTTGTTAAATGAAAAACATATTGACACTATAAAATTAGTTAGAGTATTGTTTTTTGGATAACTCAATCTCTTTTTGAAAAGAAATATTTTGGAAAAGTGATAAGATCCCCCCCTCAATCCATGCACTCACCATTTCAAAAAAATTCACCCTTTCACAATAAGAATAGAAATTTATAGAAAAAGGATAAGAGTGAACTTATCCCCTTTTGATAAAACACATTTTAAGAAAATAGTTATGAAATTAATTATCCCCTTTTGACGAAACAATCCAAGGATTATTGGGGTACCCCAAAAGATTATTAATTATGTCGGAGGGGCAGAACACCCATGTTTAGTCCCAAAGTGTAAAATATTTCCTTAGGGATAGCCTTGGTAAAAATTTCAACCAACAGGTCTTTAGTTGGAAAAAATTATACCTTTATATCTCCATTGACCACTTTATCTTTAATAAAATGTAAAGTTGACATCTATATTATTAGACCTTGAGTGTTTCACATGATTGTTAGAAAGGTTTATAACACTTTTATTATCATGATGAATTATAAGAGTTTTATCAACTTTAACACTCAAATATTCTAGATTGTCCTTCATACAAATAATTTTAGTGAAATAACTAGTTGTAGAAACATATTCAACCTCAATATAACTCAGTGTGACTGATTTATATTTATTATAGTTCCAACACACACAGATGTCTCCGAAGAAGAAAATTCTACTTGAAGTGGATTGTCAATCATCACAATCACTTTCCCAATCATAATATGTACACAAATACAAATTAAAATTATTTACCTTATTATAAATAATCCTACACCTCATAGTCCCTTTAATATATCCAATAACTAATTTGGTATCCATAAAATGTGACATGTTTGGGTTTGTTTTATATTTGGCGCATAGAATCATAATATATATAATATATGGTCTAGAATATGTGAGATAAAGTAGACTCAAAAATAGTATTCTAAATTCTCTTTAATTCATACTCTAACATCTAGAGTCTTTATATAATTACAGTCCCACTTGAATGGGTGTAGATACTAGATTTTAATCCTCCTTCAAAAAAATTATTAAAAAATTATATAGATTACTTATCTTAGGATAAGAAAATAAAATTCACTCCCTGCATAACTTGAAACCCCAATAAGCATCTCAGTTCACTCAAAATTGGCACCACAAAATTATTTTTCATTTCTGTGGAAAAATCTTGACAATTATACTTCTTATCTATTACAAAAATAACATAAGGAACGAAGATTAAAATATTACATAATCTTGAGTTTTAAATAAAGAAATAATTTTATTGCATTATCAAAGATATTTTTAGGGTTAGAGTTTTAGACAATTAGTTCATAAATCTAACATAACAACCCCACAGATTTTAAGTTTGACTCTTACATATGGTATCCATTTTCCACACAATATAAAACTTTTTTTTTTTATTTTTATGAAAAATCTTTATAAATTTAAAATTGACTTCTTATTTATTCTTACTCATTATTATACCCTATGAAATATATTTGAAGGCATGGGATGAGAAAAAAATATCATTAATGGACATAAAGAGAATAAAGAAACCCGTTAATCTATTTTAAAACCATGAGAACCTAAAAGATATTTTTTCCTTTGACTTAAAAAACACCAAGCTCAAATAATCATTTTAAATACACATGAACACAATTTTTTTAGAAAAAAATTATAAGAAAACATAAAATCAAAATAATAATTATGAGGGTTTATTAGAAAATATGAGAAACCATGGTTTTTTTTCTCTAAAAATCATACCTATTTATCCTAAAAGTTTATAATCCTTCCATTAAAACAAAAGTTCATTAGCTTACATTTTGAAATCAAATAATTTTTATGAAAACTCATTAGAAATAATAGAAAAGTCATATAGATTCATGGGAAATCATATTTATATAACCCTTATAAGAACCATTATAAGTTTAATAACCAATACAATAAACTTTCAATATAATTATTTAGATAACATAATCATTACCCAATGCATTGAAGAACTATATCAGGATCATCAATGATCCTGATCTATATTAGGATCACCCATCATAACACGATATATTAGGATCACCCACCATCATAAAAAATGTACAAGGTCAATAAAATTAATTAAACACATAAAATATTTAATTTCAATCATCAAAATCATAAAAATATTCTTTTTAAATCACGAGGAAAACATTTTTAGATATTGATATATCCCTTTCCTTTAAAACCCAATTTTCAAAACTATAATTCCTAAAACAATGGGAAGAAGGGTTTTTATTTAGAGGAAAAATGGAAGATTATAAATTAATATAAAATAGAAAATAATGATTATGGTAGTAGGAAAATATTTTAATTCCATATACATTAAAATAGAACATTCATTTTTCCCTTTGTAAAGAAAGTAAAAACATTCTATAAAAATATTCCTTTTCAAAACCTTTGAAAGAAAGTAAAAAGAGTCATAAAATGAACCTTTTATTTATTTTATTTAAATATAAATACATACATAAAATAATTTTAATAATATATACATTGAAGGAAAATATTTAGAAAATAAACAATTAAAACTTTTAAAACACAGTTTTAAGTTAAAGTACCCTTTACCTCGAGTCTGACTCATCACATACATTCTTTATTTTACTAAATAATAAACTTATGTTAATTATTTAGTTGACTAAGAAAATTTTTAAAGTTTATTATTCCTTTTATTTTATTTATTACCATTTCATATTCAATTACTTTATAAATTAATTTTATGTTAGACGTTTTGATGATATTCAACTCATATGTCTAAAATGACTTTGGTAGGTTGACTATGGTAAAATATGTCATTATTAAATCATATATAGATTAATAATAATAATGAAATAATCATAATTTTTATACATAAATTATAATTTTATGACCAAACATGAAATATAGTTATGAAAAATGAATTACATTACAATCATGGAGATATCAGACCGTACATACGCATTAGTAATATTTCCATTTTTCAATAAACATGAGGGAAAGAAGGTAACTGTTATTTTATCTTTACATAATTATGATCATATAATAAATATAATATTATATATTTAAATAAAATTATATATTTTAATACCCTTATATTTTTATGAAATAGATTTTTAAATAATTTCATTTCTCTGATAGCTTGTGTTGCATGAAAAAGAGAGTTTAATAGAAACACGTAACACTATTATGCGCCCATTATCATATAAACATTGTATTAGAGGGTATGAATAGTAATAAATAAATCATAAAAATATATTTCCGATACATTAAATTCACTATTTATAAAATTATTATAATTTAAAATAAAAATTATTTTAAATAAAAGTGATGTTTTCTAAAAAATTGTTTTATGCGTGAAATGAATTTTATAACAATAAATTAAATTAATCTTGGTGAATTATTTTAGTGAAATGTATATATTATTTACTTGTTCAATTTTTATAAACATTCAATTTTTTTCTAAGTTTAGGATAAGAATAAATCCAGTGTTATGCTTAAAAATGTATTTTTCCTAAAAAGCATTTTTTGTCACATTTTGTGCACTTAATTTAAAATTAATTTCTTCCATTTATAAGTATTTAATTAGATGAAATTAATTAAATATTTATAATATGGAGGTTCAAATTTTGTAATTAGGCCAATTTTTTTTATTCAATATGAATTATAAATTTGGTAAAATTTATTACCTTTGTAAAGGGTAAAACATGTTAATATGGATTAAAAATAAGTGATAAAGCAATAATTTTTCATCCTATTTCTTATTGGATGAACTTAATTCAACAATTAACAACCATATTTATAAATCAATTTTTTAATGGAAACTTTTCCATGAAAATGACTTATATATTATTTAAATCAAATAAAGTCACAAAATGTCACTTTCTTTGTCTTAAATATATCTTATGTGTCCAAATGGGAAAAAGTAGGTTATGAATGAATATAAGTTTCCATTTTGAACTTAATAAACTTAGTTTTGTGATAAAAATTTATTTATGAATTTTGGTGATCATATTATGACCTTTATATTATTTTATTTAATGAAAATTTAAATTTGTCACATTCATGTTTCTAATACATATAAAAAATTTAATATGGGGTTATCCAGAGGATATGTTTTACCATAAATATTATTTTGAAATATAAAATAATTATCTTCATCATGGTAATTTATTTATAATTTTTATGAATTAAATAATTACCCTAAATCCCTACACAATGTTGATGCAATAATTATTCAATTAACATAAAAATCAAATAAAGGATATTAAAAATATTAAAAGTGATATAATTTAAGTTATTTAAAGTGGTACACAAATTCTATAGATGATATTGACATGTTAGAGATATAATAAAATAGTTTTTTTAAATTTGAAATGTTGTATTGATATTTTTAAATTTCAAAATAGTGAATAGTATCAAATTTGAAAATAATGATATTTTATGGGATTAATATTTTATTAAATTATTTAAAAATAATAAAAATATTTAAAAAATAATAAAAATATTTTAAAAATACAAAGTGATTACGATATGGTTTAAAATTTCATAAGTTGAACATTTATGGTCTAATAGACCCCATATAAATAAAAATTACAACTTTTTAATATTGAAAAATTTGTTACCTTAGTAAAAATTAAAATAGGTTAACTAAGGGTTAATCAAAACGACAAGGTTTAAAATAATACCAAAAATTTTATAAAATCTATTGGTTTTTGAGATTACAAACTTATATTATCATAACTTTTAATCCATTTCCATTTGGTTGTATTTTTATATAAAATTAATTTGTTATAATTTAATCTTTTAATAAATTCCAAAAGTGACCCTCACCTCAATTATAAAAGGGAACCTCCTACATCATTTATTTAAACCACTTCAGGCCTTCTATATCAACCATACTCTTACAATTTCTCTTCTCCAATTATTTAGACACATTCTACAGGTTCTGGTCTTCTAAAAAAACCAACCCTAGAACCCTTTAAATGAGATCTAAAGGATATATTTTTAAGAAGAGGAGGTTTGAATGTGAACAAATAAAGGCATGACTTGAGGTAATGGTTTATTTTATAACCTCATTATTATTCAGGATTGTTTCTATAGGGGAATATTTCTATTCCATGTCCATGTTTTATAAAAATGTTTTCAAAAATGTTTTTAAATTTATCTTATGAATGTTTAAAGTCATTTTTACCCATTTCTGACTTTTTAAAAAATGGTTTGAAAGGAATATTTTTATCGATTTCTAAATAAGGTTATCTGTGTCTTTTCTAAAAAAACACAGAAGGATTGTTTGTATTTTCTCACTGTCATAATTCCTTAATGCCTTAATGCTTCCTATAAAAGATTACAAGGTCATTTTAAAAGATAATGTCTTCCTTTGTAATTATAAAACTTTTTAAAAAAATGTTTCCAAAATGGAAATGATATTTTATTCAATAATTATTTCAAGTTATCTTTCAAAATCATTTTCCATCTAATAAAAAATTATTTAATGGTACTTATGATTTACTGGGGATATTATCCAAGGAAACCATCCTTATTTTTTCTATAGATGGCTTATGTTTATGATTACATGATTTTTATGAATCCAATTACTATTCTATGGGTTATTAAATGATGAAATTTTTATAAAACCCACTTCTTTTCATGGGTTATAATCTGATGAATGATTATTATGGTACACATGTGTATGGTTTTCATTATGTGAAAATTAATACATATAGATCCTTCCAATTAATTGGGTAAATATTTATATATCATGAGATAGATAGATATGGAATGGGAAGTGAACTCGGTTCAATAAGATAGGGCTAGAATGGGGAGTGAACTGGGTTCAGTAAGACTGGGCTGGAATGGGGAGTGAACCCGGTTTGTTAAGACTTGGATGAAATGAGGATTGAACCTGGTACAATATAGGACTTTGTCTGCTATGATGTACTTGGTAATGAGCCTTGTATAATAAATAAATGATTTTCTATGCTTATGTGTATCTGAAAAATTCCATGTATTATTCCAATGTTATGCTCTCCTAGATCATGTTATTTGATTTTCTTATGATTCATGTCTTATAAAATACCAAGATTTATTCCTTTATTCAATATTATGATCTTTGATATGTAGGGTATAATTTTCTAATGTTGTGTTCATGTTCTTATGCCCTTATGCTCATATTATGCTTATGAAATCATTATTTTCCCCTTGTTTATCCTTACTGAGAATATGAGCTCACCGTTTCTTATGTTTATTTTTAATAGGATATGAATAAAGATATTAAATATGACATGAAACAAAAGGGTTTTAGTTATGAAGGAATAAGAGGGAGATGATGTATATGTTTTATGAACCAGTTGTTTATGTTTCCAAGTTTCCAAAGACACTAAACTCATACAGTTCTGGTGTGGATTTGTTATGTTATATAGTGAATATTGATACAAAAAATATGTAATATCTACATATGAATAGTATAGAACATAATAGTTGGTTTCAGAGCAGGGTTTAGTTAACCTTTGGAAACTAGGATGAGAAAACCTTAGTAATAACCCTAAGGATGAGTCTATTTATATGTTACAATTCTAAAATTTTGGTAACGATCATGAATAACATAGGATTAAACCTAATATATCATAAATTAAAATTTTATAACTAATTTCACTTGATTATGTGGTTTTACAACTATTATTAGTGTTTCTCACACTATGATTCTTGGTTTCAGACAATGGATGGAACTAGGGGGATTCATGTTAATGATGAATGTTATGGACAATGGAATGATCTTCATTATGAGAAAACAAATGAAATTGGAGTTGGAAGGTGAAACCTTATTATTATTCTTAAAAAAAATATCAAAATATAATCAATAATCTCAACTTTGGTAGGTTTTCTAACCCACCTAATAAGAGAAATATGGAGTTTCATGGTGACCACACTAGAAAGAAAGTTCAATTTTCCTTATGTAAATCATGTGGGAAGAGGAATCAAAGAGAATGTTTCAAAGGAACTTAAAAGATTATTTGGGTGTGGAAAAGAAGGAAATAAATTAAGTAATTTCAAAGGGAAGTTGAAAGGCTTGGTTAACACAATGGATAAGAATAATGGTATTTATAAGGCATCATCGATATTTAAATGTTTTAAATATGGAATATATGGTCATTATGAAAATCGATGCCCTAAGGGGGAAGATCATGAAGAGAATCAAAATGGTTGTATGAGTAATGGTTATAGTGCTGATGATGAAGAGACTACAAATTAAATATGAGATAAAATAAGTGTTAAGGAATAAAATGATGAATCTTAGTTTATAATAGTGGAATGATTGAGTGTTTATGTATTAGAATTCAATAATAATGTTGTAGAAGTAATTTTATATTATTATGGAATAATGAAACATCTAATTATTGTTCCAATGTTGTTTTTCCTTATGAACCTAAAAGCATATATAGAATTTTACTGGTAACCGTGAAATGTTATTGAGGTGGAAAGGTGATTTTTTTAGAACACATGATTAAGGGAAAGATAACCCTTAATATGTGCATGATGTTGGGATAATAATGAGATAAATACGTGTTTGATTGTGATAAAATAAATGGGACAATATTGATGACCTTTTAAGTGATTATTAATATTATTATAAGGTGGTTTATGATATCATGGATTGAATTTATAGAATTTTTGGATTTATGGTGTGAGGAAAGAGTTAATTCTTGAAATTATTAATGTTTTCACTAAGGTTTTATGGAAATTTAGGTTATTACCATGTTTTAAGAGAATAAATGATATTGGTATTCACATGTTTGGTGTGTGATAATTAATAACCACATCAAGTTTGTTTGGGGATTAATGATAATTTTATTTTAGAAATTTAGTTTTTTGGAAGGTTCATAAGGGTAACCATTGATGAAATTGTTTAAGTTTAAATTTGGACAAGGTTTTAGAGATTAATGTATTACTTCACCATATGAATATTTATACATTTTTGATAACCCGCACTAACCATTTTTTATGATGATAATTAGAGATATAAGTAATGACTTTTTATCCCATTATGGATCTTATGATTCAGTAGTTCTTCAGTCATTAAAACTTCATCCTCATTTCTTTGTGTAAGAGATGAAGAAGAGACTAGTCAAGGCACAAGTAAAGAGTCATAATGTAATTATGAAATTAAATAAAGTAATTATATCTTCTAAAATTATATTGAAATAAAATTTAATCCTATCATCATCATTTCTGATGATATCAATAACCCTTTTCAGAACTATTTGGTCTATGGTTTTGTGGTCATTAACCCTATCTTGACAATATTCTCTATCACTCTTCATTAGTTCTAGGGGATTATTTTTCCCTTCCAAATATGTGTTTCAAGTTTTCCACTAATGTTTTCCATATGTGTAAACCCAGTTATGAATCATTTTAGGTGACCTTTACATTTCCAACTTTCCCTTTTTAAGAGAAGTTTTATTATTCATTTATATGAAGTGGGTTTCTATGAATAAATTATAAAATTTTAAACCTTTTATGATTGAGATGAATTTATAGGGTGAAATTAATTTTAAGGGGGTGTGGGTATAATGCAACACCCTTATATTTTTATGTAATAAATTTTTATATAATTTGATTTCTTTTATAGCTTGCGTTGCACATAAAAGCGAGTTTAAATAAAATGAGTAATGTTATTATATACCCATTATAATCTAGTCATTATCTTGTATGGTATTAATATTAATAAATAAATTATGAAAATATACGTTCTATATAGTGAGTTCATTAGTTTTCAAATGATTATAATTAAAAAAAATATTTTAAATAAAAGTGATGTTTTCTAAATTTTTTTATGCGTGTAACAAATTTTATATCAGTATATAAAATTAAACTTTGTGAATTATTTTAATGAAATTTATATATTTTTTACTTGATAAATTTTTTTAAACATTCACAAAATATTTTTCTAAGTTTAGGATAAGAATAAATCAAGCGTTATGCTTAAAAATGTATTTTTCCTAAAATGCAATTTTCATCAAATTTTGCGCAATTGATTTAAAATTAATCCCTGTA
The DNA here is from genome assembly GCA_963277665.1 of Viscum album. Classification (NCBI taxonomy): domain Eukaryota; kingdom Viridiplantae; phylum Streptophyta; class Magnoliopsida; order Santalales; family Viscaceae; genus Viscum; species Viscum album. The sequence goes on along the minus strand of OY728142.1, from coordinate 1,812,623,987 downwards.
ATTTACAAGTATTAAATTTGATAAAATTAATTAAATATTTATAATAATGAGTTTAAAATTTTGTAATTATGAACCTTTTATTTTTTTAGTCATATAAATAGTAACTCTGGTAAAATTTATTACCTTGGTAAAGGGTAAAACATGTTAGTATGGATTAAAAATAAGTGATAAGGCCATAATTTTTCATCCTATTTCTTATTGTATGAATTTAATTCAAATCTTAACATCTAATTCTATGGATTGAGTTTTTATGGATATTTTTTCATGAAAATGTCTTATATATTATTCAAATCAAAGAAAGTTACAAAATTTCACTTTCTTTGTCTTAAATATATCTTATGTGTATAAATGGGGAATAAAGTAGGTTATGAAAGAATATAAATATCCATTTTTAACTTAATAAACTCAGTTTCATGATATAAATTTATTTATGACTTTTGGGGCCACTTGGATGAGATTATAACCCTTATAATATTTTGTTTAAAGAAAAGTGAGAGATATCACATTCATGTTTTTAATAACTATATTTTTTTAATATAAATTTATGTAAAGGATATATTTAACCATAAATATGTTTTGAATTATAAAATAATTATATTCATCATGGAAATTTATTTATAATTTTTATGAATTTAATAATTATCCTAAATGTGTACACAATGTTGATGTAGTAATTATTCCATTAACAGAAAAATAAAATAAATGATATTAAAAACATTAAAAGAAATATAATTTGAGATATTTAAGGTGGTATAATAATTATATATATGAACTTGACATGTTAGTTATATAATTACATATATTTTTTAAATTTTACATGTTGTCTTGATATTTTTAAAAGTTAAAATAGTGAATAGTATCAAAATTGAAAATAATGACAATTTATGGGATTAATATTTTATTAAATTATTTAAAAATTATAGATATATTTTAAAAATACAAATATATTATTATATGGTTTAAAATGTCATAAATTTACCATTTATGGTCCAATTTACACCATATAAGTAAAAATTATAACTTTTTAATATTGAAAAATCTCTTACCTTAGTAAAAATTAAAATATGTTAACTAAGGGTTAATAAAAATGATTAGGTTTAAAATAATACCAAAACCTGTATAAAATATATTGGTTGATGATATGAAACCTTATCTTATCCTAGATTATAATCTATAGTCATTTGGTGGTATTTGGATAGAAAATGAATTTATTATAATTTAATCTTTTGGGAAATTCCAAAAAATGGCCCTCACCTTAATTATGAAAGGGAACCTCCTCCCTCACTTATTTACACCATTTTTAGGATTATATCATGACCATAATCTTCCAATTTATCTTCTACACTTCCCTAAGAACATTATATAGGTTCTGGTCTTCTTAAAAGACCAACCCTAGTGCCCTTTAGAGGATATCCAAAGGAGACATTTCGTAGAAGAGGAGGTTTGAACATGAACAAAGAAAGGAAAGACTTGAGGTAAGGGTTTATTTCATAATCTAATTATTATTAAAGATTGTATCCACTGAGGTATATTTATCTTAATTTCCATGTTGTACAATTTTTTTTCATAATGGTTTTTACTATTCTCCTATGAATGTTTAAATTCATTTTTATCCATGTTTAGCTTTTTTACAAAACAATTTAAAAGGAATCTTTTTATCACTTTCTAAACAAGGTTCTTTATGTATTTTATGGAAAAATATTGAAGTCATATATTTTTTAAATTATATGGTTTTTGTTTCTTTTCCCATTTTCATGACACTTAATGCTTTGAAGCTTCCTATAAAATCATACAAGGTTATTTTCAAAGAAAATGTTTTCCTTTGTAATTGCTCAACTTTTCAAAAAAAAAATGTTTTCAAAATGGAAAGGATATTTTTATCAAGAATTATTTCAAGTTATGTTTCAAAATCATTTTCCATGTAATATAAAATTATTTTATGTTAATTATGCTTTACTGGGGATATTATCCAATGATACTATCCTTATTCTTTATCTGTACTATTTATGTTTATGATGTCTTAATGTTTAGGAATCTCGTTACTTTTCCATGGGTTATGAAATGATGAAATGTTTATGAAACCCATTTTTTTCATATGTTATGATATGATTAATGATTTATATTCTTTTGGAACACATATTAATGGTTTTCATTATGTGATGGGTGGGACCTATATATCCCTCTAATGCATTGGGTAAATATTTATATCTCATGAGATAGACATGGATAGAATAGAGAGTGAACCTAGTTCAGTAAGACATGGCTGGAACAGGGAGTGAAACCAGTTTAGTAAGACAAGGATGGGAAAAGAGTGAACCTGGTTTAGTAAAATAGGACTGGGATGAGGATTGAACCTGGTCTAGTATAAGACTTTTTCCACCATGATGGTCTTGGTAGTGAGCCTTAATGAATAAGAAAATGATTTTCTATGCTTATGTGTATGCCATAAATTCCATGTCTTATGCGAATGTTATAATCTCATGGATCATGTTCTTTAATTTTCTTATAATTCATGTCTTATGAGCTGCCAAGATTTATTCTATCATTAAAGATTAAGATATTTGATATACTAGGTCTAATGTCTGAATATTGTGTTCTTGTTATTATACCCTTATGATCATATTATTATTATGAAATCATTATTATCTCCCTTTTTTACCCTTACCAAGCATATATTCTCACAATTTATTATGTTTATTTTCCAAAATATATTAATAAATATATTAACTATGATATTTTAATAAAGGGTTCTAGTTATGAAGGAATAAACAGGAGATGATGTAGATGTTTTAAGAACCAGTTGTTTATGTTTTCAAGTTTCCAAAGACACTAAAACCATACAATTATAGCATGGATTTTTTATGTTATTTAATGAATATTAATCTAAAATTATGTAATATATATGTATTAAAATTATGTATTGTTATATATATATACCATCCATGTGATGCATTGATGAAAAACGAATCACACTGCTTCGTAGAGGTGGTAATCCAAACATATGCATGAATGACGTTATCATTTTTTAATGGATGGAAATAGAAGAAAATAGATGATATAATATCCTTAAATAATTATAATTATGTCATTATAATTATATATATACATTAAATTCTTCATTATAACCATCCTTTTGATGCAGTGATGAAAGTGAAATTACATCGATTCACGAGGCAATAGTCTTCTTTATAAAAAACAATGGTTTCATTTCCCATTTGATGGAAGATGAGATGAATATAGGTTAATATATTAAAATTATAATATCTAATTATATGTAACATACTGATTTTATTATATTATAATGTTTAGAATAAATTTTTAATGAGGAAGATGAAGAAATAAAACTAAAATATTCGGTTAAAGGCCACACCTCTTATTCAAACAATCTCATTTGATTTATACCTTAATTACTATAAGGTTGGTATTATTCCCAAAATAAGAACTATAATTTGTGGGGAGGGATGTTGGGAATGTATTTGGGTAGGGATTTTCTAAAATAGAGTGCTAAAAATGTGTGAGTAAAAGAGGAGAGGAGGCACCCTTTTATAAGTGAGGGGAGGGTAACTCTTGGAATTACATAAAGTATTAAACTAATATAAATTAATTTTCATGGGAAAGTTATTTTTTTATATTTATAATAGAGTATTATTATTAGTCTAAATATTCTCATACGATAAAAATTAGACAATCTTAGGTGATTTTTTACCCTTACCTCTTTGCTTTAACTCCTTGTTAACCCTTTTGACAATTATCGTGCTAACATAATGTTTTACTCTTTAGGGATAAATAATGTTACTATAAAGGGAAAAGTGACCCATAAATGGAATGTGGTTGATATTTAAAACAATATCCCATTCACTTGGATGAATATAGTATTTTTATGAATTTTAAATCATTTAATAAAATATTGTTTGTTATGAAATACCATTAATGTAATTTTTAGATCTATTCATTTAATTTGAATTTAAAGTCACCAAGATAAAAATGTGATTATAATATAAAATTTTTAAACATACCTTATATTTTATATATATATCTATAAAATTAATGGGATACTATAAATTATCCAAAATATATTACTTTTATAGTTTTTAAAATCATTTATTTGATTTTTCTACTACTTGCACAAACACTGAGTCGGCATTGCGTAAGCATTTAAAGTAATTATATAATCCATAAAAAATTAAAAATAAATTACCATCATAAAAATAAATTCATTATGTTCAATATAAAATTTTATATTCATTAAATATGTCATGAAAACTTATTTAATATGGTATTTTGACTTTTTAAGCCTTGTACAAGTATTGCACAAGAATTTGGATAAGTCACTTGTTATATAAATATAAAATTCATATATATCCATAAAAATAATAAATAATAATTCATATTTATTAACCAATTTTTTTAAAAACTTATTCATTGTCAAATATTATCTTCTGGATACCAAATTTGACTTTTCCGGTGCTGCGCAAGCACTGAAAATGATTTTCATATTTATCATGAAATAAATTCTAATTTATATGTATTGAATTATTTTTTATTATATTTATAATATATTATCATATATTATTTTTTAAAAAATTTAAATAAATTTTTATATTATATTTATGTCTTGGATATATCATAAAGGATACAATATTTTATAAAAATTGTATTTTTTTACTATTCACTAAAAATCTAACTTCTTTAGAAAAATATAAGAAATTAATACCAGGATAAATTTGAATTTATGAAACAAAAAAATTAATTCCATTTAATTAAATTAAATTCCAATAATTTATAAAAATTAATTTTAATATAAATGTATAAAACCCAATGAAAAACAGTTTTTAGAAATTGATTTTAAGCCCAAAAATGAACTCATACCAAGTCAAGTATAAAGATTATTCATATGTAATTAATTATATTATTTTTAACTAAAAGATAATTTATTTCCTAATATAAAATTAAAATCATAATGGGAATTTTCAACAAAAATAAATGACATTTTTACAAAAATTGGTATTTCTCACTATTCATGGAAAAATCAATCTTTTTAGAAAAATACCAAAATTTAAACCTAATATAATTTTGATTATATTATTTAAAAAACGATATCATTTTTATAAAATATAATTTCTAAAAGTGGAAGAAATTAGTTATAATATTCAATCACAAAAAGCAATAATTTTTTTTGAAGAAAATGAATTTTTGAAGAATAAAACGACTTTACTAATAATTAAGTAATTATTTAAAAACCATTAATAAATAATTTTTTATTGAGTATGAAATTTTTATATATTTCATAATGTGTTTAATCCTATTCATACTGACTAATTCATCAACTATTTTATAACTGTAACATTTAAATAATATTATATCATGGATTGTTTAAGCTTTGTGTTGTGTGTTGTATACACTATTGAACATATTGTTCTTTTAAAATATGGGGTTTTTTACATTATCCCCAAATTTCAGAAATTATTTCCTTCAAATATTATCTCATTATTGGTATAAAGGGTTTAAAAAAATTTCAATATTAATTCCAAGGTGTGGTAGATAAAACATACATACATGGAAGGAAGACCTTTTTAATATTTAAAAAATAACTTTATTGAAAACACACATCATAAATAGTTATAATGATAAATAATCTTGAAAATAGGGAATGATAAATATAAAATTCATCTAGAATAACACATAACTAGGTTTCCAAATGGGATAACATTAGTGGGAAGTTAAAATATTGACTTAGAGGAAAAAAATAATGTTCAAATAATGGTGGGGAGTGATAAAGAACATTGATCACAAGAAAGTGAATAATCATGAGAAAGTCAATAAACAAAAAACAATAAATCAATGAGGTGTGAAATATTCCATCAATTCATCATAAATGAAGGTCATATAATAACATTTTTATTTCAATATCCCTTTCCTAATGTCAAATAATTCCTTTACCATATATACTAAGAACATAATAAAATATTCTTACTTGATTTTATTTGAATCCATAAATTAAATTCATCATTTGATCAATTTACACTACAATATCATCATTTTATCCAAACAATTTTTATTTAAGATGGTTTTTTCATACCCAAAGCACTAAAATAAATGTCTTATAGATTATATAATCCACTAAAATATAACAATATATTGCTCCTATATTTATATGTTAACCAAAACTAAATGGTTAGAACATGGTAAGATAATATCCAAAACGTATAAAACTTTATATAAAGAAATAACACATTTTTTTTTAAATTAAATCATTCCACAAATAAATAATCCTATATCCCAAAAACCTTAATAACCTCAATATTAAAGAAATTTTTAACCTCAAAGGTTATCTCATACCTTTAAACTTACATCCCCAAAAATGTAATAGTATTTTTCCAAAATAATCCTTCATGTTAAACCTAAGTTTTACATATGCATCGACATAAAAAAAACATTTTTAAAATATCATTAATCACCTCAAAATCAAAAACATTTCAAAGATTTGATCCCATAATATGTTTCAAATACCAAAAATGAGTATACCTTAATCACATATTCTCTAAAAATATTTTAAATTTTTCTCTAAAATAACATGACTACCGCATAATTTTATATACTTCCCATAATCAACTTAATATTTATCTATTAAATCATTTAACTTGAAAAACAGTGTCATACTTACCAGAGAATCACGTAGGCTAGTGGTAGGCACTGCACCCTTATCTCCCTTCAATTTTGGGTTCAATAAAAAATCCAGATATCAATATTTTCTTAATATTTCCTTTATCTTTCAGCATGATGCCCAAATTTTAGAAAATAAATTGGAAAGTCCTTTGTGGTATTCCCATTTTCAAGTGATATTAAAGAGTTTATATTTTTAAATCAAATAAAAATAGTTACCATGAACCATAAAATATTTATTGAAATGAAAAGGTGTTGGATAATTCAAAAATTTCTTACAGGAAATTTGAATACTCAAGAAGCTATTAAAAATAATTTTAACAATATTTTTCAATAATAGTGATGATCAAATCATCTGGAAGGGATAAGAAGGTTGTGAAAGATCTATTTTCTTTAATCTTGATAAAAAATCCTTAATCCATTGAAAAGAACACCATTTAAACATGAAATAAATTATTAAAAGGAAAATAATCCATAAGGGTAAATACAACACTATTGAAATTTTATAATACTTTAATTCTTAAAGTCCTTTATATCTCAGTTGATTTAATTTGTTATCCAATCCCCTAAATTACCATAATTCTTCTTATAATAATAACCACAATTCTCTATAACATGTTAAAATTTGTGGTTATAGAGGAATTTTATCATATGATAAAATAACATCATAACCTATAAAGTTATCTAAACCCTTGATTTAATACCAAATATAAGGACCCAACCTTAAAACATTACAGAACCTTGAGTTTTCTGATGTTCTGGCCAGACTCACTTGATAACAGTAGACGAACTGGTGGCCACATAGCCTCAAGTGCATCTCCCCATACACTAAAGGCTATCGACTAGCTTCGAGGGTCTATAAGAGGACGGTGGGGAGGATATACCTTCATGATCAGAGTGAGACACATCGATAACATGAAAACAATGAACATAAAAATCATAATGTATAAATAACCAGCAGGGGAATAAGTAAACATACAGAGAAGATAAATAGATTGAAAAGTAATAATCAGCACTGTATACAAAATGATTTCAATGTCATGATGCTATACAAAAGGGAACATGCATACATGGAAACAGATACATATACAATAGAAGTATATGAAAAAGGAAAAAAAGACTAGAACTATCTTCAATAGCGTCGCAAGCATAAGTTCAGTCCTATGCTCCCATACCTTATCATATCATAAGAAATCAAGTGTCCAGAACTGGAACCTTCCCTTTATCCTTACCTATAATCATAAAGTCTATTCGGGTACCAATTAGAGACCCAAACAGGGTGTGAGATACACTCAGCAGGCCTCCACCAATGAAATCTATAACAAATCTAGTATGTGCATATAAGTTGAAGCAGTGTGCATGTAGAATATTAATAAAGGCTGTAAATAACAAGATATGAAATCTAGTCTATAAGAACATGCTATAAAAAGCAATCTAGAGATGATGAATAACTGTATAACAGGGAAAAGCATTATCCATATCCTATAACGTCATGTTAAGTGTATAGAAATTATGACATACACCAAATAATCATGCATTATACCTACAAGGTCTAGGACCTAGGTATAATGATAAAGGTGTCCTCTTCATGTCCATAGATACCATCCATAGAAAACTTGGATTAATATAGACCTATATGGTTTAGGACCTAGGGACCATGGCTGAAGGTTTCCTCTTAGATTCCATGAATACCATCTATAGAAAACTTGTTAAAGATTTAGGTAGATCCCAAGGAGAATGTCTGAGGTGGTACAACAAACTAGATCCAAGGTAATAGTCCAAGGCATCCAATATTTATAATATGTAAGTGGGTCATTGGTGTCATACCATATCACCCATTAACAATGTGATCAATATAATGATTCAAGGGACCATTTTAGTGTCCATTCCCTTTATCCAATGAATTTATCCTAATCATTTCATTAACCATTTCACATACAAGTGAAAAGGTGTGAGGCCATGTTAGTGTGCCTACCTTTAATCCATTTTATTCAAAGAATAATAAAAAAGATCAAGGGGACATGTTATTTTTCATTCCCTTTGTCAATTGAATTTACCCTATTAAATTCTTTTAGTAATTCGCATATAAGTGATAATAATTTATCCATGTCAGTGTCCATGCTTCTTTACTAAATAATTACATAATTAAGAATAATATAAGGAATTGTCCATTTCATTCCAAAAATACCATTTATTCCATCTCATTACTCATTTAATTTATAAATTAAAAGGTTTTAAAATAATGTAATCAACCTTTAACATTTTTTTAATTTTTATAAGAATTTGACTAATAAATGGTAATATTAACTCACCCCATGGGTGTTATAAAAGTGATTAATAAAACGAACCCACCCTATAGTGGTTTGGTTTGAGGTTGAAAACCTCCAACCTTCAATAAGGGTGTGATAAAATGTTTAAATCATGGTTTAAACATTCAATTGAAGGGTCTATAAATTTAAAGAGAAGTGACCAGAAGGTTCGGCATGCGACACTATGGAGAAAGCTATAAAATACTAATACTTTGAGGTAAAAGGTATATACCACCTAACTTAGATGTGTAGTGGATGCCTCATCCATTATTAGCTTTTAATTAGGCTCAGAATGGGAGAAATTGAAGATTTTAAAAAACACCCTAAAAATAGGAAATATTAAATTGCACAGATTTATAATTTCGTACACTGATATAAACCAATAAAGGAAGTTAATAGATTGAATCACTTACTAACACACTTCCAACATGATGAATGACGGTCCAATTAGAGTTCATATGAGGGAGAGGCTTCAAGGCATAGGTGGATGCCATGGAGTAGCTCTAATAGAGGAGTGGTTCTATGCATGGAGAAGAAAGAGGGGGGGGGGGTATAGGTTAATAATATTTAAGGGTAAAATGATAATTTTACCCATATTTAAAGGGGTATATGATTTGGACACACATTTTGAAAAACTATGTGCCAACCGTGCTCCAAAAATATACAAGGGAATCACCCCACACACAGTTAGGTAAAAGGTTAGAAAAACCATGCATTAACCATGCATTTTATCTTTGAAATAGGTCTGAATTTTCTCACATGAGAATGTGTCCTACCTTATATGTTTTAAAAACCATTCTCAACCTCTTATAGGGATTCATATTTGAGCCATACGATTATTACTAACCATGCACCAACCGCATGCCTCTACCTGTTCATAAAAAAATGGAGCTCCGAGCTCTGAAAAATCCATGGATGCTCTGTAATCCTTCTTCAAAAATTTAATAACTTACATTAGAAGAAAAAAGTATTCATACTAAAATTTAAAGGGCTCATACCTTATAAAAAAATATGGATCTTATAATACCCCCTTCTTAAAACAAATCATCCCCGAGTTGTATTTCTAAGGGTGGTAAAGCTTCATCCGAGAATAACTATGACCATTGAGCATGTACATCATCCTATCTCCCCCAGGTATTGTTCTTTAATTCTATATCACCTATACTAGAGGAACTATCCTACCTTAGAGAGCCTTTATTCTTTGATCAATGATACATATAAGATGCTTCTCAAAGGATGCATATACCTCCAAGTCAACCTCAACATGATGAAAAATATGTGATGGGTCTAAGTGATAACAATGTAACTAAGATATTTTGAAGATGTCACGCATATATCAGTACCTCTAAGGTAACTTCATATGATAATCTACCACTGACTCTCTCTAAAATCTTGAAAAGCAAGACATAATGAGGTGAAATCTTACTATGACTACAAATCCTTTTATTCCCTAGTCTAGGGGAATATTCAAGAAAACCTGACCCCATGTGTAAGTCTAGTGGTTGGAAGTAGTAATTGGTGTATGAATTTTTTTAGAATGAGTGGTATATATACACTTCCAATTAAGCTATACCTGCTCTAAAGTCTCTTGAATGTTATAAGTTCCCAATATCATTTACTCTCCTACCTCTAACCAACATATGAATGAAAAAATAGCCTACCGTATAAGGACTCATAAGGATCATTCTGTATAGTTTCTTGAAAGTTTTTATTATAATAAAATTCATCAAGTGATATGTTTTTCTCCCAAGAACTAACAAAATCAAATATGCATACCTAGATCATGTCCTATAGCACCTATATCATATGCTCTAACCCACTATCAGTCTATAGGTGATAGGATATACTTATCAGTACCTGTGAACCTAGTTCCATCTACAACCCCTTGAAAAACCACGACATAAAATGATAATACATATCCAATAAGATAGTATGTGGAACTCTATTAAGGTGTATGATATATCTAACATACAACCTTACTATCTTTCCCACTAAAAAAATCTATTTTATAGGTAGAAAGTGAGTGACCATTTTTAATATGCCTATGATTACCCATTCTATATCACAGCCCCAAGGTGACCTAGGTAAAACCATCAAAAAATAAATAGTGATGTTATCCCATTTATATTTAGGAATAGGTAATGATTGTAAAATACATACTAGTCACAAGTGTTCCATATTCACCTTTTAATAGGTGGAACACTAAGTAATGAAACCATTTATCTCCCTATTCATACATGGCCACCGGTATTAGTGGTGTAAATCACAGTATATATTCATAAGGTTAAGATGAAACTCCTAAGTAGAGGCATGATACTATTGAATCAATTCCTCTTTAATGCCTATTATAACCCAGACACACCCATTAATGTGCAAGATCTTATCCTTGTTAATAATCCAATCGGGTGGTGGGTCCTCACCTGAAGCACTCTCCTATAGGACCAGGCCCTTTGGATATGAAATTTTCCTCATCCTCACTCAATCTAGAAGTAAAGAGGTCACTAATAAAACTATAAGGATAGGATTCCCATGATTATCTTGGACCTCTAGGTGCATCTCAGAAAAGAGGTTCATCATATACCATTTAATATTAGCCTCCCTAACTTCCTATGTATGAATATTACAACTCATAGCAATAGGAACAATATTACCTTTACCAAATTTATAAGCAAGATCAAAGTCAAAATACCATAGGTATTCTACCCATCTTCATTGCTTGAGATTCAAGTCATGTTGTGTAAATATATAACTGAGGCTTTCATGGTATTTGTACACCAAAAATCACTCTCCTAGTAATTAATTTCTCTAATAATGCAAGGCATTAACCACAACTTCTAGCTCAAGATCTTGAATTGGGTAATTCCATTCATGAGTCCTCAACTAGAGAGGCTCATATGACACAAATTGATATCCCTACATTAGAATGGATCAAAGACCAATGATGAATTCATAAAAATAAAATATATAGACTCTTATAGGCTTTGGTAAAATCAAAATTGGCACTAAAGTCAATATACCTTTGAGATCCTGAAATGATTTCTTGGACACTTCAACCCATGTAAACTTTAAAACTTTCTTTGATAAGCTCATCAACGATTCTTCAAGATGTGAGAAATCCTGCATGAAGAACCTGTAATATCTATCCATCCCTAAGAATCTTTTTATGTCAAATATGTTATTGGGATGCTCCCAGGAAAGAATGGATCTCACCTTCTCTAGGTTAATTTATATTACCATCTCTGAGATGATATAACCCAATAAGTGGACCTTATCAATCCAAAATTATCATTTGGTGGGCTTATAATATAATTGGATCTCTCTTAGTGTTCTCAAAATTATATAAATATGTTGGGCATATTCGTGTTGAGTAAGTGCGTACATAAATATTTAATCTACGAATACTACCACAAATGAATCCAAATATGGGTGAAAAACCTGATTCATCAAATCCATGAAAACTACTGGCATGTTCGTAAGACCTAATGACATGAAAAAATACTCATACAATCCATATCTACTACAAAATACTATATGTGGTATATCAGATAGTCTAACACACACCTGATGGTATCTCGACCTCAAATTAATCTTGGAGAAAACCCTCGCTCCTCAGATCTAGTTAAAGAGGTTATTTATATGTGGTAGTGTATATCAATTCTTAACTGTAACCTGGTTCAATGATGATAATTCACAAAAAAACTATGGGTACCATCAAAATTCTTGGAAAAAAGGATAGGTAAACCCTAGTGGAATGTTCTTGTCCATATAAAACCCTCATCTTCTAAGTCCTCTTAATTCCGCTTGATCTATTTCAACTTATTAGTATCTATCCTATAAGAAGGAATGGATACCAGTTCTACTCTTGAAAATAGATCATAGTAAACTCTACATCTCTCTTAGGATGTATTCCATAAAATTTTTCAGGGAAGACATCCCTAAAATGATCTACTATAGGAGGGAAATCATCTTGAAGTGTTCCCTAATCATCTATATGAAGGCTAGAAATCTGGGCTGTTTCCCAGCCTAGCCTATGATTCCCGAGTCTAGCTTAACCATCCTAGATATCCCATTCATCCTTATGAATATAAATATCACCCTATGGTGATGTTAATGACACCCTTAGACAAAAACAATCAACATGAGAATGATAGGGAACCAACTAGTATATCATGAGAATGATGTCAAAACCCATCATCTCAAAGAAAAAGAGGTACCATAAGAAATGATACTCACCTATCTCAAGGGAGAACTCCTTACAATAACATACACCTTCTTATAAAATTCCCAATAGATTACCAAGTTTCATCTTTCCACATAAATGTTATATCTCAAGGCCAAGACTCTCCATAGTCTCTATAGATATAAAGGAGTGAGAAAAACCTATATAAAATAGAGTAGAAACTAGAGTAGAGGCTACTAAAACTGCACCTCTAACCATAGATGGACTAATACTCTACTCATCCGGAATTAGCTGTATTATATATATTTGGACCTTTCCACGACCCTAAGATATATTCTGACTTCCCTTGGTAGACCCTCTCTACTGGTGCTGTAAATCATGGGTTTGGCACCCTCAACCATGACCACCTCCTCAACCTACATGGCCAATTGTGCTCTAGATCCTTATCTAATGTGGAGCTATAGATCCCACTCCTAAAGTTGGAGATGGTGTAGATCCTACTCCACTATAAATATGTGGAAAAATACTAGAAAATCTATAAATATTCCTCATCTTGTTGTAATCCCTACACTAAACTAGGGCTCTATCACACTGGGGTTTCATATGGACCTACTTAACACATTGATGATAGATTGGATGGCTACTTGGGGGCACATTATGACTACTAATTCCTCTTGAAGAAAGGTCCAAGTGATAGTTCCTTCCACTGGTCAAAGTAGTTTAGATCATAGGATCCAAACTTCATCGGATCACACCCATAAACTCTCTCAGGTTACACTCAGTAATCAAGGCTTGGTTTAATATCTCAGTGATGATAGACAAACGAAACATATTCACTTATGATTGGATGTCATGACTAAGACCATCCTCAAATATCCCAACCTTGGATAACTCTTCACCAATTTGATCAGTGTGAAACACTCTATCTTTATGAAATGAGTAGAGTAGTCCATAATTGATAAAGTTACCTACTCTAGGTGGATGAAATCTATGGATCTGTCAGCCCACAATGTCTCAGGATAGAAACAATCATAGAAGTCCATATGAAAATAAATCCATACCATATCCTAATGCTGATCATCCTGAATAAACAAATCCAACCATCTCTTGGATGAATCACATAGAATATAAGATGTGAACATCACTCTCCTCTCAGGGGTTGTCTCAAGATGATTGAAGATAGGTAGTATGGACTCTAGCCATGACTCTGTAGCCTATGGACCACTATCCATTGAAAACATGGTCAATTTTTTCTAATGAAACTATTGAATAAACTCTTCCATAGGAAGGGTAGGTTATAAGAATCCTTTCATAGTCTGCATGATCTGTAAGAATCGCTCTCAAAACTAGGCATCAATTCCCTAGTTGGGTATAATGGGAGGTTCCACAAGTGGAACTCCTGGAGGTAATACTTGTAGATCAAGTCACACCACCCCTAGAACATGGTCTCCATCACCCTCCTAGTGTATGAATTGAGGACGTTGTAGTGGAATTTCTCTAAAAATTACAAGAACACACATCAAAATAGATTTGATAAATATTTAAATTACAGACATAAGAACATGATATGTACAAGCCTTCCTAATATGAGTCACACTAATATTATTGCTCTTATGGATAATTCTGGGTTACATATAAGACTACAATGAATAAAAATAGATATTTACTACTTCCCACTACTAATATTTGGTTAGGTTAAAGTTCTCTATTTCATGCTATGGGTTTCAGTATAAAGTGTGTTAATTGAAACTTATAGAGAAACACACCATTTAATTTGTGATTGGAACCACTATTTAATGACAACCATTTCATTTAATTTTCTTAGAATCAACAATTCATTCTCATTTATATATATAAAATGGTCCAATAAGATGTACTACCTTTCCCGAGTTATAAATTATCATGATTTATTAGTTGAAATTGGCACTCCATGTAACTGAAATAGGGTTTGTACCTTTAGTATTATAATATAACAAGTTCATATATGATGTTTTGATTATATGGGTTACCCTTAACAATTTATAAATTCCCAATCATTTTATAATTTTTTATTTTCACCCATTTAATCACAACCATAAATGTTTCATACCATGCAACCAATGGTCCATGGCTCAAACATGTCATAATTGGTTAATTAAGGTTCCACCATCAAGCTATATTGGAAAAAACAATTTTGGTTGATGAAAACACTTTAATAACCAATATTATATCATAAGTACAATAAAACATTCTATCAAATTGGAATAATACCAATACAAATGGCAATAATCATAGAAGCATGGTATACAGATAGACATGGAACAAAATCAGACAGTCAAGCAATGTAATCTACATGGAATGAATTATGTAAGAAATGTATATCACTAGTGTCTATAATAATGCATGATAAAATTATTCCTTTCCATTATAAGAAAAGGGTAAAAGAGAATCCATATCAATAATAATAAACACCACACATCATGTGCATCACCCAATAATGGAATCAATAAAACTATAATAAGCATAATCCAGAACAACAATTCCCTTCCTAGATAATTTATATTTTCCCTGTACATGGGTTAACTACTCCCAAACATCATATCATTACCAAATTTTATTTTTTTGAGTCTCCTATCTAATAACCCCAAATAGTAAGAAAAAAGGAACAGAATGCTCTGATAACACATTTTGACATCTTGGATTGGATCACTCGATAACAATAGCTAAACTAGTGGCCACATGGCCTAAAACATGTCCCCCCATATTCCAAAGGCTACTGACTAGAAATGAGGGTTTGTAATAGTATTTTTGGGAGACTATACCCTCACGATTAAAGTGAGACACAATAATAACTTGAAAAAATGAATAGTGGAAGACTAAGGAATAAATAACGAGTAGTGGAATAAGTAAGAATCCAAAGAATAAAATAGAATTAATATTAATAATCAATAATTTATATAAACTTATTTCAATTTCATGATGCTATACAAAATGGAACATGAATATATGGAAACAAAAAAATATACAATACAATTATATCAAAAAAACCAAAAGGCTAGAACTATCTATGATAACATCATGAGAATAAGCTTAGTCCTCTGCTCTCATAATCCATATTAGCATAAGAAATAAAGAAACCATAATTAAACCCTTACCTTTTCCCCCACCTACAATCATTAAGTATTTCCAGGTACCAATCAAAAACCTGAAATGGGTGTGAGATACACTCAGTGGGCCACCAATAGTGGTGTCGATAACAAATCTAGTCTGTGTATATAAGATAAATAATTGTGTAAGTATAATAGTAAAAAAGGATGTAAATGAAAAGTGATGAAATCAAGTCTATAAGCACATTATATATAACTAGTAATCTATAAATTATGAATAACTATATAAAAGAGAAAATCATTCACTACAGTCTATGCCAGTATGTCAAGTGTCAAGTAAGTATGGAATACACTGAATAACCATGTATCAAATCTACAAGGTATATGACCTAGGGACAATGATCACAACATCCTATTCGAGTCCACAAATATCATCCATAGAAAACTAGGATTAATATAGGCCTATATAGGCTAGGAACCAAGGACCTTGGATGAAGGAATCCTCTTAAAGTCCACATATATCATCCATAAAAAACTTGGAAAATATTTTGGCAGAGCCTAAGGAGCATGTCCAAGGTAGTACAATAATCTTTATCCAAGTAAATAATCCAAGGCACCAAATATATATAATATGTAAGTGGGTCATCGATGTCATACCGTATAACCCATTATGAATTTGATCTATATAATTATTAAATGGGACATGTTAGTGTCCATTCCCTTAATCCATTGAGTTTGGTATAATGATTTTATTAACCATTTCACGTATAGGTGACAAGGAGGGAGTCCATGTTAGTGTCCAAGATTTTAATCCATTTCATTCAATGAATTATAAAAAGGATCAATGGTATATGTTGGTGTCCATTCCCCTTTTTAATTGAATTTACTCTATTCAATTATTTTAGTAATTCATATAAAAGTGATAAGAAGGTGTCCATGTTAGTGTTCATGATGCTTTACTAAACAATTACATAATTAACTACAATCCAATGGATTGTCCATTTCATTCCAAAACTCCCATTTATTCCATATCACTACTCCTTTCATTTATAAATGACAAGGTTTTAAAAAAGGTACTCAACCTTTAAAAATTAATTTAATTTTGATATGGATCCCATTAATAAATGGAAATCTTAACTCAACCCATGGGTGATGTAAAAGTGATTAATAAAATGAACCCACTTCAAGGGTGGTTCTGGTTGAGGTTGAAAACCTCAAACCTTTAATATGGGTTTGATATAATGTTTAAATCATGGATTAAACATTCATTTTAAGGGTCTATCAATTTAAAGAGAAATTCCCAAATAGTATGGTGTGTGGCACTATGGAGAAAGATATAAAGCATAAATACTTTTAGGGAAAATGTATATAGCACCTACCTTAGACATGTAGTGGATTCCTTATCCATTATTAGCCTCCAATCCAACCTAGAATGGGAGAAATAAAATATTTAGATGAACACCCTAAAAATAGTGCATATTCACTCGCACGGATTTTTCATTCCATATAGTTGGATAAATCGAGAAATAAAGTTAACAAATTAAATCACTTACCAATACACTTCCAACATTATAAATGATGGTTTGATTAGATATTAAATGAGGAGAGAATTCAAAGCCTAGGTGGATTCCATGGAGGAGCTCCAATGGAGGAGGGTTATTGTGTGTGGAGAAGAAATAAAGGGGGTGAGTGGTCAATAATATTTAATAGAAAAGAGTAATTTTACTCTTATTTAAAGGGGTGATTTTTTTGGTTTTAGAGTTGGCCAAATCATGAACTAATCGTACACCAACACTGTCCGAGGGAACCACCCCCTCACATAGTTAGGTGAACATATAGAAAAACCATTCACTAACCATGAATTTTATCTATGAAATAAGTTTAAATTTTCTTTCAAATGTGTGAATCCTACCTTTCATAGTTTGAAAACCATTCTCCACCTCTTATAGGGCCGTATGCTTGAGCCATATAGTTACTATTAACCATGAGCTAACCATGTGCCACTACCTCTTCCTCGAAAAAACTAGAGCTATGAGCACCACACAAGCCCTAGACACTTCTGATCCCTTATTTAAAGATTTAATTTCTTCCATTATAAGAAAAAAATATTCATACTAAAATTTAAAGGTTTCATACCTCATAAGAAAAATTAGGATCTTACAAGTTTTAAATCAAGAATATATTTTTGTGCAATTATGAAAATATTTTCTGGTTTAAAGTTTTAGATAACTATTTCACAACTCTTATACAATAAACCCATACATTTAAAGTTGGTCACTTTCACTTAGTATCAATTTTTCACACAATTAAAAAAAATTTAAACATTTTTTAAAGACTCGTAAATTTCAAGGAATTTTTTTTCTTAATTCTTTGGGATTTTACGAGTACGTAGTTTCTGACGACACCTGATTCTGAGGCCCGGTGTGCCCGGAATCAATTTCCGAAGTTTAGCTTGGGTACGATCAGTGAACGAATGAGCGAGTTTTTCTATCTTTTGAACCGGTGCTCGGAATTGAAATCCGAGGGTACCGATGGAACCGAAACACTGGTAATTGCTTAAGAGGACCTTTACCGAAAGTTCATTTTCTCGGGAGGTGTTGTTTAAAAATGTGGGTTAAATGAAAAGTAAAATAAAATTGTGTAACAATTTTATTTCTTTTACTAAGTGGTTATATCCTAGGTGTGGGAGTTGGGGTGGGACCCACTAGTTACTCACTACCCTTGAGAGGATAAAGGTGAGGTGGGTCCCACACGATCCCCACCCCTTCACATTCCATTAAACTCCTCTAACTCCTCCCTATTATCTTCTTGTGTTTAATGTTGGAAACCCTTTGTAATTAATTAATTAACTTCTCCTCTTCCACTCAATTAATGCCAACACACATTAATTCAATTAATTGAAACTCTTCAATTAATTTAGATAAGTGTGTGAATTTTGAGTTTTTTAAATTCTTGACAAAATAATAAAATAAGGGGAGGCCTTATTTTATTTGGGTTGGTTTTTTGTGTGAGGATTTTGGGGAGAGAGTTCTAATCCCTTGAAGAACTTCATCCTCCCGCGAATAACGACACCCTTCGACGAAGAACGCCATCACCACGAGGAGAGACAATGTACCATTGCTTCGTCTCTTCACAGCTAGTGTGAGACGTCGTTCTCCCCCTTGGACGCACGCCAACTCCATCTTCGAAACCTCGCCCCACGACGCCATCTTCCGCATCGCCGACAAATGACATCGTTTATTGAGGTAGGGGTGTGTTTTTATTTGAGCAATGCTGATTCTAATTTCTATGTTTGTTTCTCTAGACCCGCTTACTACCAAACTAACACAGAAGGACCGGGCCAAACGAACATGACCCGATCCCTCCACCGTTTATGTGAATGTTTGGTGTGATCTTTGAGTTCTTCATGGGTGATGAACACTAGATCGTTGCGAGTTCGTTGTGTGACGCAACGATCCCAATTTGAAGACCCAATATCACAACGTCTTATCGAAGGTGTGATGACGATAGTGGGCGACATATCAAACCGAAATGGGAAGGACTTTCCCTCGACAGTTCTTAGAGTGGGTGAATCAAATCTTGTTTTAGAAGCCGATCGAAGGCCTGAAAACACCGGAGAAGATTATGGTACATCGGGGCGACCTAGTGTCCGAAGTTTCATGATAATCGGACTGTCAGAATGAAGAATGGACAACACTGGAGGTGCGCTAGCCGGAGGCGTCGTTTTTGGAAAATTCCAGAATACATGGACACGGGAAGAACCACACGGCCAAGAGGCATGGCGTGTACTACGTTCACCATGGCAGAAGCGGCTTCGTGATGACTCGGCGTGTATTTCGGAAATACACGGACAAGGGGTGGAGTTCACAGGCATGTGCTCCACCACACGGCTAGTCATGGCCAGCGCACATGGAACTGACCCTAGAGGTTTGGACACGACGTGTAACCATATTACACACCGTGTACTTACTTATCTACATGACCAACCCTATGACACAGGCCGTATCACACGGGCAGTACCCGATGTCTGATGACACGACATGTATTGCTTACCTACACACCATGTACTTTAGGGAAATGGCTTGGTTGTCTTGTTCTCCATGACTTGGGCATGTTTTTCTTGGTTTTTCCCCTATGACATTGGATGAAACTATGGGATACATCAACTCTGGTCTTCATGACAGTTGATGTATCGACCCTCTTGGCTCGTGGAGCAGACCCTCTCGGAATCGAGCATGCTGTGTGCGGGAACCCTAGAGATGGATGCAAATGCGATGACGATGATGACTGTACTTTGATCCTACGTGGGTTCAGCAGCGAGGACAACTGTACTTGGATCCTACGTGGGTTTGGTAGTGAGGACGACTGTACTTGGATCCTCCGTGGGTTCGACAATGATGACGACTATACTTGGATCCTACGTGGGTTCAACAGTAATGGTTACTGTACTTGGATCCTACGTGGGTTCAGCAGCGATGACTTCAATACTTGGATCCTACGTGGTTTTGGTAGGGGATATGATTTAGAGATTACATCTAATCATCTCCACCCCTCTTCGTGAGCAGTATACTTGTGTGAGATGAGTCTTGACTTTCAATCTTTATCATCGATGTGATTATCATGATTTCCTGTGTGGATTGGGTTGTTCTTTGTTGTGTGGATTGGGTTGTGTTTTCCTATATGTATTGAGTTATTCTTTTCTGTGTGGACTGGGTTATACTTGGGCTCGTGTGTTGGAGCCGAGATGGAATTGATGACTTAGGTATATGTATGGGCATATACCTAAGTAGTGTTGGTTGATACTTAGTGTTTGTATCCTTCCTTTGTGGAATATCCTTTGTGGATTCTGGGAGACCTTCGGGGGTATCGGGGTCCCTACTGAGTATCGTATACTCACCCCTGCATGGGATATGCCCGCACTACATTGTGTTGGTTGTAGATGACGGACATCGGTGATCGTGGTTGAGGCTTGTGGAGCGGGACGGTACCTGGAGGTGGATTATCTGGCGGAACATACACGGAGTGGATGGACGGACCCGAGGAGCCTACGAGACTATCTGTACCCACCCTTCAGGTGGGATAGCCAGAGGATGACTCGGTGGTTGCTGATTTAATTTACTGCTGCTGTACTTTCTTTTCAGTTGTACTGTACTTTCAGTTGGGTTTGTATTCTAGCCCATTTACTTTCTAGCACTTACTTTTGTACTCAGTTTACTTAGTGTTTACTTCAGATTTCATACTCTGTGTTGTTTGTTTTCTTATATAAAGGCAATTCCTTCCCTTTTATCGGGATTTACACCTTTGGTGCTAGTCGCCAGCCCCTATCCTATGGAAGGAGAGCTTGGGGTAGTCACGGCCTGGGCCTCGAGGACGGGTCGTCAAAAATTGGTATCAGAGGAGTCGGTTTTACCGCATAACTCAGAGCTCTGATAATTTCTTCTATGTGAAGCAATAGTGTTAAGGGTATTGAGTGTGGTTATTAGTCCAGGGAGTCCAGTGGTGGTGCGGCGGGCAACGTATCCATTCACCAGGACCCTGAATTCTGATTCTCGACTCAGTGCATGAAAACATTGATTGCATGTGTGTTTCAAAAGTTTTCTTTGTGATTACTTTGTGTCAGATCACCAGGTATACTATATTAACCGTGGTGCACCTGTTTCTTTTTAGGATGGCCCCACGACGACAACCATCTAGGGTTCTAAGCTTTGTGAGAGATGGCAGGCCACCGAGCAATGAGGCCTTGGTGTAGGGCCCCATTACAGCGGAGGCACCGGCGTTACCTCTACCCACCGAGCCACCGATGCCACCGGCCCCAACAGCTGAGAGTTCACGTCGCCTGAGTGCACTGCACAAGTTTCAGCATCAGAGGACGCCCAGGTTCCGCGAAGAGACGGACCCTCAGGCAGCCGAGGATTGGATGGAGGCTGTTGTTTGAGTCTTCAGATTAGTGGGGACAGCAGCAGACCTAATGGTGATCCTTACAACGATTCTTTTACACGCGACATCAGGTAGATGGTGGAGCCTGATGCTCCAGGTGAACTAAGAGGCATCTCTTCTTTGGACAGACTTCGAGAGCCTCTTATTCTCAGAGTTAGTTCCAGCAACTCTCCGTGCGGTGCGCATCCAGGAGTTACTACAGCTGCGGCAGGGCAACAAGCCCAGTACTTGGCGAGATTTACCGACCTCTTGTGCTATTCCACTGACATGATACGTGACCCATTCTTTCAGGCCCAGACCATTGAGAAGGGACTGAGGCATGAGATTAGGGCTTCAATGATCTCCCTCAGCATTCCGACGCAGGCAGGAGTACTGGAGCGAGCCCTTCTTGTGGAGACCTTTCTTGCTGATCCTACACCAGCAGCGAGACCTACCGCAGGGCGACACTTAGAGGGGTCTTATGTAGAAGGAAGTAGACAGACATTTTAGAGGTCCAAGCGGACCATACCATTAGGTGGGCGACCTTAGGATACTGGTTTGGAGGTGCGGGGCACACGCAGCAGAGCCAGTCATTCGAGACGCAGACAATACTATGCATGCGGTGGGCAGAGCCACATGGCTCGTGACTGCCTGACCCACCATGCAGAGGAGCAGCATACAATTGAGGGACCACCTAGGCAGAGGCAGATGTTCGACCGTGGAGGTCCACAGGGAGCAGGCAGACGAGGCGGAGGAGCTGGCCGAGCAGCGGGTGGTGGGCGACGCTTTGAGGCTCTACCACCACCACCACCAGGAGGTCCACCCCGACCAGAGGGAGCTAGCGGACATAGGTAGGATCAGCTTCAGGCAATGGAGGCCTATGACCACAGCGCACCTGATATGATTCGAAGTACTATCTGTGTCTACTCCACCCTTTCTGCAGTTCTTATAGACACAGAAGCGAGTCATTATTTCATTGCCGCTGCCCCTGTTCGGAGCTCGGAGATTCCGACGGAGCCGTTGGCTCGATCCTTATGGCTAGAGACTCCTACGGGAGGAGACTCGACGATTACACACTGGTGCCGGTAGTGTGAGCTTACTCTTGGAGGTGAGAGCTTCGGCTGTGATCTTCTTGTAGCAGCGTCGAGGCCTTACGACGTCATCTTGGGCATGGATTGGTTATCTACGGTCCATGCTCAGATCAACTGTATTAGGCGCAAGGTGTGATGCATTCGCATCGATGGGAGAAGGTTTACCTTCACCGGCGAGAAGGGAGCCTTTGCAGTGTAGGATGGACTCACACAGAAAAGAGGACAGCCGATCACCCATCAGTTGGCTAGTCTCATCCTAGGAGCAATTGATGTGCGGAGTCCGAGTTTTCCTGTTGTGGTGGATCAGTATATGGACGTTTTTCCTGATTACGTTCTAGGACTACCTCCTCGCAGAAAGTTAGACTTCTATATTGACTTGTACCCCAGGAAAACCCCGATATCTACTCCAACATATCATATGGCTCCTGCTGAGCTTCAAGAGCTATGGGTACAGCTGGAGGACTTGTAGGGAAATGGATTCATCCGACCCAGTGTTTCACCCCGGGCTTCCCTGATTTTTTTCGCCAAGAAGGCGGACGGGAGATTGCGACTGTGTGTCGATTACCGTCGCCTGAATCAGGTGACCGTAAAGAATAAGTATCCACTTTCAAGGATTTATGACCTCTTCGATCAGCTCAAGGGAGAACGATGGTTCTCGAAGATAAACCTCAGGTTCAGCTATCATCAGCTCAGAGTTCGAGACGAGGATGTGCAGAAGACGGCCTTTAGGTGTCGGTATGGCCACTATGAGTTCTTAGTTATGCCTTTTGGTATAACCAATGCTCCAGCAGTGTTCATGAGTCTCATGAACAGGATCTTCCAGCCTTATCTCGATTGATTTGTCGTAGACTTCCTCGACGACATATTGATTTACTCGACTACTGAGGAGGAGCACGCCTACCACTTGCGGGTTGTACTGGATACACTCCGAGAGCACCAGATTTATGGTAAGCTATCGAAGTGTCAGTTCTGGATTCTAGAGGTCCACTTCTTGGGACACATCATCTCTGAGGCAGGAGTTTCAGTGGATCCTGCAAAGATTGAGGCAGTGCTAGCTTGGGAGCCACCCTAGAGTGTGACAAAGGTGTAGAGTTTCCTAGGTCTGGCTGGGTACTATTGGAGATTTGTGCCAGACTTCTCCAGAGTTGCAGCACCACTTTTAGCTTTGACAAAGAATGAGAAACCCTTCGTGTGGTAGGATAGATGTCAGCAGAGATTCCAGGAGCTGAGACTGAGATTTACTAGTGCACCCATCTTGAGGCTACCGGAGGAGGGAGTAGGGTACATAGTTTTCTACGATGCATCAGGGACCGGACTCGGGTGTGTCCTGATGCAGGAGCGGGCAGTGATCGCCTATGGATCACGAAAGTTGAGGAAACATGAGCAGAACAACACTACCCATGACTTGGAGTTAGCAGCAGTGGTCTTCACCTTGAAGATGTGGCAGCACTATCTGATGGGCGAGCACTTTAAAGTCTACTCTGACCACCAGAGTCTCAGGTATATCTTCTTGTAGAAGGACCTGAACCTGAGATAGCGGCGATGGCTCGAGTTCCTCCAGGACTATGACTTTGAGATAGTCTATACTCTTGGGAAGGGGAACGTAGTAGCTGATGCTCTCAGTAGGAGGTCGGGCATCCAGCTACTTGGAGAAGCGACAGAGCAGCTAGCCGCGTTGCAGATATCCTTCGTGGATAGAGATGGGGCAGCCTTTCTATAGTCACTCATAGTCACTCCTCCACTACTTCAGTAGGTCATAGAGGCACAACATGGGGATGTTTACTATGAGATGCGACGTGCACATATATCCTTAGGACAGGCACCTGATGGATTCTCTGTAGGAGGAGAGCACATTGTCCTTTTTAGAGGACGTACCATGGTACCAGTTGCATTATAGGAGGAGGTGCTGAGGGAGTTTTAAACTTCCCCATTGGCGGTACATCCAGGAGTAGCGAAGATGTACCAGGATCTCAGACGAAAACACTGGTGGCTAGGTATGAAGAAGGTTGTGGCAGAGTTCGTTTCACGATGTCTCACCTGCCAACAGGTGAAGGTAGAGCACCAGGTACCAGCAGGATTGGTACAACCCTTAGAGGTCCTGGAGTGGAAGTGGGACGGTGTAAAGACCCGTAAATTTCAAAGGATTTTTTTCTTAATTTTCTTCAGGGTTTTACGAGTACACAGTTTCTGAAGACACCTGATTCCGAGGCCCGGTGTGCCAGGAATCAATTTCCGAAGTTTAGCTCGGGTACGTTCAGTGAACAAACAAGAGGGTTTTTCTAACTTTTGAACCGAAGCTCGGAATCGAAATCCGTGGGCACCGATGAAACCGTAGTGCCGGTAATTGCTTAAGAGTACCTTTTTCTGGGCTACGTTTGCTCGGAAGGAGATGTTAAAATGTGGGGAATAAAAATAAAAATTGTTTTACAATTTTATTTTTATTTCTTACCGGTGGTTTAAGTGTTGTGGGAAAGGAGGATGTGAGGAAGTTGGAGTGGGGACCACATGAGCCCCCACCTCCTTCAGTTTTCCCAACACCTAATTAAACTCCCCTCTAGAAATTATTTGTGTAACACACCCGCAACCCCTTTTAATGACAAGTAAACTATTGCAATTAATTGGACTGTAAGGCTCTTCAATTAATTTAATTAATTGAATAGGATCTTTTGAATTTCAAATTAATTTTGGCATGTGTGTGTGTGAATAAAATAATACAATGTGTTATTTTATTGTTGGTTGATTCGTTGAGTGGAATGGAGGAGAGAACTCTCGCGGTCTTGAAGAACTTCATCTTCTTCACGAAGAACGCCGAGTCTACGACGAAGAACTCCGTCACCGCAAGGGGAGATCATCGTGCCTTCTTCTCTTCTCTCCACAGCCAGTGAGAGACGCCTTTTCTAGAGAATGACGACGCGCCACATCCTTCATCGGGAAAACATCGACGACGTTTACGGAGCCTCGTTCCGCGATGCCATCTTCCACGACGTCATTTTTTTCCACGATGATCCTCGTTCGACGACTTCTTCGAGGTAGGGGTGTGTTTTTATGATGTGATTATTCTTTGCATTCTTTGTTAAATATTTGGGCCACCTGTTATCAATTTAATGGGAGGAGGTAGGACAACCCGAACACGGATGATCCTCCTCCCCCTTTGTTGTTGTATTCGTTGCGGTTCGAACGAAGGCGGCGCGGTGCAAAGGCACTGTGCGGAAACAAGGAGGAATGCGAAGAAGAAGCGTAGCGCCGTCGCGCCGCACCGTTGAGGCCGAAAGAAGCCGCGACCAGAGTCGGGCTGCGGCGCCGTCACGCCGTGCCGGAGGACCACGAAGAGTCTGCGATCGGAGTGGGGCCGCAGTGGAGGGGCACGACGCCATCGCGCC
Organism: Viscum album; assembly: GCA_963277665.1. NCBI lineage: Eukaryota > Viridiplantae > Streptophyta > Magnoliopsida > Santalales > Viscaceae > Viscum > Viscum album. The sequence continues at coordinate 1,812,597,362 of OY728142.1, read as the reverse complement.
GCGCCGGTCGGACCAAGGCCGTGGCTTTTGGCCATGGCGAAGTAGGGGAGGGCGGCCAGAGCCGCCGATGGTCAGGAGGTGGGACCGGCTGGTCCTGCGCGGCACACTGGCCGGCCGTTACGGTCGGCCAGATCTAGAAAACCGGGGGTTTGAACCCCCGGTCAACGCAGCAGGGAAGACCCCCCGCGGGTCCGCCATCTGGTTCGAAGGAAGTGGCGTTTCCCCCCCTTCTGCGCTCACACGGCGCGTGACGCCCGCGCCAGGCCGACCGGCCGCGCCGGGACGGACCGGCCGCACCGGGCCGGGCCGCCCACGCCGAGCCGCGCCAGCCGGGCTGGGCAGTGCCCTAATGGGAAAGACCCAGACCCGGGTCGGGTCGACCCGGTTCGGGCCGACCCAGGGGGCCTCAGGCCAGGTTGGTCAGGGCCCAAAACCCACTAAAAAAGGATAGGTTCGTTCAAACGCCCGTAACTTGGGCTACAGACCTCCGATCGACGCACTGTCTATTGCGATGCGATCCTTGGATCGAGAAGGTCATTTCAGTATATTACAATCAAGGTTTCATAGAACTTTGAGTATTGCCGGTTTGGTTCGAACACGAAACCAACCGGGCCCTTGGAGCGGAAACACTTATAACTTGAGCTCCGAATGTCCGATTGACGTGCCGTCGACTATGTTGGATTTCTCTTAGTGAGACGAACCTTTTGGGTTACTCTGCTCAAGGTTTGGACACAGTTGGAGTACGGTCGGGTTGGTTTTGACTTAAAAACCAACTGGGCCCCTGGAACGAAAAAGCTAATAACTCTCAGACCGGGCGTCTGATTGACGCGCCATCTGTTGCGTTTAATTCCTTTTGTCGAGATGGAACTTTGGGATACATCAACTCCGGACTACGTGTCAGTTGATGTATCGACCCCCCTTGGCTCGTGAAGCGGACCCTCCCGGTAACGAGCATGCTGTGTGTGGGAACCCTAGAGCTGGCTGCGACTGTGAAAACGATGAAGACTGTACTGGGATCCTCTGTGGGTTCGACAACAACGAAGACCGTACTGAAATCCTCCGTGGGTTCGACATCGATGACTACTGTTCTTGTATCCTATGTGGGTCCAACAGTTCGTGACTACTTTTCTTGTATCCTACGTGGGTCCGACAGTATTTGACTCTGTACTAGTATCCTACATGGGTCTGACCGAGTGGCTGGTCTAGTATCCTACGTGGGTCCGACAGCTTAGCTGGTCTAGTACCCTACGTGGGTCCCAGCTTAGATGAATCAGTGGCTACATCTGATCATCTCTATCACCTTACGAAGAAGTATACCTGTGAGAGCTGAGTCTTGAATTTCAATCAATATCTTCGATATGATTGACTTGCTTTCCTATATGGATTGGGTTGTGCTTTCCTGTGTAAATTTGAGTTGTACTATCCTGTGTGGATGTGATCAAACTTGGGCTCAGATGTTGGAGCCGAACTGGAATTGATTACTTAGGTATATGTATGGTCATATACCTAAGTAGAGTTGGTTGTTATTTCGTGACTGTAACTTTCCTTTGTGGTTTATCCTTCATGGATTCTGGGAGACCTTCGGGGGTCTTGAGGTCCCTACTGAGTAGCGTATACTCACCCCTGCACGGGCTATACCCGCACTACATTGTGTTGGATGCAGACGACAGACAACGCTGATCGTGGTTGAGGATTGCGGAGTGAGTCAGTACCTGGAGGTGGACCACTGGGCGAGACGTACACGGAGCAGATAGCTGGACCCGAGGAGCTGAGGAGACTATCTATACCCACCCTTCAGGTGGGATTTCCAGTGGACGGCTTGGCATTGCTGCTTTACTTTTCAGTTGCTGTACTTTCTTTTCAGTTGTACTTTACTTTCAGTTTGGGTTTGTATTCTGGCCCACTTACTTTTCCGTACTTACTATTGTACCCAGTTTTACTTAGTGTTTACTTCTGCTGGCTTACTCTATAGTTTATGTTTACTTTATAAAGTCAATGCCTTCCTTTTTTTTGTCGGGATTTATGCCTTGGTGCTAGTCGCCAGCCCCTGGCCTATGGAAGGCGGGCTTGGGGTAGTCATGACACGGGTCCCAAAGACGGGTCGTGACAAATTGGTATCAGAGGAGTTCGGTTATACTGCAAAACTTAGGACTCTGATCTTTCTTCTGTGTGAAGAAATAATGTTAAGGTTATTGATCGTGGTTATCAGTCCAGGGAGTCCAGTGTTGGTGCGGCGGCCGACGTATCCATACACCAGGACCTTGACTTCTGATTTCCGACTCAGTGCACGAAAACATTGATTGCATGTATGTTTCAAAAGTTTTCTTTGTGATTACATTGTGTCAGCTCACCAGGTATACTGTTTTGACCGTGGCGCACCTGTTTCTTTTCACGATTTCCCCATGAAGACAACCAGTTAGGGTTTCGAGCTTTGTGCGAGACGATAACCCACCGAGCGACGAGGCCTTGGTGCAAGGCCCTTTTAAAGCGGAGGCACCGGCGGTACCTCTACCCGCCGAGCCACTGATGCCACCAGCCCCAGCCGCTGAGAGTGCACGTCACCTTAGTGCACTTCACGAGTTCCAGCGTCAGATACCGCCCAGGTTCCATGGGGAGATGGACCCTTAGGCAGCCGAGGATTGGATGGAGGCTGTAGTTCGAGTTTTCAGATTAGTGGGGACACCAGCTAACCTCATAGAGATCCTTGTAGTGAGCCTCCTGCACGCGGCAGCAGGAAGATGGTGGAGCCTGATGCTCCAGGTGCACGACGAGACATCTCTCCTCTGGAAGGACTTTGAGAGCCTCTTCCGCTCAGAGTTCGTCCCAGCCACCCTACGTGCGGTGCACATTTAGGAGCTACTACAACTGTGGCAGGACAACATGATGGTAGCCCAGTACTCGGTGAGATTTACTGATCTCTCACGCTATTCCACATACATGGTACGGGACCCATTCTTCCGGGCCCGGACCTTCGAGCAGGGACTGAGGCATGAGATCAGAGCATTGATGATCTCCCTCAGAATTCTGACGCAGGCAGGAGTACTAGACCGAGCCCTTCTCGTAGAGAGATTTCTTACTGAGCCTACACCAGTAGCGAGACCTATCGCAGGGCGACACGTGGCAGATTCTTCTGCAGCTAGCAATCAACAGACATCATAGGGGTCCAGGAGGACCAGAACAGCGGGCAGACGACCTCAGGACACTGGCTTAGAGGTGCGGAGAACACGGCGCATAACCAGTCTTACGAGGAGCAGACAGTGCTACTCATGCGGCGGGTAGGGCCACATGGCTCGTGACTACCTGACCCGCCGTGCAGAGGAGCAGAAGACGGTTGAGGGGCCACCCAGAAAGAGGCAGAGGGTTGACCGTGGTGGTCCGTAGAGAGAAGGTGGATGAGGAAGAGGAACTGGCTGAGCAGCAGGTAGTGGGCGACGCTTGGAGGATTTACCACCACCACCACCAGGAGGTCCACCCCGACCACAGGAAGCTGGCGGGAAGAGTCAGGCCCAGCTTCAGGCAGCGGAGGCCTATGACCACAGCGCACCAAAGATGATTCGAGGTAATATCTGTGTCTACTCCACCCTTTATTCAGTTCTTATAGACACAAGAGCGATTCATTCTTTTATTGCCGCTGCCCTTGTTCAGAGCTCGAAGATTCTGACGGAGCCTTTTGATCGATCCTTATGGCTAGAGACTCCTACGAGAGAAGACTCAACGATTAGGCACTAGTTCCGGCAGTGTGAGCTTACTATAGGAGGTGAGATCTTCAGTTGGGATCTTCTTGTAGCGGCGTCGAGGCCTTACAACGTCATCTTGGGCATGGATTGGTTATCTACAGTCCATGATCAGATCGACTGTATTAGGCACAAGGTGTGGTGTGTTTGCACCGATGGGAGCAGTTTCACCTTCACTGGTGAGAAGGGATCCTTAGAAGAACATGATGGACTCATGTAGAGGAGAGGACAGCCGATCACTCATCAGTTTTCTAGCCTCATCCTAGGAGCAGTTGACGTGCAGAGTCCGAGTTTTCCTGTAGTGGTGGATCAGTATGCGGACGTTTTTCCTGACGACGTTCCAGGACTACCTCCTCGTAGAGAGGTAGACTTTTATATTGACCTGTACCCCGGGACAACCCCGATATCCACTCCAGCTTATCGAATGTCTCTCGATAAGCTTCGAGAGCTACGGGTTCAGCTGGAGGACTTGCAGGGCAAGGGATTCATCTGACCCAGTGTTTCACCCTGGGCTTCCCCGATTTTGTTCGCCAAGAAGGCGGATGGGAGCTTGCGACTGTGTGTCGATTATCATTGCCTGAACCAGGTGATCATGAGGAACAAGTATCCGCTACCGAGGATTTATGACCTCTTCAATCAGGTCAAGGGAGCATGGTGGTTCTCTAAGATAGACCTCAGATCAGGCTATCATCAGCTCAGAGTTCAGGACGAGGACATGCAGAAGACGACTTTCAGATGTAGGTATGGCCACTATGAGTTCTTGGTTATGCATTTAGGCATAAATAATGTGTCAACAGTGTTCATGATCCTCATGAAAAGGATCTTTCAGCCTTACCTCGATCGATTTGTCGTGGTCTTCATCGACGACATAATGATATACTCGAATACTGAGGAGGAGAACACCTACCACTTTTGGGTTGTACTGGACACACTCCGAGAGCACCGACTTTATGGTAAACTCTCAAAGTTTTAGTTCTGGATACGTGAGGTCCACTTCTTGGGACACGCCATATTTAAGGTGGGAGTTGCGGTGGATCTGGAGAAGATCAAGGCAGTGCTAGCTTGGGAGCCACCCAAGAGCGTGACAGAGGTGCAGAGTTTCCTGGGTTTGGCTGGATACTACCGAAGGTTCGTGCCAGACTTCTCCAGAGTTGCGGCATCGCTTTCATCTTTGACGAAGAAGGGGAAACCCTTCGTATGGTCAGACAGATGTCATCAGAGCTTCCAGGAGCTGAGACAGAGATTGACCAGCGCACCTATCTTGAGGATACCAGAGGAGGGAGTAGGGTACATAGTCTACTGCGATGCATCAGGGACCGGACTCGGGTGTGTCCTGATGCAGGATTGGTCAGTGATCGCCTATGGATCATGACAGTTGAGGCATCACGAGCAGAACTACGCTACCCATGACCTGGAGTTAGCAGCAGTGGTCTTCGCTATGAAGATGTGGCAGAACTATCTGATGGGCGAGCGCTTTACAGTCTATTATGACCACCAGAGTCTCAGGTACATCTTCTCACAGAAGGACCTGAACCTGAGACAGCGGTGATGGCTCGAGTTCCTCCAGGACTTTGACTTTGAGATAGTCTATAATCCTGAAATGGGGAACGTAGTAGCCGATGCACTCAGCCTGAGGACGAGCATTCAACTACTTGGGGAGGCGACAGAGCAGCTAGCCGCATTACAGATATCCTTCGTGGATAGAGATGGAGCAGCCTTTCTACAGTCACTCACTGTCACTCCTCCACTTTTGCAGCGGTTCAGGGAGGCACAACGTGGAGACGTTGACTATGAGACGCGGCGTGCACATATATCCTCAGGACATACACCTGATAGATTCTCTATAGGAGGAGAGCATGGTGTATTTTTCAGAGGACGTACCATGGTACTAGCTGCTTTACAGAAGAATGTGCTGAGGGAGTTTCACACTTCCCCTTTAGCGGTACATCCAGGAGTGGCGAAGATGTACCGGGATCTCAGACGACAACACTGGTGGCCTGGTATAAAGAAGGCTATAGCGGAGTTCGTTTCTCGATGCCTCACCTGCTAGAAGGTGAAGACAGAGCACCAGGTACCAGCATGATTGGTACAACCCTTGGAGGTCCCAGAGTGGAAGTGGGACGGTATATCTATGGATTTTGTGATTGGACTTCCACGTACTTCCAGAGGTCAAAACTCTATTTGGGTGATTATCGACCGACTCACCAAGTCGGCCCACTTCTTACCCATCAGAGAGCAGAGCTCAGTAGAGAGCTTGGGATGTCTCTACGTTCAAGAGATTGAACGGCTTCATGGTGTTCCATCATCTATCATCTACGATCGAGATGATCGCTTTATTTCCTGGCTTTGGAAGGGGTTTCAGGAGGCATTCGGGACGCAACTACGTCTGATCACCACCTTTCACCCTCAGACGGATGGTCATATGGAGAGGACCATTCAGACTCTCGAGGACATGCTCCGTGCATGTGTCCTCGACTTTGGTCGCAGCTGGGAGGATCACCTACCCTTGGTGGAGTTTTCATAAAACAACAGTTACCACTCCACCATCGAGATGACACCATACGAGGCATTGTACGGCCGACCTTACAGATCACCTCTATGCTGGAAAGACCCTGGGGAGTCAGTACTTGTGGGACCAGAGATGGTCTAAGACATGATAGAGAAGGTCCAGGTCATCCAGGAGTGGATGAGGATAGCTTAGAGCCGACAGAAGTCATATGCTAACAAGAGGTGGAGACCACTAGAGTTCGAGGATGGCGACAACGTCTTCTTGCAGGTCTCACCTCGACGTGGATTACGTAGATTTGGCTGGGGTGAAAAGTTATCTCCGCGCTTCATCAGACCATTCCAGGTTCTCAGCAGGATAGACGAGATGACTTATCGCATAACTCTACCACCTTAGTTGCACCGGGTGCACAACATCTTCCACGTATCTCAGCTGAGGAGATACGTGCATGACCCAACACATATCATCGACCATGTGGAGCTGGACATTGATTATGGGGAGACTTTTGCGGAGGTCCCGGTGGAGATCGAGGATCGATAGGAGCGGGTCCTACGTGGGTGGTCGATTACTCTAGTGCATATCAGGTGGCAGCACAGGAACCTCCAAGAGAGCACTTGGGAGCGGGAGGCTCAGATGCGTTCTCAGTACCCTCATTTGTTCCCCTAGTTTGTGATGTATCTTTACGGGGATGTAAAGCCCTGAGGTGGGAGTAATTTAAAGACATGTAAATTTCAAGGGAATTTTTTTTTCTTAATTTTCTTTGGGATTTTACGAGTACGCAGTTTCTGACGGTACCTGATTCTGAGGCACGGTGTGCCCGAAATCAATTTCCGAAGTTTAGCTCGGGTACGTTCAGTGAACGAAAGAGCGAGTTTTTCTAACTTTTGAACTGGTGCTCGGAATTGAAATCTGAGGGCACCGATGAAACCGCAGTGCCGGTAATTGCTTAAGAGTACCTTTTTCTGGGTTGTGTTTGCTTGGAAGGAGATGTTAAAATGTGGGGAATAAAAATAAAAATTCTTTTTCAATTTTATTTTTATTTCTTACCAGTGGTTTAAGTGTTGTGGGAAAGGAGGATATGAGGAAGTTGGAGTGGGTCCCACATGATCCCCCACCTCCTTCAGTTTTCCCAACACCCCATTAAACCCCCTCTAGAAATTATTTGTGTAACACACCCGCACCCCCTTTTAATGACAAGTCAACTCTCACAATTAATTGGACTGTTAAAGGCTCTTCAATTAATTTAATTAATTGAATGGGATCTTTTAAATTTCAAATTAATGTTGGCATGTGTGCGTGTGAATAAAATAAGACAATGTCTTATTTTATTGTTGGTTGATTCATTGTGTGGAATAGAGGAGAGAACTCTCGCGGTATTGAAGAACTTCATCTTCTTCGCGAAGAACGCCGAGTCTACGACGAAGAACTCCGTCACCGCAAGGGGAGATCGCCGCGTCGTCTTCTCTTCTCTCCGAAGCCAGTGAGAGATGCCTTTTCCGGAGAACGACGACGCGCCACATCCTTCATCGGATGAACACCGAAGACGCTTACAGAGCCTCGTTCCGCGACGCCATCTTCTGCGATGACATTTTTTCCCGCGACGATCCTTGTTCAACGACTTCTTCGAGGTAGGGGTGTGTTTTTACGAAGTGATTATTCTTTGTGTTCTTCGTTAAATATTTGGGCCACCTGTTATCAATTTAACGGGAGGAGGTCGGACCACCCGAACACAGCCGATCCTCCTCCCCCTTTGTTTTTGTATTCGTTGCGGTTCGAACGAAGGCGGCACGGTGCAACGACACCACGCGAAAACAAGGAGGAACGCGGCGAAGAAGCGCGGCGCCGTCGCGCCGCGCTGTTGAGGCCGAAGGAATCCACGGCCGGAGTCGGGCTGCGGCGGAGGGGCACGATGCCGTTGCGCCGCGCCAGAGGACCACGAAGAGGCCGCGACAAGAGCGGGGCCGTGGCGGAGGGGTGTGGCGCCGTTGCGCCGCGCCAGTCGGACCAAGGTTGCGCCGGAGCAGGGGAGGGCGGCCGGAGCCGCCTGCCGCCGGTGCTCAGGAGGCGGGACCGGCTGGTCCCGCGCGGCACATTGGCCGGCCGTTATAGATGGCCAGATCCAGAAAACTGGGGGTTTGAACCCCTGATCAACACAGCAGGGCGGACCCTCCGCGGGTCCGCCGTCCGGTTCGAAGGGGGTGGCAGTTCCCCCCCTTCCGCGCTCACGCGGCGCGCGGTGCCCACGCCGGGCCGGGCCGCCCGCGCCAGGCCTGGCCGCGCCACGCTAGCCGGGCTGGACCATGCCCTAATGGGCCAGACCCGGACTCGGGTCGGGTCGGTCCGGGCCCAAAACCCCCTAAAAACGGACAGGTTCGTTCAAACACCCGTAACTTGGGATAAAGACCTCTGATCTATGTGCCGTCAGTTGCGATGTGATCCTTGGATTGAGATGGTCGTTTCGGTATATTACACTCAAGGTTTCAGAGAACTTTGCGTATGACCGGGTTGGTTCGAACACGAAACCAACTGGGCCCTCAGAGCGAAAACACTTATAACTTAAGCTTCAGTCATCCGATTGACGTGCCATTGAATCTGTTGGATTCCTCTTAGTGAGACAGACCTTTTGGATTACTCTGCTTGAGGTTTGGACATAGTTGGAGTACGATCGGGTTGGTTTTGACTTAAAAACCAACCGGGCCCCTGGAACGAAAAAGCCAATAACTCTCAGACTGGGCGTCTGATTGACACGTCGTCTATCGCGTTGAATTCCTTTTGTCGAGACGGAACTTTGGGATACATCAACTCTGGACTACGTGTCAGTTGATGTATCGACCCCGCTTGGCTTGTGGAGCGGACCCTCCCGGAAACGAGCATGCTGTGTGCGGGAACCCTAGAGCTGGATGCGACTGCGACAACGATGATGACTGTACTGGGATCCTCCGTTGGTTCAGCAGCGACGACGACCGTACTGAAATCCTCCATGGGTTCGATGGCGATGACTACTGTTCTTGTATCCTATGTGGGTCCGGAAGTTCGTGACTAATGTTCTTGTATCCTACGTGGGTCCGACATTATTTGACTCTGTACTAGTATCCTACGTGGGTCCGACAGAGTGGCTGGTCTAGTATCCTACGTGGGTATGACAGCTTAGTTGGTCTAGTATCCTACATGGGTCCCATATTAGATGAATCAATGGCTACATATGATCATCTCTATCACCTTACGAAGAAGTATACCTGTGAGAGTTGAGTCTTGACTTTTAATCAATATCTTCGATATGATTGACTTGCTTTCCTATGTGGATTGGGTTGTTCTTTCCTGTGTGGATTTGAGTTGTACTATCCTGTGTGGACGTGATCGAACTTGGGCTTGGATGTTGGATCCGAACTGGAATTGATGACTTAGGTATATGTATGGGAATATACCTTAGTAGAGTTGGTTGTTATTTCTTGACTGTAACTTTCCTTTGTGGTTTATCCTTTGTGGATTTTGGGAGACCTTCGGGGGTCTCGGGGTCCCTTCTGAGTAGCGTATACTCACCCCTACACGGGATATGCCCACACTAGGTTGTGTTGGATGCAGACGACGGACAACGCTGATCATGGTTGAGGCTTGCAGAGCGAGTCGGTACCTGGAGGTGGACCACTGGGCGGGACGTACACGGAGCGGACAACTGGACCTGATGAGTTGAGGAGACTATCTGTACCCACCCTTCAGGTGGGGTTTCCAGTGGATGGATTGACATTGCTGCTTTACTTTTCGGTTGCTGTACTTTCTTTTCTGTTGTATTTTACTTTCAGTTTGGTTTTGTATTCTGGCCCACTTATTTTTCCATACTTACTATTGTACCCAGTTTTACTTTGTATTTACTTCTGCTGGCTTACTCTATGGTGTTTGTTTACTTTATAAAGGCAATGTCTTCCCTTTTTTTGTCAGGATTTATGCCTTGGTACTAGTCACCAGCCTCTGGCCTATGGAAGGCGGGCATGAGGTAGTCACGGCACAGGTCCCGAAGACGGGTCATGACAGACGAGATATCTATGGATTTCGTGATGGGACTTCCACATACTTCCAGAGGACATGACTCCATTTGGTTGATTGTCGACCAACTCACCAAGTCATCCCACTTCTTACCTATCAGAGAGCAGGGCTCAATGGAGAGCTTGGGACACCTCTACATTCAGAAGATCGTACAACTTCATGGTGTTCCATCATCTATCGTCTCCGATCGAGATGCTCGCTTTACTTCCCGGCTTTGGAAGGGGTTGCAAGAGGCATTTGGGACGCAACTACACCTGAGCACCACCTTCCACCCTCAGACGGATGCCCAGATGGAGAGGACTATTCAGACTCTTGAGGAAATGCTTCGTGCATGTGTCCTTGACTTGAGTCGTAGTTGGGAGGATCACCTACCCTTGGTGGAGTTTGCGTACAACAACAGCTACCGCTCCACCATCGGGATGGCACCATACGAGGCATTGTACGACTGAGCATGAAGATTGACTCTGTGCTGGATAGACCCTGGGGAGTCACCGTTTGTAGGACTAGAGATGGTCCAGGCCATGACAGAGAAGGTGCAGGTCATCCAGGAGCGGATGAGGACTGCACAGAGCCGACAGAAGTCCTATGCTGACATGAGGCGGAGACCACTAGAGTTCGAGGATGGCGACCACGTTTTCTTACAGGTCTTACCTCGACGTGGATTATGGAGATTTGGCCGGGGCGGTAAGTTATCTCCGCTCTTTATCGGACCATTCCAGGTTCTCAGTCGGATAGGCGAGGTGGATTATCGCCTGGCTCTTCCACCTCAGTTGCACCGGGTGCACGACATCTTCCACGTATCTCAGCTGAGGAGATACGTGCACGACCCGAAACATATCATTGATCAGGGGGAGCTGGACATTGATGACAGGGCGACATTTGCAGAGGTCCTGGTGGAGATCGAGGATTGACAGGAGCGAGTCCTACATGGACAGTCGATTCCTCTAGTGTGCATCAGGTGGCAGCATGGGGACCACCAGGAGAGCACATGGGAGCGGGAGGCTCAGATGCGTGCACAGTACCCTCATTTGTTTCCCTAGTTTTTGATGTATCTTTACGGGGACGTATAGAACTGAGGTTGGGGTAATGTAAATACCCGTAAATTTAGAAGAATTTTTTTTCTTAATTGTTTGAGATTTTATGAGTACACAGTTTCTGACAACACCTGATTCCGAGGCCTGGTGTGCTAGGAATCAATTTCTGAAGTTTAGATCGAGTACGATCAGTGAATGAATGAGCGGATTTTTCTATCTTTTGAACCTGTGCTTGGAATTGAAATCCGAGGGCACCGATGGAACCACAACGCTGGTAATTTCTTAAGAGGACCTCTACTGAAGGTGCGTTTTCTCGGGAGGTGTTGTTTAAAAATGTGGGTTAAATGAAAAGTAAAATAAAATTGTGTAACAATTTTATTTCTTTTCCAATGTGGTTATATCCTAGGTGTAGGATTCGGGGTGGGACCCACTAGTTACTAACTACCCTTGAGAGGATAAAGGTGAGGTGGGGCCCACATGAGCCCCACCCCTTCACATTCCATTAAACTCCTCTAACTCCACCCTTTTATCTTCTTGTGTTTAATGTTGGCAACCCTTTGTAATTAATTAAATGACTTCTCCTCTTCCACTCAATTAATGCCAACACACATTAATTAAATTAATTGAAACTCTTCAATTAATTGAAAGAAGTGTTTGAATTTTGATTTTTTGAAATGCTTGACAAAATAATAAATTAAGGGGAGGCCTTATTTTATTTGGTTTGTCTTTTTGTGTGAGTATTTTGGGGAGAGAGTTCTAATCCCTTGAAGAACTTCATCCTCCCGCGAAGAACGACACCCTTCAACGAAGAACGCTGTCACCATGAGGAGATATGACATGCCATTCCTTCATCTCTTCACAGCTAGTGTGAGAAGCCGTTCTCACCCTTGGATGCACGCCAACGCCGTCTTCGAAACCTCTCCCCACGACGCCATCTTCCACATTGCCGGAAAATGACATCATTTATCGAGGTAGGGGTGTGTTTTTATTTTAGAAATGCTGATTCTAATTTCTATGTTTATTTCTCTAGAACCGCTTGCTACCAAACTAACGTGGAAGGACCGGGCCAAACAAACACGTCCCGATACCTCCACTGTTTTTGTGAATGTTTGGTGTGATCTTTGAGTTCTTCATGGGTGATGAACACTAGATCGTTGCAAGTTTGTTGTGCGATGCAAAGATCCCAATTTGAAGACCCAATATCACGACGTCTTAGTGGAGGTGCGATGATGATAGTGGGCAACAGATCAAACCAGAATGGGAAGGACCGTCCCTCGACAGTTCTTCGAGCGGGTGAATCAAATCTTGTTTTCGGAGCCGATCGGAGGCCTGAAAACACCGGAGACGATGACGGGACATCGGGAAGACCTAGTGTCCGAAGTTTCATGATAATCAGACCGTCAGAACGAAGAATGGACATCAACGGAGGCACGTTGGCTGGAGGCGTCGTTTCTGGAAAATTCCAGAATACACGGTGTGTATCTCTGATGAACACGCCGTGTAGTGTGGGCGTACCGTGGCTTGAGTTTCGGGTTGAGGCATGTAACACACGACGTGTGACCCCGGTCACACGACGTGTAATTTCTATGTTGGATGGAAGAAGCAGCTTCATGAGACATGGAATGTATTCTGGGAAATACACGGACACGATCAACAATACACGACCAAGAGGCACGATGTGAATTCTCTTCATAGAAAGGCAGAGGTGGCTTCGTGAGGCTCGGCATGTAATCTGGGAGATACACGGACACAGGTAGAACCACACGGCCAAGAGGCATGACGTGTACTACCTTCACTATGGCAGAAGCGACTTTGTGATGACTCGACATGTATTCCAGAAATACACGGACACAGGGTGGAGTACATGAGCATGTGCTCTACCACACAGCCGGGCATGGCCATCGCACATGGAACCGACCCTAGAGGTTTGGACACGGCGTGTAACCATATTACATGCCGTGTACTTACTTATCTACATGACCAGCCCTGCGACACAGGCCGTATCACACGGGAAGTACCCGGTGTCTGATGACACATCATGTATCGCTTACCTACACGCCGTGTACTTCAGGGAAATGGCTTGGTTATCTTGTTCTTCGTGACTTGGGCACGTTTTTCTTGGTTTTTCCCCTATGAAGTGGGATGGAAATTCGGGATACATCAACTCTGGTCTTTGTGACAGTCGATGTATCGACCCTCTTGGCTCGTGGAGCGGACCCTCCTGGAATCGAGTGTGCTGTGTGCGGGAACCCTAGAGCTGGCTGCGACCGCGACGACGATGACGACTGTACTTGGATCCTATGTGGGTTCGGTAGTGAGGAAGACTGTACTTGGATCCTACATGGGTTCGGCAGTGAGGATGAATGTACTTGGAACCTCCGTGGGTTCGGCAGTGATGACGACTGTACTTGGATCCTATGTGGGTTCGATAGCAATGGTTACTGTACTTGGATCCTATGTGGGTTCGGCAACAATGAATTCAATACTTGGATCATACGTGGGTTCGGTAGGGGAGATGATTCAGAGATTACATCTAATCATCTCCACCCCTCTTCTTGAGTAGTATACCTGTGTGAGCTGAGTCTTGACTTTCAATCTTTATCATTGTTGTGATTGTCATGCTTTCCTGTGTGGATTGGGTTGTGCTTTCCTGTGTGGATTGGGTTGTGTTTTCCTATGTGGATGGGGTTATGCTTTCCTGTGTGGATTGGGTTGTACTTGGGCTCATGTGTTGGAGCTGAGCTAGAATTGATGACTTAGGTATATGTATGGGCATATACCTAAGTAGAGTTGGTTGATACTTCGTGTTTGTATCCTTCATTTTTGGAATATCCTTTGTGGATTTTGGGAGACCTTAGGGGGTCTCAGGGTCCCTACTGAGTATCGTATACTCACCCCTGCATGGGATATGCCCGCACTACGTTGTGTTGGTTGCAGACGACGGACAACACTAATCGTGGTTGAGGCTTGTGGAGCGGGGCGGTACCCAGAGGTGGATTATCGGGCGGAACGTACACAGAGCGGACGGACGGACCCGAGGAGCCTACGAGACTATCTGTACCCACCCTTTAGATGGGATAGCCAGAGGATGACTCGGTGGTTGCTGATTTACTTTACTGCTACTGTACTTTCTTTTCAGTTGTACTGTACTTTTAGTTGGGTTTGTGTTCTGGCCCATTTACTTTCTAGCACTTACTTTTGTACTCAGTTTACTTAGTGTTTACTTCAGCTTGCGTACTCTATGGTGTTTTTTTTCTTATATAAAGGCAATGCATTTCCTTTTATTGGGATTTACACCTTTGGTGCTAGTCGCCAGCCCATGGCCTATGGAAGGCGTGCTTGGGGTAGTCACGACACGAGCCTCGAGGATGGGTCGTGACACATTTTTTCTTTTCATGATAAATATTCATAACTTTCAACTTGACTACTTCTTTTTTCTTACTCATCCATATATCCTATGAAAAAATTTCAAAAATTTGGGATGAGTACAAAAAATATCAGTAAGGGACATAAAAATAAAAAATAATCCCATTAGTCCATTTGAAAACCATTAAATCATAAAAGGTATTTTTTCTTTTAACTTAATAAACTTTGAGCTCAAATAATCATTTTACTCACATATGCAATCATATTTACCACCAAAAGTTTTTCATACAAAAATTTATAAGAAAACATAAATATAAAATCATATTCACGAAGTTTCCTTAGAAAATATGAGAACCCATGAATTTTTTTTCTTAAAAAGATACCCTTTACCCTAAAAGGGAATAATCCCTACTTTAAAGAAAAGTTCATTAGATTACCTTTTGAAATAAAATGATTTCAATGAAAACTAATTAGTAAGAATAGAAAATTTATTTAGGTGCCTTGTGACATAAACTTAATATAACCCTTATAATAATTCTTATAAGTGTAATAACCAATATTTTTAAATTTCAACATAATTATTTAGAGAATATAATCATTAACCAATGAATTGGAGATCTATATTAAGCTTGCCCGTCATCATGAGCTGTATAGGGATCAACCATATCATGAGTTATATCAGAATAAACCATCATCATAAACAATTTACAAGGGACATAAAATGCATGAAACACATAAAATATTGCATTTCCATCATCAAAATCATAAAAATACACTTTTGAACCCATAAGTAAAATATTTTTAGATATTGATAAATCTATTTCCTTTAAAACCCAATTTTTAAAATAAAAATTTGTATAAAATAGGGAAGGTGGTTTTTTATTTTAAGGAAACATGGAATTTTATAATTTAATCCAAAACATCAAATAACAGTTGTGGTGGCCAAAAAATCTGTTGATGCCATATACATTAAAATATAACATTCCTTTTGCCTTGGTAAAGAATGTTAAAAAATTCCATGAAAAGATTCCATTTGATTTTTTTTGAAAGAATGTAAAAAGATACATAAAATTTCCTTTTTAATCCATATATTTACATATAAATACATCCAATTTTTTTACTTATATATACATGTAATAAAAATATTTTTAAAATAAATATTTAAAACTTTTAAAATGCGGTTTTAAGTTAATGTGTCCCCTACCTCGAGTCCGAATCATCACGTACATTATTTATATTAATGAATAATAAAATTATGTTAATTATTTAATTTCTTAATAAAAATTTTAAAGTTCACTATTACTTTCATTTTATTTATTAACATGTTAGACTCAATTACTTAATCAATTAAGTTCACATCATATTTTTTGATGATATTTGAATCATATGTCCAAAATGAATTCAATAGGTAGAATATGGTCAAAATTGATCCTTATAATATCATATATAATAATAATCATGAAATAATTATTATTTTTATTCATAAATTATACTTTTAAAACAAACCATGAAATATAGTTATGAAAAATGAATTATGTTATAATCATAAAGATGGTAGGCCGTACATACACAAGTAATGTTTCCATTTTTTAATGACTATGAGGAAAATATGGTATGTAATATTTTATATTTAAAAAATTATAATTATATCATAAATATCATATTATATCTTTAAATACACTTATATATACTATCCATTTTATGTGGTGATGAAAAATGAATTACATCGCTTCATGGAGGTTGTAATCTACATGTACGGATGAACAATGTTATAATTTTTCAATGGAAAAAAGGTAAGAAAATATATCATATAATATCCCAAAATAATGATAATTGTGTCATGAAAATAATATATATACATTAAATCCATCATTATTACCATCCATGAGAGGAAATGATGGAAAAAAAATCACATCAGTTCGTGAGGAGGTAGTCCGTCGTACACATGAATAATGGTTTAATTTCTCATTTGATGGAAGAGGAGATAAATATATGTTAAGAAATTAAAAATAATAAAATATTATTATATTTTATATATTTATTTTAATATATAATAATGGTTATAATATTTTTGAAGGAGTAATAAGAAGAAATAAAACCAAAACATTCGGTTAAATGTCACACCTCTTCTTTAGACAACACCCTTTGACTTATACCTTAAGCCCTTCAAGGTTGGTATTATGACAAAAAAAATACATATAGGATATGAGGAGGTATTTTGAAATGGTATTTTCTGAACTATAGTGCTCAAAAAGTGTGAGGAATAGAGGAGATGAGATGCCCTTTTATAAGTGAGGGGAGGGCCACTCTTGGAATTTTTAATGTATTAAACCTATATAAATTATTTTTTTGGATAAGTCAAAATAAATTGATATATTTATAATATATAATTATTAATATTATAAATATTCTCATACAATAAAATTTGGATAAATTTAGGTGATGTTTTCACCCTTATCTCTTTACTTTTAACCCCGATTAACCCTTTTGATGAATACCGCGTTAACAAATTTTTTTACTCATTAGGGGTTAAGAAAGCTACTATAAAAGGAAAAGTAACCCATAAATGGAACATGTTTGATATTTTAAACCATATAAATTATATTGGATAAATATAATATTTTTATTAATTTTAAATCATTAAATAAAATATTGTTTATTATAAAACATCATTAATGTCAATTTTGGAACTATTCATTTAATTCCACTTTAAAGTCATCAAGATAATATTTTAATTCAAATATGAAATTTAAAAACATCCTTGATATTTTATATTTATATATAAAAATTTTGTTACTCTATAAATTACCCAAACAATATTACCTTTAGATATTTTTGAAATCATTTACTTGATTTTTCTATTACTTGCACAATCAATGAGTCGACATTCTGTAAGAATTTATGGTAATTATATCATAACTAAAAAAAATTAGAAATATGATACCTTGATAAAAATAAATAAATAAAGTTCAATATTAATATTAATATTCATTAACTATGTATATTTACTCACATATATGTCACGATAACTTATTTAATATGTTATTTTGACTTTTGTAGCCTAGCATAAGCATTGCACACACATTTGGATAAGTCACTTGTTATATATAACTCCAAAATTCATATATATATATATATACATAAAAAAAATAAATAAAAATAAATAATTATTAAAAAATTAAATAAAATACTTCTTAATTCTCAAATATTATATTCAGGACAATAAATTTGACTTTTCCAGTGCTATGCAAGCACTACATTGACTCTGAAAATGATTTTCATATTTATCATGAAATAAATTCAGATTTATATATTTTGAAATATTTTTGTATTATATTAATATTATATTATCATAAATTATTCATTACATAAGTTTAATAATTTTTATATCATATTTATTTCATGGAGATATCATAAAAGATATCATATTTCATAAAAAACCATATGTTTTTTCTATTCACCAAAAATTTAACTTCTTCAAAAAAATATAAAAATTAAATCATAGGATAAATTTTACTTTATAAAGATAAAAATAAATTTATTTTTATAAAATTAAATTCCTACAAGTGTAATAAATTAATTTTAATAAAAATACATAAAACCCAATGAAAACTGTTTTTAGAAAAATTTGTTTTTAAGCCCAAAAATAAACTTATACCAAAATCAAGTATAAAAATGAAAAATATGTAATTAATTATATTATTTATAAATAAAGTATAATTATCTTAATTTAATATCAAATTCAAATCATAATTATACTTTTCAAATAAAATAAATGATAATTTTACAGAAATTAATATTTTTCATTATTCATGAAAAAATCAATCTTGTTAGAAAAATATCAAAATTTCACCCAAAGATAATTTTGATATAATGATTTTTGAAATTACATCCTTTTTAAAAAAATACGATTTATGAAATTTCTAAAAATTAATTATATTATTCTCTAAAAAAATCAATAAAAATAATTTTTGAAGAAAACATATTTTTAAAGAATAAAATGAGTACTAAAAATTGAGTACTCATTTCCTAATAATTAATAAATAATTTTTTATTAATTAATAACTTTATATATATTTCATAATATGGTTAATACTATCAATACCTTCCAATTTAATGGCTAGGTTATAATTGTAACATTTGAATAATAATATATTGTGTTTCGGTTAAGCTCAGTATTGCGTGTTCTATACTCTTTTGAACATAAAGTTATTTTAAAATATCAGGGTGTTACAAATAATTTAATCAAGAAAAATAATAATAATGAGTGTATATGCTGTATTTTATTTTAAATATATGTTACCTACCACATTCCTTTTAGGAAATTTGTCTCCCTTAAGTAGTTTTCCATCTTGAAATACCAAACCCTTAGGGCATATTTTAATCTATACAGAGCCTTGTTCAATTTTCATAATCTTGTGTATTCATTATCAAGAAAAAAACCATTTGGTTTCTCCATTTATACTTACTCTTAAATATATCCATTTTTAAAGAAAAAATTTACATCCATTTGATAAATTTTGTATCATATATATGATTCCATGATAAGAACCATTCTTATGGTCTTCAATCTTGAAACTGAATAAAATTTATATTCAAAATTAACCCCTTTAGCTTGAGATCACCCTTTTCAAACCAGTATAGATTTGTTTCGAAATTTTTTTCCTTAAAAATTTAATTTTTTTATAAATACCCACTTGTTTTAAATGATATTTTTGTCAAAAGGTCATATAAAAAGGTCCCAAGTGGAATTATTATCAATCTGATTTAGATCCTCATTAATAAATTCAGTTCAATATTTATACTAAAAGGGTTAAACCACTAAATGTGTCTTAAATAGAGAGATTAAAGCTATGTGATTTTCAGCCTATATATATTTTCTAGTTTGAACTGACGCTAACTAATTCTCAATAATATTCTCTTCCTATAGGTTATTTTTTAGCTTTTGATATTTATGTTTTCCACTTTTATATACCTACTCTTCATTATCTATTTGATCAAAGTCAACACCTACTGCACATGGTTCAACTTTAGGTTTTTTTCACTGATCTATCTAGAAACCTACATTTTGTTTTCATCATTTTATCAAAATATAATACACTTGGATCACGATTTATAGGTTCATTTTCATTGATTTTTTCATCATAAAAATCAAACACCTTAAAAAGTATCTTATTTCTTTACTTTTACCCTTTTATAGTAGAAAAGTATCCATGAAATATACCTTCATCCATTTTATCATAAAATTTCCCCAAATTTTAGTATTTGGTTTTGTTGATAAAAGGGATACCAAAGAATCTAATGTATAATACTATTGGATTCCTTTTTCAGCACATTTCATATGAGGTATGATTTGAAATTTTCTTAAAAAGAACTGATTTTGAACGTGCGCATCATTATACACTTCTTCCCTATTGAAGAATTTTGATCTTCCAAACTTATCATCATTTTCTCCCCATTTTCACAATAATTATGTTTATTATTTCAATAAGATTATTATTTTGTGGTGTGTACGGGGTTCTATATTGATGCCCTAACCTATAATTTTCAAGATATAATTCAAATTATATTCCAATGTACTCCTTTCCATGATCACATCTCATTTAATTGATATTAATTTTAATCTCTCTTTCGAATTCTCTTCTATAGATCTTGAATATCTCCACTACCAAAAACTGGTGCATTAAAAATAACACTCTTGTAATTCTTGTGAAATCATCAATTAATGTGATAAAATATAAGTAATATTTTTTATTTTTATGTCTCATAAGTCTATAAAAATATGAGTGAATTAATTTGAGAGGCCTTGTTGATTGTATCTCCACTCTTTTATAATCCATTTAAAATATTTCCCCCTTTTAATAGGATATAAAAACTTGATATCTATCTTAGATCAACTGAGTTATATCCTTCACACCATCTTATTTAGAAATATTACTCATACTATTTTATCCAATATGGGAAGTTTTCTATGTCAAGGATTTTTCCTTTTTCAAGTTGAAATAATAGGTTTTTATTTGATTTCTAATCTGAAAAATATTCTGACAAGTTATTTCTCCTTGAGAAATGAATTATCTTCAATTATTATAATAAGATAATTATATTTATTGAATATAATCTCATTACCCTCAATAATATCTAGTTAACACTCAAAATATTATGCTTGGGTCCATAAAAAAACATTATGTGAATTCAGTTTTTGTGTCTTAATTTCAACATTAACAATTCCCTTAATTTTTAATGAACATTTATTCCCAAATTCAAATCTCTACTATTAGGAACCTCAATATTTTTCATGAGTTTTGTATCTCCTATTATATGGGATGAGTATCCATGATCAAGAATCCATAGTCTTATTATTTTACTATATTTCAAATATATCTCCATAATTAATGATTTTTTATCATTAATTATATGTTGAATGTTACCACCTTTAAAAATTTATTTTTGTTGAGTTTTAAGAATGGTAAAAAACTCTTTATCAGAGTGACCTTTTTGGTTACACCTTCCAAAAATATCACTAATTCCTTAAAAACTATTTTGGATAGGCACCATATATAAGTTTTCATTTTCTAGATATCTCATCATAAGTCTTTTGCTCGTATTATCTAAGAATTTATCTCTAAATTCCAACCATATTTGATTTAAGATAAGTGACATATTGTACCAGAAAACATAATATTTGTGTCCATAACTTCCACAACACCAGCATTAGATCCAGAAGTTGGATCTTCCATGTAATTTTTGATTCTACCTATGTAAATATGATGGAAATTTTAGTACATGATCAGTCTTCATTTCCATAGGTTTTGAAAGAACTTGATGCTTTTAGTCAATATCTACTACTTTAACTTCATCTAAGGATTTTTATAAAACTAGGGTTTCTTATAATTTCCATGAACCTACTGTATTAGACTATACATATTTAATATTTTGAGATTTAACAGGTCTATAAATTACCTAATTATCTATACAATTTTTTGGAGAATTATAAGATCACTCAACCTTTAATTCAATTTTTTTTGTAATAAATCTTAATTTTTTCAAGAGTCTTATTATCCTCAAGACACCCTAATCCAGTCTTCTTAGGTTATTCTTAAGTAGCCATATTCTCCTCATAATATTTCTTAACTCTTTCTTGACCACCCACTTTCACCTTGAGAAGTTTGATCTCCTTAATGTACTCATTTTCATTACAATGAAACTAATATTCAAATTTATTTAGTTTTTGCAACCACATTCTTGAAATATTTAAATTATTTCTTGATCTTAGTGTTATTTTCAAGATAGAATCTATGTTCTGTCTTCAAAATATGAATCATGTATACTTTATATTCTTCTTCTTCTCCACTCCTAGAGCTATCTTCTTTGATTTAAACATGTACCCATAAAGTTAATATATTTTATAGGACATTACTACTAAGAATCATCACTATAGGAAGAGTTATCTTCTTTCACTTTACTCAACATGCTTCTCTTTTTCCTTAAATTTCTTCATTTTTTTATTTGTCAAATTTCCTATTGCTTTTAGCACATCTTATTTTTGAATTCCATTGTGGGATTTCTTATTTTTCTTCTTTATAGTCTAACTCCATAAATTACTTCTTATTAGAAAAATATATAAAAATATACAATTTCTCAATATTTAGTGAATTTTATTCTAATATTTATTTTATATTCACCTCCAAACATTTTGATATTTTTAGATATTAGTTAAATGATTTTATTATGATTCTAATCACTCTCATCATATTTATCCAAATAACTTTAGGGATCAAATAGTTCTTCATCATTTATCTTTATCTTGTTCAAAGCTTTTAAATCCATTTCTTCTTTCTCCTTTTTCTAAAAAATTAGAGATTTTATAATTTTATAATTCAATAGTGTTATGTATCCCATCAATAGAAATATATTAATTTTCTTCAATGAATAAAATATTTAGATAAAATCTATTCATAAATTTACTAATTAATTTTTTTAACTAATATAGAGTATTCAAATTTATCTCTAAAACCTTTGATGTGAATGACTATCTCATTTACCCTAGTAAAATAGTCATAAATTGCTTCATCCTTAGCCATCATGATGTATTTGAAAAATACCTTGCAAATCTATAATTTTTATTCTTTAATTATGATGTTACCCGCATGAGTATTCTCAAGATTATCCCATATCTATTAAGCTACATGCAGTCCCGTAATATTGGTGAAGACCATATATGAAAAAGATGATAAAATGAAAATTTTGTCCTTTCTATCTACTTCAAAATCCCTCTCATCAAAAAATTTCATTGCTCCATCAGTAGTAATAGGTATAAAAACCACAATGATATCAGCACTTACTTTCAATCCTTATGGGGGAAGATATGGTAGCATTCAATTATTCCACCAAAGAAAATTATTTCCATTGAAAAATTGAACACCTATACTATTCAAAAAATGTTTATTATTTATAATATAATTTAGATGAGAAAAATATCAAGGGGACCTGATTAGAACTGATACTAATCATAGAGACCAGATCTTGTAGGGTACCACTGGCGGAGGGGGTGAATCACTTACACCAAATTGTTTTTTGAAATTCAATTTTGAACTAAACCCCTATAAAAATTATAAAAAGTTAAATATTAATTATATAAATAAAAACAATTCTCATAACTTGTATACAAGGATAATAAATAATAATAATACACATGTAATGTTTTCATAGTTTAGAATCAACGTAAGAGACTACTACTTGTTGTGTTATACTCCTTTTAAGTACATGAATTTTATTATCACTATAAAATTTATGTGATTATAAACACTTGAAATTGGAATACAAGGTTTGATCATGTATCATACACTACTCTATGTGAGTAGGTATAATCCACTTCATACCATTTGAATTATTAGTGTTGTTTAGACTGGAACCACCTATTCTTAAATAATAATTATTTTTTTATCTAGAATGAATTATAACTTCAATATGTGTTAGTATAATTCTACATGAAATAAAAAGTCTTTTTCAATAAGGTCCTTGATTTCTAGAACAAAATGGAGAGAAGATGTAATAGATATGGATTCATCTCACCACTATAGAATAAAAAACTTGTGCATGAGAGGATGCATGCATGGATTAATATTTTTCCTCTTCATCACCAAGCATCTGGATCAATGGAAGTAGAATAAAATTTCCCTAAAATCTTAAGAAAAAATAATGTATCACAGGTATATGTTCATCAAATTATCTCCATTCAATATAATAGTGTATTTGTCCCTATTAAAATTCCCAAATACTTTTTTTCTCTACTTTTTTTTCTATTCACATTAATTCATTAATAATATTTCCATAATGATTAATGGAAACACCCATGATTCTTAGTTTCTTAAAAAATCCCTGAATAATAAAAACTTTGACCATGATAACAAATTTCAAATATTGAATTTAAAATCCCTTGGAAATCAACTGTGACCCTTATAATTAAATCTTAATCAAAATCCCATGAATCTCATCTTGAATCATGACTTTGACCAATAACCAATGATTTTTTTGAACTCAATCACAATGAAGTATAATATGAATAAATTTAACTTTTATTTAGAATTCAAAATTATAGAAACTTAGAATTTTTTTGAAATTATCACATGACTTTGAAATTCATATGATTAGGGAATTCATACGATCAACCTAGAAGAAACATCACATGAATTTATAAGTTATATGATTTATCATGAATTATAATGTGTAGTGAATTCATATGCTAGAGTCTCAGGATCCACAAAAGTATTATTACCAAATTGAAGTCATATTAAATGACTTAAATTCATATGATGCAAATTCATATGAAACAATATGAATAATGATGCTGGAAATAAAAGTCATACATTATAGTACAATGTATTGTGAAATGAATCTCAAATCCATATTTTTTGAAAAATTCATATACAACTGCTCAAAGTCATATCATAAATTCATATGTTTTTTCACAGTTCATATGATCTGAAAAATCACCAAAAATAAAAACTTATTTAAATGACTCATAATCATCCAAAAATAATTCAATAAATTTTCAAACTCATAAAAACAAATTCTTAATTAACCCAAAGTATTTTTCATATATGGTTTACGAAAAGAAAACCTCTTAAACAAATTAAAAGGCTCTTAATTTATGATCCTAGAAGAAGAATTTGATTGTTGTTATAGGATGTTTGAGAAAGATATAGAAACAAAAACTGTAGATGTTAGTTTTATATTTTATTCTTTGAGGTAGATCTAATATATATGAAATAACACTTTCCATCTAGATTTAAAAGAGGATATCCAAGAGAAAGGGATTGAAGATGACATGAATTGTATCATGATAGATATAATGCCTCTTAAAAAGGAATACCCTTTCTACCAAAAGCAAATAAATCAAGGGGGGGAGCATTCATAGTCACTTTTCAAAAAAATTCTAAATCATCTTATAATGCTGAGAAAGAGTAATATAAGATATATGTGATCGAAGTAATGTTTAATAAAGAATTTTCCATGCTTCTCAAAGGTCTATATTTACTAACTATTAGTGTATTTTAGTTGTGTTTTACCTAGAATGGGTGGATTGTAGACTGAATATTATGTACCAATTTTACAACATGTTCAATTTATTTATATTTATAGTATATTAAGTAGATATACACCTTGAAGAAGGAATTATTTTACACACCTACTCCATAAACCTAAAGACGGTCCATACCTAGGATGATATATTTATCTTCTCAAGATTTTGGGAGAATATGGAGGCCATGGGAGGCAAGGGGCATGCAGGTGACCCTGTTTCAATCCCTTGTCACTAGATATTATTTACTTTATCATATTCTCATCACTTTTGTGTTTTTTTTTCTGTTGGAATATCCAGGTATGATTTCTTGGATTAGTTATTGATGAAAATGTACAAGAAATAAACAAATAAATTAAATGGTATGGGATTAAATGAGTTTATAATCAATTATATGAAAATTAATCACGTTTTATGAGATTTTAATTGTTGTTGGATGTATTTATTTTATGTTTATATACAATGATTAGAATACGACAAGTAAAAATAATCTATTTTAAGAAACATTTAGTGAAATAAGATTGTTATTATTTTATTATGAGTTTAATTATATAATTTAAATATTAGATTTATTTTTTATATAATAAATTAATAATATCATGTCTTTATATATTGATAAAATTAATTATTTGAACTATTTCAAGTCTTAGATAACAATTACTAAGCATACTTGAAGAATACATCACATGCTAAGTTTAGTGCCAATTTAATATCTTACTCTAGGATAATTTATTCTAAAAGGTATAGTGTGTGTCATACATGGATAATTTTTTTTTACTTGGGTGTGAACTAAACAACTTCCTTGTTAGATCTAGTAAAGGACTATGTATTGAGAGCTTCTATAGATTTCTTATGGTCATTCGAAATGCAAGCCCAAATATTGGAATTTGGGGGGTGGGGAGGGGGCTTTGTTTGGATATATTTTTCATATGTCTTGTTGAAAATAATGAGAAACATCAGTTATATAAAAACCATTTCATTATTTATATAATAAATTTTTTTTCCTTATAAACTTTAACATGTTTTCTTAAACTAACCATCCTTTAAATCCTTATCTAGGGTCTCCTGTTTTATGGATAAGAAAAGTATTACTTATTTATCATATAATAATTATAATAATTATATAAATATAATTATATTAATAATATGATTTTTTTTATTTTAAAAATTCATTAAAAATAAATATTTATAATTTGTACTGCTTATAATAAAAAATAAATCATATTGGTGATACTATTACAAATAAATAATTTTTTATAAGAATAAATATCTAATTTTTTTAAAAATATTATATTATATATTGGTATTATTATAATTTAAATAGAATAATTTCATCTATCAATATGACATTTAGCGACCACAACAATTTAGTAATATGGGCATATTTATTGTTAAAATGATTTACTAGCAGAATATGTACTTTTATCAACAAAGATGTACATATTGGAAAAATTTAAATATATTAGTGTTTTGGGAATTTATGATTCCTAAATAAATAAGGTTTAAAATATATTGTATATAGAATAGAAATTATTCTATAAGAAACCCCACAATTTGGTGGATTATAAATCACACCACAATAGAACCCTGTAATGGGTGGTGAAAAAAGATTTTCAAGAATAAGTTTACAATGTTTTGTATTATGTCTCAAGGATTACTCTATAAAAAGGTTATAGTTTGGTTCTGTTAATGGTTTATAGAAAAATAATTTTCATTACATTGTGATGAATATATATAGAGGTTTTTTAAGTACAAGTAGTCTATAATATTTGAAATATGGAGCAAGATTCAACCATGAATTTTAGAGTGATATGGGATTTGAAGGTATTACATTGTAAGGATATTCATTACCTTATAATTTATTTAAAATCAAGATAAATTTTAAATTTAAATTCCATAAAGATATATAAGGTTGTGGATTTATTTTTCAGGAGTGTTCTTGTCATTTTTGGATGATTTTGACCACATATTAATGTGTGAGACACATGGAATGAAAATTGTGGGTATTGAAAACATGAGTCAATCCTAACCAATAATTGATATCATGAAGATTAAAAGACCTTTTAATTTTGGTATGATAGAAACTAGATAAGAATAATGAGAATAAAGAGAGTAGAGAGAGAAAATTTAATAACCCAACCTGGGAGACTAAATCTCGAGAACCAAGTTGGGATACCACATGGACACAATCACATATCCTGATCACTAGATCCTACTAGTACACAACGAGGGATAAAAATAATACATATAGAATAGTTTTATCTCAACAATAAAACCAAAAACAATTCATTCTTATGTAAATAATATTTTAATTAAAAACTATTAGACACAACTTTGAAAAGTAAAGAAAATATTATTTTATAAAACCAACAAAAATCCAATATATTAAAAAACAGAGGATATATATGTTGAGATAAATAATAAAATTCTTAAACCATGAGCCATTATATCCTCTAACATAAGTCCAAAATAAAACTATGGCTCACCACTAATGAAGGATGAATTCTTCCCCTTAACTGCATCATAACCAATCATGTCTACATATCCAATAAATTGCACATATAAGAGAGAGTATAGAATCGATTGGATTTCCTAGAGACTTTTACACACATATATGCATAACTAGTTTCAAAAAAAAATTCTAATTAATAGTGATAAATCAACAACAATTTTAGAACAAAAACATTTTATTTAACAAAAACTTTCCAAAAACAAAAATATTAGTTTACAGATTATTCCATTATTTAACAGAAATATTTCATCAATTCACAAATACAAATAGTCTACTAAAACTATATTTATCCATGAAAATTCATATATAGAAAAACACTATTTTACCTAATTCATAAAAAATGTTCGCCTTCCCAAATTGATAGAAAATCCCCATTTTCCATAACTTAATGAAATATTCTCATTTTATATATTCTGTTGGAAAATACATATTTTCCTAAAAATCAATTTCCCCATGTCAAGGAATTATCAAGCATAATAAAATTGAAAATCCCCATTTTTCATATTTTTATCACTATATAGATTTAATAAAGTAATAATCATTGTCCATGAATCCAAAACTCACACTATAATGAGTTTCACATTTTGGCCTCTGTTATCCTAGTCATTTCCTTTCTTAATGAATGCTATCTTAGACACCCATCCTTGTGGATAAAACTTAAGGGTTTAAAAAAGTGGCCTCAATAAAACTATTTTTAACACACACACACATATAGTGTAAGAAATTCAAAAATCCAAGATCAAATAACATATCACAATCCAAATGATTATTAAGAATTTTTTATGAAAATTAATTTTACACAAAATTATATAATTTACATTAAATCCAATCACCTTGAAAACCAACAAACCCCATATTAATAAACCATTTCCAATTCCAAAATAATCTTGTCACTCTATTTCAAAAATTTTGTTTAAAAAAATAGGTATAATCAAATCCACTCAATTGAAAATATTTGTTTCTAATTCCCAATCCATGTTCAAATAGAAATAGTTATAAATCCTACAATTTTCATTAAAATTATATTATTCCAAAAAAATTATTTTTGAATAAATAAAAAATTCACACAATTCAAGAAATTTTCATTCATTAATAAAGCATAATCAATCCAAAACATACAATAAATTATAAAATTCATAAAATAGATTAGAGTCACCTACTTAATCATGTTGTTTTCTTAAATTCCCTAAATTACACAATTCAAGACCACTCAATTAAATTTGTTCCTTTAAATCTATAATAATATGAATGAGGTTTCTTAATATATATTTATAAATTTATGAATAAAAATTGATAAATATTGATTTTATAAAGATCAAAATATCATATAAGATACATGGATAGATTTAAGAACAGAAGAAATCATAAAAGCCTATCATTTTATTTGGTGTTGATTTGATCAATCTTCAAAATAAATTCATTTTTCATAAGTGGAGAAGCCCAAAATTCACTCCAAAAAAAATAATTTAATTGAACAAGATTAGTGCAGAGGGAAAATAGATGTTTTGAGAGTTCATATGAGGTTTAACACAAAAATTATTATAATGGTCTCTGATACACATTCTTAACTCACTTTATTAGTTTAATAATGAAATTATACTAAACAAAATTTCAGTATGTATGGTTAGTATAATTGTGATCTTAATCACATGCCCCCTTTTACCTACAAGCATTCAAATTTTCAAGTCAAAAACTTAAAATAATCAAAAAATAACATACCCTCCAATCTTGAGTCATTAAAGTTCTCCCAACCATATAGACTTTTTATCCCCAAAAAGTCACTGGGATTTAGTTTACATGAATAATTCCAACCATTGTTTCCATATTTTATCCTCCTTATCCCAAATATCTTATTGAATCATATCATGATACCCTCAAATTTGAACCAAATTAATAATCCTTCTTTAAAAAATGTTATTTAGATAAATGATACTCAAATTGGTCTCTCCACATATGAAGCATCTCATTATAACTCAATCACCCCACCTCAAAATATGAGTTACATTTGGATGATACTTCATTATCTAGGAAACATGGAAAATGTTATGAATTTACATATAAAATTGTGTAAATTACAATCTATAAAACATTTAGAAAATATATTCGATGATCTCAAAGGGCTCCACATACCATGTCATACACTTCCCTTATTTCCCAACAATTTTTTGAACTATCTAGGAGTCACTTTCAATGACATAAAGTCCCCAAAATTAAATCTCAATGGTCATAATTGACAATTAGCATAAGACCTATACCAAATTTAAGAAAAAATAATATGTTCTAAATCAAATTAACCTAATATATAGTCTTTTATACTAAAATAGTCCTAAAAAACCCTTCTCACTTGTCCTATACTAACATTATGAATATCGATATGGATGAATATATAATCCCTAAAAAGGTTCCATAAAAATTAATCACCGATTACTGTTATTATACAAAAATTTCAATTTAGGAAAATTATCCTCCCAAAATTTTTAAAATAAATAACATAAACTTAGATTGTATCCTCTAAAACATGGATAATACACTATTTTTACTCTTACATTTAAGAATGATATGTATTATTTATCTTTAGAATCATTCCCACAACATTCTAGAGTCCCTTCCGATTCTAAAATTAAACCAGGGATCTATGTCTAAGAAAATAGAAATCTAAACTCCATAAAGTTTAATAATATTCATCATATAAAGATTCCCAATCACATCAATCAAAAGTGTACCTTGTATAGATAGGAAACTCACCGACTTTGTGAGATGATGCACTATAACTCAAACACTATCATTCTTCTTTGGTGACATCGAAAAAACCATCCACAACCTCTCATCTAAAGACAAAGATACTCAAAAATGACACTTATATCCATTTCATTAAACAATGTATCGAGTTTATTAACATACAAACCTGAAAAATAATTTTTTATAATATCATGAAAACAACATCTGCTAAGATTGGAAGAATATCTGAAGAAATAAATCTATTTTCTAGCCCCTTCAAGCAAGGGTCCTTCCAAATATTCATTAATTGTACATCTAATATTCACCAACAAATCCCATCCATCACAAGAGCATTGGATATCCAAATAGTATGTTATATAAATCTTAGCCATAGACCAAGTTTTGATCAAAGAAAACTAGTTAAAGTATAATAATCTTCTTTTTAAACCTATAGAGAAAGATAATTATAGCATAACAATAACCTAAAACTTTACTTAACTATAATATCATTATTAAATTTTCCCATATTCCAAAAAACAAAAAACCACCAGTCTTCTTTATAGCATAAAGCCTATCCCATGAAGTTGAGTGTTGCTTCATCCCAATCTCAACCTAACCCCACCACAAATTTTAGAACATGAAGTAGAATTCATTAATCAGAGTATTAAGTATCTTAAATAAGGGGATATAACATATGTTTGAATGTCTTGTGTAACAAATTTTAGTAAAGCAACCTTACCTACCTTTGAGAAGACTTTTCCCATACACCCATTGATCTATTTCCACACTCTATACAAAATAAAAGCAAACTCCTCCTTTTTCAACTTTCAATAATAGTTATTAATCCAAGGTATTTATTATGCTTCTCAACCTATTTATCATTAATCATAGAATAAAATACATCCCTTCATTCCTTAATAACTCCTTTACCGAAGGAGGCCTCCCACTTTTGGATTCAAACCTTATTCACTTACACTTTATAATATCTACCAATAGTCTAAAAAATATAATGACATTCCTTCTATGTGGCCCTAGAAAATAGTAAACAATCATCTGGGAAAAAAAATGAAATTTAATAACTCACTAGAATGGATTGGGCCATTATCAATGCTAAAAATGGCCATTTCCAGTGCTAAAAAAGTGCTAACAAGAAAATCACTGATAAAGATGATTACCTTTACCAACACTAAAAAAGTGATGATAAAATCCATATTTATCGGCAATAAAAATGCGATGATATATGTTGAATGTATTAGTGTTTTTTTAACGCTAATAAATTTGGCCATTTTTAGTGAAAAACTAGTGCTGATAAACACTTAAGACCCACCAAAGAGTAACTATTCTGTATATTGCATCTCTATAGTATCCCTAGAATATAAAAATAATTTAAAGAATAAAATATTATAGAAAAAAATTGTCGTAAAACTACTATAATAAAAAAATATTACATCTTAAAAAAATTTTAAATATTAAAAATAAACACAATAAAGACAGTATAAATATTATATTTCACCATATATTAAACATAAAAATACATAATATAAAATATAATTACATTTCACCATCATTAAATTTAAACTGTACCATAATTTCAATTCAAATTTTAAATTTAATATTTTTATTACAACATAATTACATTTATATAAGTTTAGTTATAATAAAAAATAATTACAACCAATACAAAAAAAAACTCTTATAATAATATTTCTCTAATGATTAATCAAACCATGTAAAAAAGTGTGTTCTTATAATAAATATAATATTTTTTTAGTGATAGTGTATAAAAAATAAAAAAAAACAATAATTATATTGTTATATAATTCATGATAAATTTCAATTATCACTTTTTACCAAACAAAAATTTTGATCATATCTAGAAATTCATGCATCATATTGATGACTTAAAGACCATTGATCTAAGGTTTTGGGTTTAAATGAGTTTTTTTCTTAGTTATGAACCTTAGATAGGTGATTTTTCATTTATTAATAAGTGTTAATACTATGAAATCATACTTTAAATTATACCAAGAAATCTAAGAATGATATGATGCACTGTCGATTCTTATAAATGAAAAATGATTTTATGATTTTTGTCCTAAGTTTTCATATCAATATGAACTAAAATTCTTAGTTTCGAACTCTTGATAGTTGATATGTCATTTTATAAATATAGAAAGTTTAAATGGTAATTTGGATCATATTAAGAAATCTGAGATTTTAATTGAATCAAAATTAATTTTTATAGATAAAAAATTATTTGAGGATCATCTTGATATGTTTTCATGGTAATCTGAACTAGTTTTCTTGGTTTTGACCCCTCTTAGTTGACCTCAAACTTTAATAACAATATGAATGGAAATAAAATTTTTAATCATACTAGGGTATTTATTTACTATATTGATGTTTCATACAAATCCAAAATGAGTTTAAGATTATTTTCTTAAATTTTCCACAAAAAAATCATGTTTTCTCAGTTTTTACCCCTACAACATATTGTAATAGTTGGTGACCTATACCCAAATAAACTATACTTTTTGATTAATATATCATGTATATAATGATTTATGCATGATTCATTCTTACTATAATAGTTTTGATATTTTTTCATCCCCTATTTATATGATAATATCCATATATTATTTTTCATATTAGAAGGTCGTAACAATTCTTAGGATGCAATGAGAACCATGAGATGCTGTGAAATTAATCTTAAAAAAATTCCATATATTATATATACATAATTATTAATAAGCATATATTATGTATGAATATTAGGTTCTGGTGGAATATAAGCATTTAGACTTCCTATCATGAAGTTCACACTTGATGATCTCGAGTAGATAATATCATGAGGGCTGAACCACCAATAGGAACACCATATGTTTTAGGTATCATTGGTAGTTCTTATCTACAAAAATGTGAATTTGTCTCCAAACTTGAGATCCTTATCAATGTGTACCATTTTATCATATACTTGGATGTAAGGAAAAAAACATGACATTAAATTCATAGTGAGGTAGCTTGTGTTGGGTTCATCTTTGGTGGTATGGAATTGGTTAAATGATCAAGATAGAATTTTTCACTTCTGAGTTAAGAAAGTTATATCTCAAGACTAGTTGATCAGGATGGTAGGACCTTTATTAAATCAATGTCTAAATTATAAGAAGGAAATTTCATCAAGTAAGGTCAAAAAATAATAAAGAAAGGATGATGAAACAAACTGTGCATTCTTCTTTATGAGATATCATGAGAAAAAAATATTATATTATATGGTGTGTGTTCATAGGAAGGTTTTCATTGCTATGACTACTCCTTATCTCTTTAGGGGTCTTGATGGGTTACATGAATCTGCTCTTAGTTTTTGAATAGTATTCACTGCTATTGAGATAAGGTCCTGAAGGGTCACACAATTAGCGTATTCAAAAGTCTACCATATTCTAATGAATAAAAGTTTAGGATATGGTGGGACCCACCAATGGGTCCAAGATATGTCCAGGAATATACAATTTCCAAGGAATAAATAAATTCATATTATTAGAGTTTATAATAATTAGTATTAAATTTATTTTTCAAATGTAGTTACAATTATTAAAGTAAATACATGGAAAATATTGTATGAATGAATATTATTTTAATATTAAATGTTAAATTAATACTTGTGAGAATGAAGAGTCAAGTTAATGACTCACTTTTATTACATAATAAATTTTTTATATTGAAAGTGATAAAAATATGAATGATATTTATGACTCATTAAAGCCATCATAAGATGTTGTTTATAGTGAGTAATAAATATTCAGGGGTCATATAACTTTTCTGAATAATTTTTTTAACTCACTATATAAATGAGGAGAGGATACGATGCATTGAACAATTAATCACACATTTTATGAGATATTATCTATCCTATAACACCTTCTAGAGAGAGAAACACAAGATCCAAACCTTCAATCAAATTTTATTTTCACAGATCGATGGATCGATGATTGTCAGGATGTCGAAGGTTTCATCAAATCTCCATGCTTACACCTGAAATTCGATGATCAACACTCCCTTAGAATTTCAAATCACGCATGGATGATCTAGAGGGGATAAAATTTAGTTATTTTATAAAAAAATCATTGTAGTGAGAAGATATTGAGTGCAACTTCAAATCGGAATGTGATATTCTTCGTTTTATTTTTTTAGATTAATTTTCATTCTGCGGGTTCCTCGAGTTTTAGTCGGGTCCATGCTTATCCGATGATGATGTAGTTGTGTTGATCATTGAAGAAATATTTTAAATCCACACCCCAATGACATCCATTGTGAACCTTGATACCTTCAATTGTCATGAGAGTTAGTTATTGATGATTTAAGATAAGGAAAAATTAAAGTGGAATTAAATTTGTGTAGAGGGAACTTCTATGGTACTAATGCCTCAAATTACATTTAAATCAATCATCGGATGAAAAAAATTCAACCATTCAACGTTTTAAAGTCAAATCCAAATTAATTGTATACAAGTTAAAAAATAAAATAATATATATATATATATATATATATGTTATTGTTAACCGAAGGTAGTGGTCGAAGATGTCTTCAAGTGAACCCTTTTCTTTTGGCTAGTATTCTAGGATTGAATAGCATTTTCTGGCCATGAATTTTTGTTCCTAAAGGTAAAAATTATATAGGCTTATGGAGGTAAAATTAAAGTAATTTTTTTTAAATAGCCTAAATCTATAGGCTTTGGAAAAGGGATGCATGAAAATTTTAAAGGGATGGTCACAAATCTTCTAAGACCCAAAGTTTTTGTAAAGAAAATTAAAAATAAAACCCTAAAGTTTTTTCATCATGTGTTTTTAAAAAATAAAAAAAAATTAAAATCGTACACATTCTAGAGGAATCCACCCACGCCCGCCTAATCGGCTAACCCACCGGCGACCTTCGTGTTGGTCACCTCCTCCACTAGCATCATTCGACCATGATGGGATGAAACACCTACTACTGTCTCTCTCACCATGTAATCCCATATGTGCACTGACACCCTCAAACCACTACTATCATTGAGACACCACACCATGATACCCTCGGTTGGTGTGCATCCGCCCATTCAGGTAGATGCTTTGCCGCACATGACCTCAAGCAATTAAACTAGCCCAGAATAATATAGGAAAGATTTTTCCTGACTTAGAACACCCAAGGTATGGTCTACCTGATCCAGAATACTCCAGGATGGGTTCTTCTAGATCCTTATGGCCCAATCCGGGCTATACGGGGTATGGTATTAAAATTATATATATATATATATATATTAAAAATCAAGTTATATGTTTTGAAATAAAATTTAAAGACTAATTTACAATTTTTAGAATTAGAAATTGTAATTGGGAACTGAGATAATTTTACTTGAATTAATTTTTTTTAAAATTATTTTAATTTGAATAATTCCTTTGACATAAATTTATTACAAAATTAATTTCACATTTAATTGTGTGTCGACTGATCTCAAGTAAAGATCGGCTAATGTATGTATGACTTTTGGTTATTTAATTATTATTTACATACTATGTTTATAATTAATTAATTATTTATAAGGTATGAGTAACATCAGTGTTCATTATTATTTATATAAGGGATTTCATGCCCAGATAAATTTTTTTATTTGTATTCATAATTATGAAGATCCTCTCGCCTGCCTACAAGTATTATTGTATTATGATAAAGACAAACAAGGAAGTTGTAAGACATGGACCATGCTGAAATGAGACACTATTTTAGATGATATGCTGTTACATTGGACCGGGGTGTGAGGTGCAATACGAGTAAAGACCCAGCTCGAGTATTATACCCCTTAAGTCATAGTTGATCCATTGAGTATAAATGGATCAACCAATATTAAATATTCAAGATCAGTCATGTAGTTTGTTTAATTTATGAATTATTTATTAGTTTTTGGTAAATTTGTATGCTAGAGTGATCACATAAAATAATAAACTAAAATTCATATATTAAATCAATCTAAGATGATATTAATGTTTTTCTATTTATTTCATGATCAGTTGTGAGTTTGATCACATCAAGCATGAAAATCGGATAGAAAATGATTTCATTATTCAATAAACAGTAAAAACCCTCAAAGAAATATTAAGTAAAAAATACATTTCTTAAATAAATTTGAACAAAACTAGGTATATGGGGTGCTCATCATCCCCAGTTAATGGTTCCTCCTACTATTGGGGAGTTCTTATAAGAGAGATGGGTGGACTTAACTAAATATGATAGTAAATAAGTATCCATAGCTATATTTTTTTATCTTTAGAGAAAAAGTGATGATTAAATAATTTTTATGATTTTAGAAGCTAAGACTTCACTCAACACATCAAATAACCATAGTTTAATGTCGTTTTCCAGTCTAGTTCCAAAATTATAACACTCTATGTAGTGGCGTATCCATAGATTCTAAACAAAGAGGAGAGGTTTTAAGTATCATTTCCACTAAAATAATCAAGAGAAAGAGTATTACGAGTCTAGTAGGGAGGGATGGTAGAGTTTAATAAAATATGTTGAGACATTTAATTATTTAATTAATCAGTAATGTCTAATTAATAATCAAGATAAAAGTACTAATATGATAGTTTTTTATTTTTTTATAAAATGGAATGTAATACCATAGATGCACTATGATTAATATTAAACAAATAAAATGTAAAAATTGGAATTAATTTCTAGGAGTAGTACATGTTATCACACAAAGTACAACAATATCATAAATTCAAGGTGATGGTGTCCCCAATACCTGTTAATCCTCCTCGGGAAGAGAGTGTAAGAAAAATGCTTATAGGAGTCTCATGTATATTTAATTTGATGTTTAATTCATAATTTTATCATCAACATCAAATTTTATTTGTTGATACAACATTAGGATAAATATTATTTAACATGTTGTCTCATCTTTGAGAAGCTTCCAAGTAGAAATAGAATCCAAATATGAATAAGATGATGGTTTACACTAGATATGTGTAAATATGAAAGATGGATCACGATGTTTCAATAAATCTCATTTTCATATTTGTATCTCCAATTTATTCCATATTCATTTAATATTAAGAAAATAATAAATGATGAAAAAAACTTCATTACCTTTTGGATAAGGTTTTCTAAGAATATAAGAATGTAAAGAAGGATTAATATTTAGTTATTATAGTGAATAAGTTGAAAGATAAGGTGAAAAGTTCAATGGAAAGTGTGACGCTAAAGGAAACTTCACAATGTCCTTTAATGAAAAGAGGTTTATATTCATACCTGAAGTTATTTTCTTTATATGCCATGAGATAAGTCTATGGAATATAAATTCAATGAACTAAATTGAAAAATAAAGTAATCTCTTCTTCTTCACATATATTCATCAATTATGAGTATTGTTTCTATCATGCTTCTTAGGTATTAAATACAATATGACTATCACATATGTATATTGAAATATAGTAACCAATTAATAAAAGAAACATTTCAAGAGTATGGTTTTTTTCCAAGAAACTAAGAAAGGGTGATTCTTAAGTTATAAGTGAGAATCACATAACTTATAATTTTTAAGTAAAAGGTTTTAGTTGAAGTTTTTTTAAGTATCACCAAAAAGTTTATCACTTGTGATGGACACAAGGATACATCATTCCATTTTAGAATGAATGTTGTTTTTTGTGTTTAATACTCAAAAAATAGATCAATAATTCTTGAATCATAGGAAGGACTTAATTAATATAAATGTAAGGCTCATCTATTCCTAATTGTGGTAAGATAATTCTTTTTCAAGAAAAAAATAAAAGTGAACGTCAAGGATATACCTAGTATGGTATTTAGACTCTATGGAGATATATAAATTAGGTATTATCTTCGTATATACTTATTTATTTTGGAAAAATAAACCTTTAGAAATAAAGGTTAGCCACAAATATTTTAGAATTGTTTCAGCTAAAGGGTGTGAACCATTCTAAGGTTAAGCTAGTGGTGAATATACTTCATAATATTACTTTAAGTTTTGTTTGAGGAATGTGAAACTGAAGAATGAAATATTCATGGTCATAAGATATGAGTTGATTCGAGCCTATGTGCCTAAGAATATCTTGAATAAGCATTAATCGATCATTATAAGGTAGCATGGAGTAATTCCTAAATGCACATTTCCATATACACATCAAAGTTATGATGTTGGAAATGAGGATTTATGATGAGTCTTGCATGTAAACATTGATCATTGAATTTTATAGTGGTTTAATTACTTGTAACAACCTAAGATTTTGTGAAATATATATTTTTGAATTAAATTATCTTATTGATATTTTTCATTTCCCATGACACCAGAAATAGTTATATATATATATATATTAAAACACTAAGTCAAACATTCCTTTCACAAGACACCAAATTGGGATGCACTACACATAAAAATGAATTTAAATGTGTTAAACAACACCAAATCAACATACAATACACAAAACATCAACTCTATGTATATTACACACAACCATGGCTTGGATTATATTACACACAACATTGACTTAGCGTACATTACATGCAACACTAATGTTTCTAAGAAACATCATTTTACTGTTATAATTATTTAAATGAGATAATTATAACATATCCATTAAACTTAGTAATATAAATAGTAATAAATAATTTTAAAATATTATTTATAATGGTTTTATAGAAATAAAACATATTTAAAATGAAAGATAATTTTTTTGGTAAAGTCCTTATATGTTTAAAAATATTATGAACTACATTTCATGTACTTCTATGAAAAGAATAAAATTAATTTTAGACAAATTTATAAATTTAATTTGATAAAATAAACTTAATTTTTGAATTTCTGATGGAAAAATTATCATAGGGTAAATTTTTGAGATTTTTCTGAGAAACGTCATTTTTTGACGAATAGTAAAAAATACCGCTTCAAGGTTAAAAAACACCTTTTCGTTTAAATAATTATAATGTTAAATTATATTTTAAATTTTTTAAGGTCCCATTATATCAATTATACATCTATTAATACAATGTAGTTCATTATAATTAATTTCACATTGAAATTGAATATAAAATCTTAATAAACTTTTGAACTTCTTTCTACTTTAAAGTCCTATAATTTCGTCCTGTCTGCGGGATTAACATTGATCTTAATTTTTCCAATTATATGAATTTAATTTTTAAAAACTGAAATAAATTTTTTTAATTAGTATAATGTCTATAGTCTAATTATATCAACTTAATTTTTGACCAAAAATATCAGTAAAAGTGATTAAAATTAATCACAACGATTAAGGTCAAATTAAGCTTAATTTGGGACTGAACCTTAATATTAGGGGAAAATGACCTAAAAACTTGTCCAAAATCTATTTTATGAAAATATTTCATCCATTAACCTTCCATTATTTATTTAGTTTAGTTTGTTAAGACTTTTTTTAGGTAAGAACATTTGTACACCTAACTTGTTTTCACAAATTCCAAGCGAGTCATTTTTCTTCCTTATAAAAGGACACCACCTCTCCCACATCCTCAAAACTCTCAAACCTATTAGGTTCGGAAAATATATAATAAATAAAATTTCCAAAATCCATAAATTTTTACTAGAGGACTTCCCTTGTGCATAATTAAATCGAAGGAGTCCTTTTGGTACAAACCAAAAAGAGTTACCCGATTAAGAGGTAATGTCTTCTCTCAAGTCCTTTATTTTATTTTACTTCTCCACCAAATAAAACTCTCTTTATTATATGATTTTATGATAAAAATATTATCCTTAATATACTAGTATGTTTTTATATAAATGGTTCTACCTAAAATTACACACACCTCCATGTAATGGGTAATGAACATACTGTTTCTGTGTACGGCGAACTACTACCTTTCGAAACGATGATTGTTAATTTTTAAATTAACACCTATCATGGTGGAAATTATGATGGAAAATATATTTATATATGATATATTTTATATTTATAATTCCTTTATGCTTCTGTAATTTTTATTTAGAACATACCTTTATGCTTTTTATCTTATGTAAATATGATAATTTCATTTGAGGAAGTGTGGACTACAGCCCCCTCAAAACATTATGATTAATTCCTACACTACTTGGATTTAATTAAGGATTATTTTAGTAAATTTATATGATATATATTATATCATAAATCTACTGTAATAATGATATATATATACATATATTTCTTTTACTTTTTTTCTTTCAACACGACAATTAAATAGGAATAGTGTTCATGCGTACGCATGACTTACCATCTCTATGAACGGTGTATTCTATTTCATATTTATATATTATATAGATTATTATAATACACATATAATATATATAAATTATATTTATATCATGTATTAAATTCTGGAAATCATGGTATAAGTATAAGGACCAAATATATAACAAATTAAGACACGTGAAGAATAAAGTGAATATTTCCCAAAGTGAAACCTTAACATAGGATGGTTAACAAGTAGTTAATATATGGTCACAATAAAAACATATATTTTATTATATATAATAATATTTTTTTTAAAAATATTTATAATAAATTTATATTTATTAAACAGGTGGTTTGAATGAGTATGATGAGAGTCAAGGCACATGACAAGAGGATTTCATCTCACTTTTTTATTTCTGTGAGATAGATGATATGTTCACCACTCTTTACTTTTGTGTGATGTATGTTCAAAACATGATTATATTTTATGTATCTTATAACTAAATTTATTGGTATTCACATATCCATTTTATGATCTTTCTTTCATGAGGTTTAGGTTTCAAAAGTTACCAAATCAGTAAAATATTTTTGTCTCAATTTTCTTTCTTTGAGACTCAAGTTTTGTTATACACCTAAATTATATTTCGAGGTGTATATAATTATATTTTTAATTTTATATAATAAAATTAATTCTTTTAATTATATTTTAGGCATCCTTAATTTTCTTACATGGAGATTATGATCCCAAGTTTCCAAGTTATAGGAGTTTATTGATACAATCTCATCACTTTTCGAGATTGTTTATGTTTATGCTTACTTTGATGAAATATTATGATATATTTCTCAAGAGAATTCATGAAATTTATTATCCTATGTTTATTCATGAAATATTCATGTATTGGTACCATTTTATACTATTTGGTATATAATATAGTTAAAAAAGTATTTTTAAGAAAGACCAACTTAACTCTCTCTTCAGCCAGAAATCAATGTTTTCTAAAATGGGTTCCAAGAATATTATACTATTATCCTAAAATATTTAAAATAAATTTTTATCATTTATTTTTTTTATAAATGTTTTCAAAGGAATATTCTTGTTTCTTTCTAAATAAGTATTTTTTAACATTTTTATCATGCAAAAGGAATGTTCTTTTTACCTCATATGACATGTACAGATTTACCCACCGTCAATTATTTGAAGATTTATTTTCATATTTAAAATTTTAATATTTAATAAAATGTTTTAAAAATATATTTTCAAGGAAGCGGTTTTCAAAAGGTTTTAAATATTTTTTTATAATTATTTAATGAAAATTATTTTCAAAAGGTTTTATGTTTTAAAGATCCTTTTTTGAAGAAGAAAGAATGTTTACCTCAATTTTTTTTCAAAATATCCTTCCAAGTTATTTTACATCTATGATAACATCAATTTATGTTACTTATTCCCTTATAGGAAATTATCTAAAGGTTCTATTCATATTTTTTCTATGAATGGGTTATTCTTAATTTCATGGTCTTTATGAAATTTGTTTCTCTTTCACATGCTATATGTTTTTGAAATCTGTTTCTCTTTCACGGGTTATGATTTCATGAAGTGATTATTAAAACCTATATATTTTCATAGGTTATAATTTTATGAAATTTTACTGATACCAATTTAATTTCATGGGTTATGATTTGATGTTTATAACACCTATATCTTTTTATGGGTTATTTTATGATGAAATTTTCATTATCTTATGGAACATGTATGAATAATTTTATTATTGTATGGGTGGGACCTATATCTCCCTACAATGAATTGGGAAATGATAAGTTGTATATGATTCTGAGGGGTACACTGGTTGTAGCCCAAGCCCTAAAAAAAGAAGGTACATGGGTTGTAGCCCATGCCTAAAAGAAAGAGGGTACACAAGTTATTGACCAAGCCCAAAAACAAGAAGGTACATGGGTTATATCCCAATCCTAAAAGAAAGAGGGTACATGGGTTATAGTCCAAGCCTGAAAATAAGAAGGTACATGGGTTCTATCCCAAGACTAAAAGAAATAGGGTACACCGGTTGTAGCCCAAGCCCAAAAAAAGATGGTATATGGGCTATATCTCAAGACTAAAAGTGTCACAACCCGTCCTCGGGGCCCGTGCCGTGACTACCCCAAGCCCTCCTTCCATAGGCCAGGGGCTGGAAACTAGCACCAAAGGCATAAATCTTTAAGCTGGGAAGGCATTGCCTTTATGAATTAAACAAACACAAAAGAGTACGCAACAAGAAGTAAACACTAAGTAAAACTGAATACAAAAGAGTGTGTTGGAAAGTAAATGGGCCAGTATACAAACCCAACTGAACAACAAGTACAAGTAAAGGGACAGACAGCTGAAAGTAAAGAGCAGCTCCTGGATTGTCCTCTGGGGATTCCTACATGAAGGGTAGGTATAGATGGCCACCTCGGCACCCACGTCCATCAGTCTCCACCGTGTGCCGACTCGTTGCAAGGTCCACCTCCAGGTACCATTCAGTCATGGTGCTCTCGGCCTCCATCAGCGTTGTTCGTTGTTTTCATCCAACACAATGAGGTGCTGGCATAGCCCGTGCAGGGGTGAGTATAACGATACTCAGTAGGGACCCTGAGACCCATGAGGTCTCACAATATCCACTAAGGATAAGCAAAAGAGGAAAGATACAACCACAAAGTATCAACCAACCCTACTTAGGTATATTCCCATACATATACCTAAGTTACCAAACTCAGTCTGGCTCCAAATAACGAGCCCAAGCACAAACCAATTCCACAAAGGAATTAAAGTCAAACACCATGATGATAATGGTTGAAAGACATGTATCAGCTCACACAGGTATTCCATAATTGTAGAGAGATATATATGATCATATGTAGCCACTGGATCATCTAAGCTGTTGGACCCACACAGGATATAGTCCAGATAAGCTGTTGGACCCACACAGGATACATGCCAGCTATCTCGTCTAAGCTG
Organism: Viscum album; assembly: GCA_963277665.1. Lineage (NCBI taxonomy): Eukaryota > Viridiplantae > Streptophyta > Magnoliopsida > Santalales > Viscaceae > Viscum > Viscum album. Next base: position 1,812,553,654 of record OY728142.1, on the reverse strand, counting down.
TCGAACCCACAAAGGATACATGACATCTATTCTAGAGTAATAGAGATGATCAGATGTTTCCACTGATTCATCTAAGCTGTTGGACCCACATATGATACAAGACCAGCTACTCTGTCAGAACTGTCGAACCCACACTGGATTCTGGTACATTTGTCGTCATCGTCAAACCCATGGAGGATTCCAGTACAGTAGTCGTCACTATGGAACCCACACAAGATTCCAGTACAGAAGTTGACACAGTCGCAGCTAGCTCTAGGTTTACTGCACACAGCACGCTCGATTTCGGGAGGGTTTGATCCTCAAACAAAGGGGTCGATACATAAACTATCATGCAGTCATGATGTATCCTGAATTTCCGTCTTGTCCAAAGAAACCCAATGCGATAGACGACGCGTCAATCGGACGCCCGGTCTGAGAGTTACTGGCTTTTCTGTTCCAGGGACCCGGTTGGATTTACGCTCGATCCAAAACCGTCCATTTTCCAAATTCATCCAAAACTCACTTAGCGTATCGCAAAAGGACTGCCTCATTGCGAGGATCCCAGTGCCGCAGACGGTGCGTCGTTTGGATGCACAGTCTTAAATATATTCGCATTTAAGCAAAGTTGGGCCCGGCCCGTCAAGCCCAGTGGGCTGGCGGGTCAGCCCAACCCGGTTTTGTGGGTCCGACCTGGCTGGGGGGTCGGCCCGGCCTGATGGGGCGTGGCCCACCCACGGATCCGGCCTGGATAGCAGGCCGGTTCGGTTCGCCCGGCGGCGCCGAGCGGCGCCGCCCCTCCTCTGCCCTGCTGGTTTTGTTCGGCGCGAGCGACCGGAATAGCAGACCGCTGTCTCTCCCACACGGTGTCAAGCAACGCCGTGGTTCCCTTAAGTCCAGCCGGCAGGCGGCCATCTGGTTCGCCTGCCGAGCGGCCCGTGGAAGCGGGCTGCCGTTCCTCCGCAGCGCGGCGCCAAGAGGCGCCGCAGTCTTCTGCTTGGACGACCGTAGCTGGCCGGTTCGTCCAGTAAGTGGTCCGTGCTTTTCGGGCCGCAGTCTCCCCTCTGCATGGCACCTGATGCCGCGGTCCTCTAGCTGGCCGGCCTGTCGGCCGACCGATTCTTCAGCCCAAGCGGCCCGTGGTTGCGGGCCACAGTTTTCCTCCAAGCGGCCGGCGTGCGGCCACCGTTACCGATGCCGCCTCCGGTCGTCACTGCCCCTTCCATCCCGTGGCCTCCTTCCTCCGGTGTGGTGTGACGGCACCGCGGCCTCTCAGCTCCGCCTCCATCATCAAACAACATAAACCAACGGAGGGACGTCGGGCCATGTTTTTTTGGCCCACACCCTCCGCGTTATATGATAACAAAAGGCCATCGCCGCAGGAAGTAAAAATTGAAGAATTGAGGATGTAAATTTTATTCATTTAAAAATAAATGAATTTACCTACCTCGAATCTTGTTGTTGAACATCGACGAGCCACGGAAGATGAGCGTCACGGAAGTCGGGCATTGTGGAAGACGACGTCACGTAAGACGGATGTCGTTCCGTCAACGTTGGAGGAAAATTCATTAGTCATTGGTGATGTTCCTTACGGGTGGCTTCTACTCCTTTAACGCAGAAGGAGGTCGAGGAAAGGAATAAAACACATCATCGTTATTCGGTGGAAACGACATTCTTTGTCGAGAGGACATCGTTCTTCGTTGGAGATGGCGATATCCTCCAAATTCTCTCAAGTTCCACCCAAAGTGAGATTATTCCAACCCAAGTAAAATAATGCCATATCTTCTTTTAATGTTGGAGAAGTAAATTCAAATGAATTCAAAAAGATTAATTAAGTTTGGCATTTAATTAATCTTAGGTGTTGACATTTAATTAATCTTAGGTGTTGACATTAAATGTGAGAAGGTGGAGGGTTTAAAATTTAAAAGAAGGTAGGTGGATTCATTTAATTCAAAGGGGAGTTAAAAGGAGTTGAGGGGAGGTGAAAAGTTTGATTTCTTGTGGGCCCCACCACACATTATCCTCTAATGAGAGATTATGTGGGGGTGGGCCCCACCACCAACCTCTCTTTGGAGATAAAAAACCACCAACTAAATAAAAATGTGTTACTACACATTTTTATTTAATTTTTAACTTTTAAGTTGAAACCCTAAAATATAACTTCCATCTCGACCAAACACAACTGCAGTAGAGGTATCCTTAAGCGAATACCGGTGCTATGAGTTCATCGGTGTCCTCAGTTTTCAATTCCGACCACCAGTTCAAAAGATAGGAAAACCCGAACATAAGTTTACTGAACGTACCCGAAAAAAACTTCAGAAATTGATTCCGGGCACACCGGGCCTCCGAATCAGGTACCATCAGAAACTGCGGACTTGTAAAATTCTAAAAAAATTAAGAAAAAAATTTCCTTGAAATTTTTGGGTCTTTACATAACCCCCACCTCAGGGATTTACGTCTCCGTAAATCTAAAACACACACTAGGGAAACAAATGAGGGTATTGAGCATGCATCTGAGCCACCCGCTCCCATGTGCTCTCCTGGAGGTTCCCGTGATGACAGAAAACGCACACAAGAGAAATGAACCATCCACACAGGACCTGCTCTTATTGATCCTCGATCTCCACTAGGACCTCTGTGAATGTCTCCCCGTTGTCGATGTCCATCTCCCCATGGTCGATGATGTGGGACGGGTCGTGCACGTATCTCCTCAACTGAGATACGTGGAAGACGTCGTGCACCCGGTGCAACTGAGGTGGAAGAGCCAGGCGGTAAGCCATCTTTCCTACTCTATTGAGGACCTAGAATGACCCGATAAAACGAGGAGATAACTTGCCGCCTCGGCCAAATCTCCATAGACCTCGTCGAGGTGAGACCTGTAGGAAGACGTGGTCGCTATCCTTGAACTCCAGTGGTCTCCGTCTCCTATCATCATAAGACTTGTATTTGCTATGTGCAGTATTCATCTGCTCCTGGATGATCTGCACCTTCTCCATCGTAGCCTACACCATCTCTGGTCCTATAGGTGCTGACTCCCCTGGGTCAGTCCAGCACAGAGGCGATCTACAATGTCGGTCGTACAGTTCCTCGTAAGGGGCCATCCCAATGGTGGAGTGGTAACTGTTGTTGTACTCAAACTCCACCAAGGGTAAGTGATTCTCCCATCTGCGACTAAAGTCGAGGACACATGCACGGAGCATATCCTCGAGAGTCTGAATGGTCCTCTCATTCTGGCCATCTATATGAAGATGGAAGGTGTTGCTCAAGAAAATCTGTATCCCAAAAGCCTCCTGTAACCCCTTCCATAACTGGGAAGTGAAACGAGTATCTCGATCAGAGATGATAGTTGATGGCCCACAATGAAGCCGTACGATCTCCTGAATGTAGAGGCATCCCGAGCTCTCTACTGAGCCCTGCTCTCTGATCGGTATGAAGTGGGCTGAATTGGTGAGTCGGTCGATAATCACCCAGATAGAGTCGTTTCCTCTAGATGTACATGGAAGCCCCATCACGAAATCCATGGATATCCTATCCCACTTCCACTCTGGGACCTATAAGGGTTGTACCAAGCCTGCTGATACTTGGTGCTCCGCCTTCACCTGCTAACAAGTGAGGCACCATGAAACAAACTCTGCTACCGCCTTCTTTATACCCGACCACCAGTGCTGTCGTCTGAGGTCCTGATACATCTTCTCCACTCCTGGATGTACCGCTAGAGGGGAAGTGTGAAACTCCCTCAACACCTCCTCCTCTAGTGCAACTGGTACCATGGTACGTTCCCTGAAGAGGATAACGTGCTCCCCAACTTTAGAAAACCCATAAGGTACCTACCATAAGGATATCTGAGCACGTCGTGTATCACAGTCAATGTCCCCATGCTGTGCCTCCCTGACTCACTGAAGAAGTGGAGGAGTGACTGTGAGAGACTATAGGAAGGATACTCCATCTCAATCCATAAAGGATATCTGCAATGCGGTCAACTACTCTGTCACCTCTCCTATAAGCTGAATGCCCGATCTCCTACTGAGAGCATCAACCACAACGTTCCCCTTCCCAGGAGTATAGACTATCTCGAAGTCATAGTCCTGGAGGAACTCGAGCCATCGCCGCTGTCTCAGGTGCAAGTCCTTCTATGAGAAGATGTACCTGAGACTCTGGTGGTTAGAGCAGACTGTAAAATGCTCACCCATAAGATAGTTCCACCACATCTTCAAGGCAAAGACCAATGTTGTTAACTCCAGGTCATGGGTAGCGTAGTTCTACTCGTGCTGTCTCAACTACCGTGAACCATATGTGATCACTTCTCACTCCTGCATCAGGACACACCTGAGTCCGGTCCCTAATGCGTCACAGTAAACTATGTACCCTACACCCTCCTCTGATATCCTCAAGATGGGTGCACTGGTCAACCTCTTCCTCAGCTCCTGAAAGCTCTAATGGAATCTATCTGACCACACGAAGGGTTGCCCCTTCTTCGTCAATGCTGAAATCAGTGCTGCAACTCTGGAGAAGTCTGGCACAAATCTCCGATAGTATCCATCCAGTCCTAGGAAACTCCGCACCTCCATTACACTCCTGTGTGGCTCCCAAGCAAGCACTGCCTCAATCTTCACTGGATCCACTGCAACTCTAGCCTCCGAGATGATGTTTCCCAAGAAGTGAACCTCTCAAATCCATAACTAGAACTATGAGAGTTTACCATAAATCTACTGCTCTCGGAGTGTATCCAATACCACCCGCAAATGGAAGGTGTGCTTCTCCTTAGTAGTCGAGTAAATCAGTATGTCGTCGATGAAGACTATAACAAATAGATCGAGGTAAGGCTGGAAGATCCTGTTCATGAGACTCATGAACACTACTGGAGAGTTGTTTACGCTGAAGGGCATAACCAAGAACTCGTAATGGCCATATCAACCCCTGAATTCCGTCTTATGCACATCCTCGTCTCGAACTCTAACCTGGTGATAGCCTGACCTGAGGTCTATCTTCAAGAACCATCGTGCTTCCTTGAGCTGATCAAAGAGGTCATCAATCCTCAGGAGTGGGTACTTGTTTTTCACGGTTACCTAATTTAGGCGATGATAGTCGACACACAGTCGCAAGCTCCCATCCACATTCTTGGAGAACAAAATCAGTGATGCCCAAGGTGAAACATTGGGTTGGATAAATCCCTTCCCTTGGAAGTCCTCCAGATTTACCCACAACTCACGAAGCTCAGAGAGAGCCATCTAATATTATGGAGTAGATATCAGTGCTATCCTGAGGTACAAGTCAATGTAGAAGTCTACCTCTCTTCGAGGAGGTAGTCCTGGAACATCGTCAAGAAAAACATCCGCGTACTGATCCACCACAACAGGAAAACTCAGACTCCACACATCAACTACTCCGAGGATGAGACTAGCCAACTGATGTGTGATCGGATGCCCCCTCCTCTGCATAAGTCCATCCTGTGCTGCAAAGGGTCCCTTCTCACCGGTGAAGGTGAACCTGGTCCCATCCGTGCGGATACACCGCACTTTGTGCCTAATACAGTCAATATGAGAATGAACTGTGGATAACCAGTCCATTCCCAAGATAGCGTCGTAAGGCCTCGACACCACTACAAGAAGATCCTAGTCGAAGCTCTCACCTCCTAGAGTAAGCTCACACTGCCGGCACCGGTGCGTAATCATCGAGTCTACTCCCGTAAGAGTCTCTAGCCATAAGTATTGATCCAACGGCTCCTTCAGAATCTCAGAGCTCCGAAAGTAGGCAGCAAGAATAAAAGAATAACTCGCACCTGTGTCTATAAGTATTGCAGAAAGGGTGGAGTAGACATAGATAGTACCTAGAATCATCTTAGATGCGCCGTGGTCATAGGCCTTGACTGCCTGGAGCTGATCCCGCCTCTGTCCGCCAGCTCCCTATGGTCGGGGTGGACCTGATAGTGGTGGTGGTGGTAGAGCCTCGAAATGTCATCCACCACCCTCTTCTTGGCCAGCTCCTCTGCCATGTCTGCCTTCTCCTGACGGACCACCATGGTCAAACCTCTGACTCTGCCTGGGAGGTCCCTCTACTATCTTCTGCTCATCTGCATGGCGGGTCAGGTAGTCACGAGCCATGTGGCCCTACCCACAGCATGCATACCACTGCCTACTCCTCGTATAGCCGACGTTGTCTCATGTGCCCTGCACAACCGAACCTGTATCCTGTGGTTTCCCACCTGATGCCCTGGTCCTCTTGGACCTCTGCGTCATCTGTCTACTGTCAGCTGCAGAAGACTCCGCTACGTGTTGCCCTGTGGTGGGTCTCGCCGCTGGTGACTGTTCAGCGAGAAAACTCTCCACTATAAGGGCGCGCTCCAACACCCCCACCTGCATCGGGATGCTGAGAGGAATCGTTGAAGCCCTAATCTTATTCCTGAGTCCATGCTCGAAGGTTCGGGCCATGAAGAACGGGTTCTGCACCATATCCGTGGAGTAGCGTGAGAGGTTGGTGAAACTTGCTGAGTACTGAGCTACTATCATGCTGCCCTACTGCAGATGTATTAACTCCTGAATCCGAACCACACAAAGGGTGGATGGAAAAAACTCCACCTAGAATAGGCTCTCGAAGTCTGCCCAGAGTAGTGATGCCTCGTCATGCACCTGGAGCATCAGGATCCACAATCTACCTGGTGCTTCATGCAGGAGACTTGTGGAAAGGATCACCATAAGGTCGGATTGTGTCCCTACCAATCTGAAAACTCTCACGACAGCCTCCAACCAAGCCCCAGCTGCCAGTGGGTCCGTCTCTCCTTGGAACCTGGGCGACCTCTATCGCTGGAACTCGTGCAACGCACTCAGGCGGCGTGCACTCTCTACTGCTAGGACTGGTGGTATTGGTGGCCCAGTAGGTTTTGGTACCACTGGTGCCACCGCTGTAATGGGGACCTGCACCGAGGCCTCGTCGCTCGGTGGGCTACCATCTTGTACTTAACTCAGAAAATTAGTTGGCTGCCTTCGTGGGGTCATCCTAAAAAGAAACAGGTGCACCACGGTCAAAACAGTATACCTGCTGAGCTGACGCAAAGTAATCACAAAGAAAACTTTTTCAAAGGAAACACACACACAATTAGTGTTTTCGTGTACTGAGTCAGAGATTAGAAGTCAGAGTCCTAGTGTATGGATACGTCAGCCGCCTCACCAACACCGGTTTCCCTAAACTGATAACCACACCCAAAAAACTTAACACTATTGCTGTTAAAAGAAACAGAGTTCAATTCTTGCGGTAGAACCAACTCCTCTGATACTAATTTGTCACGACCCGTCCTCGGGGCCCATGTCGTGACTACCCCAATCCCGCCTTCCATAGGCCAGGGGCTATCGACTAGCACCAAAGGCGTAAATCCCTAAGCTATGAAGGCATTGCCTTTATGAAGTAAACAAACACAACAGAGTATGCAACAGGAAGTAAACACTAAGTAAAAATGAATACAAAAGAGTGTGTTGGAAAGTAAATGGGCTAGTATACAAACCCAACTGAACAAAAAGTACAAGTAAAGGGACAAACGGATGAAAGTAAAGAGCATCTCCTGGATAGTCCTATGGGGATTCCTACCTGAAGGGTAGGTACATATGGAAACCTCAACACCCATGTATGTCAGTCTCTACCCTGTGCCGACTCATTGCAAGGTCCACCTCCAGGTACCGTTAAGTCGTGGCACTCTCTGCCTCCATCAGCCCTGTCTGTCATCTGCATCCAACACAACGAGGTGCGGGCATAACCCGTTCATGGGTGAGTATAATGATACTCAGTAGGGACCCTGAGACCCATGAGGTATCACAATATCCACTAAGGATAAGCAAAAGAGGAAAGATACAACCACAAAGTATCAACCAACCCTACTTAGGTATATGCCCATACATATACCTAAGTTACCAAACTCAGTTTGGATCCAACTCACAAGCCCAAGCACAAACCAATTCCAAAAAGGAAGTAAAGTCAAACACCATGATGATAATGGTTGAACGACATGTATCATCTCACACAGGTATGCCACAATTGTAGAGAGATATAGATGACTAGATGTATCCACTGGATCATCTAAGATATTGGACCCACACAGGATACAGTCTAGCTAAGCTGTTGGACCCACATAGGATACATGCCAGCTATCTCGTCTAAGCTGTTGGACCCACACAGGATACAAGCCAGCTATTCTAGAGTAAGAGAGACGATCAGATGTAGCCACTAATTTATCTAAGATGTCGGACCCACACAGGATATAGGACCAGCTACTCTGTCAGAACTGTCAAACCCACACAGGATTCTGGTACAGTTGTCTTCATCATCAAACCCACGGAGGATTCTAGTACGGTAGTCGTCGCTGTCGAACCCACACAGTATTCCGGTATAGAAGTCGACGCAGTCACAGCCAGCTCTAGGGTTCCCGCACACAGTACGCTCGATTCCGGGGGGGGGGGGGGGGGTCCGCTCCTCGAGCAAAGCGGTCGATACATAAAATATCATGAAGTCTTGAGTTGATGTATCCTAATGTTCCTTCTCGTCAAAAGAAACCCAACGCGACAGATGACACATCAATCGGACGCCCGATCTGAGAGTTATTGGCTTTTCCGTTCTAGGGGCCCAGTTGGATTTATACTCAATCCAAACTCGGACATTTTCCAAAGTCATCCAAAACTCACTTAGAGTATCTCAAAAGGACCACCTCATCGTGAGGATCCTAGTGCCGCAGACGGTGCGTCGTTCGAAAGCATGTTCTTAAAGATATTCACATGTAAGCGAAGTCGGACCTAGCCCGTCAAGCCCAGTGGGATGGCGGGTCGGCCCGACCGGGTTTGGCGGGTCCAACCCGGCTAGGTGGTCTGATGGGGTGCGGCCCACCCGCGGACCCGGCTCGGATAGCGGGATAGTTCTGTTTGCCCGGCGGCACCGAGCGGCTCCGACCCTCCTCTGCCCGGCCGGCTTCAACCGGCCGGTTTTGTCTGGCATGAGCGGCCCGCACAGCGGGCCACTATCTCTCCCATGGGGTGCCAAGTAGTGCACTGGTTCCCTTTAGCCTGGCCGGAAGGCGGCTGGCCGGTTCGCCCGTCGAGCGTCCCACAGAAGCTGGCCGCAGTTCCTCCGCAGTGCGGTGCCAAGAGGCGCCGCAGTCTTCTGCCCGGTCGGTCGTAGACGGCCGGTTCGTCCAGCAAGATGCCCGCATTTTGCGGGCCACAGTCTCCCCTGTGCGTGACACCCGGTACCATGGTCCTCCAACAGGCCAGCCGGTCGGCCGACCGGTTCTTCAGCCTAAGCGGCCCGCGGTTGCAGGCCACAGTTTTCCTCCAAGCGGCCGGTGCACGACCGCCATTGTCGCCGCCACCTTCGGTCGTCACCACCCCTTCCATCCCATGGCCTCCTTTCTCTGATGTAGTGTGATGGAACCACTCCCTCTCGGCTCCGCCTCCATCATCAAACAACATAAACCAACGGGGGGACGTCGGGCCGTGTTTGTTCCGCCCGCACCCTCCGCATTATATGATAACAAAAGGCCATCGCCGCCTAAAGTAAACATCGAAGAATCGAGGATGTAAATTTTATTCATTTAAAAATAAATGAATTTCCCTACCTCAAAAATTGTCATTGAATGTCGATGAGCCACGAAAGACGAGCGTCACAGAAGTCAGGCATCGCAGAAGACAACGTCACGTAAGACGAATGTCGTTCTGTCAACGTCAGAGGAAAAAGTCGTTATTCATTGGAGATGTTCCTTGCGGGCGGTGTCTACTCATTTAACATGGAAGGAGGTTGAGGAAAGGAAGAAAACACATCATCGTTCTTCGGTGGAAATGGAATTCTTCGTCGATAGGACGTCGTTCTTCATTGGAGATGGTGATATCCTCCAAATTCTCTCAAGTTCCACCCAAAGCGAGATTATGCCAACCCAAGTAAAAGAATGCCATCTCTTCTTTTAATGTTGGAAAAGTAAATTCAAATGAATTCAAAAATATTAATTAAGTGTGGAATTTAATTAATCTTAGGTGTCGACATTTAATTAATACTAGCTGTTGACATTAAGTATGAGAAGGTGGAGGGTTTAAAATTTAAAAGAAGGGAGGTGGATTCATTTAATTCAAAGGGGAGTTAAAGGGAGTTGAGGGGAGGTGAAAAGTTTGAGTTCGTGTGGGACCCAACACACATTATCGTCTCATGAGAGGTTATGTGGGGGTGGGCCGCACCACCAACATCCATTTGGATATGAAAACCATCAACTAAATAAAAATGTGTTACTACACATTTTTATTTACTTTCTAACTTTTAAGTAAAAACCTCAAAATATAACTTCAATGTTGACCAAACGCAACTGCGGTAGAGGTCTCCTTAAGCGAATACTAGTGCTGCGAGTTCATCAGTGTCCTCAGTTTTCAATTTCGAGCACCAGTTCAAAAGATAGAAAAACCCGCACGTACGTTTTCTGAACGTACCCGAACAAAACTTCAGAAATTGATTCCAGGGACACTGAGTCTCGGAATCAGGCGTCGTCAGAAACTGTGGACTCGTAAAATTCCAAAGAAATTAAGAAAATATTTTCCTTGAAATTTCCTGGTCTTTACAAAATTTAAGAGGGTACATGGGTTGCTAGACCAAGCCCACAGAAGGTCCACGGGTCATAGCCCAAGATTAACATATTATAAAGGTCTTGGTAATAGGTATCCTTGACATAATATTTTCTATTCTTATGTCTATGCCACACATTCTATGTTTTATTACGATGTTATGATTTTATGAATTATGTTCTTTATTTCTTTATGATTCATATCTTATGAACTTCCAGTCCTTATTCCATGATCCATGTTTATGATCTTTTATATGAAGGGTATGATCTTATATTTTCTTGGTCATGTTATCCTACCATTATGATCGTGATTATTCTTACATATATCTCTTTTTTACCCTTAATGAGCATCTAAGTTCACCCATTTTTATGTTTCCTTTACCCTAGGTTATGAAGATAGGTATTATGTTTTATGTGTCTAAGAAGGGTGCTAGTCATGAAGAACCTAGTGGGAGATAATGTAGCTTGCTTATGTACCAGTGTTTATGTTTCCATGTTTCCAAAGGCACTATACTCTTATGGTCTTCATGCGTCTGTTTTTTGTAATGTTTTATGTATTCCAAAACTGTTATGTAATGTTAATGTATGTCAAGACTGAGTTTCTATATTACGAAATTCACATTTCATTATACACATCAGATTCATGATGTAAATTTAAAATGGATCAATGTTATGAATAATAGGAAATGTAAAAACTTCCATTATTTTTGAGACATGATTCACAAATAACAACATAATCCTATAACCATATGCGAACTATTATAAAAAATGGATATCATATGAGTTACAGTTTGATATAAATACTTCACTTTATAATATAATGTGTTTAGATGAAAAGAGTTTGTTTTGAATATAAAAATATTTATTTAAGAAAAAAACAATGGGAATCTATAATAATTATCCCAAAGTTTTCGATGGATATCACAGTAATCCTTGAGATTAAAAAGTTATAATCAAGTGATAAACTATATTTTTATAAAAGGGGGGAACATATCTATTTGATATAGTGGGAGAAATATTGATTTTTATTTAGTTGATAACATATATTCACATATAGTTTATATAAGAACAAGTTTCATAAGAGCCTATATAAAAGGTATGTTTAAGAGAAACATACAATGTTGGAATGATAAAACCATGGTAATGGTTTTTTATTCACCATGATTGGTGATACATTATTAATTGGGAATAATGAATCCTAAAAGTATGAAGTAAATGGAAAAATTATATGATTGAAAATATCAATTAAATTTCAATAATGTATTCCATGTATTAAATCATTAGGGTTTATTATTTTGAATGCTTCGGTGGGTATTCAAGTGAGATTATAAATGGGTGGTACATGTGTGGTACCAATAAGTATCTATTGGTAATACCAAGTTGTTATACCTAAATAAATTAAAATTTTACTTTTAATAGATATTTTCTATGATCATTATATTGGGAATTCAATATCAAGACCATCAATCTTGGAAGGCATCTATATGACGCAATCAAAAATGGTCGGTGACACCATAAAATGCCAATAAAGGGTGCGAGTTATGGAAATATAGTTTTTTATTGAAGTAAGAAAAAATATCATAAAATAGTTATTTAGAATTAAATTTTCCATGTACTTACAAGAGGTTAATGGTAGAATTAATATTTTCCAATTAAAATATATTGATAACATATGGAAAAAAACTATTGGTCTTACATCTAGTTAAGACCAAAATGAAAATAATATCTAGAAATTGAATTAAAGTAGAAACCTATATTCTAGGGGAAAATATCTACTCAGGAAGATATAATGGTTTCTTGGACCTATTCAATATTACAAATACTTATAAGGTATTGAAAAATAAAATTTGGATCAATTCAAGATAGAATTGTTACCAATATCACATGACATAAATCTATCCAAGAAGACATGCACCAGAAATAAGAGGAGATTTATGAGGTGAGTATAATTATATAAGTTATAGCTATGGATATATTAAATATTCCATGTTATTTAAAAGATATATTATATTTCAAAAAAATACTTTATGGTAGGAAAATATAAGTTATATAAAAAATAACTACCTGGGAAGTGGTGAGAACTATCCAATTGTACTCAAGAATGTATAAGGGATATGAACCTGGTATTTTGAGAGTAAGGGATACTAGTTATTAGGGTACAAAAAATGAGGTTTACTATAGATCATTATAATATAATATCAAAACCAGTCTAAGTTAATGAGAAATAGAATCCCATTCAAGCTAGTGGTAGCCATATCTATAAAAACTGAGTTTTTTGCATCTTCGGATTCATATAAAGAAGTAGTGAAAATATGTAATGATTTTTTCCAATTCTTGAAATAAAAACTAGTAAGTAAAGTTTTATCATAATAGAAATTATTATAATTCTACTAGCCAAGATTTCAAGTTTTGAAAATTTAAAAATACAATATACTCGGGGATGTCATCCCTTGAGGAGTTTTACTCAAGGAGGTGAAGTCACATATAGAATAATATCCATGCAGTGGAGATGTGTTAGGCCCATAACTTAATCCATAAACTCAAAAGAAGCATAATCTTATCATGTGAGTGCTAACAAGGTTAGTTAGTAAGTTGGATCTAGTGAAAGTGGGAGTTTTATAATAGTGGGTTGCCTAGACCCAAGTAAATATTATCTTCAATTACCATATCATGTATACAGTGAGTTATGCATGATGTATTCTTAAAATAATTGTGTTTATATTTATATGTATATTATTTATATGGTAATTTACATATATTATTTGTTATATCAAAATGTTATAGCAGTTCTCAGGCTATAAGGAGATCCTCGAGATACTATGACATTAATCTTAAACAAATGTCTTTTGGTCAAGATACATCATTATGAATGGAAAAAGATGATGTTTGACTATCAAATGTTGGTGGATAATAAGCATCAAGACTTCTTCTCATGATGTTTTCACTTGGTGATCTCAAGTTGATGATATTATAGGTACTGACACTTCAATAGGAACAAAACATGTTTCAGGTGTCATTGGTAGTTCCTATCCACAAACATGTGTATTGGTATCATAACTAGAGATCATTATCAATGTGTACCATTTGATCACATTCTCTAAGGCAAGGTAAGAAACATGACATTGAAGTTTTGGTGAGGTATCTTGTTTTGGGTGAGTCCTTAGTGGTATAGTTTTGTTCAAATGATCAAGATATAATTTGTCACTGCCAAGTTAAATAAGTTATATATTAGGTCTAGTTTACCCGGATGGTAGTACCTTTATTAAATCCATGTCCATGGTAGAAGAATGTAATTACATACAATAAATTCAAAAAATAATAAAGAAGAAAAGGATGTGACATAAAGTGTTCATCCTTCTTTATGAGATATCACGAGACAAAGAGATTATATTACATAGTGTGTGTTTGTAGTAAGGTTTTCATTGCTATGACTACAAATTATCTCTTTAAGGGACTTTATGGGTTACTATAATCTGATCTTGAAATGTTAATAGTATTCACTATTATTGAGATAAGGTCCTAGAGGGTCACACACTTATCATATAAAAAATTATTCCCTATTATGATGAACATGATTTTAGGTTACGGTGATCCCCACCACGGGGTCTAGGTTATGTCTATAAATATATGATCACCAAGGAATAAATGAATTCATATTATTAAAATTTAGAATAATTCATATTGAATTTATTTATTATATGTATTTACAATTATTAAAGTAAATACACGGAAAATATTATAAAAACGAATATTAGTTTAATATTCAAGGTTTTTTTAATATTTGCGGAAATGAAGAGCAGAGTTAATGGATAAATTTTATCACATAATATATTTTTTATATTAAAAGTAAGTTATAAAAATATAAATGATATTTATGACTCAGTAAAATAGTTATAATATGTCATTTATAGTGAGTAATAAATATTTGGGGGATGGGGTCCCTTGCCAGGTAATTTTATTAACTCACAATATAAATGATGAGAGGCTCCCATGTGTTGAACTATTTATCTCAAGTTTGATGAGAGCCTCTATCTCCTATCCCACATCCCAAAGAGATATAAACATGATCTAGGACTTCGATCAAAGTTAATATTTATGGATTAATGGATTGATGCATAGGTGATCGTCATGATGTTGAAGGCATCATCTGATCTTCATGATAGCACTCAAAATTCAATGATCAATGCTCCAAAATACTTTCAAATCATGTGACAATGAAATAGAGGGGATAAAATTCAGTTCTTTCAAGAAAACATCACCGACGACGAGTATATTTTGAGCGCAACTTCAAATATGGATGCGATATTATTTATTTTATTTTTCATGCTTAAAATTCATCACTCAAGATCCTCAATGTTTAACTGGGGTTGTCTTAGATGATGATGATGTAGTTACATTAATCAATGGTGATTTTTTTTAAATTATCATCCCATAAGCTTCTAATTCACGCCTTGGTACCTTTACATAAGTGATTTATCATTTAATAATAAGTGTTAATAATTTTAAATCATATTTTCTGTCATACCAAGAAATCCAGTCATTAGATTGATGTGTAGTTGATTAATATAAATTATAAATGATTCATGGATCATTGTCCTAAGTTTTTATGAAAAAAATTTAGTTTTCTATTTGGTTTTGAGCCCTTGATGGGTGATATTTCATTTTGATAAAAATTAAAAGGTGAAATTGTAATTTGCATCACATAAAGAAATCAAAGCATTAGATTGATGATTGATTGATTGATATATATAAAAATTGAATATTGGTTTTTTTTAAAAAGTTTTCATATTAATATAATTTCATTTTCATTGTTTTTACCTCTTTATGGGTGATATTTCATTTTAATAAAAATACAAAGCTGCAATGGTACATTGGATCCTGTCGAACAATCCAAGCATTAGATTGATTATTTATTGATTTCTATAGATTCCAAATTACACAAGGATCATTATACTAATTTTTAATGTCAATATAAGGTAGTTTTCTAAGTTTTGATGCCTCAATGGGTGATATGCCATTTCAATAAAAATACAAAGGTGAAATGGTACTTTGGATCATACTGAGAAATCAGAGTATTGGATTGACGCCCTGTAACAACCCAAAATTTTATCAATGGATTTTCCCTAATTATAAATATTTTATATAGTATAGATCACATAAAACCACTATAAGAACACAATACAAAAATTATAAATGAATAATCAATGAGATAAGTAGTGTTTCTAGAAATTAGAGAACCTATACCAAAGAAATAGTAAGTTAACCCTTTGAATAGTAATGTTACCCTTATGAATAGTAATATGACCAATAGAATAGTAACATCACGTATGAAATTATGGATATGACTTAGGAATCATATAAGTGAAAATATGATATAATTATATCATTATATAAGTAAATAAATATTTTAAAAATTATTATTTAATTGTCAGTATTTTTGTAAGTCATAAATATTTAACTCCAATTTTATAATTAATACAATTATTTAAAAGAAAATTTATGTTCATAAAATGTATTAATAAGTTTATATTTTTTTGTCTTGTGATTATGAGATAATTTTATGATACCTCAGTTAATTTTTCAAAGAGTTATAAAATTAGTTATAAATTTAAAAACTGCATTTTTTCATGTAAATAGTGATTTTTATTGAAAATTAATTTTATCATACTTAGAAAATTATTTTCATGAAATATATTTTAGTTTTAGATTCTATAAATTTAAAAATTATTAGGGTGAATTTTTGGTATTTTTCTAAAATAGTATAATTTTTAGTGAATAAGAAAATACTGTAATTTACTGTATTTATACATTATAAGTTAAATAAAATATTCCTAACATCATGAATAATTTAATAACCCTTGGTTCAAAATAACATGAAATTATTACTGTAATTATTCACAATAGTCAACACTATTTATTTTCTTGAGAAAAATAATGAGAAATCACCCCTCTCCTCCACTATAAATACCACCCCTCACTACTCCTTCTCCTCACACCTTCCAAGATTTGTGACTTGTAAAATTTCTAACCAATATTCTTAAAATGACTCTCCCCCACATATAGAATCTCTTGTTCTCATCAAAATATCAAAACTGATCCTCTTAAGTAAGTTCTCAAAGAGGTGTATTCAAGAGGTAAAATCCTCTTCCTTTTCCTTTTAATTTCTTTTCAAGTTCTTTTCTTTTATTATTATCTCCTCACCTACTCCATACAAATGAGAATGATAACTCCATTATCATATATATAATGGAATTATATCATGTTAATGTAATATCCTCCATCAAACTTCTTTCTCTCTCTCTCTCTTATTTTAAAAATGAAATCATCATCTGAGAGGTGCCGATTTACAATCTTCGTGGACGATGAACTTTCATTCTTCAATTTATCCTTCAAGACTGGTCATGAAACCATTTTTATGGTTGAAATGGATTATAAGATATGTATTATATTTTATTTAATGTTCTATAACCATCATATATACATGATATTAAAAAATATAACACAACTAGTTTGTTGTGATTGAAAACCCACTAAAATTAAGCTAAACGATTATCATTAACATGTTATCTAATGATTCATCATAATATATGGAAATAAAATATTAAATAATACCAATTAAAATTATTATTTTTCATTAATAACATATAATTATAAATATTGAGAATTATACCCATTTTATATGAACTTCATTACTCATAAACAATCGAACCGATCAAGGAAACCAAGGAAATGAGCGCTGCTGAGCAATAAAATTATATCTTATAACTCATAAAAAAGGCCATAAAATAACATAATAAAATTATAATAAATAAAATAAATTTATAAAAGGTTATTAATTAATTAATTAATGGATTTAATTTGATTATACAGGACATTAAGGTCAAGTACAAAATACATTCAGACATAAGGTAAGGGTTTCTACCCGAACCTTCATTTTATTTTGGGTTACTCTTTTTCTCTCTTTACCCCAATGAAATGATTAATTATTCTTATTTACTACTATTTAATTTTGTTTTAATGTTATATATATATGTACCAATCAGAATATTTCTTTATTTTATAAGGATTTACATGTGTTTAAAGGATCTTTCTCATGTTTTTCCTAACAAGAAAACCCAATTCAAGGGAACTTCTCGAATTCTTACCTATACTCAAGTGAAATATATAATATTTTTTAAGCCATAATTATTTTTATAAAAGCACTCATATTATTATGAAAAAACTATCTTAGTTAAATTCTAGTTTTATACAAAGATTTTTCCAAAATAACTCTTCTTTACAAAGTAAAAGAAGTATTTCTCTCAAGTATTACTCGATTATTTTATAAGAGTATTTCCATATATTTCAACACTCTTGTTTATTATTATGTTTAATTGGGATTAATATTTTATGAAATCATATACCATATTTTATTTAATGGTTTAGGATTAGTTTGACCGTGGATGTTCTATCTTGATACCATTCACTATATTACTATGAATGGTTAATGATTATGTTTATCCATTGGTGAAGTTATTTACATTTCATATGATAGTTTCAATCTTAATGTATATGTTTATACTATTTCAATCCTTTTATATTAGGAATGTATTGGTATTAGTAAGTGTTTTTTGGGCCCTCTATAGCCTCTCAGTGAATCAGTAGGTCTCATGAGACAAACTAGATTGAGTTTTTACTCATTTATGTATTGTCTTAGCATGGGGCCTCGAAAGTATGGTTATGATGTCCCAAATTATGAATTCCCTCATTATGAAACTAGTAATTGATAATCCATGTGATTATTCTACTAGTAGAATAATCATGGTTAAGTATTGTTTTGTAATTATTTAATCAGTTTATATTTCTTCCATATTATGTTCAATTTTACTTTTAATAGCATGTGTATTAAGTAATTCACCATGCCTTATTGTTTATTGATACTTTTTCTATATTTATTACCCTTAATAAGAATCTAAATTTTCCACCTTTTTTTTCCCCAGGATGTGAAGATGTGTATTATGAATGGCCTGTAGGGATAATCTATGAGTTTGTGTGTGATTCAAAAGAAGTTGATATGCTGTATTTAATTTCATGTTGTAATATAAAGTTTATATATGTAATTTGGTTTTACAAAACTAATAAATATTTGGTCTTTCAGGACGTGTCTTCCTTGTTTATATGCCAATGTAAAAAATAAGTCACCATGTATGGGAAACTAGGGTCGGAGCCTTTATAGTTGGTATCCAAGCATGATTAGTAGAAATATTAGAAACTAGATTTAGAAAACATAGATTAGGGAACAAAACCATAATATAGACTTTGAGGATATACAATTAAGAATATCCTATAATTTTGGTAAGGTAGTTATTATGTGGATATTCCTAGAAATACATATTTATCTAGATACTACAATTGGATTTGGTTCTAGAACATATATACCTAGGAGTAACAACTTCGACAAGGCGTCCTTGGCCTGACTCGAGGTAACCTGATACATGAAAATGAGCCTTACTATACACCTAGTTTGACACTCCCAGGGGATATGCTTAGGATAATTCACATTTTATTTACAAAAAATTATGAAGGATTTAAATGTAAATATATCTAAAAAGAAACCATGATTATGATTATGAGATTAGACATGCAGAAAATCTCAGTTTATGTTAACTGTTTTACTTGTTCAACATTATACATTATGATTCATATGTTAATTTAGTGTATGCCATTATTTAAAAATGGATCCTAGTGGAAGGAATGGAAACCGCATAAACACATGTATTCCATGTAGTGATTACCCTCCTATGCATGATAATGATGTTGGTTCTAGAGCTGTGATTGGTGTTGAGAAACTTATAACTATATTAAGACAATTAACTGAGGTTATGAATAATAAACTTACACATATGAAGAATCCAGACCCACAACATGTAGGAGAAGTGTTATACCGCTTTATGTGATAATAAACTCCATCATTAAATGGGACTATGAACCCATTTGTATCATATTAGTGGATAAGTTATTTAGAGAAGATATTTCTCACTTTGGTATGTAATGAAAGGGATAAGGTTATCATGTAAATTTATCATCTTTGGGGTGATGTGAATCAATGGTGGTCATTAATTCAAAACACTAAGGCAGATGAATAAATAGAAGACATAGAAATTGTATAATTTAAATAAATTTTCTTAGAAAAATACTTTCCTCGTGAACAATGAGTGGATATGGAAAGACAATTTCTACGTCTGAGGAAAAAAGAGGATGAGAATGTTGTAAAGTATGAAGCTAACTTAACAAAGTTATCAAGACATTCTTCAGACTACATATGTAACCCAAGGAGTAATATTGATAAGTTATTTTATGGTTTAAAACTATTCCTTCCATGGGCACTAGTCTTCCAAACTTTCTTATCATACTAAGATATAGTCTCATGTGCTATCAAGAAAGAAAATGAATTATCTAAGTCTTATGACTTTAAAGGAAAGAAATAGAATAACATAATTGCTTAAAAATATGAAAAAGGAAATAATGAAATGGGGAAGAAGGGATGAGTTGACTTTAAACATTGTAGTAATATTGGGAAGAAACACCCTATACTTGCTCAAAGGGAATGGGAGTCTGTTACATGTATGGAGAACAAGGTCACAAAAATCATGATCATAAGGGAAAGAAATAATCTACCAATATTCAATGGTATAATTGTAAATAGATGGGACATTATGAACATGAATTTTATAGATTTCAAGGAAAATTTACTTAGAGAATTCCAAGGGATAAAGGCCAAGCTTATACAATCACAACTGTTGAGGTTGAAGTTTCTAATGATGTGGTGGAAGGTACCCTAATAATTTCCTCAAACTTAGCCAATGATTTATTTTATTTTGGATCATATCATTCTTTTATATATCCCCATTTTCCAATAAAATTATACATTTACAATTTGCTTTAATAAAGGAGTTGTTAGTCAAAACTTCTAAGGGAAGTATCATCACAACAAAGATGTGTCAATCAGTCCCCTTTATGATACACAAACATGATTTAGTTTTTGACCTTATCATCATACCATTGATTGGATTTTATATAATTATTGGTATGAATTGGATTTGAAATTATGATACTAAAATCTATTACAGGAAGAAGAAAGTTGTAATTTTTGAAAATGGTGTAGAGTCCCTTATCTTTAGAGTAAAAACCATTCCATATGATTCTTATCTAGATCCACCCCAATAGATCTTCTGAATAAAATTCTTAGGGAGGAAGAGAAAATAGTATCAATGGGTGAGGAAATAAATATTGAAATTGAGGATTTACCTATTGTGCAATAATACATTGATATATTTCCATAGGATTTAACTGGACATCCGTTGGAGTGGGAAATTAAGTTTTCTATTGATTTAATTCCTGGTTCAAGGCCTATATCAAAGACTCCTTATAAAATGGACATAGTGGAATTAATAGATATAAATAAAAAACTAGAGTAATTGAGTGATAAATGATTTATTTTCCCTAGTGTTTCTCCATGGGGATCCCCTGTTCACTTTGTCAAGAAGAAAGATGGATCCATGAGACTGTGTATTGAATATAGGGAAATCAATGCTATTACGATAAAAAACAATTATCCTCTCCCTTGAATTGATGATTTATTTTATCAAATTCATGGAGCCCAATATTTTTTGAATATTTAAATTAGATCTCGATATCATCAGTTGTGTGTGATGAATGAAGATATTACAAAGATAGCATTTTGAATCTGGTATAGGCATTATGAGTTTATAGTAATTCATTTTGGACTAACAAATTCACCGTATGTTTTCATGGATCTAATTAATAGAGTTTTAAATTAATATCTTGATGATTTTTTTGTGGTATTTATTGATGATATATTGGTATACTCCAAAATTTATGAAGATCATGAGAATCTCTTACGCATTGTACGGAAGACTCTTAGATGAAACAAGTTATGTGGGGAGTTTAAAAAGTTTGAATTTTGGATTAAAACAGTTTATTTTCTTGGATATATTTCCTCTAAGGATGGAATATTAGTTGATTATGTAAAGACAAAGGCATTTCAAGAATTTCCTACACCAATGAACATAAATGAGGTATGTAGTTTTGTTGGTTTATTAGGTTATTATCAGTGTTTCATTCAGAACTTCACCTGATTAGCTAACCCATTAACCAAGCTTATTTGTAAAGGGGTTAAGTTCATATAGACAAAAGAATTTGAACAATGTTTTGAAGAGTTGAGGAATATGTTAGTGAATGATCCAATCTTGACTCTACCATTGGGAAATGGTGTATTTTTGGTTTATAGTGATGCATCAAAGAAAGGACTTTGTTGTGTCCTTATACATAATGATAGAGTTATTTCCTATGCATCAAGGTAGTTGAAAACTCATAAACAAAACTGTCTAACTCATGAAAATGAGTTAGAAACTATAATATTTGGTCTAAAGAAATGGAGAAATTATATCTATGGTGAGAGATGTGAGCTATATACAGATCACAAGAGTTTGAAATATATCTTCTCATAGAAAGAACTCAACATGAGGAAAATGACATGTCTTTAGCAACTCAGTAATTATGACTGTTCAATACACTATCACCAAGGGAATGTGAATAAGGTAGTAGATGCATTTAGCAATAAGTATCATGGAGTTCTAAACAAAATGAGAATTTACAAGGATCCTATACACATGGATCTAGCAAAGATATATATGGGAATTATTAAAGAAGGTGAAGCATCACTACATTTTCAATTGGATTCCCAAAAATCTTTATTGGAAAGGATTAAAAGTTATTTGCCTTATGAAGAGAATCATAAAAAGAAAATTAAAGCTGTGAGTAATGGGAAGTTAGAAAAATTCTTATATGAAGATAGAATTCTGAAATTTGGGAGGAGGATATGTGTTTCCTCTATACCCAAGATAAAAAGGGGTTTATTAGAAGATTACCATAGCTCAAATTTCTCTATACACCCTAGTATAATTAATATGTATATATATTTTAAGGAACATTTCTGGTAGGATAATATGAAGAATGAAATTGCTGATTATGTATCAAGATGTTTAGTATGTCAATAGGTGAAGGATAAAATACAACATCCTAGAAGATCCATGCAACCTCTTCATATTCCTACATATAAATGGGATGGCTTTACTATGGAGTTTGTAGTTGGATTACCCAAAATTCCAAGAAAGAATGATGAAATATCAGTAATTATGGACCAAATTACCAAATATGCACATTTTCTTTCTATAAGAGAAAATTTTCCACTGGAGTGCTTTACAAAACTCTACATTAACAAATTTTTAAGATTTTATGGAGCACCTATTTTAATAGTGTACAATAATGATCCATGTTTTACCTAAAAATTATAGAAAACTCTTCAGAAATACTTGGTTACTTAGATTTATTTGAGTACTTCTTATCACCCTCAAACTGACGGACAATATGAAATGACGACCCAAAATTTAGAAGACTTGTTGAGATCATGCTTACTTGACTTCCAAGGTATGCAGGATCAGTAATTACCTTTGGTATAATTTTCTTACAACAATAGTTTTCATTATAGTATTAAAATGGAACCATATAAATCATTGTATGGAAAGAGATGTCGTACACCAACTTGTTTAAATGAGGTTGGTGAAAAGAAGCTTATATGCCCAAAGCTTGTGGAGGAAACAACAGAAAAGTTAAAGACTATTCCAACCCATATCAAATAATCTCAAAGTTAGCAAAAGAGATATATCGATAATTAGAGGAAGTATTTGTAATTTTAAGTGGGAGATCATATTTTATTAAAAGTATCTCCATGGAAGGGTGTTATAAGATTTGGAAATAAAGGAAAACTAATCCCCAGGTACATTGGTCATTTTGAAATTCTAGAGAGAATAAGAGCTATGGATTATCATTTGGCTATTCCACCTAGAATTTATAAAGTACACAGTGTGTTCTACTTTTTTTTTTGGGGAAGTATATGCTAGAACCATCACATGTTCTCACATATGAGGGAATAGAATTGGAACCTGATTTATCTTACTATAAAGAGCCTATCTGAATTTTAGACACTAGAGAAAAATTGGTGAGGAATCAGATGAATAAGATGGTAAAGGTACTTTGGAAAAATCATAAAATTGAAGAGGCGGCATGGGAACCAGAGGTAGTTATGATTAATAAATACCCTAATCTTTTTGTGAGGTTATATTCTGGAAATTTCAGAGATGAAATTTTTGTAGGAGGGGAGAATGTAACAACCCAAAATTTTATCAATGGATTTTACCTTTTTATAAATGTGTTATATAGTATAAATCACATAAAACCACTTTTAGAACACAATAAAAACATCACAAATGAAGAATCAATGAGATAATAAGTGTTTCTAGAAATTAGAGAACCTATACCGAAGGAATAGTAAGTTAACCCTTTGGAATAGTAATCTTACCCTTATGAATAGTAATATGACCAATAGAATAGTAACTTCACGTATTAAAGTATGGATATAACTTAGGAATCTTATAAGTGAAAATATGATATAATTATATCATTATATAAGTAAGTAAATATTTTAAAAATTATTATTTAATTATCGGTATTTTTGTAAGTCATAAATATTTAACTCCAATTTTATAATTAATATAATTATTTAAATTAAAATTTATTTTCATAAAATGTATTTATAAGTTAATATTTTTTTCTCATGATTATGTGATAATTTTATAAGACCTTAGTTAATTTTTCAAAGTGTTATAAAATCATTTATAATTTTAAAATCAGTATTTTTTCATGTAAATTATAATTTTTATTGAAAATTAAATTTCTAAAATTTATAAAATTATTTTCATGAAATGGAGTTAATTTTTGGGTTTTACACATCGAAAAATGGTTAGGGAGAATTTTTGGGATTTTTCTAAAATAATTGATTTTTTTTGTGAATAGGAAAATACGGTAATTTACAGTATTTCTACAATATAAGTTAAATACACTATTACTGACATCATGTATGATGTAAGAACCATTGGTTAGAACTCACATGCACTTATTACTATAATTAGTCACAATAATCAACACTCTTTATTATTTTGTGCAAAATAATAAAATAATGAATAATATAATGAGAATCACCCCTCTCCTCCACTATAAATAATACCCCTCACTACCCCTTATCCTCACACCTTAAAAGCTTTAATACTTTCAAATTTTTTCACAATATTCTTCAAAAGACTATCCCCCAAGTATAGGATCTCTTGGTCTCATAAAAATTCCAAAACCAATCCCCTTAAGAAGGTTCTCAAGGAGGAGTATTCAAGAGGTAAAATCCTCTTCTTTTTTCCTTTTAATTTCTTTTCAAGTTCTTTTCTTTTATTGTTATCTCCTTACCTTCTCTATATAAATGATAATGATAACTCTAGTATCATATATATAATTGAATTATATCGTTTTAATGTAATATTATTCATCAAATTCCTTTCTCTCTCTCTCCCTCTCTTTTATTTTAAAAACAAAATCATCATCCGAGTGGTGCCGATTTACAACCTTCGTGGACAACAAACTTTCGTTCTTAAATTTATCCTTCATGGATGGTCATGAAACCATTTTTATTGTTGAAAAAGATTATAAAATATTTATTATATATTATTTATTGTTCTTAAACCACCATATATACGTTATATTAAATAATGGAACAAAACTAGTTCGTTATGATAGAAAAACTGCTAAAATTAAGCTAAACAATTATCATTAACATGTTATCTAATGATTCATCATAATATTTGGAAATTAAATAATAAATAATACCAATTAATTTTTTTAATTAATAACTTATAATTCCAATTATAGAGAATTATACCCATTTTACATGATTTTCATTACTCATAAACAAGCGAACCGTTCATGGAAACCAAGGAAACGAGCACTCTCGAGCAATAAAATTGTACATTTTAACTTATCAAAAAGGCCATAAAAGAACATAATAAAATTATAATAAATAAAATACATGTAAAAAAGGTTCTTAATTAATTAATTAATGGATTTAATTTGATTATTGAGGACATTAAGGTCATGTACAGAATACATTTGGACGTAAGGTAAGCTTTCTACCCGAACCTCCATTTTCTTTCGGGTTACTCTTTTTCTATCTTTACCCCAATGAGATTATTAATTATTCTTATTTAATACTCATAAATTACATTTTAATGTTATATATATATATATATTTACCAGTCATAATATTTATTTCTATTATGGGGATTTACATTTTTTAAAAGGATCTTTATCAAGTTCTTCATAATAAACAAGCCTAATTCAAGGGAACTTCTTAAATTCTTACCAATATTAAAGTGAACTATATAATCTATTTTAATTCAACATTATTTTTATAAAATAACTCATTTTATTATGAATAAAATATTTTAGTTCTCTTTTGGTTTTATACAAATATTTTTCCAAAATAACTCTTCATTGCAAAGTAAAAAATGTATTTCTCTCAAGTATTACTCAATGATTTTACAAGAGTATTTCCATATATTTAAACAATCTTTTTGATTCTTATGTTTAATTGCGATTAATATTTTATGATATCATATACCATGTTTTATTTAATGGTTTATGATTATTTTAACTATGGATGTGCTATCTTGATACTATTCACCATATTACATGGAATGGTTAGTGATTACGTTTATTGATTAGGGAAGTTATTTACATTTCATATGCTAGTTTCAATATGAATGTATCTATTGATTATGTTTCACCCATTTCATATAAGGAATTAATTGGACTTAGTAAGTGTTTGGTGGGTCCTACTATATCCCCTCAGTTCATTATTAGGTCTTATGAGACAAACTAGTTTGGGTTTTTACCCATTTATGTATGGTCTTGGAACGAGGCCTTGAATGTATGATTTTGATGTCCCGTAATATGAATTACCTCATTTTGAAACTAGTAATTGATAGTCCATTTGATTATTCAACTAGTAGAATATACATGGTTAAGTATTATTATGGTATTATTTAATCAGTTTATATTTATACCCTATTACGCTCAAGTACATTTAATGGAATTTGTCTTCAATCATTCACTATGACTTATTGTTTATTGATGCTTTTTCTATATTTATTACCCTTATTGAGCATCTAAGATCATAATTTTTTTATGTTTTATTTTTCCCTAGGATGTGAAGATGGGTATTATGAATGATCTACAAGGATAATCTAGGAGTTTATATGTGATTCAAAAGAAGTTGATATGTTGTATTTCATTTCATGTTTTAATGTAAAGTTCATATATGTAATCTATTTTTCCAAAAATACTAAACTATTCAGTCCTTCAGGATGCATATTCCTTGTTTATATGCCAATGTAATAAAATAAGGCATCATCTATGGGCAACTATGGTTGATATCTTTACATGCAATATCAATTTATAAAAATAATTAATTTCCCAAGGATTATTCTCCTAAGTTTACATAGAAATAAGAACTCATTTTCTTAGCTTTGACCCCCTTTTAGATGATTTTTTTACTTTAATAACAATGCAAATGTTAAATTTTAATTTTGATCATACTGAGAAATATAGATATTATATTGATGTTTTTTTGATTCCTAAATACTAAAAATGACCCAAAAATCATTTTCCTAAGTTTTTGTGCGAATTAAAGCTTGTTTTCTCATTTATGACCCCCACATCGGTGATTATCATTTTTTAATAAGTGTTAACAATATAAAATTATATATTGAATTATACTAGGAAGTATAAGAATTATATTAATGAAAAATTGATTCATGTAGAGTAAAAATGATTTTAGGATCATTGTCCTGTGTTTTTACATCAATATGAACTAATCTACTCAATTTTTACCCCTTGATGAATGATATGACATTTTAATAAAAATAAAAAGGTGAAATGGTACTTTGGATCATATCATGAAATCCAGAAATCAGATTGATTCATGGTTATTCATTACATAAAAAAATTATGTGAGGTTCATACTTCTATGATTTCATGGTAATCCAAACTTTTTTTCTTAGTTTTAACCCTTTTAGGTAACCTGACACATTTTAATAACAATATGACAGTCATATGAAACTTTTTATCATACTAAGAAATTTTTGTATTAGATTAATGTTTTGTTTATTCCTATAGATTCTTAATACTTTAATATAATTTTTCTAATTTTTTACACTAATCTGAACCATATTACTCAGTTTTGTGCCCTACACTTGTGATTTACCACTTATTTATAAGTGTTAAAAATTTTAAATCATATTTTTCATTATACTAAGAAAAATAAGAATTATATTGATGGAAAATTAATTTATAAATATTAAAAATAATTCAGGTATTATTTTATTAAGTTTTTATTCCAATATGAATTCATATTTTTGGTTTCTACCCCTTGATGGGTGATATTTTATTTTAACAAACATAAAAAGGTGGAATTATACTTTAGATCATACCAAGTAATCTAAGAATTAGATTGATTATATATTGACTAATATAGATAAAAAATGGGAAGAGGATCATTTAAAAAAAATTCATGTCAATATGAGGTTGTTTTTTGAGTTTTGACCTCTTGATGGGTGATATATCATTTTTTAGAAAAATACAGATCTGAAATGGCACTTTGGATAATACCAAATACTCTGAGAATTATATTGATGATTAATTGATTCCTATAGATAAAAAATATCATGGGGATAATTCTCCTAAGCTTTTATAAAAATATTAGGAAATTTTCATGGGTTTTACACCTATATGTCTATTATGTCATTTTAATAAAAATACAAAGGTAAAATGTTACTTTAGATCACATCGAGTAATCTATGCACCAGGTTGATGAATGGTTGATTCCTAAAGATAAAAAATATCCCAAGTATCATTATCCTAGGTTTCCATTATAATAATAACCAATTTTCTCTATTTTTCCTATTTTAGGTTTCAAGTTACATTAATTACAATGTGAATGTCAAACAACACTTTCGATCATTCTAAGAAGTTAGAATGTTGTATTGACATGCAGTTGATTCTTACAAATCAAAAATGAATTAAAGATAATTATTATAATTTTTTATTATAATTCAAACTTGTTTTCTTGGTTATGAACCCTACATAGATGATTTAGTATTTATTAATGTGTTGACAATATGAAATCATTATTTCCATTATATGAAGAAATTCGTGAATCAGATTGATGCACAATTAATTCTTATAGATCAAAAATGATTTAAGGATCATTTTTATAAGTTTTAAATATATATGAATTAATATAATAGGTTTTACATATTGATGGATGATATTTAATTTTAATAAAAAAAGAAAGGTGAAATGGTACTTTGGATCATATCGGGCAATATGGGAATCTGATTGATGCAGAATTAATTATTACAGATCACAAATCATTTAAGGATCTTCATGTTATTTTTTCATGGTAATATGAAAATTTTATCATTTTTCCCCTTTTAGGTGACCTGAAACTTTAAAAACTATAAAAATTTCAAATTAAACTTTTTTATCTTATTGAGAAATTTAGGTGTTATATTGACATACATTTGATTCTTATATATTTGAAATGAATTTTAGATCATTGTCCTATTTTTTTATTCAAATATGAAACTATTTTCTCAAATTTGACCCCTACACTAGAGATTTTAAATTTATTAATAAGTTTTAACAATATGAAATTATATTTTCCATCATACCAAGAAATCTAGGAATCAGATTGATTTGTAGTTGATTCCTATAACTCAAAAATTATTCTAGAATATTGTCCTAAGTTTCTACATAAATCCAAACTCACCTGTTTGGTTTTGACCATTTTATGGGTAATGTGTCATTTTAATAAAAATATATAGGTGAAATTTTACTTTGGAACATGTTAATAAATACAAGAATCAGATTTATATGAGATCTATTCCAACAAATAAAATATGGCCCAAGGATCATTCTCCAAGATTTTCATGGTAATAAAAACCCATTTTCTCAATTTTTACCCCTTTAAGTGATTCACTACTTTAATAACAATGTGAAGATGAAACCAAAAATTTGATCACGAGGATCAAATTATTATTATCTCTAATAAATAAAAACATAACTAAAAACGTAATAGAAAATTACATATTTATGATTTCTACAAATAGTCTTATATCATGTACTCTTCTCACAAATTTCTAAATAAATATACATTTTCTTTTGAATGTTTATATTGTCAAAAATCCTGGTAATATTGAAAAAAATTTAAACAAACAAGTGATGAATAAATATTTTAAATTAAAGTGTAATTACCTTTGAACGTAACTCTTAGGGGGTGATATTTTGTTTATGCTATATGATATGTTTCATAAATTTACAAATGAAATACCCACAATTGTTGTCTTTATTTTGTTTTAGAAACTATAGAAACATTAATAAAAATAAGTAATTTGTTTCGATATGTTATTTGATACTAAAATATTATTATATATACCATAATCTATATCCATATATAGAAATTTATAGTCTTCTTATGCTCTGTCACCATCCTCATACAATGATTTTTATTGATATTTAATGATCTCCCTATAATAAAAAAATCTTGTAAAATCACAATATAAAATATATCATTTGAATTTTATCTTTAAAATTATGATTTTAGTTCATCACAAATTCATAATGTAAATCATTTGTGGTCAATTTTTTGGAATTCCATGTTTTGTATCTAAAAAATAAACCTTTAGAGTGTCAAAATTGACTATAATGAGTATCCATTTCTCACTAAAAAATAAAATAGATTTAGTAATGAAAAAAACAAAAATATATTTTATGTGATTTGATTATGCAGTATTACCCCTGTATTATTGTCACTAAGAAGATCCCTTCATCTATTATTTTCGGTTTAAACACTTCAGCTAGTTCATCCCATTTTTTTTCAATTTCTTCTTTATATAATGAATTTTTTCCATTGAAATGATATCTAGATTAATGAGTCCAAGTTTTTATTTGCATGGTTTTTTTTATATAGTACTAATATATACATATATAGAAAATATGAATAGTTATGAACTATAATTAACAAAATAGATTAATTATTGTAAAATTATATTATAAAAATGTACCTCATGTATACATTGAAAATTGAGATTCCAAGCCATTCATGCTCAGAAATTTCATTTATACTCTCAAAACTAATCATTTTTATAATGAAATATCCATACATATGTTATTAAAATTCAATATAGTTCAATATTTATCTTTGAATTTTTTATCAATAATAACTTGTAATATTAATAAACGAAGCATTGTAATTGGTGGGGTAAAGGTACTCTAAGAAGGTCATTTTTAATTTCTTCATTGATCTACTAGATTGTTTTGATCTAAACTTTTGTTACCCCTTATATTTATACTTTTATAATAATACAACTCATTTCATACCTTTTTTTATAAATTTTTAATTTTTTTTCTTTTTAAAAAAACTGTGAAAGATATACCTTATTATCTTCATGTATTTTCTTAAGATTAAATAAACATGCTATGAAAGTTCTAATATCATGTTCGACCATGTAAAGGGGAACAAATAACTTGGTGATCAAATCTTGAGCTACTTTAATCCCTATGATCATTGATATTTTAGGATTTTCTTATTATGTAATATATTTTCTTACATATTTTAATTCTTACCCCTCACAACAAGAATATGGTTGGGTACTGATAGATATAAATCACAATCACTTTCAACATGTAGAATTTTATTATATGAAAATCATCAGTAGTTTTTTGATTCACATTTAGAAAAAATGTTATGACAAAATCAATTACCTCTGGTAGGACATGAGGTTGAGGATAATGGATAGCTTCAAATTTATTAGGGTGTATCTCATTATTTAGTGGTTTTTGTTATATTATTGGTTCTATTTAACCCCTTTTCAGATACTAGTACACCAAACTAGGCTTGATAATAATTTATTTTATAGCATCTATCTATACCTTCATGTATTTGATTTTTTCTCATTCGTATCCCCCAATAAATTTTCTTTATCAAAATGTTCTTGAGGTGATACTATGAAACCTACACCTCTAACAGGGCCATATTGTTATGGATGATTAAAATATGACGTAAATAGTCATTATTCTGGTACATCTAATGGTGATTATTATATCTAAATCATATAAAAACATATGAACATAAGTGAATATTTTATGTAATACTATTATAAATCACAAAAAATTACTATTATGTCATACTTACAAATGATTCCCATACTTTTTTTGTGTTTTAATCTGCTATTTGTGCCTTTATATTTATACAATACTCCTTCCATGAAACATGATGTGGGATAGAAGTAGATTTATATTCCAATCTATCAATCTATATATAAACAAAGGAACATAATTATGTTGTTGTTTCATATCACATATAAACTTTATTGTAGATTTAAAATGTATAAAATTTTTTTATAGTGAAACATACCCTATTCTTCCTTTACTGTAGGGGTATATTGGTTTTAATTCATGCTTTTTGTTTTCAAAACTCCTTTTTTATTTCATAAATTAACAATTTTGAATAAAATTTAATAAAAAAATAATGTCCAATAAAATATTACCAATTACAATGCACCTGAAATGATTAATCCTCAGGGTGACTAGTGAAACAATTCGATTTTTCTTGTATTATAATGTGTTTATTCATAGATAGTGGGTGGAGGTTTACTTTCCCCTTATTATCTTTAAGATGTATCTTATTAAGAAGTATCCAAAAGGCTCTATGATCCTTTCTAGTGATACAAATTTCTTATGACAATCACCGAAAATAATCATAATCTATAGGGGATAATGAAAAGTGAATCAATGTTTCATTATATGATTTTTATTAAAATAGAGAAATTATATCATAACATTACCCTAATGTCTTCCCAAACAATTTTATTCAACATTGGAATAAATTCATGGAATGTATTTGTATCAATAGAAACTTTCACTAAATTTGTGGCCCCAATGTTTCTAATGAAAATCAACTTGTTTGGGTTAATAGGTTGGGCACATTGATTCTACCCAACCTTAAATTTTATACCTTTTTTTTATTGACTTAATAAATTTTTCTAACACATTGGTGCTATGGCACTCTTTTTTTTCATCCACATATTTTTGACCTCCTAAAAATTCCTCAATTTCAACATCGATGATGTCTTATTCCTCTATATTTGTAGTGTTAGCATGTGGAGGAGAAATTTTCTATATGATTAGTTAAAAATTTAATTTATATTAAGTAATTGTTGTAGTGAACACATAATATTATAAGGGAAACCATAGTATATCAAGAAAAATTTAACATGTTCGTTAAATTAAATTTTTATTCAAAGGTTTAAGGGGTTTGGATCCTCTATCGAGTATCCAAATCCCATCCCTGTGGTCCCTTCTAGTGTACAATACACTATTCAAATTAGGTCCACTATGAAATGATTGTGTTGTCCTGATGAAAGGGTCATCCTCAATTTAATTTTCATCTTAACTTATAGTTTTCTTAGTCACCAATAAAACAATTGAACAATTTCAATTTAAAATATCCAAGATATAAAATACTTCCACTGCATGTTATTCCATTATGAATGGTTCAACCACCGCCCATCCACATTGAAATTCACCTTCAATAAGTCCAATTTATTATTTTAACTGCACTCCTATTTAAAACCCATTTAAAATTGAAAAGAAACACTTGAAATGTTGTATAACCCAACTAGTGTATTTTTTTGATGATGAAAATATATGACATATTCATGTAAATTTGGTTTCTATCATTGGTAATAGATACATTCATCACTTTCTACATAAGAGAAACTCCACTATTTTTTATCATACAATATTCATCATGTAACTTTATATAGAACATATAACCATTAATTACACAACCATTGTTAGATAATACATGTATAATTAGTCCTCTGACTATTTATTAAATTATTTTGGAAATTGAATTTAGATTTATAGATAACTCCTTAAAAACATGATTATAAAACCATCAAATAAAAAATTGATTATGTGCATTTAATATTCATGTTTTATCCCTTGACATATTTAAATGTATAAGAATTATTTTTTGGGATTTGAAGTATGGATAAATATATATAAAATTATATAAAATGTAAATGTTATATTTCTCCTACTCTATAATTATAATTTTGGAAACATTTATTCCAAAAATCTCTTTACCCACAAGGTGTATGATGTGATGAGCTTTTGGGAGACTGATGATATCAACATTTAATAGACAATTTTTACAAAATTCAACAATTGCTTCATCAATATATTTCACTACAAAAAACCTTATGACTGAATTTGATTATTGATGCACCATTTCAAATTATTCATATACCATTGAATAAGGTATATCCATCTATAATGTATAGAACCAAATTATTGAATATCTCTAACCAAGTGAAACATCAGGTGAAACATTATATCAAAGAATGATGGTGGGATAAACATATCCAATTCACATAATATGACTACAATTTCCTTATTTATGGTTTTTAACTTCACTGGGTCTATAACTTTTCTGTATGTGGATTTAAAAAAGAAGAAAGTATAAGTTAATGTGTGCTAAAAACTTTTAAGAAAAATGAAACATAAATCCATATGAATTAAATATTACATAAAAGCATGTATGTTGTGTGATTTTAGACTATTTAACTTCTAATTAGTTCTTGAAAAAACATTCTTGATATATGATAAATATCCCTATATTACCTTTATACCATTAAGGACATTGTAAAATTGAAATTTTTATTACCTGGATATAGTGTAAGCAGTTGTAGGAAAGAAAGTACATATTTCATATAAGCACCCAACCTTAAACATTACTTAATCTTGGGTTTTATGGAAAAAAATTATTTTATTACATTTGACTGTCACGAACCTACCTGGGTTGACCTTGAACCGGTCACCTGAGTTGGCCCGCGACAAGTCCTGAAGGGAATTCTCAATCCCCACAGGCTGACAACTAGTGTTGGTCATCAAATTAAAACAGTTGGGAATTTTTTGGCCCATAAATAAAATATAGATAAAAAATGTAAATTGAAAAAATAAAAACAACACTTATAGAAAAAATAAAAATAGAACTATGTGAAAAAACATACCTCCAAGTGACCTCATGGGTCACCACCAAACACAAAAACATGCTCACTACAAGAGTGATCTAAAACTAGAACATGAAACTGAAAAGATAAAGTAGGAATGAGCATTGATATGCTTAGTAGGAATTCCAAATAACAACAATTTCCTATTCCATTACATTTAAAAAGAAACAAAAAACATGATAGTTTGAAAAAAGGACACAATAAAATAATATTTTTTTCATGATTTTCAAATTCACGTAACAAGTTTTCATTTTCAAGAAAAATATATCTCTACCACTACATTTTCAAAATAGGTTCCAAGCATGCATTAATATTTTAAAATTAAAGGAAACTAATTTAGATTAAAATATGGTTTTTTAATAATGAGACATCAAGTATGAAACAACTGAAATGAAAATCACATCAGAATCACCATGGGAAATCTCTAAGCAGCTAGTGTTAGTTGCGGACCTAGGATCCTCAAACCTCAGTTAAAAGTGGATTAGAAACCATGACCATCAGCATTATCATGAATGATCCAGTATTAGGGGACACCCCTATAACCTAGTGTTCTCCAACCATAATAATAATTTGTTTAGTATTGTAATTGTCAATCCTGCTAGAAAAAACTAGGATGGACCAATTTTTTATCATCTATCCTAGTAGTCCTAGTCTACCCAACTAGGTACCTCGGGTTACCCATGTACTCTATTTTAAATGGTGGAGAGGTTTTATCAAGAAAAAACATATGATAAAATAACATTCTTTATCCAAAATCCCATTCAACATACAACCACCAATGTCACTCCTTAAGCGTATTCTCCCTTTAAACCACACAAAATTTCACAAGCCTCTACACTAGGCACATATCAAGAATCACACAATAACACTTGCACCACATTTCTAAAACTAAAGGGAATGTCTCAATAGAGTTTTTCCACGTTCTCAAACCATTATCAAAGTGCCAAACATGCCTCATTAATTTTACAAAGAACATTATCAATTAGAAAACACTGTTTCTCAACATCTTTAAGTTCCAAAATCTTCTTAAATATAAAATTTCACAACCAAGGTACCAAATATTTAAAATCTAGCTAGAAAACATGCTTAAAACAAAATAAAACCTTTTTAAGAATGTAAATTTACCAATTAACCACAATTTCATACCAAAACCCATGCATTTTCCAAACTAACAAAATCATGTAATTTCACCTTTTTAAAATCACACAAGAACCCACATTCATTCAAAATCAACTTTCACAACTCATGTACACACCAAACATTTTTGAAAATACCCACCACATTCCCAAAACCATTTTAGAAACCAATTTTAATGATATATTATTTAGGATAGATTGAGCATTAAAAACATAATACATTTTCCAAAATAAGGTTGAGAGAATCTATAAAAAAACACGTTGAAAAATTAAACAAATTATGAAAAAAAAATGCAGAACCATTTCTAATAATTAAAACCATATCACATAGCTTATACTTATTCTACATAAATATAAAACATATTTATAAAACAATATAACAATTATAGAATTAAAATTAAAGGGTTAGGTATAGGAAACCTACCTCAAACATGCCGATATTTACCGACAACCACTCGATATGAACCTTGGCGCATACACGCACAAGCATTTATACATACATACACATATATATACCCCTAACTACATTTTAGATATTCCCTGTTCCATGAGGGAATATGTACAAAGAGAAAATATATATATACATACTCCTAACCAATGCAAGTAAATATAGGCATTCTCAATGCTCACAACCCTAAACCACCACAGTGAGTTCCAACGCACTCTATAAAAATTTACCAACAACTCAAAACACTGCGAAAAAGACCCACACACCAAAAATAAATTACCGACAACTCAAATATCACAAAACCCCCTAAATTAAAATTAAAACTGAGAAATAGTATTTGAAACCAATACCAGGAATAATGGCGAGTGGATGGAAACAGTCTGAAATGAATTGCCTTCGGTGACGAACACCGAAACACGCTTGAAGGAGGCCCAAAAGACCCCTAACACACTATATTGAGGGGAGAAATACTAAAAAATAGTTCTTTGGGAACACTAGGGTTTGACTAAGTCATATGTACCACCCAGAAGAGAATAAAATTACAAAATAAGGGAGTAATATGGGAGGGGAGACTTATTAGATGGATTCACACAAAAAATCGTGAGGCAGATCTATTTCCAGAGGGATGGAGTAGTGCATAAGAGATCCTCTTTTTCAGTCGGGTCACATGAGTAGGATGGAAGCTAGCCGTGGGAGTGAGGGGGAGGGTGATCCAACTGTGCAAGAGGGGAGCCACCACCGGAGGAAGAAGGGAGGTGTGTTGGAGGGCCCTTGGCCGGGGGGGGGGGGGGGTGAGCGAGAGAGGGATGAGGGGTAGGTGGTGCGCTATATAGGGGGAAAGAGAGGAGATGGGGAAGACCCCATTTAGGGTTTAACTAAAACCCTAACAAAAAATATAAATTAATATAAATTAATATAAATTAATAATAATAATAATAATAAACTTAATAATAATAATAATATTCATAATAATAAACTTAATAATAATAATAATAATAATAATAACAATATTATTATTATTATTATTATCAAGACATTTACATTTTATTTTATTTTATTTTATTTTTCATCTAATTTTTATTTTATTTTAGAACATAGGCAGACTGCATGGTTACCTGGGTGTAGCCGCATGGTTCCCAAGCCTTGCTCTACCCACACACCTGATGTTGCCAATCCCAAAACACCCATTTCCAAATAAAAACTCAAAAATTCAAATTGAGAATCAACTTGAACCTCGACAAGAATATCCAAAGATAATAAAATAATAAAATAAATAATTTTAAAGGTTAGGGTGTGACAATTCTCTCCAACACAAAAACTTTCTTCCCTAAGAAAGTAACATAGCCAAATGAGGAATCAAAATCGAGTTTGAAACTGAATAAGGCCAACAAAATCACAAACTCAGTGTGACTTTTCACTCCACCATTTATACCCAACCATCTCTAAGAGAAAATGTAATGAGAAGATCCATATGAAAATGAGGATGGTTCTCCCCACCATAAGAATCCAACTAGAACAACCAACATTGAGACTCTCAACACGGGCTATCTTTTAAACTACCAACATGAACAAAAGAAAAAACCCCCAACACAAATAAAAAATTCTCGTACAAACCAACGATATCCAAACACTATAGAAGGAACCACAACATGATATATGGTGGGTCTCCCCACCATTTAGGAACTGATCGAATTTGACCACCTGATATGGGATGACACGAGAAACCCAACACGGACCGACTCACAAACTCTCCACATAGAACAATCCCCACCACAAAATGGGCCCAGAGGAAGAGACTCCAAATTAAGAGGTGAATCAAACCACTATTAATTATATCCCAAGACACTTACATCTCTAAGATAGGTACAAACTAAATCCAAAAAATTTCCTTAATGTATAACCGTATAAGGAAAATCATTCACATACTCACTTCCCAAATAGACAAACTTTCAAGTTTTTTCTTCCATAAGTCACAGCTACAACCATAAAGGTTTATAGGGATACGAGGTCACCAAGACTTCTTACTACCAATGATGTAAATTTAAAAACAAATACCACAATGAGGATGAGGTTCCTTTATTCCCATTTACAACAAAACAGATACTTCAAGATGAAGAATCCATAATAGAGAAACTTAAACTGTCTCTATCCCAACATTAGAGACAAAAACAGGGTAAAGTCTCCCCACACCCAATGATTCTTGACTACATGAAATGGTTCACTATGATACCTGTGGCTGGATCTATGATTTCTTGAAGCATCTAATAACTCACAATCAAGAGATGAAAATTAACAACTGGAACTTCCTTATTTAGTAATGAAACTTACTAAACCACTTAAAATAACCAAAGAAACTGCGGTGAACAAAAAAACTCTTTGTAAGTCACTATGAATGAAAAATTATCTTGTTTTTTCAGCTAACTAAGATAGTATACAAACAAAGGAGACTTGGGTGTGGTACAAAGTCAGGAAAGGGTATGGCTCTATCACCCAGTTTAGAGTATGGGTAGAGTTTCCAATGAGAACACTCAGAGAAACACTCATTTATAATTTCCTCAAGAACCCTAACCACCTAAATTTTGACAAATTCTAACCACTAACATCAACCAACACCAATTACTAAAACCATCCTTAATCTAAACATGGAGGAAGGAATCCTAGAGTCTGACTGTCCACTCCGCACTAGGGATATTCTGGGGCATACTAAAAAATAATAGGTAGAATCACAAACCAAAAACCAAACTCAAATCACCATTCTAACCACAATTTATAATTTTAAAACCAATAGCCTATGAAAAATGATACCAAACACAAAAATAAAACACTAAACAATTTATCACTTTTCAGAACATTGAAATCACCCTTTTTTGAAATCTATTTTTCAGCAAGGAAAAAAACTTAAATACCCACCATTGGTATTCCATGAAGTCTCACATATATATTTCCTTGTTCTAGATCAAGAAACCATCCACAAATACCACCAACTATACACTCACCACACGCGTACATCCATATATGTTATCATTTATAGAAATAACAAAGATCAATTAAAAACATTTCTCATTTCCAAAAAAGATCATTCAACTTAAATCCAAAATCCCGAAGAAACATTCATTTCACCTTCCAAAAAGTATTTCCAAAACCCCAAAATTATTTCCAAAAAACATTCCATTTTTCCCTTTGAAACCACACATTCCATTAAAAGGAATCCATTTCAAAATATCATGTTCATTTCAAAAACCATTTTGTCACCCCAAAGACCATTTACCCATTTGAAAACCCCTTTCCTAAAAAACTATTTTCATTTTTGAGATCCACTCATGCCAAAAAAATGAATGAAAAACATAAATCACATAAAGAAATCCAAAAATAAGGAACTAGTGGCTATGCCAACCTAGAAACATGGCTTACAAGACCATTCTCTAAGCGAGCATCAACCATAGGAAGTATCTTGAACCGTGAAATCAGGATGTACATGTGTCGCTACTCCATGCAATCTTGTCACATAACACTAGCTCACTTCCTTTGTCATACCTTATCCACATAGACCAAGAAAAATAAAAATTCAAATCCCAAACTACCCTTGTAAACTCGAGTCTCGGGATAGGAAAGGGTTCATGACATCCTTCTCACCGCTACCTCTCAAATCCCAACAATCCTACTATTCTAGCTACCTGACACCCTAAATAAAAATAACCTGGATCTAATACCATTTTGTCACAAACCAACCTGGGTCAACCTTGAACCAGTCACCTGAGTTAGCCTGAGACAAGGCCCAAAGGGAATTCTAAATACCTATGGGCTAACAACTAGTGCTGAGCATCAAAGTAAAACAGGTGGGAATGGTTTGGCCCATAAATAAAAGATAGATAAATAAACATAAACTAAAAAAATAAAAACAACACTAGTGGTGGAAATAAAAATAGAACTAATTGAAAAAACATACCTCCAAGTGACCTTATGGGTCACCACCAAACATAGAAACACACTCACTGTAAGTGTGATCCAAAACTAGAACATGAAACCGAAGATGTAAAGTAGGCACGGTCATTGAGATGCTCAGTAATAATGCCAAAGAACAACAACACCCTATGAAAATAACTTTAAAAATAAACCCAAAACATGCTAGTTTAAAAATAAGACATAATAAAATAATGTTTTTTTCATTATTTTCAAATTCAAGTAACAAGTTTTCATTTTGAAGAAAAAAATTTCTCTTCCACTACATTTTAAAAATAGGTTTGAAGCATGCATTAATATTTCAAAATGAAAGGAAACCAATTTAGATTAAAATATGGGTTTTCATAAATGAGACATCAAATATGAAACAACTAAAATGAAAATCACATCACAAACTCTATGGGAAATACCTAAGAATCTAGTGTTATTTGGGGACCTAGTATCCTCACAATTCAGTGAAACATGCCTTAGAAACAAATAATATCACCATTATCATGCACAAGCCACTAGTAGGGGACACCCCCATAATCTAGTAGTCTCCAATAATCATAATCATTTAGTTAGTTTTGTAATCATCAATATTTATAGGAAAAATTAGGATAAACCACTTCCATATAATCTAGAATACTAGTCCTAGTCTTCCCACCTTGGTACCAAAGGTTACCCATGTTCTCTATTTCGAATGGTGGAGAGGTTTTATCAAAAAAACACATATGATAAAATCAATTTCTTTATCCAAAAACCCATTCAACATCCCACCACTAATCTCCCTCCTTAATCACATTCCCCCTTTTAAGACACACATCATTGCACAAGCCTCTACACTAGGTACATATCACAAATCACACATAACACTTGCATAAAATTTCTCAAACTAGGGGGAAAGCCTCAAGATGGGTTTTTCCACATTCTAAAACCACTCTCAAAGTGAAAAACATGCATCATTAATTTTAAGAATAACATTTTCAATTAGAAAACATTGTTGCTCAACCTCTTTAATTTCCAAAATCTTCTTAAAAGTCCAATTACACAACCAAGGCACCACACATTTAAAATAAATCTAGAAAACATTCTTAAAACAAAATAAAACATTTTTAAGAAAGGAAATTTACCAATTAATCTCAAATTCATTCCAAAACCCATTAATTTTTCTAACTAACCAAATCATTGAATTTACCATTTTTAAAATCACACAAGAACCCACATTCATTCAAAATCAACTTTCATAACTCACATACACACCAAATTTTTTGGAAAATACCCACCACACGCCCAAAACCATTTTAGAAACCAATTTTAAAGATATATAATTTAGGAAAGATTGATAATTAGAAATGTAATAAATTTTCCAAAACAAGGTTGAGAGTATCTATCAATAAGAAAAACACATGTTGAAGACTTCAAAAATTATAAAAAACAAATGGAGAACCATTTCTAACGATCACAACCATATCACATAGCTTATACTTATACTATAAAAATATAAAACGTATTTCTAAATCAATACAACAATTATGAAATTTAAATTAAATGGTGAGGCATAGGGAACCCACCTCAAACATGCCGCTATTTTCCGACTACCACTCTAACCAACCGTTGGTGCTTACACACACATGAATTTATAAATATATATATAAATACCCTTAGTTTCATTGCACATATTCCCAGAACCATGAGGGAATATTTACATAGAGGGCATATATATATGCCTTACCTATGCATGTATATATAGGCGTTCTCAACGCTTATAGCCCAAGCCACCACAACGAGGTCCAATGCACTCTATAAAAATTTACCAACAAATGAAAACACTACGACAAATACCCACACAACCAAAATAAATTTTCGATAACTCAAATATCAAAAAATACCTAAATTAAAATTAAACCTAAGAAATAGGATTGGAAATCATTACTAGTAATAATTTAAGGAAGACTAAAATGGTCCAAAATGGGTCGTCTTTAGTGGAGGACACAATAACACACTTAAAGGAGGACCAAAAGACCCATAAGACACCCAATTGATGATAGAAACACCAAAAATTTGTACTCCATACACCCTAAGGTTCGGATAAGTCATACACACCACCTGGAAGAGACCAAAATCACAAAATAAGGGAGGAAGATGGGAGGGGAGACTTAATGGAGGAATTCACTCCCAAAATCGAGAGGTGGAGCAATCACTAGAGGGATAGAGTGGAGATATAGAGCTTGTCCTGGTTGGCCAGGTTGTGCAAGAATGAGGGAGTCTAGAAGCACAAGGGAGGAGGAGGGGGAGCTGACCATGCAAGAGGGGAGCCACCGCCGGAGGATGGAGGGAGGCATGCTAGAGGTCCCTCGATTGGGGGGGGGGGGTCACATGAGCTAGAGAGAGAAGTGGGATATGGGATGCGCTGTGTAGGGAGAAAGGGAGGAGGAAGGGGAAGACCCCCTTTAGGGTTTAACTAAAACCCTAACAATATATATATATATATTTATAATTAATAAATTATATTAATAATAATAAACTTTATGATAATAATAATAATAATATTTATAATAATAACAATATTATTTCTATTATTATTATTTATAAATTTTATTTTATTTTTATTTTATTTTAGAACACAGGCAGACTGTATGGTTACCTGGATGCAGCCGCATGATTCCCAAACCCTGCTCTGCCTGCACGCCAGATGCTGCCATGCCCAAAACACCTATTTCCAAATAAAAAATCAAAAACTCAAACTAAGACTCAACTCGAACATAGAAAAGAATATCCAAAGACCAGAAAATAATAAAATATATAATTTTAAAGGTTGGGGTGTGACATTGAGGATCTTTATGATTTAGAGTTTTAGAGAATTAGGCCATCACCCTCCATAAATAAATATGACATCACAAAGAGGACACTACCACTTAGTATCCATTTTTCCTATAAAAAAAGTACTTTTATGATATAATAATTTTTCTTTTCATGACATATCTTTATAATTTTCATCTTGACTTCATCGTTGTTCTGAATCATCCTTAAAACCATATGAAAACTTTTTTAAAAGTTGATTGAGCATTAAAAATCTCAATAAGGGGAATAAAAATAAATAAATAAAATATTTAGTTCTAGAATACTTATACCTGATTTTTATTTTTCAAAATTTAACTTTTGGTTTAAAATAAACATTTTATTACCCAATAAATCAACTTTTATACCAAATTTTTTTCATAAAAAAATTCATAGGAAACCTTAAAGTCAAAATAAAACTCATTAAGGTTCCTTTTCAAGCCTAAAAAAATTATTAAAACTTTTTCATTTAAATTTATTAATTTAACACTTATGAAGTAGAATATACTTTACTTTAATCATATGATCATGAGTAATCACATGAGAGCATAACATAAATAAAATGGTATCGCAAGATCATGAAAAAATAGGAAATGTTGAGGCAACACAAAACATAACAGAATCATAAGTTAAGGATAACTGCTAAGATAAGATCACATGGTGGATAAAGTCCCATCATGGATTGTTTTTACTCCCCAATCCCATATATAAAATCACCTCAAACAAAAACCTTACCTAATGCATTGGAGAACTATCTAGGAGAACCCATCACAACATGTTCATGATTATGTGTTCCAAAAAAGGAAATAAATCATAACACATAATCCTTACAATTTACCATAAAAAGAAATTGGCTGCATAATATTTCCTCATATCATAATTAAAGGATATTTCATAAAGAATTCATTTGAGAAATGAATATTAGGCATGTATTACCCCGTCAAAAGAAGGGAGAATAATCTAGGTATATATGTGAGAGGCATATATATATAAATTATAAGCATTTCATAACATTAAAGTGAGATATAAAGTGAGTTAAATAGATAAATATCATAACCAAAATAAAAAGGGTATTTTAGAGAGATCTCTTACACCCATAATAAAAATATTCCCAGATATCAAAAATATATATTCCATTTAAAACCCTTTTCGAAAAT
Source organism: Viscum album (assembly GCA_963277665.1). Lineage (NCBI taxonomy): Eukaryota > Viridiplantae > Streptophyta > Magnoliopsida > Santalales > Viscaceae > Viscum > Viscum album. The sequence continues at coordinate 1,812,509,498 of OY728142.1, read as the reverse complement.
TCTTAGAAATAATGGAAAGAATTTTTTTATTGAATAAAACATGGAACATTATATAGGAACCCAAAAATAAAATAATGATTATGATATCAGGAAAAACCATTGATTCCACATATTTTAAAATATAACATTATTTTTTCCTTTTGTAAAGAAAGTCAAAACATTTTTGTAAAAAATACATAAAAGATACCTATTGAAAACCTTTTTAAAAATTCAAAAGAGACATAAAATATCATTTACAATTAATTTATTTCCATATAAATACATTAGTAAAATAAATTTAAGATATTGACATTGAAGATAAAGATTTAGAAAATAAATATTTAAAGCATTTAAAATGAGGTTTTTAAAGCAAAGTCTCCCTTACCTTGAGTCTGAATCATACCATGAATTCCTTATCTTAATGAATAATAAAAACATGTTAATTATTTAATTTCTTAATAAAATTTTTCAAGTTAATTATTCCTTTTATTTCACTTATTACCATGTTATATACAATTACTTAATCAATTAAGTTCAATTCAAATGTTTTGATGATATTTAGATCATATGTCCAAAATGAATTATGTGGGTTAGAAATGGTCATATAAGTCATTATTAAATCATATAAATAATAATAATAATTATATAATTATTATATTTATACATAAATAATAATTTTTAGACCAACTATGAAAGACATTTATGAAAAATGAACTGCATTACTATCATGGAGAAAAGAGGTCGTACGTACGCAAGAGTAATATTTCCATTTTTAAAATATCATGATGGAAAGAAGGTAAGCATCATTTTATAATTAAAAAATTATAATTAGATCATAAATATAATATTATTTCTTTAAGTTTACTTATATATACCATCCATGTGACGCAATAATGAAAAATGAATCACATCGCTTCATGGAGGTGATAATCCACCAGTATGCACGAACAACATTATCATTTTTCAATGAATGTAATGGTAAGAAAATATATATTATATAAATTTTCTATAATTATTAATATTTCATTAATATAATATATATAAATTAAATACATCATCATAAATATTAGTGAGAGGTGATGATGGAAAATAAATTACATCGGTTCGTAAGGCGGAAATCCGTCGTACACACAAATGATGGTTTTGTTTCCCAATTGATGGAGGAGGATATGGATTTAGGATGGGCCATTAAAATAAAAAATATTAGTATATGGAATATATTGGTATTATTATTTCACCATTTTTGAAGAATATGTAATGACTCGGATTTACTCTAGTATTTTTTTTATAAATTAATTAGGAAAATTCCCAGATTAAAAGCAGAGACAACATGTGATTCTAAGGACTGGTGTTCCCGGAACAATTCATTGAATTATGTTTAGTTTTTAATAAATTGTGCTGGTGGTTTTTCTTTGAAACTGGAATAACTCTTAAATGTTTGTCTGTATCAGAAATCCAATGACACTGTTATGTTCAGAAAAATGACTTTACCTTAGGCGGGACCTGACATTGACCGATTTTGGTTGATCATCAAAGTTATTTTTTGGATGTAAAAATCATTAAAATGTTTAATAAAAATATTTTATTTGACGTTTCTTTAGTTTATTATAAATTTTTTCTATTGTTAGGAATCAAGGGTTTGGATATAACCCTAGAAATCCTCTAAGACAAGGAGAAGGAGCTTCCTCCAATGAATGTCGATGGATTAGTTAATCAAGATCGACAAACCTTGGATTAAATGGATCAACGAATGACGATGATGTAATTTTACACTTCATTAACAATGGATCCAAATTCTAAGTATGGTGTTATTTCTTTGTGATTTGTTACCCATTCTTAAATTTGATGATGAACACAGACCAAACCATGAATAGTTTGATCCATGTTTCAATCACTTTTGGGATGAGATTTATCTTGTAGAAATTAAATGGGGATTATATTTGTGTGATTGCTTCATTATTTGTAATCCCTCTAACAAAAACAAATCAAGGCCGACATGAAAAAATTATGAGATCAGTCCTTTGGGTTCTTTTTTGATTCTCGCTTTCCCACTTATTATTTATGTTCATAATGTTCTTCATGATTACATGGGTGGATGATTGTTGCACCTTCGTTTCATGGTGAAATAATCTAAGACCAAAGATCCAACACCACCACGACACCATGGAGGTTCGACAGTGAAGGCGAAATACTTTTCGGTCTAGGCGGATCATGAGGGTAGGATGGAAGGCCACTGGTAGGGTGGCCGATAGTGGTGGAATGACGCAACCTGACATGGTTGTTTTGGGAGGAGTGTGAGGGACAGACCCCAACTCGACCAACAGAGGTGGAGCACTGAATGCAGGAGGCCACGTCAGAGCTGGCGTGGCCGATGGACACCAGCCATAGAAAGAGGTTGTGAAATTTACCGGGGGATGCGTCTGAATGACGCATTAGAGGAACCCATGACGGTGAGGTTTCAGGTCAGGAGGTACAACAGGATGACTGTGTGGAATGTGGCATGAGACCTCGTCAGTATAGGGGGCATGCGATCATGGTGGACCACGTGCGACACAGCGTACCAGACCGCAGCACGGGCCGGACAGGGGAGCAGGGATGGGTATAACAAGTGCAGTGGTTTGGGCTGGTTTGAGCTGGGATAGACTAGGCCGGGTTGGGTCAGGTCGGTCAGACCAGGTCATGTCGGGTCCGGCAGGTCGGGTCGGACGAGACCAAACCCGAATCAAACCTTTTTATGAAAATAGTCACAACTTTCAAATAGTGTTTCCATTTCATGAGAAATTTGAGGCGTTGGGACCCTTGCGATGAGACGTTACTTTTGAGATACTATAAGCTAGTATTTTTGGAAGTTGGCGGATGACTTATTGTCTTGAGGAGTTGGTTCTTCCAGAACAAGTGTGCTACGAGTCGAATCCTGTTGCTGGGTATGATCTTGAAACTATGACTTGAAGACTACATGGCTTTGGAGTCATGTGTCTTAATGAGAATTTGTGTTTTACTGAGACTCTGTGTCTTACTAATACTCTGTGTCTTACCAATACTCCATGTATTATTGATACTGGGTGTTCTGTGAATTATTTCCGATAATCTTGCTTTCCATTCTATAGACTAATACCAGTATGAGCTGAATGGGTTTTCTTTTTGGTATACTTCATGTATTTATTTGTGGTATACTTTGCATATTTATTTGTGGTGTAATTTGTGTATTTATTTGTGGTATTACTTTATGGTTTCAAGGTGTATTACTAAGTATTATTTTAATCACCCATGTACAGGATTTTCCCACACATATCGTGTATTATACAGATGATCGATGCTTTGATGGAGTTCTAGGTGGACTAGGACTAGGTGGTGCTTAGAGTGATCAGATAGATGATGTTTTATCCTATGTTTTTAGAAAATTTTCCTACACCTACCCTTCAGATAGGTTTTTTTTGCAGATGTATTTTAGGAACTTGTGTATTTTACATTTATAGAATCTTTCTTTAATGGGATTGTATTTTAGACCTATTTAATTTTTAGTTTCTTATTATCATACTATGTGGTTTGTATCTTATTGTATGCATTCATTTTCTACTTATTATTTTTACATTTCAGCATTTTGGGCTTGGAGATGTGTGCGTGTGTACAGGTACTTAGGCAAATGCCTCTCATTGTGGGATATGCCTACTTGGGGCTAGTCACCATCCCCTGGTCTATTGAAGGTGGGATTAGGGTCGTCAATATTGGAGTTGGTGGTCTAGAACCAACTACTTTGTACTTTATTCATTAATAAATATCTTATCAACATCTTGATTGTTCTTCTACGTGACAAGGCATGTGATATTGTCCTATGGGTAGCTGTTGCATTAAAGGGTCATAGCGGATCCCTGCCATGATGGGAACCCGGAAGTTCCAGAACACTATTCTTGAATATATGTTCTATGGCCGAATGATGTTATTTGAGGGACACAAATAACATAGTCCATTAGGGGTAAGGACTCATAAAACTTTGAGGAACCTTTTCATGGAGTGCACCCTTGGTAATATCCAGGAGGATATTATGAGAACGAGACCCGCCAGTGGGAAATCCACATTTCATAGTGTCATTGGATGTTCTATCTGTGGACAAGTGTATTGGTCCTTAGACTTTAATATTTTTATTAATGGGTATTAAAACTAATGCACTTAGATGTATTAACGGAAACTACGACGACACACTATTCACAACGAGGTAAGATACATTGGGTGTGTCACGAGTGATACTACATTAATAGATAATGCAAGAAAAGAATTGTCCCTTATGTTCCATAACAGAAGTAGATATCTGAGGCCCTTTGATGGAATTGATATAGCCTAAATAAATCTATGGCCATGGTTAGGAATGGGCAAGTTCAGTTTCGAAAAGACAAAGAAAGAATAATTGAGCACATGGGTTGATGGAACTAGCATTCAACACGCTTGATTTGAGATATCGTGACAAAGGGATTACATTACACGGTAAGTGTTTGTAGGAGGTGAAAATCATTACGGCACTAGATTCTTTCTCTATGGGTGCCTTGGCATGTTTCTAGATGATAACCTTGGACTTTAGGTAGGCTCTGCCTAATGTCACTAAGAAAGAGGCCTAGTGGGTCACACACTAAGTGTGTTCAAGTATCTCAGTTAAATATTAATTTAGCAAGTTGAATAAATATTATTCCCGATTGTGGTTTAATAATTATTCAAGGATGCTTGATCGAATTTATTTCGACACTGGTTATTTGAGAGAATATATTGTGGGTGAAATAATATATTTATTAGCGGGTAATGCAGTGATATTTATTTGAGAAATAATTAGTCATTATTCAAGGTACAATAAATGTGGTGGAAAAAATTACGAAAAATGGGAAATAAAAGTACACAACTTGTATATTAATATATACACGTCGTGTAGTTTTTCTGGGAATTTATGAGAAATAATATTATTTATTTAATTAAATAATATTAGGTGTAATTCTCTGGGCACATGTTAAATAATAATAATAGTCAATTGTTATTATTAGACATGGAGTATTTCTAAGAATTAAATGAAATGAATAAATGCTTTTGGGCAATTAATTCATTTTATTATTCTATGTAATTAAAAATACAAATTATATATTTCTCATTAGCCTATCCATTTTGTGTGGTTGTGCACAACGGATTTGGAAAAGCTCTCAAGCCAAGAGAGAATTCTTTTTCCACCAAGAACGCTCTCAAGCTACGAGAGAGGGATCCACCTCCACCGGATCAAGCCGATCAAAGGTGAACATCGAAAGCGAAGGATCTTCCATGCTAGCACCCAGAGATCCCTTCAAGGATGTCCATAGATACGTGGAGCATGTGTGGATCACCGCTAGAGGAATCCTACACTTGGATTATATGACACAATGGTAGATCACATCAGATCGTGACCTAAGACATCGACAAAGAAAAAATTCCATCAAGGTAATTCTTGTCAATTAATTAAATTAATTATAACCAACATATGATGATCCTCTATATAGTTTTGGGGCTCCTCTCTTTGTTTTTAATTCTTCATTCTATTCTGAAGATCCGGTGTTTTATTATCGTGACAGATCTCAGATTGATCATTGTTAACGCTAAAATTATAGTTGGGTACACCCACCAATGCACTTCCGCTGTGCTCAGAACCTACAAGTGGTATCATAAGGAGTCATATCATTGATTATAATTATTTAGTTTTTCATTGGTGATTTATGCATATAATAATTTAGTTGTTTCAATTTAAGTTAATTGTTATTTAAATCTAAATCTCGAGATCTGTTCCTCCTCTCTCATTTCTCGGTCACCTTACAGAAACGATTTTTTTCTTTTAATTTTGATTAAAATAAAATAGAGGATCTCATCTAGATGTGCCAAATGTTCCTGGCTATACAAAACCAGAATACACGGCATGTATTTGGAAGTACACAAATTTATTAAAATTTATTATTATATTATACAAACCCTTGAGACATGTACCATAGTGTAGGAATAAAGGTGAGGTACAACACGTGATAGGTATTTTATATATATGTGTTTAATTTAACATTTGCGTAATGTTCATTTCTACTCATTGGGTAGTTATGAATAATAATTCACTAGGTTTACTCCAAGGTACAAGTTACATACAAAGATAATTTTAAATAAATTTATTTGTTTAAAATTATTATGGATTATAATCTCAAGAAAATTCAGAAAAAGGGTTTAAGATAAATGGATTGATTAATTAAAGATAATTAATTGATTCAAGCATGATTTATCTTAAGCAAGAACTATTAAATAATTGAATTCTAGTTTTTATTTATGCGTAAATATCATTGCATGCATGAATGATCATGAGTTAGACCAAGACCTTTTTATGTGAATGGTTTCTTTTATTTATTTATTTAAATTAAATTTGTTGGTCTGTGAGCCTTCTCCTCATTAATATGTAGGGCCTGCACACCCAAGGTTTATTTTATGTAAAAAAACCTTTTACCCCTCAACTGTGTGTGAGATAAATGCATATGTAATGGATAGAGCTCCCAAGCTAGTGAAGGTGGCTCAAGTTTAGCGCCAAGGTGAAACCAATCCAAGTAGATACAAAGATGGACAGGTGGAAAGATGTAAACACGAACCCAAAAGGTTCAATGTGTTTCTCCCCTAGGTCTTGGGTTAGTTTATCAACCACTAGATAAAATAACCAATAGAACAAACTCATGATCATACCATTTATTTTATTTTTTTCAGTTGCATGGTTTATTTATTGTGGGTGTGTTGTCACAATCACACAATTAATGAATTAAACAAGCATGCAATATGGAACTAAAATAAGACCGGCTTATGCGTAAAATATTATCTTATAAATGGTTAATCACTTAAGTATATCCCACTTAATATTAAAAAGCATGAAATCAAAGATAATAAAATGAAAATTTATGTATAAAGATAAAATCCCTCAAAGAAATATTAAGTTGGTATATCCTTCCATAATATTAGTTAGAATCGAACCATAGTTCAAAGTGCTTGACCAAACCTAGTTGGGGTGCTTTTAGTTATCGAGGAATTATAATTCAAGGTTTTGGGTTGAATTGACTTGGTTCGCATCAAGGGTTGACTACCACAACAAGAATTGGTGTGACCAAGAGGCAAAGGTTGAGGAAATCCAAAATAAAAGGATTTCAGGATTGGGGAGTCCACTCAACGGATCAAGGAGCTGCGAGTTAATGCAGTTGGAATTTGGAATTCCTACCTAAAACCCTTCAAGTTTCCCAACCAACCCTAGTTGGGGTAATAAAAAGGTAAATATGGATCCTTTTTACTAGAATATTCAGGAAACAAAATATTCTAAAGTCAATGGTTAGGGATATTGGATTTCGATAAAATAATGGGAGACTAATAAGTATTAATTTATTTATTTTTCTCAGTTTTATCTTAATAAAGTAATAAAAATTTTCTCATATTTATTTATAGAAACAGATATAAAATGACTTCAAACATATCATTTTAAACCATACTCGAGAAGAAAAACCTTCTCACAGGAACCAATTTCCAAGAGTGGAAGAGGCATTTACGCATCATCCTTCACCACGAGAGGAAATTGTATGTGCTAGAAGAGCCTGTTCCAGTTGTGCCTGGGAAAGAGGCCAGTGATAAGTAATTATCTCTCTATATGAAACACATGGAAGATGCCAAAAATGTCCTGTGTTTTATGCTACCAGCCATGTCTAATGAGCTCTTGAAGTAACATGAAAACATCTACGTGTATAGAATGATGTCTCAAATTAAGGATTTCTACCAAGAGAAGGGGAGAGAAGAGAGATATGAGATCTCCAACACTTTGTTTACAACTAATATTAGAGAGTCTGCACCAGCTAGGCCTCAGGTAGTCAAGCTTATTGGCTGCATTTAATGCTTGGACATCTTAGAGATTAAGTTCCCATATGAGTTGCGTACATATATCATCCTATCATCACTGCCCAAGACCTTCTCTAGATTTATTTTCAATTATAACATGAGCAATAATGAGAAGAGTCTATCAGAAATTCTGACCTTAATTAACCAGGTGGATAAGGACATAGGGCATGGAAAACTCGCAGTCCTAATGGTGAATAAGAAAAGGATGGACAAGGCCAAGGGGCCAAAGAATTATAAACGGTCTGAAGCCCCCAAGAACCGTCCCTCTAATAAGGGGAAGATCTAGAGGTAGGGAAATGAATGTGAGGTGGTATGTTTTTCATGTGGAAATCAAGGACATTGGAAGAGGAACTACACCCAGAAGTGTGGAGATGCTAAATATGCTTTCGTTATCAAGTGTAATCTTTCAATTTCTACACACTGGGTATTAGATACAGCTTGTGGGGATCACATCTATATTCAAATGTAGGAACTAAGTAGATTTATAAAGATTGTCAGAGGAGAGGTGGATCTTCGAGCTACCAATGGCACGAGGCTGTCTACATTATCCATTGGTGATTACCACATCTCATTGCCGACTGAGATAATTTTGGTTTTACATAACTGTTATTATGTGCCTAGTTTTACCAAGAACATAATTTTTGTATCTTGTTTGGATATTGATGGATTTATTTTCAAGTTTGTAAATAAGGGTTGTCTATTTTATAAGAACAATGTATGTTATGGTATGACACATTTAAATAATGTTTTGTATGTATTAAATTATGAAAACCAAGTGTTGGAAATTGATAACGAAATTGACTCACATGACTCATACATCACCCAGTTGTGGCATCACTGTCTAGGTCATGAAAACGAGAAGTGATTGACAAAGCTCTACTAATATGGTTATTTAGACTCTTCTGAGCTAAAACCACTTGATAGATGTCACACTTGTTTACAAGAAAAAATGACCAAGCCACCTTTTAGTGGACAAGGTGAAAGGGCCACATAGCTTCTAGGATTTGTACACACGGATGTGTGTGGACCATTTCTAATAGAAGCTAGAGGTGGATATTATTACTTCATTACTTTTACTGATGATTTGATTAGATATGGTTATGTCTACTTAATGAGGTATAAGTCAAAATCCTTAGAGAAATTTAAGGAATTCAAGAATGAAGTATAAAATCAGCTTGATAAGAAGATAAAGAAGCTTCTATCATATCGAAGTGGAGAATATCTGAATCAATAGTTCATCGATCTTATACGGGAGTCTGGGGTTCTATCTCAGCTCACTCCTCCTTATACACCATAGTGGAATGAATTTAGTTAAAGGAGTAACCACACCTTGTTGGACATTGTGAGGTCGATGATGAGTCATACAAATACTCCATTATCCTTTTGGGGATATGCATTACAAACTGAAGCATACACATTAAACTGAGTACCAACTATGGAAGAAAATGGAATTCCGTCCGAGTTATGGAATGTAAAGAAACCCATTTCATCACACACACGTGTATGGGGATGCGAGGAATTTGTTAAGGCATTCTATGGAAACAAACTAGCACCCTGGAGGACAAGGTGTATCTTTATAGGATATCCCAAGGAAATGAAAGGATATTACATATATAACCCTCCAAACAAGAAAATGACTATTTCTAGACAAACCGTCTTTCTTGAGAGGGAGCACATACTCAAAAAGGCGAGTGGGAGAAAGATTGACCTTTATGAAGTTAAGAATAAAGATACACATGAGTTGGTACAGGAACAAGTTCCACATGTCCCTGTGGAAGAGGTTCCAGAAACACAAGTACTGCGTAGGAGCTCAAGAGAGGTAAGGGAACTAGAGAGATTTGGATTCCTAGTCACTGAGGATGGTGAATCATTATTGTTGGACAATGATGAACCTCTCTCCAACAAGGAAGCAATAGAAAGATCAGAAGCTGTAAGATGGCTAGAAACTATGTATTCTGAGATGGATTCCATGTATCATAACCAAGTCCGGGTTCTGGTTGATGATCCAGTTGATGTAAATCCTTTTGGATGAAAATGGGTATTCAAGAGAAAAATGGACATGGAAAGTCAAGTTAGCACCTATAAAGAAAGGCTATTGGCTAAAGGATTCAGACAGCGTCAAGGAATTGACTATGATGCAACCTTGTCGCCAGTTACCATGTTTAAATCCACAAGAATCATACTTGCCATAGTAACTTACCATGACTATGAGATTTGGAAAATGGATGTAAAAACAACATTCCTTAATGGGAACCTTCAAGAAGATGTCTATATGACACAACCAGAAGGGTTTGTGACACCAGGTGAAGCCAAACGAGTTTTCAAGTTGCATAAATCCATTTATGGATTAAATCAAGAATCCAGGTCATAGAACATATGATTTGATAAATCCATAAAGGAATTTTGTTTCATTAAGAATAAATGTGATCCATGTGTTTATAAGTGGTTTAATGGGAATGTGATCATTATCCTAGTAGTATATGTTGATGAAATATTGCTTATTGGAAATGATGTACCAGTCTTACAGTAAGTTAAGGACTAGTTGAACAAGTGTTTCTCCATGAAGGAATTGAGTGAAGCAGCCTACATTCTAGGGATCAAGATCATTCGTGATAGATACAAGAGGCTGCTTGGACTAATTCAAGGTACATACATTGACTAGATACTAAAGAGATTTAGTATAGAACAATCCAAGAGGGGATTGGTTCCAATGTCACATGTCCTACATATATCTAAGAAAATGTTTCCTCAAACACAATAGGATAAAGATAGAATGAGTAAGATCCCATACACTTCGTCTATAAGATCCATCATGTATGCCATGTTATGTACCAGGCTTGATGTTGCCTATGCACTGAGCATGGTAGGCAGATATCAAGAAGACCCAAGAGAACAACATTGGACTACAGTTAAGACTATCCTTAAGTATCTGAGAAGAACTAAGGATATGTTTCTAGTGTATGGAGGAGACATGGAGCTTTTCATCATAGGGTATAATGATGTTGGTTGTCAGACATATTAGAACGATCTGAAGTCACAATTTAGATATGTTTTCTGTCTCAATGGAGGAGCTGTGAGTTGGAAGAGTTTAAAGGAGATAGTTGTCCCTAATTCTATAGTGGATTCCAAATATATAGCGGCTTATGATGTAGCCAAGGAATCCATAGGGATTTGGAAATTTTTCCAAGAGCTTGATGTGGTGCCTAGCAAAAAAGATCCTGTCACGTTATATTGTGAAAATATTGCAGCAGTGGCTCTTGAAAAAGAACCAAGGTCATATCAACGGACAAAGCACTTACTCCGAAAGTACCACCTCTTATGGGATTTCTATCAAAGGGGTGAAGTTTTTGTGAGCAGAGTGTCTACAGAAGATAACGTGGTGGACCCCATGACTAAAGCACTATCTCAGTTGAAGCATGGATATCATGTGAGAGCTAGCGGGTTAAAGGTTGTTAGAAGTTAGCTCTAGTCCAAGTGGGAGTCTGTTGGAGTTGGTGGCCTAAAACCAACTAATTTTTACTTTATTCATTAATAAATATCTTATCACATCTTGATTGTTCTTCTACTTAACAACGCATGTGATAATGTCCTAAGGATATCTGTTGTATTAAAGGGTCATAGTAGATACCTACTATGATGGGAACCTAGAAGTTCCATAACACTGTTTTTGAATATATTTTCTATGTCTAGATGACTTTATTTAAGGAAAAAAAATAATACAATATATTAGGGGTGAGGACTCATAAAACATTGAGGTACCTTCTCATGGTGTGCACTCTTGGTAATATCCATGAAGATATTATGATAACAATACCCGCCAATAAGAAATCCACATTTCACAGTGTCATTTGATGTTCCTATCTGCGGATGTGTGTATTGGTCCTTAGACATTAAGAGTATTATTAATGGGTATTACAACTCACACACTTAGATGTATTGATGAAAACTGTGACGATACACTATTCACATCGAGGTAGGATATGTTGGGTGCGTCACGAGTGATACTACATTAATAGATAACGCGAGAAAGGATTTGTACCTTATGTTCCGTAATATAAGTAGATATCTCAGGACCTTTGATGGAATTGATATATCCTAAATAAATCCATGGAAATGGTGAGGAATGGGAAAGTTCAATTATGGAAAGTCAAAGAAAGAATAATCGAGAACATGGTTTGATGGCACTAACATGCAACCTGCTTGATTGGAGATATTGTGAAAAAGGGATTACATTACATGGTAAGTTTTCGTAGGAGGTGACATGTTGTTACGGTGTTAACTTCTTTCTCTATGGGTTCCTTGGTGTGTTTCTAGATGCTAACCTTGGACTTTAGGCAGGCTCCGTCTAATGCCATTGAGAAAGTGGCCTAGATGGTTACACACTAAGTGTGTCCAAGTATCCCAGTTAAATATTAATTTAACAAGTTGACTAAAGATTATTCCCGACTGTGGTTTAATAATTATTCAAGGATGCATGATCACGTTTATTTCGAAACTAGTTGTTTGAGAGAATATATTGTGGGTGAAATAATATATTTATTAGTGAGTAATGCATTGATATTTATTTGAGAAATAAATAGTCATTATTCAAGGTCAATTAAATGTGGTAGAGGAAATTAAGAAAAATGGAAAATAAAATTAAACACGGTGTATATTAATATATATACGCTGTATTGTTTTTCTGGAAATTTATGAGAAATAATATTATTTATTTAATTAAATAATATTAGGATTAATTCACTGAGTACATGTCAAGTAATAATAATAGTCAATTGTTATTATTAGACATGGAGTATTTCTAAGAATTAAATGAAATGAATAAATTATTTCAGGTAATTAATTCATTTTATTATTCTATATAATTAAAAATCCCAATTATATATTTCTCATTAGCCTAGAAATTTTGTGTGGTTGTGAACAACCGATTTGGAAAATCTCTCAAGCCAAGAGAGAATTCTTTTTCCACCAAGAACGCTCTCAAGCTACAAGAGAGAGATTCACCTCCACCAGATCAAGGCGATCAAAGTCGGATATCACAAGAAAATTCCCTTCCGTGCTAGCACCCAGAGATCCCTTCGGCAACATCCAGAGATACGTAGAGCACATGTGGATCACCTCTAGAGGAATCCTACACTTGGATTATATGACACAATGATGAATCACATTAGATCATGACTTGAGACATCAACGAAGAAATAATTCCATCAAGTTAATTCTTGTCAATTAATTAAATTAATTATAACTAAAATATGATGATACTTTATATAGTTCCAGGACTCCCCTCTTTCTTTTTCGTTATTCATTCTATTCTAAAGATCTGACATTTTATTATCATGACGGATCTTGGATTGATCATTGTTAACACTAAAATTATAGTTGGGTACACCCACCAAGGTGCTTCCACTATTCTCAGAACCTACAGTCATGACACATGACCCTCTAGGATGGGTCGTGATAGAGTGGTATCAAAGGGGGTTAGTTCTACTTAAGGATTGAGAGTCTATGAGGTTAGTTTGGTGAAACAATGTTAAGTGTTTCGAGTTCTACTTTTAGGCTTGGGAATCTGGTGTTGGTGATATATCCAACATATTCATACAAAAGGACTCTAAACACATGATTTTCAAATCAGTACATGAAAACACTAGTTGTTGGGAAATTAACGGTATATGCATCATATAGGATTTCAGTGTGTTTTCATGTCCTTCTTGAGTCATCTCACCAGGTATACTCTATTGACCATGAACCATCTTGATCTATTTTAGGATTCCTACCTATAGACAGCCAACTAGGATTCTATAGCATGATGATGGTGATGATCTTCCTAGAGATGAGGCATTAGTATAGGGGCATGTTCCAAAGATGGCACCTCCATGTGGTTTTCTTATTATAGTGCCACCCGTCGAGTGGCATTTACTACCTGAACTACATACTGAAGATGCATGCATACTGAACATGTTGCATGAGCTCTAGAGGAAGGGACCTCTGAGGTTTCAGTGTGAGATAGACCCCCAGGTAGCTGAGGATTTAATAGAGGCAGTTACTTACATCTTTCACCTTGTGAGGACACCTGCCCACCAAATGATAGTCCTAGTCACGAGTCTTATTCAGGGATTAGCGGGACAATGGTGGAGCTTAGTGACCCATAAACATTATGAGGTGACTCTCTCTTGGGTAGAATTTTGAGAAACTCTTCATAGAAGAGTTTCTTCTAGCTACATTATGCTTAGTATGCATATAGGAGCTCCTACATCTGTAGTAGGACAATTAGGCTCTGGCGGAGTACTCAACGAGATTTACTGATCTTTATCGCTACTCCATGAATATGGTACAAGACCCATTATTTAGGGCTCATAATATTGAACAGGGGTTACACTGGGAGATTAGGGAATCCATGATATCCCTTATCATTCCTACATATCTTGGGGTACTGGAGCGAACTCTACTAGTGGATATCTTTCTGGCAGAGCAGATGCTAGTAGTAAGAGCTACTATTAGGCACCAGGCAGCTGAGTCTTCTATGGTAGGTATCCAAAAACAGTTGTAGGGACCCAAACAGATCAAGAACTTTAGGGTAAAACCCTAGTAGATGGGATTAGTGGTGCGGGTCTCCTAGGGTAGAGCGAGTTAGCTGAAGGATAGGTTGTGTTACTCGTGCGACGGTCGGAGACATCTATCACGAGATTACTTGAACCACCGTACGGATGATCAGAAGAGGGTTGAGGGACCACTGAGGCGTAATATAAGGCATGGTAAGGGTGTTTCTTATGGTGTTAGACATGGTAGAGGAGCAGGCAGGGCATCATGATGTGGGTGGAGGTTCAGCGTATTACCACCAGCACCCTCAGGTGGTCTACTATGGGCCCAGGGAGTTGGTGAATGGGGGTGAGGCTAGCTTCAGGTGATGGAGGCTTATAACCCTGAGTCTCTAGGGATGATTAGAGGTATTATCTTTGTCTTTTACACCTTAGATTTAGTTTTAATAGACACAGGTTCCATTCATTATTTTCTTGCCATGACCCTTGTTCGAGAATCATAGATTCATATAGAACCTTTGACTCAATCCGTATGGTTAGAGACTCCTATAGGAGGAGATTCGATGATCACACATTGGTGAAAATAGTATGAGATTAATCTTGGAGGTGAGAGTTTCAGTTGGGATATCTTGTTAGTGGCATCATGACCTTATGATGTAATTCGCCGTATAGACTAGTTATCCACAATCCATGCTCAGATTAACTATTTTAGGCATAGAGTGTGATGTGTCTGATGTGATGGGACTTGGTTTTCCTTTTTTGGTGAAAAGGAAACATATTTAGTGTGGTATGGACTTAATTATAGGAGGGTTCAACTGGTTACTCATTAGTTAGCTAGTCTCACCCTCAGTGTAGTGGATAATAGGAATCCTAAGTTTTCTACAGTGGTGGTGGAGTATGGGGACATCTTTCTTGATGATTTCTTCAAATTTTCTCTCTACAGGGAGGTTGAATTATACATTGATATATACCTTGGGATGAAACCAATATCTACACCTGCATATCGGATGGATCCAGCAGAGTTTCATGTGTTGAGGGTACAACTGGAGGACTTATAGGGGAAGGGCTTTGTGGGACCCAATTTTTTACCCTAGGTAGTCCCAGTTTTATTTTTCAAGAACGTAGACGAGAGATTGAGGTTATGTGTGGACTTATGGAACTTGAATTAGGTGATATTGAAGAACAAGTATCCACTACCGAGGATCGATGAACTCTTCAATTAGCTGAAGGGAGTGAGGTGGTTCTTGAAGATTGAACTCAGATATGGCTACCACCAGCTTCATGTACAAGATGTAGATGTACCAATGAAAGCCTTCAGATGTCAGTAAAACCAATAGGAGTACTTACTTATGACTTTTTTCACAATGAATTCCCCAAAAGTGTTCATGGGACTCATGAAAAATATCTTGCATCCTTAGACCAATTCCCGGTGCTCTTCATTGATGACATCCTAGTGTACTCAGTGTCTAATGAGGAGCACAAGACACACTTGAGGATGGTCCTAGGCACACTCTGAGAGAACCATATTTATGTTAATATCTCAATGCGTCAATTCTATATTTGATAGATCCACTTTTTAGGACACATCATTTCAGAGGATGGAGTTTCAGTGGATCTGGTGATGATTGAGGTAGTGCTTGCTTGAGAGCCACCCAAGAGCATTATCGGGGTGCATAGTTTCCTAGGTTTGGCTAGGTTCTATCAGAGGTTTGTACATAACTTTTATAGAGTAGTATCACCCTTGATATATTTGAAATTAATGGTTAATCCCTTTGTGTGGATAGAGAAGTTCCAGCAATGCTTTCAAGAGCTGAGGTAGAGGTTGACAAGTGCTCCCTTCTAGAGACTACCAGAGGAGGGCGTCACGTGTGTAGTGTTCTACGATGCATCAGGGACCAGGCTTGGTTGTTTCTTGATTAAGTGTAAAGTGGTGATTGCCTAGGGTTCACACTGGTTGAGACAACATTAGAAGAACTATGCGACCCATGATCTTGAGCTTACAACAGTAGTCTTCACATTGAAGATGTGGTGACACTACCAAATGGGTGAGTAGTTTACTATATACTATGACCACAAGTGTCTCAAGTATATATTCTATCATAATGATCTAAAATTGAGATAGAGGTGATGATTAGAGTTCTTCTAGGACTATTACATCGAGATTGTCCATACTCCTGGGAAGGGGAACATAGTGGTAGACACTCTTAGTAAGATATCTAGATTGCAATTACTGAGTGAGATGTTAGATCAGTTGGCCTTGTTATAGATATCCTTTTTGGATAGAGATGGAGTATCTTACCTCCAGTCGATGGTTTTCACCCCTCCACCCTTATAGCGAGTCAGGGAGTCACATCTTGGGGATACCGAATGTGAGACCTGACATGATTCATTACCTATAGGGCATGCAACTAATGGATATTTAATAGGTGGGAACCACATTGTTTTTTCAGAGGACACACAGTTGTACCAGTGGAATTGTGAGAGGAGTTACTTAGAGAGTTCCAAACACCCCCTTTGGCAGTACATTCAGGTGTGGTGAAGATATACCAGGACCTCTGATGTCAGTTCTGATGGTCAGGGATGAAGAAGGTGGTGGTAGAGTTCATTTCTCGATGCCTCACTTGTCAGCAAGTGAAGGCAGAGCACCAGGTTACATCTGTCTTGACCCAACCAATTGAGGTTCCAGAGTGGAAGTGGGATAATATAATAATGGACTTCATGAAGGGTTTACCATGCATGTCTAGGGGACATGATACCATCTGGGTGATCATTGACTGACTCACCAAGTCAGCTCACTTACTATCGATATGGGACCAAGGTTTAGTAGAGAGATTGGGACACATCTACATGTAGGAGATAGTTCTGTTTCATAGAGTTTTATCAATGATCATTTCAAATCGTGATTCTCATTTCACATCCTACTTGTGGGAGGTATTGTAGGAGGATTTTGAGACTCAGTTATGCTTGAGAATGGTGTTTCATCCATAGAAGGATGGCCAGATGGAGAGGACCATTCAATTTCTTGATGAAATTCTATGAGACTACATCTTGGAATTCGGTCATAGCTGGGAGGATCACCTACCACTGGTGGAGTTTTCATAAAATAATAGATACCACTCCACCATTAGTACCAAACTATTTGAGGTCTTGCATGGACGACCATGTAGGTCACCACTCTATTGGACTGACCCAACAAAGATAGCACTCATGGGTCTAAAGCTGGGATGTGCTACCATTGAGAAGGCGCAGATTATCCAAAAGTGGATGAGGACTACAATGAGATGATAGAAGTCATATCTTGATAGTAGGTGGAGGAATTTGGAGTTCGAGGAGGGAGACCATATGTTCCTTTAGGTCTCAACTTTATAGGGGTTACAGAGATTTGGCCGGGGTGGAAAGTTATCTCTAAGATAGATTAGCCCTTTTCAGCTTCTGTGTAGAGTTGGTGAGGTGGTGTACCACCTATATCTACCCCTACAGTTTCATCGAGTACATGATGTCTTCCATGTGTCATATTTGAGGAGGTATGTGCATGATCCATCACATGTCATCGACTAGGGTGAGATGGACATTGATGATGGAGACACTTTTGCAGAGTACCCGGTGGAGATCAAGGATCAACAATAGAGGATCCTTCATGGGTGGTCGATTCCTTTGGTTCACATTCAGTGGTAGCATGGGAATCTTCAGAAGAGCACTTGGGAGTGGGAGGATCAGATTCATGCCCAATACTATCATATTTTTGTTGATTATCCCTTGTTTTATACTTAAGGGACATAAATCCCTAATGGGGAGAATTTAATGACTCATATTTTCTTTGGTTTTATTTTTATAAATTAATTGGGAAAATTTTGAGACCAGGTGATGAGACGACATGTGATTCTGAGGCCCGGTGTGCCTAGAATAATTTGTTGAATTATGTTCAATTTTTAATAAAGAATGTGGGTGATTTTTATTTGAAACTAAAATAAATCTTAAATGATTATCTAGATTAAAAATACCAGGGAACCATTAAGTTCATAACAAATACTTTAACATAGGTGGGGCCAAACATCAACCTGCACGGGTCGACCATGAAAGTTTGTTTTTTAATGTAAACTTTATTAAAATATTTAATAAAAATATTTTATCTGATGCTGTGTTGGTTTCTTTTAAATTTTTCTATTGTCAAGAATCTAGGGTTATGCGATAAACCTAGAAATCCTCTAAGGCAAGGAGAATGATATTACTCCAATAAACTTCAATAGATTGGAGAATCAAGATTGAAAAACATCAGATTCGATGGATTGATAAACAATGAAAACACAACTTCACCCTTTGTCAACAACCGATCCAAATTCCAGGTGGGGTGTTGTTTGTTTATGATTTATTTCCCATTATTAAATTCGATGATGAACATGGACCAACCCATGAATAGGTTGATCCTCAGTTTTATCTCTTATGGGATGAGATTTATCTTGTGGGAATTAAATGTGGATTATATATGGGTGATTTATTCATTATTTGTAATCCCTATAACAGGGATGAATCGAGGCTAGCACGAACAAAGTCCAAGATCTATCCTTTGGGTGCTCTTGTGCTTCTCCTTTCCCCCCTTTTTCTTCATGTTCTTTTCGTTCTTCATGATTATATGGGAAAATTATTGTTTCACCTTCATTTTGTGGCACTAAAATCTTAGACTGAAGATATGACACCCCCACGACACTACGAAGGTGAAATAGTGAAGGTGCGATGTTTTTCAGTCCAGGCAGAACGTGAGGGAAGGATGCAGGGCTACCGACAGGGCGGCTAATGGTAGTGGAAGGATGTAGAACATAGGGGTTGGTCTAGGAGGAGCTCTAGGGAGAGGCTGTCGATGGGGTGGTCACTGGAGGTGGAGCGCGGAAGGTAAGATGCCGTGTTGGAGACATCATGGTTGGCAGGCACAAGCCGCGGCAGGAGGCCACAACTTTGACTGGGGGATGCAGTTCAGTGCGGCATTAGAGGAACCCGTGGTAGGAAGGCCAAGAGACAGGAAGTGTAGCGTGCTGAATGAATGGAACATGACACGACACCTTGTTAACACAGGGGGGCACACGGTCGGGGATAACCGCATGCAATGCAGCGAACGGGCCCGCAGCATGGGCCGGACAGGGGAGTCGGGCCGGTCCAGCTGCCCAGTGAGCTGGACCCGGCAACCTAGTGGGATGAGACTATTCAGGCTAGGCCGTACCAGGATGGGTCGAGTCGGCTGGACTAGGTTGGGTTGGTCAGTGTGTCGGGACGGTTTCGACAGGTCGGGTCAGACCAGACTAGATTCAGATCAGACCTTTTTATGAAAACATTTGTAACTTTAAAAATGTGTTTCCATTTGACAATCCATTTGCAACATTGGGGCCCTTGAGATGAGACAATACTTTTGAGATAATCTAAGTGAGCCTTTATGGAATTTGGTATATGACCTATTGGCTTGAGGAGTAGATTCTCCCGGAATAAGTGTGCTAGGGGTAGAATCATATGGCTGGCTGTGATCTTGAAACTCTGACTTGAATACTACATGTCTTTGGAGAAATGTGACTTATCGAGACTCCGTGTATTATAGAGACTCCATGTCTTACTGACACTTCGTGTCTTACTAAGACTTTGTGTCATACCGAGACTCCATGTCTTACTAAGAATCTGTGTCTTACTGAGACTCAGTGTCTTACCTAGATTCTGTATCATACCAAGACTCCGTGTCTTATCGATACCGGTTGTTCTGTGGATTACGGTTCATGAAAAATATTTGATGTAGGTAAAAGAATAAATAAAACTAAAACACTCAATTAAAGAATAAACATATTCTTTGGACATTTTCCTTTTTTTACACCTTAAACCCTGTAAGGTTGGAATTATAGACAAAAAATACATCTAGAATGTAGGTAGCACTACTGGAATTAGAGGTATTTGTGACGGGATCCTGTCGCAAATAGGCTTTAGCGACGGGGCCCCGTCGCAAATAGCTCATTGCAGAAGACGACATCACAAATACTATTTTTTTGTGACGGGAATGTTTCCCATCACAAATAAGCCACCGATACATTATATATAAATAAACCTTTTGTGACGGGCCCGTCACAAATAGTATTTGCAATGGGGAAGTTTCCCATCGCAAATAATTCCCCGATTATAAACATTTTATATAAAACCCTTTTGTGACGGGCCTGTCGGCCCGTTGCAATTACTATTTTTAAAAATTTATATTTAAATTATTTGCGACAGGAGCCCGTCGCAAAAGGTCCCATCACAAATACTAAACATAATAAAAACAACATTTAATAAAATTATGATTAATGAAAAAAATATATTAATATTATTAAAATAATAAAAAAATAAAAAAAATTAAAATTCTCAATATTCTAAAAAAATAAAAAAATCATCAATTATTATTATTATTATTATTATTAGTAAAATAAACAGACATTAAAAATTTAATACTAAAAAAATATATTTAACAAAATTAAGATTAATGAAAAACTAATATTAATATTATTAAAATAATAAAAAATAAAAAATTATTAAAATTCTCAATATTTACAAAAAAAATTTAAAAAATATAAAAAAAATCATAAAATATTATTATTATTGTTATTAGTAAAATAAAAAATATTAAAAAATATAATACTAATAATAAATAATAAAATATTAAAAATAAAAAAATTAAATTATGTAATATTTTCACCAATATAAAAGAGAGAAACTATAAATAATTCATATTACAAAAAATCTTGAATTCAAATGTTTTTAAACTATTAAAATCACTAGGGGGGAGGTCATCTTCTGGAGGAGGTGGAGGAGATGTAGGATATGGTGGAGGAAACTCCATCCATAAACTACGAGTCAGATGGCGCATATACTCCATCTACTTGTGATGTTGCTGCTGCCATCGACGCATCTCCTCCTCGTGCTGCTGCTGCTGCCAACACATCTCTTCATGCTGCTTCTGCAAACTCTCTATAAGCTCAGTCTGAGTTCGCAATGGTTCTTGATACTGTGAGGCAGAAGATGATGCCTCTCCACGAGATCCTCTCGATATGGACCCTGACATCGCAGCAGTACTATAATAAGTACTAGGAGTCAAATGAGATCAGATACCAATTGCCCAGCCCCTCTCAAAGCCATACTGAGTCTCCTGCATCCATGCCACCTCATCGAAATGGTGGGCACTAGTCTGATCAGTCATATCATCCTGACTCTGAGCATGCGTTTGAGAGGTCGCAGCCTCATATGACTCCTTCAATTCCAATTTGAAATTAAAATTGTGAAAATATTATATATTGTCAATTTTCAAACTAAAAAAAATAATACTAACCAAAATCTGATGCTGGCGATCACCTCTAATCTCTCTAGTGGATGGATCACTATACATCCTCTAATAAGCCTCGTACTCCGTAATATCGGGATGCTCGTCTGCCTACAGAATTATAAAATAAACTATTTTTATTTAAAGTTATATAAAATATTTAAAAAATATACTTACCAGATGCTCTCTATGCATACTGAATGTACGACTACCAGCTCGATGCGTCGCCTCCTGTCTCCCTCGGTTATAATGACCCACTAAAGATATCCTATGAAATACACCACCCAACCAGTGTAAACATAATCCATCCCAAACGTGAGATGAAATGTACTCTGGTCGGTGGGCTCTACACGGCTTATCAAATTTTGTCACTCTTTCTTTCTTAATGAACGTTCTTCTCAAATTGTGCAAAAACTGACGAAAACGGTCACGCATAGACACCTGCCATGCCGCGTGGATATCATCGCACATGCTATCGTCGATGAGATACTATAAACCCTACAAATAATTTATAATATCAAGTTATTAATAAAATAAATTTCAAAATAAATATTATTTATCTATGTACCAGCCAATGATTGAACATGTCAAGCCACACATCAATGAGAATCTGTTCCCATGTGATCCATGGATGATAAAAATAATTGCGCAAGATGGCGCTCCCCTTTCCAATAGCTACATGTGCAAAACTATAAAAAAAGAATAAATAATAAAATAATTAGTATATATATAAATAAATTAATGAAAGCTAAATAAAATATACAGGTTACCATACCTCCATGTGCGTGGATCGAAACCAAGACGTGGACGTCGCTCGGGGATAGGGTCAGGAATCATCAGTCACGCAAGACCGTGCCCCCTCTATGTTCCCCCTGAACCGTGAGTAGGCTGAGGGTCAGATGATCCAAAATCCCCCTCATCCAAAGGTAGCTCAGCCTCCTGCAACTCGAAAAATAGATCGGGATCCATCTGAAACACAAAATGATTATTGTTAGCAGATAGTTGAAAATAACTATTATATATACACATATATTAGTTATGATTATAACCAAAATTTAACTATGTCAATATCCATATTTATCCTCATCTCCATAGCTATCAATTTGAATGTCTTCATCTTCCTCCTCAGCATCATCAATATCCATATGAGTTTCAGTTTTATCATCTATTGTCATTTCAAATTCATTTGTAACATCATTAACATCTTCTTCATCATCAATCCTTAATTGTGGGGTGTCATCATCGATATTCATGTCTCCTTGTGAAAAATTTGGATTTTGAGCAGTCTCTTGAAAAATTTCAATTTTTGCTACTTTAGCGGAACCAAATTCAGTTTGAGTAAACTGATTTTCCCAAGATTTCATTTTTATTATGATCCACCAATCACTCAAGTCTCTTTAAGTATCATAGTACTTTGCGTAATAAATTTGATGTGTCTGTTAAGCCAGTAAAAATGGTTCATTTACTACAAGAATACTTTTATATTTAATATCGATGATTCTATGAGTTGGATGAACACACAAGCCTCTCTTAGTATCCAACCACCAACATTTAAATATCATTATGTAATTCTGTCTTAGATAACACAACTCAATAATTTCATCTAGAATGCCATAAAAGTAAACTTTAGTTTCTCTGTGATGCGATCCTCTCAAGAAAACTTCACTGTTCATTGTTTTTTTGATTCCCCATATGCATGTGTATGAAATCAAAAACTATTCACCACATATGCATTATAAGATTTAACCATTTTAGATGGCGGGTTACTCAATATACACAGTCACTTATCAATTTTATCTGCATGTTAAGACACCTGAAAATTTGTAAAACAATTATATATATAATAAATAATAAATGAAATTGATATTAAACCATCAATAATTTATGTTACCAGTTTTTGAAACCATTGAGAAATTTTTTTTGTCTGCGTTCTTCAAGAGCAGCTGCTGTAATTTGGGGAATTTGTTTCTTGATATGATTATCATATAACCTACAAATAAAATAAGTTTACATATTGTCAAATAAATTATATAATAAGTGATAAAAGCACTCATTGTACAAATGATGTCATTTCTTCACAATTGAGTAGAACAAATGTATGAGCTTTGTGATGTTAGTCATCTGAAATCCATCATTCATGAACTCCACCAAAGCCAAGATCTGGCTGATTAAACTGATAATTTATTTTCCATTTCGTCATTAACATTCACCTCATTTTATCCCATGAAATTGTGTTTTGATGGATTTTCAGATTCAAAATAATGAGAGCAGAAAAAAAGAAATTTCCTCTTGAAAATAAGCTTCAAAAATTGAGCCTTCAATTGATTCTTTGTTACGTACTTTTTTCTTCAATTTTTGCATGCATCTCTCGAATGGGTACATCCATTGAAACTGTACTGGACCTCCAAATTTAGCTTCATGTGGAAAATGTAATATCATATGTTCCATAGAGTCAAAGAAAGCCAGCGGAAAGATTTTTTCCAGTTTACATATAATTACAGTAACATATTCTTCCAGTTTTCTTAGTGCATCGTAGTCTGATGTTTCTGTACAAATGTCTCTAAAAAAATATGATATGTCTATTATCAAATCCCAAATCATAGAATTCAACAAAACTCTAAATCCAATCATCATAAGTCTTTCCATTATAACATGAAAAACATGACCTTTTAATCCGGTAATATAACCATTCTTAACACATCTTCCCAAATTATAAGCATAGACATATGGAAGTCTCAAATCCACAATCCACTGACAAAATAATAAGCGACTCTCTTTGGACAATGTATAAGCTACTTTTGGCTTCATTAACCTCTATGATCTGACATTTTTAAATAGTTCAAGTTCTGGCCACCTAAAAATTTGGGCAAGATCAAATCGTGCCTTTACAGTATCTTTGGTCTTACTTGGTGTATCCAAAACTGTATGAAATAAATTATCAAAACAGTTCTTCTCAATATGAATAAAATCCAACATTTGGCGGACCAACAAATCAGGCCAATATGAAAGATCCCAAAAAATGTTTTGTTTTATCCAATTATGTTCTTTCCCAAAGCCATGAATTTTCTATTAGTTTAATGTTAGCCCAAATGTGATGGGGGGTAATGAAAATAAAAATGATTTTAACTCTATACCTGAGCTCATTTTTGGAGGTTCATCCCTTTTAATTGTACCTATCTGAAATGATATTTGTTCCTCCAAAAAGGATGATCGGTTGGAAGAAATCTTCAATGACAGTCAAAATAACAAGGTTTTTTTCCATTAATGATCATAAAGGCTTTGTTGTCTTTCATACTGTAAGGACATGATTTCAAACCACATGCACTCGAGCTAGATAACATACCATATGATGGAAAGTCACTAATCATCCACATCAATGCAACTTTTAATATGAAATTTTGTTTCTTAGCAACATCATATGTACTAACACCATGAATCCATAATAAATTTAACTCATCAATCAATGGTTTCAAATAAACATCAATATTCTTTTTTGGATGTCTTAGGATTAATAAGGTCAAAAAGATATAGGGCTCCTTCATCAACATCCATGGAGGTAAATTGTTTGGAGTTATAAAGATAGGCGAACATGAATACTGACTACCATAAGAACCAAACGGACAGAAACTGTCAGTAGAAAGACCCAAACGCACATTTCGGGATTCTAAAGAAAAAGACGGATGCAGACAGGAAAAATGTTTCCATGAATCACCATCATATGGATGATTTAATCTTTTATCAGTTGAAATCTTGGTTTTGTGCCATGAAATCATTGAAGTTGTGTTCTGAGACATAAATAAATGCTGCAACCTAGGTGTAAGGGGGAAATATCTCAATTATTTTACTGGAATCGATCCATACTTCCCTGGTTAAGCTTCTTTATACCTCAAGTGTCCACATGTGGGACAACTATCCAACGAATCATTTTCACTAGAATATAAGCTGTAATCATTTGGACATGCATGAATCTTATGATAACTAAGGCCTAGATTACGAACCAGCCTCTTAATCTCATAGTAATTTGCATAAAACACATTTCCTTCAGTTAATAGTGTTTTAACCAAAGAAAATATCTAATCAAAACAATTTTTTGACATTGTATTATCTAATTTAATAGTCATAAATTTTTCAACCGCTTCTAATTTTCTTATCTTGCAACCTGGATATAATGCATCCTCAGCAGACCTCAACAACTCATAAAATTCAGATGGCTCCAACTCAAGAGTTAAATCAATATCATCATGAGTTTTAGTTTGTTGAATAGATGGACCTGAAACATCATGTACTAAATTTTGAAACTGTGATGGATCCATAATCAAGTAATTAGTAACTTATCTGGAACTACATTCAGCATGTTGATACCACAAAACATAATCTGGTTGAAAACCAAACCACAAGAGATGTCCCCCAACCTTGTCAAATGTGTCAAACATTCTCAGATCACATTTTTTACAAGTAAACTTTATTGTGGCTTATAAAACATATTCTAGTTTTGATGATGTAAATGATAAGAAATCTTGAACACCCTTAATATATATAGGATTTAAACTAGAACTGTTTGTATTTCTACACTGATTTATCCAAACACGATCATTTAATAATGACTGTTGTCGACTTCCTTATTCCATATTTTTTTACAAAATATAAAATAATTACTAATTTTGAATAATTTAAAATTATAAAAAATCTATCTGAAAAAGGATAAATAATTATAACTACTTCTTAATAATTACCATACTTATGAGAGACACAAGTTCCAGTAGATTGATGACTACTCTTTTTTCTGACGGCTCATTTACTTGCAACTTTTTCACACAGAAATCACATTGAATAATTTGATCGGAGGTACGCATATTCATTCTCGTCGATGAATCATCTTATTGTAACTATCACCACCTGAACACATTATAAAAAATGTGGTCCTATGAATGCATAGTTAAACTCGTGCATACGAGATTGGATATGCATACATAGAAGCATACTTTTCATAATGTTTTGAGTTGGTGAAAGTTGAAAGGAGAAGAGTCATCGAAAAAAAGGAGTGCTATCAATCCATTGGAAATTGTGACAAGTTATTACAAGTTATTACAATTTATTACAATTTATTTTCTTCCTAATTTTTCCTATTTATTACTAGTTGTTACTAATTGTTACCATTTATTACTAATTGTTACAATTTATTACTAATTGTTACAATTTATTACTAACTGTTATAATTTATTACTAATTGTTACTAATTATTACAATTTCTTACAAATTATTAATTTTTAACTAATTATTCCTAATTATTTGTAATTATTCTTAATATATTTATTACTAATTATTACTAATTATTACCATTTATTACTATTTATTACAATTTATTACTAATTATTACTAATTATTACTAATTATTACTAATTATTACTAATTATTACTAATTATTACTAATTATTACTAATTATTACTATTTATTACTAATTATTACTAATTATTACTAATTATTACTATTTATTACTAATTATTACTAATTATTACTAATTATTACTAATTATTACTAATTATTACTAATTATTACTAATTATTACTAATTATTACTAATTATTACTAATTATTACTAATTATTACTAATTATTACTAATTATTACTAATTATTACTATTTATTACTATTTATTAATATTTATTACTATTTATTACTATTTATTACTCTTTATTACTCTTTATTACTATTAATTACTATTTATTAGTATTTATTACTATTTATTACTATATATTACTATATATTACTATTTATTACTATTTATTACTATTTATTACAAATTATTACAAATTATTATACAAATTATTATAAATTATGACAAATTATTCCTAATTAAAATAAATTATTCCTAATTATTACAAATTATTCTTAATTATTCCTAATTATTACAAATTATTCCTAATTATTACAAATTATTCTTAATTATTTCTAATTAATACAAATTATTCAAAATTCTTACTAATTATTCCTAATTATTATTAATTATTCCTAATTATTCCTAATTATTCTTATTTATTACTAATTATTCATATTTATTCCTATTTATTACTAATTATTCCTATTTATTACTAATTATTCCTATTTATTCCTAATTATTCCTAATTATTAAAAATTATTCTTAATTATTCCTAATTATTATAAATTATTACAAATTATTCCCAATTGTTACAAATTATTCTTAATTATTACAAATTATTCCTAATTATTACTAACTATTCTTAATTATTCCTAATTATTCCTAATTATTCTTAATTATTCCTAATTATTCATAATTATTCTTATTTATTCCTAATTATTCCTATTTATTCCTATTTATTCCTATTTATTACAAATTATTTCTATTTATTACTAATTATTCCTATTTATTCTTAATTATTACTAATTATTCCTAATTATTACTAATTATTACTCTTTATTACTAATTATTCATATTTATTACAAATTATTCATATTTATTACTAATTCTTCCTATTTATTACTAATTATTCCTATTTATTACTAATTATTCATTTTTACTACTAATTATTCCTATTTATTACTAATTATTCCTATTTGTTACTAATTATTCCTATTTATTACTAATTACCTGTAATTATTTCTAATTAAACATAACTATTACTAATTAGTGTTAATTGATATTAATAACTACAATTTACAACTACTAATTACTAATTACGAGTAAATATTTATATACAATACTAATTTTTTGTAATGACCCAGATTTTCCATGTAATATTTTTAATTATATGGGAATATTACGAGTCTGCGAAAAATTGACGGTGCGTCATTCTGAGGCCCGGTGTGCCCGGAATGAATTTCTGAACTTTTTTTTCAGTTACGTTTAGTAAACGTGCGAGCGGGTTTTTGTAACTTTTGAATCGGTTATCGAAATTGAAATCCGAGAACACCGTTGAGCTCGCAGCGCCGATATTTGCTAAAAGAGACGTTCACCTCGACCGCAGTAGGTCGAAGGTGAAAGTTAGTTTTTGTGCTTTTCTTGGGAGAAATTAAATAAATTAACTTTGTTTTATTTTTGAAATTCAATCCTCCCAATTTGAATTTGGGGGTGGGGACCACCCGAGCCTTGATCTCCCTCTTTAATGAGGGAGGCGACTCTTGGGTTATTTTCCCATTAATTGTGCCAACATCATATTAATTAACGTGTCAACATTAATTGTTTTAATTAACTTAACTTTATTAATTTTGTTTTCACATCTTGGTTGGGGGATTTGTTGGCAAAGGAGGAGCTTGGGGGAATTGTGAAACATCAATCTCTCCAACGAAGAACATCTCCTCCAAACGAAGAACATCTCCTCCAAACGAAGAACACCCTCTCCAACGAAGATCATACTTCGGAATCAAGAACGAGGACGACACACGAGTCTGTTTTCAAAAACGTGGTGCGAAAGTGACAATCGTTGGCATCCTCATCACCTCCACCGACTTCATCTCACGACACCTCCAACGAGCAATCGAGGTAGTGATAATTGTTTTTTTATACCCCTTACCCCATTCTTGACATTCTTGTTGAATTATGAAAATCTCTACCGAATGATATCGTTCTAACGTGGAGAGTGCGGGCCAAATGAACACGGCCCGACCTCTCTGCAACCTTTGTGAATTTTGATGGTCTTGAATCGATAGCGACGTCCCGAGACAAGTGCGGGAGTCTTCGGAGTGAAGAACAGGCCACCAGGGCGTGCCCGGTGACCCGAGGAATGTCGCCGACAACCTGTAACGGTGATCGGCACCGGTGGGGCTCGGGAGCGGTGGTCGGCACTCCGGCCGGCCGCGACGACGTAGGCGGCATGACCGCACCGCTGGAGAAGGGTCGTGGCCCATCGGCCGGTGCAGGACCAGCCGTACGAAGGGGG
Source organism: Viscum album (assembly GCA_963277665.1). Lineage (NCBI taxonomy): Eukaryota > Viridiplantae > Streptophyta > Magnoliopsida > Santalales > Viscaceae > Viscum > Viscum album. Next base: position 1,812,479,869 of record OY728142.1, on the reverse strand, counting down.
TGGCGGCGCGCGACCGTACTGCCGGGTGTGCAGGAGCCGCAACACAAGGCCGCGACGATGAAGGAGGGTGACCAGCTCGCTGCTGGATGCCAGTGGAGGCACGATGCACGACCACACCACAGAGGAGGGCTGGCCATCCGGCCAGCTGGTGAGCCGAGCGGGACCCCGGGTCCCGCATACCAGCTGCCAACACCATGTGGCACTGGCCGGTTGGCTACCCAACCCGAACGACCCATCCGTTTGGGTACCCAAGGGGCACCTCCCCCTTGGGTGGTAGCTAGGGAGGACCCCACCGTGGGGCCACCCAACCTCAGGCCAGCGGGCCGCCCATCGCGGGTGGCGCTGGCGGTCCAGGCCAGACTCAGTGGGTCGGGCTGGGTCGGACTGGACCCAGACCAACTTCGACCCCTTTTCACTCTTTCGGCCATAACTTGAGCTACGGGTGTCCGTTTGACGAACCGTCTATGACCCCAGAAACCTTGGATCGATAAATTCCATTTGGTATACCCCACTTGAGTTTTGGATAAATTTGGGGTACAGCCGGGTTGGATCGAACACGAATCCAACCGGGCCCTTGGAACTAAAAGGTCAATAACTTACAGACCGGGCGTCCGATTGATGCAATGTCTATTGCGTTGAGACCCCTATTACGTGGCAGTCCTTTGGGATACTTCTCCATGGGAATTCATGGAAGTTAGAGTATCAACCTGTGGCTTGAGGTGCGGACCCTCCCGGAATCAAGCGAGCTTAGTGCGGAAACCCTGTGGCTGGCTGTAAGATGAGAAAGGGATCCTATGTGGGTCTGTGACTTATGATCCTACGTGGGTCTGTACTTTGGGATCCTATGTGGGCATGTGTTCCAGTATCCCACTTGGTTCCACTCTAGGAATCCATGTGGGAATACTCTAGGATCCTACGAGGGTATGTTGTACTAGGATCCTATGGGGGTCTGATGATTTAGGATCCTACATGGGTTTGCCTCTCAACATAGTAAGATTATTCAGTAGTTACGTCTAATCATCATTAGTACCGTACCTAAGTTATACCTGCTGTGATCTGAGTCTTTACCTTTGTGGTGATACCTTTGTGGTATTCTTCTGTGTGGCGTACCTTTGTGGTACTTACCTTCATGGTGATACCTATGTGGTATTTTTGTAACACCCCGAGCTTCCACGATACACTTCTATTTCAATAATGCAATAGCTTGCATTGTACGCAAATTCGAGATTCTAACACACCGCGACCAATAAAAATAGCAATTATGAATAATAATACCCAATTTTTGAAATTATATATATTTTATATTTCAAAATGGACTTCATTTTTGGATTCATAATATCGAAATTAGCCTATGTTGATTTTTTGGTATTTTTCTGAGAACTTCCAATTTTTTATAGTGAAAAATACTTAAAAACAACTTTTTTAATAAAAATAATTTATAGTGATAAATTATAATATTGAGTTGTTTTAAATTATAATTTGAATATATTTTTACCATTTTATCCAGTGGTGGTCATTAGAATTAATTTCACTTTGAAATTGGACATAAACAATTGTCAATCTTTTGATATATATTATTTCCTAAAAACACGCTATTTGTTATGACAGCAGGAATTAATTATAAAATTAATTAATGCAACTTATATGTTTGGAATTTTGTAAAATAGACATCATTTATGAATTCGGAATATCAATTATAGCATAGGGTGAAATTTTGGCATTGTTCTGAAAAACATCAATTTTTGATGAATAGTGAAACCACTAAGTGGTAGTTAAAAAAATGATTTTTCATTTAAATGAAACATTACCACTTATATGATTTGATTTTCAAAAATCCGACATACATGGTTGTAATTAGGAAGTAAAATGTGGTTCAATGGGATTAAAATAATTTTTGGTGAATAGTAACTTTTAAGTTTAATTAATCACGATTAAAGGTAATTAGTGTAATTTAAGGTAATGATAATTTTATAATAATATGAAATGACCTTTAAACATGTCCTACCCCTATTAGATGAGTCATGGCCGACCAAGACAATCCATGGGTCAACTTGGGGACCCCATGGAGCCACTTTGGTTGGAAAATGACATTAAAAACTTTTTATTTAATGTTAAAATAAAAATGTCACGAAAATGAGTTGTTTTACTAAAAAAATTTTTAAATGGGGTTATAAAAGTCATATTTTTTACTATAAATATTAATTAGAAAGATAAAAATATTTCCTAAATCATGATATTTTTTTTATAATTTTTAGACATTAAATAAAATAAATTAGTTATGACACCATGATGATGCAGCGATTACCTCATTAATTAACGATTTAAATAAAATGAAATTATAATGTAAAATCTAAGACTTACACTTGTTCAAAGCCTATTGGATTAGTATATTTCGAACCCTTATCACCTTATACTCGAAATATATAAGTGTGAGACCTTTAAAATCCGAAACTCATTATATAATAAAGTAACATTTCATTACTTTCCAAGAGTGCCCCTCATCTCCTCTTATAAAAGGCCCCAACCACTACCACCTTACTCACACCTTAAAAGCCTTTTGGCTAGTCCAACCTCTGCCCAAATACTCTCTCAACTTCCCTATATTACTCCTAGAAGCCTCACTTTGGGAAGAATTTTTCCCAAGGAAGCCTTGAGCTCAAATCAAAAAGAGTTACCCGTTTTAAAGGTAGTGTTTTCTCTTGTGTTCTTATGTTTTATTTTGCTTCTCCAACCCCCTAAAATCTTTTTATTCATTTATTTTGTAATAAAAACAGTATCCTCAATATACTAGGATGTTTTTATAAGAATTATTCGAGCTAAACTTACACACACTTACATCTAATGGTTAAAGAACATACTGTTTCTGTGGATGGAGAATTTCTGCCTCACGAAACGATGATTGTTCAACACTCATATAACACCTTCAAAGGTGGACATTAAGATGTCACTATATTTATATATGATATATAATATGTTTATTTTTTCCTTATGCTTCTGTATTTTTCATTTATGGCACACCTTTATGATTTCCATTATGGGTAAACGCGATAATTTCATTTTAGGAAGCGCGGACTACCGCCCCCTCAAAGTGATTTGAATCGTTAATGCCATATGTGGGATGTATAAAGGATGGAGTAAATGGTATTATAAATTATATTATACTGGAATTATATTATACCTTTATATAATTATAAATTCATTCCATTAAATACGAAATAGAAATGAAAGTAGCGTTCATGCGTACGTATGGCTTACCATCTCCATGAACGGTGCATTTCATTTCTTACCTCTAAATGTTATGTAATATTATAAATGAATGTATATACTGGATATATATTATGTATATGATATCTATATCATGAATATAATTATGGATATAATGGATATTTTACCACATGAACAAAGTGTAATTATAAGAAGATTACTTTTAACTCAAGTACCAAAGATTGACAAAATGACTGTTATTAACTTAAATAATTACATAATGTTCATAACATGGTAATAAGTGATATAAAGGGAATAATTAACATGTAAAATGTTCTTAAGAAAATTGAAATTAACTCTAGTTTATTATTCAGGATGTTAAAGAACGATCGAGTCAAGTCGGACATGAGGTAAGAGAATTTCTTAACCCAATTTCCAATCTTTGGGTTAATCTCCTACTTTCAAATTATGTCATGATATTATTATGTCCTATCTTGTATTTATACATTATTTATGTGTAATTATAGTAAATACTCATGATATATCTATTTTATTTTAAAAATGATCTTTGTAAGGACTTCGTCTCAATCTCCTTTCATTGAGGCATATTTGGTTTTATACACAACTTTCATTTATACGGTGTATAAACCCCTTTGACTTTTACTTTTATTCAAAAGGAATCTTTTTATACGAAGCGTTTTTACTAAACGACAAAAGGAATGTTTTTTCTTAAGTATGCGGTGACAACGACTTCTCCGCCGCCGTGACTATTATTTGAGTTTTGACTTCCTCTATAAGCCATAACTTTTTTAATAAAATAATAATAAATACCAAGTTTTAATTTTATTTTATTTTGGAATTGAAAATGGTTTTGATTATGTTTTTATTATATCAATGTGCTGTATTGATATCTTGTGATTGAAATGTGGAAATTTTATGTTCCCTTTATGCATGTTTTATGTGATACAATTATGTTATGGTTTATGATATGTTTAAACCTATTCATATGAGGAATGCATTGGGCTTAATAAGTAACGGGTGGATCCCGCTATAGCTCCTCGATGCATCAGTAGGTCTAATGAGACAAACTAGTGTCTTGGCACGAGGCCTTGACAAAATCTTATTTGTAGTCTTGGCACGAGGCCTTGGCTACGTGGTTATGATAGTCTGGCATTATGCATTCCATCATTATGAAAGTGGTTATTAATATTGCATGTGATTATTCGACTAGTAGAATATCCATGTGAGTAAGTAAATGGAATTATTTAATTTTATTTTTGCCATATTATTCTTAAGTTCAAGTTTAAAAAGGATTTTGTTTTAGTTATACATTGCCTTAAATGTTTACGTTGATTTATGAAAGATTTTGCTATATTGTTATCCTTACTGAGCATCTGATCTCACCCCTTTCAATGTTTTAATATTTTCCAGGATGTGAAGAAGTATTTTATGAATGACCTGCAGGGATAGTCAGAAGAGGATATGAGTGTGGACTATGGATACTTTGTTATTGTTGTTTTTCACTTTATGATGTAATGTAACATTTATGAATGTATCTAGTGTTTCCAAGGCTACTAAACTAATCGGTCTTTCGAGACATGATCTTTTGTGATCATGCCAATGTTACGAAGTAATGCACTGACTCTGGGTAACTGGGGTCGGGGCGTTACAGTTGGTATCAGAGGCAGTTTAGTACTAACCTTGGAAGCTATATTTAGATAAACTCTGATTAGAGCACATAGCTCAAAGATAGACTTTGAGGATTAGTATAGAAGAACTTCCTAGAATTTTGGTATTATAGAGATTTTGTGAGTTTTCCGAGCAATACATCCCTGTCTGGAATACGAGAAAATAGAGGCGGCTCTGGCACAGATGTACCTAGGGGTAAAACCTGAAAACACCGCTTTGAGCTAGACTCAAACGGGAACTGGTGCATGACAACAGGCCTTGCTGTACTCTTGGTTGCGATACTCCCGGGGGATATTCTTAGGATAATTATCATTTTCTTTAAAAACCATTATGAAGGGATTATGAGTATATAATTCCTCAAAGAAAACATTTCTTTTTATGATTATGGATTATATCCATAAAGAGTTCAATTTATGTTAAGTGTTTTACAGGTAGGGAATTATGTATTTTAATTCATAAACTAATCTAGTATATGCCATTGTTTAGAAATGGCACCTAGTGGAAGGAATGGAAACCGTATCAATGCACGCACTCCGTGTAGGGATTTCCCTCCTGCTCAAGATAATTATTGTGGAGGTGGAGATACAACTGGTGCTGATCAACTTATTACCATACTGGGATAACTTACTCAGGTTATGAATAATAACCTTACTCATATGAAGCACCCTGATCCGCAATGTGGAGGATCAATGTTAGACCGCTTCATGAGGCAACAAAAACCAACATTTAATGGGGTACAAGTCCATTAGTAGCTGAGCAATGGATAAACTCCTTAGAGAAAATATTCCACGCCTTGGGGAGTAGCAAAAGGGAGAAGGTCATCATGGCAGTTTACCGCCTCACTGGAGATGCTGATCAATGGTGGTCATTGATTCAAAACACGAAGGAAGATGATGAAGTATCAAATATGGAATAGAGGGAGTTCAAAGATCTATTCTTAGAAAAATACTTTCCTCATGACCATCGAGCAGATATGGAAAGGAAATTTCTAAGTCTGATACAAAAGGAGGATGAGAATGTCGCAAAGTATGAGGCCAAATTTACAAGGTTAGCGAGGTATGCTGCAAATTATATACGTAACCCAAGAAGTAAGATTTATCATTTATTTGATGGGTTAAAACCATTTCTCCGTCGAGCTTTAGTATCACAATCCTTCTCATCGTACGAAGATATTGTCTCGTGTGCTATCAAGACAGAAAATGAATTCTCTATGTCTTATGATAACAAAGCAAAGCAAGAGAAGAAGAGAACGGTGGAACAAGAGACAGATAAAGGTAAAAAGGGAAAGAAGGATTTTCCATTATGCGATAATTGTGGGAAGAATCACCCCGGTACTTGCCTAAAAGGAATGGGAGTTTGTTATAAATGTGGAGAAAAAGGTCACCAGGCTCGTGATTGTAAGGGAAAGAAAGAGGCTATCAATGTTGAATGCTATAACTGTAGGGAAATGGGGCATTATGCAAATGAATGTCCTAAGCGTCAGGGAACCTTACCTCAGAAAAGGCCAAGGGATCAAGGACAATCTTATGCTGTTACTACAGTTGAAGTGGAATAATTAATGTATCGGTGATTTTGGAAACAAGGATTATATTCTAGTTATAAGAATAATGTGATATATATAAGGATTGTACTGCAATACTTGTTCTTTTCATTAAGGTTTTAATATGATGAAGGTAATCATATTTTTAGTATGTGACAATAAGAGAAACTTTACTTTGTTTGGGAAATCTAATGTTACAATTGATTTTGGAATTTAAGGAACTTTTAGAGAAAGTCTGGACGGAGGTATTTTGGATAACTATAAAGGTTGGAATGGATTAAGTTTAACTTTGGATAGTATTTTTTAAGGTTAAAAAATTTCTAAATATTGTTTTTGGAATATTATAATACTATAGTTTTAGGAAAAGGACAACCTGTAGGTTGGGGGATAACCCGTCGCGTCGGACAAAGATGTAGGAATCGAACCCACAACCATAGTGTGACATACCTTTATTACCTACCACTAGCCTACAGAAAGTCACTTGTTTTTAAAAAATAGTTTTCCTAATCTAAATGGTATGTGGTAATATTTGGAACCTTATATCATTAGGATAAATAGAATATTTTTGAGTTCTGTTACCATTTGGAGTGAAAGATGGGTTTGTGGTAAAATTTTATTAAAGAATTAAAGTCTACATGACAAGTATGTATATTCCCTTACGTTCTTAGTAAATATCCTAAATAAATTCCTCAACTTTATAAAAGGTAACTTAAAACAAAAATGTTGTTGGTTAACTTTTCCAACTGGGGATTCAATGACCGTTTAACCAATCACAAGTTTGTGATTTTCTTGTGGTTAACTTTCTCCTAATCCTGTTTTCTATAACTCTCCATCAGACCTTGATGGTTTGTTTTTCCTCCATATCCATATTTTCAAAGAATCCTAGTATGGGCTATCTCGGGTGACCTCTGTAATTTTCTTTCTTTCTTTTAATGTTATATTTTTATTAACCCTATTTCTGATGTGGGTTTTCCACAAAGGTATTTTCTATTTTCAAACTTTTATTTTCAAAGAAAAATTTCAAATTGTGAGGACGCAATTTATTGCAGGAGGGGAGAATGTAACACCCCGAGCTTCCACGATACACTTCTATTTCAATAATGCAATAGCTTGCATTGTACGCAAGTTCGAGATTCTAACACACCACGACCAATCAAAATAGAAATTATGAATAATAATACCCACTTTTTGAAATTATATATATTTTATATTTCAAAATGGACTTCATTTTTGGATTCTGAATATGGAAATTAGCTTATATTTAATTTTTGGTATTTTTCTGAGAACTTCCAATTTTTTAGTGAAAAATACTTAAAAAAAACTTTTTTAATCAAAATAATTTATAGTGATAAATTATAATATTGAGTGATTTTAAAGTATATTTAGAATATATTTTTACCATTTTATCCAATGGTGGTCATTAGAATTAATTTCACTTTGAAATTGTACATAAACAATTGTCAATCTTTTGATATATATTGTTTCTTAAAAACACGCTATTTGTTGTGACAACGGGAATTAATTATAAAATTAATTAATGAGACTTATATTTTTGTAATTTTGTAAAATATACATCATTTATGAATTCGTAATATCAATTATAGCTTATGGTGAAATTTTGGCATTGTTCTGAAAAACTTCAATTTTTGATGAATAGTGAAACCACTAAGTGGTAGTTAAAAAAACTGATTTTTCATTTAAATGAAGCATTACCACTTCTGTGATTTGATTTTCAAAAATCCGACATACATGGTTTTCATTAGGAATTAAAATGTGGTTCAATGGGATTAAAATAATTTTTGGTGAATGGTAACTTTTTAGTTTAATTAATCACGATTAAAGGTAATTAGTGTAATTTAAGGTAATGATAATTTTATAATAATATGAAATGACCTTGAAACATGGCCTAACCCTATTGGATGATTCATGTCCAACCAAGAAAATCCATGGGTCAACTTGGGTACCCCATGGAGCCACTTTGGTAGGAAAATGACATTAAAAACGTTTTATTTAATGTTAAAATAAAAATGTCACAAACATGAGTTGTTTTACTAAATGTTTTTTTAAATGGGGTTATACAAGTCATATTTTTTACTATAAATATTCATTATAAATCTAAAAAGATTTCCTACATCATGATATTTTTTTTTAAAATTTATAGACATTAAATAAATTAAATTATTTATGCCACCATGATGATGCAGCGATTACCTCATTAATTAACGATTTAAATAAAATGAAAAGATAATGTAAAATCTAAGACTTAAACTTGTTAAAAGCCTATTGTATGAGTATATTTAGAGTCTTTATCACCTTATACTATAAATATATAAGTTTGGGACCTTTAAAATCCGAACCTCATTATATAATAAAGTAACATTTCATTACTTTCCAAGAGTGCCCCTCCTCTCCTCTTATAAAAGGCCCCAACCAATACCACCTTACTCACACCTTCAAAGCCTTTTGGCTCAGCCAAACTCTGGCCAAATACTCTTTCAACTTCCCTATATTACTCCTAGAAGCCTCAATTTGGGCATAATTCTTCCCAATGAAGCCTTGATCTCAAATCAAAAAGAGTTACCCGTTTTAAAGGTAGTGTTTTTTCTTGTGTTCTTATGTTTTATTTTGCTTCTCCAACCCCCTAAAATATTTTTATTCATTTCTTTTGTAACAAAAACATTATCCTCAATATACTAGGATTTTTTTATAAGAATTATTCGAGCTACACTTACACACACTTACATCTAATGGTTAAAGAACATACTGTTTCTGTGGATGACGAATTTCTGCCTCACGAAACGATGATTGTTCAACACTCATATAACACCTTAAAAAGTGGCCATTAATATGTCACTATATTTATATATGATATATGATATGTTTATTTTTTCCTTATGCTTCTGTATTTTTCATTTATGGCACACCTTTATGATTTCCATTATGGGTAAACGCGATAATTTCATTTTAGGAAGCGCAGACTACCGCCCCCTCAAAGTGATTTGAATCGTTAATGCCATATGTGGGATGAATAAAGGATGGAGTAAATGGTATTATACATTATATTATACTGGAATTATATTATAACTTTATATAATTATAACTTCATTCCATTAAATACTAAATAAAAATGAAAGTAGCGTTCATGCGTACGTACGGCTTACCGTCTCCATGAACGGTGCATTTCATTTCTTACCTCTAAATGTTATGTAATATTATAATTGAATTTATATACTGGATATATATGATGTATATGATATCTACATCATGAATATAATTATGGATATAATGGATATTTTACCACATGAACAAAGTGTAATTATAAGAAGTTTATTTTTAACTCAAGTACCAAAGATCGACAAAATGACCGTTATTAACTTAAATAATTACATAATGTTCATAACTTGGTAATAAGTGATATAAAGGGAATAATGAACATGTAAAATGTTCTTAAGAAAATATAAATTAACTCTAGTTTATTATTCAGTAGTTTAAAGAACGATCGAGTCAAGTCAGACATGAGGTAAGGGAATTTCTTAACCCAATTTCCAATCTTTGGGTTAATCTCCTACTTTCAAATTATGTCATGATATTATTATGTCCTATCTTGTATTTGTACATTATTTATGTTTACTTATAGTAAATACTCATGATATATCTATTTTATTTTAAAAAAGATCTTTGTAAGGACTTCGTATCAATCTTCTTTCATTGAGGCATATTTGGTTTTATACACAACTTTCATTTATACGGTGTATAAACCCCTTTGAATTTTACTTTTATTCAAAAGGAATCTTTTTATACAAAGTGTTTTTACTAAACGACAAAAGGAATGTTTTTTATTACGTATGCGGTGACAACGACTTCTCCGCCTCCGTGACTATTATTTGAGTTTCAGCTTCCTCTATAAGCCATAACTTTTTTAATAAAAGAAAAATAAATACCAAGTTTTAATTTTCTTTTATTTTGGTATTGAAAATGGTTTTGATTATTTTTTTATTATATCAATTTGTTGTATTGATATCTTGTGATTGAAATGAGGAAATTTTATGTTCCCTTTATGCATGTTTTATGTGATACAATTATGTTATGGTTTATGATATGTTTAAACCTATTCATATGAGGAATGCATTGGACTTAATAAGTGACGGGTGGAGCCCGCTATAGCTCCTCGATGCATCGGTAGGTCTCATGAGACAAACTAGTGTCTTGGCATGAGGCCTTGACAAAATCTTACTTGTAGTCTTGGCACGAGGCCTTGGCTACGTGGTTATGATAGTATGACATTATGCATTCCATCATTATGAAAGTGGTTATTGATATTGCATGTGATTATTCGACTAGTAGAATATCGATGTGAGTAAGTTAATGTCATTATTTAATTTTATTTTTTCCATATTATGCTGAAGTTCAAGTTTAAAAAGGCTTTTGTTTTAGTTATACATTTCCTTACATGTTTATGTTTATTTATGAAAGCTTTCTCTATATTGTTATCCTTACTGAGCATCTGAGCTCACCCATTTCAATGTTTTAATATTTTCCAGGATGTGAAGAAGTATTTTATGAATGACCTGCATGGATAGTCAGAAGAGGATATGAGTGTGGACTATGGAGACTTTTTTATTGTTGTTTTTCACTTTATGATGTAATTTAACATTTATGAATGTATCTAGTGTTTCCAATGATACTAAACTAATCAGTATTTTGAGACTTGATCTTTTGTGATCAAGCCAATGTTACGAAGTAATGCACGGACTCTGGGTAACTGGGGTCGGGGCGTTACAATTTTTCCATGTGGCATACCTTTGTGGTACTTACCTTCATGGTGATACCTTTGTGGTATTATTCTGTGTGGCGTTACCTTTGTGGTAATTACCCTTTTGGTGTTACCTTCGTGGTATCATTTCCTTTGTGGAACAATTGTACTTTGGTTAAGAGTTGGGCCATGTGCTTCCTCCTGAATGAGATGGGTATACTTGATAACTTAGGTATATGTATGTGCATATACCTAAGTAGGGTTGACTGTTGTTCTCGTGCTTTGTGATTTTGGTATGCTTTGTGGTTTATACTTTTTGGATTTTGAGAGACCTTCGGGGGTCTCGGGGTCCCTACTGAGTATCGTTATACTCACCCCTACACGGGCGACGCCCGCATCTTATTGTGTTTGGTGCAGAAGACAGACAACATTGATCGAGGCTAAGGGTACTAGGATAGGAGGTAGCTCAGAGGTGGAAATTAGACGAGGCATACTATAGAGATGACTGTTCGAGATCTGTACTTACCCTTCAGGTAGGGTCCTTGGTGTTTGTTCATATGAGCTGTTCCTGTTTACTTATACTTCCCAAATTTCTTGTACTTCCCAGTTTTCTTATACTTTCCATTTGGGCTTATATTCTGGCCCCTTTTTCTTACTGTACACACTCTTTTTACTATACAATTTACTTGTGTTCGTATCTTGTTGTGTGCTTGGATGTGTGTGTTTACAGGTTATAAAGACAATGCCTTCCTGGTGTTAGGGAATATGCCTTTCGGTGCTAGTCACCAGCCCTTGGCCTATGGAAGTCAATCTTGGGGTTGTCACGACACGGGCCCTGGGGGATGGGTCGTGAAAAATTGGTATCATAGGAGTCAGTTCTACTATATATCATTGGAATTTGATCTTTTAATGGAAATATTGTTAAGTTCTATGAGTGTGGTTATCAGTTTAGGGAATCCAGTGTTGGTGCGGTGGCCGATGTATCCATACATCAGGACCCTGACTTTTGATTTCTGACTCAGTGCACGAAAACACTGATTGAGTGTATGTTTTGAAAAGTTTTCTTTGTGATCTCTTTAAGTCATCTCACCAGGTATAACTTATTGACCGTGGAACACCTGTTTCTTTTCAGGATGCCTCCACAAAGACAACGATCTTGGGTTCCAGGAAGAGTACATGATGAAAACCCACCGAGTGATGAGGCCTTGGTGGAGGGTCCTTTATCAGTAGAGGCACCAGCGATACCATTACCCATTGGTCCACTAATACCACCATCCCCAGTAGCGGAGATTGCACATTTTTCAATCACGTTGCATGAGTTCCAGTTCCATAGGCCACCTAGGTTCAGGGGTGAGACATATCCACAGGCGTATGAGGATTGGCTGGAGGTCGTGGTGAGAGTCTCTTGACTGGTAGAGACACCAGCTGATCTCATGGTGATCCTTGCCACCAATCTTCTACAGGAAGCAATAGGCATATGGTTTAGCTTGATGCTACAAGTTCACGATGAGGTGACATTTCTCTAGGCAGACTTTGTGAGCCTATTTCGGGAAGAGTTTGTCACATCAATCCTTTTCACAATGTGCATATAGGAGCTTCTTCATCTGCATCAGGGCAGCATGACTGTGGCTCAGTACTCAGGAAGGTTCACTGACCACTCATGCTACTCCACTGATATGTTTCATGACCCATTCGTTAGGGCTTAGACCTTCGAGTAGGGACTCAGGCGGGAGATCAGGGCTTCGATGATTTCTCTCAGCATCCCGACGCTGGCAGGGGTGTTATTAAGAGCCCTCTTAGTGGAGAGTTTTCTTACTAAGCAATCACCAGTAGTGAGACCCACCGCCTGACATCAGATAGAGGATTCTTCTACAGCTGGCAGTAGACATATGTCCCAGAGGTCCAAGAGGACTAGACCTATAGGTGGACGACCACAGGATTCAGGGTCGGTTGTGCAGGGCACCCGAGACAGATCTAGTCATGCGAGGAGCAGGTAGTGTTATGCATGCGGCGGGTTGGGACACATGGCTCGTGACTGCCCGACCCACCATACGGATGATTAGAAGACAGTCGAAGGACTGCCTAGGCAAAGAAAAAGGTTCGATCGAGGAGGTCCGTAGGGAGCATGCGAACGTGGAAGAGGAGCTGCCTGTGCAGCTGGCGGTGGGTGATGATTCGAGGTGTTACCACCACCACCATCAGGTGGTCCACCCCGACCACAGGGAGCGGGTGGACACGGGCGAGCTCAGCTCCAAGCAACCGAGGTCTATGAGCACGATGCTCCGGAGATGACACGAGGTACGATCTGTGTTTACTCCACCTTAGCTGCAGTACTTATAAACACAGTTTTCTATCATTCTTTTATTTCCACTGCCCTCATTCGAATCTCGGGGATTTCAGTGGAGCTGTTAGCTTGATGCTTATGGCTAGAGACTCCTATGGGAGAGGATTTGATGATTACACACTAGTTTCAAAAGTGTGAGCTTACTCAAGGAGGCGAGATCTTCAGCTGGGATCTTTTAGTAGTGGCATCAAGGCCTTAAGAAGTCATCTTGGGTATGTATTTGTTATCTATAGTCCATGCCTAGATCGACTGAATTAATCACAAAGTGCGGTGTGTCCGTATGGATGGTACTAGGTTTACCTTCACCTGCGATAAGGGAGCCTTTGCAGCACAAGATGGACTTACCTAGAAGAGAGTGCAACCGACAACTCAACAGTTGGATATCCTTACCCTCAGAGTAATTGATGTGGAGAGTCCAAGCTATCCTGTAGTGGTGGACCAGTACGCGGATGTCTTCCTTGATGATGTTTCGGGTCTACCTCCTTTTAGAGAGGTGGAATTTTACATTGACTTGTACCCTTGGATGGCACCGATATCTACACCAACGTATCGGATGGCTCCCGTAGAGCTTCCTGAGCTATGGGTACAACTGTAGGACTTACAGTGGAAGGGGTTCCTCTGACCTAGTGTTTCTCCTTGGGAAACCCTGATTTTTTTCACCAAGAAGGCTTATGGGAGATTGAGACTTTGTGTTGGATATTAGTACCTGAACCAGGTGACTCTGAAGAACAAGTACCCACTTCCAAGGATTAATGGCCTCTTTGATCAGCTAAAGCGAGTACGGTGGTTCTCGAAGATATAACTTAGGTCAGGCTATCACCAACTCAGAGTACAAGACGAGGATGTGTAGAAGATGGATTTCAGATGTCAGTATGGCCACTAAAAGTTCTTGGTTATTCCATTAGGCATGACCAATGCTCCAGCAGTGTTCATGGGACTCATGAACAAGATATTTTATCCATTCCTTGATCTCTTTGTAATAGTTTTCATCGATGACATTTTGATCTACTCGGCTAATGAGGAGGATCATGCCTATCTTTTACAGATAGTTATGGACACACTTTGAGGGCACTGGCTTTATGGTAAGCTCTCAAAGTGCTAGTTCTAGATCCGAGAGGTTTACTTTCTAGGACATATCATCTCAGAGGCTAGAGTTGTGGTGGATCCATCGAATATTGATGCAGTACTTTCTTGGGATCCACCCAGGAGTCTGATGGAGGTAAAAAATTTCCTGGGTTTGGCCAGATACTACCAGAGATTTGTGCCATATTTCTCCAGAGTTGTAGCACCTTTATCAGCATTGACGAAGAAAGGGAAACCCTTCATGTGGTCAGAGATATACCAGTGGAGTTTTCAAGAGATGAGGCAGAGGCTGACTAATGCCCCAATCTTGAGGCTTCTGAAGGAGGCCGTTGGGTATGTAATCTACTGCGACACATCAGGGAGTGGGATCAGATGTGTTCTAATGCAGGAGTGAGGAGTTATCGCATATGTTTCTCGATAGATGAGATAGCATGAGCAAAACTACGCTACCCATAACCTTGAGTTAGTAGAACTGGTATTAACTTTGTAGATGTGGAGACACTATCTGATAGGCGAGCATTTTACAGTCTACTATGATCACCAGAGTCTCAGGTATATCTTCTCCCAGAAGGATCTGAACCCGATACAGTGACATTTTCTTGAGTTCCACCAGGACTATGACTTTGAGATAGTCTATACTTCTAGGAAGGGTAATGTTGTAGTAGATACACTCAGCCAAAGATCTGGTATACAACTACTATGTGAGGCGACGGAGTAGCTGGCCGCTTTGTAGATATCCTTTGGGGATCGAGATGGAGTGACTTTTCTTCAGTCACTTATAGTCACTCCTCCACCCCTTCAGTGAGTCAAAGAGGCACAACATGGGGACACTGACTGTGAGGCTCGACATGCTCAGATATCCACAGGACATGCACCAGATGGATTTTGTGAAGGTGGGGAACATGTCATCCTTTTTAGAGGACGTACAATGGTACCAATGTCACTTCAAGAGGAACTGTTGAGGGAGTTCCACACATCCCCTCTAGTGGTACATGCAGAAGTGGTGAAGATGTACCAGGACCTCTGACGATAGCACTGGTGGCCGGAAATGAAGAAAGTAGTAGAAGAGTTTGTCTCTAGGTGCCTCACTTGTTTGCAAGTGAAGGCGGAGTATCAGGTACTAGCAGGATTAGTTCTGCCTTTAGGGGTCCCAGAGTGGAAGTGAGATGGAATATCCATGGAATTCATGATAATACTTCCACGTACATCCAGGGGTCATGATTCTATCTGGGTGATCATCGACCGACTCACCATGTCGGCCTACTTCGTACCGATCAGAGATCAGGGTTTAGTACAGATCTTGGGACGCCTCTATGTGCAAGAGATTGTGTGGCTACATGGAGTACCATCGACGATTGTCTTCGATCGTGATGAAAATTTCACTTCCTGGTTTTGGAAGGGGCTATAAGAGGCTTTCGAGATGCAGCTTCGTTTGAGAAACGCCTTCCATCCTCAGATGGATGACCAGAAAAAGAAGACTATTCAGACCCTCAAGGATATGATGTGTGATTGCATCCTCAACTTCGGTCATAGCTGGGAGGATCACTTTCCCTTGGTGGATTTTTCATACAAAAACAGCTATCACTCTACGATTGGGATGTAACCTTTTGAGGCTCTATATGACCAACCTTGCAGATCGCCTTTGTGCTGGAATGACCCAGGGGAGTCAGCACTCATGGGACCAGAGATGGTATGAGCTACCATGGAGAAGGTACATATCATCCAGGAGAAGAAGGAGACTACACAGAGCAGGCATAAGTCTTATGCCGATAGCAGACAGAGACCTCTGGAGTTCGAGGATGGTGACCATGTCTTTCTACGTGTCTCACCCCGGTGAGGTTTGCGGAGATTTGGCCGGGGCGGCAAGTTTCTCCTAGGTTCATTGGAACCTTTTAGGTAATCAGTAGAGTTGGAGAGGTGTCTTACTGCCTATCACTTCCCCCTCAGTTGCATCGGGTGCATGGTGTTTTTCATGTATCCTAGATGAGGAGATGCATACATGATCCTTCGCACATCAGTGACTGGGGAGAGCTGGACATCGACGATGGGGAGACATTTTAGGAGGTTCCAGTGGAGATTGAGGATCGACAGGAATAAGACCTACGTGGGTGATCAATACCTTTTGTGCGTGTGCGTTGGCAGCACAGGAACCTCTAGGAGAGCACATGCGAGCGGGAGGCTCAGATTTGTGCTCAGTACCCCCACTTGTTTTCTTAGTTTTTGTGATATGGATTTTAGGGACACGAATCCCTAAGGTGGGGATAATGTAATGACCCAGATTTTCCATGTATATTTTTTAATTATATGGGAATATTACGAGTCCACGAAAAATTGACGGTGCGTGATTCTGAGGTCTGGTGTGCCTAGAATGAATTTATGAACTTTTTTCATGTGCGTTTAGTAAACATGGGAGCAGGTTTCTGTAACTTTTGAACCGGTACTCGGAATTGAAATATGAGGACACCGTTGAGCTCGCAGCACCGGTATTCACTTAAGGAGACCTTCACCTCGACTGTAGTAGTTCAATGGTGAATGTTAGTTTTTTGGCTTTTCATGGGAGAAAATAAAATAAATTAGATTAACTTTATTTTATTTTTGAAATTCAATCCGCCCAATTTGAATTTGGTGGTGGGGACCACACAAGCCTTGAACTACCTCTTTAATGAGGGAGGTGACTCTTGGGTTCTTTTCCCATTAATTGTGCCAACATAAAATTTATTAATGTGTCCATATTAATTATTTTAATTAACTTAACTTTATTAATTTGGTTTTTACCTCTTGTTTGGGAGATTTTTTGGCAAAGGAAGAGCTTGGGAGAATTTGGAAACAACAATATCTCCAACAAATAACATCTTATCCAAACTAAGAACGCCTTCTTCAATGAAGATCATACTTCAGAATCAAGAACGGGGATGACACACGAGTCTATTTTCAGAAGCGTGTTGCGGAAGCAACAATAGTTGGAATCCTCATCGCCTTCAACGAATTTATCTTAAAACACCTCCAATGAGAAATTGAGGTAGGGATTATTGTTTTTGTATACCTCTTACCCCGTTCTTGACATTATTCTTGAATTAATAACATCACTACCGAATGCTATCGTTTTAACACGGAGAGTGCGGTCCAAACGAACACGGCCTGACCTCACCGCAACCTTTGTGAATTTTGATGGTCTTGAATCAATGGAGACGTCCTGATAAAAGTGAGGGAGTCTTTGGAGTGAATAACGGGCCACCGGGGCTTTCATGGTGACCCGAGGAATGTCGCCTGTAACCCGTGCCGGCGACTGGAACTCCGGCTGGCCGTAATGACGTTGGCGGCGCGACTGTGCCACCGTAGAAGGTCCGCAATGGAGCATGGGCGGTGGATGACGCATGAACGACCGTATGAAGAGTGTGGAGGTGTGCGACCATGCTATCAGGTGTGCAGGATCTACGACCTGAGGCCGCAACAGTGAAGGAGGACGACCGACTCACTGCCGACCTCTGGTAGAGGCACGACACGCGACCGCACCGCGGAGGAGGGCAAGCCGTCTAGCCGGCCAGGGAGCCGAGCGAGACCCCGAGTCCCGCGTGCCTGCTGCCGGTGCCACGTGGCGCCGGCATGTCGGCTTCCCAACACGAACGGCCCAGCCATTCAGGTACATAAGGGGAACCTCCCCTTTGGGTGGCGACTAGGGTGGACCCCACTGCGGGGCCACCCAGCCGCGGGCCAGCCGGGCCAGTGGGCCACCTAGTGGGCCAGGATGGACCCAGTGGGCCAGGCCAAACTCAGTGGGCTGGGTCAGACCTAGGGCCGGGCCCGGGTTGGCCCAAGCCAGGTCAGAGTAGACCTAGAACACCTTTGACCCTCGGGACTAAAAGGACAATAACTTACAGACCGAGCGTCCTATTGACGCAATTTCTGTTGCATTGAGACCCTTATTACATGCCGGTCCTTTTGGGATACTTCTTCATGGTAATTCATGGTAGTTGGAGTATCAACCTGTGGCTTGAGGAGAAGACCCCCATAGAATCAAGCGAGCTTAGTGCGGAAACCATGTGGCTGGCTGTAAGATGAGAAATGGATCCTATGTGTGTCTGTGCCTTATGATCCTACATGGTTCTGTACTTTGGGATCCTACGTGGGTCTGTGTTCCAATATCCAACTTGGATCCTCTCTATGAATTGATGTGGGATTACTCTAGGATCCTACATGGGTCTTCTGTACTAGGATCCTACATGGGTCTGATGATTTAGGATCCTACGTGGGTCTTCCTCTCAACAGAGTAAGATGATTCAGTAGTTACTTCTAATAATCATTACTACCGTACCTAAGTTATACCGGATGTGAGATGAGTCTTTACCTTTGTAGTGATACCTTTGTGGTATTCTTCTATGTGGCGTACCTTCGTGGTACTTACCTTCGTGGTGATACCTATGTGGTAATCTTATGTGTGGCGTACCTTTGTGGTACTTAACTTCGTGGTGATACCTTTGTGGTATTCTTCTGTGTGGCCTTAAATTTGTGGTACTTACCCTTGTGGTGTTACCTTCGTGTTATTCCTTCCTTTGTGGAATAGTTGTACTCTGGTTAAGAGTTGGTACTTGTGTTTCCTCATGAATGAGATGGGTAAACTTGATAACTTAGGTAAAAATCAAAGAAATACGACACCGAGTTTCCATATATTAGAAATTTGGATAAAAATGGATGAACTAAACTAATACAATAGGATAAAGTCAAGTGATAGGATCATTTCTAGTCCTTATCATATTATTTTTATCTGTAATTACTTGATTTACCCTTAACACACATACAATTATTTAACATGGTTACTATTCATAATGAAAAAAAAATAAAAGAGACCTATTTGCAAAATTGGAACCTCATTATTAAAAAATATTTAATCCATTTATCATTATTTAATTTATAGAAGTTTTATAAATTAATTTAATGTTAAAAATAAAAATGTAATGAAAAACATTTTTCCATAAAAATGCCTTTTTAAGTATAAAAATATTTTTATACCAAATTCAAATATAAAAATTACTTATAAAGACTATAATTGGATTATTTTTAATCATAATAAACTAATGAAATTTTAAAACTAATCCAAAATATAATTTTACTTTTTAAATAATTTAAATGAAAATATTGTTTTTAATAAACATTAGTATTTTTCACTATTCATTGACAAATTAAACTTTTTAGAAAGATATCGAAATTTCACCATAATATTATTTTGATATTATGATTTCAAAAAATGATATCCTTTTAAAAAATATCATTTATAAAAGTTATAGAAATTAATTAAAATATTTTCTCACAAAAATGAATATAGACCATTTTTAAAGAAAAATAAATTTTGAAGAATAAAATGGATTTACTAAAAATTTGATGATTATTTAATAATAATTTATCAATAATTTTTTAATTAGTAAATCTATATATATTTAATAATGTGGTTAATCTTATTAATAATATATAATTCAAAAACTAGTTTATATCAATCACATTTAAAAAATAATATTTTTATAGTATATCCCACTTCACTTAAAGCCTAGTGTTGTATGTTAAGTAATATATCAAGAATGGTATTCTTTTAAAAACTTGGGGTCTCACATTATTCCACACTTTATTAAATTAAATCCTTATAATTTGAATTCAATATCAGTAAATAGGGGTTGGACATTTCAAAATACCTTTGTTTAAATCTAACATCATAAAGAGGTTTTTATAAGACTTCCTCTTGAAAAGAGGGAAAGGGAAATACAAAGGTCATATAGAAGAATACATAACTAGGTTTACAAATAGGTGAGAATTAGTGGGAGGTAAAAAAAGGGACATGGAAGAAAAGTTTAATATCCAAATAATTATGAAGAGTGAAAATGATCATTGATCATAAGAAAGTGAATGATCTTGAGAAAGTTAATGACTATAAAACCATAAATCAAAGAGGTGTGAAAGAGACCATAAAATCATTAGAAACGAAAGTAATATGATATTTTTTTCAAGATCCTTTCCCTAATGTTGAGGAATTCCTTTACCATCTAAACCAATAATATAAGAAACTATACTTACTTGATAAGTATAATCTCATCCATTAATCAATTTCCACCACAATCTCATCTTTTTCTTTAAATGATAAGTATTCATGTCAATTTTTTTATGCTTGAAGCACTAAAATAAAATTTTAAAAGATTGTATAATCCAAAAAAGGATAACAATTTATTCCCCCTATCTTTAGACATTAACCAAAACCAAAATGGTTACTATAAGGTAATATAAATTCCCAAAAATAATAAACCATTATATAAAGAAATATAACATTAATATCCAAATACTCAACAATAACACCTAGAGTTTTAATTATATCATTTTATAAATAACTAACTTTAAAATTATTCAAAATATCCCTGACCGAGTTTGAAACCCAAATATCAGAAGGATTTGATCACATATTCTTCTGAGATTAATTTAAAATTTATCACCAATCAGTATTAGTCACTTATAAAGTCATATACCCAAAAATACATATTCCCTAATCATATAATCTTCAAAATATACTAATCATTTATATAAATAACTTGTATCATCATAAAGGCACATTAAAATCATATATGCTTCCAAAAAGAAAATTTAACATTTATTTCTCAAATAAAATCCCATAATATGATGTTTTACCTTAATACTATAATGTTACACAAAATTATAGTGATATTATTCTGAAATAAAATTAATCACTTAATCACCAATGTTTCAATATAGACCATTCCATAAATAAATTACCTGATATCATTAATAACCTCAATATTAAGTGAATTTTTAACCTCAAAGGTTATATCATAAGTTTTAGCTCACATCCCCAATAATTTCATGAAATTGTTCTAAAATAATACTTCATGTTAAACCTAAGGGTTACATATAACTCAACCCAATAAAACATCTCCCAAAATTTCATCAATCACCTTAAAATCCCATCACTTAAAACCTCAAAAGGCGTGTCTAAGACTTTGAACTAATGATCAATCATAAAATTATAATCCCATTATTATATCCATAAATATTTAGATAACCTTACTTGAAAACAAAATAATATATAGATTTATCAAAAACCATTCCTCTAACACAAATTATAAGGACCCAACCTTAAACATTATATAATATTGAGTTATAAATCAAGAATTTGATTTCTTATATTTTATGATATTTATAGTTTATAGTTTTATAGAATAAATCCATATCCATTACATAAAAAAATATTACATCACAAAGTGGACACTAACTCTTAGTATCTATTTTTCACATAAAAACAAAACTTTAATCATATAAAAAGATTTCTTTTCAGTTCATATTTTTACAATGTTTATATTGACCTCATCCATATCCCTACTCATCCTTTAAACCCTATAAAAACATTTTAAAATATGTGATGAGCACAAAAAAATCTTAGTAATGGACATAATAAGAAATAAAGAAACTCATTAGTTCATGAATACATGTACAATATTGGTCTATTTCAAAATTAAACTCTGGGATCAAAATAAAAATTTTATGACCCAAGAAACTGAATTTTATTTCAAAAGGATTTCATAAAACATTTCATAAGAAATATTTAATTAAAAATAAAACTCATAATTTTTCCTTTGAAATGATGAAAAACCTAATAATATTTTTTTAGAAAAAACTATACATTTCTCTCTTAAAAAGTATCATAGAAATTCCTTTGAATATAAGCTCATGAATAATCACATGGGAGCATAAAATAAAGAACATGGTATCATAAGATCATGAAAACATAGGAAATGTTGTAGAAACATAAAAAATTACATTATAATAAGTAAAGGACAACTACAAATACAACATCACATGGTGGAAAGAGTCCCATCGTGGATTAGGCTTACTACCCAATCCCATACATACCACCTTATTAGACAAAAACCGTACCCAATGCATTGGAGCACTATCTGGGAACACCCATACCAACATGTTCATGTTTATGTGTCAAAAAAAGGAAATAAATCATATGGAATAATCATAAGAATTAACCTTGGAAAAAATGGGTTTCATAATATTTCCTCATATCATAATGAAAGGAAATTTCACAAAATAGGCATTTGAGAAATTCATATAAGGCATGTATTACCCCATCAAAGGAATGAAGGATAATATTTATATATATGTGAGAGAAATATATATAGAATTTATAATAATTACATAATATTAAAGTGGGATATAAAGTGAGTTGTTGAGATAAAGATCATAACCCATAAAAAAGGATGGTTTGGAGATATCCCTTAAACCCATAAGAAAAAGATTTCGAGATATCAAAATATCCATTTCATTTAAATCCCGTTTTGAAAATACTTAGAATAAAGGGAAATATGAGGTTTTTTATTGAAGAAAACATGGAAGACTATATAGTAATCCAAACACAAAATATCAGTTATGGAGGTGGGAAAAAATGTTTAATCTATATATATATATTAAAATATAATGTTCTTTTTTCCTTTTTGAAATAAAGTTAAAACATTTCATGCAAAATACCTAAAATGATTCTTTTTTAAAAACTTTGAAATAAAGTAAAAAGAGACATAAAATTTCCTTTATAATTAATTTATTTCCATATAAATACATCAATAAAATAATTTTAAGAATATGGACATGGAATATAGTGATTTGGAAAATAAATATTTAAATCATTTAAAATGTGTTTTTTAAAGTAAAGTAACCCTTACATTGAGCCGAACTTTTCATGCACGTTCCTTATATTCCTGAATAATAAAGATAAATTTATTATTTACTTTACTAAAACCCTTTTTCAAGTTTATTATTCCTTTTATTACATTTATTACCATTTTATATACAATTACTTAATCAATTAGGTTCATCTGAGATGTTTTGATGATATTAGCTCATATGTCTAAAATGAAATTAGTAGGTTGGATATGGTCAAAGAGGTTATTATAATATAATATAATAATAATAATAATAACATAATTATCATATTCATACATCAATTTTTTTTAAAACCAACCACAAAATATGTATATGAAAATGAACTATATTATAATCATGGAGATGGTAGGCCGTACGTACGCATGAGTAACGTTTCCATTTTTCAATGATCATGATGAAAAGAAGGTAATTATTATTTTATCTTTATAGAATTATAGTTATGTCATAAATGTAATATTATTTATTTAAATACACTTATATAAACCATCCATGGGATGCGGTAATGAAAAATGAATCACATCGATTAGTGGAGGTGATAATCCACATGTATGCACAGATGACACTATCATTTTTCAACGAATGTAAATGTAAGAAAATATATGATATATTAATTTTAAAACATGATAAAAATTTCATGAATATATATATATATATATTAAATTTATCATCATAAATATATGTGAGAGATGATGATGGAAATCAAATTACATCTGTTCATGAGGTGGTAGTCCGCTCTACACACAAACAATGGTTTTATTTCCCATTTGATAGAAGAGGAGATATATATAGGATATGAAATTAATATAAAAAATATCAGTACATATAAGATAATGGTGTTATTATTTTACAGTGTTTGAATAATATTTTGAGGTATAAGAAGAAATAAAACTAAAACATTCGTTTCAATAGTATATCTCTTCTTTATACAACTTCCTTTCCTTTACACCTTAAACCCTATAAGGTTGTATTATAGACAAAATAATACCTTGAGAACATGGATAAGTATGTTAGTAAGGAATTTTAGTAGTTATTTTATAGACTAAAAGTCTTTTTAAGTGTGAAGAAAAGAGTATAGGAGGTACCCTTTTATAAGAGGGGAGAGGCACTATTGGAATTTTTTAAAGTATTAAATTAATATAAAGTATTTGTAATGAAAAATGGCTCTAAAATGATTTATTTCTAAGATATGATAAGT
This sequence comes from Viscum album, assembly GCA_963277665.1. NCBI lineage: Eukaryota > Viridiplantae > Streptophyta > Magnoliopsida > Santalales > Viscaceae > Viscum > Viscum album. The sequence goes on along the minus strand of OY728142.1, from coordinate 1,812,455,343 downwards.
ATGGGTCAAAATAAACTCATCCAAAAAATTATTTATAATTTTAGAATTTATTTTTACCCTTATCGTTTTGTTATAACCCCCTATTAACCATTTTGAAAATTACGATGATAAAAATGTTAATCATTATTTATGGGTTAATATAGTTACTATAAATAGAAAATTGGCCCATAAATGAATCATGGATGATATTTTGAACAATATAACCATTATTTGGACAATGATAATATTTTTATGAATTTTAAATCATTTAATAAAATTTTTTTTTTTATAAATTAGCATTAATGTCAATTTTTGAAATATTTATCTTATTTAACTTTGAAAACAACAAGATAGAAAATAAATTGGAATAAATAAATTTAAAAAGTCCTTAAAATTTTATATTTATATATATATTTTTTAAAACAATAATTCATTCAGATTATATTACTTTTAATATTTCTAGAACTATTTATTTTATTTTTTTATTAGTTGAATAAATATTATGTCTGCATTGCGTAAGAATTTAAGGTAATTATTTGATTAATAAAAATTAGAAATAAATTACCATGACCAAAAAATATCTCTAAAAAGTCTAGAACTAAATGTATAATTTTTTTCCTATATTTAATTTAATAGAAAATACAATTTTTAATAAGAACAATATTTTTCACTATTCATTGAGAAATTAAAATTTTCATAAAAATCTCAAAATTTCAACACAAGATAATTTTGATATGGTGATTTAAAATATTATATCCTTTTTTTAAATAATTTTTTTTAAAATTTCTAGAGTTAAATGTAAATTTTTATCACAAAAAGAAATAAAAAACATTTTTGATTAAAACATGTTTTTGTATAATAAAATGACTTTAATAAAAGTTGAGTGATTATTTAATAAGAATTTATCTATACATTTATATGAATTAGTACCTTTATATATATATATATATATATTTCATAATGAATTTAATCCTATTTATACCCTCTAATTAAATGACAAGCTTATAACGATCACATTTAAATAACAATATTTTTAGAGTATATCCGAATTCACTTAAAAACTAATATTGTGTGTTAAGTAAGCTATCAAGAAATGTATTCTTTTAAAAAATTTGGGTGTTACATTTTACCCTTCACTAGTGCCAAATCGTTCATAATCCTCATGTTAATCATATCAAACCTATCCTTAATTCCATTTTTTCTTTTGTCTAGTGTATTTAGTAACATTTCAATAACAATCATGTACATTTTTTCTAATTGAATTAAATCAAGAAAAATTTTTACACAAAAAATTTTATAGTATGATAGTTAAAAACATAAAACTGATCACTTTTTCCAACCATTTTTTTGAAAGGTTTCAAGAAAAAGGTTTTCCAAAATCAATGATAATATTCTTTACTTTCTTGAATTGTTGATGGATCATTAATAGAGATGGTGTTGTACCGTTTTTTTATTCCAATATAATAGTATCTTCTAGGAACATTATTTGTGTCATTTGGGTAAAAAATTGTGATGTCCTAAATGATATCCTTTTAGAAATTCTTCAACATAACTGAGTGTGAACCTTCTTCATATATGAGACACCATAATGCTCCTTTAGTTCTATATACTAAAAAATTTACATAAGTAGGAAATTCAATTATAACCCCATAAAACATGTCTATCAATGTGATCTCATCACTTATATGAGAATCATACAATTTAAGACTCGTATCCCATATCAATTTTATCTCTTCGATCAATGGATCCAAATAAACAGTAAATCATCACTAGGTTGTTTATGTAAAGTTATAAGTAGAGACAATTTTTTTTCATGACTGACCACGATGCCAAGTTATAATTTGCAGACATAACTGACCATATATTATGGGTACTATTTTGTACACCAAAATGATTCAATCCATCTATAGATAGTTCAAGATGGATGTTTCTCAACACATTTCCTAATTTAGGATGCTCATTATAAATTTTATTTCACCAAGGCGTAGAGACTATATTTTTTCCTTACAAGACTTTGAAATATATTAAGGAATATTTTTAGAGCCAAGCGCTGAGATGATGTGAGATTCTGAGGTTCGGTGATCCCAAAATTAATTTTATAAAAAACATTAAATATATTTATATCACAAACACATAGTTTTGTAGTAATAATATAATATATAATGAAATGAGTCTCAAATAAAAAAATATGAGATCATGGTTTAATATATAGCATGGGGTTTATCCTAGGCATGACCTAAGGTAGGTCAATGCTAGACTTCCGGCTGAGGCAGTTGTTGGTAAGTGTTTTTAATTAAAATAAATAAATAATTTATTTATATTTCTATTAAATGACCTAATTAAATCCTCTATAAATACCACCTTATGAATATTTTCAAAGATTTATCCACATAACCCTTTCTAGATTTGAGAGGAGGATGAGATTTTTCATCATTGGCGGGTTGACATCATACAATGAACATCGATCAGATTGAGGCGGACTAAGAGATCACTACCACAAAAACAGTTTTTCGCAGTGCCCCCCTTTATCGGCGCTAAAAAAGCGCTGATAAAGGCACCCCTTTATCAGCGCTTGCTTAGTAGCGCTGCTAAAGGGCCCCCCTTTATCAGCACTTGCTTAGTAGCGCTGATAAAGGGGGGCCTTTATCAGCGCTTTTTTTAGCGCTGATAAAGGGTCGGCTTCAAAAAAAAATTAAAAATATATTAATATATTAATATATAAATATAGTTATATTGTTATATAAATATAATATATAATTTTTAAATATATTTTAGATAAGTATAAATGTACATTTACACTTATTATACTTAATATATAAGATATTTAGTGAAAATGACTTCTTAAAAAATTAAAAAAATATTTTTAATTAATATTTTGATAATAATTATGGAGTAATAGTCATTTAATAACAATTTGAGGACTAAAAAAATTAAAAAAATTAAAAAAAGATCCAAAATATGTTGAAAACGCAACTGAAACTTCAAACGGCCATAACTTTTGATCCGTGTGTCCGTTTGAGCTCTACCACATATCAAATTGAAGCCTGCGACGAGCTCTACGTCGCTATGACCTGAAGGGACCTCGGTCAAGCATTTTTCGAGGCCAAAAGAGGCCCAGAAGGCCTCCAAAACTGAGTTTTTTGTCGGGGTACCCAAATATTTTAACATTTTATGGATTTTCAAACTCGTTTAAGGGGGTATTATTGGCTTTTCTTGGCGGGGACTGAATTTATTCCAAGGTATTAAATTCATATTGATATTATGTCTTTGAAATTTCATCCTTTCTTATAATGAACTGCTATTTATAATCAAATATATAACTATATGTACATATTTTTTATATATTCGCACCTAAAAATTAAATTTTTTAAATAAATAATTAAACATATTTACATATAAAATATATTAGCTTTATCTAAATAATAACTAATATCCATTTTATTTAAAATACCAATATATGAATATTTATATACATATATATTAATCTAACTATATATATATATTAATCTAACTATATATATATTAATCTAATAACTATATATAAATATTAATATAACTACATATATATATATTAGTATTACTATAAATATATATATTAATATCACCATAAATATATATATTAATATCACTATATATATATATATTAATATAACTATATAAATATATATTCATATAACTATATATATGTTAATATAACTATATATATGTTAATATAACTATATATATGTTAATATAACTATATATATGTTAATATAACTATATATATGTTAATATAACTATATATATGTTAATATAACTATATATATGTTAATATAACTATATATATATATATATTAATATAAATATATATTACTATACGAATAAATATAACTAAATATATATATATATATATATTAATACCACTATATATATATTAATATTACTATATATATTATAATATAACTATATAACTATATATTATAATATAACTATATATATATATTAATATAAATATATATTACTATACGAATAAATATAACTAAATATATAAATATATATATATAGAGATATCATGAATTGGAAAGCAAATCAAAATAGAGTAGTGGTAAGGGCTTAGACGCGCAGGGGGGAGGTCTCGAGTTCAAATCCTGGTGGAGGCAGGGGTGCGCGCGCATGGGGAATATTGGAGCAAGCGCTGTTAAAGGGTGGAGGGGGGTGTGTGGGGTGCATGGGGTGTTGTATAGGTGCCGAAAAGCGCTGTAAAAGGGGGGGGGGGGGGTTCAAGCGCTATAAAAGCCCCCCCGATTGGAAGTATTTTTTAATTTTTTTAATTTTTTTTATCTTTTATCAGCGCTTTTTTAAAAGTGCTGATAAAAGGGTCCTATATCAGCGCTTTTCGGAGCGCTGATAAAGGGGACCCCCCTTTATCTACGCTGGCTTTATCAGTGCTTTTCTAGCGCTGATAAAGGCCATTTTTAGCGCTGATAAAGGCCATGTTTGTAGTAGTGGATAATGGGAACAAAAAATCATCCTCATCAATAGAAAATGAGTTATTAAAAAATTATCAATCCATAATCAAGGTAGGAATTATCAATTATGGTTCCCTACCTCTTAATTATATTATTAAAGCATAATGTTGATTTTCTTATCTCTTGTTAGTGATTGCACAATCTTCGCATGAGCCCATTGATAATTTTAAAATGTTAAATTAATTTATAGTTTTTATTTTTCATGATATATCCCCTAAACATAACCATTTGTAATATTTTCCCAATAATTATTGTAAAATGATATTTTTACTTCTTTCTTTTTCTTTTCCCCTCTATGTTCATTACGTTCTTCACCGTTGGCCTATAGGGTTGCGTTTTGACTTTGTTGGGGCGGGTTCAAGAGTGATTGAACCCTTAGATTCATTGTGGTAGCACAAATGATACATGGATAAATTATTTGAGGATTTATTGAGGAACAATGTGGTTTTAGTGTGATACTCTATAGATCTAGGATTCAGGGAGTGACAGGATCAAACAACAGGCGACGAGAGGTACATCTGTTAGCATGCGAGCTTTGTGTGGATTAATGGAATCCAATTTCCGACCATCATAGGTTTAGAATTGATGGAAAGAGGAGACCCACATTAATTTTTAGTATTATAGAATCCAGATTAGACATTAAAAAGGTATATTTGGAGAACCACCTGAAGATATGGAAAATCCGTGGAAATCAGGACTTTATGCCGTGTAGTGTGAAAGAACACACCACATGTTCTTTGAATTCTAAAGTGGTTAGGGTTTCAGAAAAAGTTAAATATCACTTTCCATGTGGTTGGGCCACATGGTGTGAGGCCCTCCCCGAATAGTTAGGATGCGTGCCAACTGCACGCGCCCAAGACCCCGTGTCAGAGGAAATGCTGAGTACTTTGGGAGTATGCCAACATGTGTCGGTACCTAGGCATGGCCTAGTATACGACATGATCTGACATACACATGAATGGCTAGGAGAACATGGGAATTCCTTGGGTGGATGATACATGCTGAGAGGGTCCCATAAATTCCATGTATAATGGCATGTCCAATGATCTGTGCCTAGAGGAGAACACGACCTTGAAAAGGAGTGGGACCACATACCATGTAGACCCCATACATATCGTGTATGTCCTTTTTTGAGAAAATTATACCTATAAAATATCTTTCATTTGGACTCAAAATTTTTCTCATGAGTAGCCTATCCTAAGTGTTTTCACTTTTAAAATGAGATGATGTCCTTCATAGAAGATTTTGAGATACCATGAGAGATGTTCAGATTGAGACACTTTGTTAGGTGATGCTCGAGTATGTAAGTGATCAGGATAGGATAATTGGAGAGTTTATATAGAGATGGTACTCCCCTATTTAGGGATTGGGTACTCTATCCATAGAGACAGTACACACCTAATGAACTAGGGTGTGAATCCTCCATTCTTATTTTTCGGATAGAGACAGTACTCCCCTAGGTGGGTTTGGATCCCCTATCTATGGAGAAGGTACTCCCCTATCTCACTAGGGTGAGGTTCCTCCATACTCATTGTTCAAATAGAGGAAATACTTCCCTATTGAGGACATGTGTCCTCTATACATGAAGATTGTAAACCCTACCACACCAAGGTGTGTGTCCTCTATAATAGTTGTTCAGATAGAGATGGTAATCCCTCGTCAAACCAGGGCTCGAGTCCTCTATCCATGGAGATGGTATGTAACACCCTGATATTTTATGAGAAGTATATTTTTTTATGTCTTATGTTATACGAAACATCAAATGAATCTTTCACTGCACACAACACTAGCTTGGCTTGCGTTACATGCAATCGCGACCTTCCTCGATAGCGTGTGTAGTACACAATACCAGATTTCACTAAACAATGATATATTGTTATAATATTATTATGGACTAGCCATTATGAATAGTATTAACTACATTTTTAATTTTATAACATTATTATTCATCTTACATATTTTCTAGAGAATGGTATGAGAACAAAATAATTTTTTTGGGTAAAATAAGTATTTTTCAAAAAAATGAAGTTTTTCCACCTTTTAATGGCGCACCCACTTTAAATCTAGTTTTTCACATGTTTATAAGTTCAATTTTAAAAAATAAAATTCTTCCTCAGAATCAGGATATAAAAATTTAATTTGGATAAATTTTTCATATTATTCTGATAACTTTAATATTTTAATGAATAGTAAAAACACACTATATTTTAATTAAAGAAATCCTTTTTATCGGAATAATTTATATGGTTAGATTATCATTTTAATTGGTTTTAAAGTGTAATTAGAATATATTTTTACGATTTAATCCAATTTTGGTCATTGGAATTAATTTCACTTTGAAATTGGACATAAACAAGTGTCGATCTTTTGATAGTTATTGTTTCTTAAAAACACGCTATTTGTTTTGATAACGGGAATTAATTTTAAAATTAATTAATGCCACTTATATTTTTTGAATTTGGAAAAATAGACATCTTTTTTGAATTTGGAAGATCAAATATAGCTTAGGCTGAATTTTTGGTATTTTTTCTGAAAAACTTCAATTTTTGATGAATAGTGAAACCACTTAGTGGTAGTTAAAAAAATGACTCTTTCATTTAAATGAAAATTTACCACTTTTTTGAGTTGAATTTCAAAAATCCGACATACATGGTTGTTATCAAGAAGTAAAATCTGATTCAATAAGATGAAAATAATTTTTGGTGAATAGTAACTTTTGACTTTTATTTACTGTGGTTAAAGGTAAATAGGGTAATTCAAGGTTAAAAGAATATCATAATAATTCAAAATTACCTTAACACTTGTCCTAACCTTATTGGATGAATAGTGGCTGACCATGGGTATCCTTGGGTCGATTTTGGGACCCCATTGAGCCACTTGGTAGTGATAATGACTGTTTGGATTAATTAATTTAATGTAAAGACAAAATTGACATTAACAAAAATATTTTAGTAATTAATTTTTATAAGGGGTTATATAAATTATCCTTTAGACAATAAATATTAATTGGAAAGATAAAAATATTTTCTACATGGTGGTATTTTTTTTATAATTTTTAGACATCAAATAAATTAAATTATTTATGACACAATAATGATGCAGTATTTACCTCATTAATAAATGATTTAAATAAATAAGATTATAATGGTTAAAATATTATCCAAAACATTTCCAATTATGATTGAATGATTTTATTTCGACCATGAGTCATCTTATATTCATCTTTAATGATTTTTGGACCTTTTTAAATCGAAGATAAGTTTATAATAAAATAACATTTTCACACTTTCCAAAGGTGCCCCTCTCCTCCCTTATAAAAGGGCACCTCGTCCCTCTCCTCTTTACACAACTTTGAGCCTTCAAGATCGGACAAACCCTAACTATTACTCTTCTGAACTCCACTAGTAATATTTTATAGGTCCTGGTCTTCTTCAAACACCAACATTAGTGCCCTAAGAGGAGGTTTCAAAGAGGCGTATCAAAGAAGAGGTTATATCCGTTACCGATTCTTTCAAATTTATTTCTTCTTCTACTTCCTCTTCTTTATTTGTTTCATTATAAAGTAATAACATCAGTATCACTCATATAATGATATGTTATTATAAATATGAAACACCCCTATTTCACATTCTATCCATCCTACAGAAAATGAAATCACCGCGCGTGCGTACGTACAGAATACAGTCTCCACGCCATGGTGTAATATGTTTTCCACCACCACCTTACTTGGATGGGTATAATGGTGTAAAGAATAACTATATATGATTATTTTAAAGTTATATTTATTCTAAAATATTATACATACACTTTAATACAATTCCACGATCATGGGAACAATATCATCGCTCGTGCGTACGTACGGCCTACCGTCTCCATGATATTATGCAACTCGTTCTACATTATATTTATTGAATAATGATTATATAAATGAATTTAATGAATAAATATGATATATATTACACTAATACCATTCTGTAAATGAGGTATATATAACCTAAAAAGAAGAATAAGAATTTATTCGACAAAACATGCATAAGAACATAAAGCAATGAACACCCGAATAACAAGTAGAAATGAAATATTACTAATAAGAAGATAATAATATGACCATATATGATATAATAACAATTAATATGATTCTGTTATAAGTCAATGACATTATTTGAATCATTATATATGAGGTTCGGATACGTACGAAGCAAATCAGACCTAAGGTAAGGGAAAATTTCGCAATCTCATTTTTATCCGAGGTTGTTTACACTTCAGAATTTACTGGGGAATATTTATCATCCACATCCATATTTCCTCAATATTTAATATTATTTCTATCATCCTACAATTTTTTAAATCCAATTTTACCCTTTGGTGAGTAAAAGATATGAAAGGAATCTTTTGTTGTTTTTAGTATGAGGTACTTTTTGACTTTTCTGGCTGAAGTATGAGAAGAATATTTTTTTTAACTTATATGGCATGAATGGATTTTTATGATTCAATAGAAAATTATTTCCATGAATCTTCCTTTACAAGTTTTCAAGTTTATTTTTAATTAACTTCTTTTAGTTTAAAATTGTATGACATGTTAAGAATGGAGAAATGTTTTTAAAGTAGAAAGAATATTTTCCTCAAGAATGGAGTTCAAGTGTTTATCAAAATTATTTTCCATCTAAGATAATATAGGGTTTTGTTTCTATCCCTATTGTTACATTTATTTGATTATTTTGTGATGGAATTATTTTTATGAAGTCCTTTATCTTATATGAATTGTTTTATGATGTCACGATGTTTAAGAATCCCATTTTTATGGGTTATGCTATGATGTATGATTTATGATTTTGTGGCACACATAAGAATGGTTTCATTATGAGATGGGTGGAACCTATATCTCCCTCCAATTTATTGTGTAAATATTTATATCTCATGAGATAGACATTGCTGGAATGAAAAGTTAATCCAGTTTAGTGATACAGGACTGGAACGAGGAGTGAACTCGGTTCAGTAATGGACTTTGTCCGCTATGATGGTCTTGGAAAAGAGCCTTGAATAATATGAAATTATTTTTTATGATTATGTGTGTATGCCACAAATTTTCATGTTTTAAGTTATGATTATTGGGATTACATTTCACTACTATGATTTATCCCATGTTATGATGTTATGATCTCTTTTGCAGGTTACAATTTTCAAAATGTTATGTTCTTATGAATATGATATGATTGATATTTATTTTGTTTACCCTTACTGAGCATTTAAGCTCACCCTTTTGTATGTTTTATTTTCCCCAGGTCAGGAAGAAGGGTATTAAGTAGGATATGCCAAAAGGGACTCTAGATATGATGAAATAAACAGGAGACAATGTAGATGATTTATTAACCAGTTGTTTATGTTTCCCAGTTTCCAAAGACACTCTACCTATACGGTCCTATCATAGTTTTGTTATATGTTGTAATAAGTATGCTTAAATTCTGTAGTAATTACCATGTATGTAAAGTATGGGTCGTTATAGTTGGTATAAGAGGAAAGTTATAGTCAACCTTTGGAAACTAGGATGTGAAAGCCTTAGTAAGAACTCTAAGGATATATCTAAACATAGAACACAATATTAGTGTTTTAGAAATGGCCATGAACAACCTATGATAATACCTAAATTGTGAAATTTTATTCTTGATTATGTGGTTTTCCTATTATGATTAGTGTTTCTCACACTATGCTTCTTGGTTTTAGTCAATGTATGGAACCCTAAGGAACTGTGTTAACGCTGAATGCGATGGGAAATGCAATGATTTTCCCCCTGAGCAACCAAAAGTTATGGGAGATGGAATGAAAAATCTTGTAGCCATGCTCACACAACTTTCTCAAGCTATAAATCATTTTGGACTTCCAAACGAGCAAAGGAAGGAGAAACATTCTGTTGAATCCTTCATGAGGTAGCGTCCACCTTCATTCATCGGGTCTTCTGATCCATTAGTGGCTGAATAATGGATTAGTACCACTGAAAAGATATTTTCAGTCCTACAATGTTCTGAACATGATAAATTCATCTTAGCAGTATATCGTTTGGAAGGTGAAGCTGATCAATGGTGGAATCTTATCAAGAATACGAGGCAAAGGGATGAAATTGAGTCCATGGAATGGGACGAGTTCAAGAACTTATTTTTCAATAAGTACTTCCCTCGTATTCTTCGAACAAAGATGGAGAAGGAGTTTCTTGAACTGAAGAAAAAGGATGATTAATCAGTTGGTACCTATGAAGAAAATTTTACAAGACTTTCAAGGTACGCTTATGGAATTATGATCCAACCTGAGAGTAAGATCGATCGATTATTTAGTGGCTTAAAACCAAGTCTTCAAAGGGCGTTAGACAAAAGGGACTTCAATAGCTATGAGGAAATTGTTCAATGTGCTCTCAGGGCTGAGATATAGATTGGAGTAAGCCATCAGTCATATGGGTTTGATAAGAAGAGGAAAATGGAATTCAAAGGGAAATATAAAGACCACAATGAAAAGAAGATGAGTTTTCCCTTATGCTCAAAGTGTGGAAAGAAACATGGAGGGAATTGTCTTAAAGGGACAAGTAAATGTTTTAAGTGTGTAAAAGAAGTTCATCGGGTAGTTAAATGTTGAAATAATGGGAAGAAGATGTCTAATGATGCGAACAAAGAAAGGGATGCACAGAATGAAACTCCTACACTTCAATGTTTCAAGTGCAAGGAAATGGGTCATTATTCCAATCAATGCCCTAATATGAGGGTTTTTGATGATGATCGACGTAAACAAACTATTAAGGCCAAAGACAAAGGAAAGTCACATGCAATTTCTATCGGCGATGTGGAGTACGATAACGAAGTGGTGAAAGGTACACTTACCATCCACACTAAAGTAGAAAATCTTTTATTTGATTCTGGATCCACCCACTCTTTTATTTCTGAAGAATTTTCTAAGTGTATCGCCGTACTACCTCAACAATTAGATGTTGAGTTAGCTGTGACAACTCCTAATGGCACAACGGTTGCATCAAAAGTTTATAATTCTTCTCAAATTGAAGTTTGTGGGAAAGTGATTCCTGCAAATGTTGTGATCCTTCCTATAGTAGAATTTGATGTGATTCATGGCATGGATTGTCTTTCTTTATACGGAGCTCATATCAATTTACAAAGAAGGGAAATCACATTTAATTTTCCCGATCAATATGCTATCATCTATCGATTCAAGGATGAAGATAAACTTCTAGTGGAAATTTCTTCCATCTTATGGGTCTTGATTCCAATAAATGAAGGTTATTTATCTCAAATGGTTGGAGAGAAACTCACAATTAAGAATATTCCCATTTTACGAGAGTTTGATGATGTATATTCGGAGGAATTTCCAGGTCTTCCACCAAATAGTGAAGTTGAGTTTTCAATAGAAATCATACCGGGTGTTATTCCCATTTCAAAGAAACCTTATAGAATGGCCCCAATTGAGTTGCAGGAATTGAAGAAGCAAATCCAAGAGAATCCTGAGAAGGGATTCATATTCCCTAGTGCATCACCTTGGGGAGCACATGTTCTATTTGTTAAGAAGAAAGATGGATCAATGAGACTCTGAATTGATTATCGAGAACTTAACAAGATCACTATCAAGAACAAATATCCTCTCCCACACATTGATGACTTATTTGACCAACTACGCAGAGCTCAATACTTTTCCAAGATTGATCTTCGTTCATGGTATCATCAATTAAGGGTCAAAAAAGAGGATATACCAAAGACGACTTTTCGTACAAGGTATGGAAACTATGAATTTATAGTGATGCCATTTGGTCTTACTAATGCCCTTGCTATCTTCATGGAGCTAATGAATAGAGTCTTTAGAGACCATCTTGATCAGTTTTTGGTAGTCTTTATAGACGATATTCTTGTCTATTCAAAGAGCAAGGAAGAACATGAATATCACTTGAGAATTGTATTAAAGACCCTAATAAAAGAGAATCTTTATGCCAAATTTACCAAGTATGAATTTTTCGCTTCAAAAAGTTTCATTTTTGGGTCACATTATCTCAAAAGAGGGGATATCTGTGGATCCAGCAAAAATAGAGGTTATCAAAAGATGGTCGAGACCAACAACAGTAACTGAGATCCGAAGTTTTCTTGGTTTGGATGGACATTATCAACGTTTTGTGAAAGAGTTTTCATGATTATCTAATCCACTCACTAGGTTGACTCGAAAAGGAGTTAAGTTCGTGTGGACGGAGGAGTGTGAAGAGAGTTTCAAGGAGTTGAAAAGGAGGTTATCTAGTGCACCTGTGCTCACACTGACTTGTAGTGGAGAAAGGTTTGTGATCTATAGTGATGCATCCAAGAAGGGATTGGGGTGTTTTATCATGAAAAATGATATGGTGATAGCTTATGCCTCAGGACAGTTGAAAATCCATGAGCAAAATTACCCAACTCATGATTTGGAGTTAGCTGCGATAATCTTTGAATTAAAGATTTGGAGGCATTATTTTTATGGTGAAAGGTGTGATATTTATACTTATCATAATAGTTTAAAGTATATTTTCACATAAAAGGAGATGAATATGAACCAAAGAAGATGGTTGGAGATGACTAAGGATTATGACTTCTCAATTCATTACCACCCTAGGAAAGCAAACAAGGTGGAAGACGCATTAATTCGATAAGACCATGCTAGCTTATCCATGATGAGGATCACAAAAGATACAATATTTATGGATTTATAAAGGATGGATCTTGGAATTATAATGGAATGGGAAAAATATTGTCTTTCTCAAATGAATGTTCAACCATCTATACATGTGAAGATTAAAGAGGCACAAAAAGAATATGTAGAGTTACAAAAGAATGTGATAAATGTTCCTAAATTCAACCTTGATTATGATGGGATAATAAGGTTCAGGAATCGGGTTTGTGTTCCTCCCATACCAGAATTAAAGAAGGAGCTACTGGATGAGGCTCATAGTTCTTCATTCTCTATTCATCCTGGAAGCACGAAGATGTATAGGGACCTGAAAGAGTACTTCTGGTGGGATGACATGAAAAGAGATGTTGCTGAATATGTCTCTCAATGCTTAGTTTGTTAGAAAGTTAAAGCTGAGAGACAGAAGTCTAAGAGGATGTTAAAACCATTACCCATACCAGAATGGAAATGGGAAAACATCACTATGGACTTTGTCACTGAACTTCCTAAAACATCCAAAGGAAATAATGCTATCTGGGTTATAGTTGATCGTCCTATGAAGTCGGAACACTTCATTACTGTTAGAGAAGATTTCTCTCTGGATCAGCTTTCCAGGATATATGTGAAGGAAGTGGTAATATTTCATGGAGTACCACTTTCAATTATATCTGATCGGGATCCGAGGTTTACCTCGAAGTTCTGGCGAAGTCTTCAGCATACTTTAGATACAGAGTTGAGTTTCAGCACTGCTTATCATCCTCAGATAGACGGTCAGTCTGAGAGAACAATTCAAACTCTAGAAGATATGTTAAGAGCTTTCTCTATGGATTTCAAACGTGGTTGGGATCAACACCTACCTTTGGTGGAATTTTCTTATAATAATAGTTTTCACTCCAGTGTTCAGATGGATCCTTATGAAGCTCTCTATGGAAATAAATGCATGACTCCAACTTGCTAGGATGAAGTTGGGGAAAGAAAGATATCAGGACCTGATCTTGTTGATGAGATGGAAGAAAAGGTCAGATCTATTGAACAACACATAATATCAGCTCAGATTAGACAAAAACATTATGTCGACAATCGAAGAAAAGACCTAGAGTTTGAAGTGGGTGATAAAGTGTTATTACGAATATCTCCTTGGAAGAGAGTAATGATATTTGGAAAGAAGGGAAAGGTGAGACCTAGGTATATTGGTCCTTTAGAAATACTGGATCATGTTGGGAAGGTAGGTTACTGATTGGAACTTCCACCTAATCTCTCTCAAGTTCACGATGTGTTCCATGTATCTCTCCTGATAAAGTACATACCTGATCTTTCACATGTACTAACCTTAGAAGTTGTATCGCTGGAGAAAGATATTTCTTATAAAGAACAACCGATAGAGATTATGGATCGTAGCGAAAAAGTTCTATGGAACAAGACCACTTGTTGAAAGTTTTATAGAGGAACCACAAATTAGAAGAAGCTACATGGGCGCTTGAGGATATGATGAGGGAGAGGTATCCACATCTGTTTGTTACGAAGTGACGAATTTCGAGGGTGAAATTCATTTAAGTGGGGGAGAATATAACACCCTGATATTTTATGAGAAGTATATTTTTTTATGTCTTATGTTATAAGAAACATCAAATTAATCTTTCACTACACACAACAGTAGCTTGGATTGCATTACACGCAATCACGACTTTCCTCGATAAGCGTGTGTAGTACGCAATACTGGATTTTAGTAAATGATATATATTTTTAATATTATTATGGACTAGCTATTATGAATAGTATTAACTAAAATTTTAATTTTATAACATTATTATTCATCTTACATATTTTCTAGAACATGGTATGAGAACAAAATAATTTTTTCGGGTAAAATAAGTATTTTTAAAAAAATGCAGTTTTGCCGCCTTTTGATAGAACACCCACTTTAAATCTAGTTTTTGACATGTTTATAAGTTAAATTTGAAAAAAATAAAATTCTTCCTTGGAACCAGGATATAAAAATTTAATTTGGATAAATTTTTCATATTATTCTGATAACTTTCATATTTTAATTAATGGTAAAAACACGCTGTATTTTAATTAAAAGAAAATTTTTCATCACAATAATTTATATGGTTATATTATATTTTTAATTTGTTTTAAAGTGTAATTATAATATATTTTTACCATTTAATCCAATGTTGGTCATTGGAATTAATTTCACTTTGAAATTGGACATAAACAAGTGTCGATCTTTTGATAGTTATTGTTTCTTAAAAACACGCTATTTGTTTTGATAACGGGAATTAATTTTAAAATTAATTAATGCCACTTATATGTTTTGAATTTGAAAAAATAGACATCATTTTTGAATTAGGAATATAAAATATATCTTTGGATGAATTTTTGTTTTTTTTTTTCTGAAAAACTTCAATTTTTGATGAATAGTGAAACCACTTAGTGGTAGTTAAAAAAACTGACTCTTTCATTTAAATGAAATTTTACTACTTCTGTGAATTGAATTTCAAAAATCCAACATAAATGGTTGTTATCAAGAATTAAAATGTGATTCAATAAGATGAAAATAATTTTTGGTGAATAGTAACTTTTGGCTTTTATTTACTGCGATTAAAGGTAAATAGGGTAATTCAAGGTTAAAAGAATATTATAATAATTCAAAATTATGTTAACACTTGTCCTAAACTTATTGTATGAATATTGTCCAACCATGGGCATCCTTGGGTCGACTTTGGGACCCCATTTATCCACTTGGTAGTGATAATGAAAATTTGGATTAATTAATTTAATGTAAAGACAAAATTGACATTAACAAAAATCTTTTAGTAATTAATTTTTATAAGAGGTTATATAAATTAAAATTTCAACTATAAATATTAATTGGAAAGATAAAAGGATTTCCTACATGGTGGTATTTTTTTATAATTTTTAGACATCAAATAAATTAAATTATTTATGACACAATAATGATGCAGTATTTACCTCATTAATGAATGATTTAAATAAATAAGATTATAATGATTAAAATATTATCCAAAACATGTCAAATTCTAATTCGATGATTTTATTTCGACCATGAGTCATCTTATCTTTATCTTTAATGATTTTTGGGCCTTTTGAAACTGAAGATAAGTTTATAATAAAATAATATTTTCACACTTTCCAAAGGTGCCCCTCTCCTCCCTTATAAAAGGGCACCTCCTCCCTCTCCTATTTACAGAACTTTGAGCCTTCAATCTCGGAAAAAACCTGACCATTAATCTTTTAAACTTCCCTAGTAATATTCTAGAGGTCTTTTTCTTCTTAAAAGACCAACATTAGTGCCCTAATAGGAGGTTTCAAAGAGGCGTGTCAAAGAAGAGGTAATATCCGTTACCGATTCTTTCAAATTTATTTCTTCTTATAGTTCCTATTATTTAGTTGTTTCATTGTTAAGTAATAACATAAGTATCACTCATATACTGATATGTTATTATAAATATGAAACAACTCTATTTCACCTTCTATCCATCCTATGGAAAATGAAATCACCACATGTGCGTACGTACGGAATACCGTCTCCACACCTGGTGTAATCTGTTTTCCATGAACACCTTACTTGGATGGGTATAATGGTATATATAATAACTATATATAAATATTTTAAAGTGATATTGATTATTAAATAGTATACATACACTTCAATACAATTCCACGATCATGGGAACGATATCATCGCTTGTGCGTGCGTACGGCCTACCGTCTCCATGATGTGATGCGACTCGTTCTACATGATCTTCATTGAATAATGATTATATAAATTAATTGAATGAATAACTATGATATATATTACACTAATAACATTCTGGAAATGAGGTATCTATAACCTAAAAATAATAATAAGAATTTATTCGACAAAACACGCATAAGAACATAAAGCAATGAACACCCGAATAACAAGTAGCGATGAAATATTATTAATAAGAAGATAAGAATACAACCATATATGATATAATATCAATGAATATGATTCTTTAATAAGTCAATGACATTATTTAAATCATTATACAGGAGGTTTTGATACGTACGAAGCAAATTAGACCTAAGGTAAGGGAAAATCTCGGAATCTCATTTTTATCCGAGACTGTTTATACTTCAGAATTTACTGGGGAATATTTATCATCCACATACATGTTTCCTCAATATGTAATATTATTTCTATCCTCTTACAATTTTTTAAATCCAATTTTACCCTTTGGTGAGTAAAATATATGAAAGGAATCTTTTGTCTTTTTTAGTACGAGTTACTTTTTGACTTTTCCGGCCAAAGTATGAGAAGTATATTTTTTTAACTTATACAGCATGAATGGATTTTTATGATTCCATAGAAAATTATTTCCGTGAAGCTTACTTTACAAGTTTTCAAGTTTATTTTTAATTAACTTCATTTAGTTTAAAATTGTATGACATGTTAAGAAAGGAGAAATGTTTTTGAAGTAGAAAGAATATTTTCCTCAAGAAAGAAGTTTAAGTGTTTTATCAAAATTATTTTCCATCTAAGATAATATAGGGTTATGTTTTTATCCCTATTGTTACATTTATTTGATTATGTTGTGATGGAATTATTTTTATGAAGTCCTTTATCTTATATGAATTGTTTTATGATGTCACAATGTTTAAGAATCCCATTTTAATGGGTTATGCTATGATGTGTGATTTATGATTTTGTGGCACACATAAGAATGGTTTCATTATGAGATGGGTGGGACCTATATATCCCTCCAATGCATTGGGTAAATATTTATATCTCATGAGATAGAAATGCATTGAACGACAAGTTAATCTGGTTCAGTGATACAAGACTGGAACGAGGAGTGAACTCGGTTCAGTAATGGACTTTGTCCGCTATGATGGTCTTGGCAAAGATCCTTGACTAATATGAAATTATTTTATCTTATTATGTGTGTATTCCACAATGTTTCATGTTTTAAGTTATGATTATTGGGATTACATTTTACTTCTATGATTTATCCCATGTTTTGATGTTATGATCTCTTTTACAGGTTAAGATTTTCAAAATGTTATGTTATTATGAATATGATATGATTGATATTTATTTTATTCACCCTTACTAAGCATTTGATCCCACCCTTTTGTATGTTTTCTTTTCCCCAATTTAGGAAGAAGGGTATGAAGTAGGATATTCCAAAATGGATTCTAGATATGATGAAATAAATAGGAGATAATGTAGATGATTTATGAACCAGTTGTTTATATTTCCCAGTTTCTAAAGACACTATACCTATACAGTCCTATCATGATTTTGTTATATGTTGTAATAAGTATGCTTCAATTCTGAAGTAATAACCATGTATGTAATGTAAGAGTCATTATATGGTACCACCCTATCACACCGGAGCACGGGTCCTCCATACTCATCATTAAAAGTAGAGAAGGTAATCCCCTATATGGGGGAAAGTACTCTATCAAGGGAGATAAAATTACCTATAACACTAGGGTGCATGTACCCCATATTATTTACACATATATAAAGATGGTACTCCCCTACACATGAATAGGTCCTCTATCTATTGAGTGGTATTACCCTATTGCACCAGGTAATGGTGTCTCCTCACTACTTTGGATAGACACACGAGATGCTAGGAATTGATGACTGACCTTTGGAGTTTCAAGAAGACTCATTATCCTAGGATGATATATGATATGGAGATCCCTTTTCTCTCTTATATTGGTTTCTTATATGAACATTTATCTTTGTTTTTGGGTTTCGATTCCCTCTTTCTTTGGGTTGACCTGACTACTTCTTTCATGTATTATATTGCTCACTCTACTGTTTTCGGGTTGTCCTACTAGGTATGTATATACTCCCCCTACAAGGGATTTTCCTACATGTGTTGTGTCTTATACAGATGATTAGTAGATCAATGATGATTTTATAAGAGCATAGTGATAATCGGGTTCATAGACTCTTCACAGTGGTCGGGGCTTGGAGATTAAGAGCTGAGATCCCTCAGTGATTTTATATTCTAGTTGTTTTCAGGTTGGGACCTATTTTTAGGTGGACCTATTTTTTTCCTTTACATTTCATATTGCGCTGTTTCACTTATTTGTATTCCCTATATCTTATTACATTCATGATTTTTCTGAATATGTTACTATTTTTTATTATTATTCCTCTACACTTATACATTGAGATAGTTGGGTGCATGTATATAAGAACTTTATGTTAAGGATTCCCTTTTTAGTTATTCCTTCTTGGTTCTTGTCTCCATCCCATGGCCTATAGAGTTGGTCTTAGAGTTATGGTGGCCCGGTATTCTGTCATCCAAGTGGGCCCTAGTGGGTTGGTTCATTATAGAGTGTTAATAGAGGTAGTTTGACCTCAGGATGGTGTTTGGAAAATTTTTACCCTTATGTGGTTTAGTTGGGAATTTAGACCAATGGTGTCAAAGTGTTGAGTGTGTATTTCAGGCCATAGAATCTAGTGTTGGTGAGATGACTGATGCATCTATACATCAGGACTTTGACCACCTACTTTTTGACTTGACATACTAAGACATTGGTTGCAGGGAACATTGGTACATGCATCATATAGGATTTAGTCCTTTTACTATCCTTCTTGAGTTAGGTCCCCATATATATATGATCATCTGACCATGGTATGTATTGATTACTTTTAGGATACCTCATTTTAAGATATCTAGTTGGATTTCCGATTCAGAATCATGAAGATAATCAGATGAGTGATGAGTCCTTAGTTTAGGGGCTATCTCATGAGATCTTTCCTCACTACGGAAAAATGGGCCTTTAACAATGCTAGTAAAAGATCCTTATTAGTGATATAGAAGTGATGATAATCTCAATGATGTTAAAGGGTTAGATTCATTAGTGTTAAAAAAATCATTGATAAAGTCTACCTTTATTATCGGTATTAAATCCCCCCTTTAACAATGTTATAAAAAAGCAATGATAAATGCCCAACTAATAAAGGGTATAATTTTTTTTCACTTCCACACCCACCTTTATCAGTTCTTCCCACCCCCATTTATTAGTGCTTCTCCCACCCCTTTTATCAGTGCTTCCCCTACACCTTTATTAGTGCTTTAGATATTCCCACCCCCATCCCGCGCCCTACCTCATGCAAGTTTCAAACCTGAGCCCTCCATCTTATACACCATCACCTTTTCTACTCCCCTATACTAGTTTGTTTTACATTTTTTGATATATCTATATATTTATATATATTTCGTTATATTTTTTTTATCTATATATTTATATATATATTTATATATGCATGTTTATATATATATTAAATACATTATATATATATATTTTCTAAAATAGAAATTATTTTTTATTTAGATAAGTTTTATTTTTTGATAAATATATTTTATATGTAAATATGTTTAATTATTTATTTATAAAATTAAATTTTTATGTGTGAATATATAAAAAATATGTATATATTGTTATATATTTGATTATAAATAATAATACATTATGAAAAAATGATAAAATTTCAAATCCATAATATCAATATAAATGTAATCCCAAGGATTAAATTTATTCCCCACTAAAAAAGGGGAAAAACCCCTTAAACGAGATGTAAAATCCATTGAATGTTAAAAAATTCGAATACATAGGCTAAAAACTCAGTTTTGGAGGACTTATGAGACCTTTTTTTGCCTCAAAAGAGGTGATTGAGGGATAATTTGGGTCATTGAGGTGTATATATCATATCAATATTCAATTTTATATGTGGTATATCCCAAACGGACACCCAGATCAGAAGTTATGGTGGTTTGAAAGGCCATCAAATGTGAAAAAGTTAGGTATGATGACTATAAATTCAGTTTTTTCCTCGATAAAGGTGACGAGGGGTTATTGTCAGTCACTATTGCGTATATATAGTTTTAATATTTAATTTTATATATCATATAGGCTGAATGAACACCCAGATAAGAAGTTATAGCCATTTGAATTTTAAGAAATTGGGGTACCCCGACTAAAAACTCAGTTTTGGAGGCCTTCTGGGCATTTTTGGGGGATGAAAATTTTGGAAAAATCTCATAGACCTTAGTCCTCTCCACTATTTGGTATAGAGATCATTACATGCTTCGATTTGATATGTGGTGGAACCCAAACGAACACCCGGATCAAAATTTATGGTCGTTTGAATTTCGAGTTTGATTTCCAACTTTTTTTAACTGTAATATATTTTATTCCTTTGTTTATCACATGATTTAAATATCATGTGGTTTTATCTCATTTCATAATCTTCTATTTTACTATTTTTGGAGCTAAAATGGACTCCCAAATCAAGTTATGATTTTTTTAGGGTTTTAAGGTTTTCTTAACATTTTTATGGGTTTTAATGGTTTCTAGAGTTATTATCAGGTTTTCAGGAAATACAACATTTATAATCACTTTTTTTAGAAGTTCTGAAAAATCACCTTTTTATCATCTTTTTTTTACTAGTGATAATAAATGGGGGGCCTCTATCAGTTCTTTTTTACAAGCACTGATAAAGGCCCCCCTTTAATAATGCTTTTTTAGTGCTGTCAAATACCCCCTTTAATAGTGAAAAAAGCATAGTTAAAGAATCCCTTTAATAGAAATTTTTCTAGTGCTAATAAAGGGGGTTTCTAACTTCACTTTTAACTAGATATGTTAAAACCCTAGTGCTAGATTAACCCATTTTTGTAGAAGTGCCTCTAGGCGGGCATTTATTGGAACACCTACCTGTCGAGCAATAGATTGTCCCAATAGAGTAGGATGAAGATGAACATAGGCTTATCACACTCCATGAGTCCTTGCTGTAGAAGTTACTAGGGTTACATAGTGTGGCAGATCCCCAACAAAAATATGATTATATTGATTCAGTGATATGAGTTTTCAGATTTTTGCGAACCCTGACTGATCAGATTGTTGTGCTAGAAGCTAGTATTTTTCATGGAGTAGTAGGGTGCCAGTGGATTCTAGTTACAAAACCGTATGATGAGTCAGTAATATCATTGTCTAACTTTTGGTAGCTATTTTTTAAGGAGTACTACCCCTCATTGTTATTCTCAGTTTGGAATCTGGATCTCTTGGAGGTACAATAGTAAGGGATGATAGTTTCTAAGTATGTTGTGAGGTTCACTGACCTTATATGATACCCCCTCTACATGATTCATGATGGTTACTTCTAGGAATGAATGTTTTAGAAGGTTCTATGTAGAGAAAAATGTGCTAGTGTGGAAACCATGTGAATTCCCACATATACTGGAGTGCTGGAGTTGGTACTGGTGAT
The DNA here is from genome assembly GCA_963277665.1 of Viscum album. Classification (NCBI taxonomy): domain Eukaryota; kingdom Viridiplantae; phylum Streptophyta; class Magnoliopsida; order Santalales; family Viscaceae; genus Viscum; species Viscum album. The sequence continues at coordinate 1,812,432,894 of OY728142.1, read as the reverse complement.
GGAGATATTCCTATTTAAGGGACATCATGTGGTTGGGGCCGTCAGTATATATCCTAAGGCTAAGTCTTCTATAACAGATGGTTGATGAAAGGTGATGAGGAATAAAAGGTATACCCATGCTCAGAATCAGGCATGTGGTCATGTAGTTCAGAGACCGTACATAGAACCTGGGTATCCTGGAGAGGGGTGATGTTATTCATGTGATGGATAAGGTCACATGACATATTATTTCCCAACTCGACATGCTGAGGAGGGTAGGTGGAAAATGAATAGACCACCAAAAAAGAGGTAGGGCTATCATCAGGGTTCTCCTAGGTGTGGCTAGGGAAGCCCCCGACAGGTGGAGCTGTAAGAGGAGAAGGTGGGGCTCTAGGAGGAGGAGATTCTAGTGGAGGGCGATGCTATGAGCTACTTCCACCACCACCACCATTCATCCCACATCATGCTTAGGGAGATCATGGTTGGGGTCATGGGTAGCTGTAGGCTTTAAAGTCTTATGACCTGGTAGATCATGAGATGATTATAGGTATGATATGTGTTTATTATAATCTTGCTTCAGTACTAGTATAAAAATGTGTGAGTCATTCCTTCACCTCCTTACTTCTAATGAGAGAGTTGGATATTGCAACTATGACTTTATCCCATAAACTTTGGATTGAGGTTCCTATAGGGAAAACTTCTTTAATATCACTTATCTTATGGAAGTGTGAGATATCGATTGGTGGGGAGAGTTTCTCATGGAACATCTTGGTCATCACGATGAGACCTTATGACATCATCTTGGGTATGGAATAGTTTTTCACTATCCGAGCTTAGATTGATTTTCACTGCATATGAGTTAGATGCCTTCAGATATATGGGACATGATTATCCTTTTTGTGAAAGAGAGATCTCATGGTATAACAAGAGTGACTTGTGATAAGGAAGTTGTAACCCATCACCCATCAGTTAATTTTTTTCCCTTAGCATAGTGGGATAATCAATTATCTGGGTTCTTTTAGTCACGGAGGATTATATGGATATCTTCATTGAGGACATTTCAGGACTACCTTATAATTAAGAGATATTTTTTTTCATCTACTTGCACCCTAGGACCACTTTTATATCCTTTGTGTCATATTATATGCCCCTTACCATGCTCCAGGAGTTGAGGATGTAGTTGGATGACCTTTGAGAGAAGTTTTTTATCAGACTTAGTGTGTCCCCTTAGGAAACTCTAATTTTTTTCCTAAAAAAGGTGGATGGGAGATTATATATATTTTTGATTATAATTTCCTTTACTAGTCCATGATAAAGAATAAATACACCTTTTCAACGATTGATGACATTTTTGACTATTTGAGATGTGTGAGATGGTTATCAAATATTGAGATCATGCCCAACTACCACCAGTTGAGGGTTCAGAAGGATGATATTATAAATTTGTAATTATGATGTCGTTATGGAAACTATGAGTTCTTAGTGATTCCTTTCAGTGTGAAGAATTCCCCAACTATGTTTATGACTCTGATCAACTGGATCTTCTATCCATACAAGAACTGTTTTTTAGTTTTCTTCAATGATTCCATACCCATCTACTCTATGTCAGAGGAGGAGCATAAAAAGAACTTGAGGATGGTCCTATAATTGATTTCGGAGAACCATATTTATGATAATATCTCAAAGTGATAGTTTTGGATCCACAAGGTTCTCTTTATGAGGTATGTCTTTTTTGAGCATGGATTAGTTGTGGACCCGGTAAAGATTGATGTAGTGCTTTCTTGGGATCCACCCAAAAGAATGTTAGAGGTGTAGAGTTCTCTTAGATTATAGGGGTACTATAGGAGGATCATGGTACACTTCTATAGGATTGAATCCCAATTTGAACACATAAACACAAAAAGAGAATCTATTTACATGGACTGATAAGTGTCTAAGATCCTTTGAGTAGTTTAGGCTGAGGCTAAGGATGACTAGTGCTCTAATTTTGTGACTTCTAGAGGATAGTGTGGAGTATATAGTGTAATTTTATACCTTTGAAGCTGCACTTAGATTCGTATTGATGTAGATATAGGTGGTGATCTCATATGGGTTGAGTCATTTGAGAACCCATGAGCAAAAATACATGACTCATGACCTAGAGTTGGCAGTCTTAATATTTTATATGAAGATGTAGAGGCACTATATTTTAGGAGAGTGGTTTTTTATTTACTCAAACCATCATAATCTCAAGTATGTCTTCACAAATAGATACCAGAACCCAAGACAAAGGTGTTGGTTGGAGTTCCTGTAAGACTATGAATTTGAGGTAGTCTATACTCCTATAAAGGTAAACATGGTGTTTGATTCCCTTATAAGGAAGTCCCATTCTCATCTGGTGAAAGATGAATCTGAGCAATTGGATTCTTTATAGTTGACCCTGGTAGAGGAGAGAGGTTTAACTTATCTTCATTTAATGGTTTTGACTCATATGATTATCCAATGTTTGAGGGAGGCTTAGTTAGGAGACATCGAATATGAGGTTCTATGTGACTAGATATCCCTAGGAGATTCACCAGATAGATTCTCTGAATGAAGGAATCACATAATCCTTTTCTAGGGATGGATGGTGGTTCCTACCATGTTGTGAGTTAATGTGATGAGGGAGTTTCATGCTTCTCATTTGGATATACACCTTGGTCTATGGAAGATGTAAAAAGACATTCATTGGTAGTTTTGGTGGGTTGTAATAATATGGAGCATTACTGAGTTTGTCTCTCGGTGTTTCACATGTCAATAGGTGAAGGATGAGCACCAGGTTCTAGAAGGTTGTAACCTCTTGAGATCTTTGATTTGAAATGGGATGAAATATCTGTGAAATTTGTGATAGTTCTTCCACAAAAAGTGAGAGTCCATGATTCCATCTGGGTTATTGTTGACCAAATTACCAATTCAGTGCAAATCCTTTCTATTAGGGGGTAGATTTTCGTAGAGAGTTTGGGAAATTTGTATTTGTAGTAGATCATATTCCTTTATGGGTCTCCCTTAGTGATTTTCTTCGACCCTGATGCAAAGTTCACATCACGGTTGTGGATAGGCCCTCACGAGGAATTCAAGACCCAGTTAAGGATGAGTAAAATTTTTTATCCCTAGAAAGATCATAATACTGAGTGCACTATCCAGGTGTTGGAGGATACGCTAAGTTATTGCGTGTTAGACTTCATCCAGAGTTGGGGGGATTGCTCAATTTTGGTAAAGTTTGGTTATAATAATAGCTATCATTCTACTATTAGCATTATACCTTTATAGGACCTATACGAGAGACCTGATAGGTCACCTTTATGTTGGAATGACATTGATGATGCAATTCTTATTAGGATAGAGATGGTGCAAGAAAAAATTGACAAGGTCCAGGTGATATGCAAGAGGATGATGATAGATCAGATCTAATAGAAATCTTATGTAGATAGACTACATAGGCCCTTGGAGTTCAAGCAGGGTGACCATGTTTTTCTTAGAGTCTCCCCATGATGAAGATTTAAAAGATTTGTCCCAGGAGACAAGCTATCCCTAAAGTTTATCAGGCCGTTTGAGATCCTGAAAATGGTTTTAGAGGTTTCTTACCACTTAGCCTTACCCCCATGGTTGGAGTGGGTGCATGAAATATTCATTGAGTCATAGATGAGTAGATCTGTGCATGATTCAACACACTTTATTTAATGGTAGGAGTAGGACATTAAGGATTGACCCACATTCATGGAGTACCCAGTGGAAATTGAGGATCGACAGGAGAGGATCCTATGAGGATGGACCATTCCTTTGGTTTACGCATTATGGAAACATGAGATCATGTAGGAGAGCTCCTGGGAGTGGGAGAACTAGATTTAGGATCACCATCACCACATTTTTGTATAGTTTTTTCTTTTGAGAGATGAAAATATGTGAAGGAGGGAATAATTTAGAGAATATATTTTTTCATTATAAGACTTTGAAATATATCAAGAAATATTTTTTGACCTAGAATAACTGAGGGGGTGAGATTTTGAGGCTCGGTGAGTTTAAAATTAATTGTTTTAAAAAATATTAATTATATTTATATCACACATGAACAATTTTTTAGAAATAATTGAATATCTTCTGAATAGAGTCTTGAATAAAAAATATAAAACCATAGTTAAATCCATAGTGCAGGGTTTACCCTAGGTGTGACCTAAGGTTGGACGATGTTGGACACCCGGTTGAGGTATCCATTGGCATGTGAGTTTAATTAAAATAAATAAATATTTTTTTTATTAAACAAATTATTTAAAATACTCTATAAATAACACCTTATCAATATTTTAAAAGGGTCATCAACATAAACCTTTCTATATCTGAGAGGATTAGAAGTTCATTATTTATTGTGTGATCGACATCGAAGGAGGAACAATGATCATATCGAGGGAGACCGACATATAGTGGGCGCAATGGACCATCCTTATCACCAGAAATGAATTCTTCACCCATGATCAATCAGTAATCAAAGGTAAGACTAGTGAATTGTGGTTTCTTTCCATTTTATTAAATAGTTAAATAATGAATTTGATATGATTATATCTTGTTGGTACACGCCCTTCGCATGATCCCTTTGATAAATTTAAATTTTTAGATTAATTTATATATTCATTTTGTCATGCTATATCCCATGTAAATATATTTTTGTAATACTTTGAAAATAAATCTTGTAAAATGATGGTTTGAATTCATTATTGGGATTTCCCCCTCACCACTCATCATGTTCTTCACCATTAGCCTACGAGGTTGCAGTTTTGGTTTTTTGGGGTGTGTGTGAGCATGATCAAACCCTCAAATTCATTACAGTAGCGTGAATGATACATAGATTAATAGTTTGTGGATGTATCAATCAAATATGTAAGATATGGTTGATAGTTCATGGATGTGAGATCTGGAGGGGTGATGAGATCAAAAGGAAGGCAACATGAGGCATGTTAGGTGGCATGCATGCTTTGTGAAAAATAATAGAATATGATTTCAGGCTAGTAGAGTCTAGGAATCAAATGACAAAGGTGAAACCCATCGATTTTAGGTAGTTTGGTGGCTAGATTATACATGGTGAAGGAGGACCTAGATAACCACATGAATATGGAGACTTTCTATAGAAATCAAAACTACACTCCATGTAGTGCGTAAGAACACACAATGTGTTCTTCGGATTCCATGGTGGCTTGGGTTTCATCCAAAGGTAAATATCACACTTCGTGTGGCTGGCCCACACGTTGTATGATTCTCCCTAGGTAGCCAGGACATGTACTAACTACACAATCGTATGACCTCATGTGGGAGGAAATCCTATGTACTTTGGGAGTACATGATCATGTGCCGATACCCAAGAATGGATAGGTACATGACACAACTAGATAGACACAGACATTGCCAGAAACACACAAGAAGGCCCCAGGTGGTTGAGACACCCCATGTGATCCCTGTATATGCTATTTATGGTGGCATGGAAAATGATCCATGTCCATAAGAGAACACAACTAGGTAGCAGAGTGGGACCACACACCGTGTGGACCCCATACACGTTGGGTACCCTTTTTTTTGAGAAACTTATACCTCTCATATCTACATCGTTCGGTATCAGATTTTAGCCGATGAGTCGCCTATATTGAGTTTTTTTCCACATAGAACGTGATGGTGAACATCATAGTTAATTTTGAGATACAATATGAGAATTTATGTGTATGAAGCTTAGTTAGGCGATTCTTGAAGATGTAAGTGGTTAGGGAAGGATTATCAAAGAGTTCAGATAGAGAGGATACTTCTCTATTAAGGGAGCAATTCCTCTATCCATGGATATGGTACTCCTATATTGCACCAGGGTGCAGGTAATCCATACTAATTATTCAGATGGAGATGGTAATACCATATTAAGGGTGTGGGTTCTCTATCCATGGATATAGTACTCCCCTATCACATCAAGGTACGGATCTTCCATGCTCATTATTCAGATAGAGATGATACTTCTCTATCGAGGGTGCACATCCTCTATCCATGGATATGGTACTCCCTTGTCGCACCAGGGTGCGGGTCCTCCATAATATTTGTTCAGATGTAGACAATAATATTATATCACACTATGGCATGGGTCCTGTATCCATGGAGAGGGTATTTCCCTATCATACCAAGGTGTGGGTCCTCCATACTCATTATTCCAGTTAGATATGGTACTCCATAATACGAGTGAGAGTCCTCTATCTATGGGGACAATACTCCTATGTCTCACCGGGGTGTAGGTCCACCACATTCTATATACAGATATATAGATGGTACTCCCATACAGAGTTACGGATCATCTATATGATGAGTGTTATTCCCCTATTTTACCTGGGCATTGTCCCTCCTCATGACTTCTTTGAAAAACACATGAGATCCTGAGAATCGATGATGGAACTTTAGCGATACAAGAAAACTCATCTTCCTGGACTGAGATATAAGATGAAGATCCAATTTATATCTTTTATAGGTTTTTCATATGAGAATATATCTATGTTGTTGGGTTTTGATTCCTTCTTTCTTTGGGTTGAGTTAAATACTTCTATTTTGTCTTCTATTTCCCCCTCTTTAGTTTTCAGGGGTGTCCTACTGGGTATGTATATACTCATCTTTGTATGGCATTTTCCCACACATGTTGTGTCTTATATATATGATGGATATATTGAAAATAATTTTAGAGCAACATAGGTATACTCAGGTGTATAGACCACATACAGTGGTCAAGGATTAGAGATACGATTTTGGGATCTCTCAGCTATTTTCTATTCCAGTTTTTTTTAGGTTGGGACAAATTTTTTGGTGGGATTTTTTCCCTTTACATTTCATATATTACTATAACACTCTTTTGTATTCTCTAGATCATATTACATTGATCAATTTTACTTTATATGTTTCTATCTTTTATTATTATTCCTCTTTACTAATGCATGGATATGGTTGGGTGTGTGCATATATGTACTTTAGGGAAAGGCCTCCCATTTTAGTCATGCCATATTGGTACTTTTTTCCCGCCATTAGACTATGGAGGTGGGTTTGGGGTTATGGTGGCCTAGTCTTTAGTAGGGTAGGTGGGTCCCGATGGATTAGGTCATTATAGAGAGAGTCTACCAAGTGATGTAGTTTCTCATATTCAATTATTGTATCTTCAAGCCACATCATTTTTCTCTCTATCTCCTCAATTTTCAAAGGGATTGATTCATATTTCTTGTATCGAGTTGTGCCACACTTAATTAAGTTTATAAGTGATTCATAGTCCTTATGAAAAAATATAATCATTTTCATAGGCATATATTATTTTAGATATCATAAAAGTTAAATTTATAATTCTGTTAGCATCATATTTTTGATAAGGAAACCAATTTTCTTCCTGTATTATACCATATAAGAGATCAAGTAGTTCTGTAATGTTTATATCACTCCATAAACATCCATATTTCAAATTAAATAACTTAATTATGGATGAAAATGTTTTATATATAGTACAACCAATATATAATGGCCTCTTTTAAAAAATCTTGAACTTCTGAAATAGATTTAAACAATCACAATGGTCAACTATAATTTCCATTTATATTTCTTTAATACAAATTTCATCATCATTTACCCTAGTAATCATCTCAAATTATCCCTAAATCACAATATTATCCCACTCAGTATCTATATTTAGTTTTTCTCTATGTTTAGTATGATATTTATACTTTTGATCTATTCCATGATAGATCAAATGTTCTTCCAACTCTCATAGAATTTTATTCTTGAATAACAACAATGTCAACATGAATAAATGATTTGTGAATGGTCATATTCATACTCTATTGAAAACTTGATAAAATCTTCTAGATCATCCATATACTCCTTTGTCTTGATTTTGACATCCATGTATTTTTGATTCATATACATCCAATTTCGTTTAACAATATTCATATTTTTTAAAAAATAAATAAATATAAACAAGGTATGCATATAATGAAATACAAATTTTCTCACATAGACACACACATAAATTATTAAACACACATTAATAAAAACATATACACAAATATAATTATATATATATAATGAAACACACATACACAGAGATATATATGAAAACATAATATCTCATTTAATGTCTCTATAAAAAAACAATAATCACACACTTTGATCATTCTCATTTAAATTATAGTTACAACTTGACCCAAATCAGAACCCAATAAATAATATTGAATCCCTTAATATTTATATAGCCTAAAATTATTTATAAAATTACTAAAATTGATTTATTATCTAAAAATTACCTGATCTATTAATTTACCACTATATGGACTAATTAATTCATTGTTATGTGGCTACCAAATGTCATTTAATTAGAACAAGCCGTTTTCATTCTAGTGAACTCCATTTAAATTTTCAATTAATATAAAATAATATTTTATTAAAATTATTTTGGAGGAAATCCCTATCTATAACATATATTTATATATAAAAATAGGAATTAAAACTAAAAAATAAGGAAAATCAAGAAATATTAACATACGAACATAGAAAGCACCTTGACTATAGATGAACACACAAGTGGAAGAACCATATAAAAAAAATGGGAAGATAAAATCAATAAATTATGAAAAACACATGAAAGATCAACTAATAATCCTTAAAGAAAGTTCATGATATCACACCTTTGGTCTTAAGAACGATTATCTATAAAAATAAACTTTGGCTACTATAGAGATTAAGTTATGTAAGAGTTTGGATGTAATATGAGGAGAAAGAAAAAATTTTGGGTTATTTTTAAAATAAGATGAAGGGTTTTATCTGTGATGATTAAAAAACACTAATAAAACCTCATTTTATCATCACTAAAAGAATTAGTACTCATAAATATGACTTTTCTTAGCACTGATAAATCAAAATTTTTATAAAGAACTGATAAAAGATAAATTTATGTGAAATTATATATAAAACTGATAAAATATGGTTTTATCAGTAAATAATATAGTTTTAATAAAAACCTAAGAAAAATGGTAAGAAAATTCGAGAACATTTTCTCAGTTTTGATCATGCGATGCATGTTTTGAATTAAAATTTCATTTTTTAATAAAAACATACACTTTGAGTAATATCATCCACACCATATTTATATTAATTTGTGTCTAATTCCTACACATAAAAACTTATTTATAGATATTTTTCCTAAAATATCATGGTAATCAAAGTGTATTTTCTTAGTTTTCATTGAGTGACACATATTTTTAACTAAAATGTCATTTCTAAACTGAAAACACACAATTTGTAAGGTTCCAAATTTCTGAGTACATTTCCTTATGTTATTTAGGTTCTTAAGGGCCTCAAGAGGGAGTTTGATGGGTGTTCTAGAGGAATTTTAGAGGCTTAGGAGGATCCTGGACATCCTCCTATTTACCACACCATAGTGATATGTAAGGTGGAGGGTATTGTATTTGGTAAGTTCATATGTGAAAAATGAGTGAGTTATAGGGTGTAAGTTAGTTTTTAAAGATCTTTATGGTCAACCCTTAGGTGATTTTAGTTGGTTGTGTGGTTCTTGGTGCACTATGACTGGTGAAATGAATTGTCTTACATTTTTGGTGACTGTTTTTTATGGGTGTTTTCCCTACGAAAAATAGGTAGTTTGGAAATGTCCAACATGGGAATTTTTATGAGTGTGGCTCTTTGGAGTATAAATTATGTAACATGGGGAGCTGAATCTCACTACACCATGGTAGTGGGAATAGTGAGTAGAAAATGACCAAGTTCTTAGTGAGACACCATAGGGCTGGTCATGGTGGCAAGTGAGTTTTTAAAAAAAATTGAGGAAGGTGGAAAAGGTGAGGGGATTCCACTACAATATGGTATTTGATGTGAAATATTGAAAATAATCTATGGAGTTTTACCATTTCATGGACTAGGGCATGGTTATGGTAAAAGTCCTAATTCATGGTTTTTAAACATGTGAAAAATATGGGGAGTTAGCTATTTTGAATTCAATATTCTCAGATCTCCCTTTGATTGAGGCCACCGTGAGCATTTTTAACATCTCAAAATCACGATGGGGGGTATAAAAAATACCAATATCAATAGAGGTCAACCTAATTCCCTATTCAAACTTGTTTCTTCCCCTTATTCCTCTCAACATATAGCTGATTCAAGTGGCCTTCCTAGAGCATTTGGTAAACCCATTAAAGTTCTAAATCTTCATAATTCATTCCATTATTTCTTGTTCAATCTAAGGTGCTTTAGTTTTCCTTAAATTTATTATTCTTAATCATTACTTCAGTAATTATGGAAGAAGTTTTGGTGCTTGGTTTATATGGTTTATAATAATTTTTTGATGATGAATATGATATTAATAGGTTGGTGGAAGCATTTGTAAAGTCATGGGTGCTCGACTTAGTTAATTTGGCATGGATTTGATCAATATTGTTTAGTTAGATATTTTTTTAGTTTTAAATTTACCTTTTTAAATCAAATGATTCTTAATATGATGTAAAAAATTTAGTTTACCCTTTCATCTTAAGTTCTTTTGATTGATAGCCTTTTGAATTGAATGAATTGAATCATCATAATTATTTTCCCCTGATAGCCCATTCGTTTGAATGAATGGTGTTAAAATATTTCTATCCTTTAAAACCCACCAGATAAATACCTTGATCTTATTTTTTGTAAGTTTAAAACCTTTATTAATCCACCTATAATTTATTTTCTTTTAGATAATATGAGTATAACTCATTCTATTAGGCTTGGTGCTGTGGGAATATGGTCCTGTGAAAAGTGTCTCTCTAAATTATTCATTCCATTTATTAACTCTCTCATTGGACTTGGTGTGGTGAAGATATAATATATGGGGAGGTATTATTATATGTTTTCATATGCATTTATTCGATAACTCCATTCTTGGTTAGGGGTATGTGTGCTTGGTCCGAGAAAATGTGGTCATTGTATAATTTCTTTATTGCTTATATCTTCTTGTTTTTATGATGGATTCTATTATATTAGTTAATTTTTACTAGGGTTTTATTCTATTTAAATGTTATATGAATTTATATGAAGTCTATTTGGTAGGTGTAATTCAATGGTTTATGAAACCTGAATTGGGAAGTTGATCTGGTTGTTTAACCCCTTTAATATCCCATTATGTATGATTGTTAAATTATACTCTTATTTAATTGTTTTTCTAGTTAATATTTTTCTAAAATAAATATGAAATAATGGGAATGGGAATTATCCTGTAAATATGGAGTTATATTATTAACCAAATAAGTCTTTCAATGATGGAGAGAGAATTAAGATTAAAAAGGGGTAACCAGGGAATTGATTCAGTATTAGATGAAAATAATATTAATTATAATTTATTGATTCTAAATTTTATTAATAAATATTGTTTATTGACTTGATTTTTTTGATAAATTATAAGTGAATTTTTGGGAAAGGATTGAGTATGGAACCTGAAATTAATTGATTCTTTTGGAAGTATTTTTATGAAATAATAAAAGTAAGGTAATCTTAAAACATGGTTTAATTACTACTGAAATGATGTATGCCTCTTTGTATTATTTTTAAGGTATGGATAGGTGGTTGAACATGTTATTTCTGTTTTAGGATCGAATATAAATAAGGAAAACCATAAAATTAGTTAATAAGTAATACTTCTTAAAGCATAGAATGATGGTTTGTTTCCAAATTTTTTACGAGTTGTCTTCTCATATACCACTATCCTCAAGTATAATTGGGGATGGGTTAAAGAGATAATGTTAAATATTTTCCTTAGGCCTTGTTTTCTTTGTCTAGATAGAGTATAACCTATATAATGGATGGGAAGTTATGCTTTTCTCATTTGTATAACCTCTACCTTGTGTGTATTTCCTTCCATATAATTATTCCTTTAACCTTGGGTGGTATAGGAGAATCTATATGTCCCTTAAAAAAGGTGGTGTAGTGTCTTTTCCAGGAGAGTGGTGCTAGTGAGTGAGATGATTTTGGGCCATTGAGTTAGTTGAGTCCCCTCTTGGTTAGTGAGATGCTTCTATAGGGAAGTATGTGTTGGGAATGTGATAGTTTAAGGGTATCACTCATATAAGGATACCTTAAATGTTAGTTTGGGCTTTGGAGGGTAGTGAGACTAAATGTTAAACTTAATGAGTGTCTTTAAGTTGAAATGTCTAGTTTGGATATATAAATTGGATTTTGAGTTGTGGTTTGGTGCCTAATTAATCTAATATTTGAGATAACTAGTATGTTAATAAGTAAATGAATTTTTAATCAGGGTATAGATATGAAATGTTGTTAAATAATTACTATGGGTTAAATGAAGTGACTTAAATGGATGAATAGACTCCTTTATTTTTTACATGTTCATGTTAATGAAGATAAGTATGGGGGAAGCATTATGATTAAGAATGTAATTAATTCTGAGTTCTTGGTTGGAGATATATAATGTTAAAGAGGAAAATTACAGGTATGGAGATAAATCATGTTGAAATAATGGAGTGATTCATGGTTAAGAAAATACCACTATTAAAATTTATAATAGTGAAATATTCAATTTTTTGAATACTTGGCCACTTTATAGTTTGGTTGCTGCTTATACATGTTTTTCATTATTATTGTTTATTTTTCCTTTATATTACCTAGCTATGGGATTTTTTTGTGCATAGTATGATTTTTTTAATTTTTGTGGAATTATATTGGTTGTGATGTGATGAATAGAATCCATGATATGGTATTGTAATTAATGAATGGTTAGATCTTATGGTCATAATGTTATAGAAATGATGTGGTGATGGTTACGATAATGAGGTCGGGTTATGATGGATATATGGGGTATAGGGTGATGGTGTTGTTATAATGGTTATCGGTAATCGATGGTTTCTTGATAAATTAATGAGGGGGAATCCTAACAGTTAGCTACTATTTTGAGATGTAAGAGACCTTGATGAGAGGTAAGAGAAGATGGACTGATATTTTATGGGTCCTAAATTTTAAATAAATACACGTTTTTATTTATTCCTGATATTTTATGGCTATGTTGTGATGAAAATGGGATAGTTGTAGGGAAGGTAAAAAAATATTTTCATGGTTATTCAAGATATGAGATATATATTCTATGTTATGATAATACAATTGTGGGTGATTCCTTGTGACATGGGAATACTTTAAGACTCGGTAATTTTAGGTGATGAATGTGAACTTGGTGGTAGTGTTATATTGTTGAAATTTTTTTCTAGACTTAATTTTTTACCAGATTTTTCTTACTTAGTATTTTCACACTTATATATCTTGATACATTCATTTCACATGGATTTTATATTCCTTTTAAAATATAATCCCACTAAGTACTACCAAAGAGCTCACCCCTCTATAGTTTTTTCAAGACATTTTGTAGGGTCATACAAGGGAGAATGAGAGACTAAATATACATGCAACTAAGGTAGAGCATAGTAGCTGGAGTAGAGCTTAGGAAATCGGTCTTTCATTTCACTATTTTTATTGATTTGGGTCCCATGTAGTAACATATTGGAATTGGGTAATGTTATGTAACGCTTTTACCTTTAATAGAGTTAATCAATGGATATTATCTATCCTCATAGATTCTTATTAAGAGAGAAATGTCTCTCATAATTGTGTAATATTACCTCGGTTCTAAAATCTAACCAAGGGCTTAACAAAGGTGGGATTTGGGGCTTATCCTTTCCTTCACTACCAACCTAAGAGGGGTACTAGTAGGGGGTGTCCATGACACACTTTGAGTCATACCTATCACACCATGTATTATATTGATGTGAAATTTATTATTACATATTAAAAATGACTTATGGAACATTTTACTAAATTACTAAGACCACATTAGTGTGTTTTCTTAGTTTTTAGTGAGTGATATATTTTTAACTAAAATGTTACTATGAAATTGAAATCATGCAATTTGAGTCATATCATTCACACTTTCTATAAACTTTATGTGTGGATGATTATTATATATTAAAGATGACTTATAGATCATTTTACTAAATTATCAAGATAATCAAAGTATATTTTATCAGTTTTTAGTAAGTGATGTTCATTTTGAACTGAAATGTGACTTTTAAATTGAAAACACGCACTTTGAGTCACACCGATTAAATTTTGCATTAGATTAACATTTAGATGATTCTAACCTATAAAAAATATCTTATGGATAATTTTACTAAAGTATAAAGATAATATGAGTGTGTAATCTTGGCTTTCAGTTAGTGGTATATGTTTTGAACTAAAATGTTACTTTTAAACTAAAAATAGATCCTTTGTTTCATAATAGGAAGGCTATATGTTGGATTTATGTGTGTATAATTACTATAAATCACAAATTAACTGTGTATAATTATTCAAAATTATCAAAACAATGAGAGTTTTTTTGCTTTGTTTTCAACCACTGACACATGTTTTGAACTAAAATGTCACTTTTAAACTGAAATCATGTACTTTGAGTCATACCAGACACACCGTGTGTTAAATTGGTGCACACATTATTCCTACACATAAAAAAGGCTTATTGATTATTATAATAAATCTTATAGACAATCCCTACATGTTTTCTTGGTATTGAGTATGTGAAGTGTGTTTTGTACTAAAATGTCACTTTTAAACTAAAAACACTCACTTTGAGTCATAATGAGCACACTATCTATCAAATTCACATAAAATTAATTCCTATATGTCACAAATTATTTATTAATTATTTCCCAAAATTATCAAGGTAATATAAGTGTGATTTATTGGTTTTGAATATGTGATATGTGTTCTGAACTAAAATGCTACTTTTAAACTGAAAACACACACTTTTTGTTATACTAGGAAAATCATGTGTAATATTGATATGAGGATGATTCCTATACATAAAAATGAATTAAATATAATTTTAATAAGTTATAAATACAATCCAAGTGCATTTTCTTAGTTTTGAGTATGTAAAGTGTGTTTTGTACTAAAATGTTAATTTTAAATAAAAATATACACTTTCAGTAATACCAGACAAATTGTGTATCATATTAATGTAAATACAATTCCTATATGTAAAAAATGATATATTAATCATTTTTATAAATTATAAAGATAATTAAAGTGTGTTTTATTAGTTTTCCATAAGTGTTTTCCGTTTTGAACTAAAATGTTACTATTAAACAAAAGACACACTTTGAGTCATACTGGGAAAACCACTTATCAGATTGACATTCAGATGATTCCTAAATGTTAAAAAATGATTTATATATCATTATTATAAATTATGAAGGAAATAAAAGAATAGTTTCTTAGTTTTTATTATGTGAAGTGTTTGTTTACTAAAATATTGATTTTAAATAAAAACATGCACTTTATGTCATACCAGCCACACCATGTGTCAGATTGAATTTTGGTTGATTAATATATATATATATATATAATAACTTATTGATAATTTTCATAATTTATCAAGAAAATAAAAGTGTATTTTCATGGTTTTTAGTCAATGATGTACGTTTTGAACTAAAATGTTACTTTTAAACTAAAAACCTAAACTTAGAGTCATACCAGGATTCCCATATGTTGGATTGATGTGTGGATGATCCGTATATGAAAAAAATGTATTATAGATAATTTTCATAAATTATTTAGAAAATATGATAATTTTTTCTCAATTCTGAGTATGTAAAGTGTGTTTTGTACTAAATTGTTGATTTTAAATAAAAAATTCACTTTTAGACATACCGATCACATTGTGTGTTGGATTGATGTGTGTATGATTAATATATATAAAAAATGCATTATGGATAATTTTACTAAATTATCATGAAAATATGAGTTTTCTTTCTTAGTTTTTAGTAGGTGATGTGTGTTTTGAACTAAAATGTTACTTTTAAAATGAAAACACGTGTTTTGAGTCATACCTGGAACATCATGTATCATATGATATACGTTTGATTTCTAAATGTCAAAAATGATTTATAGATCATTGAATTAAATTATCAAGAAAATATAATAACGTTTTCATAGTTTTGAGTATGTGATTCATGTTTTTAATTGAAATGTCGATTTTAAATCAAAATATTCATTTTCAATCATAATGAGCACACCGTGTATTAGATTGATGTGTAGTTAATTAATACACATAATAAATGACTTTTGAATATTTTTCTTTAAGTATGAAGATAATATGAGGGTATTCTATTGGTTTTTATTCAGTGACACGCATTTTGAACTACAATATCACTTTTAAACTAAAAAATATGAACCTTGAATCGTATCAGGAACATCATGCGTCAAATTGACATACAATTGATTCCTACACATCAAAAGTGAATTATGGATCATTTTATTATTATTTTTTACTAACATGTTATAAAAAATAATTGGATTCAAAATATAATGTATTTTATCACTACTAAATATAAAAAAATTAAATAAAGAACTAATAGGGCTATAGAGAGAAAATTAAACACGTACCTGAGTGAATCAGCCTTGTTTAAGCCTTTATTGAGAATTTATTTTTATATAAGAATTTTGTTCCTATAAAGATCACAAAATATTATCATACATAATCCATGGTTATTATTGAAAGATAATATCCAATTTTATCCTTTAATAAGGACCATGAACTATATATAGAGGTCTTTTATGATCTTTATAGGACAAAATTATTATAAAAAATTCTAAATCACCTCTTCATGATCACTATGAAAATTAACTAAATATATATTAGATAAAAATGATAAGATAATTAAATAATTAACAAGTAGATAATATTATAGGAAAATTTTCTAAATAAAGAGTAGATAAATCAACTCTTCATCCTTGTTGAAGCCTTTATCGATAATTGATTTTTCTACAAGATTTTTTTATCTTCATAGTGTATAAAATGATTTGAGAAAAATAAATTCTCCATAAAGATACCTCTTTATGATATCTATGAAAATTAACTAAATAAGTAGTGGATAAAAATGATATGAATTTTAACAAAAAAAGTATATAAAATGCTAATAAAATTAACTAAATAAGTAGTTGTAAATAACCTTTTCATGATTTCTCAAAACATTCTATCACCATATATTTTTCCCACCAATTTATAAAATATCTATTTTCTTTATTGAATAAGTGGACTGTCTATATTATTTATAGTACTACAAAATATAAAGAATCAAATGATTAATAAATATTTTAAATGAAATTATAATTATTATCAGAAATACCTTTTTGGAGAGGCTATTTGGTTGATGAAATATGATATCTTTAATAAAATTTCAAATGTGATAACCACAATCATTTCAATTAGTTTTTTATACTCTACCTAAACATTGAGAAAAATAAGTAATTTGTTTTGATATATGTTTTGACTATGAAATCATATTATGTATACCATAATACTTATCTAGTTTTATAAATTGATAGGCTTCTCGTTCTCATGGAACCTCCTCATACCATGATTTTGACAATATTTAAACATACCTATATCATAAGAAAATTTTCATTAAAACATAATATAAAGGGTATAACTTTAAATTTATTTTTGTAATTTTTAATGTAGCATCTTAAAAATTATTAAACATCATCATATATGGTCTATTTTCTGGTAATATATGCATTGAATCCAAAAAATAAATATTTGGAGTATCAAAATTGTTTGCATTGAGAAGACCAAATCTCCCTAAAAACAAAAAGGAGTTATTAATGAAAGAAATAGAAATATATTTAATATTATTTTATTATAGAGTTTTACCCCTACATCATGGTTATTAAGAAGATTTTATCATCTTTAAATTTATTTTCAATTATTTTAGATATTTGTTATACTATTTTTAAATATTCATCTTCTTCCAATGATAGTTTTTTTGTATAAGTGATATTAGGACTAATGATTAATTTTTTTTGTTTGTATGGTTTTCCCTTCCCATTGTTCTAATATATGCACCTGTAATAAATATGAATAATATTTAACTATAGTTAACATAGTAGATCTGATATTGGATAAATAGATTATGAAAATGAACCTCATGTATACATTTAAAACTAAGACTCGTAACCATATATTATTGAGGATTTAATCTACACTATCAAGACCAAGATAGTATATAATGGACTCTTCATATAATTTTTCATCAAAATAAAAAATATTCATATTATTATATTTGAACATTGAACCCACATAAACTTTTCATAATAATAAATGTGATAGTTTAACTGGCGATTTCATGGTACTCTTTGAAAGTTTTTTTGATTGATTGGTTTATCCTTTTGATTATTTTGAGTCAAATATCCATTTACTATTCTTTTTCTCTGTCTATAATAACATTCTTCAGTTTTGGCCTTTTTTCATTGATTATTAACAAATTTTAACAAAAAATAAATTTTTAAGGACATACCTCATTATCGCTATGTATTTTTACAAGATCAAATATCCATGCTATGAAATTTGTAATAGTCAGCTGTGTGAACATCTAGATCATCAAGGGGAATAGGTAGCGGAGTGATTAGCACATGATCTATGTGATTCTCTAATCTCACATGATCTTTTATATGTTTTATGTTTTATATAATATATCATTAGATATTGTACACTATACCCCTTGTAACATGGTGATGGGTGGGTACTGATAGTTCTAATTCACAATCAATTTCACCATGTAGAATATGAGTACACAGAAGGTATCAATATCCATTTGATTCACATTTCACAGAAATAGTGATAACAAAATAGATTACCTCTAGTAAGATATAAATTTTATGGTAATGACTCACCTTAAAGATGAGGGATAGGTGGATCTTCATGTAACTATTGTTGTTGTGTTGTTTCTTCTCTTTTATTCCTTCCCATAACATTTTCTATTAACTTAGTCTACCAATTATTTTTTTCTTATAGTATATTTAGTCATTCTTGTATCTCATCCATTTTCTTATATTTATCCTCTTGTGCATTTATTTTCTCAAAATATGTTTGAGGAGACACTCCAAAACTCGCACCTCTGATGTGGCTATATTGTTCTACCCACTTCAAGGATATTGAAAGTAGTCATTCATCAGGTATAATTAATGATTTTTATTATGTATAAAATGGATAGAAAATATAGAAAAAAATTATTCATTGTTATGTAATTATGATTTAATGAATAATAAAATTTAATTATTTCATAATTACACATGATTTCCATACTCTCTCTGGGTTGGTATCTACTAGAATTCTGTAGTTATTTAAAAGAGCCTCATAATAAACATATGGTGTGGCATAGAAGCCTATTTTGATTTTGATTCATTAATCCACATATATACAAAGGAATTTAATTATGTTGTTGTTTCATGAAAAATAAAAGTATTACTATATATTTAAAATATATACATTTTTTTCAATTGAAGTATACCTAATCTTTCTTTACAGTATGGGTATACTATCTTTAATGCATGTTACTTATTTTTAGAACTTAGTTAATATTTCATAAATTAAAAAATCTTAATCAAAGTTATTAATACTTGTATTTACAGGTAAATTATTACCTATCACAATGAACCTTAAATGTTTCCTCCCCACAACAGTCAATAAATGCATTCCATGATTCTTGGTTTATCAAGTGTATATATATTTATAGTGGGTGTGGGATTACTTCCCCTATAGAATCCTTGAAAATATTCTTCATAATAGTTATCTATAATGATCTATTATCCATTCCAGTGACCATTAATACAAATTTAATTTGATAGATATATAATATAAATACACTCTATAAGGGATAATGAAGAGTAAATCAATGTTTCATTATTTTATTTTTTATTAAAATAGAGAAATTATATCACAATGTAACCCTAACATCTTCCCAAATTATAAAGTTCATCATGGAAAAACATTATGCCACATATCTATATCCATCAACCTGTACATTTGAGTGGTAACCCTAATGCAACTAATGAAAATGGACTTATTGGGGTTAACATGTTGGATGTGTGAATTCAATCCAACCTTGAATTTTATACCTTTGATTCTTTCCTTAATAAATTTCGTTAATCCTTCCACTCTACACCACTATCTATTATTCATTTAGATTGGTATAATCTTTACATAGAGAAATCTGTTGTTCCTTAGGATTGGGAGCATCAACATGTGGAGAATTCATTATCTACAAATGTAGTTGATCATTTAATTTAGATTATGTAAATGAATTAGTGAACTCATAATACTATGATGTGACACAATGAATATTAAAAAAACATTAACATGATTATTGAACTCTCCTTTTTAATGTTTGAAAGGATTTAAACCCTTTATCGAGTATCAAATTGCCTCAATGTGATCTTCTTTGATATATAAAACCCCATTTGAATTAGTACCATCATGAAATGATTATAACATCCTATGAAACGTTTATCCTCAATTGAAATAAAATATAAACCTATAATGGTTTTGGAAAATAATAGAAAATTAAACACTTTCTATTTATAAGATCTTGGAGATAAAATAATTGTATTTCCTTTGATTCTATTATGAGTGGTTATTCCCTGTAACCTTACATAAATTAAATTTCACTAATCAAAATTTATTTATTTTTACTATACTCCTATTACCAACCCACTTTAATTGAAAATTTATCACTTGGAATGTTGTATAATACAACTCCCATATTTTTCAATGATGCCAAAGTATGAAATATTCATATAAATCATATTATTTTCCTTAGTACTAGATACATGAATCACTTACACCATATAAGAAACCCCACTATTTTACATGGTAATTTATTTATAATGTTCCTTTTTATAGAACATGTAACCATTAATTACATAAAAATTATAAGATAATACATGTAAACTTGCTCCCATGACTAGAAATTAAAGTTGTTCAGAAATTGAATTCAGATATACAACTGAATAAATGAAAATATAGCCTCAAAATAATCTTATAAACTATCTATTATGTGTATTTTATATCAATATTTAATCCTTTAATGGATTTAAATTCATAATAATTACTTTGTGGGTTTCATAATTTGGTAAAACATCTAAACTACTATGTAAAATTTAAAGGTGATCCATCCCACACTCTATAATGTTAATTGAGACATCATCTGTTCCGAAAATTCCATCACCCACAAGTCTCTCGCTATGAAGAGATTTTTTTAGAACAATTTTCTCCACATCAAATAGGTATTTGATATATAATTCAATTAATTCCTCAAGAATATATCTCACTATACACAATCCTTTTTCCTAACTTTGATTTTTTACATACCATTTAAAAATATTTATATATCTTTTATTGGGGTACATACATCTATGATATACAGAACCACAAAGACAAATCTCTCTATGTGAACCATCAACTGAACCATCATGTCAAAGAATGGTAGTGGGAAGAATATATCCATTTCCCATGATATGATAGTAATTTTATTTTCCATATTTGAAAACTTCATTAGGTATATAACATTACTAAAAATAACTTTGAAAAATAAATAAATCATAGTTAATTTATATTGAACATTTTTAGTAAAAATTCAACATAAAGATAAAAAAATCAAATCTTGCATTAAAAATGAAAATTATGTGATTTTAGTCCCTTTAACTTTAAATCAGTCATTAATATGATATTATTGACATTTTAATGAAAACCCATCTTGAACCTTGACACCATTCGCATAGTTTAAAAATTGATATCTCTCTTTCCTATAAAGCGTGTAAATAGATTGAGGAAGAAAAGTCTTCCCTTCACCCTTCACTAGATCCAACTCTTCTTGTATTCCCATTTCATTCATTTATAACCTAGAATTAATTCCATCATTTGTTTTTTAGGGTGAATTTATTAATGCACCATTGAAACAATTATACACTTTTTTCTATGTTTATGAAATCAAGAAAATGTACGATACAAGAAAAATTCCAATATGGTATTTCCAAAAAAACTGATATCTTTCCCAATTGGTTTTCATAAAGTTTTTCAAAGAAGGTTCACCAAAATAGGTGAACATGTCCTTTAATTAAATAGTTTATCACCTTTTAGTGGAAATGGTGTTGTAACTTATTCTAAATTCCCATAAAATGATGTCGTCCAAAATCAGTATTTATGTCATTGGGGTAAAAATTTTAGGATGTATTAGAAACATAGTATTTGAGAATGTTTTAACTTAACTGAGTGTGCACCTTTTTTAACAATGGGACAACCTTGTTATCCTTTAATGTTATACCCTAAAAAATTTCCATAATAAAGAAAGTCATTTATAATACCATACAATATAGTTCTCAACATGAAATATTCATTTTTATAAGAATCATACAACGTAACACTTGAATCCCACATTTTTTAGATCTTTAATCAATGGAACCAAATAAACATCAATATTATTTCAAAATTATTTGGTCTTTATATAAATATATTCAATATAATATATTTTCACTTCATGCATAACCACAATGGAAAGTTATAATTTACCAACATAACTTTCCATGTATTGTGATTACTACTTTAAAATCCAAAAGGATTCAATCCATATATAGATAGTGAAAGATGAATGTTTCTTTACCCATTTCCAAATTCAGGATACTTGTGATCAATTTATTTCTATATAGGAGAGTTTATTAGGTGTTGAATTTTACCATCTAAATTTATTTTATCTGTGTGCCATGTTAATATAATTGCAGTCTTCTCACTTCTATACAGGTTACTAAACCAGGGAATGATTGGAAATTTCCATTAAAATGTCAAAGGAATTTATTTTTATTTTATTTATAAATACATGAAACACTTTTGGCATTTTTTAAGTGATTCATATTCCTTGAAAAACAATATACAATTATTTTGAAAACATGTATTCATTCAAAGATCATACCCATTGAACATTACATTCATTTAACATTATATGTTCAAAAAATAATCTCATTTTCTTTGGGAATCATATCATTCCAAAAATAAAGTAGTTTAGTAAAGTTGGTTTTACTCCATACATTTTCAAATTTTACATTATATAGCTTTAGTATGATTTAAAATGTTGTATATTTAGTATAACCAATATAAAATGGTGTCTTTAAACAAATATTTGACTTCTGAACCATCTTTAGAAAAACATGGATTTTATCTTCAACAATCATTTTAATTTCCTCAATACAATCATCATCATCATCCACACTTTTAATCATATCATTGACATAATATTTATCCCCATTCACACTTCTAACCATATCATATGATCTATAAAACACAGTGTTATCCCAATCACCAGCTACATTATGTACTTCCCTATTTTTACACCAAAATTTATAACTTAGATCTATTCTGTGTAAGATAGTGTGTTATTACATCTCCTCCTGACTAATTAGTCTTGAATAACAACAAATTAAACCTGAAAAAAGGATTTAAGAAGGGTAATATTGTAACAACCCCAAATTTTATCAATGGAATTACGCTCTTATAATTATGTCATAAAACACATACATTAGCTAGAAACATTATTCTCATAAATTAATAATGATAAATTAGTTATGAAATAAACCAATAATAATGCCAAATATTACCACATGATAATAAATAAAAAATAAGACAACAAAAAATGGGAAAATTTGGATATGCTCGATTGACTAGAATAATATCACTCATGAATAAAGATATAAAAATAAAACAAAATGTTAATAATACAATATTAATTTTGAAGATGAAAGTATATATATAACCTTAAGAGAAAATAAAATTGAATGAATAATGAATGAAATAAGAGGTATTTATAGAAATTAAAGAAACTATACCATTGGAATAGTAACCTAACCGTTGGAAAAGTAATCTAACTATTAGGAATAACGATATAGTAGTTAGAATAGTAACCTCACCTATGAAAGTAAAAAATAAAATTTAAGTATCTTATAAATTAAAATAAGATTTATTTATATCATGTTATATGTAAATAAATGTTTTGAAATGATAAATTAAGTGTTGTTATTTTTGTAAAACGTGAATATTTATTTACATATTTATAATTAATATAAATGTTTAAAATAAAATTTATTTTCATAAAATAGATTAATAAGTTAATATTATGTTGTATTATAATTATGAGATAATTTTACGAGACCTTAATTAATTTTTCAAAGGGTTATAAAATCGATTATAATATTAAAATATGTATTTTTCAAATAAATGATGATTTTATTTAAAATTAAATTTATCATTTTTAGAAAATTATTTTCATAAAATGGATTCCATTTTTGAAATCCACACATCAAAAAAAAAATTCGGGTGAATTTTTTGGATTTTTCTAAATAGTTGAATTTTTGGTGAATAGTGAAATATGATAATTTACAGTATTTAACATTATATGCTAAATAAATGATTTTTTTGAGTCATTTATGATTTAATAACCCATTATCTAGAACCCTAATTCACTATTTACTATATTTAGTCATATGAATCAACACTATTGATAGTCTTAATCCAAAATAATATACTAATGAATATAATAATAAAAAACACCCCTATCCTCCCCTTATCAATACCAACCCTCACCACCCCTTATCCTCACACATTATAAGAATTTTATACTGTAAATATTCTTCCCAATTACCTTAAAAATCCTCTTTAAAACATTTAAGAGCTTTTGGTATCAAGAAAAGACCAATTCTATGTTCCTTATGAGGTTTTTTAAAGAGGTGATATTCAAGAGGTAACTTTCTCAAACCACTTATTTTAATTTCATTTATTCTTCTACCATCTCCTCAACTAATTCATCCATAAAATATTAATAAATAAAGTATCATTTATATACTATAATAATTCTTTCCACCACTTTTCTCATCTCCACTTATTCAAATAAATGAAATTATTGTCCAAATTATGGCGGTTTACCATCTCCATGGATAATGAGTATTCGTTTTCTATTTCTGCCTTCAAGGATGTCCATAAGAAAATTATTATGATTACACCATATTTTAATATGTGTATTATAAACTATTTAATATTCTGTAACTATTATATATAAATAATATTAAATAAAATTAAACTATTTCTTGATGATCGAAAAACGATAAAAATTAACTAAACATTTATTATTAATGTTTTATCAAATAAATCAACCTCATATCAGAAAAAATGATACATGAGACAATTTAAAATTATGTAAGTTAATTAATATCATATAATTTCACTTCTTGAGAATTATTCCCATTTTAAAAGATCTTCCATAATTATATACAAGTAAACCGACCTTGAAACCATGAAAACAAACACTCTGAGAACCACGAAATTGAAATTCATAACTCATAAAAATGGCCATAAATAAACTTAATAAAAATTTAATAAATAAAATAAAAATATAGTAGTTTCTTAATTAAGTAATTAATGAATCTAATTTTATTATCTTGGAAATTAATTTCAATCAAAAAATTCATTTAGACATAAGTTAAGGGATCTCTTTGAACCTCTAATTTTTTCCTTTGGTTTACGCTTTATCTCTCTTTACCCAATTTATTTACTCATTATTATTATATAATTATACTAAATTATATGTATATGTTACAAATTTTTTTATATATCTCAATTTATCATTATTTTATAGGTAAATACAAGTCTTAAGTTTCCCTTTTCAATTCCTCTCCATAAGCAAGCTCGATTGAAGGAAACATCTCTATTTCTTAACCATTTTATGTACACTCCATAAAATATTTTAAGAAACCAATTTTTTTCTAAAATAACTCATTTTATCATGAATTTTTTTTTATTTCATTTATGGTTTTATAAAAATAATTATTCCACTATCCTCTTTAAATACTCTTTGATCTTTTCACTTAAACCGCACTATAGTGGCTCATTTCTAAAGTTTCATAAACACTCTTTTTCATGTACTCACTTCAGTTGGAAATTATTATTCATGATATATATTTTTTAATTCATTATTTTCCATAAATTATTTAATCCCTTATTTCATGGATATCATTTTTATATTCCATTTGGTTATGCCTTAATACATGATTACAAAACCCATTTCCTTTTGTGGGTACCTATTAGTTTTATTTCTTATGTTTTATTCTTTATTTGAAACACATATGCATGAAAAGGTTATGATGGGTTTGACCAAATATCACTAAAATGAATTGGGTAATGATTAGTCTCATGATATGTCATGTATGGGACTGATAAGTAAACCTAATCCATTACGGGACTTTTCCCACCATGTGATAAAGTCTTAGTAGTTAGCTTTGAGTTGTGTTTAAGTTATGTTATATGTTGCTTCCACATTCCAATATTTCCATGATCATATGATTATGGGTTCTATATTTTATGGTTCCATATATTAATTCATGATCCATTCCTTTTATGTTACCATGTTATGCCTTCTAACTCATGTGTTATGCTTATTTCGCATGTTTATTACCTAATTGGGCTTTTTAGCTCATAACTTTTCTTTATGTATTCCCCAAGTTATCCTATTGAGTCATAGGATCTCAATGGGATTTAGGAGCTCATTATGGATATTAATAAAAATTATTTCTTATTCTAGTTTCATGTTTTACAGTTGTGTACCTAGTATTCTAATGACACTAAAATTTTCGATCCTTGGTTTCTATTTCATGTATATTTGTGTTTAAAATCATATAATAATATTTGTAAAAGGACAGGGTTTATATAGTATGTATCAGAGGTTAGCGTAGTTATTTTTATGGATTAAGACTAGAAAACTTTATTAAGAACCCTTGGGATAATCCTATCACCATGAATCTACTATATTTAAACTTAAGGAATCATAAGTAAGGATATATTTTTCATTTATAATTTATTCCATCTAAGTTTATGGTTTCCTTTTTATAGGATCATTAGCTAAGTATTAGAACCCTTTAATTGTATTTTATTTCTTTTTCTTAGTTAATGGCATGAAATAGGTGAACCCATTCCAATAATCAATTTTATATAAAATTTGACCATTTCCCTAATGAGATTCCAAACATGATGGGAAAAAGATCCCATAATTTCATTATAGTACTGGCTCAAATTGATAAAGTTATGAATAAAAACTTTAATCATTTGGAATTCCCTCCTTATCTTAATAAAGATAAATTGGTAGTTTAATTATTTATATGACCAAGGCCTCCTATCTTTAGTGGATCTTCTAATCCCCTCATCATGGAATAATGGATTAACTCCATTGAGAATATATTTTATTTACTTAAATATATATAAGAAGAGAAATTTGTACTGATAGTCTATCATTTTGATGAATAAGATGATTAGTGGTGGATAATAACGAAAAACACAAAGTATATGAAGGAAATTGATTCTATATATTGGGAGGGATTCAATAAAATACTTTTTAATAAATAATTTCCATAAACCCTCAATATTAATATGGATAGGTAGTTCTATAGAATGAAGAAAAATTAAGATGAATCTATCATGGTGTATGAGTAAAAATTTATAAGGCTTTCATAATAAGCCTCCAGATTTATCATGAACATTGAAAGTAAGGTGAATCGCTTCTTTAGTGGATTAATGCTGAGTCTATAAAAAGACATGTTGATTCAAGACTTCAACATCTATAAAGATATTTTCTTATGTGATCTAAAGGCTGCGACAGAGATTGGAAACTCTCAATGGTCTCATGGGATTAGATATAAAAAGCAAAAAATGGTGTTTAATATGGAAGTATCAATAGATAAATCCCATAGAGGCAAAAAATACATCATCACATGGGTCAAAAGTGTGGAAAGATGAATATAGGTAATGGTCTAAAGTGAACCAAGAGATGATTCAAATATGGAAAAGAGGGTCATTAGGATAATTATTGCTGAAGGTATTTGAATAATCCCACTAATGTGGATGAATAAAGGACGTTTCAAATCAATACTTAGACTCTAGTGCAGTGTTTCAACTGCAAGAAACATGTTAATTGTTTGCGCTAATTTATTAAGACAAGGGTTTTTAGAGAAAATAAACAACAAAAACCTCTAAGGAAGTAAGGAAGGGAATATGTTTTCACTACTACTAAGGTGGAGCCTAAAAATGATGTGGTGATAGGTACACTGATTATTCATTCAAGAATAGTGAACATATTATTTGATTATTTGTGAATTTTTTCATATCTTGAAAGTTTAGAAGAACTATTCAAACATCACTATAAAATATGAAGGATGAATTATATTTAAGAATAACTAATGATGAAATTATTGAATATAAAGTATATAACTCCTCCCCACTTATTGTTTGTGGAATTTAACTCCCAATAAATCCCATATTACTTAATTTGGTAAAGTTTAATGTTATATTGGGCCTGAATTGGATATCCTTATATAAATCCAACATCAAATATCGGTAAAGGGAGATCAATTTTCATATCCCGAGGAATCCCCCAATTCTGAAAAAGTGTAAGGAGGGGGCTTAATTTTCTTTAAAAACATTCTCTCAATTATGGATATTATTTCTTTATAAGTGAACATATTTAGCTCAAATGATTGAGAAAGTGAAGAGGATCATGCTCAAATAAATGCCCATTGTGAGGGACTACATTGATGTGCTCCCTAAAGAATTGTATGGTCTTCCTCCTAACAAAGAGGTTGAGTTCTCAATTGATCTTATACTTGGATATCTAGTCATATCAAACAATCCTTATAGTATGTACACCATTGTGTTGTAGAAACTAAAGAAGTAGTTATAAGAGAATTTGGATAAGGGTTTTACACACCTGATTGCTTCACCATGTGGTGTACCAATCCTCTTTATTAAGAAGAAGGATGGATCAATGTGCTTCTACATTGATTATTGTGAGGTCAAAAAAAATAACAATAATGAAAAAGTACACCTACCATAGATAGATGACTTGTTTGATCAACTACATGGGGCCAAGTATTTCTCTAAGGTTGACCATCTGTCTGGGTATCACTAATTAATGGTGAGGAACAAAGATATTCCAAATTTTTTCTTTCAAATAAAATATGGAAACTATGAGTTCATAGTGATTCCATTCAGACTCACTAATTATCCAATGATTTTAATGGACTTAATGAATAGATTCTTTAGAGATTACCTCAACAAATTTGTGGTTGTATTTATAAATGATATTATGATATACTTCAATAGAAATGAGAAATATGAGGATAATTATAATACTATTCTAAAGACTTTTCGGAGGGATAAACTATATGAAAATTATAGTAAATGCGAGTTCTATATGGAGTAATTATCATTACTTTTGCATGTCGTCACCAGTAAAGGAATATTTTTGGACCCTTCTAAAATAAAAGAAATTGAGGAGTGGCTCAGACCAACATCTGTAATGGATATCCATAGTTTCCTTGGTCTATATAGGTATTAATAACAATTTGTGAAAAACTTTTCATGATTTCAAACCCACTAACCTAGATGAATTAGAAGGGCGTAATGTTTTTCTTGACCAGTGAATATGAATACTAATTCAAAGAGTTGAAAAAAGGCTTATCACTGCACCAGTTGTTACACTACTGACAAGTGGGGAAATATTTGTCTTATAAAGTGATGATTTAAGGAATTGATTTAGTTTTTTACTGATTCAAAAAGATAAAGTGATAGCCTATACCTCAAGGTAGTTTAAATTTCATGAGAAAAATATGCTACACATGATCTATAGTTGGTGGCTCTGATATTCACATTGAAAATTTGGAAGAATTATCTTTATGGGGAGATGTGTGAGTTATATATTGATCATAAGAGCCTAACATATATATTTACACAGAATAAAATTAATATAATCTAGCTAATATGGTTATATCTCAACATGGATTATGACCACTCAATCCACTATCATCCTGGTAAGGAAAATAAAGTGGATGATTCTCTAAGTAGAAAGGATATTGTAACTTTATCAATGATAAGAATTGATAAGGATCCAATATTATTAGACTTGAAAAGTTTAGACATGATAATCATAATGGAAGGTACATCATCATTCCTTTTACAAATTATTTCTCAACCATACCTTTTAGAGAAGATAAATGATACTCAAAAAGATGATGTGGAAATTCAAAAAAATGTAAAAGCTATAAGAAATGGTAAATCCTCATAGTTCAAAATTGACGAGGAAGGAATTATAAGATTTGGGTCGCAACTATGTGTACCATGAAATCTAAAGATAAAGAAATATATTCTGGATGACACACATAGATTAAACTTCTCCATCCATCAAGGGAGTAGAAAGATGTAATGAGATCTCTAAGATAAAAATTAGTGGTACAATATGAAGAAGGAGGTCTCTGAATATGAATCAAATTTCTTGGTATAATAAAAATTGAAGGCTAAATGGAAAAGGTCTAAGGGGATGATGCAACCATTACCCATACTTACATGGAAATGAGAAAAAATCACTATACAGTTTTTCATTGGACTTCTGAATACATATAGAGAAATAATGATATTTGGGTAATTGTGGATCATCTTACAAAGGCTACTCACTTTATTATGATTCAAGAGGTCTTCTCACTCGACCAACTTGCATGGATATAGATAATAGAAGTGGTTAGGCTGTATGGAGTACCATTATCGATTATATATGCATGTGATCTATGATTTACCACCAAGTGTTGGAAAAGTCTCCAATATTCTCTAAATATTTAGTTGAACTCTAGTACATCTTATCACCCCCAAACTAATAGAAAATCTAAGCATACTGTTTAGACATTAGAAGAAATATTGAGATCATGATCAATGAACTTAAAAGGAGAATGGGATCAACATAATCCACTGGTCAAGTTCTCTTACAAAAATAGTTTTCACTCAAGCATCAAAATGGATACATATTAATCCCTTTATGGGAAAAGATATAGAACACCAGTATGAAGGGATGAAGTTGGGGAATGTGAGATGTTGGGACTTGAAATGGTCGAGGAAATGGAAGAAATGGTAAAGACCATCCAACAACATATTCAGGATTCCCAAAGTATAAAAAGTAGCTATATAGATAATAATATATGGGACTTAGATTTTGTGGTTGGTGACAAAGTATTCCTCTACATATCTCCCTGAAAGAGGGTCATGAGATTTGGGAAGAAAGGAAAGCTAAGTCATAGGTACATCGATCCCTTCGATATTCTTGATAATTTTGAAGTTGGGGCCTATTGACTAGCACTTAAAAAAAGTATAAAGTACATGATGTATTAAAAATATCTCTCTCGAGGGAGTAAATACCAGATTCCTCAAATGTACTGAACTCAGAGGTAGTACAACTAGAAAATGATCTATCTTAGGAGGAGAAAAAATTGAAGATTTTGGACTGTAGAGACAAGGTTCTATATAACAAGACCACTCAAATGGTTAAGGTAATATACATAAAACATAATTAGTAAGAGGAGTCATGGGAACTAGAGGAAGAAATGAAGGAGAAGTACTCTCACCTATTTTCATGTTAGTATATAAAATTAAATTTCTAGGGTAGAATTTCATAATGGGGGAAGAATGTAACAACCTAGAATTTTATAAATGGAATTTATTTCTTATAATTATGTCATAAGACAAATAAATAACATAGAAAAATTATTCCTACAATTTAATTAGTCAATAAATAAACCAATAATAATTCCAAATATTACAACATCATAATAAATAGAAAATAAGGTAACAAAAATGGGAAAATTTGGATCTGCTTGATCCACTAGAATAACCGCACTCAAGAAAAAATATGTATCAATAAAAAATAATATTAATAATTAAATATTAATTTTGAATATGAAATAATATAAATAACTTTAATATAAAATAAAATTTAATGAAGAATAAATTAAATAAGATGTATTTATAGAAATTAAAGAACCTATACTGTTGGAATAGTAACATGACTGTTGGAATAGTAATCTAACCGTTAGGGATAATAATATAGACATTAGAATAATAACCTATCCTATAAAAGTATAGAATAAAATTTAAGTATCTTATAAATGGAAATATGATATATTTATATCATGGTATAAGTAAATAAATGTTTTAAAAATGATAAATTAAGTTTTGGTATTTTTGTAAAATGTAAATTTTTATTTACAAAATTATAATTAATATAATGATTTAAAATAAAATTTATTTTCATAAAATAGATTCATAAGTTATTATTATATTGTATTATAATTATAAGATGATTTTGTGAGACCTTAATTAAATTTTTAAGGGGCTATAAAATCGATTATAATATTAAAATCGATATTTTCAGAATAAAAGATGATTTTATTTAAAATTAAATTTCTAAAATTTATCAATTAATTTTCATAAAATGCATTCCATTTTTAAAATATAAATATAAAAAAATGGTTAGGGTGAACTTTTGGGATTTTTCTAAAATAGCGGAATTTTTTGTGAGTAGAGAAATATGATAATTTATAGTATTTAACATTATAAGCCAAATACATGAATTTTTGAATCATGGATGATGTAATCAGTCATTATATCAAACCTAAATTCACTATTTACTGTATTTGGTCATAGTAATCAGCACAATTGATATCATTAATCCAAAATAATAAAACTAATGAATATAATAATAAAGAACATCTCTCTCCACCCCTTATAAATACCACTGATCACCACCCATTATCTTCACAACTTCTAAGACTTGTATATTATAAATATTATACCAAATTAACTTCCCAAGAATCTTCCCCATGTTTAAGATCTTCTGTCCTCAATAAAACTCCAATTCTAAGTTCTTTAAGTGGTCATTCATGGAGGTGATATTCAAGAGGTAACTTTCTCAAGCCATCTATTTTAATTTCATTAATTCTTCTACCTTCTCCTCACCTAACTCATACATAAAAAAATAATAAATCCATTATCATGTATATCCTGGAATTATTCTTTCCACCACTTTTCTCATCTCCTATTATTCATAGAAATGAAACCGTAGTCCAAATTACGATGGTTTACCATCTCCATGGATAATGAGTATTAATTTTCCATTATCAACTTCAAGGATAGTCATGAAACATTTATTATTGTTAAAAAATATTTTAATATGTATATTATAACTTTTTTCATGCTATTTAACTAATATATAGACTTAATATTAAATTAAACAAAACTATTTTGTGATGATCGAAAAACTGCAAAAATAAACTAAACATTTTTCATTTATTTTTATCAAATGAATCATCCTAATATTAGTAAAATAAATGATATATGAGACTATTTAAACTTATAGAAGTTAATTAATACCATATAATTTCACTTTAGGATAATTATTATCATTTTAAAAGAAATTCCATAATTATATACAAGTAAACCGACCATGAAACCATGAAAACGAACTCTCATGGAACAACGAAATTGAATTTCATAACTCATAAAAATACTAATAACGAACTTAATAAAAATGTAGTAATTCAAATACATGTATAACAATTTCTTAATTAATTAATTAATTAATCTAATTTTATTATATAGGAAATTAAGTTCAAGTGTAGAACACATTTGTACATAAGGTAAGGGATCTCTTCGAACCTAATTTTTTTCCTTTGTGTTACACTTTATCTATATTTACCCCAATGTATTTCTTTATTATCATTATATACTTCTAAAAATTATGTGTATATGTTCCAAAAATGTTTATATATCCGAATTAATCGTTCTTTGATGGGGATATACATTTTTTATGGTCTCCTTGTCAATTCCTATCAATAAGAAAGCCCAATTAATGGGAACTTCTCCATTTCTTACCCATTTTAAAGTACAATCCAAAAATTATTTTAAGCAACCAATATTTTTCAAAAATAAATAATTTTATCATGAAAAACTATTTTAGTTCATTTAGGGTTCTATACAAATAATCATGGCATTTTCCTCTTTAATGACTCTTTAATCTTTTCCATTAGACCACACTAAAGTGGATCATTTCTAAAGTTTCATAAATACTATTTTTCATGTACTCACTTCAGTTGGAAATAATTATTCATAAACTATTATTATTTTTAGTTCATACCTTCTTTCACAGATACCATTGTTATACTCCCTTTGGTTATGCCTTATGACATGATTACGAAAACCATTTCCTAATATGTGTAACTCTTATATTTATTTCTCATGTTTGATTATTTATGTGGAAAAAATATTCATGAAAATGTTATGATTTGTGCCAATAGATGGTTCTCTAATGAATGGGAAGTGTTTAGTCTCATGAGACTTTATGTATGAGATTTGGGAGTAAACCTAATCAATTATAGGAATTTATAAACCATGTAATATAGTATTAGCAGTTAGCTCTGAATCATGTTTATGTTATGTTATATGTTGGAACCGCATTCCAATATTTCCCTTACCATATGATTTCATGTTATATAGGTTATGCTTACATATGGTTATTCCAAATCCATTCCTTTTATGTTATCATGTTATTCCTTATAACTCATGTGCTATGCTTATTTCCCATATTTATTCTCTTATTGGGATTTTTAGATAATCCCTTTTGTTTATGTATTCCCTAGGTTATCCTATACAGGTTTAGGAGATCAAAGGGATTTAGAATATCATTATAGAGATTAATAAAAAGATGTTTTATTCTCGTTTCATATTTTATAGTTATATACCTAGTCTTCCAAAGACACTAGAATTTTTGACCCTTGGTTTTTATTTAATGGATAATTATGTTTAAAACCATGTAATAATATGTGTAAAAGGATAGGGTAAATATAAAAATTCCTGATTTTTTTTCAAATTTGATGAAATTCCTCTTCATACACATTTTTCATATGATTTAGATCCATCCATTTTCAAATCATATCCATCCTATTGGATTAAGTAATATTCATATTTAATAAAAAAACCCAAAATATTTGAGGTTCTAATCCTAAAAGGCTATGCTTTACATATACACACATAAATTTATCCTATTAGATATAAATTTTTATTGCACTAATAACTTGTTATAAAATAAAAAGATTAATAATTATATAAATATAATGTATTATAAAACTGCTGTTTGTTTTTATAAAAAGTCACATATCATAAATCATTCAATTTTTTTGAAATGGATTCATCAAGGAAGATAATTCAACCACTACTGGAATTTGAGGTATTTGAAATGGGCTATTTGCACCAATATCTCATCATAAATGAGATTTTGCGATGGGGTCCTGTCGGAAATAGCCCATTGCAGAAAACGACATCGTAACTAGTATTTTTTGTGACGAGCCCATCACAAAAAATAATATTTGCGATGGGAAACCGTCTCGTCGCAAATAGATCTTCGATTATATACATTATATATATATATATATATATAAACTTGTTTCGATTGGCATGTCATAAAAAGTATTTACGATGGGCCCGTCATCTCTTCACAAATAGTTCTCCGTTTATATATGTTATATATATTTAAGCCTTTTGTGATGGTCCCATTGC
Organism: Viscum album; assembly: GCA_963277665.1. Lineage (NCBI taxonomy): Eukaryota > Viridiplantae > Streptophyta > Magnoliopsida > Santalales > Viscaceae > Viscum > Viscum album. The sequence continues at coordinate 1,812,397,577 of OY728142.1, read as the reverse complement.
AAAAAAGTATTTGCGATGGGTCTTTTTACCATCGCAAATACCTTTTTAAAAAACAAATATATAAACTATTTGTGACGGGACCCCATCGCAAAAAGGTCTCATCAAATTTACTGAATAAAATAAAAAATTATTTGATAAAATTATGATTAATGAAAAAATAATATTAATATTATTAAAATAATAGAAAAATAAAAAAATAAAAAATATGAAAATTCCCATTATTCGCATAAAAATATTAAAAAATCATAAATTATTATTATTATTATTATTAGTAAAATAAACAAACATTAAAAAATATAATAATAATAAATAAATAATAAAATTATTAAATATGAAAAAAAATAAAAAAAATAAAAAAAGTAAAATAAAAATTAAATTATACAATATTCGCACCAATATAAAAGATAAAAACTGTAAATAGTTCATATTAAAATAAATCGTGAATTCAAGTGTTTTTAACGTAACAAAAAAATCACTGGGGGATAGTCTTTTGGAGGAGGTGTAGGAGCTGGAGGAGATGGTAGAGAAAAATCCATCCCTAAACTACGAGTCAGACGACAGATGTACTCCATCTCCTCATACTACTATTGCTACCATCAACACATCTTTTCCTCATGCTACTGATACTCCCATCGATGCATATTATCCTTGTACTATTGATGCTACTGACACATCTCTTCTTGATTCTTATATAAACTCTCTATAAGCTCATTCTAAGTTTGCAACTACTCCTGATACTGTGAGCCAGAAGATGATGCCTCTCCATGATCTCCTATCGATCTAGACGCTGACATCACAACCGTACCATAATAATTCCTAGGAGTCAAATGAGAGCTGATACCAACTACTTGGACATTCTTGAAGGCATATTGGGTCTCCTACATCCATACCGCCTCATCGAAATGGTGGGCACTATTCTGATCAACCGTCTCGACCTGAATCTCAGCCTGTTTCTGAGAGGTCACGACCTCATTTGACTCCTTTAGTTCCAATTTGAAATTAAAATAGTGAAAATATTATATGCAGTTAATTTTTAAATTGAAAAAGAAATAATACTATCCACAACCTGATGCTGGAGATCACCTCTAATCTCTCCAGTGTCTGGATCACTATACATCCTCCGATAAACATCGTACTCCATAATATCGGGCTGCTCAACTACGTATATGAATATAAAACAAAATTTTTATATTTAATTTTATATAAAATATTTAAAAAAGATACTTACAAGATGCTCTATATGCGTACTTAATATACAGATACCAACTTGATCTGTCACCTCCTCTCTCCCCCAGTTCTGCTGGCCCAATGAAGATCTCCTCTGAAATCCACCACTCAACTAGTGTGAACATAATCCGTCCCAAATATGACATGAAATGTACTCTGGTCGGTGGGATCTACACGACTCTTCAAATACTGTCACTCCTACTATCTTAAAGGTTTTCTTTCCCAAATTGTGCAAAAACTGATGGAAACACTCACACATAGACACCTCTCATGCCGTGTGGATAATGTATTACATGCTATCATCGATGAGATACCATAAACCCTAAAAATAATTTATCATATAAAGTTATTAATGAAATAAATTTCAAAATAAATATTATTTATTTACGTACCAGCCAGTGATTGAACATGCTGAGCTACACATCAATGGGAATCTGTTCCCATGTGATTCATGACTAATAAAAATAATGGCGCAAGATATTGCTCCCCTGTCCAACAGCTACATGCTCAAAACTATGAAAAAGGAATAAATAATAAAACAATTATTATATAAATAAATTAATGAAATCCAACTAAAATACACAGGTTACCATACCTCTGCGTGGGGGGATCAAAGACAAGACATGGATTTCACTCAGGGATAGGGTTAGGAATCATCAGTCAAGTAAGACCACGCCCCCTCCGCGTACCCCCTAAACCGCCAGTAGGCTGAGGGTCAGCTGATCCCAAATCCTCCTCATCCAAAGGTAGCTCAACCTCCTTCAACTCACAAAGTAGATCTGGGTCCATATGAAACACAAAATGATTTTTGTTAGCAGATAGTTGAAAATAACTATTACATATAGATATATATTAGTTATGATTATAACCAACATTTAACTATGTCAATGGTCACCTTCATCGTCATCTTCATATCTGATGATGTCAATATCTTCATATTCATCCTCAGCATCATCAATATCCATATGAGTTTCAGTTTCATTATATCTTATCATTTCTAATTCATTTGTAACATCATTAACATCATCATCAACAACAACCCTTAATTGTGGGGTGTCATCATCGATATTCATGTCTCTTTGTGAAAAATATGGATTTTGAGTAGTCTCTGGAAAAATTTCAATTCCTTGTACTTCAGCGGAACCATATTCAGTTTGAGTAAATAGATTTTCCCGAGATTTCATTTTTATTATGCTCCACCAATCACTTAGGTCACTTTAAGTATCATATTACTTCGCATAATATATTTTATGTTCTTGTTAAGACATTAAAAACGGTTTATTTACTATAAGAAAACTTTTATATTTAACGTCGATGATTCGATGAATCAGATGAACAAACAAGCTTCTATTAGTATCCAACTTCCTACATTTAAACATAATTATATAATTTTTTCATATATAACATAGTATAATAATTTCATCTAGCATGCCATAAAAGTCAACTTCATTTTCTCTATGATGCGATCCTCTCAAGAGAACTCCACTGTTAATTGTTCTTTTATTCCCCATATTCACATGTATGAAATTGAAAACAATTCACCACATATGCATTATAAGATTTAATTATTTTGGATGGTGGGTTACTCAATATACATAGTCGCTTATTAATTTTCTCAACATGTTGAGACGCCTGATTTTTTTTGAAACAATTATCACTATAATAAATAATAAACTGAATTGATATGTCAAACCATCAATAATTTATTTTACCAGTTTTTGAAACCATTGAGAAATTTTTTTGGTGACATTATTCAAGAGAAGCTGTTGTAATTTGTGGAAGTTGTTTCTTGATATTATTATCATATAACCTAAAAATAAAATAAGTTTACTTAATATAACATAAATTATAAAATAAGTGATAGAAGCAATCACATGACAGATGATATCATTTCTTCAAATTTGAATAGAACAAATGTGTGAGCTATGTGATGTTAATCATCTGAAAGACATCGTTCATGAACTCCACCAAATCCAAGCTCTATATAATTAAAAAATGATAATTGATTGTGCATTTTATCATAAAAATTCTCCTTGTTCTGTCCCATGCGGTTGTGTTTTCAGGGATATTCAAATTCAAAATAATGAGAGCAGAAAAAAGAAATTTCCTATTGCAAATAAGATTCAGCAATTGAGCTTTCAACTAATGCTTTGTTACATATTGTTTTCTTCAATTTCTACATGCATCTCTTGAATGGGTACATCCATCGAAATTGTACCAGATATACACATTTATATTCATGTGAAAAATATAATATCAGATGTTCCATTGATTCAAAGAAATTTAGCGGGAATATTTTTTCTAGTTTACATATAATTAAAATAATTTCTTCTACCAGTTTGATCAGGGCATCTTAATCTCTTGTCATCACACAAATGTCTCAAAAAAATATGATACATCTATTATCGAATCCCAAATAATAGAATTCAAAAAACCTCTAAATGAAATTGGCACAAGTCTTTCCATTATAACAAGACAATCATGACTTTTTAATCCGGTAAAATGACCATTCTTAACACATCTACCCAAATTGGAAGCATATCCATCTGGAAGTCTCAAATCTTCAATCCACTGACAAAATAAAAAGAAACTCTCTTTGGATAGTGTATAAGCTACTTTTGGTTTCATTAACCTCTATGATCTGACATTTTGAAATAGTTCAAGTTCCAATCACCTACAAATTTAGGCAATATATAATTGTGCCTTTACATTATCTTTGGTCTTACCTGGTGTATCCAAAACTGTATGAAATAAATTATCAAAAAAGTTATTTTCAATATGTATGACATCCAACATGTGGAAGACCAACAAATCAGACCAATATGAAAGATCCCAAAAAACTCTCTGTTTTATCCAATTGCGTTCTTTCCCAAAGGCAAGAATTTTCTGTTAGTTTACAGTTGGCCCAAATGTGATGAGAGGTAATGAAAATACAAATGATTTTAACTCTGTACTTGAGATAATTTTTGTATGTTCATCCGTTTCAATTGTGCCTTTTTTGAAATGAGATTTTTTCCTTTGAAAAATGATGATTGATTAGAAGAAATCTACGATGACAGTCAAAATAGAAAGGTTTTTTTCCATTGATGAGCATAAATGATTTATTGTCTTTCATACAATAAGGACATGATTTCAGACCATATGTACTTCAGCCAGATAACATGCCTTATGCTGGGAAGTCACTAATTTTCCACATCAAGGAAACTTTTAATATGAAATTTCGTTTCGTAGCAACATCATATGTATTAACACCATTACTCTATGATGAATTTAACTCATCAATCAGTGGTTCCAAATAAACATAATTTTTTTCCAGATTTCCTAGGATTAATAAGATCAAAAAGATATAGGGTTTCTTCACCAATATCTATGTTGGTAAATTTTACCGAGTTATAAAGACAGGACAACATGAATACTGAATATCATAAGAACCAAACTGACAAAAACCATCAGTAGAAAGACCCAAAGGTACATTCTGGGCTTCTAAAGCAAAAGATGAACGTAGTTAGTCAAAATGTTTCCATGAATCAGTATCAGATGGATGATTCAAGATTTTATTGGTTGAAATCTTGGTTTTGTGCCATGACATTATTGAAATTGTGTTCTGAGACATAAATAAACCCTGCAACCTAGGTGTAAGCGGGAAATATATCAACTATTTTAATAGGAATCGATCTAGAATTCCCTAGTTGAGCTTCTTTACACATCAGTTTTCCACATGTGGGACAACTATCCAATGATTCATTTTTACCATAACATAAGATGCAATCATTTACACATGTGTAGATCTTATGATAACTAAGGGACAGATTACGATCCAACCTCTTGCTCTCATAGTAATTTGTAGGCTAAACATTTACTTCAGGTAACAATGTTTTAACCAAAGAAAATATCTGATCAAAATAGTTGTTTGAAATTTCATTATCTGATTTAATAACCATAAATTTTGCAACCGCTTCTAATTTTATAATCTTACAACCAGGATATAATGCATCCTCAGCAGACCTCAACAACTCATAAAATTCTGTTGGTGACAACTCAGGAGTTAAATCAATATCATCCTGAGTTTGATTTTGTTGAAGAGATGGACCTGTAACATCATGTACTATTTTTGAAGCCTTGATAGATCCAAAATCATGTTTTTAATATCTTCTCTAGAACTGGTTTCACCGTGTTGATACTAAAAAACATAATTTGGTTGAAAACCAAAAACCCAAGAGATGTTCCCTAACCTTGTCAAATGCATCTAACATTCCCAGCGCACATTTTTTACATGGACACTTAATTGTGACTTCTAAAACAAATTACGGTTTTAATGATACTAATGATAAGAAATATTCAACACCCTCGATATATATAGGATTCAAACCAAAACTATTTGGATTTCTGAACTGATTTATTCAAGCGCAATCATCTAATAATGACTGTTTTCGAATTCCTTGTTCCATATTTTTCTACAAAATATAAATTCATTACTATTTTTGAATAATTTGAAATAAAAAAATCACTATCCAAAAAAAGAAGATAAATAATTACAACTACTTCTTAATAATTACCATTAATTATGGGCAACATAATTTCCAGTGGATTGTTGGATACTCATGGATGGGATCCTTATTATGTTTGGGAATGTATTTTTTTACCTTTTTATTTTACTAGTCTTAATTATTGTACTCTAATATATTTCTAGAAGTTGTTTCATTCATTTATATACTCTAGTTGATTTAAATTATTAACACTCTACTTATTTACCTAGAGTTTAGTGTTTTGTGTGTGTACAAGTTTCATAGGATAAGGCCTCCCATATGTGTGTTATTCCTACTCAACGCTTGTAACCATCCTATGGCCTAATGAAGGTGGTCTTGGGGTGTAACTCTAAACTTAATGTCTATCCATATGGGGCCCTGGTGGGTTTATATGTGATAGAATGGTATCATAGCAAGTCTATCCCAAGGAAAATTTTTGGAGATATATTTTTATTGAGAATTAGATGGGAACTTAGGGAAATAGTGTTTATGTTTATTGATTTTGGATCTCATTCCAGGTAACCTAGTAATGATATGGTGGCTAAAGTATTCATACACTAGGACTCTAACTCCCTGTTTGTTGATTCTACATACTGAGGAACTGGTTGCAATAAATCAATGGTACATTAATTATATATGAATTATTTTGTGAATTCAATTTCCTTCTCAAGTCATCTCCCTAGTTATACTTATTTAACCCTATGTCATACTATAAAAAATTAGAATGCTTCTATGAGGAAAACCAAAAGGATATCCATGAAAAAATTTCGAGGATGACCATCCATTAACGAGGCTTCCATTTAGAGGATAGTTCTTAAGAAACACAATTCGAGAAACCTATAAGAAATTTCCCTCTGCATCGAGCGGTGATTAGAACCAACTACAATAGCCTAGAAAAATGACTCCGTTCACATTGATATATTGATAGTTACAATAGAATGGCATTAAAACTCATATAGGATAGTCATATTATAATATTTTTAGTATTAGAGACCACTTCAGTTTCATGGTGAGTTGGATCCTCATCGTTACAGGATTATCTGGAGTCATTTTTCCATTCCATCTGACTAGCGTGGACCCTAAACGGTCATATAGTAGTAGTTACAACTAGTATTATTCATATGGATGATTGAACTTTGCTAGATTCTAGTTACCCAAACCCTTAATGAGGTGACGTTCACCTAGATAGAGTTTGAATGCATATTCCATGAAGAGTAATACCCTTCTAACTTTTTATTTGTTTTTATTTGGGATATTTTAAAGTTGTAGTAGGGTGATATAACTATTTCATATTATGAATCAAGGTTTACTGACCTCACATGCTAGTAATTTGATTTATTTTTTCTTCAAGTAAGGGTGAGGAAGAATCATAAGTCTTTACCTCATGGATTCCTCTGGTGCTCATACCTCTGGTGCCAAACTACTGTGAGTTTTGTGCAATCTTTTCAATCAATCCTCTAGCATCCACTGGTGACTTTTCAATCAAGTCCCCTCTAGATGAATCATTTAGAAAGTTTCAATATTTGTCAAGAAATATTTGATAGAAGAAACAATGAAATTGTGTTCTTCCATAGTCTGATGTGGACAGCTGGCGCAGAGCTTCTTAAATCACTCCCAGTACTCATAAAGTGTTTCACCAGTCTATTAGCGAATGGCATATATCTCTTTTTGGATAGCTGTTCTTCTAGATTTAGGAAAAACAATTTGAATGAAGCATCTTTTAGAAAATTGTGGTGCGCAAAGATCACACAATGTTTGGTTGGGATTTCTAGCCATTATTATAGGCTCAAAGTGTTCAATGGATGTGTCACTTAAATATGTGAGACTAATTTCTTTGAAATCTATTTGAAAATTTTTCTTTCTCAGTTTGGTTTTTGTGCGTTCAATTTCTAGATCAAATTGTTTTAAATTTTTCTTTGAACTACGGCTCATTCAAAAGAAAAAAAAATGTTTTTAAAAAGGGTTTTGAGGCACTGCCTCCCCGGAAATGACGCCAAGTTTGACGCACGCTAGTTGTGGGGCATGGAAAATAATATTTTAATTACCTAAGTATAGTATAGTAGTTGATCATAGGTAGTCTTATGAAGAGGAGTTCACACAAAACAAGGTTGGAACCTTTTAATGGTTTTATGAAAATAATTGGTTTTAAGTAATTTTGAATGATTTTTGAGAAATAAGATGATTTATTTGATCGATTTTAAACAAATGAAAAATATGGTGATCGGAGTGGGTTTAGATAGACCCAGTGCATTTCTATCATGGTTACTAAAATTTCCCCCTTTTATTTCTCTATATAGTTAGAGAGATATTTTTCTACTGAGTCCTCTCTCCCCCTTGACCAAATGGCTGTGATGAGAATATTTATTATCCAAAACCTTAGATTGGTATATCCTTCTTCCAATGTGTGTAGGATTGTAAATGGGTTTCTTGATTAATTAGATAAATACCTAAACAGGAATTTTTGTTCCCTAATAAACCAATATTCCACATGCAAGCATACACATGTGTTGACAACCCTCAATCACTCACCACCCGACCCTAATATGTTCCACCGTATACATATTATAATTGGGTGTAGGGTGTTGTGATCATCGACCAAAGAAATATATATTTACAGAATTAAAACCTAACACAACCTCATTGGGAGTTTAGAACTGAATTTATAATTGAAACCAAATTATGAAAGAAGAGGGGATCTTATTAAATTGAAGCACAAAAACTCAAGCAAGAACATCGGTCCAGCCTTGCCCTTTCCGATCACTCAATGATACTACCCCTCCATGGATGGTGAAGTTGATATGATACAATAGTGGAAAGAAATTAAAATAAAATAACAAAAATAAATAAATCTAAATAAGTCCATCGTCCAATAATTTCCTCGCCGGTGGATTGGAGGAAATGTTGATGGAATGGAATGAATTGAGAGGTGGCAGCTCCTCTCCTTTTATAGGGAGATTTTTTCCTTCACAAGTTGGCGCATTTTATCCCCAATTAATGATCGAATATTTCCTTCCTCACTTTATGAAATATATTCAAAATATCCTTTTCCGTATACCTTCAAAAGTTTAGAGTATTTTGGAAAATTGGTGAGGGAGTTATGGCCTTTTTACTCCAAGAATTTATTATGTCCAGGAAGACTCTCCACATTTAACATAGAACGTATTAATGACCATGAAAAAGGCCTCTTCGCGCATTGGATCCTTTATAAATGATGTGTATAATTGTCTTGGGTGGACACCCTCAAAATTTCAATTTATTTTTCCACCTCATGTATGAGTTAGTATTTTTCTATTGGAGGCTTCTTTTGCTGGATGAAATTTTCAGGAAGCTTTCTTCAATTGAGTTCACTCAAAATCCACCATAATGGATTCAAAACTCCATGAAATGTAATGTGTGAAGGCTACATTGAGTCTTATTTCATATAAAATTGGAATCACATCAATTGGATGAGTGTAGGCTGAGATGTGATTCTATTACAATGGTGGGTCCACGCTGTCCGCCCAAAAAAATCTTGAACTTCATTGATTTTTTAGGCCATTATAAACTCGAATCTGCCCCTAGCCTAGAAGAGAAAAATGAAGGAAATAAATCACGGATTCGAACAAAAAATAAATCATTCAATTTAGAGTCATATTTTTAATGAAATGGCCAAAATAACCTTGATGTGAAAATCTGTCAAAAATCCAGATTTAAGCAACATTCCATTTTAGCCCAACACACACCAAAAATATTAAAATCATGCAAATTAGCTCAAATTGACAGTGTATGAGATTAAATATTTGAAAATCATATAAAAAATGATGAAAATATTAGCTCTGTCATACATACACATACACATACACATACACATACACATACACATACACATACACATACACATACACATACACATACACATACACATACACATACACATACATATACACATACACATACACATAAACATAAACATACACATACACGTACACATAGACATACACATACACATACACATACACATACACATACACAGACTCATACACATACACATATACAGACACAGACACAGACACTGACACTGACACATACACACACACAGACACATCCACATACACATACACATACAGAGACACAAACAGAGACACATACACATACACAGACACAAACAAACAAACACACACACACACACACACACACACACACACAGAGAGAGAGAGAGATAGACACACACACATACACATAGACACAAACACACAAACACAGACACATACACAGACACACATACATAGACAGATACACATACACATACACATGCACACACACATAGACATACACATACACCTACACATGCACATACATATACACATACACATACACATACACATCCACATACACATACACATACACATACGCATACACGTACACATACACGTACACATACACGTACACATACACATACACATACACATACACATACACATACACCTACACATACACCTACACATACACCTACACATACACATACACATACACATACACCTGCACATACACATACACATACACATACACATACACTTACACATACACATACACATACACATACACATACACCTACACATACACATACACATACACATACACATACACATACACATACACATACACATACACATACACATACACATACACATACACATACACATACACATACACATACACATACACATACACATACACATACACATACACATACACATACACATACACATACACATACACATACACATACACATACACATACACATACACATACACATACACATACACATACACATACACATACACATACACATACACATACACATACACATACACATACACATACACATACACATACATATACATAAACACACATAGGCACACATACATATATACATATACACATAAATGTACACATACACAACACAAACATCTATATACATACAAATAAACACACACACAAATACACACACACAAAACATATATACACCTACAACACATACAAAAACATACATATACATATAGATATAAATACACATACACATACACATACACCTAAATATGCACACACACATATATATGTAAACATACATCCACATACATACACATTCATACACTTACATACAAATATACGTGTATATTTTAAAATATTTAATATGAATATAAATATATAAATTAAAATAATTATATTTAAATAAATATATATTCAATTATATATTTATATATTTTTTTAGATAAAATATCAATATATTTTAGCTATATATACTGCCACACCCTTTTTTTAGTCATTTTATTTATTTCATTTCTCTTGGCATCGGGTGATTTTGCGTAAGTGCGGGTGAGTCCCGGTTTAAAATTTTAATGCTGGGATGAGTTTATGGTTTGAGATAGTGCGCGGACACCATACATTTAAGACGCGCAATCCGCTTGGTCATGTGCGTTCCGCTTGGGTACGTACAACCCGCTTGCAGTCCACTTGGGTACCGTATGGTGCGCGAATACCGCACGGTCATCCAGTTTTAACATTATTAAATTAGTTGGTTGAGAGGATAAATAAATAAATGTATATGTGTATATATGTTTATATATTTTTGTGTTTTAACGTTATGTGTATATATATATGTTTATATATGTTTACATATATGTATATAAGTCTATATATGTATATATATATATGTGTGGCTGTATTTTTTAAATGGTTTTATTATTATAAATGTTTTGATTATAATAAATATTATTATTAAGATAAGAAATGAAAAAAAATAAGAGACCCTAACCCGACGCACCCCCCATTTTCCCTTTACTGACCGCGGGCCGCACCCCTCCCCCCCGTCCCCCCCTCTTCGCGATGCGGCCCCACCGCCGCCTCCCTGCACTGCCCGCTTGCCATTCGGATGGACATGCCTCAACGCCCCTCCACCGGCGTCCCTCCGGCCGCACCCACTCATCTCCGCCTCCTCTGCGCAGCCGCACCCTCCCGACCGTGAATCTCGCACCCCCTTCCGCCGGCGCCCTCCGACCGCACCCCCACACTGCGGCCTCCTCCTCTCACGCTCCGACCAACGGAGGTCGCCCGAGTTCCGGCCAACAGCACCTCGACCTTGTTCCAGCGTGACTCAAACCCCTGCGCAACGCCTCCTCTTTTTTCTGGCGCGACCCAAACACCTGCGCAGCGCCTCCTCCTTGTTCCGGCGCGACTCGACCCCCTGGACAGTGCCTCCTCCTTGTTCCTGCGTGACCCAACCCTCTTCGCAGTGCCTATGCTTCTTATCTGGCACACACACTCCTCTCCTCCAATATATTTCTATTTCAATTTCGTTGTTTTCTCCAATTTAACCAACTTTGATGTCTCAGTTTGTGGTTCACACTGTTTGCACGGTGTTCAGAGTGGGAAATTGACGTATCAGACCCATTGGTAAAGGTTCCGGCATCCGCCGCCAAGGGCAAGGCGGATGGACTCATTTTTCCTTGTCACCAATTTTTTGGGTAAGGATATATTTATACATTGTTATATATTATTACGCCAATTTAAATGTGAAATTGAGTTGCGGACCCTTGAGGTCTTTATCTAGTATAGAGTCGGATTTACCTGAATTATTAATTGAGCAGTGTCTTGCTATTTTCATTGCATGATATATATACCTATGATATATAGGTGTATGGTGTATATATGTATATATATACATATATATATAGATATATATACATGTATATATGCACATGAAAGACATGTGTGCACGATTGTGTGATGTGTGAAGATGGTTACTCCTGGAAGAGCGTGCATTTTGGACATCGGTTAACCGAGGTAGGTGATTCCAACCATTTCCCTTTTTATGGTTTACTTCGGCATCCCTACTGAGAATTTTTAATGCTCATGCTTATTTTATCATTTCAGTTGTAGGTTTCCCTTGTTCAAGTTTCCTTGGCTGAGTTGATCATTTTGAGAGCAATGTTGGCCTTGGTTGGGAGGTGACCAAAGGGTCACATAGAGGTATGTCTACTGTTTAGTTTTATTTCTTTCCGCTACTAGTTTTTATTTCTATCATCAATTTTTATTTGTCTGTTTATCTTTTTCTTATGGGCCAAATCGTTCCCAATGTTTAATTTTTGATGCCCGACACTAGTTTCCATCCCGGGGGGTCGGGAGCGCTCCTCGCGACATGCCGTTGGCTGGCTTGGGTGACCGGTTCAAGGTCGCCCCGGGATAGTTCGTGACAAAATGGTATCAGAGGAGGTTCTTGATATTTGGGATGTCTGGTAGAAGGAGATTAGGATTTTTCGGGACTCAGGAGGTAGGTTACGGGTTGGTGCTTGATCACCACTGTCTGTGACGAGACCTGAGTTACCAGGGGTAGTTTGGGTTTTTAGTCTTTTGCCTTTGGTTGTTCTAGTTTGAGGGATGATAATGAAGGAGAACTGGTTCAGGTTGTGGCCTCACATGGAGTGGTGACCCATGTGGAGTCGAAGTGTCCAGTTCAAAGTCCGTTTAGTGATATACCTTACTTGGGATATGTCTCACCACCATGTCGCTGAGTTAGGCATATGCACTAGTTCCTCATTCTGGTGGTTTTTTGTTGACTGTGTTTCGTTTTGATCTCGGTTGATTTGAGCGTGTGTTAAAAATGGAAGTGGTTTTAAAATGGAAAAGTGTTTCTTTTAATTTTTTTTTGAAATTGGTGAATTGGGTTTTTAAAGTGGGAGTGTTTCGATTTGGAATGTTTTATTTCTTGTTTGGATTTGATGAGGGAAAGAAGTGTTCAAACCTTGGTATTCCTTATAGAGGATCACATGTGCATCGATATGTGCAGAGAGTGCGTGGGAGCACTTGTCTGTGAGTGATGTAGCCGGGATTCGGTGAACTCACATGTGATAGTCCATAAGGGGCCATAGGTGAGTTTTAAAATTTAAAAGAAATGATGGTTTTTGGAAAACAAATTTTTTACTCATGTTTGTATATGTTTATCTTATGAGTTTGTTGCCCTTGGATCGGGCTGTTGCTTTGAGTGAGTTTTGGCTAGATGCCGTTTTTAGTTTTTTTTTTCTTGTTGTTCTGAGTAGGCCACCCAGAAAGGTCGCTAAGGTTGCTAATGAGTCAAGCCCAGTTTTCAGTTCTTTTTCCATGTTGCCTATCGATCAAATTAATCAAAGTCTGTGAGGGGCAGTTGTGTGGTTGTGGAATTAGAGTGGGTCTTCAGGTTTTTGGGAACTCCCATTGTTGTTAGGGTTCATACCGTCTTAGGTTTATTTGAGGGTCCAGTTTTGGACTAGTGAAGGTGAAATGTCTTGACATTGTTGATGTTTGGGGTGTGTTTGATGGTAATTGTGTCTAGTGAGGGTTCCCCATCTGGAAAGGAGTGCATGACGGAGGAACCTGTCGCCGAGACAACATCTTCGTTGGTGCCGACTTCCAGGTTTTCTAACTATTCTCTTATGTACCGCTAGTATAGCCTCTTTGGGCATTCTAAGCCATCATCTTACATCTTTTTGAAAACGTTCCACCGTCGTGGGCGTTTGAATCATTGAGGAGAAGAATTTGGGGACTGGAGGATGCAAATGGATTATTGTGAGGTAGGGGATGCTTCAGCCCTCAGATCCCCAACCACTATTCTTAAGGTGAAGCTCGTGCACAGTCAGGAGTTACCGAGGGTGCGTAGAACCTCTCTTCGGATTATGTTTTCATCTTTCTGAAGGGGAATATCCAAAGTTTTCTTGTCCTATTCTTGTTGTCATTGTAAGATCATCCTTATTGTGGTCACATGATGAGCTTGTTCTGCCGCAATCCAAGTGGCCTCATTCGCTCTTAGTATAGTTTCTTAATCGTTCAGATTCTTTCAAAGGTGTCGGGTCCGTGACTAAACAATCCCGTTTTGATCTTGAGGATGGTCTTAGCTGCGTACATTAGGGGGATTTTTGGTTTTGTGAAATTAATGGGTGTCGTTTCTGGGATTTTTATTAGGTCAGATGCCTCGCCAAGAGTTTTTATTTAGTGTGTTTGAGTTTTGTAGGGGATTCCTCCTTCCCAGTGTTTCGGTGTGCCGGTTTCTTCCCAGAATAGTTTTAACCCTAGTGGTGGAGTTGTTCCGTTAGCTTTGATAAGGTAGGATGAGTTCAGTTGGGGAGTTCCCGAATTTCCCCCCTGGGGTGGTGTGTTCGAGTTTCAAGGTTTATGTGTTAGTAAATTTCTGTGGTGGGGAGAACCCTCTTATGTTCTCCCCTCAACCTCGGACAATGATTGTACTCGAGTTGGTCGGGTGTGACTTGTATTGGTAATGGTCACCCCGAGCCTCTCAGTTTCTTCTGGTTTTTCCTGGGCATGGACTCGAGTTATGCTAACTGTTGGCTGGGTGACTTTTTGGGGGCAGAAAGTGTTTGTGGTGGGGAGAATTGTCACACTCGTTTTTTTAGTCATTTTATTTATTTCTTTTCTCTTAGCGTCGGGTGATTTTGTGTAAGTGCGGGTGAGTCCCGGTTTAAAATTTTAATGCTGGGATGCGTTTATGGTTTGGGATAGTGCGCGAAGACCATACGTTTAAGACGCGCAGTCCGCTTGGGCGTGTGCTTTCCGCTTGGGTACGTGCAGCCCGCTTGCAGTCCACTTGGGTAGCGTACGGTGCGCGAATACCGCACGGTCATCTAGTTTTAACGTTATTAAATTAGTTGGTTGAGCGGATAAATAAATAAATAAATAAATATATATATATATATATATGTATATATGTTTATATATGTTTATGTTTTAACGTTATGTGTATATATATATGTTTATATATGTTTATATATATGTATATAAGTCTATATATGTATATATATATACATGTGGTTATATGTTTTAAATGGTTTTATTATTATAAATGTTTTGATTATAATAAATATTATTATTAAGATAAGAAATGAAAAAAAAGAAACCCTAACCAGGAGCACCCCCACTTTTCTCTTTGTTGGCCATGGCCCGGACCCCTCCCCCATTCCCCCCTCTTCACGATGTAGCCCCGCTGCCGCCTCCCTGCGCTGCCCGCTTGCCGTCTGGCTGGCTGCACCATGCCGGACGCGCCCCGACGCCCCTCCGCCACTCCCCTCTGTCAGTGTCCCTACGGCCGCACCCCCAATCTCCGCCTCTTCCGCGCAGCCGCACCCTCCCGATGGCAAATCCCACACCCCCTTCCACCGGCGCCCTCCGACCGCACCCCCGCGCTGCGGCCTCCTCCTCTCCCGCTCCGGCCAGCGGCGGTGGCCTGAGTTCCGGCCAACAGTGCCTCGACCTTGTTTTGGTGCGACCCGAACCCCTGCGCAGTGCCTCCTCCTTGTTCCAGCGCGACCAGAACACCTACGTAGCGCCTCTGCCTTGTTCCGGCGCGACCCGAACCCCTGCGCAGCGCCTCCGCCTTGTTCCGGCAAGACCCGACCCTCTTCGCAGCGCCTCTGCTTCCTATCTGGCACGCACACTCTTCTCATCCAGTATATTTCTATTTCAATTTTGGTGTTTTCTCCAATTTAACCAAATTTGATGTCTCGGTTTGTGGTTCACGCTGTTTGCACAGTGTTCAGAGTGGGCAATTGACGTATCGGACCCACTGGTCAAGGTTTCGGTATCCGCCGCCAAGGGCGAGGCGGATGAAATTGTTTTTCCTTGTCTCTAATTTTTAGGGTAAGGTTATATTTATACATTGTTATATATTATTACGCCAATTTAAATGTGAAATTGAGTTGCGGACCCTTGAGGTCTTTATCTGGTCCAGAGTTTGCTTTACCTGAATTATAAATTGAGCAATGTGTCGCTATTTTCATTGTAGGATATATATACCTATGGTATATAGGTGTATGGTGTATATATGTATATATATATATACATATATATATATATATATATATATGTATGTATATATGCACATCAAAGACATGTGCGCATGACTGTGTGACGTGTGAAGATGGTTACTGCTGGAAGAGCGTGCGTTTTGGATAGGGGTTAACAGAGGTAGGTGTTTCCAACCATTTCCCTTTTTGATTCAAAACTTGAGCACTTGAATGTTTTCAATTTATCCTTTTATATAATTTCCATCTCTACTTTATTTATGAAAAGAATCTGACATTGTGATATTGTTGTTTTAAATTTTTGAAAGTGGATTTTGATGTTGGTTTCTATGAAATGTATAGGTTCTTGGTAAAGTTAAATTAAGTGATTTGTGATGTGTTTGTTTTTAATTGATAGTGATTGTGTTTTGGAAATGTAAAATTTCTTTTTTGGGTTTTTTAACAAAAATATGGACCAATTAGTTGTTTTAGAAAAGATTTGGAAATGGTGGCTGGTTTGAAAGGTGTATTTTGCTTTTATAAAGTGTTGTGAAAGAATTGGGTTTGGTTTTCAATGCTAAAGGGTTTTATGAAAGATGGTTTCTAAGGTGATTCTTCTAAAAACTAGATGAGCCATTGGATGTTGGCACATCCATGGGAGCACTAGGTGCTCACATGGATGTGCCTCCAAATGAAAATGACACATTAAAGCTATGTTTTCTTAAAAATAGGTTTCAGAGAAAATAATGTGTTATTTCAAAGAGGGATGAAAAGAAGTTAGCCCGATTGGCCTTTAGTGTGGGTTGAATGGTTTTTTGGTTTGAAATCCCGTTTGATATTGGGTTTTGAGTTGGGTGTTTATAATGACTTTTGGGAAAGGTGTGTGTGCCCGATTGGAAACTTAACTCATTTACGAAATGTTTTGAAACTGCACATGCTATGAAGGCCTGGTTGGCACCTTGTTGAATGTGAAGGAATTTCATATATGAATATTTGCGAGGCATCTATACAGGGGGACTTCCCTTCGAGGATTGTCGTGTAGTGGTGTTCGTGTAAGGCACTGGAAAGTGCGGTGAGATGAGTCACGTGTGCAAGGGCCTCCTACTTACACAGTATTATCAAAATCACCAGGGGTTTTTGGGCATCCTTTAGAATATCGAGCGACAATTGCTAGCCAGCCCCGATTACACGGGTTGGTTACCCCTTGGTAGATAGGCCTTGTGGGGCGTGCCACTGGTTGGCTATTAGGGCGACCAGTTGTTTATTGACTATGGAGTACCACATTGGCAGGTAGTCTGAAACCGAGTACATCCAGGGGATTTTTAGGAATGTTTATGTTCGCCCATGGTTGTTGATTATATCTTCTTGGTTGCTTTTACTTGCACTTGGTTTCCGACATTTACTCATTATCTGTTCTTCTTTTGCACAAATGTGATAAACATGGATTTGAAATTAATTTTTTCTTAAGTAATACATTGTTTTAGGAAAAACGTTTTGTGGTGTGTGTTGGTTTTTGAAGTGGTAAATCAGGATCCTTTTTCCTTTAAATTATGAAAACCCTATTTTCTATCCTTGTATGTGCAAACTAGTGTTTTTGGGTTTGTTTCTGGAAAGAGGTCTTGGTTGGATTTTGTGGTTTACTTTGGCATCCCTACTGATAATTTTTAATGCTCATGCCTATTTTATCATTTCAGTTGTAGGTTTCCCTTGTTCAAGTTTCCTTGGCTGAGTTTCTCATTTTGGGAGCAATGTTGGCCTTGGTTGGGAGGTGACCGAAGGGTCACATGGTGGTATGTCTACTGTTTAGTTTTATTTCTTTCCAATACTAGTTTTTATTTTTACAGTCAGTTTTTATTTGTCTTTTTATCTTTTTCTCATGGGCCAAATTGTTCCCAACGTTTAATTTTTGATGCCCGACACTAGTTGTCATCCCAGGGGGGATCGGGAGCGCCCCTTGGGACATGCCGCGGGCCGGCTCGGGTGACCGGTTCAGGGTCGACCCAGGTTGGTTCGTGACATATGTTTTTTACAATTAATTTACATAAATATATATTTAATCATTTTTATTAATTAATATAATTTTTATAATTTTTCATATATAAAATTTTGAAAATTAAATTTTAATATTTTTTTATAATATAGTCATATAAATAATACTTATATATTATATTTACATATATATATACTTATTGATATATAAATCAAATTTAAAAATATGTAAATATGTATAAATATATTAAAATATTCATGGTTCCCTTTATCAGTGAAAAAAGGAGTGCTAATAAAGGGTCACCTTTTATCAGTTCCTTTTTTTATCATTGATGAAGGACTCCCATTTTTCTGTATTTTTTTAGCACTGATAAAGTAAAGTACTAAATATGGTAGGATCTATTGTAGTGTGATAAAATTTAATCTTTATAAAAACTTTTAGGTAGTGTTGAAAAAAGCAACCATTGTTTAAACACAAATATATTTTAGTGACTAGAACATTTATATTATATTTAACACCCTGAATTTTCTATGAGAAACTATATTTGATAGTAAGTTTTAGAACACATCAGAAATAATAATAAAATGACATGAATAAATAAGATACCCTTGCCTCAAAACTCTTGATGGAACAATTTCTTGGGTATTTGAGCATAATGGATCATTGTTGTTTGAGGATCTCATCATAACATATTCTTATGATGCTTTGGATGTGACATGGGTGCTATTTTTTGGATATGATGGAGTGATGATATAGTGGAATTTCAGCTGAATGTTGGAGGTCAGACAGTATGGGTTCCCATTAGTGTATCCTGATTTTGTACATGATTTAGAATGGAAATTAAATATTATTCCCGTCAACCAAACTTAACTAAAAAAGGACTAAATAAAATCCCAACACAAAATTTAGATGTTAAAGATAATCCCCTCAACCGACATTTACTATATTGGTAGAACTGTGTATCTAGAACCCACATAGCATTTGGTTTTTTCCTTTTGTACAAGATTATCCAAACTCAGTTCCTGTCACAAACCGGCCTAGATACCCTAGTTCCCTAACACGCAAGACAATCCTAACATGGGATAAAGGGCATTCTCAGTCCCCATGAGTTAGTGACTAGCACCTGGTATTATGCAAGATAAAGGAGGGAACAATTTTTCCACATAAAAAATGGAAGAAACAAAAATAAGTCAATATGATTAAAAGAAAACTCTATAGGGAGAATAGTACTAGAAGTAAAATAGCTATACAAACCCAAATTAAAACAAAAAAGTACCAGAAATTGAAAGATAAACAACCCAATTCCCTATAAACACAACACTCCAAGTTCAAAGTATTAACCACAAGAACCACCTCTAAGTGGTGCTTTCCCCTTACTCAAACCTACCAGAAGAAAATCTAAAAACACATGTGTGAGATTAAAACCCATTAGGGTCTCAAAAAGTGTTCCGTAATAAGATTATAGAGTAATTAACCAATTAATTATTTCAATTTTAATAAAATACGAATGGAATTACAGGAAACTATTTCAAAAAAATCTTGATTTTCATTTCAATTAATATAGATATTTCAAAAAATAGATTAATAAAAATTTTATTTAGAATAGTTTATATAAATTCACAAGGAATATGCAATAAAATTTTAAAAAAATGGAATATATATCGAAATAAGCACAATCGAGCAACATGGTCATCTTTAAAGAGTTTCGATAGTTCTAGGATATGGGATCATTACACAATCATATAGATATAATGGAAATGTTCACATACGTCCCTTTGACATTTCTCAAAGAGGACTAACTAACATCCTAATGAGGGTAAGATCTACCAAAAAGTTTATGTTAGAGTTTTAAAGCATCAATCCATTTATAGGGAAATTCCAACATAGTGTGTTTTATCCTAATAATTCAATAACTACTTAGTATTTCATGTGCTAAAAAAAATTAATAATGGGAAAATTATTTTAATACAATTTAAAATAAAATTTCCCCATTTACATTTTCAATATTCCAATTTATCATTAAAATCCAAAACATAGGTTTTTAATTAATTCATGCCTTTTTTCAAGATAAAACCAACCAAGGTTATTTAAAAAAAAATTAAGCTATTTTCTCAAAACAAATTTCAAAATTATATTTATCAAATCAAATTTCAAAATTTTCATCAAATCCAAATCGCACCCCAATTCATTGAAATTGGGGGTTTTCCCTAAATTTAACGCCAATGAAAATAAAAACCCCAATTAGATGAAAATTGGGTTTATCCTAATCCAATTGAAAGAAATTTCTTTTAAATAAATATATTCAAGGTTAAATAAATTGGACAATCTTAAATGAAACTTCCTATCGAAACAAAGAGATCATGTATCACAACACCTGTAATGAGAAATGTCAATGAAGAACGTTAGAAAAGGAAATTAGAGAATAAAACCTAGATTCAAGATCTAAAAAAAGGATCTTATATATTTTAAAAATAATAATATCTAACAATCCCTAATTAGGAGAGAGGTAGAGAGTGGGAGATGGAATCTTATTAGAGAGAGATCAAACAACATTCACCAAGCTTCGATCCACTTCATAAAGGGTTTACAGCAGAACAAAAGTTTCCTTGAGAACCCTATAAGCATAGGAAAATGATATATAACAAGTTAGGGTTGATATAGTGTCCAAAATAGGGTTTAAGAAATTTTAAAATATTTATTTAAATTAATTTTCCCCATTCGCACAATTATCTGGGAAGGGCCGCACAATTTTTCAAATAATGCGCCCTAACCATGTTACCCTCTAAAGGGGTGGATGGTTGACACTATGTGGGTACATGGTTTGTAAAATCATGAAATAATAGTGGAAATCCTCACTTCTTGGGGTTTCATGGTTTTCACTAACTAGGAACATGGTTTAGGAAAACTATGCCCCACCATGCACAACCCAATAGACTTCCAAAAGTTTCAAAAGTTTCTCCCAAAGCACCCCTAAATGATCCCCAAACAAATAATGATAAAATGAGGGGATGAGAAGTAACTGAAAATAGTAATATGATGTTATAACCTCCCTTCCATAGAAACTTTTTATTTCCATAAATCCTGTTAAGATGCTTATAAAAAAGATGAGGTCACTGCCTTCTCATTAGTGCCTATCTCTCTCTCAAGTCTCATGAGTTTCAAAACTGTGCTGCCATAGAATACAAACCAATGGAATTTTCCTAGAATAAAGTACCCTGGTTTCAGAATCAACTATCTTGACAATATGACCAGTCATGGATAAATGAGGCTCAATGTCAAGATCACTCCATCTCAGAACATGATATGGATCAGAAATATATTTCTACAATTTCGATACATGAAATACAATGTGTATCAAATTCAACAATAGAGGAAGTGATAAATGATAATCCACTTTAGACTTATACTAAACAACCTAAAAAGGTCCCATAAAATGAGGAGAAAAATTACCTTTCCTCCCAAGACATCGATGAGTCAAATAGGGTAAAAATTTCAAGAACACCAGATCACTAACATAAAATTATAATGGTTTGTGATGATGATCAGAATAATATTTATACCCAATCTATGCCGTAATAATTATCTGATGAATAAGATGAATCCTTGATATCGTATCTTGAACCAAAATTAGTCCAATAAAAGATATTTCATTGATCTCCACACAACACAACAATTATTTATAAGGCCGGACATACAAGGAATTAAAAAGACCCTTTCTAATCATGGACTGGTAACTATTGTTATAAGAGAACTCAACCACCCCTTAATGGTCATCTCAAGCTATTATAAAATTGAGTATGTAAGAATGAAGTATATTCTCAAGAATCTGTATAGCTCTATCTATCTTTCCATTCAACTACAGATGATATGCCATACTCAAACGAACCTGAGATACCAGTGCCTCTTGAAGGCCTATTCAAAATTGAGAAGTAAAATGAGGATCTGCTTCAGAGAATATAGCATATGTAACTCTATGAAAATGAATATTATCTTTCACATAGAGATTTCTCAACTCCTCAAATTTGGTTGTGTCATGAATGGGTAAGAAGTTAGCCAATTTAGTTAGCAGATTGATCACAACCTATATCACATTATTATTTTTCTGGGTACCTGGTAACCCCAAAAAATTCCATAGATATCTTATCCCACTTCCAAGTTGGCACTAGAGGTGGCTGAAGAAAACATGAAGGTATTTGGTGCTCGGACTTGACCCATTGGCACACATAAAAATGAGAGAAAAAAGTAGTAATGCCTCATCTCATACCTGGCCACTAGAATTGTCACCACACATAATAAAACATCTTCATGGTTCCTGGGGGAACTGAACACTGGGAATTATTGAAATCACCCATTACATCTTTTCTCACCAATAACAGTACAAAAAAATGATTCCAAAAACATAGAATACATTCCTTAGAGAATGAAAAATAAACAATGAGAGAGTATCTAATTCTATGGAACTCATCATCAAGATGCTATTCCTGAAGAATCATCTCAAGAAGAGTAGTTGAAAACTAAAAAATGGACAAGAAAACCTAAACCCTTGATTCTTGAACTTTTATACGCAACTATGAAAAGAGAGCCATCCTATTCTACTCTTCCAATGATTCTTTTAGGTCATGGGTTGGAAGATTCCTACTCAAATAATCTGCAACGACATTCCCTTTCTATGAGGTATAAGTGATGTAAAAATCAAAATATTGTTGATATTCAACCCAATTCCATTGGTGGAGATTCAAATGTTTTTATAGAAGATATAATTCAATCTCTTGTTGTCCGAATACAAGGTAAACCTTTCTCTAAAAAGGAAATATTTCCAACTCTTTAGTGTGTGCATCACAACTACAAGTTCAAGGCAATGAGTTGTATAATTCTTCTCATGTGTACTAAGATACCGAGATCCCTAGGCAATGATGTGATCAACCTATACAGTAACACAACCCAAACTATAACTTGATGCATCCCATAAGACCACATAACACTAATCATCCATTAGAAGAGTAAACACCATTTTAGTAGTCAAAATACATTTCTTCCCAACCGAAGAACCCTAAAATTTATCATCTCAAGTGAAATTTACTCCCTTATAAGTTATAGAAGACATCAGAGAATCCAACTTTGAGAAATATTTTATGAACCAATGGTAAACATTCTATGGTTTCTCCCATGGCATAATAACGTTCCACTTTTCAATATCAATGATATTACCATTTATAACACCACGTGTCCTAATAAATTCACTTCTAGAATCCAAAAATCACATTTTTATAGCTTGAAATAAAGTCAGTGATTTTTAAAAAAATCTAGAATTTATCTTATATGACACACATGACCCTCCTAGAATGTAGAGTAAACAAGGATTTAGTCCACAAATACAACCACAAATGTATCAAGATACTCATGGAAAATACTATTCATCAAATAATTAAAGTTTTTATGATCATTGGTTAGACCAAATGGCATGAAAAGTTAGTCATAATAGTCACAACTACTCCGATATGTAGTTTTTTGAATGTCAGATTATTTGATTCTCAACTGATGGTAACCAGACTGAAGAACAATATTTAATTTTTTTTTACCGATTTTAACTAGTCAAACATATCATAAATCCATAAAAAATATACTTGTTATTTTTATTAACTCGATTGAGGTTTCAATAGTAAAAAAATTGTGAATCGACCCATAAAATGTATTAGAAAATAGAACAGGTTCCACCCAATGTGACACACTCGGGTATATAAAGTCACTCTATAACAGATCATCCAACCAAGTATTTAACTCTATCATTTAAACTATTTCCATGCAAAAGGAATGAATAAATACTAGCTGATTACTAGTTAATAATTAAATAGAAAACTTTACCTCCTGTACCAATGACAAGTTAGAGAAGTCATAAGAAAAAATGTTAAGAAACTCAATGACAATTAGAGGGAGATCATCACTCAAGTATTCTTGCTCTAGATCAAAATAAAACATATATATTACTTTTCATAAAACTTGATAAAAATATCAATCTATTCTCTACC
Source organism: Viscum album (assembly GCA_963277665.1). Lineage (NCBI taxonomy): Eukaryota > Viridiplantae > Streptophyta > Magnoliopsida > Santalales > Viscaceae > Viscum > Viscum album. The sequence continues at coordinate 1,812,373,002 of OY728142.1, read as the reverse complement.
TCAGGTCCAATTCTCCCTGAAATATACAACACACCCTATTAGGTGCAGTAAAGGAGACCTGCCAAAGATAGAAATCAATTCCATATTTATTAGTAATGATCCAATCCATCCCAAATATAAAGTCAAGATGTTTCATGTCAAGAAAAAAAATACCAAGTAAGATCAATATCTAATAATAAGAAAACACAAGCAGCACAATGAAGAGCCTACTCTCTCTTTATTATGAGGGGTGTAATAATATCCATTGAATAAGTTAAAAGCTCCATATGACAATTAAGTAGATTAAAAAAACTGGTTGACATATATGAATGAGATGCACTAGAATAAAATAAAGCAACCACTAAAGATGAAGAAATAATGATGGTACCACTCATAGTCGCTAGACTTGAATCTGATTCCTCTAGAGACTCTTCCACTATGTGAAGAAGCTTTGTCCTGGATGCATGTGGTTGGAAACCCTTAGTTTATGAAGTATCTGATTGCACCATAGTAATTTTTGGAATTGATGATACTGTTCCACTTTGTGGAGTGTGATAGAGATGAAAAAAGTATTTTAGGTGACTTGAGAATCCACATGAATCATATATCTTTGGGGCCTCAGTGAAAACCCATTTCAAATTCCAACACTTTCCGCACTGATAGAAAATAAAGGGCATCTTCAGGTACTGCAGAAGGTCTAGAAGAACCTTACCATCAAGAAACACCATGATATTCATCATGATTACTATTTACTTTGAAGGAACTCAGAGAACTACCATTGATAGAGAAAGTAACTCCCGTCAAACCTGACTTACAAGCCATATCTATCTCAACCAACAATGCTCTATCCAAAACATCAACATAAGAAGGGATATTCAAAAAGAAAACCTCAGAGAAAATATCAAATATAAGTTTTATCTTAAACCATCAAGTCTTCATCTACTCATTTGATACAATCTTAGATGAAAACTACACAATATTAGTAAAAATCATTTCATATTCAGTCACGGTTTGGTCATCCTGCTTGAGTTTGAAAACTCTATATCCTTTTCCAACACCATCGATTGTAGATAGAATTGGTTAGTGGAGATATATTTAAATTCCTTCCAATATAATACCTCATCCTTATTTACAATCACCATCATGTCCCAAAATATCTTTTTAGGTCCCTCTAGCTAGAGTGTGTCACATTTCACTTTGATAGAATTATGTGTTTCAAATAACTAAAATAAAAGTTCAAATATCCTTAACCAATCCTTAGACTCTTGGGTATCATTTGAGCCTTAGAATGATAGTGGATTTTGGTATTGTAATTTATAACAAAAATAATTAGTTTATCCCACTGAGGTTACATAGTCAGAGCCTGAATAGGAATGGGTTTAGGTGTCTATCCCTGTGCTTGGAAAACACGCACTATAAACTCAACAAGATTCTGGTCCATGGTTGGATTTTCTCACTATGATTCATTAGTAGATTCCTCATAGATCTAATTCAAAATTATTCTTGGAGGAATTATGATAAAAAACATTAAAATACAACATTGAATACATCATATTAATACTCAAATAAGAGTAATAAGAAAATTAATCTCATCTGATAAGGAAACAAGATTTGGATTTCAGCTACCCAAATAAAAAATAGGTAAAAGAATAGAAACAATACTCAATTATTTTTTCCCAAATAACCCATGGAAAATTAAGGATCATCACGATGATATATGGACATATATTCACTCACAAATACTTCGTTTGTCCTGAAAATATACTCAAATGCATATTACAATCAAGGCAAGATAATCAACCTGCACCTTTAATACCACTTTGTCATGAACCATACCAGATACCTTGATGCCTTGAAACCTGAGCCAATAATTGAATGGAACTAAGAGAATTACAGATCCCCAAGGCTTGGTAACTATCACCTCACATCATACAATAAAAATTAGGGAACAATTGTTTCACATAAACAATGGATGAAAAATAAACAAGTATGATCAAAAGAAAACACCATAGGGAAAATAATACCAGAAGTCAAACATGTATACAAACCCAAAGTACAAACACAAAGTAATAGAATATGAAATATAAACAACCCAATTACCAATTAACACAACACTCCAATCTCAAAGGATCAATAACAAGAACCACATCCAAGTGGTGATTTCCCCTTGCTCGAACTTGGAAGAAGAAAATACAAAAACACCTAAAGGAAAAGGTAGGGTGTGAGCTAAAATCACATTATGGTCTCACCAAGTCTTCCGTAATAATATGCCACAATAATTAACCGAATAATGCTTTAAATTTTAATAAAATAGGCATGGAAGTACAAGATTATATTTAAAGAAAATCATACTTTTCATTTCAACTGATTTAAATATTTCAAACAATGGGTTAATAAACATTTTATATAAAACAGTTTATATAAATTCAGAATGAATATTTAAATTAGTTTTAAAAATAATGGAATATATATCAAAATAATAAAAAACGAACAACATGGTCATCTTCTAATAGGTATGATAGTTCCAAGTTATGGTATCCTCACATTCCGATATAGTGATAATGAAAATGTGTGTCACAAACCATCCCAAGTAACCTGGTAATTCAATAACTAAGCCTATATTGACATGTCTTAAGGTGTGTTATCGATCTCCAAAGGTTGACGACCATCACCTGACATCATAAAAAATGAAAGTAGGAATGAATTTTCCACAGACATTGTTGAATAAATATAAACAAGTTATTATGCATATAAGAAAAAGTATACAGGGAGAACTATCCTGGAAGTAAAACTAGAAAACAACCCAAAGTATTACAATAAAGTACTGAAAATATTGGATAGATATCACTTTTACCAATGAACAAAAATCTCCATTCCCAAGGATAAATAACTACTACCACCTCTAAGTTGTGACCTACCCTTTCTCAAACATAGAAGAAGATAATATATAAACACACCAAGGAACATGTAGGGTATGATATAAAATCCCTGTAGGTTATCACCAAGGATTACATAATAATATTAAAACATTTAATGAACCAAATAAAGAATTCAATTTTAAATAAAGAGATTTGGAATTTCAGAAGAATATTTAAACAAATCATGCTTTACATTTCAAATGATGGAAATACTTCAAAAATATGGCTTAATAAAAACTTTTATAATTTTTTATATAAAAAAGATTTCATGAAAGGTAGTTTACAAACATTGGAACACATTTATATCACAAATATAAACAAGTGAGCAACATGGTCATATGTCAAAAGGTATGATATTTCCATGCTAGAGATCCTCACACACTCGAAGGTGGATAATGGAAATATGTGTATACACATGTCCCTTTGACAATGGTCAAGAGGATTTCATCACTATCCTTTCAGGGATGCGATGTGATGGAATATGTTTTAGTTGTAAAGCATCAATAGATTATTATCCCAATAACTCACTCACTAACGATGATTTCACGTGTTATAATAAAAATCAATGATGTGAAATTAATTTTAAAAATGTTTAAAATGAAATTCATACCATTTCCAATTTCAAATATGCCAACTTCTATTTAAAAACCAATACATGGGTTTTTTAATAAAATTATTCCTTATTCCAAGATAAAATCCTAGAGTTTCTATCCAAACCATTTTAAGCCATTTTTCCAAAATAGCAATTTACAAACAATTCCTTCAAATCAATTTCACAGTTTAAATTCAACAATTTAAATTCCACAATTTTCCATCAATTTATCAAACACACCCCAATTAAATAGAATTGGGGGGTTGTGCCTAATTTATTTTCAAATCTAATCCAAATCCTACAAATCAATGGAAGTGTATTTTTAATCAAAACAATTGATAGAAATTTTAATCAATTGAGTTTAAAAAAATAATTGAAATTAAATTAAGAAATTTAGTTTTAATCAAATTGGCCAATCAAAATGAAACCACCTACCTCGATACCTCTAGATCTCGAAACTCAAAACCCTGATTAGGATTTTCCAACAAAGAATGAAAAAATGGGATCTAGGAATTACACCTAGATCCATGATCTGAAACAAATGTTATTAGATCTACTAATATCACAGTGATACACAAAACCCTAGGGAGGATAAGTGATATAGAGAGAGGGGGGAAAAATATATTTAGAAGAGAAAACCTACTAGGAGGAGATTGAACATCATTCTGCAAGATTCAACCCGCTTCTCGAAGGGTATAGAGGGGAAACGACTACACTTGGGAGCCTCCAAGGAAGAAGAAACTAAACGGGGATCATATATGTATTTTTTGAACTTAAAAGAGGGGATTCAGGACTTTAAAACTTAATTTCATATTAAAAAACCCATACAAATAGTTAGCTAGGCAGGGTTTCAGAGTTAGACCAAATCATGTAAACTAAACTTGCAACCCATTTTTCCTTGGTGCATAGTTTCTACATGGAGGGGACATGGTTTTTCAAACTATGTGCTAGCCATGAGAAACCCTATTGTCAAAGTTTTCATGGTTTCTATTGAGATGACACATGGTTTGAGAAAACTGTGTGTCAATCGTGCACTAGCCCATAAACTTCCAAAATTTCCAAAATTGCTCTCGAAACAACCCCAAGAAAAACCCAACTAAAGAATGATCAAAAGTGAGGTTTAGAAATACATGAAAATAGTAAAAGGATATGAAAACCTACCCATCACATAAACTTTATGTCCCCAAAAAGCCAACTCAGAATATTCCATGTCAAAAAGATGATAGCATTGTTCTATTATCTGTACCTCCCTCTCCTACATCTCATGAGAATGAGAACCGTGCTGTCACATCACTCAAACCTGAGATATCTTCCTCCCATTAAGCGCCTTCGTTTAAGAATAAACTATCCTAACTAGTTTTTCCATCACTGATAAATCAAGTTCAACCTCAAGATCACTCCATCTTAGAACACGAGATGTATTAGAAAGATACTTTTGTAGCTAAGATAAATGAACACATTATGTATCAACATCGGTTGAGGTAGAATTTCTAAATGGTAATAAAATTTCCCTGCTTTCTCAACAACCTCAAATGGTACCAAAAAGGTGGAGCAGGTTTCCCTTTCCTCCCAATCCATCTATCACCCAAACATGGTGAAAATTTCAAGAATACCAAATCACCAATTGAAAATTCCAATGGTCTATAATGAAGATCATCATAAGATTTATATCAGATCTATTCCATCAACATTATCTAATTAATCAAAAAAATATTTTCTATCATCTATTGAACTAAGCTCGGTCTAACCAAGTAACTTTCTCCAATCTTTAAGAAACAAAATTGTAAAGACCTAAATTTTCCATATAATTTTTTCTAAAATTATTTGGGATTATTACGAGTCTGCAAAAATTGGCAGTGCTTGATTATGAGGTCTGATATGCCCGAAACAGAATTTTGAACTTTTTTTAAGGAACATTTAGAAAACGTGCAAGTGGGAATTTCTATATTTTGAAAAAGTGCTCGGAATTGAAATCTGAGGGAACCATTGAACTCACATCACCGATATTATCTTAGAGGAGGCTTAACTTCGACCACAGTATGTCGGGAGAAAAGGATAGTTTTACGAAATTTTTGATGAATAATAAAAAAACATAAAAATGTTATTTTATTTTTCTACCACCTCTTGAGTGATGGTGGCATGGAACACATAAGCGGTTGGAATTTTAATGAGGGAAATTAAATGATGACTATACATCAATTGTGTAACCACTCCTCATTTTATTAATGTGGTTCATTAGTTACACCAATTAATGAACCAGTATTTGAAAAGATGATTAATCTCTTAATATGACCCTTAGGAACTTAAAACATTGGAAAATGGAGAGGGTGGAGTGATATTATGGGAGAAATCTGAAGAAGTTCCAACAATAAACCCTTCCAATAAAGAAAAGAGGCTTGGATGATAACATTGGAGGAGTGAATCAGAAATTATAAACACCGATGACTTCATCAAACATGGATTATTCTTCCACAATCGTGGAATCTCCTCTGAATCTGAGGTATGGGTTGTTATTAAATTCAATTAAATTATCAATTCAATTCCTCATTATTGAAAACCATGATAAACACGGATCATCCAAAATGAGTTGATCTGTGATTAATATAAGATTTCGGGGTGGTTGTTGTAGGAGATTTGAATGGGTTTTAATCATTATATATGTGATGTATTTGTTTACTAACCACTTGATATGTTGCTAACGTGGGGGGGTGTAGGCAAAATGAACAAGGCCCGAACGCTCTTCCACTTCAGTTTTTTTTGCGTTCTTTGGGGGTGGATTTTTAAACTCGATGGAGTCTTGAATCCAGGAGCCTCACAGTGACAACAGTATCCTGAGAGGCCCGTAGGTGCAATTAGAATGGAAAATTGATCACCAGAGATCACCCAGTGGCCCACGGAAGCCCCGCTGGTGCCAGCGGGCGATGACAGCGGCCGACTCTTTCTAGTCGTAGAGGATAGGTGGTGCTCGTAGGCGCTGTGGCAGATAGAAGGGGTGGCTGGATTCGGCCGACCACAGGGGTAGCGGGCGGCATGCCGTTGCACGCCGTGAAGTCAGGCCATGACATCGAGCCATGTCAGAGGGGACCCGCACCCCACGGGTCCTACTGATAGGGGGAGACACCACATGGAACCACCGGGTGAAGAAACACAAATGTATCTTAGTCGTTTGGGAAGGGGGGTGTGCCACCCCAGCCACCGGGCCGTGTCACCCAGCGGGCCGCACCCAGCCAAGGCGGGTCGGGTCAGTCCGTGGCCCAGCTGGCTGAGCCCACTCAGGCCAGCCCAGCCGGTTTAGTCTAGGCTTAGTCAGACCTAGGTCAGACCTGAACCAGGTTGGGTCCACCCAAGCCAGGTCGGGTTGGCCCAGGTTGGGGCGGGCAGGGTCGGTTCGACCGGGTCGGAATGGACCCAGACCCTTTTCGGTCCATATACGCTTAAAAAGGCCGTATCTCAAAAACCCGACGTCCGTTTGATGAACCATCTATAGTGCCGGAATCCTTGTAACAAGAATTTCCTTTTGAAATAATCCACATGAGTTTTGGATAAAGTTGGAGTATGGCCGGGTCGGATCGAAACCGAATCCAACCAGGCCCTTGGTACTAAAACACTTATAACTCCCAGACCGGGCATCCGATTGACGCGTTGTCTGTCGCATTGGAACCCTTAAGACCTGGTGGTCCTTTGGTTTATTATTTTGTGGAAATTCATGGTAGTTTAGGCACAACTGATATATTGAAGAGTAGATTCTATAGAACTGAACTACACCGAGTGCGGGGAATCCTGTGGCAAGCTGTCAATTGAAGAACGACCCTGTGTGGATCAGCATCATAGAGACCCTATGTGGATCAGTATTCTGGAGACCCTATGTGGATCATCATCATAGAGAATGTGTGTGGATAAGAATTCTATAAACCCTATGTGGATCAACATAGTAGCGACCCTGTGTGGATCAGCATCATAGTGACCCTGTGTGGATCAACACTGTGCGACCTGAAGAGGACTATCCTTTGAGAGGACCGTCATGGATCAGAGACATATGACCCTATGTGGATCAACAATAGAACAAATCATTTGTGGTTTAGTCGTGGAAACTTCCTAATAGAATAAAATGATATAGCTTAAAACTAAATGCCTTTATTCTTAAACTATGAGTTGTATACTTGGCTTGAGATGAGACTTTTTCTTTGTGCTTTGTGATTTATATCATGCTTTTTGGTTTTTCCTCTTGTAATTTTGAGAGACCTTCAGGGGTATCGAGGTCCCTACTGGGTATTGTTTTACTCACCCCTACATGGGCTTCACCCGCACGTTGTTGTGTCTTGTGCAGACGACGAGAAGCTTGGCTGAGACTTTAGGGAGCCAGGACCAAGTGGTACATGGAGGTGATTGGTTGACATGGAGAGATGTGGAGACAAGCTGTACATACCCTTCAGGTAGGATCCTTGGTGCATGATCTTAGGAGCTGTTTTCTATTGTAGTTGTATATTTTTAGTTGGGATTGTATTCCAGACCCTTTACCTTCAGTTGTACTTGTACTTAGTTTTTCAGTGGTATACTATTTCATTTTGTGATTTGGGTCTTGGTTGGGTGTGTGTGTGCATATATCTATCCATGAAAATTCCTCCCACCTGTAGGTTGACACCTTCGGTTCTAGTTACCATCCCCTGGCCTTCGGGAGGCAGGCTTGGGGTAGTCACGACACAGGCTCTGAGGGACGGGTCGTGACAAAGTGGTATTAGAGGAGTTGATTCTACTAAATAACTAGGTCTCTGATCTTTCTAATGGATCAATAGTGTTAAGTGTTTTGAGTGTGGTTTTTAGTTCAGGGAGTCTAGTGTTATTTTGATGGATGACATATCCATACACTAGGACCCTGAATTCTGATTTCCAACACGGTGCACGAAAACACTGATTGCGTGTGTTTTGGAAATATTTTACCTTTGATCTCTTTTGAGTCAGCTCAACAGGTATAAATTATTGAAAATGACACACCTATTTCTTTTAAGGATGCCTACACATAGACAGTTATCCAGGATTCTAGAGAGAGTTCATGATGATGGCCCACTGAGCGATGAGGATTTAGTGCAGGGACCTCTTACAATGATAGCACCTTCGGGTGGTGCACCAGCAGTACCACTACCTATTGGAAAGCAGTTTCCACCATCCTCACTAGCGGATAGTGCACGCCGACTGAGCATGTTTCACAAGTTACAATTGCACAAGCCTCTGAGGTTTCTATGTGAGATAGATCCCCATGCAGTTGAAGACTGGCTAGAGGCTATGGCACAAGTTTTTCACTTAGTTGAGACACTAATAGATCATATGGTGATCCTAGCTGCTAGCCTCTTCTAGGGTACAATAGGGAGATGGTGGAGCCAGACGCTCTAGTTACATGATGACACAACCCTCACCTAGACTGACTTTGAGAGCCTCTTCAGGGCAGAGTTTGTTCCGTGACACTACGCTCTATGTGTATTCAGGAGCTCCTACACTTACAGCAGGGTAGACTGATATTATCCCAGTACTCGGCGAGATTTACTGAACTCTTGTGCTACTCCACCAAAATGGTATGAGACCCTTTCTTCAAGGCCCAGACCATTGAGTTGGGTCTCTAGTGGGAGATCAGAGTGTTGATGATATCTCTTAATATCCTGACATAGGCTGGAGTACTCGAACGAGCATTATTTTTGGAGAGCTTCCTAGATAAGAAGTCACTAATGGTGAGATCCACAATCGGACGACAGGTTTTCGAGTCATTTATAGAAGGCAGTAGGAAAATGGTGTATAGGTCCAAGTGGGCCAGTCCTTCTAGAGGATGGCCCCAAGACAAAGGGTTGGAGGTGAAAAACTCACGAGGTAGAGTAGGCCAGCAGAGGAGTATATTGTGCTTCACCTACGGCAGGAAGGGCCACATGGCTCGTGACAACCCAACCCACCGTACCGAAGATCAGCAGATGGTCAAGGGAACACCAAGGTAGAGGCAAATATTCAATTGAGGATGTTCACAGGGAGGAGGACATGGCATAGGAGTAGGCCATCTAGTATGCAGTGGGTGGAGATTTAAAGTTCTACCACCACCACCTTCAGGTGATCCACCCCGACCTTAGGGAGCAGGCAGACAAAGATGAGCACAACTTCAGGTAGCTGAGGCCTACGACCACGGTGCTCCAGAAATGATTCGAGGTTCAATCTGTGTCTACTACACCCTAGCTACAGTACTTATAGACATAGGTTCCAATCACTCGTTTATTTCTACATCTCTCATTCAGATTTCGGTGATTCTGGTAGAGCCATTAGCTTAATCCTTATGATTATAGACTCCCATGAGAGAGGATTTGATGATCACACACTGGTTCCAGAAGTGTGAGCTTACTCTAGGATCCGAGATATTTGGATGAGATCTCATAGTTGCAGCGTCGATGCCTTAATATGTCATCTTGTGTATGAACTGGTTATCCATGATCCAGGCTTAGATTGACTGTTTTAGGTGCAAAGTGTTGTGTGTCTGTGAGGATGGGACCAGGTTTTCCTTCACCTGCAAGAAGGTAACCTTTTACACTCATGATTGACTTTCCCAAAGGGGGGTGAATCGAATCACACATCAGTTGGATAGAATTAACCTCGCAAAAGTTGAAAATAGGAGTTCTAACTATCCTGTAATGGTGGACCAGTATGCTGATGTCTTTCCTAAGGATTCTTTGGGATTACCTCCTTGGATAGAGGCAGACTTCTATATCGACCTATATCCCAGGAAGTCACTGATATTTAATCCAGCATATTGGATGGCTCCTGCATAGCTTCATGAGTTGGGGGTACAGCTGGAGGACTTGTAGAGGAAGGGGTTAATAATGCCCATTTTTTCTCCATGGGCATCCCCAATTTTGTTCACTTGAAGGTAGATGGGAGTCTGAGGCTTTGTTTGGACTATCGGTTCCTGAACCAGGTGACCATGAAGAAAAATTATCCTTTTTCGAGTATTGATGACCTATTCGACCATCTGAAGGGAGAATGATGGTTTTTGAAGATAGACCTCAGATCAGGCTATCATCAGCTCAAGGTAAGAGATGAGGACATACTGAAGATGACCTTCAAATGCCTGTATGACCACTATGAGTTCTTGGTGATGCCTTTTGAAATGAACAACTCCCTAACAATGTTCATGGGACTCATGAATAGGATCTTCCAACCTTACCTCGATCGCTTCTTGGTGGTATTCATTAAGAACATCTTGATATACTCGGCGTCATAGGAGGATCATGCGACATAACTATAGATACTTCTAGATACACTACGATAGCACAAGATTTATGGAAATATCATGAAGTGTTAGTTCTGGATATGAGAAGTCCACTTCCTAGGGTACATTTTCTCAGAGGCTAGAGTCGCAGTGGATCTGATGAAGATAGAAGTAGTAATTTCTTGGGAGCCACCCAGGAGTGTGACTGAGGTATAGAGTTTCCTGGGATTGGCTGGGTACTACAGGATATTCGTACCCGATATTTCTAGAGTTGCAACACCCTTTTCAGCTTTGAAAAAGAAGGGAAAACCCTTTGTATTGATGTAGAGATACTGGCAGAGTTCTCAGGAGTTGAGATAGAGACTGACGAGTTCCCCCATCATGAGGCTACGATAAGAGGGAGTTCGGTATGTAGTCTTCTATGATGCATCAGAGACCAGAATTGGTTATGTTGTAATTCAAGAGTGGGCGGTGATCACCTATGGCTCATGGACGTTGAGAACACATGAGTAGAACTATGCTACCCATGACCTAGAGTTATCAACAGTGGTCTTTGCACTAAATATGCGGCAACACTACTTTATGGGTGAACGTTTTACTATTTACTCCAATCACAAGAGTCTTAGGTATATCCTCTCAAAGAAGGACCTGAAACTGAGACAATGAAGATGGCTAGAGTTCTTCCAGGACTACGACTTTGAGATAGTCTATAATCCTGGGAAGGGGAACATAGTAGCAACGACACTGAACAGGAGGTCTGGTCTATAGTTATTGAGTGAGGCGATATAGTAGCTAGTCGCGTTGTAGTTATACTTCGTGGATAGTGATGGATCATCTTACCTCTAGTCTACAAAAATTACTCCCTCACTCCTTTAGCGAGTTAGGGAGGCACAACTTGGGGATGTAGACTGTGAGTCCCGATGTGCTCATATATCCTCAGGATAGGCTCCTGATGGATTTTTTGAAGGTGGACAACACATCATCCTCTTCTGAGGATTCACCACGGTACCCGTGATGCTACGGGAGGAGGTGTTGATGGAGTTACACACATCTCATTTGGAGGTACAACCTGGAGTGGTGAATATGTACCAGGACCTCCAGCTTCAGTACTGGTTGCTAGGGATGAAGAAAGCGGTGGCAGAGTTCCTATCACGATGCCTCACTTTCCAGTAAGTGAAGGCCGAGCATCAGGTACGAGCAGGCTTAGCTCAACCACTTGAGGTGACTGAATGCAAGTGGGATGGTATATCTATGGAGTTCATGATAGGGCTACCACATATGTCTAGGGGCCATGATTCCATGTGGGTGATCATTGAATGACTCACCAAGTTGGCCCACTTCCTACCCCTTTGAAAGTAGGGATCATTAGAGAGCTTGGGAAGTGTTTACAAATAGAATATTTTACGACTTCACGGGCTTCCATCGACAATCATCTCAGATCACGATGCTCATTTTATATCCTTCTTGTGGAAGGGATTATAGGAGTCATTCAGGACTCAACTACATTTGAGCATCGCCTTCCATACTCAGACAGATGGCCAAAAGGATTGGACCATACAGACACTCGAGGACATTCTTGTTCTTGTGTCCTTGATTTTGGCCGTAGTTGGGAGGAACACCTTCCATTAGTGGAGTTCAATTATAACAATATTTATCACTCCACCATCGACGTGGCTCTGTTTGAGGCCGTGTATGGGCAACCATGAAGATCACCTCTATGCTGGACAAACCTAGGGAGTCAACACTTATGGGTCCAGAGTTGGTACAGGATACCACAGAGAAGGTGAAGATCATCCAGGAGAGGATGAAGACTGCACAAAGTTGGCAGAAGTCTTATACTGACAGGAGATGGAGATCCTTGGAGTTTGAGGAGGGAGACCATGTCTTCCTATGGGTCTCACCCAGATGAGGATTATGGAGGTTTGTTCAGGGTGGAAAGCTATCTACGAGGTTAATAAGACCTTTCCAGATCCTCATCAGAGTAGGCGAGGTGATGTACCGTCTAGATCTTCCCCCACAGATGCACCAGGTGCATAATTTTTTACACGTGTCGCAGATGATGAGGTGATTTACATGATCCATCACACGTTATCGACTGGGGCGAGCTGGACATCGATGATGGGGAAATGTTTGAGGAGTTCCCTGTAGAGATAGAGGATTGATAGAAGTGGGTCCTTCATGGGTGGTTGATTCCTCTGGTGCATGTTCGTTGGCAGCATGAGAATCTTCAGGAGAGCACATGAGAGCATAAGGCTCAGATATGTGCTCAGTACCCCCATTTGTTTCTCTAGTTTTTTTGTAGCTTTCCGAGATGAAAATCTCTAAGGTGGGGAGAATGTAAAGACCTGGATTTTCCATGTATTTTTTTTAAAATTATTTGGGATTATTGTGAGTCTGTGAAAATTGACGGCGCTTGATTCTAAGGACCAGTGTGCCCAGAATGGAATTTTGAACTTTTTAAAGGTAGGTTTAGTAAATTAGTGAGTGGGAATTTATATCTTTTTAACCTATGCTTGAAATTGAAATCTAAGGGAACCGTTTAACTCGTAGAGCAGGGATTATCTTAAGGGAGGATTAACTTTGACTATAGTAGGTCAGGAGAAAAAGATATTTTTATGGACTTTTTGAAGAATAATAAAATAACATAAAAATGTTATTTTATTTTTCTACAACCTATTTAGTAATGGTGGCGGGGACCACAGAGGCGGTTAGACTTTTAATGAGGGAAATTAAATTCTAATTACACATCAGTTGTGTAACCACTCCTCGTTTAATTAATGTGGTTCATTAATTACACCAATTAATGAACCATTATTAGAAAAGATGATTAATCTCTTAATAAGACCCTTGGAATCTTAAAACATTGGAAAAGGGAGAGGGTGGTGTGATATTGTGGGAGAAATCCAACGTAGCACCAATAATCAACCCTTCAAACGAAGAATGGAGGCTTGGACGACAATGCTAGAGGAATCAATCCGGAAACAACAAACGCCGAAAGCTTCTTCAAACATCGATTATTCTTCCCAAACTGCGACAACTCCTCCAAATTTGAGGTAGGGGTTGTTATTAAATTCATGTAAATTCTCAATTCAATTCCTTGTTCTTGAAAAGAATGACAAATGTGGAACAAAAAAAAAGTTGATCCGCGATTCGTATGAAATTGTGGGTGGTTGTTGAGGGAGATTTGAATGGGTTTTAAACATTATCTATTTGATGTATTTGTTTACTAACCACTTGATATGATTATAATATGGAGGCCTCACGCCAAATGAACAAGGACCATACCCTCCATCTCTTCGGTTTTTTTCGCATTATTTGGGGGCCGATTTTTCAACTTGATAGAGTCTTGAATCTGAGAGCCACGTAGTGATAGTGGTATTCTAGGAGGCCCGTAGGCACAATCGAAAGGGAAAACCGACCACCGAATCTCACACGGTGGCCTGTGGAAGCCCCGCCGGTGTGACAGCAGCTTGGTAGCACCAGAAGGTGACGGTGGCAGGCAATATGGGTGGTCAGCGCTGGCCGGCCGTGGTGGGAGCGGGCGGTGCATCGATGCGCACTTTGGAGGCAAGCCGCGACATTGAGTTGCAGCAGAGGGGACCCGCACCCCGCCGGTCCCGCTGACAGGGGGAGGGTCCATGTGGAACTGCCGGTTGAAGAAACCCGAAAGGTTATTAGCTATTTGGGAAGGGGGGAGGGCCACCCAGATGGCGAACCATGCCAGCCACTAGGCCGGGTTTCCTGGTAGGTCGCGCCCAGCCAAAGCGGACCAGGCTGGTCCGCGGCCCAGCGGGCCGAGCCCACGGCCCAGCACACTCAGGATGGTCCGCGGCCCAGCGGGCCGAGTCCACAGCCTAGAACACTTGGGCTGGCCCAACTCATTCGGTCTGGGCTGGGTCAGACCTAGACTGGGTTTGGTCGGCCTAGGTCTGGGCAGGTCGGGTCGGTCCGACCGAGTTGGACCTGACCCAGACCCTTTTCGGCCTAGATACACTTAAAAGGCCGTATCTCATAGACCAGATGTCCGTTTCCCAAACCATATTTAGCGCCGAAATACTTGGAATGAGACAGTCCTTTTGAGATAATCCACCTATGTTTTGGGTAAAGTTGGAGTACAACCAGGTCAGATTGAACCTAAATCCAACCGGGCCCTTGGTACTAAAATGCTTATAACTCACAGACCAGATGTCTGATAGATGCGCCGTCTATCAAATTGAAAACCTTATGACATGGTAGTCCTTTGAGGTATTCCTTTGTGTAACTTCGTGGTAGTTGAGGTATGACTGATATCTTGAGGGGTAGATTCTACAGAACTCAAGTGAACCGAGTGTGGGGAATCCTATGGCTGGATGTTAATTGAAGAGTGACCCTATGTGGATCAACATCATAGAAACCATATGTGGATCAAAATTCTAGTGACCCTGTGTGGATGAGCATCATAGAGACTCTGTGTGGATCAATATTCTAAAGACCATGTGTGGATCAACATCATAGAGACCTTGTGTGGATCAGCATCATAGCGACCCTATGTGGATCGACAGTGTGCGACCTGACGTGGACCAGCCTTAGAGATGCCCATCATGGATCATCGTCATACAACCCTATGTGGATCGACAAAGGAACAACTCCTTCATGGTTCAATTGTGGAAACTTCCTAATGGAATAAAATGACATAGCTTAAGACTAATCATCTTTATTTCTGAACTCTGAGTTTTATACCAGGTTTGAGGTGAGTTTTTTTCTTTGTGCTTTGTGATTGAGGTCATGATTTGTGGGTTTTCCTTTGTGGAATTATGAGACAACTTTGGTGGTCTTGGGGTCTCTACTGGGTATTGTTATAATCACCCCCGCACGGGCTTCGCCCGCACCTTGTTGTGTCTTGTAAAGATGATGAGCAACTTGGATGAGACTTTAGGGAGTCGAGACAAGGTGGTACACAGAGGTGACTGGTTGATATGGAGAGATGTGGATAAGATATATACCCACCCTTCAAGTAGAATCCTTGGTGGAAGTTTTCATGAGATGTTTTCTATTATAGTTGTATATTTTCACTTGGGCTTGTATTCCGGGCCCTTTACCTTCAGTTTTACTTGTACTCAGTTATTCAGTGGTATATTGTTTTCTTTTTTGAGTTAGGACTTGGTTGGGAATGTGTTTGCGTATAGGTATCCAAAAAAATTCCTCCCACTTGCAAGTTTATGCCTTTAATGCTAGTCGCCAGCCCCTGGCCTTTAGGAGGCGGGCTTGGGGTAGTTATGACATGGGCCCTGGGGGAAGGGTCATGACAAAAATGAAAATCTACATGTTTAGATATAAAAGGAATTAAAAGGATCCATTTTGATCATATAATAGTAAATTTTATTATAATAAAACACAATTATCCCTACATGGTCATCCCAAGACCCACCAAAGTCAAGAACACCGGCATGAAGCATATCTCCAAGACCCAGTATAGCTCTTTCCATCTTGTCATCCAACTATAGATGGTATTACATACTAAAAAAACATGATATCATATTGCCTCCTAATGTACTCTCAAAAAATGTGAAGTGAAACCAATATCCATATCAAGGACTATAGGAGATGAAACTCCGTGAAAACAAACAATCTCTTCACGTAGAGGATTATCGACTCCTGAACTTTGGTTGTATTAGGAACAGTTATAAAGTAATCTAAATTAGTCAGACTATCGATTACAACCCATATCACATTATTCTTTCTCTAGGTATGTGAAAAGACAACCAAAAAGTCTATAGAGATCTCATCCCACTACCAAGTTGGAACTGAAATTTATTGAATAAAACTTGAAGGTTTCCTGTGCTTGGACTTAACCTATTACCACGTATATAAAAAATTCCCTATCTCATACCTGGACACCAGAATCTATGCCATATTTCATATAACATATTCATGGTTCATGGGTGCACAATTCACTAGGAATTATATCAATCCACCAACATATATTTTCTTACCGCTAATAGCACAACAAAGAGATTCTGATAACATATAATGTCCTCTATGGATAATGACCAATATTCCATGGTATCTCCACCATAAATAGAGTCTCTAATTCTATAGAACTCAACATCAATCTATTGTTACTGAAGAATAATCTCAAGAAGGGTGCATGTCATCTCTACACTGGCCAATGAAACCACATCCCTGGATTCATGGACTCCAATATGAAACTTTGCAGAAAGATCCATCATTTTCTACTATTCCAAATATTCATTTATGGATTGGGTCTGATGTTTCCAGCTCAATGTATCTACGATGACATTCCTTTTCCCTAGGGTATAATATATGTCAAACTAGAAATATTTTAGGTATTCCAACCAATACCTATAGTTTTTATTTAAATATTTTTTATAGAATTTATAACTCAAGATTTTGTGGTCAGAAAACATGGTAATCCTTTCTCCAAAAATTTAATGCCACCAAATTTTATGTGCATGAATCATAGCAGAAATTTCAAGGTTGTGGGTTGGATAATTCTTATCATGTGGCTTAATATGATGAGAGACACAACCAATGACATGATTACCATGCATAAGAATGAAACCCAAACCGGAACCTGATGCATCATAGAAGACCACATTGCCCTTCCCAGCCTCTTGAAGAGTCAACACCAGTGCAATTTTCAAAAGAAGTTTTATATTGAAAAAAGAATTATGAAATTTTTCATCCCAAGAAAACTTCACTCTCTTTCTAGTTAACATAGTCATCGAATAAGGAAACTTTAATAAGTCCTTAACAAACCGATGATAATACCCAACTAAAAACAATAATATATGAATCTCAAAAACATTTCTTGGTTGTTCCCATGTCATAAAAACCTTCACATTTTTAGGATCAACTAAAATACCATGTTATGACACCACATGCCACAAGAAATTCACTTCCTAAATCCAAAAATGACATTTCAAAAGATTAACATAATGTAAATGGTTTCTCAACAATTCTATAATTTCTCTTAGATGAAGCACAAAATCCTCCTAAGACTTAGAGTAAATGAGTATGTAATCCAAAAATACTACCAAGAAATTATCTAGATACTCATTGAAAATCCTAATCATTAAATTCATAAATATTGTAGGATAATTGGTTAAACCAAAGGGCATGAAAAGGTAATCATAATGACCATACCTACTCTAAAAGGTGGTTTTCTGAATGTGAGATTCTTTTATTCTAAACAGATGGTAACCAAAATGAAGATAAATATTTGAGAACCACTTCACCCCCTTCAATTGGTCAAAAAAATCATCAATATGTTGCAGTGGATACTTGTTATTTACCATGAATCTATTGAGTTTTTGGTAATCCATACAAAGGTGAAGTGAACCAACAACTTTCTTGATGAAGAGAACCGACACCCCCAAGGTGACACACTCGAGAGTATAAATCCTTTCTCTAGAATATCATCTAAATTTGTATTTAGATCTTTCATTTCAGCTGGTTCCATACGGTAAGAGGGAATAGAATATTTTTGAGTACTAGGCACTAAATCGAATGAAAAATCCACCTCTCTTACAAGTGAAAAAACAGATAATTTAGAAGGTAATATGTTGGTAAACTTAATGAAAATTGGAGGGATATTACCACTAAAAGACTCCATCTCCATATCAAAATAAAACATAGATAGTACTTTCCCCAACTCTAGATAAGAAGTTATGAATCTACTCAACCTTGGTTCTTATTCTCCTTGAAAGATATGACATACCCCATCAGGTGTAATAAAGGAGAACTGTCGTAGATAAGAATCAATATGGGCTTTATTGTCAATGATTGAATCCATATATAATATGACATTAAGCAGTTTCATTTTGGGAACTAGAAAACTCCAATCAAGCTTGACTCCAGACAAGGAGAAAACACAATAAGGAATACAGAGACCCTAATCTATCTTTGTTGCAAGGGGTGTATTAATATCCATCACATAAGATAAAAGATCCATATATAGATTTATAAGATTAATAAAATGGGTTTAAATAAAAAAAATGAGATGATACAGTAATAAATAAAGTAGTCACTAATGATAAAGCTATAGTGGTGGTACCTATCATGGTCGCTAGAGTCGTATATGTTTCCTTTGGAGACTCTTCCACTGCGGGAAGAAGATTGTTTCCGGATGCCTACAGATGGAAACCCTTTGTTCATGAAGCATATAATTTCACCATATTAATTTTTTTCACTGAAGATCCCACGGTGCTATGAGGAGAAGAAAAGACATGGAAAGACTTCTGTAGGTGTCCTGAGCATCCAGAAGAACCACATACCATGCTCACCTCAGTGAAAACCCACTAAGAATGGTTTGTCTTTCCAAACTAGTAGAAAATAAAAGGTCCTCTTCCAGGAACTATAAGAGTTCTAGAAAAACCTTTCTATTGGTAAATTCAATGAGAATTTTCATTCTTACACTTCACTTTAGAGGAATTCACACTACCACTGGGAGAAAAAAAAATCCCGTCAACCTGATTTTCTTGACAAGTCCATTTCGACCATCAAATAACTTTACAACACATCATCATAAGAAGGAATATTCAACAATAAAACCTAAGAATGTGTATCCTTTTGAATTCCCATCTCAAACCATCGAGCATTAATCTTCTAATTCAATACTATCTCATGTGAAAATTGAACGAGCTCTACAAAACAATTTTCATATTCTGTCATGGTTCTATCAGCCTGCCCATGTTCGAAAAAATAAATAGACTTGACCGACAAAATCCACTATGGATAGAACTGGTTGGACAAAATAGATTTTAATACTTTCCACTCTAATCCATCATGTTTCTTCACCATCACCATGGTGTCTCACCATCTATTGCTAGGTCCTTTGGGTACAAACATGGAACATTTCCCCATGATTTCATTAGGTGTATCTAAGAACCCAAACAAATATTACATACTTATCAACTATTCCTCAGCCTCTGGAGAATCATTGGATCCTTTGAATGTTGGTGGATTCTGGAAATTGAAATCTTGAGAATGATTTAAAAGAACATCCCTATGAGGTTCCGTAGTTGGATCCTAAACATTAAACAGTGGTAGTGCATGTACTAGATCCTATAAAGTATACTCAATCACTTTAACTATAATCAAGTCCATGAGAGGATTCACCCACTGTGGTTCATCATTTGCTTCCTCCTAGATCCAATTCACACATCTTATTGGAGTCATGATGATATAAAACATTAGTAGGAAACAAATAAGTAATTTGATTAACACTCAAAGAGTGAAACAAGGGAAATTAATCCCATCAGATAGATTATAAAGATTTGGATTTCAATCTATCAAAATCAAAATTAGGGAAAATAGTAGAACTAATCCTTAAGAAATATTTCCCTAACTACCCCTAGTGAATTAAGGTTTATTACAGTGAGAGGTGACTAGGAACTCAATAAAAAATACCTCATAAGTTCTAAAAATATTACACAAAGTGTATACTAACATCAAAAGAAGCTCAACCTAGAGATCTGAAACCACTTTTTCATGAACCGGCCTAGGTACCCCGGTAACCCTATAATTGAGCTGCTCCCGACATGGACTAAGGGGCATCCTGATCCCCATGGGTAGGTGACTAGCATCTGACATCATAAAAAATTAAATTTAAAACAAATTTGACAAAAACATTGTGGAAGTAAGATTAATAAGTTAGTATATATATAAGAAAAAATCTATAGGTAGAACTATACTAGAAGTCAAATTGGAAAAAAACCAAAACTACCACAACAAAGTACCAAAAAGAATAGAATATATATCCTAAGTCCCAATGGACATAAAACTCCAATCCCAAGGATCAACAACTACTACCACCTCTAAGTCATACCATACCCTTGCTCGAACCTAGAAGAAGATAATCTATAAACACCCAAAGGCAGAGGTAGGGTGTGAGAAAAAATCCCAGTAGGGTATTACCAAGGATTCCATAATAAGATACTGACATTTAATTAACCAAATAAAGATTTCAATTTTAAATAAATAGTTTTGAAATTTCAATAGAATATTTAAAAAAATCATGCTTTACATTTAAAATAATGGAAATAATTAAAAGAAATTTATTAATAAAAACTTTTATATAAAATAGTTTATATAAATTAGGAGGAATTTTAAATAGTTTACAAACTTTTGCACACATTTGTATCTCAAATATAAACAAGAGAGAAACATGATAATATGTCAAAAGGTATGATATTTCTAGGCTATGGGATCCTCACACACTCGAAGGTGAATCATGAAAATATGTGTATACAAAAATCAATTTGAAACTGGTCAATAGGACTTCATCACTATCCCTTTGGGGATGTGATGTTCTACACTATGTTTTAGTTGTAAAGCATTAAAAAAGTGTTATCCTAATAACTCACTAACTGCCAAGGATTGTATATGATCTAATAAAAATAAATTATGGGAAATTCATTTTAAATATTTTTAAAATGAAATTCATCCCATTCCCCATTTCAAATATGATAACTTTCATTTAAAATCCAACACCCTAGTTTTTAATCAAATCATGCATTTTTTCAAGATAAAACCCAAGATTTCCCATAAAAACCATTTTAAGTCATTTTTCCCAAATAATAATTTTCAAATAATTCTATAAAATAAATTTCACAATTTAAATTCATTAATTTAAATTCCAATATTTTCCACCAATTTTTTAAACACACCCTAATTCAATGAAATTGGGAGTTTTTTCCAATTTCTTTCCAAATCAAATCTGAATCCTCCAATTCAAAGGAATTAGATTTTTAATCAAAACAATTGATGTCAATTTGAATAAATTGTGTTAAAACCAAACAACTAAAATTAAATCAAACAATTTAGGGTTAATCTAATTGTCCAATCAAAACAAAACCACCTACCTTGGTACCACTAGATCTAGAAACTCCAAACCCTAATCAAGATTCTCCAATGAAGAAACACAATAATATGATTTGGTAATCACAACTAGATACAACATAAAAAACAAATTTTATTGCATATTCCAATAGAAAAAACAATTAAAAAAACCCTAGGGAGAAGATATAACTAGAGAAATAAAGTTAATAGGAAGAGAAAACCTATCTAGAGGGGATCGAACATCGTTATCCAAGCATTTTTCCACTTTTAGGAGGGTTTAGAGGGGATAAAAAATTCTATTGGGATTCTACATGGAAGAATATACTAAATGGGTTCCTATAGGTCCATCATCCACCTAAAAGAGTTATTTTGGGATTTTAAAACTTAATTTTAGATTAAAAAAATTCCATTATGCATGGTTATCTGGGCAAGGATGCACGGTTAGACCAAACCCTGCACCCAAGACTTGAACCCCCTTTTTCTATAGTGCATGGTTTCTACTTGGTGGGTGCATGGGTTTTCAAAGAGTGCACTAGCTTTGAAAATCCACATTATTCGTGTTTTTTACAGTTTCCACTGAGATGGTGCATAGTTTGGGAAAACATACCCCAACCTTGCACAAGCCAAGAAACATTAAAAATCTCCAAAATTTCTCTCCCAAAACAACCCCAAAAAAATAAAACCAAAGAATGATAAAAAGATGAGTTAATGAATAATTGAAAATAGTCACATGTTGTTACAATGTGCACACACATCCCTTTGATATTGGTCAAAGAGGACTAACCAACATCCTACTAAGGATAAGATCTACCAATAAGTTTATGTTATATTTGTAAATAGAAAATCCATTGCTAGGGAAATTACAACCTGAATTTTTTCCAAACAAATCACTAACTACCTAGGCTTTCATGTTCTTAAACATTAATCAGTAATAGAAAAATTAATTTAAAATTGTTTAAAAAACAATTTATCCATTTAAATTTTCAATATTCCAATTTCTATTTAAAAAATAAAATAATGGTTTTTAATCAATTCATGTGTTTTTCAAGATAAAACCAACCAAGGTTATTATAAAAAAAATTTAAGCTATTTTTTCAAAAATCAATTTCACAATTCATTTTCAAAATTCAATTCCATAAATCAAATTATGAAATTTCAATCAAATTTAAATCACACCCCAATTCACTGGAATTAGGGGTTTCCCCAAATTTCATACCAAAGAAGATCCAAACCCAAATTCAATGAAATTTTGGTTTTTTATAATACAATTAAAATAAATTTAATTTAAATAAATAAATTCAAGGTTAAATAAATTGGCCAATCTTAAATGGAACCAGCTACTGAAATAAAGAGATCATGTCTCACAACACCCACAACTGGAAACTCCAATGAATAACATCAGAAATAGAGATCTAATAATTAAACCTATATTCAAGATCTAAAACAAATGATCATAGATATTTCAAAAACAATAAGATATAACAAACCCTAAGGAGGATATAAGGAGAGAGTGGGAGATATATAATGGGAGAAAAACACTTTCTGGGGAGAGATTGAATGATGTTCAAAAAAATTATATCCAATTTAGAAAGGGTTTAGAGGATCCAAAAGTGTACTTTAGCGCCCTATCAACCTTGGAAAATGTGATATCCCTAGTTAGTGTCGAGTGGTGGTCCAAAATAGGGTTTGTAATTTTTTTAAAGAAATGTAATGTATTTTTCCCATTCACATGGTTAGCTGGGCAGGGCCGCGTGCTTTGGAAAATTGTTTTCCATATCCATGTTCCCATCTAAAGGGGTGTACGGTTTCTACTAGGTGGGAACATAGTTTTTCAAACCCTACTCATACTATGACAACCCTCACTACTTGGGTTTCCATGGTTTTCATTAGTAGTGAGCACAATTTGAGAAAATTGTGTGCCAACCATGCACAACCCAAGAGCCTAACAAAATTTTCAAAATTTATACTGAAGAAACTCTAAACGATCCCCATCCAAATCACAATCAAAAGATATTTCAAGGAATATATGAAAATAGTAATGGGATGTTATAGTTACCTTTTATAGTAAACCACTCCTTCAATCACTTATTATCCCATATCCTCTAACAGCCTCTACTATTCAAAGATATAAACTCACACCATTTAAAATAAAAATAATTACATTTATTTAAAGAAAATATATCATCCCCTAAAATTGGATATCAATGTTATCAAACACAATAAATTAGTTTGAGAGTTTAGATAAGTGGGGATATTAGGACTTCATAGTGAATTTGGTGTGGTGGGCTTAAAGGAAAATTTAAAGGTGTTATCTTAATATTATTGATATTGAAATTAAGGTTATGCTATTATCATAAACTTTGTGATTGAAAATTAAATTAAAAAAAAAATAAAAAATGATAGTTAAAACACCAAATGAAAGACTAATATTTTACAGGGACCCCCAAACAAAATGTGTTAATAACCAAAAAATAATGGTAGAATAATTTAACTATAAAATATATTGCAATACAAACTCCCTACACTTTACAATGGAAGAAATATCAAAATGTATCTCATTAAAGAATGAGAACATAACAAAAAATAATCATGTAGTGGATTCAAAACTCTTGTTAAGGGTAATAAAATAAATCTAAGGATAAGAGATACAATAATTCACTTTTTATGATTCATGCTTTATGATACCACTTGGTAAGATCTCATGTTACAGTTTTAACCAACACACATACATGAATGTCATATTTTAATGATGGCATGTTTGAAATGACATACAAAAGTTTTCTCTAATAAAAATATTTTTATTTTCTTTTACAATGAAACTCATTATTGCCTCAATTATTTTCATTTATGTCAATTTTATTCATATTCTATCATAATTATTATAGAACAAATTCTTTCCATATGACAGGTTTTGTTTTTTTATAATGTTTATACATTAGCAATGACTTAGTGGTCATAATATTTTACATTATGGACTATAATATATAAACATAAATAAATGTTTATTAATTTTGTAGAAACATTTAGAAATAGTTGCTTCTATCAGTATTTTTTTAAATATGATATAATACTTTTCATCATAATTGAGGATCTATTTAGTAATGAATGTAAATTATTATGAAATGTATTATAAGTTTCATTGTTTTTTCATGAAATTAATTTGAATAGTGTTACCTTCATCGATGCTATCAATAAATATTGAATCAATAATTGACAAATACTTTTTTATATAAAATATTGACTAGATTTTATCCTTAATATATAAGGAACCAACTGAATAATTGAAAATTCATTTTGAATAATGTTTTATTGATATTAATTGTTATGAAATGGGGACAAGGTGTGACATTAGAAAATATAAAATTAACCTATATCAAATACCCAATAATCAGCAATCAAAAGCACCATGACCGAAGTATTTTTTCAGAGATGGTGAACTATTTTATTCTTTTAGAAAAAATATCATCATTTAATGTTTATTATACAAAATTATATAGTTAAAAAAAATAATTATTAAAAATGTTATATGAAATTTACATTCATTATCCCAAATTACTATAATAAGGAAAAAATATGAGATGATTTGAAAATTTTATAGCACATCAATGGATGGTTACTGACATTGTGTTTTTTGTTAATTTTTTTTTATTGAAAATTAGTGTTAAAATAAGTGGTGTAACCTTTAAGGATGTAGTAAGGACATAAATAATTGAGGTAGCTATTATGTGGAATTAAAAAAAAATTAGTACCTTGTATGACTTAATAAAACCCACTTCCAATATCATTGGATAGAGACTTTTGCTGGATTTCACTATTTCTCAGGGAATCACCACTGATGTTTTTTATCCCATAAACATCAGCCTTGGGAATTGATTTAAAGTATTAATATCATATGGTTTTTGACCAAGATAAATACAAATTCATATTAATAAATAAATGAATAACATGATTTGAGGAAATGTTTATAACTTTAATCATGATCTTTGTTTTTTTGACTACTTATTGTGTAATTATTATTTATGAATGATTGTAAATGCTAAAAAAATACAATGATTTAAACATTTTCCCATTACATACAATTTTATTTACCTATATTGAATGTTAAACTATATATATCTTATTAAATTTCTTTTAATTAATGATAAATAAAGTGAATGTAAAATAAAAAATAATGATAATGAAAAAGAAAACAAAAAGTAAAATATTATTTGATTATCACAGAATGTTTTAAAATTTTAAAAAATCTTTAAAATAATTTTAATTAATAAATAAAATTTTATTAAAACATTAATAAAATTTATATATATTTATATTTTTAATTATTATACTTTTATTTATATTATAATGATAATTTATTTTCTTTTTAACAATTATATTATCTTATAAAACTATAATTACAACACTAATTTAATTTTTTGAGTATAATTATTTTAATTAATTAAAATAAGATGATTAATGATTATAAAAATTAAAAAATAACATCTAATATTTTATTAATGAAAATAATTTGTAATCATAGTTACAAGTTTAACTATATATTATAATTATAACTATGATATGATATTGTAAATGATTTAAAAATAATTTTCAATCAAAATTGATAGTTCCATATAATGATTAAGCTTTCCATCAATTCATAGAAGGAAAAAACATTAATTTATTTAAATAAAATATATCATCTCTTAAAATAGTATATTGGGGTTATAAAATCCCCATGAACCACTTTAATAATTTAGAAAAGTGGTATTATTGGGCTTCAGTATTAAAGGAGGTGTAGAGTTTTGGTGAATTTTTTTAGTGTTGTTTGGTATTTGAAGTTGAAATTACAGTTATGATATTTTCCTGGGGATCACGATTATAGAATTAAATCCACATGATATATAAATAGAATAAAAAATTTAATCAAAAGGTAATATTTTACATGGAAAAATCCCAAATAAAATGATGTAAAAACCGTAGAAAATGAGAGAATAATTTGATTATATATTTTTTGGGTTGAAAAGTTTATCTA
The DNA here is from genome assembly GCA_963277665.1 of Viscum album. NCBI lineage: Eukaryota > Viridiplantae > Streptophyta > Magnoliopsida > Santalales > Viscaceae > Viscum > Viscum album. The sequence goes on along the minus strand of OY728142.1, from coordinate 1,812,346,423 downwards.
CATTACAATAGGAAAACATGTCAAAATGTATCCCATGAAAGTATAAGAAAATGTTTCAAAACACTCATGTAATTGATTCAATAATTTTTTAAGTGGAAAAAATGATTTATTATGATAAGAGATTAAATAATTCATTTTTTATATTACTAACACACGCTATTCCCCCTTGGTAGGATCTTAGTGTTACATTTGTACACATCACACTACCTTAAAACTATCTTTAAATGTTGATATGTTTTTGAAGATATAGAAAATGGTTACTAATAACTATATTTTTAATTATTTATCTGATTCCAATAGTTTTTATATCAATTATTTCCATTAACATCATAGTTATTTAAATTTTATCACAGTTATGATGTCGGTATTTCCCACCATATGATGAATTTTTTTGTAATGATTATCATAATAGAATAATGTTTTTTTATGTTAATAAATTTATTTAGAAATTGTGATTACTATTTATAATTATTACTATATATAGTGATTTTTTTGATGGTGTTACAAATTTTATCATAATTAAGGATTAATTTTGTGGTTAATGTGAATGATCATTATTTTTTTTCCAAAAAATATTATGATAAAATGTTTAATGTTCTATTAAAGTATTTATTGATTTTTCAAAAAAATATAAGATTTTCCTCTACTTTAGAAAAAATACACCACTGAATAATCACCCATTTCCCCTAGATAATACACACCCCATAAAATAGAATAATGAATATAGATATACCAATGATAGAATGAGAATCCCAATTGAAACTAACAATTCCCAATTTCACTAAATATTTACTAATTAAATTCTTAGACCATTCAGTCCCTATTTCACCCAACATCCCAATTAATGATGTCTTATCCGAGTTATCAATGAATCACTTCACCAATATAAGATCATGAGTGACAGTTATAGATGACCATAAAAGGCCATGCACAATTTTTCTCACACTCAAAGACTGTTTTTGGGTTCCTTATAGAATAATATCATACCCTTATAGAGTTACATACTATTTAATAAACCTAAAAAAATTTAACCTTTAAAATAATGATTTATAGCCTAAATGGCATTCTTTAATTAATTCATTAAATTTTAAGCACCCTATATTCTCATTTGAGTCCTTTATATCTCTTTACCATTTCCCACTTAAATCCTCTCACATAAAATACCCAAATAAAAATATAATATTTTAATGAACACCTACCATTAACTATTATAAATATATTTATAAAAAATAACCTTTTGATTAGATCTAGTAAATATATCTAAAAAAACCTTCAAATAATGAAAAATATGTGTTTATGTTAAATTGACACCCAGAAATAATGGAAAAAAATCAATAACATTATCCCTAACTTAAAATTTCTAATAGAGGACCAATTATATTGATAAATCATATTTTCATCCATGAATGAGAAATTTGGACCAATAATAAGATAAAAAGAGTTTTAGTGGAAAAAATAAGCCTTTGTGAGCTCACCGACTGATTAGAGAGACCCGAATAAATATTTATAAAATGTTATACTAAAAATTTCTAAAATGAACTTTTATTAAAGTAGATTTCATAGACACCAATAGAATACCAATATAATAACATCACAAGGAAGTTATTATTTTTATCCCAATAGACTTCTAATGACTTCTACAATGCTTCTAATGAGATCTTCACTAATCCCACAAATTCATATTCCCCCTTTCTATTATTTTCTCCTCCCAAATTCCTCTAACTGATTTCAAAATTATAAAATACTCGCAATTAAATATCATAAATATAAAATTGTATTGAATTACAAACCCAAAACTAAACTACAATGTATTATTTATAGAGTCTCCCAATATGACATCACCTAAAGAAACCAACTTGTCACACTGATACCAAAAACGTTATCATAGAACCCTATTAACACTTATTATTCAACTATTATAATACATTTTTTACTTTTATAACCCCTCATAATTTATATTTTTATACATTCTTATATATTTAATTTAATAAATATCTAAAATCCAATTAATCAAAAATTTATGGACCCCTTTCAAAAATATGAATTAAAAATATTTATATAAAATTTAAACCCAACAACAAAATAGAACTCAAAATTTCATTGATGGTACACTTAATTGCATCACACTATAAAATGAAATAGCCCCACCAACAATCCAATTAAGTAGTAGTCAATACATATTCCCCGTTAAAACATTATTAATTATTCTCCCATCAAAATATAATTTTTTAATATTATAAATATCTAATAATTTATTCTACTCTATCCCATATACGTTCCACATATAGGGAAAGGTTGGGGGATACCCCATCATATTTTAACATTTCAAACATTTTGTTCTATTTTTTAACATAAAATATTTTATAATAATTATAATGATCACAATTATCATATTGATTCTTAAAAAGTAATTAACACCCTTATACAATTACATGTATACTTAGTTATATTTCAATTCCTAAAATATAAATGAAATATTTTTTGTTCATGAATTGTCTTATAATATGATATTTTCAAATGTTCTATGAAACTAAAATTTATTATAAAAATTAATTCAAAAATTTTCTAATTTTTTTAATGAAATAATTTAATAACCAAATCTAATTCAACCTAATGAAAATTAATTTTTTCCCCATAAACAACAATAATAATGTTAATTATTTATTCATTTTTATGAAAATAAAATTAAATATTTGTTACAAAAATAATTTATATCTATATTTTCACTTGTTTTAATATTTTCCATGAAAAATGATTTAATATTTACTTTTAATACCATTATTCTAATGGATTTCCAATTTATTGGGTTAGATTGGCTATTGGGTTTTTAATTTAGTCACTTGTTTTGAGGCTATGGATTTCTTAGAGGGTTGGATCTGTTTATGCGGCCCACTAATTTTATAACTTATCTTATCAATGTTGGATTTATATGCACCAGTGAAAACTTCAATTTTAATATATAACCTATCTCTCAATTTTTTTATGTGGGGTTCTTTATCAATGTTATACGTCAAATTGATCTGTTCCATTATTTTTTTTTGTCTAGTTAATGGGTCTTGATTGTCATTTCTTATCCAACTATATCTTTAGTTCTTGAAAGGATTAGTTAATCATGATAATTTGATTTCTCCTAAGTTTTTCACGTGCTCCAATGATCCATACCAATCTCTTACTATGACAATATAATATTTTATATGCATTTCCTTTGAAATAAACTCAAAGTATTCAACAACTTTCCTTATATACAACCTCATGTCTAAATGAACCACATAATTGTAATCCTTTATAACCTAACCATTAAATTGTAAGTAAAGTATACTAATAACCAAATTATGAAAAAATATATCTTTAAATAATGAAAATTTATTTATTGATACATAATAAATAAAAACTCAATTTTCAGTAATGTCATTTTGTGCATCAAAATTATGTTTTATTATAAAATAGTTTTTATTTTAATTTAAGAAAAATAATATAATTAACTTATAAAATTTTTAGAAATTGAATTTGAGAAAATCTATATCATTTTTTTAAATCATCATTTCAATATCATCTTTGGGAAATTTTTTATATTTTTTGTAAATATATTTATTTTTTAGTGAATAGTGAAAATACCAATTTTTGTAAAAATATAATTTATTTTCAAGAAAAAGTTACATTATTATTTTAATTTTATCTTAAAGTAATATTATTCCCCTTTAATTATAAATAATTTAATCAATTATATAGGAATCTTCATTATACCTGATTTTGGTATAAGTTCTTTTTTGGGCTTAAAAACACATTTGTCTAAAAATTGGGTTTATGCCCACGATATATTTTTATCTTAATAAATTAAATTAATATTTATTGATTAATGTTTTCAATAAAATTTATATATTATATATTTAATAAAATATTTTATTATTAATTTTATAGTTTCTACAAGGAAATAATGTATATAAATTTCATTTTATGCTTAAAAATGCATTTTTCTAAAATGGGGTTTTGTGGTGGCTTGTACACTTATTTAAAATTAAGTTATAAAAATTATAAATATTTAATATATTAAAATTAATTCCATTTTTTTAATTCATAAAATTAATATAATGTAAGAGGTCCGACTTAATTTGTTTTCATAATGAATAGTAAAAATAGTAAAATTTTGTTACCGTGGTTAAGGTTAAAATGGGTTTACCTAGGGCGGGGAGGGGGGGGGGGGTAAACCAAGAGATTAGGGTGTGATTACCACCCAAAACATTCCAATTGTAAATTTTTGGATATATTTCAACCTTATATTATCCTTCCTTCCAATCCTTAACCATTTTGAGCCACTTTCCCAAGAAAGTGACCTTATATCATTGAAATATTCTACGAAATTCCATGTTTGACCCTCCCTTTACTTATTAAAGGACACATATTCTAGTCCCTTATTCATGCAATTTGAAAATTATAGATCCTACTATCCCTAATTTTAATCCTTCCTAGATTCATTCCCTTCATCATATATATTCTTTTCTTCTCTTATAACTAATCCTTCAAGGCTTAATGTAGAATCCAAATGAGGGGTCTCAAAGAATAGGTATAGACCATAACCAAGCACTTTCCATTTTATTTATTCTTATACTTCATATAAAATTGTTGTATCTATAAAAAAATTATTATCCCAATAATGATAATATAATGAGATTTTATTATGATGATGACAATATAAGGGAATGGATCTTAATATCCCTTTCCTTTATGAGTATTAGGTGTTGGAGGTTTCTAAAAGAGGAAGCATTGTAGTTGCGATGAAATTTCAGCTTGGAATGTTTATATGGGTTTTATCATTGGTATATGATGTAATTATGAAAACTATAGCATGGAGATATTTCCTTCTGGATAGGGTTAAGGGAGGTTTATTTTTAGACATACTTTTATTTTTGGCATAACTACAGTGTGTAATTACCTTATTTGGAAGTCAAGTGATTATTGTATAGAGTTTCCATCTACTGTGTAGGGGTTCATGGATGGTTCTACCAATTTTAGGGTAGTTTTGGCATAGGGGTTAGGCCTTGCCATAACCTTATTGAAAAATGGTTTTGGCAACATTGAGGTTTTGGCCATGACATAGTCCCTCCTCAGGTTTATAAGATTTGAACTATGGGATATTTCATTTTCCTAGGACATGGTTTTGACTGGGTAGGTGATGGTATGGTCCCTTATTTCATGACATAGTCCTCCATATGTTATCTGATTCTATGGTGCGGTCTTCTAATTTTTAGTTGGCCTATAAATACCCAAACCCAATCCAAACCCATATTCTAACATCCTTTTCTCTTAAACCCTTAGCACTATGGGATATTTTTGATGGCCTTTGAACTAAATTTTAATAGGATTCAATCCGAAACTTCCCACGTTCAATCTCTGGTGATCCAAGGTGAGTTCTATATATTTTATTAAGGTTTCTTCTCCAATCGTTCTCATTTCCTCACATTCATTCTTTCAATATTTTTTTGTTTGATCGCCAAGGTTATAATAGAGTTTATTTTTATGTTTTTATCATTATTTTAATGCATAATTATCAGAGGGATATAGTTTTCCTTATGGGATATGTGATCATAGATCCACATTATAGTTCCATTCTCTTTTAAAGAACATCGACATCCTGATGTAGGGGATTCTTTACTTCTACTTTCATGTTATGGACAATAATAAATTTATCATTATTTATCCCTTTTAATAGAGGTGTAATTAACCTTAATAAATATTCAACCATATTAAAGAGTGAACTTGGTTAATGTTTAGTGACTGTATGTGTTTTCGACTATGATAATAGTTTACCGCTTGAGTCCAAACATGATATGATGGCTCTTGAGTATCCTAGTGCCCATAACAATATTTACTTATCCCTATTCCCTTCCTATAGTTTCCTGTTTACCATTTGGTGGTGATGGAGTTCCTTCATTTTGACTTACAACTGAATCCACATCCCCTATGTCTCCTTCGCCACTTAAGGTCGATGGCATTGTTCACCATGCCCACTGGCCATCATATCTGACTCATCACAGTAGATCCCAAATTTGGTTTGATGTTATAGAGATTTTAGTGGATTAGGACTCTGTCATTTATGGATTCCATTGTTTTATTCCCCTTAGATAAGGTTTTATTCTCATATCGATATCTTTCTAAGGTTTCACATTTCTCCTTGTCGAGACTCTTCTTTCTTCCTTATACTACTATGTCTACCTTACCCACTATGAGTGACCCCACCCATGGTTAGATGTGATAGTGTTTCAATACTTTGGGACCATTTTTAAGGATTCTTGAAGTGGTAGTATCACACTTCATTGTTAGCTTATTCCCTTTAATAGTGTTTGGTCCCGAATTTATAGAGTGGCTTTATCCCCCTCATTTTCACCCTTACTCTGCCAGGCTATTCCAATACACATGAACCCATATCCGATGAGTGTATTAGTTTCTTCAGAGTGGTTTGGGATTATGTTAGTGAAATTGGTTATTGTTCAGTATTCTTTAGTGGGTGTTTATCTCAGTTGGTTTAGTTTTCCTTTGAAGAGGTCTTGAGTGAGGTGGATTCTTCCCCTAGTCAACATTCAACCATCTGATTTAGTTTATTGATTAGTGTTTTGTTTAGTGTTTATTCCTGTATGATGAGTATTTATTTTTATATTTTGTAATTGGTTATTTATTGTTATGTATTCTTGATGGTTTTTCCCCATTCAGTTCATGGTGGACGCACTGGTTTTTTTTACAATGGATCTTCTTTACGGTGGTTGGTATTTCTTATTGCGGGGATCAATGAATATGTCCATGTTCATTCTGTTCAAGGTGGAACCACTAGTGTGGAAAGTCTATGAGGATGGTTCAGTGATAACCAAAATTTAAAATGAAAACTTAGCTAGTCTTAAGGTAACGAGATTCCTTGAGGCGTACAACTTGAGGTGGTATTACTACACAAGATTTGAATATTTGAATTTCTCTTTGGTGCGATGTTCACATAGGAAGTTTAAATTTTAAAAATTTAATTGGGGTTTGTGTTTTATTTGGTTTAATATGAAATTTTTTATTGGTTCTCACTTAACCATATAAAATTTGTTATTATGTAAATAAAAATAATCATCTTGAGTGATAACAATTTGCCTCATATTTTACTAGATAGTGTGTTATCTATGTTATGTGGTTTATTATCTTTTTATGATTGGGTTATAATGTTAATTTGATTAAATAGTTAAACAATGTAAATATGATAATTTTATTGATGGTTAAATAATTAAATAGGCATGTTTAAATAATCCTTATATTCTTTCAATTTTATGAAGATATCAAGTTGATGCTAAATGCATAGTCAATTGTTTTGTTCTTCCATGTGTTAATGGAGTTGACTAAATAACATGAATAATTAATTCTTATTATGGATAATAATAAAATCCATGTTAAATGAGAAAATTTCTTACCATAATTTTATTAAACTGTATTTAATGTTAGATTTAATGTTTAATAGTTTATAGATTTTAATATATGATGCCATAGATTTCTTATGGGTGTAAATTGTGGTAAATTAATTGGTTAATTCAATATGGAGTAAAACTGGTTGTTTTATAAAGATAAATGTTTGGGGATGAGTTATCATATATGATTACAATGATGAATTCCTTATGTTTGGGGCCAAGTGAGCTCATTTTCATGTGAAGTCTAAATGACTTATTTTTAGAGCCTATATTTCCCTATTGAATTTTTTGTTTTTATATACCTTATGTGTTTCTCTAGATATGAGACATGCAATGTGATGTGATGTGAGCCTGATATGGCTATTGGATAATGAGATATGGGTTAGAAGGCATTAATTTGTGGTAGAAGTTGGCTCCTATGAAGATGAGGTGCATAGTGATATGCATGATGGTGTTAGGGTTAAAATCGAGTAGATGGAATAGATTTAAGATATGATTACCTATTGTTGTGATCAAAGATGGATGATTTCTCGATGATAAATATATTTAAACTTCATATGGATGTGTTTCTTATTTATTTTCATTTATTTACCCATTTCTTAAGGTAGATGGTTATTATTGGTTATGAATCTCTTTATGGTAGCTTAGTATGTTTCCTAGGGTACCTAGAATTATGGAATGATAATAATTTTTAAATTAATTTTTTAACACTTGGGGTTGGTTCTAGTAGGAGTGGGAATGTTTATAATCTTGAGAAACCATGGACTCGGTTGCATTATGTCAGGAGGGCATGGATTTCACTCTGATGGTTAATGAAATGTAATTTGGAGTAATGTTAATTAATTTAAAGTGAGGGGATAAAAATGAAATAATTAATTTAAATGAAGCTCCTTAAATTCTTGTAATTTTATAGGATATCTAGCCCTTAGTATTAGCAGTTGGGTGTCTAATAGATTATAGTTTTATTTGAGCCTGATACTAGGTTAATTAATATAGTTTGGTTATGAACTATATTATATTCTGTTTGTTTTAGGATTTTATATTCTATCCTTCCCAAGTTGGTAGTGTGACTGGCACCCATTGGAAAATGCCAGTTGTTTTCCCCAATATCTAGTTTGGTGAGGGATGAATGGATGACTACCTACTCTATCCCTTATTTATTCTCCAAGTAGTATTATATTCTACTATGAATGATTCTTATCTTCAACAAATATGTGTGTAGAGGGATGTAATAGATTGTGGTGATTTCACTAACATGAACCTTCAGATATAGTATCCAAATGGTTATTATAAGTATGATATGTATGGGATATGATGACTAAAGATACATTACATGGTGTATCAGCTGTGATGGATTGAAGTGAAATATCCAATTTATGATACACAACATGAGGGTTATGGTAGATCTTGTAAACTAATCAGTTTTTATATGTATATGTGGTATAAAATGATGAGATTATGTGATGCACAAGATGGATATGTGATACTTTAGCCCAGGTGTTTCTGATCTATCTTCTTTAGGAGAGATATATAGTTGTATGTACGATGTTGGGGGAAGAGAAGAAAAATAGTGAGGAAGTTTTCATTGGTTAACCTTGTTTTATTTCTCTAATATATGGTCTCTAGTATGAGATAATTGGTGAGAGATATCCATTATGAGGCTGGGAACTTAGTATACCTGTTAGGTGATGAGTCGGTTTCACTTTTTTGTTCACTGGTCTCTTGTATGATTTCTTGATCTTTTACATGATAGGATCTATGGAGTATCCTACTAAGTATATATGTTATTCTCACACTACATATATATAACCTTTTTTATGGTCAGGAGGAGTACATTGGTGATCTGGATGAATATTATTAGCTCCTAGTTTTTCTAGAGATACTTGGGCTTCGAGGTTACTTCCAAGTTTAACTTTTGATACCTATAGTTCCTTTTCAGTTGTACTAGTTTTGTATGAAAATACATTCATATAATTGTGATATTTCATTTATCCTTATTTGATCAAGAATTAATTTATTTAATTGTCTTATCTATCATTCATCATTTACTTTTTAGAGGGTAATGCCTCTAATTTGTATATATGTTTTACCCTTGGGGATTATCTCTAACCCATGGCCTATTAGAGATGGGATTCAGGTGGTCTCATTCTCTCTTCACTCATTTTTAGCCTGGGAGATTTACCTTTTGGGGGATGGGTTCAGGATAGACTGGTATTAGAGGTTCATGTTGAGGGATATGATAAAGTTTGGAGTTAGGTACAGTGAGACTGCATGGGTTGGTAGGTAAAAAATTTCAGCTAAGTTTATTAAGTGATGAAAACAAGGGAGACTGACTAAGACATGGGTATTTATGGTCCCTTGTGATTTGATTTATGGACCTTTAAGTTTATTAATCCAACTAAGTAGAGTGATATTGGTTTTTGATTAGAGATCTAATAAAGGATCATACATCATTCTTATTTAAACCTATGTTTAAAATTGGTAAACCTTGGGATTAGGTTAAATTTTAAATAAAGTAATCAATTAATTAATTAGTGTTAAAAATGTCATATTCCATGTTTAGGAGTCTCTAACAATTTTTTTTGTGTAGGTATGCCTCTAAGTCTGTGTCCTTTTTAGGTTTACACTAAATATGTCCTATAAGAAGTACAAAGATATCATCAAAGATTTATGATCAATGATTATACTTGGAGGATAAAAATATGAGAGTTTTATCATGGGATCCTACAGAATCATGAGGGATACATTTCAAACCTCATGAAAATATACTGTTTATATTAGGTTGAGATATATTTTAGTTAGATCTGTGCTTGTAAGTAGAAACTGGTTTCATTAAATATGAATATGTTATGTAGAGTAGTTAGGTAGTGGTTGATCTTGTTCATTAGAAATTATGAGGAGCTAGAGGTGTCTTAATAGAATTCAAGGGACTTGTTTTGAGTAGATCTTTGACCATGAAATCGAATAGTTTCTAGGAACTACTTAACCTTTTATAGGGGAGTTCCAGGGTGCGGGAGTTCATGATCTATTTTAGGACCCTTCTCTGATATACATCAAACATGTTTATAGACAAGGAGTTATGGTCAAGGAATTTCTAGAAGTATTTAACTATAGATATGCAGTGTTAGGTCACCACATTCATGTTGTGAACATATCTTAAGGTACTAGAAAGAGAAGGGTTTGTTGAGAGGATACTGGGAAGAACCGAGTCATCATAAGAGTGGAGTCATCAGGATTCCTCATGAAGTAGAGATATGGTATAGGGTTCCTAGTTTCTTAGAAAGAATAGATTTTAGACAAGTGGGGGTAGGTTCTAGACCTCATCATATGATTTCTCTAGGGGTGGAGGCTCTTATTCATTCTTCCATAGTATCATTGGATTGTTTTTATTGTGAAGGTTGAGTTCATCAGGGATGAGAGTTCCCGAAAATTCTAAGTAGTTAGCATGCACCAGGTGTTCCACATCAAATTCATCCATTGAGGTAGTTTTATTCAAGGTGTGAGGATAATTATTCTCTAGCATAGGATCAACAGGGATGATAGGGGTCAGGAAAATACAACCCTTAGACACTCCTAATCCTTAGAGAATAGAGCATAACTAATGAGTTGGTTTGAATTAGGGTCAGATAGGTTGTGGATAAGAATGTGGTCAGCTTCATTCTCTAGTGTTTCTAGCTTCAGGTGATTCATAAATCATTTAGGGTACCCTTTACTAGTTTTCCACTTAGGTGCTAGTTTTTTTTTGATTTGATAGCTACACACTTTTTCATATCACCTATTCTAGTCCATGCTTTTAGAATTGAGGTAGAGGGTATTACGGTGACCTTTGTGTTTACTATGATAGTTGGAATTCAATAATATCTTTATTAAGTATATAGGTACTCGGTACTTCTAATGTTTATAGATACAACCCTAAAAAATCACCCATGGTATGGACTAGTTTTATTCTGTGTAGTCTATTTTAAATTTATTTTGGAGACGATTTTTGTTCTATGATTCCGATAAAGAGAATACCATGTTCATTATCATGAAAGAACCTTGGATAAGTTATATTCATGTTCTATCCCTGTCCACCTTGATGGCTGATAAGATACTATGTTCATCAGAGGTTCATCCGTATGTGTTTCCCTAGGTTATGGAAGAGTACCCTGATGTTTTACAGATGCTGTTGTGGAATTATCACCTCTGTGGAAAATCATATTTGGGATAGAACTATAGATTGGAGTTTATCCAATCTCAGTGTCTCCATCTAGGATTACGCCTTATGTGCTGCAAGAGCTATGGGTATAGCTCGATGATCTATTGTAATTAGGTTTTGTTCGACTGAGTGAGTCACCTTGGGGTGCACCAATTTTTTTTTGAGAAGAAGGCCGAAGATAGTCTGTATCTTTGTATCGGTTATCATCCCCTAAACTAAGTGACAATTAAGAACCATTATCCTATTCCACAAATTGATGATTTATTCAATCATCTAAAAGGAGATAGTAAGTTCTCAGAGATCAATATATAGTTAGGATATCATCAAATGTGGATCAAATATGAGGATATTATGAAGACCTATTTCTGATTTCATCATAGGTATTATGATTTTTTTATGATTCCATTCAATATAAAAAAATCTCTATTTATATTCATTGGTTTTATGAACACAATGTTTAGGGAGTTCCTTGATCAATTCTTGGCAGTTTTCATCATGTCATCCTTATATACTCCACATCTAAGGAGGATAATGTAGAGCATCTGCATGCTGTTTTGGGAGTTCTTCATCATAATAATTTATTCATAAAGTCAGAAATATGTGAATTCTAGGATCATTAAGTTTATTTATTAGGGAATTCCACATCCCAACAAGGATTATCTATGTATCCTTTAAAGATAGAGGCATTTTTTATTGGGTATCCCTCTAGAATATTTCAAATGTGTAGAATTTTCTAGGTCTTACTAGCTATTATTTGAGGTTCTTAGTCAATTTATCCCAAGTTTAAACTCCTCTAATAGTTTTTACCATAATTAATTAGGAATTATTGTGTAATGATCAGTGTTAAGTAGCTTTCGAGAACCTAAAATGAGAAATTGATCACTGCTCCTATTATTTGTTTTCTAGAAGAGAGCTTTCAGTTTGAGATTTTTTATAACACTTATTTTATTGGGTTTGAATTTATTCCGAGGTAGAAAAGATTATTTGTTCCTTATAGATATCGGTATTTATGTCTCCATGATAATAACTAATCCAGTCATGTTAGAAACTGTTGTTTTTTATTTGAAGTTGGTGAGACATCACCTCATCTGTGAGTATTTCATGGTTTTTACTGATCATAAGATCCTCATGTATATATTTTACCATCTTGACTTTAACTTATGTAAATTATAGTGGAGGTAATTCTTATAGGATTACAACTTTTAGATTTCATATGCATGATTAAAGGATAATGTAGTGATTTATGCACTAAGAAATAAGTCACATAGTGATGATATGCATTAATCAAGATATTAGTGGAGAGTTGTGTAATAATATTGTTAATTAATCTTGATATGGGAGAGTTTTGATGTATATGATATCTTTTCTAGATGATTATGTAGTCATATTTGGTGCAATAGGTGGAGGAGTCCTAGCTAGGGGATTCTGAGGTAGAGATCTAGATAGACCAAGTTTTTTTTGGTGATGGCCCTAATGGATGGTCTAAAGATTAGGGAAGGATTACTATCCCTTTGGATATGTGTGAGATGGTTCTCTATGAGTTCTATTTATCACCCTTAAGGGTACATCCTGGCATGAAAAAGATTAACTAATCTCCGAGAGGGTGGTTTTCGTGTCCTAATTTGAAGCATTAATTTGTTGTGTTTGTTTTACAATGCTTGGTCTTCTATAAGGTGAAGACTGAGCACCATGTTCCCAGTGGTTTACTCCCACCATTAGACGTTAGTCAGTGTAAATGTAAGTATATATCGATGGAATTTTTTACCATTTTACCTAAATCTTTAGGTTTATTTGATGCTATATGGGTGATATTTGATAATTTGATGAAATATTTCCACTTTATAGTGATTAATAAGTCAAACTCAGTGGAGGTTTTTTCGAGGTAGTATCTAGAAAAAGTGGAGAGACTCCATGGAGTATGGAGGATTATCATCATAAAACACAATATTCATTTTACCTATAGGGGTTGGAGAGGTCTCCACTATGCTCTTAGCTCTCAGTTATTCCTTAGAACTACTTTTCATCCAAAAATAGATGGTAATACATAGCAGACTATCTAGACTCTTGATAATGTGTTTAATTGTTGTGTTCTGTATTTTGGATGTTAATGGATGAGGCACCTACCATTTGTCATATTTTCTTACAAAAATATTTTTCACTTCACCATTGGTATGAAACTATATAAATATCGATATGGACAAACTTTATGTTATATTTTTTGATGAACTAGAGTCCAAGAGTCAGAAATTCTTTGGTTATAATTAGTGATGAGCATGACATATATGGTTCAAGTGACTCCTGAGAGGATGAAGGCATCATGGGATCTTCATAAGTCCTATACTACTCATATAAATAGACTTATGGAGTTCAATGTTTGAGATAATGTGTTTTTAAGGTGTCTTCTCTTTGTGGGAAATGAGGGTTTGGTAGTGGGAGTAAACTTTCTCCCCAGTTTGTTAGTCCTTTTGAGGTATTAGATCACATCAGATTCATGGCACATCAGATAGACCTTCCCCCATTTATTATCCATATTCATGATGTCTTCCATGAATCATAGATATTCTATGACCTTTATGATGATTCCCATGTCATTGATTGTATAAATAGTGATATTGAAGATGATGTGACCTTTGATGAGTGAGAAATGAAGATTACATACCATAAGAAGATTGTGTTTCAAAGGCATGATATTCCCTTAGTTCATGTATTATGGTGACAATTAATTATGAAAGAGATCATTAAGGAATGTGATTCTTAGATACATTCTTAGTACCCCTAGTTTTTTATTTAGATATCCTCTTATAGTGTTTCTTGTTTCGTGTTTGTTGACCATTTATTGTTTATGATTTGTTTTTCCAATTTGTGTTTTGTTGGTGAAATTGATTTTCTCTGAGTGGTATCTTCACTAAGATAGTGTTTTTATAATCTCTTTGATTTTATTTCATGGTTTTTAACTTTTTTTCCTCTAATATATGTGGTTTATATTCTATGTTGCTGAGAATCTTGAGAGGTGTCTCATGGGTGGTTGTTTAGACAACCCTTTTTCCCTTACTCTCTCTAGGTGTGGTTTTTAAATTATATAGGATGATAATAGATTTAGAGGTATCTAATGTAAGGGACCAAATCATATTTTCCATTTACTTGTGAGTCTTGGGTATTTTAGGTTCCTAGAGAAGAAAGAAGGGGAGTTGGGATGACATTTTAGCTCTAAAGGTTTCTATAATGTAGAGCCTTTAGGTGTTCCATAAGACTACATGCCATGACATGGAGATATTGTTGCATCTTAGGGTCATTGGACGATATTTTTTAGAGTTATTAACAAGTTTTTCATATCATAAAATGAATATAGGCTGTGGCGTAGGCCCTTCCTTAGAAGTTGAGTGGCTACGACGTAGAGGTCCCAGTTATGGTGTAAGGGTCTGTAGGTTGTTTTGTTAATTATAATGTAGATATTTCATGAGGGATAGGATACAAAATAGCCTCCTTCTTGTTTAATGGGTTCTATATAATGGTGGTTTAGGCTACACCATAGTGCCTCTCTGAGTTTATAGGTTCTGCATTGTGGGAGGTATTGTGTTCCTCAAACACAGGTTTGACTAAGTAGATAGTGGAGTGGTCCCTTACACTGCGTTGTAGTCATCCCTATGTTTTCTTGTTCTATAGTGTGGTCTAGGAGGCTATGATGTGGTCTTAAAATTGTCTTTTGTCCCATAGATATGAAAACCCACTTTTCTACCATTATTTTCTCTCAAACCCTTGGCACTTAAGAGGTCTTTTTGAAGACCTTTGAAGGCTATTTCAATAGGATTCAATCCTTGAATTCCCATGTTGAATCCTTAGTGATCCAAGGTGAGTTATACCTATTTTATAGTGGTTTATTCTCCATTAAATATTGATTCTCCATGTTCCTTATTCCCATTTTATGGAGTTTTATGCACATCATTCTAATGAATATTCTTTTGATGTTGTTGACATGGTTGTGGCATAACATTCTTGGAGGGACATATCTTTCCTTTCCAGAGAAGTGATTAGAGATCCATATTATGGTTCAATTCTCATTTTAACAAGTTCGACATCTTGAGGTGGGGGATTATTTGATTCTAAATTTACATTATGTGAAATCATAAATTTATCATGATTTATCCCTCTAAATAGTAGTGAAATTAATCCTAATAAAGATTAAATTAGAATAAATATTGCAATTGATTTATGGTTAGTGATTGAATGTGTTTCCATTATGATAATAGTTTTTCTATTGTTCTACTAGATAGTGTTAAATTTATGTTATGTGGTTTAACATATTCTATATGGTTGGGTTGACATGTTAATTTGATGAAATGGTTAAAGAACATAAAGTTGGCAATTTGATTGATGGATAAAAAATTAAAGTGTCATGTTCAATTAATCCTTAGATTCATATAATTTGATGGAGGAATAAAATTGATGCTAAATGAATTTTTAATATTTTTGTTCTTCCTTGTGTTAATGGAATTGACTAAGGAGCATGAAGCTCTAATGATTATAGTGGATAATAATAAAATAATGTTAAATTAAAATTATTCTTCTCACATATTGATGAAACTTGATTTGATGCTAGATAGAAATATTAATAGTTTATATATTCTAATATTTGATTCTTTAGGTTGCCTATGGATATAACCTATGATAACCAAATTAGTTAATTCAATATGAAACAGAATCAGTTTTTAGATAAAGATAAATGTTTGTGGTAGAGTGATCCTATTGGACTATGATGGATGAATATCTTATGTTTGGGTCCATGTGATCTCATTTCCATGATAAGTCAAATTTCCTTTAATTTAGGGACTATATTTCCATATTTTTTTTTTTTTGCATCTTTCTATGTTTATTTGGACATGAACCTTGCTATACGATATGATGTGAGTTTTGGATGGCCATTGTCCATTGAGATATGGTTGGGGAAGCACAAGTTTGTGGAAGTCATTGACATATATGAATGTGAGATGCATGTTTATATGCATGATGGTGTTAGTGACAAAATAGAGTTAATGAATTGAGTTGAAAGTAGTATTACACATTATTGTGTTGGAATAATGATTCTTGGTCGATGATAAATATGTTTAAAGGAAGGATTGTTGGGTTGCTTATTTACCTGCATTCCTTTCCCCACTAGTTGAGTAATATGGTTGTGCGTGTTTTTTAATCTCTTGATGGTATATTAGGAAGTTTCCTAGAGTACATGGATTCATAGAATGATAATAATGACTAAATTAATGTTTTAAACCTTGTTTTTGGTGCTTACTGAAATGAAAATGTTGGTAATATTGAGAAACCATGGAATCAGTTGGATTATGCTTGGAGGTCATGGAATTCAAAATGGTAGTTAATGAAATATAATTTGGAGAAATATTAATTAGTGGATAATGAATTAATAACATAATTTTAATGATTATAAATTAAATAATTAATTTAAATGAAGCACCTTAAATTCTTGCGTGCTTATAGTGTATCAAGATGTTAGTAGTGAAAGTTGGGTGTCTGAGAGATGGTAGAAGAATTTGAGCCTGAGACTTGGTTAATAACCATAGAGTTATTGTGATATATATTATATCCTATACGTTTAATGATTTTATATTATATCCCACCCAATTAAGAATTGATACTGATACCAATTGTACTTTGGGAGTGTATTTTATTTAACATTCAGGTTGGTGAGGGACAGATAGCTAACTACCCTCTATAGCCCCACTCTCTTCTCCTGGTAGTGTTATGTTATTGTTTTTATGGTGGTTATTTTTACCATATATGTGCGTAGAGGGTTTTAATGGATTTTGGTAATTACACACACATACCTACAAATATATTCTCTAAATGTTATTATATGTACGACGTGTATGGGTTGTGATGGGTTGAGGTACATTACACGGTTTATGGGGTGTGATGGATTGAGTTAAAATACTTGATGTATGATATAAAATATGTGGGGTATGGTGGTTCTCAAAAAATAATCAGTAACTATATATAGATGTGTTAATGGATAATTATATGATGTGATACACGAGACACATGTTGTGATACTTTAGCCCAGGTGTTTTCAGGGTAGATTATTTTGGAGAGAGATGGAACAGGGTGTATGACATTGGGGAAGAGAGAAAAACCATTAGGGAAGTTGTATAAGGGTACCCTTGTTTTATTTCCATAATATGTGATATTTTTTATGATATAATTGATGATATATATCAATGGGGAGGCTATAAACTTAGTATACTAGTTAGGTGATTATTTGGTTCCACTTTTTGTTCACTGGGTTTTAGCGTTTCTTCTTTATCATTTGCATGAGTGGATCTAGGGAGGATCTTAATGAGTATAAATATAATGATAAACCTACATATATATAACTATATTTTAGGTTAGTAGGAGTGGGTTAGAGATCAGGATGAATATTACTAGCTCATGGTTTTTCATGAGGTGTTTAGGCTTTGAGGGAGCGACCACATTTATCTTTTGGAATGTATAGTTCCATTTTAGTTATACCAATTTCGTATGAAATTGCATTAATGATTTTAGGATATTTATTTTACCTTTATCTGATTAGTATTTTATTAGTGTACTTTTATTCTCTCTCATTCATCATTTTATTTTTAGAGGGAAACACCTCCCATTTGTATGTATGTTATACCCTCAGTGATTGTTTCCAACCTGTGACCTATTGGAGGTGGGTTTTGAACAGTCACCATCTCCCTTCTCTAGTCACCAGCCTTGGAGGGGTATTTTTTGGGGAATGTTTTATTGTAGGAACAACCACTTTTGACCTCATATTCATAAAATGGGAGATGGAAGTATCGCATGTGCATACACGTGGATTATCACCCCTACACAATGATATGATTCCTTTTACATCCTCATCATTCACTGTTGGTTGTTATGAAAGGTTTATTATATATATATATATATGATATTTAAGATATATAATGTTTTTTTAAATATTAACTAATATTTATCTTTCATTCATTTCATCCATCGTAAAATAGAAACATCACTCATGTGTTTATACAGACTACCGTCTCCACATAGTGATGCAATTAATTTTTATCACCTATTTATATTAAGGGTAATAAATATGTATACAATGAGTATGTATGATATTTATATCATTATTGATGTTTTTTAAATGAAAAAACCACGATCAAAATACAAGGACCATAATTTCTAAACCCAAACATACATGAAAAATGAAGCAGTTAACACATGAAATGATGACGATAAATAAAATATTTTTAATGAATGAGTGATAATATGATATAATTAAACCATTTATGTAATTATAGGAATTAATATTGTTATTTTATGTAATTATATTAAATTTCAATTTTTTATATAGGATTTTAGAGAACTAACAAAGTAAGATAGACTTGAGGTAAGAGTTTTATGTTACAATCTCATTTTTTCCAGGATTTTTTATGTTTAAATTTATGATGATGAAATTATATGATCAATATCTCACAAATATTTTTTATTTTACTCTTATCTAGTTATTTCTATACATTACATGTTTTAATTTCATTTTCCTCTTTTTAATTACTCAATAGAACAAAATAATGTTTCTAAGGAAAATCGACCTTGTTTTTCTCTTTCGTCAGAAATATTATCTTCCATGTGAATATTTTATTTAAAATGATTGAAATAATGTTTTTAATATTATTAAAAAATTATTTAAACTAATTTTTAACCATATATTATTTTATTTACTAGGTTTTAAAATGAATCTTCAAATCATTTTCCAAACATGGTACATTTTACTTTTTACCAATAACATAAAAGGAATTTTTGTTTTAACGTACACCGCATGAACAGATTTATCCACCATCATGAATAGTACTTTATTTAAAAAATAATTTATAAGTTTCATTGTTTATTTTAAAATAAAACATTTTCCTTAATATTTTTATATTTTTTATGTTTTAAATAAGTGAATTCAAAATGAAAGCGTATTTTCCTCAAGAAATGTTCTAGTGATATTTTAATGGTTCTTTTATCTATAACAACATAATTTGAAATTTATTATGATTTACAAGAGATATGATCCAATTTAAGCATTCTAATTATTTATTTATATGGTTTAGGATGATGATGGTGTATTTTTTATGAAACATGTATTAGTTCTATGGATTATGATATGATGATATGATGAATATTTTATGATCTCATGGCACACATATGTATGGTTTTCATTATGTGATGGATGAGATCAGAATTATATATCCCTCCAATGTATTGGGTAAATATGTATATCTTATTATATAATAAGGATTGGAATGGGGAGTGAACCAAGTTAATTAAGGTACTTTTTCTAATAAGATAGTCTTGGGAGTAGACCTTGACTAAGAAAATGAGGTAATGATAAGTGAACTTAATCCTATATGGTAGTATTAATAGTGTTACTTGACTAAGAAAATGAATTTATATGATTATGTGTATTAAAAGAACATATTCCTTATTCTTATATTATATTATCATGTCTCATGACTGATTATTGATTATTCTGCACCCTTATGTCTTATAACTTTTGTTTAAAAAAACCTTATTCTATGTTTCATGATTAATTTTTTTGACTAATTTGGTTGGATTATTGTAATTCACGATCATGTTCTCATATGAAAACTCTTATCTTATACTAAATAATGATCATTAGTTGATATCTCTTATATTTACCTATACCGATCATCTGAGTTCACTCTTTCTTATGTTTCTATGCTCAAGTTTATGAAGACAGGTTTTAAGTACGATATGTCTAGGAAGAGTTCTAGTTTTGAAGAACTTAATGAGAAATGATGTAGATATTTTATGTATCAGTTTTGTATGTATACAAGTTTCTAAGGCATTATAATATTATATTTCTTTATTATATTATAATGTTATATAATGAGTAGTCTGTAAATAAGATATAATATTTAGGTATGAAAAGTTTTTGGTCACTATAGTTAGCATTAGTGTTTAGTAATTTTTTTAAAAATAGGATGAATAAAATTTAGTGAGAACCCTTAGGGTAAGACTAATAATATGATAACATTAAAAAGATTCATATTTTAGATTTTATGCATTTTTACAAGAAATTCCTCCATGTATGGATACTACAAGTGGATGTGATTTTTACATAGTTGCATCCAGGGGTAATAACCCTAAAAATAGTTTGTCAAGTATATCGCATCCATCATTAGGATACACTGTGAATGATCTCTTACTAGGAGCCTACTATGAAACTCACATGGGATATGATTGGGTTAATTCATAGTTTCTTTATTAGCCATTTTGATGGATTTTAATTTATGATAACTAAGTATAACCTAGATTAAATAAAAGGTGTATTATATTGAAAAGAATATGTTAAGATTTAGAAATGTTGTAAACTATTTTCATGAATATATGATTTCACACTGTGATTATTTTTACAAATACTATGATTTTTTGTTTCATTCAATATATAGAACCCGTAGGAACCATGCTAACATTGAATGTTATGGAGAATGAAATAATTTTACTCTTGATAAATCGAATATTATGGAATTTGAAATGAAAAAACTTGGGATTATGAATGACTAGCTATATTAATTTAGGATTAATGACATTAACTTGGGTGAATTTATTGACACATGTAACAATATAAAATTAGAGTTTCATGGTATTCAGTTGACGAAGACCTTTGGGGAATCAAGATTTATCTTCTTACATGTTAAGAATGTGTGAAGAAGCTCCTGGATAAATGTCTTAAAGGAATTGGAATTATCTTATGTGTGGAAAATAAAGGCATAGAGAATGAAATTTATGAGGAAAAATATATAGTTTTTAGAGGTAAATAATGTGCATCATAAAGTAACATTTAAAAATCAATGTATTATGTTTTGAGGAACATAGAAATTATTTGAGTTAATTCCCTAATACAAGGGCTAACTGCTATACCAAGGAATGTTCTATTCGATGTTAATCATTGAAGTGGATCATGATAGTTAAGGAAAACTTATCCTCTACTCTAGATTTTTAGAAATCAGGTTAATGTCTGTAAGAATATACCCCATATCAATATTTTCGTTATTCCTTTTGTGGAATTTGATGTGATTTTGAGAATTTATTATAACTCTCTCTATAAATCCCCTATAAATTACTTGAATAATTATGTTACTTTTTATATTCTAAAACAAATTATGATTTTATATTAGTGTGAGGGTAAATGTGAACTTCCAATTGAAATTACATCCATTTCATGGATCTTGATCCCTATTCAAAGTGGGTATTTATCTTATATGGTTAGGGAGAAACTCATAATCTATGATATGATTATTGTATGAGAGTTTGTTGATGTTTTTATTGAATAGTTTCCTAGTATTCACCCAGATCATTAATCTGAGATTCAATATAACTCATACATGGTTCTAAACCTATTTTAATGGATCTATATATAATGGAGCTAATTAAGTTGTAGTAATTGAAGAAGCCAATTGAGGGGAATCTTGATAAGGGATTTATTCGTCCATGTGTGTCACCATGGGAGTGCACCTATTATTTTTTTCAAGAATAAATATGGATCAATGTGAAATTACATTGATTATTGGGAACTTAACAAGATCAAATAAATAATTACCATCCTCTTCCTCATATTGATGATTTGGATGAATAATTATGAGGATCTAATTTTTTTCTCAAAGATTGATTTTCAATATGGATACTATCACTTGAGGGTTAAAAGTGAATACACACCCAAGATGGATTTCTATTTGAGGTATTAACACTATGAATTTATTATTATTCCATTTTCCTTACTAATTACCCTTATATCTTAATGTATTTAATAAATATAGACTTTAGTGATTACATTGATCAATTTTTGGTAGTCATTATAGAAGATATTATTATATATTACATGATAAAAGAATATCATGAAGATCAATTGAGTATGTTACTGGAGACCTTATGGAAGGAAAAGTTGTATGAAAATATTACGAAGTTTAAATTTTGGATATAAAAAGATTCATTTTTGGGTCATGTAATCTCAAGCGAGGGTATATCAGTGGATCTATAAAAGATGAAAGTTATTGAAAATTGACTCAAACCAACCAGTGTGATTGAGATAAATAGTTTTCTTGTATTGGATAGATATTATCATATATTTGAGAATTTTTTATCAATACTATCAAAACCACTCCCCAAGTTAACTCAGAAGGAAGAGTCTAGTTAATTTGGAGTGATGAAAGTGAAAAAATTTCAAGGAACTAAAGAGAAGGTTTTACAGTGAACCTATGATCACACTACAATACAATGATTATGGGTTTGTGATTTATAGTTATTCGTACAAGAATGGTATGAGTGTTTTCTTATATAGAATAATATGGTTATATCCAATTCCAAATAACAATTAATGGTTCATGAAAAAAATTACTGGACTCAAGATATGGAGTTAACAACATTAATATTTACATTAATGATATAAAGGAATTATCTTTATGGAGAAAGGAATGAAATATATATTGGTCATAAAATTTTAAAGTGTATATTCATACAAAAAGAGTTAAATATACATTGGGGAAGATTTTAGGATCTGATTAAAGATTATGAAAGATCATTACATTACTACCCTGGGAAAGCAAACAAGGTTTAAGATTTTATTAGTTGAAATGATCATGCTAGATTATATATAATAAAGATAAAAAATATCCAATATTTATGGATTTATAAAGGATAGACCTTGAAATATTGACGTAAGGGGAGAATTATTATCTTTATCAAATGATAGTTCAACCATATATCTATGTGAAGATTAAAGAGGAATAAAAGGGGGATGTGGAGTTACAAAAGAGGGTGAGAAATGTTCCTAAGTTGAACATTGATTTTTTTGAAATGATAAGTGAATAAAATTTGTAGTGTTTTGTTTTAACAAAGTTTTTATTTGTTTACAACTAACCTTTTTTTTGAATAATGTTTTTGATATACAAGAAGATGAGGTTGGTGGTTTTGAGAAGTCTGTCTTTGTTGCTGAGAAATAAGAAGTTGATGAGTTTAAGGAAGTTTCTAAGTTTAAAGGAATTTGCTGAGTTTGAAGGAAGTTTATAAGAAATAAAGAAGTTGTTAAGTTTGAAATATGTTCTGAATTCATTTTTTATTGAAGAAAAATATTGAAAAATGATTTTATTGAAGATTCAGAAGTTAGAAAGTTTCTCAAACTTTCTAAAAAAATTAGAAAATGATTTTATGATATTAAAGTTATCAAAAATCATGAAAATTTTCATTATAAAATCTCTTGAAGAAATGATGAAGGGTTTTGAATACTTTCAATGAGAAACATTCTTGGAAAAATCAGATCTAGAATTCTGAGCAACATTCTGGAAAAAATCAGATCTAGAATTCTGAGTGACATTATGAGAAAATTGGATTCTGAATTCTAAGAAAATTGAAACATGAATTCTGAGAAAATATGAACCTGAATTATAAGAAAATTAGAACCTAATTTCTAAGAAAATTAGAACATGAATTTTGTAAATATCAGAACATGAATTTTGTATAAACTAGAACCTAAATTCTATACAAATCAGAACCTAAATTTTTTATAAATCAGTACATGAATTATGAGAATATCAGAACCTGAATTATGAGAAAATAAAAACCTAAATATGCACAAATCGGAACCAGAATTTTGAAAAAAAAATCAGAACTTGAATTATGAGATAATCGGAACCTATATTCTGCATAAATCAGAACCTAAATTCTGCCTAAATAAAAATATGAATTATTCAGAAATCAAAACTTGAATTCTACAAAAATCGGAACCTGAATTATGTACAAATCAGAAAATGAATTCTGAGAAAATCATGACCTAAATTCTAAGAAAATAATAACCTGAATTCTATGATAATCAGAACCTGAATTCTAAACAAACCAGAACTAGAATTCTGTACAAATCAGAACATAAATTATGAGCAAATCGGAATCTGAATTATGATTAAATTAAATCCTATTATATAAAGAAACCTGAACCAATTTTTTGAGCATGTTTCTAAGGAAAACTAAACCATTTTTTTGGAAAGTTTTTGATAAAAAATTAACCACTTTTATGAGCATATTTCTGAAAGAAATTGAATAAATTTTATTAGTATGTTTTCGAAGAAAACACAACCACATTTCTAAGAATGTTTATAAGAAAAAATGAACCACTTTTCTGAGCATGTTTCTGAGAAAAAAAGAACCACATTTCTGTGCATGTTTCTGGGAAAAACTAAACCACATTTCTGAGTATATTTCTGAGAACATCTATGCCACATTTCAGAGCATGCTTCTGAGAAAATTAGAATCAGGATTCATCATTATCAAACCTGAATTTCAAATTTTTATAAATATCAGAGAAATTTAAGGAGGATTGAAGAAGACTAATATTGAATATTAAATGCAAGTGATTTTCAGAGGTTTTATTATTTTAGGAAACAAGAAATATTTTCAAGTTTCCTGCCCTTTTTTTTTGAGTTGCATATAAAT
This sequence comes from Viscum album, assembly GCA_963277665.1. Lineage (NCBI taxonomy): Eukaryota > Viridiplantae > Streptophyta > Magnoliopsida > Santalales > Viscaceae > Viscum > Viscum album. The sequence continues at coordinate 1,812,321,295 of OY728142.1, read as the reverse complement.
ATGTGCTCATATCATTCGCTCATTTTCAAAATTCACACACACAAAAAAGGTGGATAAATGGAGATTTAAAAGTGGAAGGTTTCCACTAGATTGATTAATTTTTCTTTGAGTGTTTATGGAAAGAAAAATTTGGAACCATCCTTACCATACCGAGAAGATCATACTTAGCCAAGTCAGACTAAGGATTTAGACTGAGAATTTGTGGAGAAGATTCAACAAAGTTTTTATTCTTTTGTTAGGATAAATTATTCTTCAAGAAAACATTGTAAACTTACAGGAGTCCGTATAATATTTACTATTAGTGAATATAAGGTGTCTAATGGGGGTTGACACAAGTTTTATTCACCTTTTCATTATAGTGGATTTACAAAGACCCATAGGAGTGGATATGGAAAGAATGTAGGTTCACACATTGAGGCTAAACCCTGTAAATCGTGTGTGCCTTAATTTATTTACTATTATTTCATACTCAAGTATTTTTTTAAAGGATTATAAAGAAATAAATATTAATAGGTTTCAAGTGTTATGTTTATTAAGGTTTAGAAACATATAAAAAGTGAACAATTGATTCAACCCCCCTAATAAGTTGTTATTCGATCCTTGGAACTTCAAGTGGTATCAAAGGCAGGTTCCCTTGTTTAATACATATCCAGGAGAGTATCAATTCTATCAATAGTAGATGAATTCCTACATTCTATGACAAGAATATTATGGATTAAAAAATAGGATGATTACTTATATCCTATCTCTTGGCCTTGAAATTTTTGATGCTTGTACTATTATCTTTCCAACTATTAAGAAAGATTATCCTATGATGTTTGATTATAAGAGAAATATAGAATTTTATAGAAATGGTAGAAATTATATTATCATGTCCTTTTCAAAAAATGTTTATCAGAAGTTTATGGGTCTCAAAACATCAAAATGGATGTGAGACAAGTTGTAAAGTGTTTTTGAAGGAAATAAAAAAGCCAAGGAGTCCATGTTACAAATCTGGCGTAATAAGTAATGTTCACCTCGGAATTCGTGGATGACCTCCCTGATTGAAGGTTCAAACATTCCGATTGGTTTCTAATGGGTTTGTTCGTAGAACCGAAAACATCCAATTATTCCATATCTATTTGGACCTACTTTCCAAATTTAGGCGCTCATTAGTTTGTGGACTGATGAGGCTTAGGAATTTGCATTGGTCGAGAGGATGGGAGGTCGGACTCATCACACCTTTTTGAGGGGAATTATTGTCTACTCCGAGACTCTCTTTATAGATTTATGTTATGTGCGTGAATCGTTATTACATTACCAAGTATAAAATGAGCTTTCCTTTAGATCTGACAATCAATGATCGATATGTAAGAAATTTAGAGAATCTTTTATATGTATTAGAGGTTCTTCATTGATAGAGAATCATCTATATTTGTTAGAGATTCTTAGTCAATGGTATCCTTTGATACGTAAAAGTATCTTGGTCATTATGATGACCATGCTGGTTTTAAAGCCACTGAGTAGGGCACTTGAAGTTTATTGTCATTCAGAAGGACTTGGATTATTTTAGAGTTGGGATCGAACCCGCAGATGGGCTACCTACATATCCTTTGTTTAAAAAAGGAATCTGAACCCACGTAGTTTGAGTAAGGGAGTATGATGTTTATGATTGATGGCTCAAAGAAGGATGTCATAATTACTTTTACACTCTAAGCTCACGTGAGTCATGCTCGGTGTGAGAAACAAGAGGTATTGGTAAAGACCAGACAATTGTGCCATGAAAGATGCAATCATAAAAAATAGTGTGGGACTTATTTATGTATGACTGCCCAGATAAGTGAATATTAGGATTTAATTCAGGGAAGAAATACAGGAACATGGTCCATAAAGGTATATGAACTTCATGGAGATTTGAATACTCTAACTTGGGGCTTACTTCTGAAAAGGAGTCCCAAATTAGGAGAGGACTTATGATTGGGTTTTACTCTTGAGAAGGAATCCCATATCAAAGGTAAATTAGGACTGGTTAAGAGAAATTAAGATTGGGGCTTAATCTTGAAGAGGATGCCCATATTTGAGACTGGGGCTTACTCCTGAAAAGGAGGCCTAGGTTAAGAGAATTATGGTTGGGGCTTACTTTTGAGGAGGATGCCCAAATTTGGGGACTTGGGATTACTCCTGAAAAGGAGGCCCAGGTTAAGAGAATTATGATTGGGACTTACTTTTGAAAAGGAGGAACAGGTTAATGAGTTCTCTCATATTAAAGGATGAGGTTGAATGAATGAAATCTCAATATTTAGTGACATAAAGATGTGTAAATCACTAGTTTTTGAGAGGTATTCCACAGAATTACTTTCAGATAAGAAAGTAAAATAAATAAATAATGCCATAAATGGCATTGAAGAGTGTCTTGAAGACTGAATCTTGAATAGGAGAGGTGGAATGGCTTAAGAGGGGTGAAATGGGTAAGAAGGGCACCCAAAAAGGCAGGGGCGCGCAAGTCCTGACAGGTGCGAAGGTACTGCGTGGGCACGCAAATCCTGGTCGCGTAGGTATACCTGCGCGACACATGGGTATTTGTGCGACGGTTAACCAGCAGGGTAGTACTTGAGAGACTCTTGGTTAAAGCCTTTAGAATCATCTTGAGGTTCTTCTAGAAGAGTGGCGCGCAAGTTCTATTGAAGGAGTTAGGCGGCGCGCAAGTGTGGCCATTTCGCTTAAGGGTTGTCCACTTAGGTGCGCAAGTGTTGATGAGTTTCAACACTTAGGCCTTCCTCCCCCTCTTTAGATCTTCCGTTCTAGGTAAGAAATTACCTTAGAAGTGTTTCAGAAGCTTTGAGAAGGGACTAGGGTGCCAGGAGCTCAAATATGAGTTTCTGGAAAAATTCCTCCCCGAAATGGGGGGCCCACAGGGTCTATTTATAGGCTGAAGAAGACCCAGGTGGTTATACTTTAGGGTGTGTAAGTCACTTGCACGACCATTAGGCATCGCTCAAGTGGACTTGCGCGACATTGAGGGAACTTGCGCGAAGCATGTGCTTTTGAAGCCTTGTTCATGCATTTGTCGATTTTTGATGTTTTCTTCAAAGAATGAATCAATTTGTGCTAAGTAATTTTCCTTTACATTCCTTTGGACTCTATGATGAAAAGGAGCGTCGAAAAAAGTCCCCCTCAGAGTTGGATCTGAAAGAAATGAGGATGTGACTCTGAGGAAAAGAAGAATCAAAAAGAAATTGGGGGGCGCAAGGTAGGGCGCACAAATGAGCTTTGGGCGCGCAAGGCCTGGCATGCAGGGATACGGCCCTTGATCGCGTAGGGTATGGTGCGCTAGGTCCTGGATGCATCTATAAATAGAGGGCCTCACTTCCTTACAAGGCATATGGATTTGAAACTTTCAAGCTCTCGCCGCGCAAGTTGCATTTTCCGCGCAAGTTACTCTGTTTCCCGCTGTTTATTTGATGTCGCGCTGCTGTAGAGGTATCTGGACCTGCGTGGTGATACTTGTGTGTCAAATACTTGTGCGACACCTCCATACTTGTGTGCCAAGTTTAGACTTGCGTGCCTTAATTCCTTTGCTATTTTTTCTGAAATTCCTTCACAAATTTTATGAAAAATCAACTTACTTAAGAGTTAATTATTCATCCTTTCTGCAGATTCAATGGCTCCCAACAGAATCAGAATGGCTGATGAACTAGCTAGCAAGCGGATTGATGACATGATGAACATCATTGACCATGATTACTATGATATCTGCGACAACACTCTCCCAAATTTGGCTAAGTACTTGAATAAATATCATCTTAATTTCCCACAGAGCATCTACCTGCCTCTATATGGTCATGGTCATCTGCAAGGAGTCAATGTTCCAGATGCAAAGAACTATACTCCTGAAATGCATCTGCACTGCTACTCCTCTATTTAGGTTATGCTGTGCATTAAGAGCAACAACAATGGTGTGAACTTTCAAATTTTCCTTCCATGCCATTTCTTTGCAGATATGAAAATGGAAAACCCATGGGCTGAAATGTTTTCCACTGCCGGTTGGTGGAGAGAAGACAAACATGGAATTAGAGTAATATTTGAAAAGAGTACTCTCCCCAAATGGCTCTTTACCTCCAATGCATCATTCTCAAATCCATGTATCCATCTTCCAAGTCTCTTGGACAGAAACAGAGTCACTGTTTGATTAGTAGAAAATTTTCTCAAACCGCACTCAAGAACATTTTTTTACAATTGTTCCAAGAAGAGCTGGTATCACTGCATCTCTTACGGTATCCAGTTGAATGAATGAATTCCAGGTGGCTGCTGATGAAGCTCGGGATGCCGTAAATCAAATGAAGAGTTATGTTTAAAGCCTCTTGTAATTCTTGAAAAAGAGAAGAGACTCCAGTCTGTGGATGTCCTTCTATCTCCTGTGCATCAATGAAAAAACACTTTCATCTTCAATCATTTGTACCTGCATTATTTTGCTATATTCTTTAGATTTTACTTAATCCAATGGGCCTAGTAAGCATAGATTGATTTTTACTAGGATTAATGTAAATAACCCTACAAACTTTGAACCTTTTAATTGCTCAATGTTACCTAAATCATACAAAATGTATGTTTAGTGAGCTGGAACTTGAATTTTATTCAGAGTTCCTTTGTCTTTTGTGGGAAGTTTAAAGTCATGCACTTTGGACAAAAAAAGGCTAATGTTTAAGGTTGAAATAGCTTTGAACGAAATGGATTATAATTGACTCAATTCCTTGAAAACTCATCTGAAGAAATAATACCATACTCAAGTATGAGGGTAAATATGTAAACTATAACTTAATAATATTTGAACCTGAGGAATGAGATGAAAAAGAGATAAAAGGCATTAGAAGAAACAATTTCCAAGAATGAAGTTACCATTATTTAAAAAACCCGTTAGGGGTTTGAATTATGCAGGGCCACGTAAGGGCATTGACTGCATAGTGAAATAAATAGTATATTATGGCTAACAAGTCTGTTATGTATACTGTTTATGCAAGGCTGCCTATGGGCACGTGCTGCATAGTCAGGAAAAAGAACTCTCAAAAATTTACTTTCCTAGTGCTAAAAGCCAGTGAAAGTTTATGGAAATTCAAATTTTCCAAAGTATAGAGTTTGTTGTATGGAAAGAGGTACTTGAATACGGAGAAGATATTTCCAAAGGTCTGACCCAAACGTAGGGAAGGAGAATATAAACCATAGACTTGAATACTTTGAGATCATGAAAAAGGATTTGGAAAAAATATGTTAAGGATGGATATTTTTTTTCGGATCCCTACATACTGTCATTTAAGACCAATAAGGAAAAAATAGGCTTTCTTCCTAAGAATGAAGTTACAATTATTTAACAAACCCGTTAGGGGGTTGAATTATGCAGGTCCACCTAAGGGAATTGGATGCATAGTCAAATAATAATATCTTTTGGCTGACAAGTATGTTATGTAGACTGTTTATGCAAGGCTGCCTAAGGGAATGTGCTGCATAGTCAGGAAAAGAACTCTCAGAAGTTTGACATTTTTGTGACTAGAAGTCAAGAAAAGGGCTATGAAGATCTGAAAATATTTAAGATTAGGATTATGACACATAAAGATGGGTATTGTCCAATTTATACAGAGATACACAGATCAATGCTAACCATAATCATGTTGTGGCTGGGTCCTGAATGGAAATGTTGGACTTCACTACGTATCCCATAAGGATGGGAATCAATCCATATGTAGTTCTTAAACTACAGTTTAACTTCGTGCGGGGCAAAAGGATTAGAGATATTAGTTTAGGTTCATAGAGCTTGGACCATTGTAAGAAATACACAGTGTGTGTTTTCATGGGGAATTTTCAGCCAAGGGATTGAAAGTGGAATTTGGGGTTAGGCCCAAAGACTTGGGGCTGGATTCAAGGGATACTTGAATTTTCCTACGTATCCCATAAGGATGTGAATCAAGCCCACGTAGTTCTAGAAATACCCTCTGTACAAATTTGGTTCATACATGTAAAGGGTGAAAGGGGACTTTAGTACAATGATGGTTTAACCCAAGATAAAAGGTTTAGGCATTACCATGTATGCACATAGTCTTTTAAATGAAACATGATTGAAAAATAAATGTAAATAATGGTTCCCTCTTAGGTGAGGGTATGAAAGAATATTGTAATTTATTGTCATACTGGACAAAAGTGTTGTATAGTTTAACATCGTAAAACAAGGGCGAAAGAGAACCAATGTAAAGATATTGATTCTAGGGGCGGTTTCACGAATCAACATCGTATGAGATGGAGGTGAACCGATGTGAAGAGATTGATTTTGGGCTTGAACCTTAGGAGGTTGCCTACATACCCAGCCTAGAAGGCAAGGATCAAAGTCCACGTAGTTCAATTAAAGAATGAATTAATGATCAAGTTGTTCTTGGGTACAACGACCTAAAAAAAATGAAGTTGTTGGGACTTACACATGGTTAGTATCCCAAAGAGAGTGTTATGGTTGAGGTTTGCTCTAAGCTCACGCGATTCATACTCAGTGTGAAGAACAAGAGGTAACAACAACCTTAACGATGCATAGTTTAATGTCATGTAGGAAATATAAAGAGACTATAAAGTTTAAAGTCTTGCAGTTAGGACTATTGGTGCTGCACAGTTTAATGTCATGTAACAGGGTCAAAGTACAGTTTAATGTCATGTAGGACATATCAAGAACTTTCTGTATAGTTTAGCGTCATGTAGTTAGGATGATGAGGACAATATAGTTTAACTTCATGTTGGACGAAAGGGGGACTGTGCAGTTTGATGTCATGCAGTAAGGACAAAAGCGTACACCATTTATCGTCATGTTGGACATATTAGGGACTTTTTCATTGTTTAACGTCATGTTGGACGAAAAAGGGATGATACAGTTTAGCGTCATGTTGGAAGAAAGTACGAATAGTTTATGGTCATATGCATGGACCATTGATGATGCATTTTAACATCTTGCTGGACGGAGGTGTTGTTTAAGGTCATATATGACCTTTTATGATTATGTAGTTTAACGTCTTTCCGGACGTAAGGGAAATTTATAAAGTTTATCATCATGTAGTTAGGATGTCACAGTTTAACATCTTGCTGGACGTAAGGGACTTGCAAATAGTTTAGGGTCATATGCATGGACCATTGATGATGCAGTTTAAGGTCATACTGGACCATTGATGTAGTTTAAGGTCATACTGAACCTAGTTGCAGTTTAAGGTCATACATGACCTAGTTGCAGTTTAAGGTCATACTGGACCATTGATGTAGTTTAAGGTCATACAGGACCTAGTAGCAGTTTAAAGTCATACTGGACCATTGATGTAGTTTAAGGTCATACAGGACCTAGTTGCAGTTTAAGGTCATACTGGACCATTGATGTTATATTTTGTGTCTATACAAAATACTTCTTCAAAAATCTGTCATTGGTTGGAGTAGTGATGAGTTCTCCATCCATCGTGATTAATGAATAAGCTCCATTGGAGTAGACCCTATGTATTGAGTAAGGTCCTTCCCATTTTGGCTCAATCATGGGAGGTTTCTTTCCTGATATCATTGTAGTTCTGATAAATAATACCAATTCTCCCTGAGTTAATGAATGAAGAAAAACTTTTTTGTTAAAAGCTTGTGCTATTTGATTTTGATAGACTTCCAAGTGGTGAAAAGTGAACAATCTTTTCTCATCTAACCATTCCAATTCATTCAATCGATTTTGAGATTGTTCATCTGTAGATGATTGATCACAAATGGCAACTCTGAGTGAGGGTAGTTGAACTTCAATGGGCAAGACTGCTTCCATTCCATATACCAATGAATATGGAGTTGACCGAGTTGCAGTGCGGGTGGTAGTCCGATAAGATGATAAAACATGAAAGAGTTTATCAGGCCATGACTTCTTATCTTTATCCACCATCTTTTGCAGTATATTTGAAAGAGTCTTGTAGAAGGCTTCTATCTGGCCATTGGCCGCTGCATGATACCGTGATGAATGGCTGGATTTGATGTTGTATTCTTGATACAACTTCTTCACCTCGGATGAACAGAAATTGGTGCCATTGTCTGTCAATATGGTATGAGGGACACCAAATCTGGTAATGATGTTAGACTTGATGAAGCTAACAACGCATTTAGAACGGACTTCCTTGAGAGGTATTGCCTCTTCCCATTTGGAAAAGAAGTTAGTAGCAGTAAGAATGTACTTAAACTGCTTGGCCGTAGCCAAAGGGTAAGGTCCCACCACATCCATTCCCCATGTGGAAAATGGCCATGATTATTTAGTTGTATGGAGCAAATATGGAGGTTGATGAATGAAGTTGACATGTACTTGGCATGAATGATACTTCTTTGTGAAATCAACACAATCTTGTATCATTGAAGGCCAAAAGTATCCAAGCCTTCGAATCTGATCAGACAGTCTATGTCCAAACTGGTGGGCACTACAGACTCCTGCATGCACTTCTTTCATGACAACCATTGTCTCTTCACCATCAATGCATCTGAAGAGAACTACATCAAAACCACATTTGTAGAGAATTTTCTCTAAGTGATCCGGGCTATCATAAAGAGTAAAATTGACCACATGTCACCGGATTTTTTCTTTTTCGGCTCTATCAGGTCGAAGTGTTCCATTTTGAAGGTATTCCCTGATAGGTGAAATCCATCTGGTAGTTTGACCATACGGTTCAAGAATGAGACTAATTTCATTAATTTCCTCTGTTCTAATTCGAGCATAAGGTGAAATTGCACGACGGTGGGCAATACTGATGGTTGTCTTGTCTCGATTTGGATCTGCCAGAGCTCTGGCTATATTAGCCAGTGCATCAGCTTGAGCATTTTGTGATCTTGGGACATAAGAAAATGTTGGTTCCAAAGGGAATTCCACCATTAACTCTCTGACGTAATCATACAAAGGGATTAGTTCTTCTTTTCTGATGGCATAATCCCCATTGACTTGTTTTTTTACGAGGTCTGAATCACCTTTCACCTTTAAGTGATTCACTTGTGCTTGAAGTGCTAATTCAAATCATGTGATGAGAGCTTGGTATTATTCTTCATTATTGGTACCACCTTCCCAAAATAAGAAGGAATAAGGTAACACTACCTTTTCTAGATAAATGAGCACAATTCCTAAGACAACTTTGTTGAATTTAGGATTTTCTATTTTCCTCCCTGTTGGACTTCTGGAAGCACCATCAAAATACATTTACCATGCTTGAGGACTTTATTGAAGAGAGAAGACTTCCTCATCAGGGAGTTCAATATCTGAAGATGTGTCTTCCACTGAAGGGTGTTCATCCAGGAAATCAGCCAGAGGTTGGCCCTTTATCGCCTTTTGAGACACATACTAAAAGTTGAATTGCTGCAAAATAACTGCCCACCTTGCCAGACGTCCTGTAAGCATTGGACGACTAAGGATGAATTTGACCAGGTTATTGCGAGATACCAATTGGACCTCGTGATGTTGCAGGTAGTGTCTCATATTTTTAACTGCAATGATTTATTCCAGGAAGCACTTCTCAATACTTGAATACCGAGTTTCTGCTTCAAGCATAGTTCGACTGAGATAGTAGAGGCTGTTTTCATTCCCAGCATCATTCTTTTGAGCAATAAAGGCACCTAATGATCGCTCTAAAGATGTCAAGTAGAGGATAAGTGGTCTTCCTTAAACAGGTGGCATGAGTACCGGCAGACTCAAGAGGTATTTCTTGAGAATATCGAATGCTTCCTGTCATTCTTCAGTCCACTGGTAAGTGACTCCCTTCTTCATCAATTTGGTGAAGGGTAAACTTTTGCCTGCTAAATTGGCGATGAAACGCCGAATATAGGCTAAGTGTCCTTGAAGTCCTCTTAATTATTTCAAGTTTCGGGGAGGTGAAATACCAAGAATTTACTTTGTCTTCTCAGGATCGACTTCAATACCACGATAGCGTACAACAAAGCTGAGAAATTTTCCTGAGGTTACCCCAAAAGCACATTTTAAGGGGTTCATCTTCAAATTATATTGCCGAAGCTTGAAGAATATGACTTCCAAATCAGACAAGTGATTAGAACGTTGTTTGTATTTAACCACCAAATTGTCTACATATCATTAAAAAAACATCCCTAATAAGGGTTTGAAGATACGATGCATGGCACACTGATATGTTGCACCTGCAATTTTTAAGCCAAAGAGCATTACCCGGTAGAAAAAAACACCCTGAGGGGCTCGGAAGGCTGTGGATTCCTCGTCTTATGGGGCCATTTGGATCTGATTATATCCAGAATATCCATCCATGAAGGAAAGTTCTTCATAGCCAGCTGTTTCATCAATTAAAAGTTTTGTAATCAAAACTGGGAAATCATCCTTAGGACAATGCCGATTACGATCTCTGAAATCGATGAAAACTCTATTTTGTCCATTCTTCTTCTTTACAAGGACAATATTAGCCAACCACTTGCAATACTAAACTTCTCTGACAAAGTTAGCTTTGATAATCTTATCCACTTCAGCTTCAATTTTGGAAGCATAAGTTGGGTGTGTTCTTCTCGCGGATTGCTTAAATCCTCGATGTTCTTCTGGTAAACCCAAATGATGAGTAGAAACATCAGGATCAATCCCGGACATTTCTGTATAGTTATAAGAAAATATATCTCTATTTTTATTTAGAAAAGAAATATACATCTCTTTCTCTTCAAGAGTCATGGCCACACTGATTAAAGTGGGGCGTGGATCTTCTTTTGTACCCAGATTTATTTCTCTGAGTTCATCCACAGTGGTAGAGATACCCTCTTCAAATGCTGGAGGATCATCTCTGAGATCTTCCTCTTCTTCTTCATCATGTGTTATTTCTTCTATTTCTACTTGCATAGTAGATGATTAAGCAGAATTTTCTTGATCAGAAGAGATGTCAAAATTTGCACATCTTGAAGAAGAAGCTTCCATTTCCGACCCAATTGATGATGAAGGGTCTTCTTTGGGTAATAAAGAGGAGATGATGGATTGAGAATCGACATAATTTTTTACCTCCAATGTTGATATAACTTCTTCTGGCCTAATTGGAGAAGTATAGACTTGTTGGATTTGAGCAGATGAAATGAAGACGTCACCATTTGCGCTTTCATTACTGCTTGGTGGGTTACCAATTTCTCCCATGTTGTCTGGCTCAATTGCCGTAGCTGACATTATGGATCTTTCCAGAAGAGTATTTTGATTTAGGTATATCTTGTCAATTTGACTAATAGAAAACACATAATCTGTACTAACATGTGTAAATGGATTTACTAGAATCTTCTCCAAACCATATAGAGCATTAACTTTGGTAATCTCCTTTGTTGTGGATTTCTCCCTTCCCTTCATGTGATAGAATTCCACCTCAATGTATTGAGACTCACATGTCTTGAACGGGGACTTATCACCATACAATGTCCCAACTTGACCATCGAAACAATATTTGAGACAGTGATGGTATGATGAAGGGATAGCCGGATGTTGATGTAGCCAGGGTCTTCCAAGCAAGATATTGAAGGTTGGGTCTTGATCAACAACCATGAAATATGAATTATATACAAGATCTCCAAACTGAGTTCTGAGTGTAACTTCTCCCAATGGTTCTTGTTCATTTTTATCATATCCTTGTAACATTATGGTAGAAGGAGTTAAATCGGATTCTGTGAGGCCCAATTGATGAAGTGTACGAATGTGCATGAGGTTGACTCCTAAACCATTATCAATGAAAGCTCTTTGGACGTCTACGCCATTTACCTTTCCAGATAAGTAAAAAGGTCTAATATGCCCATGCACAACATCATCTTCATCTTTATCAGTAAAAGATATTACTGTATGGCATTCTACAGGATTATTCTCTATGTGATAGACTTCAGCTGCAACAATTTCAGTTTCAAACTCCTGAGGACTCGACAAAGCCTCGATGAGTGCTTCACGAAGATCTTTTGAAAGGTTCAGAGTATCCAGAATTGATAACATGGCTAGTACTTGGGCCAAGTGTTTCAATACATCATACTTTTGATCCAAAGGTCTGTGTTTCCCAACAGGAATATGTGGTTTAGCAGGTACCTTGGAAGAAAATGATTTGGAATTGGTTGCATCTTGTATTGAGATAGGAGTTGACAATATTACTGGTTTTGGAAGATTAGATCGATTAGATCCATTTACTTGCTGAGAGGAAGAAGATGGAACTTTCAACCGGTCTTTCAAAATAACTGTTCCAGGACTGAATTTGCTATTGGTAGAAGAACTTTCTTGTTCTTTCTGAGCTCGCTGAAGGGATCTACCACGAGTTTCTGCTGTGTACACAGTTTTAGCAGGGGTAGAATTGGAGTAGTGGCTTCTGAAAGATCCATGTCTTCCCCTATATCTTGAGCCTCTGGAACATTCTTTGATTCCCTTGTTTGATACAGGGAATTCAGGCTCATCGAAATCAAAACTGTGACTGTCATATGGATCTGTTAATTGAATCATATTAACAGAACCGAAGATTAACTCTTCGTATGATGAAGACTCTTCATGATTATCCTGTTTAGGTTGTTCCATTTGGTGGGGCGGTGCTCGTGGCTTTGAAGTAGATGGAATGAAGTCTTCCAGAGTCAAAGACAATTTAGTATTTGACACATACTCATCTTCTTCTGATTCTTTTTCTTTCTTTGAATCGTGCCGTTTCTTTGATGATTTTCCCTATGAAGAAGAGGGTTTTTCCACAACATTCATGGCAGAAGACACAATCAGTTTCTTTAATTGTGTTCGCAAAATATCATGAGTTCAGTTGATTGTCTTTCTGACCATCCAATCATCATACTTCTATGCAATTTTTTATTTTGACTTCTTTCCACTCGCCTTCCTCCTCTGGAACTATAGCAGTAACACATGCTACCTGAGCTGAAGAAACTTTCAGTTTGACTTGTCCCAAGTCAAACATCTTTTCTAGGAGGTATTTGAAGACAAAACACTCCTGGATGGGATGACCTAACATTTGATAAAAAGGGAAATAATTGGGATGGTTTTCATCTTCTTTGTTGTTTGGACTCTTGGGCATTGGAAATTGAACCAGATTATTTTCTAGAGCTGAAATAAACTAACCAGGAACTTGTTCATTTAGGAAAGAGTATGTTTTTCTCTTCAGATCCTCAAATTGTTTTCATCTTTGATCTCTTTGATCATCTGGACGAAACAACCTTCGTTGTTGGCGCTCAAGAGGTGGAGCCCTTCGAGAAGATGAAGGTTTTGAAGTAGAAACAAGTACAGGTGCTTGATTAAGCATAACTGTAGTAGTTTCTTCTTTACCCATTCTCCTTCCTAAAGCTGATGAAATTACATGAGATTTAGCCTTATCCTGTATAAGGGAATATTCAATCTATTGATCTATTGAAGTAAGGTCTCGAAACCCTCCTATGTATTTCACATGGATCAATGGCGTGCGTAACTCGTCACGCAAATTTTCCACACAGATTGGAAACAATTATTCTTGAGGAAGTGATAATCTTAGGGAATATGTTAATCCCTTCCAGCGAGCAATGAAATATGAGACCCTTTCATTCTCCCATTTCTTACAGTTTGTAAGATCAAAAACTGTTGTCTTTGGCAAGGTTGACCTGAACTGAAGTAGGAATTGTTGACAGAGATCTTCCCATCCAGTAATTGACCGGGATTGCAAACTTTTATACCATAAAAAGGCTGGTCCTTGCAAGGTCTGTACGAAGCATCTGAGTTTTACTACTTCTTTTTGTTCCAGAGTTCCCATCATAGGATCGCAACAAGACACGTAATGCGTCAAATTCTGTTCAGGATCACATGATCCATTGAAAATAGGTTATACAAGGTTTCCAAAACTGGATAGAGGAGAGATTGAATCTACCCATTCAGGGTAAACTTTCGTATCTGGTTGAACCTGTGCATGTTTCCCTTCTATAGTTTCTAACTGAGCTGTTAGTGACTCAATAGTAGTTATTAACTTTTGAGAAACTTCTGGTTAAACTTGGACTTGGGTAGGTGCAATGACTGGAGCTTGGACAGATGTGGTAGTTGGTGCTGCAACTGATGGTAGCACTTCCAACTGTTGTTGGACTTGACCCGTAGGATTAGACTTGTGAGGGTGTGCTGATAGAGGAGGATATTCTTGACCCATCTCAGTAGCTGTAACAAATTATTTTGGCTGACTGACTCCATCACGCTTAACAAGAAGACTACTCTGAAGTAGTTCTGCATTAAACCTTCTTAATTACTTCATTTCTTCCTCCTGTTGTGCAAACCTTTTCTCTAGTGAGAGCTATTGTCCTTCTCCAGAGGAAGGATATGTAACCTGATTCTTTCCCCTCCCTTTGTTGGATCCTTTTCAGAGAGGGGGAAGTGGGTTACTCGAAGGATTACCTAGGTTCTAAGTAACCCTTTGATTTCGTGTACACACACCTTCTTCATTTGTGTCAGTGCGTACATCTTCTTGAGCAGGAACTTCTTCATCTGAGTCCCCTGAGTGAGCCTCATCTGGTGGATCAGCAACAACGACATTGACGACATTGATTGATGCATAACACATCACATCCCTTCTATCAGCATTTCTGTGATATTGTCTTCTTCCATGTCTTTGATGAGACATTGCCTTTTGTTGATTCGATCTCTTAAGAACTTCTTGACGAACCGTAATTTGGAGGGAATCTCCTGATAATTTCTCTCTTCGTTCCTCTTGAGGCTTCTTCTCCAATCGAGAAAAGACCGACTTTCATTGAGGAGGGGATTGATGATTTGAAAAAGTCCCCAGTTTGGTGGACTGGGGCTATTCCTGCTGTTCCCGCTCAACTCCTCGAATCCTATTTGTTGATTCCGAGGGTTGGTTTAAAAGACTCCCTGGTCTGGCAAGCTGGGGTGGCTCTTGACATGCTATGTCTGAGACTTTCTTAAAATCTCTCTTGATCTTGCGAACCTTAGTCCGGAAATTAGCTGTATGCATTAACCTATATCCACATTTATCACCTGGTTCAAAAGACCGTTGGATGATTTCCAACACTTCTGTCACTTGATGATGTGCTTGCTCCATACGGGAGGCCTATTCAATATTCTTGTTTGATTGATGTAGGAGTAATTCAACAACTTGTTCTCTGTATTCTTGATTTTGAGAGGAACTAGTTGAGGCCTGTTCTTGGGAAAGCTTTTTATTACAAACAAAGCCCATTAACTATGGCCGTCCATGGGCAATAACATTGCATGAGACCATTTTCGGAAGGCTTTGTTGACTATAGAGCACCGTGAAATGTAGTGCTCCATGAACACCCCATCCTCTGACATGAATGCCAGATGGGGCATTGGAAATTAACTGACGCAATCTTCTTAGTGTGCCAAGGCATGAACGTTGAAGGGATCTCTACTGCTTTTCAGCCTTCGGATATCGAGAGACTGATAGAGATGCCAAATCAATATGACGTTGTAACCCTTCTATTATCTTAAGATGATTTTCATATTCATCATAAGATAATACTTTCTTTTTCAACTAACAAAGAGTTTTCCATATGTTGAGACGAATATCATGAATTCCATCTTCCGTCAACATTTCTGAAATGTCATATTAAGAGTCAGCCAGAGGCCAAAACATGATTGGCACTTCACCTTTCGCCAGTTGTTTTATCATGTTCATCATTTCCTCTTTATCATTTGATGATGATTCTTCTACCTGATTTGACCAGAGTTGGTGTTTCCTTGTTGCTTCATCAGATTCAAAAGGATTGGTAGAGAAATCACTGATCAAACTAGAAGATACATGACTTAGGGGTGGTTCGGAGAATGACCTACACCCTAGGATATCTTCTGATTGAGAAAGTATTTTACCTTCTAACGATAAAGCATCAGACATGAATGGTTTTACATTTGTAAGTGCCTCAAGATAAGAGGGCTTTCTCAGCACTACATTGTCCATTAGATCATTTTCTGGGCAATGTGCATCACTACTGCGGAGAGGACTTTCGCAGCGAAATTTATCATTATGGGGAGGACCACCATAATGGGTTACAACAAAAGATGAGATCTCTTGATCCTTGGTCTTCTGACCACATAGAGGGTTCCTGTGGATCTCATCTGAAGATGAAACATCGAGATCGACCAAATTTTCAAGATTCAAGCCTTCATGAGGAAGTGTCTATTGAAGACCTTCGGAATTAATGTTCCCACTATTGGGTAATGAGGGAGTAGAATCTTGAATTTCAACAGATAACTGTCTGAGGGATTCAAGAACTCCAGCATCGAGAAAAGACTTGTTACAGATTGGCTCTTGATCTCCTGACTGTGCTGGGCGGGTCTTTTTCTTAGACGCCTTCTTACTCGCCTTGGAAACCACTTGTTGACGAAAGTGGCTGCTTTGAGCAGGTGTATGTTCCTGATTAGGAAATATGGCTAGGTTAGGCTGATGATCTCCACTCAAATCAGGTGTATGTGTCTGACTTGGTTGTCTGTATGATATGGGGGAGTATGCCCCACAACCCTTATGGACTAGAACAGATGTGTGTGTCTGTTCCGGAGTGAATTGTTGATGTGTCACTCCACTAGTAGGGATATATTTATGTGTATTTCCCTGAGATGCTGCTGAAGCTGTTATAATATCCTGGAAAAAATCCCGAATATGAGAAGGGATTTGGTTCTTCTCTTTCACCATTGATAAAATATGCTTGGTGACTTCAGCTTCCGGAATGGGGATATACGTCCATTCCGTGATTGGAGTAGTTGTATGTGCCTGCTCCTGTCCTCCTTTTCCTATTAGTGAATCCTGACAGTACTAAAGTGTGGGGGCAGAGAGTTGAGTCTGCCTCCTATTTATCGCTGGAGCTTTATGACTGACTTCTCCGAATTCTACCAAGAGAGACTGTTGGTAGGATTGATTAATACTAGCATGGGTATGTGCCTTCTGATTTCACTTCGCCGAACGTGGTTGATGAGATCCATCACATGTAGTCAGACGAGCCTGCTGACTAACTGATGACGTATAAACAGGTGTATGTTCTTGTCTATAATACTCCACCAGAATTTCCTAATAGGATTGGCGTGCTGCTGCCAGACGAGTCTGCTAGACAACGGAATTAAAACGGGTAGGTGTGTGTGCCCGCTCGTTGCTTGCCACCAAGTTAGGTTGGTGTACTTATCCGGAGATGGAAGAGATGAGAACCTGCTCACTGTTAACCGGATTTCGCCTATGGCGATTCATCTTGCCTGCTCGGGTTCGAGGAACCTGAGCCGAACGCCTGGAGTCGGTACCCTCATCATGTTGAGGGTGCACTGCTGCACGAGTCTGGCGGCTATTGTTGGCGGGAGGCCTCGGGAAGGACTCCTGTCTACTCAAATTAAGGCCTTGAGGGAACTACTCATTCACCTCCTCCGAATAAGGGAGCGAATGGTGATTGCGTTCTGGGGATAATGACCCAAAACGATTGGAGACGGTAGTCAGCACCGCCTGCTTCTTGATCACTGGTCGTCATTGCCCGGATGACCGGTGTGAGTTGTTCACTTGGAGGGCTTGTCGGGAAGCCTCCAGAGTTGGGATGGTACCATGTTGACAGTACTCCTTAACCAGCGTATTTGATACTTAGCGTTGAAGACGCTAAGTAGGTGATATCGTCCTCAGAGCGGACGACAATCCAGTAGGAGTAGCAGCAATGGCATTTTGCTACAGCGGTATTCACAGGTGTGAACTTGAGAGCAGCCATTTCTTAGAATGCAGAAAATCTTGGAAAAAGAGTGCCTGTTTGATATAACATATGTAATCAAGATAAATTCAGCCACTACATATTTTGTATGAGCACATATGTCAATGATTGTTTTTTGTTGGCCCTCTCATTGAGTTTTAAATAGGGGCCTAACAAATAGGTAAAACATCATTTTAACTTGGTTAAGGATTCATGTCAGGTTCACCATTTTTTGTTTCCCTCGGAATTCGGGGATGAACTAATTGATTGAAGGTTCAAACATTCCAATCAGTTTCTAACGGGTTTGTTCGTAGAACCGGAAACATCCAATGATTCCATATCCATTTGGACCTACTTTCCAAAGGTAGGTGCTCATTAGTTTGTGGACTGATGAGGATTAGGAATTTGCATTGGTCGAGAGGATGGGAGGTCAGACTCATCACACCTTTTTGAGGGGAGTTATTGTCTACTTCGGGACTCTCTTTATAGATTTAAGTTATGTTCGTGAATCCTTATTACATTACCAAGTATAAAATGAGTTTTCCTTTAGATCTGACAATCAATGATCGATATGTAGGAAAATTAGAGAATCTTTTATATGTATTCTAGGTTCTTCATTGATAGAGAATCATTTGTATTTGTTAGAGATTCTTAGTCAATGGTATCCTTTGATACGTAAAAGTCTCTTGGTCATTATGATGACCATGCTGGTTTTAATGCCACTTAGTAGGGAACTTGAAGTCTATTTTCATTCAGAAGGAATTGGATTATTTCAGAGTTGGGATCGAACCTGCAGATGGGCTACCTACGTATCCTTTGTTTAGAAAAGGAATCAGAACCCACGTAGTTCGAGTAAGGGAGTATGATGTTTATGATTTATGGCTCAAATAAGGATGTCATAATAACTTTTACACTCTAAGCTCATGTGAGTCATGCTCGGTGTGAGAAACAAGAGGTATTGTTAAATATTAGACAATTGTGCCATGAAAGATGCAATCATAAGAAATAGTGTGGGACTTATGTATGTATGACTACCCAGATAAGTGAAGATTAGGATTTACTTCAGGGAAGAAATCTAGGAACAGGGTCCATAAAGGTATATGTAATTCATGGAGATTTGAATACTCTAACTTGGGGCTTACTCCTGAAAAGGAGGCCCAAATTATGAGAGGACTTATGATTGGGTTTTACTCTTGAGAAGGAATCCCAGATCAAAGGTAAATTAAGACTGGTTAAGAGAAATTAAGATTGGGGCTTACTCCTGAAGGGGATGCCCATATTTCAGAGTGGGTCTTACTCCTGAAAAGGAGGCCCAAGTTAAGAGAATTATGGTTGGGGCTTACTCCTGAGGAGGATGCCCAAATTTGGGGACTGGGGCTTACTCAAGAAAAGGAGGCCCAGGTTAAGAGAATTATGATTGAGACTTACTTCTGAAAAGGAGGCCCAAGTTAATGAGTTATCTCATCTTAAAGGATGAGGATGAATGAATGAAATCTCAATCTTTAGTGACATAAAGATGTGTAAACCACTAGGTTTTGAGAGATATTACAAAGAATTCCTTTCAGATAAAGAAGTCAAATAAAGAAATCATGCCATAAATGGAATTTAAGAGTGTCTTGAAGACTTAATCTTGAATAGGAGAGGTGGAATGGCTTAAGAGGGGTGAAATGGGTAAGAACGACACCCAAAAAGGAAAGGGCGC
Organism: Viscum album; assembly: GCA_963277665.1. Lineage (NCBI taxonomy): Eukaryota > Viridiplantae > Streptophyta > Magnoliopsida > Santalales > Viscaceae > Viscum > Viscum album. Next base: position 1,812,301,947 of record OY728142.1, on the reverse strand, counting down.
GCAAGTCCTGACAGGCGTGCAGGTACTGCGTGGGCACACAATTCCTAGTCGCCCAGGTATACCTGCGCGACACATGGGTACTTGCGCGACGGTTAACCAGCAGAGTAGTACTTGAGTGACTCTTGGTTAAAGCCTTTAGAATCATCTTGAGGTTCTTCCAAAAGAGTGGCACACAAGTTCTATTGAAGGAGTTAGGCGGCGCGCAAGTGAGGCCATTTCCCTTAAGGGATGGCCACTTAGGCGCGCACATGTTGATGAGTTTCAACACTTAGGCCTTCCTCCCCCTCTTTAGATCTTCCGTTCTAGGTAAGAAATTACCTTAGAAGTGTTTCAGAAGCTTTGATAATGGACTAGGGAGCCAGGAGCTCAAATATGAGTTTCTATAAAAATTCATCCCCGAAATGGGGGGCTCACAGGGTCTATTTATTGGCTTAAGAAGACTCGGGCGGTTATCATTTAGGGCGCACAAGTCACTTGCACGACCATTAGGCGTCGCGCAAGTGGACTTGCGCGACAGTGAGGGAACTTGCGTGACACATGTGCTTTTTAAGCCTTGTTCATGCCTTTATCGATTTTTGATGTTTTCTTCAAAGGATGAATCAATTTGTTCTAAGTCATTTACCTTTACATTCCTTTGGACTCTGTGACGAAAAGGAGCGTCAACAAGTACGAAGACATCAGAATGAGAGATGATGAAACAATTAAGGAATACTTCACTAGAGTTAATGAAATTGTGTGCAATATCCTAATATTCATATATGTCTTGTAAGATTCTACAATTATGAATAAACTTATGAGAAAAATTCCAGAAAAATTTTATTATTAAATTTATATCTTAGAAGATACGAATGATTTAACTCTTGATGAATTTTATAAATTTCTTATTACTTATGAAATGAGGAGATATCCAATATTTAAGAAGAAAATGAAAGATGAAATGGATTTTAAATCCATGAGAAAGATGAAAATACATGAATTTGATGAAGCTGATCCTTATGAATCTGATGATAAGGAAGATGATGAGCTAAATTAAAAAATCATGTCTTTTATATCTAAGAAATATCAAAGAGGAAGAGGAAGGTATGGAGGAAAAATTCCACTCAAATTTTTTGAGTGTGGTGGAATGAGGAACTTTTCTATGAATTAACCCAAGAAGAAAGGTGGAGTATATCAAGATGATTCTAATGAAAAACCTCAATGGTAGAAGTGGAAAAAAAATGAAAAAGAAGAGAAGTCTTCCAAAAAATTTAAGAATAAGTCTTTCAGAAAGAATAGAAAAATGTTAAGAAATAAGGTTGAATTAAACTCAACTGAAAAAGATTCTTCTAAAGATGAAAGTTCACAAAAATTTAGAACCGTAGTTGAAAAATTTGAGAAAATAAAAGGCTCCTCCAAAAGTGAAGAAGGTGGTGAAGAATCTTATAGAGAGTATTCGATTAGAACTGAACTTCTTACATGTGTTGAGAAAAAAATATCTCAAAAAAGAAATTAGAGTAATAAAGAAATATCGAGAATAAGTTTCTAATGGAAGAAAAGATTTCATCAAGCAGGCCGATGAATACATTTTGATGATTCTAAGCTACAAACATAGAAATTCTGAACAGGTAAAAGTGATTGAATATCTTAGAACAAAACTGGAATCTAAGGAAGAACAAGTTAACAAGTTGCAATCAAAACTTCTTGATTTTGAAAATACCCTAAGGAGGATGAATGAAAACTTCAAAAAATCTATATAAGTAAAATATGATACCTCTAAAGTTGTTGTGATGGCTTATTATGATTATTAGGTGAAATCTTCTCTTACCAAAAATGTTTCATCTCATTCTTCTAACATTTCAGGTTCTGGAAGAAGTGTTGGGAAATATTGGGTGGAAAAATGTTTTGAGAAACCCATCAAATCTAAAAAAGTTGAAACCCCACTTAAAGGAAAAGATTATCCACATTCTTAGATTGTTAGGGCTAAAAGTAGTTACCAACATCAACAAAGTTTCTATTGAGAAATATCGTTATTTAATATAAAATCAAGATTTTAGGGCTATTGTTGGTGCTGCGGAAACTATGGGAATATAGCTTATAATGTTTGAAACAATTTATCTTTACCCAGAATAAGGTTTTAGGAAAGTGGAAGAAATAATGAAAGAAGAATGAGTAACTTTCCTCACACATAGAAAGTTGAAAAGGTGAATTCCCAAGATGTTTTAAACATTCCAACAAAGAATCAGTTTGAATGTCTAGAATAATTTTTTGGAAGACGTGATTAGTTTGGTCATCATGCCAAAATATGTATGACACTTATTCTAGAATAAGTTTCTTATGATAATAAAGAAAAGAGAGATTAAAATAATAAGGTTGATGAGAGAGATTTTTTTGCTGAGAAAAATTTGAAAGCAAGTAAGAGGAAAAAACCATGGATTCTTGATATTTTTTGTTCTTCACACATGAAAAGTGATATAAAAATATTGGAACATGTTGAAATTTTTGATGGAGGAGTGGCTACTTTTGGTAATGATAGTTCCTTAAAAATGAAATGAATCAGAATGGAAGAGATTGAATCAAATAAACTGAAATATAAGGATGTATTTCTTATTGACGGGATAAAACATAACTTACTCAGTGTAATTCAACTTTATAATGATGGAAAATATTAATATTTAGAAAGTATTATTGTATCATCAAAAGTGTGATAAATGGAAAAGTCATTAAAAAAGGATAAATAACCAGTGGGAATATCTTTCAAATTAGATAATCTAATAAATCTTGTTATTTGAGTGATGATGATGAAGACAAGTTGTGGCACTAAATAATTGGACCCTTTGGGCAGAATAACATGAATAAGATTTCTAAAGTCGATGCTGTTTAGAATTTTCCAGAAATGAAAAGAAGAGATAAGGATGTTTGTATTTATTTACAGAAAGGAAAGATGACTAACAAAAGTCATAAAAGAGGTGAGATTCAGTCTAGAAAATCACTTAAGATTATTCATTTTGATATGTGTGGGATGATGAGACATCAATCAAAAAAAGGGGATTTATACTTTATCATTTTTACTGATGATTTCAATCGGATGACAAACATCATGTTCATAAAGCACAAGTCAGAGGATATTGGAATGTTCAAATTCTTTAGAAAAGATGTTGAGAAAGAATTGGGGGTTTCCATAAAGATGCTGAGAACAAATAATGGTACTGAATTCACAAACAATTCTTTTGAATCCTATATAAGAAATCATGGTATTAAACATTATAATAGTGGTCCCTATACTCTATAACAAAATGGAGTATCCGAAAGGAAGAATATGAGCTTGTTGGAAATAGGAATAAGTATGTTAGCAGAATACAAACTTTTAAAATTATTTTGGAGAGAAGCTATTAGTATTACTATTCATTTTCAAAATAGATGCTTGTTGAGGCCGAAAACCAACATGAATTCTTATGAAATGTGGTATAACAAAAAACCCTCATTGAAATACTTCAAATTTCATAGAATCGCATGTCTTCTTAAAGTAAAAAATCCAGATTTGGGAAAGTTTGATGAGAAAGATGAGGAAGGAACTTTTATGGGTTATTCACCAAATGAGAGAAGTTACAAATGTTGTAACAAATGTTTAAAAAATTTAGTGGACTCATATGATGTGAACGTAATTGAAAATAAAAGTTACTTAACAATAGTTGTTGAGAATATTGAGGATGAAACTTTGAAGAAATACAATAATAGTGAATTTTATCCAAAACAACCTCATGATGATTCAGATGAGTCATGTGGTGAAGGAAGTGATGTTGGGGAATAAACCATGAGTTTTCCAACCTTATGAAAGTTGGTTGAATCTGAAAACATTATTGGTAACCAGAATGCTCTACTTCAGACAAGAAGGAAGTTGAGACTAGAAAATCTGACTTCACTTATCTCAAAAGTTGAACCAAAATCAGTTTCAGAGGCTATTCAATATAAAGAATGGGTGGATGCTATGAATAAAGAGTTGGATCAGATTAAGAAAAATGAAACATGAGAACTTTTTCCAAGTCCAGTAAATAAAAATTTTATCGGAACCGAGTGGGTTTATAGAAATAATTTGAATGTGTTGTACCTCTCGTATCCCCTCGTGGTTTAATTTTCATGATCACAATCACTTTCATGTTTATCTAACATTGTTTGAAGTGTTTTTGATTGAAAGGCACAAGGTTGCCAAGAAGTTGGCCCAAGAATGGACATCAAATGGACTGAAATTCAGTCCACCGGCCAACCGGTGTGATAGCACCGGCCAACCGGTGGAACTGGCAGAGGGATTGCCCACTGCCAGGTTCCACCGGTCGACCGGTGGCTCTGTCACCGGTCGACCTGTGGCACCCAGCCCAAATAGTGTTTGCTACTGTCTTGCCACCGGCCAGCCGGTGGCTCCTCACCGGTCGACCGGTAGAGCCTGGATCAAGACTCTTCTTCTCTACCAAGGCACCGTCCAGCCGGTGGAGATGTACCGGTCAGCCGGTGGCCCCTGGACAGGAATCCTATGCCATTTTGCAAACACCGGCCAACCGGTGGGACTGTACCGGCCAGCCGGTGGACACAGTCAAACTAGCCGTTGGGCTGTTGACCAGCCTGTCCACTTGGCTCCCAACGGCTCTTTTAGCCTCTCCAACGGCTCCGAAGCCTCCCCAAGGGTTCCATGCCTATAAATAAAGGCCAAGGAAGCCCCGGACACCTACCGGAACAATACGGAAGCCCACGGACATATTTTGCATCAATTGGCCAACCTCCGGCGACTTCCTCCAAGGGAACCCCAATAGCTCCAACAACTTCCACATCCAAGGAGCCCCCTCAAGAAGCTTGGGAGAGCACGCTACATCAACTCCATCATCCAATTGGCGCCCAAGTCTTCCTCCATTACGGTTTTTCATTCTTTATTTATTTTGAGCTTAAAATTGGGTTTGTGCCTACAAACCCCAAACTTTTCTCATCCCCTCTTTCTTTTGGGTTTCACATCACCACTAAGGTGTGAAGAGGTTGCCAATCTTTCCTTTAAATAGCTTGAGACATAGGTGAGCTATCCTTCACCTGTAAGAAGGATAGTGGGTTCTTGCTAAACCATCAAAAGCAAGTGGGTTCTTGCTAAACCACAAAAAGCAAGCTGTAATAGGTCCTAGTGCTACCTCAAAGCCTAGTGGGTTTCTTTCTAAAACCATTGAAAATCAAGCGGTAGGAATCTCTCAACGGTTGAGTTGGGAGCGGAGACGTAGGCCGGGTTTTTGGCCGAACTCCGTTATCAATTTCTTGTGTGATTGCCTCTTTATTTCCACTGCATTCTTTACTTTGATTTTATTTTGTTAATCAATTTTTTAAAAGGCAATTCACCCCCCCCCTTTTGCCATCTTTTCCTCGCTTGTTCTTTCCGACCCAACAATTGGTATCAGAGGTAGTATTTGAATAATTCCCTAACCGGTTTCAAATTAAAGATCCTATTTTTTGATGGCTTCTACCGCTTCTTCCTCTCAATCCCCCGAAGGTCATTCTTTGGATCGTGCTCCATTCTTTGATGGAGCCGATTATACTTTTTGGAAAACCCGCATGTCAACTTTTCTTAAAATCATTGGTTATCCAATTTTTAAAATTGTTATGCATGGTTTTACGCTCTCTTCTCCCGATGAGTCTAAATGGACCCCCGCCGACATTGCAAATTTCGAGCTTGATGGAAAAGCCATGAATGCTCTACATTGTGGGTTAGATCGTAATGTTTTTGATCATATTTCTTCTTGCACATCTTCTCATGATATTTGGAAGCTTTTAGAACTTACCCATGAAGGTACTAGCAAGGCTCCAAAGCAAGAACCCGCTCACAAGCAAGAACCCGATGCAAAATCCGTACCCGCTTGCCCACTTCACAAGAAAAGGGCCAAGAAAAAGGAGAAGAAGAAGGCTTCAAAGGCAACATGGAGTGATAGCTCCACCTCTTCATTTTCCTCCTTCTCCTCGAGCGACCAAGGTAAAAAATGCCTAATGGCAAAACATGAGGTATCTTCCTCCTCTTCTTCCTCATCCTCTAGTTCTTCTAATTCTTTAAATCATTTATCTTATGAAGAACTCTCACATGCTAGAGACCAATTAGAAAATGGTTTTCATGAACTCTCTTCAAAATTTGTTGCTTTAAAAAAGAATTTCAAAAAGATTTCCTCCGAAAAAGACCAACTTCTCAAAGAGAAGGAGGAACTCTCCCTCAAAATCCAAAATTTTCCCAATGTTGATTCTTTGGAATCAACCATCAAGGACCTTAGAGAAACTCTAGCGAAGTTCACCCAAGGGGAACAAAATTTGAACAATTTACTTGGTTCCCAACGCGTTTCCCGAACCACCCAAGGGCTAGGCTACACCAATATAGCTTCCTCCTCCCATGCTCCAACTGTTTTTGTAAGGGGGAGCTCTTGTTATAAATTTTGTAACTATTGCAAGAAACCCGGGCACATGATTTATGAATGTGATTGCAAAAATGCCCGGTACGGCCAACCCAAGTCTTTTTTCTTTTCCGATGAATTCTATAGGAGAAGACCCGCTATGAGACAAGTTTGGATTGAAAAATCCCTTCTTGCGAGTCTCTCTGGGCCAAAAATAGTTTCCTTTCCCCGGTGATTTATTGTTTTTATTTAGGGGGAGTTAGGATTGATTAAGCTTTTCTTTTTCAAATTTTATTCAAACTTTCAATTTCAACTCTTGGTTTCAAATTTCAAAATTCAATTGGTTTTTGATTCAAAACTTTCAATTCAAACTGTTATTCAATTTTTGATTCAAATCTTTCAATTTCCAAAATTTCAATTGATTTTCAAATCCCATCTCTTGTTTTTCAAAATTTCCCTCAATCAAGTTTTATGCCCCACGCTATTTTGATAATCACAAAGGGGGAGAAATTTCTTGATTGATTGGGGGAGAATCCTTTTCATCTTGTTTAGCATTTCCTTTCAATTTATGTTTTTACTTTAATTGTTTTGGTGATTGTGATCATCAAAATAGGGGGAGATTGTTGTACCTCTCGTATCCCCTCGTGGTTTAATTTTCATGATCACAATAACTTTCATGTTTATCTAACATTGTTTGAAGTGTTTTTGATTGAAAGGCACAAGGTTGCCAAGAAGTTGGCCCAAGAATGGACATCAAATGGACTGAAATTCAGTCCACCGGCCAACCGGTGTGATAGCACCGGCCAACCGGTGGAACTGGCAGAGGGATTGCCCACTGCCAGGTTCCACCGGTCGACCGGTGGCTCTGTCACCGGTCGACCTGTGGCACCCAGCCCAAATAGTGTTTGCTACTGTCTTGCCACCGGCCAGCCGGTGGCTCCTCACCGGTCGACCGGTAGAGCCTGGATCAAGACTCTTCTTCTCTACCAAGGCACCGGCCAGCCGGTGGAGATGTACCGGTCAGCCGGTGGCCCCTGGACAGGAATCCTATGCCATTTTGCAAACACCGGCCAACCGGTGGGACTGTACCGGCCAGCCGGTGGACACAGTCAAACTAGCCGTTGGGCTGTTGACCAGCCTGTCCACTTGGCTCCCAACGGCTCTTTTAGCCTCTCCAACGGCTCCGAAGCCTCCCCAAGGGTTCCATGCCTATAAATAAAGGCCAAGGAAGCCCCAGACACCTACCGGAACAATACGGAAGCCCACGGACATATTTTGCATCAATTGGCCAACCTCCGGCGACTTCCTCCAAGGGAACCCCAATAGCTCCAACAACTTCCACATCCAAGGAGCCCCCTCAAGAAGCTTGGGAGAGCACGCTACATCAACTCCATCATCCAATTGGCGCCCAAGTCTTCCTCCATTACGGTTTTTCATTCTTTATTTATTTTGAGCTTAAAATTGGGTTTGTGCCTACAAACCCCAAACTTTTCTCATCCCCTCTTTCTTTTGGGTTTCACATCACCACTAAGGTGTGAAGAGGTTGCCAAGCTTTCCTTTAAATAGCTTGAGACATAGGTGAGCTATCCTTCACCTGTAAGAAGGATAGTGGGTTCTTGCTAAACCATCAAAAGCAAGTGGGTTCTTGCTAAACCACAAAAAGCAAGCTGTAATAGGTCCTAGTGCTACCTCAAAGCCTAGTGGGTTTCTTGCTAAAACCATTGAAAAGCAAGCGGTAGGAATCTCTCAACGGTTGAGTTGGGAGCGGAGACGTAGGCCGAGTTTTTGGCCGAACTCCGTTATCAATTTCTTGTGTGATTGCCTCTTTATTTCCGCTGCATTCTTTACTTTGATTTTATTTTGTTAATCAATTTTTTAAAAGGCAATTCACCCCCCCCCCCCTTTTGCCATCTTTTCCTCGCTTGTTCTTTCCGACCCAACAGAATGAACATAGAGAAGTTTCAAGAAACAATGAAAGAATTGTTCGTAAAGGATATGAACAGGTGTAAGGTGTGGATTTTGGTGAACCCTTTTCCCCCATTTTAAGGCTAGAAACTATTCGAATGTTTCTTGTAGTATCTACCAATCAAAATTACAAAGTTTATCAGATGGATGTAAATTCATCTTTCTTAAATGGTGAGATTGAGAAAGACGTTTACATTGAACATACTTGTGGGTTTTTAATTAAGAAGGATGAAACCAAAGTTTTTAAATTGAAAAGAGATTAGTATGGGATGAAATAGGCTCTACATTCTTGGTATTCGAAGCTTGAAAATTGTTTGATAAAGATAATGTTTTCAAAAGGAAAATTTAATAGCAACTTTCATGTGAAAAATTTTGACTCCAGAAATTTAATTGTAATTGTTTATGTGGATGATATATATTTTACTGGGGATGAAGAAAAGGTTTTTGAAGAGTTTTCTGAAGAAATGAAAAAGAATTTTGAAATTTCAATGTTGGGGGAATTAACTTTATTCCTTGGCTTAAAAGTTCAACAATAAGAAAGATGTACTTTCTTATCTTAAGAAAAGTATGGCAAGGAATTGTTAAATAAGTTTGCAATGGTAGGATAAAAATAAGTTTCAACTCCTATTTCAGTGAACACAAAGTTGAACAAATATGAATCTAGAATAAGTGTGAATTAGAAAGATTTTTAGAAGCTAATAATATGTCTTGTTTACCTTACAACTTCACGACCTGATATTGTTTTTACTATGACTTTATGTGAAAGATATCAAGTTAATTCGAAAGAATGAAATATGTTGGTAACAAAGAGGATTCTGAGATATGTCAAAGGATCAAATTTATATGGGTTGTTATACAAAAGAAACAGTGAGTTAAAGTTTCATGGTTACACTGATATTGATTGGGATGGTGATTGAAATGATAGAAAATCAACTTCCAGAGAAGCATTTTTCTTAGGTGAATATTTTTTGAGTTGGCATAATAAGAAACAATGTTTGGTAACTTTGAGGAGAGTCGAATCCGAATATGTTGTAGCTACTTAGGATTATACTCAAATGATGTGGATGAAAGTTCAGATATAATATTTGGAATTAAAATTTTCTAAACCACTGAAGATACTTTGTGATAATCATAGTACAATTGATTTTTCTAAGAATATTATCCAACACTCAAGATCAAAACACATTGATATAAAATTTTACTTCATAAAATAGAAAGTTACTGCTGGAGATGTTTTGCTGGAATACACATCACAAAAGTATTAGATTGAAGATATATTTAAAAAATAAATATTGATGGAAATGTTTATTGAATTGAGGCTGAAACTCCATGTTAAGCCTCCTCCTATGTCTTCCTAAACCTCATAAGGATAAAACCCCACTGTGCTTTGGATTATGTTGGCAAAGGGGGAGAGTAAGAAACAATTTTTTTACTTTGTAAGAAGTTTTACTTAGATTTATTTTATGAATATGAAGATGTGGTTATCATATAATGGGGGAGAGAAAAAGAAAAATGGGAGAGAAAAATAAAAGTGAGAAATAGAAACATAAAATTAAAGGGGGAGTTTGATTAAGGGGGTTTATCTTTACATGGATGAAAAAAAAATTTACCACTGAGGGATAGGAATCCTTTAAAAACATTACTTTATCTAGTAGTGTGGTGTCAGAACACTCTCTTTTGAGAATGTTTATATTATAATAAAATTAAAAAAACTTGAGTTATGAAAAATTATGAGAGTTTGAAAAGTTGTTAACAAAGGTTGTCAACAAATACAAAGGTAATTTTGAAGAACATTTGTGGTGTTTTGTTTTAATAATGTTTTTTATTTTTTGAAAACTAATATTTTTGTTGAAGAATAATTTTGACATACAGGAAGATGAGGTAGGTGGTTGCTGGAAGTTTGTCTTTTTTTTTTTGAGAGAGAAAGAAGTTTCTGAGTTTAAGGAAGTTGTTGAGTTTATAAGAAGTTTCTATGTTTGAAGGAAGTCGTAGATAAAGAAAGAAGTTTTTGTGTTTGAAATATGTTCTGAAGTACTTTTTTTTCTCAAGAATCTTGAAAAAGGATGTTGTTAAAGATTAAGAAGTAATAAAGTATCTCAAACTTTCTAAACAAAATTAGATGATGCTTTGATGATCTTAATGTTCTCAAAAATCATGAAAAGCTTCATGATAAAAGATATTGAAGAAATGATGAAGTGGTTTGAATAATTTCAATTAGAAATATTCTATAAAGAATTGGATCCTTAATTCTGAGCAAAATTCTTGGAAAAATCAGATCTAGAATTCTAAGCAACATTATGAGAAAATTGGATCCAAAATTCTGAGAAAATCATATCTAGAATTTTGAGAAAATCATATCCTGAATTTTGAGCCAATCTGAACCTGAATTCTGAGAAAATCCTAACCTAATTTCTGAGAAAATCAGAACCTAAATTCGGCATAAATCGAAACCTGAATTCTGTACATATCGGAACCTTAATTCTGAAAAAATCGAGACTTGAATTCTAAGAAAATAAGATCTTGAATTCTAAGAAAATTGGTTTTGGAATTATGCATAAATTGGCACTTGAATTCTATACTAATCAGAACCAGAATTCTATATAAATATGAACCTGAATCATACAAAAACCAGAACCTAAATTATGGAAAAATCATAACCTTAATTCGGAGAAAATCAGAACCAAAATTTTGAGAAAATCAGAACCTGAATTCTGCACAAATTGGAATCTGAATTCTACAAAAATTAGAACCTAAATTCTAAGAAAATCAAAACCCGAATTCTGTATATATCAGAACCTGAATTCTGTACAAATCAGAACCTTAATTTTGAGAAAATCAAAAAATAAATTCAGATTAAATGATATCCTATTTTCTAAATAAAATTGAACCACTTTTCTGATCATGTTTCTGAGGAAAACCGAACCACCTTTTTGATCATGTTTCTAAGGAAAGCTAGACCAATTTTCTAAGAATGTTTCTGAGAAAAACTGAACCACTTATCTATGCATATTTCTGAGAAAAACTGAACCTCTTTTCTGAGCATGTTTCTAGATAAATCTGAACAACTTTTCTAAGCACGCTGCTGATAAAAACTGAACCACATTTCTAGGCATGTTTCTAAGAAAAACTGAACCACATTTCTGAGAATGTTATTGAGAAAATATGAACCACATTTCTAAGCATGCTTTCAGAAAAATTAGAATTAAGATTCAGCATTATCAAACCCAAATTTCAAATTTTCTTAAATCATAGAGAAATTTAAGGAGGTTTAAAGAATTTAAACATTTAATATTAAATGAGAGATACTTTTAGAGTTTATGATATTTTAGGAAGTGGGAAATATTTTAAAGTTTCCCACCCTTGTTTTCCGAGTTACTTATAAATATGTGCTTAGATCATTCGCTCATTTTTAAAATTTTACACATGTTGAAAAGGGGGAGGGATGGAGAATTCAAAGTGAAAGGTTACAAATATATTGAAGAAGTTTTCTATGAGTGTTTAAGGAATGGAAAAATTGGAACCATCCTTACCATACTGAGAAGATCAGAACTAGCCAAATCAGACTGAGGATTTAAACTGAGGAGTTATGGAGAAGATTTAACAAAGATTTTATTCTTGTGTTTAGATCAATTATTCTTTAAGAAAGCATGGTAAAATAATTGAAGTTAGTATCATATTTCTTATCATGAAATAAAAGGTGTCTAATAGAATTTGACAAAAGTTGTACTCACATTTTCATTATAGTGGATTTCTATAGACCTACAGGAGTGGCTAAGGTAAGGATGTAGGTTCCCACATTAAGGCTAAAACTTGTAAAAAATGTGTGCCTTAATTTCTTTACTATTATTTCATGCTTAAGTATTTTTTAAATGTTGATAAGGAAAGAAATCTTAATAGGTTTTAGGGGTTAAGTTTTTTAACGTTTTGAAACATATAAAATGTTAACAACTAATTCAACCCCCTTCTCAGTTTTTATTCAACACCTTACTCTTGTTGAGTTTTGTACAAAAATAGTTTTCAATGAAGCATTAATATGGTTCATTATGAAGATTTCTAAGTAAATAAGTGTAGAAATATGATATAATAGAATGGATTTAGATAAATAAATCTATTAGTGCCATATTTAGTTAATGAAATTACAAATAAGGTAATATCCATACAACAACACATCAGGAAGCTCATTGTAGATAGAAGAGTTATGTGGACAATCCTCAGTGATATTAGGAATTATAAGTTGGTGAGATGTTTTTTTGGTTAATTTATCTATGGAATAAGTTTATTATATTTAGAAATAATGTAATGTTAAACCCTAGGTATGTTATTTCTTTTGAATTTCTGGATCGAGTAGGGAATTTATCTTATTGTTTGTGCTTCCACTAAACCTCTCTAAAGTTCATGATGTTCTCTATGTATCACTCTTGTGGAAGTAAATATCAGATCCTTCACATGTAATGAAATCATAGGTTATAATTATAGATAAATTGATTTCTTATGATGAACAACTGGTATAAATATTGGATCATAGGGATAATATTTTTCATAACATGACTACTCATCTGGTTAAAGTTATTTGAAGGAATAAAAAATTTGAGGAAGCTACATGGGAACCCAAGGATGCGATGAAGAAGATATATCATGATTTTTTATATAAAAGTGATGTAATTTTTAGGGAAAATTTAATTTTGGGGGTGGGTTTGGGTATAATTTAACTCCATAAGATTGTGTATATATTTTATTTAAATAAATTTGAAGTATTCAATAGATTTCCTCATATAAAACCCCAAGTCTAAATAAACCATAATAAAGTAATAATTTATAAACAAACTATTAAATTGGAAGGTATGAATATTAATAAATAAATTATGATAAATATATTTCCAAATAATGAAAATCTATTGATTAATTCACAATGAATAATTAATCAATTTTTAGTAATATCATTTTATGATTCAAAAATCTATTTTCTTATAAAAATTGTTTTAATTCCATTTTTTTGCACAGAAAATGTAATTATTTTATAAAATTTTCAGAAATTTTATTTTATAAAATCAATATCATTTTTGAAATTATCATTTCAATATTAAACTTGGGTGATTTTTTTTTAATTTTTCTAATTTTTTTTTTCTGTGAATAGGATACAATACCACTTATTAAAATAAACATCATTTATTTTCAAGTAAAAGTACCATTATTTTTTTTAATTTTATTTTAATTTAAAATAGAAATAATTTAATAATAAATAATCTAATTAATTATATATTAATTATCATAATATTTTATTTTTTTGAAGTTCATTTTTGTGCTTAACAACACATTTATCTAAAAATTGTTTTTATGCACACAATGTCTTTTTATCTTAACAAATAAATAAATATCTATTAATTAATTCATTTAATAAAATTTATATATTATATGTTAAATTATATATTTCATCATTTATTTTATGGGTTTTAAAAGGCCATTAATAGAAGTAATTTAGGTTTTTTTCTTAAAAATGCATTTTTTTAAAACAGGTTTTGGCTCCAGTTTGTACGCTTATTTAAAATTAAATTCTTCCACTTACCAAAATTTATTTTAGTAAAATGGATTCAATTTTTTTAATCAAAATAATTAATATTATTTAATAGGTTTAACTTATTTTTTTTTATAATAAATAGTATAAATAGTAAAATTTTGTTAATACGGTAAAGGTTAAAATGAGTTTACCGGGGATTAAACCAAGAGATAAGGGCAGGATTACCCCCCAAACCTATATAATTAATATTTTTAAATATATATAAACCTTATATTATAATAACTTTTAATCCTTCACCATTTGGATCCATTTTCACATGAAATTGTCCTTATATCATTGAAATCATTTAAAAATCTCCATACATGTCCCTCCCCTCACTTATAAAAGGGGACCTCTTATTATCCATTATTCACACCATTTGAGACTTCTATTATAAATAACCATTTTTTTTAAATGACATTTGTTTCTTGATAAAATTTTTGTTATATTATTTTTCACATATTTCTTTAATAATGATGGATAAGTTAGTCACCAAAATAGGAAAATGTGAATCCCTCCAATCTGTTAGAATCATCTCCCCTTGATCAAAAAAATAGAAATAAAAAATAATATTAGTAAATCAATAAAAAAACAGTAAAAAATTATTATAGTGGATATTGATTGAAATAATTAAGTGGTATTTATAATGTTTAAATGGATATGTGACCATTGAGATTAATCCATTTTTGGACCATTGGTGAGATATGACCGCTGGTCAATCTAACCGTTGGGAAATTTGTCCGTGGGGAACTATACCCATTGGTAATAACTTCTATATTGTAATTAGTGTTTATAAGTATCAATGAAAATGTATAATTAATGAATAAATGACAAGTAATGACTTCAACCAGTAGATTCATGCCGTATGAATCCTATTTTTTAAAATTTGGGAGGGAGGTAGCATCACTGGGGTTCTCCCTTGACCAATCACTATCCGAGCTTCAATAAGTGAAGCTAGAATGAAATTGAATATGATAGAAGTTCCAGTTAGTGGAAATTAACACTTGTTAGATGATATCTAAGCCACCCCATTAATCCATCACCACTTCACACCTTACCCTTAATTCATATGTGGGTGTTATAAGGGGTTTTGTGTCCAGACCTTTTTTTAATAGAAACCCTAACCGAACTATAAAATTTATTCTATTCTTAGCATAAAATTTTCCTCGATGGGTGTACCAGGTCCAAGGTCTGGAATGATATGACTAGGTAAAATTGGCCTCCCCACAACACCCTACACTGTTGAGGCATTAAATCACATGGTGTGAAATTTCCTCAGCCGAAACTTGCAACTAGTGGGAATTGAACACCGGACCTGACGACCACAACCCTTAACCCCAATGAAGTGGAAAAGCCATGCGGGATATGTGTCCAGGACATAGTAACATAAAGGTTAATTCCTTTCTATAAATAAAATTTTTAATTCCATCAATTCAATTTTGAGAATCATTTTTTAATAAAATATAGGTTTAATTGCAAAGAAATTTAATAAATTGATTTTTCGGACACAAAATATATTTTTTAGAAAAGATATATATTTTTATAATAAAACAAGGTATTCTGAATAATATTTATTTTAATTAAATATTATGTTAAAAACAATAATATTTAAATATAAATGAAAAAATAATTTTATTATGTCATAGGATTTTTTTAAGTGTTAGAAATTTGATTCTACCATATAACCCGATATTTATTTTAATAAATAAGGATTTTAATATTTAAAAGATAAAATTATAATATTTATAGAATTATTCTAAAAAAATAAATAAATTTTTTGAAATCATCCCATCAAAATTTGGTTGGGTTTAATTTATGAGAATTTCTTAAAATACTTTATTTTCTATGAATAGTAAAAATACAATTTTGGGTTTTTGGTATGTTTAATGACTTCATAATTATCACAGAATGATGTAATAATTAATTAACCACAATATAAGAACTAATATGTTTTATTTTATTAATATTAAGTATTTTAATGAATTTTAATCAATTTCCAAACCAATAAATGACTTTCCAAAGTCTAAAATGGAAACTTTGATTTTAAAAACATTACCCCTATGGAAACTTTAATTTTCCATGCCAAAATATGTAATATAAAATAATGGTCATTTCTTGTGGTTTAAAATAACTTAAAATATAACCCAAATTTCAAAAACCATGGGAGAAAACCATGGGTAAGCCAATGGATTTTCTTTTTCCACAACTAAGATTTCCAAGGCCTATATTTGGAAATTATTAAACAAATCCTCCACTTTTTCTATAAATACCCACCAGTTTCTCTATTTCCATTCACTCCCAATCCATAATCCAAGAATTTATAGTATTTTTTCCTCTATATGAGTCCCCCAAGGTTTTTTTAAGCTCCGATGGTTCTATTCCTCAATATTTTAGAGCAACTCTTCAATGTAAGAGAATTTTCCTTCTCTTCTCTTCAAGTCAAGAACTTATTTTTGTATGTGTCTTATAATTATTATGATTACAATATTTTATTACACATTTTATCATTCCATTACATAGAAATTAGGTTTTATAAATTGGATAATCTTGTACCCTCTCATTTTACCCTTTTCTAAGACCACTTTTTATTCCAATCATGCTGCTGAATTTACTCCTCAAAATTTCTTTCTACTTAAGAAATTATCTTTTATTTTATTTTTTTGAATACCCAAAACTATTCTTTTCTATAATTATTTGCCTATATATAAAAATAATTTATTTTATTTGGGGATGAACATATATGAAACTCACATTCTATATCTGTGGGTTAAAAATTATATAATGATCATGTCTTCAAGCACTCTTAAAACACCATGATTTTGATAAGAAACCCATTTTTATTCTCTACATGTTATTTATGAAATATATGATTGTCATCTATTTGCATCATATTAATTAATAAATATGAAGGTTTCACCCTGATAGTGCTTCAATTCATTGGGTAAATAATTTAATCTCTAGAGGTGTCATGTTTTAGGATACCTTGGTGTATAACCATGGAAATTTTCATTTATGATACATTAGTGACAAACCTTGGTGATATGATTACAAATGTCTCCCATAAACATTGTAGCCACATTTCCATGTTATGATTCATGTAATTTTTATTTTTATATTCCTCATATTCCCTTTCTCATTCCAAAATTATATTCCTTATGTTTTTATTGATATTACCCATGATCAGATGTAAATTATTTCCCCTACTTATTCCTTTACTAGGACTCATGCTCACAAATTTACTTTGATGTATGTCCCCAGGATATGAGATATAGTATTTTTACTTAGGAAGAACTGATGAAGAATCCTATCAAGTGGATTAGAATAATGTTTTATTTTTTTCATTTATTATGCTCTTAATATCCAAGAAATTATATTTAAATGATCTTATATTTTTATTCCATGTAATAAAAAGCTAATTCAATGAAAATGTCTGATTCCATAGTTGGTATCAAAGGAACATTTAGTGATTTTTGGTAATTAGGAATATAAATACATAGTATAAATCCTAGATAAAATTTTAAATATTGGAAAACATCCTGGTATATTCTTGAAGTATTATGTAAGTGATTTCTGAGCAGAGAAATCCCTATCTAGATATGAACAAGTGGATGTGGATCTAGAAAAGATGCATTTAAGGGTAATAACTGAATACACTACATTGATATAGACACGATTGATAACTGGTGAACAATAATGGGTCTTGTTGTACTCCTAGTTTGACACTCTGAAGGGATATGTATGATTAATGAGAAGTTTTTATAAAACATTATAAAGGATATATAGAAAATTTACTTCTTGTTAAAGAATAAAATATTTATGCTTAATTTTTTAAGACATTAAATTCCTGGAGAATTATGAGATTCTTACAAAAAAAATTCTTCACTATAGTTTTTTTTTCTTTTTGAAAATGGTGGAAATAGTAAGAACCACATAAATGATGATCACAATGGATGATGAACTAATGACCCTCCAATGAATGTTAGAATGGTAAAATTAATAAGGATGATGAATCAAATATATTGAGTTGTGAATGATAACTTAAATCAAGTCGAGTGACCAGATTCACCTTGAAGGTAAAAAATTTCCATTGAATCCTTCATGAATCAACAACCACCTTCTTTAAGTAGATATATTGACCCATTGGTTTTTGAATAATGGATAAGATCTATGGAAAATATATTTTCTACACTCCATTGTTCAGAATAAGAGTAAGTCACCCTAACAGTATATTTCTTAGAAGAGGATGATGATCAGTAGCGGGAACTGATTAAAATCACAAAGAAAAGAAGAGATATTGATTCTATTAAGTGGGTAGATTTAAGAGGAAACCTTTTCATGTATGATGCGAATGAAAATGGAGAAGTAATTCCTAGAGTTGAAGTAGAAGAAAATGAATATGTGGGATGCTATGAGATGAAATTTAGAAGACTTACTCATTACACTTATAGAATTTTATGGATCCTAAAGTAATAGTTGATAGAATCTTCAGTGGGATGGGACCCCATATGTGGAGAAATTTAGAAAATCAGGACTATGAAATCTATGAAGATATAGTGAAGAGTTTTTTAAAGGTTTAATTGGAGTTTGGATAGACATAGTGGTCACATAGGTCAAATAAAAATAAGTGAGATCTGGATATAATCTCATGGAGGAACCTTGATCGCAGAATACTAGGAAAGCAAGTGAAACTTCCCACGTAAAAAAATTGTGCAAAGAATAATTTAGGGAACTGATTTCTCATTTGTGGAAAATTTTACAAGTTTGGAAAAGATAACCATTTAGCTCAGAAATATCATGGTGAGGTGAAGCCTCAACTTCAGATCATTAATGATAAAGGGAAGATGGTTCAGGCCTATCCTGAAGTACAATACTTCAAGTATAGAAAAATTTGGAAGTTTTCCAATATATATCCAAATCAGAAGATAATGGAAGTAAATCACCATAAAACTCAACATAGGACAAGGTATATGGGTCATGAATTTTATATCTTGATAGATGAATTTGAGTCATTAAATGATGTGGTGTAAGGTACTCTCGTAGTTCTCTCAAAGATAGAAAGTACTTTGTTCAATTATGGTTCTACACATTATTTTATTTCTACTAAGTTTTCAAAGAATATATAATCAATCCCCAAGATTAAATAAATAGAGTTATTAGTCAAGACTCCTCGAGGGATTATCCAAGCATCAAAAGTGTATAAAAACTCTAGTATTGACTGTGACAAGAACAATATAATCACAAATCTAGTAGTCATTCCCATGGTGGAATTTAAAAAAATACTAGAGATAGACTGGACGTAAAAGTATAATGATAACATTAAATGAAAAATAAAGGAAATCCTAGTAGTCTTGAATACACAACATATATTTATTTTTAAAGAATGGATATACTTATATGAGCTTTGTCTAGAAGCACATTATGTAGCCTTCTTTATGGATATGATCAGTAAAGCGTAATAAAAAAATGAAAGTATAAGAATATAATATGTTCCTATCATTCAAGAATACATTGATATATTTCCTGAGGAGTTACTTGGACCTCCCCAGGAAAGATAGGTAGAGTTCTTCATTAACCTCATACCTTTATACAAGATGATATCTAAGACCCTGTATAGAATTGAAAATGTGCAGTTAGAGGAATTAAAGAAATAACTTGAAGATCTTTCAGAGAAGGTATTTATCCAAACAATTATGTCTCCTTAGAGAGAACCTATTCTATTTATTAATAATAAGGATGAATCATTCTAGATATGAATTGATTATAGAAAACCTAACAGGATCATAATAAAGAATAAGTACCCTCTCCCAAGTATCGATGATTTATTTGACTAGCTTTATGGGGATCAATTCTTATCCAAGATTGATCTTGGATCTGGTTATCATCAATTGTGGGTGAAGAAAAAAAATATTTTAAATAGTGAATTTTGATCAAGATATAGGCATTATGAGTTTGTTGTTATGGCCTACAGATTGACCAATGCTCCTTCTATATTTATGGATTTGATGAACATATTCTTTAATGACAACATAGCTAAATTTGTGGTTGTTTTTATTGATGAAATTATGATATAATCCAAAATTCATGAGGAACATGAGGATCATATAAGGGTTATATTAAAATCTTTTAAAAAGGATATGATATTCGTAAAATTCATAAAATAATAGTTTTTGTTACAAGAAGTTGTTTTCTTAGCTCCCATTTGTTGTGCCTGAAGGCATTGTTAATTCCTTCAAGCATGTGTCAAATTGGAAATTTATATTATCCCGAAAAATACAAACTACAAAGGCTTAGTATAACAGAAGTGTGGGGTCGAACCCACAAAGTGTGGAGAGAGTAGTGATGAAAACACTCAACTAAATGTTAGTTCACTCCAATTTCAGTTTTCTTTAATTAAACTTGCGACAAAAATTAAAATAACTTTTTTCAAATAAAGAAACAGAATTGAGAGGAAATAGTTTCCATGGATGGTTTTTTTAAATAAAATAATTCAACTTCACGTAAAAAAGAATTATATCAAATTGCTCTGCAACCAGACAATAATATCAATAGAACAAATGGTCATTAACTATCAACCTACCCTAGAACCTTAATTCATCATGTTAATATGAATCAAAATAGCTAAAGTGTATTAAGTTCATATTTCCAAAAGCATAAGAGTAATCTCATTCAATGATCATGAATAAATCATCTCAATCATGTTGTGGTTCATTCATTATTGAAAACATATGGTCAATGATTCAATGATGAATAGAATAGACATGTAGGTGCAACATGATACTATTTAATAAACTCATATTTAAAATCAAAGGTAAATCATGATTTGTTGGTACACACCCCCTTTAACTGATTCCACTCTCCCATATGGATTTTATCCAACCATCGTCAGGTGATCACAAACGATGATTGAACCCAAATCCATAAGTGAGATATTAGTAAATAAATAATTAGAAAGTAATGAAAAAAATGAATAGTATTAGAATTAAAATTATGATTAATTCCATGATTAGAAGAAATAAAGAAAATAAAAAAATAGAAAGACTATCTATGAAGAAATTTGTGTCAGAATCCTGTAGAAGCCTTCTGGGGGTCACACCTCCAACCTTAAAGAGAAAATCCATTTTTATCCTTGCAGGAACCCATATAAATAGGATAATATGTCCTTAATAGAGTTTAATAGGGTAATAAATTGTGTTTAGTGACTGGTTTAGGTGGTTAATGTTATTAAATCCCATCGGAAGATATTCTTGTATCATCATTTTTTTACTGTATCGGGATATTTCATGTCATTTAAACATTTTACATGACATGTAATGTGCCAGGATTTTCACATCGTGTAATATAGTTACACGACATGTAATCATCAGGCCTATTTTCTTCTTATCATGCCTTGTATGTATTTCATGGCTTGCAACTTCACATCGTGTAACAATGTTACCCTATGTGTAAAATACGATTTGAGAATTAGAATATCCATTTTATCTAGGTTCTTCTATTTTTATGCCTTGGAAGTTCTCCATGATCGTCCTTAAAATCCTAAGTCCCACCATAAGGGAAGATCACAGTATGACATTCCTTTTTTGTTCCTTAATTACCATATTTTCCTTAGTATTATTCCAAATTTTATTGCTACATAAGAATTTACAAAACTTTGATATCAGATAGATATCTTATTTTAAATCAATTAATATTTAATGAATTCATATATAAAAACCCTTCAAAATATCTATATAAAATAGAGTTATCAACATTTTAACCAATGAATGAATCTCAGTTGGCCCTACAAAGACCAAATTTGTAGTGGAGTGGTATCATCCTACAATAATAACTAGGATTCATAGTTTCTTTGGTTTAGTTGAATATTATAGGAGGTTTGTGAAAAAAAATTATGAATTTATAATCCACTATCCATGTTAACTCGAAATGGGGCTAAATTTATCTAGATAAATAAGTGTGAAGAAAGTTTCCTAGAACTAAAGAATATATTAGTTACTTCATCTATGTTAAATCTACCCTCTTTCAGTAAAGGATTCATTATTTTTAGCGATGCTTCTCTAAAACGGCTTGGATGTGTCCTCATGAAAAATAACTAGGTGATTTATTTTTCATCTCAATAGTTCAAGCCTCATGAGAAGAATTATCCTATGCATGACATGGAGCTAACGGTGGTTATTTTTACTCTAAAAATATAGTGGAGCTATCTTTATAGGGAGAAATGTGATATCTATAGACCACCCAAGTTATAATTATATATTCACAAAAAATAAATTGAACCTGAGATAAAGGAGATGGTTTAAACTTTATAAAGACTATGAATGTAAAATTCATCATCAACCTAGAAGATAAAATGAATTTGCAGATGAATTAAATAAGAAATACCATGTTGTTCTTTCAATGATGAGGATTCAAAGAGATCTATTGATCAAGGACCAAGTATGGTAGGACATGGGAATCATGAGGGAAAGGACATCATCAATTATATCCTAAATTATTTCTCAACCATCATTTCTAGAGAATATTCATAAATCTCAAATAGAAGATCCTTTGTTACAAAATAAGATAGAGGATTTGAAGAATGAGAAGTTTCCTGAGTTCAATATTGATGAAGAAGGTGTACTAAAATTTCACACATGGATATTTGTTCAATATAATTTGGTGTTAAATAAAGAACTGATAGATGAATCTCATAGCCACATTCTCTATAAATCCTAGAATAAATAAAATGTATAGGGACCTTCGTGATCATTACTGGTATGATAATCTGAAAAGGGAGATTTCCGACTATAATGCCCAATGCTTGTTATTTTAGTAAGTGAAGGTGGAGTGAAAAATACCTAAAGGGGTATTGAAACGACTACCCATACCAACATGGAAGTGGGATAATATCACTATGGACTTCATCATTGGTCTCCCAATTATATCCAAAGGAAACAATGAAATATGGGTTATAGTGGACTGACTCACAAAGACTACCAATTTTATCACTATTCAGGCAGATTTATCTCCTGAACAAATTTCCAAGATACACATAAAGGAAGTGGTGAGATTACATGGGTCACTAATTTCTATTATTTCTGATCTTGATCTAATGTTCACATCTAAATTCTAGATAAGTACTCAACATGGTCTAAATATTGAATTGAATTTCAGTATAGCCTGTCAACCCTAAACTGATGGCCAATCTAAAAGTATTATTTAGACACTTAAGGACATACTGAGAACTTGGTAAATGAAATTTAAATGTGTATGGGATCAACACCTCCCATTAATTGAGTTCTCATACAACAATAACTTCCAATTGAGTATTCAAATGTCTCCTTATAAATCTCTATATATGAAGTAATGTAGAACTCATATTTTTTGGGATGAAGTTGTTGAGAGAATTATTTTTGGGACCGATATTGTATAAGAAATGTTAGAAAAGGTTCATACATCCAAGAACACATAAAAGATGCTTTGCGTCTGTAGAAGAACTATGCTAACAAACATCAAAGGGACTTGGAGTTTCATGTTGATGATATAATTTTTCTTTCAAATATCACCATAGAAGAGAGTCATGTAGTTTGGGAAGAAATGGAAGTTGAACCCCAAGTACATTTGACCCTATGAAATTCTTGATCTTATAGAAAAAGTGACCCATTGGATAGAACTTACACCAAATATAGCTATAGTTGATGATGTATCCTATATATCTATCTTGAGGTGGTACATACTCGGCCCTTCACATGTATTGAATATGTAGGTGGTACAATAGGAACATGAACTCTATTATGAGGAGTAGTTGTAACACCCTGAGATATTATGAGATATATAATTTTTAATTTCTTTGATGTCTTCTATTATACACTACACCAAAACTAGCTTGTGCTATACACAACACCCTACTATCCTGCAGTATATGCAACACTATTCTTGGCTCGTGTTACACACAATTTCAAGTTCGTTTT
The DNA here is from genome assembly GCA_963277665.1 of Viscum album. NCBI lineage: Eukaryota > Viridiplantae > Streptophyta > Magnoliopsida > Santalales > Viscaceae > Viscum > Viscum album. The sequence continues at coordinate 1,812,278,104 of OY728142.1, read as the reverse complement.
GTGGAAATTATTCTATGCAACATTAAGTATAGATTTTGTTTAGTGTATAAATGAAATAAGTTTTTATTATGTTATACGCAACACAAAACGGAGATTTCACTACACGCAGCCCTGAATTAGCTTGCATTACATGCAATCAAGACCTTCTTCGATAGCGTGTGTAGTATGAAATGCCAAGTTTCACTAAATGAGATATTATTATAATATTATTATGAACTAGCCGTTATGAATAGTAATACCCACTTTTTGAAATTTTATAAATTTTATCTTTCAAAATGGACTTCGTTGTCAGATTTGGAATATCAAAATTAGCCTAGGGTGAAATTTTGGTATTTTTCTGAAAACCTTTAATTTTTGATGAATAGTGAAAACACTAGGTTACTATTTAAAAACTGATTTTTTTTTAAATAATTATTTATTTTATTTATATTTATTTTAGTTAAAAATTGATATGTAATACCTATATATGTTCAATGTAATTCATTGGAGTCATTTTATAATAATTTTAGATATATAAAAATTTTATTGAACTTTTCACTGTCTTTTACCCACCTCCTAGGAGAATTTGGAAATTCACATAAAACTTAATTTTACCGCTTCTATGAGTGGAATTTAGAAAATCCAAGAGATAAGGTTAATATCAATGAATAAAATGTGGTTCAATGAGATGAAAATAATTTTTTGTGAATAATAACTTTTTTCATTTATTTACCACGGTTAAAAGTAAATAGGGTAATTAAGGGGAAAATGATATTATTATTACCCTAACACATGTCCTTATTCTATTGGATAAGTGTAATGCGACCAAAAACAATCATAGGAATAAAATATGACCATTTAGGTTCACTTGGATTAGATTATGACATTTATTATTAATTTATTTAAAGAAGAGTTAAAATAGTTAAAATAAAAGTTTAATAAATAAATAATTTTTAATATAGGGTTATACATAAGATAAATTTGACTATAAATATTCATTATAAATATAAAAATATTTCCCACATAATGGTATTTTATTTATAATTTTTAGACATTAAATAATTTAATTTATATGTGACACAATGATGATGCAGTAATTATCTTATTAATGAAATATTAACATAATTGATGTTATAAATACCCAAATAAATGTAATTTAAGACTTATTATTAATTAAACTAATTTTATAGGTTAATATGACATTTTATTATTGATTTAGTTAACTTTTTTTCGAACTAATCATGCTGTTATGATTTTCGCAAAAATCAATTACCAAATAGTGTCAAAATTGACATAAAATAGTTTTTAAAACAAATATTATATTATTAATTGTTATTATATTCCTAAAAATATATATTTCGGCCAAGATACTTATATCATGATTTTTTTATCATTAATGAACCACTTGGGGGTTGTTTGGATGTATATGGAATGTTTATTAACTATATAATATAAAAATACAAAGTGACATGGTAAATGTCAATCTAATTAACTAAGAGTTAAAACTAAAAGATAAGGTTAATATAATGACCTAAACCTGTTTAAAATATATTGGTTGAGAGTTTTTTGACCCATCCCCACTTTAGGTTCTAAATAAATCATTTTATAGCTATTATAAACCAAATATGACTTTATTATAAAATAATATTTTGAGTTTTTCCAAAGGTGCCCCTCTCCTCCCTTATAAAAAGGGCACTCCTTCCCTCTTCTATTCACACCCTTTTGAGCCCTGAAGCTTGGAAAAACCCTGACCATTTCTCTTATCCACTTTCCTAGAAACATTCTAGAGGTTCTGGTATTCTCAAAATACCAACTCTACTTCCTTAAGAGGAAGCTTAAAGGAGGTGCGTCGAAGAAGAGGTAATCTCTTCTTCCGATTCTCTCAAGTTTCTTTCTTCTTATACTTCTTCTTCTTTAGTTGTATCATGATAAAGTAATAACAAAAGTATTAATTATATACTGATATGTTATTATAAATATGAAAAAACCCTATTTCACCTTCTATCCATCCTACGGAAAATAAAATTACCGCGCGTGCGTACGTACGAAATACCGTCTCCACGCTGTGGTGTAATCTGTTTTGACCACCACCTTACTTGGATGGGTATAATGGTGTAAATAAATTAATAAATATTATTATTGTAAAGTGATATTTATTATGAAATGTTATACATACACTTCAATACAATTCCAAGATCATGGGAATGATATCATCGCTCGTGCATACGTACGGACTACCGTCTCCACGACGCGATGAGATTCATTCTCCATGTTAACCATTCATGAATGATTATAAAGTATATATAATGAATAATAATGAAATATATGATAGAATAATGGTAATTTGTTTATATATATATGTATGTCATCTACTTAATTCCATTCAATTCACTAAGGAAACGAAAACATCGTTCATGCGTATGTACGGCCTACCGTCTCCATGAACGGTGTATTTAATTCCATTTATCAATCTATCATATATATGTATTTGCTTAATATTTATTATATATAAATCATGTTTTAAATTCTGAAATTAAGTAAATCAGTATATAAGTAATAATATCAAGAACAACAAGTCGAAACACGTACGATAAATGAAACGATTTTACCCAAAACGCTTCTTTAACATGGATTTAAAAAAGAACATGTAATATAAAGTCAGAAGTGAACCATATATGATATCATTAAAATGAATATGATTATGTAACAAGTCAATGAAATTATTTAAATCATTATACAGGAGGTTAAGATACGTACGAAGCATATCATACCTAAGGTAAGGGATAATTTTTCAATCTCATTTTTATCCAAGATTGCTTATACATAAGTATTTACTGGGGTTATATTTTTCATCCATGCCCATAAAATGTTTATATATAAAGTGTTTAATATTCTTACATGTATGTTTAATTTCATGTTTACCTTAATTTGACTTTTACTTTGTGTTATGGAAGAAATCTTTCTTTTGTTTACCATATGAGGAACTTTTTGACTTTTCCGACAAAAGTACGAGGAGAATGTTTTTTTAACTTATACGGCATGAACGAATTTTTACGGTTTCATAAAGCCATATTTTCATGAATCTTACTCAATAATATTTCATGAATATTTTCAAAAAAATCCATTTCTTTTAAAATTGAATGTCATTTTGTGAAAATAAAATGATTTTGAAGAAGAAAGGATATTTTCCTCAAGAATTCATTTCAAGTGTTTTTTCAAAACTATTTTCCATATAAGATGACATTATGATTATGTTTCAAGTATAATGTATCTATTATTTACATGGTTTGATTTTTATTATGATGAAATGACATCCATTTCTTTTATATGGATTATGTTATTATATGATGATGTTTATAAAACCCATTTTATTATTTGGGTTTTGATGAATGATTTATGTTTATTTTTTGGCACAAGTAAAAATGATTTCATTATGAGATGGGTGTGACCTATATCTCCCTCAAATGCATTGGGTAAAGATTTATATCTCATGATATAGACATGGATGGAATGGTAAGTTAATCTGGTTCAGTGATACAAGACTGGAACGAGGAGTGAACTCGATTCAGAAAGGGACTTTTTCCACTAAGAAGGTCTTGGCAGCAATGCCTTGGATACTATGGAAATCATAACATGTTCTTAATGCTTTCCAAAATTACATGTTTTATTCTCATGATATTTTATCCGGATTAATGTTTCTTTATGATCTATGCCTTACGTACTGCTATGTTTTATGTCATTGCTCAAGAACTTGATGTTTAAACATTATGTTCATGTATTTAAGTTCAAATGTATATGATTTGTTTTATTTTCTCCATGCTTAGCCTTACTGATCATTTGAGATCACACTTTATATGTTTTCTTTTCCCCAGGATACAAAGAAAGGTTTTAGGTAAGAAAACAAATAGGGGAAGATCTTTATGGAAGATGTTGAATATCTTTCACCACGATTAGAAGATTATATTCCGAGTTTCCAAAGACACTAAAATTTTACGGTCCTTGTGTGTCTGTTTTTTTATGTATTAGATATTCCACAAAAGTAATCTAATGTCTATGTACATCATGGTTTGGGTATGTATAGTTGGTATTAGAGAAAAGGTTTAGTCAACCTTTGGAAACTAGGATGCGAAAACTTTAGTGAGATCCCTAGAGATATTTCTAAGGTATGTCTAGGGATGTCCCTAAGGTTTGGTATAACTATAGGTTACAGTCCTAGAGTTATATTGGTGATAATGAATAACCTATGGTGAACCTAAGGTGTCATGGATTAAAGAATGTATGATAAGTTATACATCCCATAAGTGACTTTTAATGATTATGTGGTTCCTCGTTATTTTAACTATTTCTTACACTATGGTTTCTGGTTTTAGTCAATGGAGGGAACGAGAAGGAATTCTGTTAAAGTTGATTCCGATCGACTAATTGGTGACTGTGATCAAAAAAATTGTGAAATGCCTAGAGAGAAAGATATTTTGATTATGCCAAATCAGTCATCACGATACATGATTAACAAGGTTAACATTGGTGGTATTCTTAAGTCATCAAATAAGAGGAAGAGAGAATTTTAGGCATGTTCGCATGGTGAGGAGAATAGAGAAAGGAATATTGAGATTTCTAAACAAGGGAAGAATAACCTTGAGGAATACCTCAAATGGAGGGGAAAATGTTATTTGTGTGGAGAAAAGGGTCATATAGTGACAGACTGTTATGGAGTTCAGTGTCTTATTTGTGGAGGACATGGGCATTACCCAACTCAATGCCCTGACCTAAGAGGTTACTTCTAAATCAAGGAAGGAATTATTCCATGAAAATCATTGAAGAGGATGGATTGAAGTGTTTATGTATTGGTATTCAAGAATAATGTTGTTGAGGTACTTTTATAATATATTAGAATATTTTTGTATTAGTATATTGTGGTTTTCAATAATTTTATGGTACCGGTAACCATGAAAAGTGATTCAAATATTTTGGAAAGCAGATGTTATGCTCATAATGAAGGGATACGGAGAAAATAAATTGTTTGATAGTATTCATGAGCTCATGATTGATAAGTGATATCATGGTTGGAGTATATAGAATTTTTGGGATTCTGGTATATGGAAAGAGTTAACTTTTGACAACACTCATGTTTTCACTAAGGTTCTATGGTAATTCATGTTTCAAAAGAATACATGATTAAGGTATTCACATGTTTGGAATTTGACCAACAAGATATATATTATGATATATGGGGGATAAATGATAGCATTCATGTGCTTGTTATGTGAAATTTCAAGTAATCATTTTCTTTATACTATGAGATTGGATGGATGTATTTTGGATAAGCCAAAAGATTAGAATGGATTATGTTGGACATCAGATAGTATTGTTTAAGGATAGAACTTTTTTTTATAATAATATTGTTTTAGAAAAAGGATAACCTGCCTCACGGGTGACAACCCGTCGCATCGGACAAGGCTATGGGAATCGAACCCATAACCGAAGTGCGACAGGCCTTTATTGCATACCTCTGGCCTACGTGAAGTCCCTGGTTAGTAGAAACTAGTTCTATTTTATTAAGCACTATGATAGATGATGTATAAGTCTATTTTTGGAACCATATACGATTAATATCACCATAAGATGGACTTATAATTTTTTCTAACCATTTGTTTGAGACAGATGGAATGACCATCATTATATCACATGATCTACTAACACTTCAAGAATGACAAATTCAACTTCATTTCTTTAAGAGGTGAAGTGGAAATTGTTCAAGGCACGAACAAAAGTGAGATTGTACCATAATAAAGTAAGTATTTCTTCTAATTCTTCAACTTTTGGGAAATGATCTTGAAAACCAAAATTGTTGTCCTAGCATCCTTATATACAATGAATCAGATGGTACCTTATATCATCACAAATTTATGGCTTTGTGATTGTTGGCTTTATCATAGCCATGTCCTCTACCACTCTCCATCGGAACTTGATGGTTAGATTTCTCTTCCATATCCATATTTCCACCTATGTTCTCCTATGTGGAAACCCAGTGGTGAGTTAATCTGGGTAACCGTTACATTTTGTACATTACTTTTTAAAAATTAAGTTTTAGTATTCTTTTTACGATGTGGGTTTCTACGAATGAAACTTTCAAGTAGTAAACGATTTATAAGGGGGTATTATGAGATATATTATTTTTAATTTGTTTGATGTCTTCTATTATAAACTACACCAAAATTAGATTTCTCTATACGCAATACCCTGTTAGCTTGCAATATACGCAACACTATTCTTGGCTTGTGTTACACACAATTTCATGTTCGTTTTGTGGAAATTATTCTACGCAACATTAAGTATAGATTTAGTTTAATGTATAAATGAAATAAGTTTTGATTATGTTATACACAACACCAAATGGATCTTTCACTACATGCAGCTCTGAATTGGCTTGCATTACACGCAATCAAGACCTTCTTCGATAGCGTGTGTAGTACACAATACCAAGTTTCACTAAATGAGATATTATTATAATATTATTATGAACTAGCCGTTATGAATAGTAATACCCACTTTTTGAAATTTTATAAATTTTATCTTTCAAAATGGACTTCATTTTCGGATTTGGAATTTCGAAATTAGCCTAGGGTGAATTTTTGGTATTTTTCTGAAAACTTTTAATTTTTGATGAATAGTGAAAACACTGGGTTACTATTTAAAAACCGACTTTTTATTTAAATAATTATTTATTTTATTTAAATTTATTTTAGGTCAAAATTGATACATAATACCTATATATGTTCAATGTAATTCATTGGAGTCTTTTTATAATAATTTTAGATATATAAAAATTTTATTGAACTTTTCACCGTGTTTTACCCACCTCCTAGGAGAATTTGGAAATTCACATAAAACATAATTGTACCGCTTCTGTGAGTGAAATTTCAAAAATCCGAGAGACATGGTTAATATCAAGGACTAAAATTTGGTTCAATGAGATGAAAATAATTTTTTTTGAATAATAACTTTTTACTTTTATTTACCACAGTTAAAAGTAAATAGGGTAATTAAGGGTAAAAATGATATTATTATCACCCTAAAACATGTCCTAATTCTATTGGATAAGTTTAATTAGACCAAAAAAACCTTAGGAATAAAATATGACCATTTAGGTCCATTGGATTAGATTAGGACATTTATTATTAATTTATTTAAAGAAGGGTTAAAATAGTTAAAATCAAAGTTTAATAAATAAATCATTTTTAATATAGGGTTATACATAAGATAAATTCGACTATAATTATTAATTAGAAAGATAAAAATATTTCATAAATAATGGTATTTTATTTATAATTTTTAGAAATTAAATAATTTAATTTATTTATGAAACAATGATGATGTAGTAATTATCTTATTAATGAAATATTAACATAATTGATGTTATAAATACCTAAATAAATGTAAATTAAGACTTTTATGAATTACACTAAATTTATAGCTTAATATGAAATGTTATTATTGATTTAATTAACTTTTTTTGAACTAATCATGGTTTTATAATTTTCACATAAATCAATTACCAAATAGTGTCAAAATTGACATAAAATAGTTTTTAAAACAAATATTATATTATTAATTGTTATTATATTCTTAAAAATCTAAGGTTCGGTCAAGATACTTATATAATGATAGGTGTATCATTAGTGGACCACTTGAGGTTAGGTTGGATTTATATGGTATGTTTATTAACTATATAATATAAAAATACAAAGTGACATGGTAAATGTCAATCTAATTAACTAAGAGTTAAAACTAATAGATAAGGTTAATATAATGACCCAAACCTCTCTAAAATATATTGGTTGAGAGTATTTCGACCCATCCCAACTTTATCTTCGAAATAAATCATTTTGGAGCTATTATAAACTGAATATGACTTTATTATAAAATAATATTTTGAGTTTTTCCAAAGGTGCCCCTCTCCTCCCTTATAAAAAGGGCACCCCTTCCCTCTTCTCTTCACACCCTTTGAGCTTTGAATCTTGGAAAAAAACTGACCATTTCTATTCCCCACTTTCCTAGAAACATTCCAGATGTTTTGGTCTTCTCAAAATACCAACTCTACTTCCTTAAGAGGAAACATAAAGGAGGTGCGTCGAAGAAGAGGTAATCTCTTCTTCCGATTCTCTCAAGTTTCTTTCTTCTTCTACTTCTTATTATTTAGTTTTCTCGTTATAAAGTAATAACATCAGTATTAATTATATACTGATATGTTATTATAAATATGAATAAACCCTATTTCACCTTCTATCCATCCTACGGAAAACAAAATCACCGCGCGTGCGTACGTACGGAATACCGTCTCCACGCCGTGGTGTAATCTCTTTTCGACCACCACCTTACTTGGATGGGTATAATGGTTTAAATAAATAACTACATATGATTATTGTAAAGTTATATTGATTCTGAAATATTATACATACACTTCAATACAATTCCAAGATCATGGGAATGATATCATCGCTCGTGCGTACGTACGGACTACCGTCTCCACGACGCGATGCGATTCATTATCCATGTTAACCATTCATGAATGATTATAAAGTATATATAATGAATAATAATGAAATATATGAAATAATAATGATACTTTATTTATGTATATATATATATGTATTTCATCTACTTAATTCCCTTCAATTCACTAAGGAAACGAAAACAGGGTTCATGCGTACGTACGACCTACCGTCTCCATGAACGGTGTATTTCATTCCATTTATCAATCTATCATATATATATGTATATGAGGAACATTTATTATATATAAATCATATTTTACATTCTTAAATTAATGAAATCATGATATAAGTAATAATATCAAGAACTACAAGTCGAAACACGTACGATAAATGGTACGATTTTACCCAAAACGCTGCTTTAACATGGATTTACAAAAGAACGTGTAATATAAAGTCATAAGTGAACCATATATGATATCATAACAATGAATATGATTCTGTAATAATTCAATGACATTATTTAAATCATTATACATGAGGTTCGAATACGTACGAAGCATATCATACCTAAGGTAAGGGATAATTTTTCAATCTCATTTTTATCCAAGATTTCTTATACGTAAGTATTTACTGGGTTTATATTTTTCATCCATGACCATAAAATGTTTTTCTATAATGTTTTTAATATTATTCCATGTATTTTTAATTTCATTTTTACCCCGATTTGACTTTTACTTTGTGTTATAGAAGGAATATTTCTTTTGTTTACCATACGAGGAACTTTTTGACTTTTCCGACAAAAGTACGAGGAGAATGTTTTTTTAACTAACACGGCATGAACAGATTTTTACAGTTTCATAAATCCTTATTTTCATGAATCTTCCTCCATAATATTTCATTACTATTTTCAACAAAATCCATTTCTTTTAAAATTGAATGATATTTTGTGAAAAAATGATTTTGAAGAAGAAAGGATATTTTCCTCAAGAATTCATTTCAAGTGTTTTTTCAAAACTATTTTCCATCTAAGATGACATTATGATTATGTTTCAAGTATAAAGTATCTATTATTTACATGGTTTGATTTTTCTTATGATGAAATGATATCCATTTCTTTTATATGGATTACCTTATTATGAGATGATGTTTATAAAACCCATTTTATTATTTGGGTTTTGATGAATGATTTATGTTTATTTTGTGGCACAAGTAAGAATGATTTCATTATGATATGGGTGGGAACTATATCCCCCTCCAATTCATTGGGTAAATATTTATATCTCATGAGATAGACATGGACAGAATGGTAAGTTAATCCGGTTCAGTGATACAGTACTGGAACGAGGAGTGAACTCGATTCAGAAAGGGAATTTGTCCACTAATATGGTCTTAACAGCAATGCCTTGGCTACTATGGAAATAATAACATGTGATTAATGGTTTCCACAATTATATGTTTTATTCTCATGCTATTTTATCAGGATTAATTTTTCTTTATGATTTATGCCTTACATACTGCCATGTTTTATGTCATTGCTCAAGATCGTGATGTTCAAACATTATGTTCATGTATTTAAGTTCATATGTATATGATTTTTTTTATTTTCTACATGCTTACCCTTACTAAGCATTTTATCTCACCCTTTATATGTTTTCTTTTCCCCAGGATACAAATAAATGTTTTATGCAAGAAAAAAAGGGGAAGATCTTTATGGGAGATGATGAAGATCTTTCACCACGATTAGAATATTATATTCCGAGTTTCCAAAGACACTAAACTTTTACGGTCCTTGTGTGTCTATTTTTTTATGTATTAGATATTACACAAAAGTAATGTAATGTCTATGTATGTCAAGGTTTGGGTCTCTACAGTAGCCGATGAAGATATTGGACTATAGGGACAAGGTTCTTGGACAAAAGGCTACCCTTTTTGTAAAAGTGTCATAGAGGAAAATTAAGTTTAAAGAGGCAACATGATAACCCAAGGAAAAAATGAAGTATAAGTACCCTCAACTTTTCTCAATTGAGAGAATTAGTTGAAATTTTGGGGATGAAATTTTTAAAAGGGGAAAGAATGTAAAGATAAAAGTTTTTTTAAATGATATTTTTTCCTAAGAAAATGTATTTTATATTATTTTACACAAAACAAAACCATAATTGTTTAATAATTTTTGATACATTAGTCACCATAATGGGAAAATGTGGATCACTATAATTCGTTAGAATCATTGAACCATGAACAACACTATAGAAATAAAAAATATTAATAAACCAATAAACATACAAGGAAATGATTGTAGTGAATATTGAATGAAATAATTAAGTGGTATTTATAAAGTATAATAGGAAATGTGATCCTTGGAATTCGATCATTTTAGGACCATTGGTCAAATATATTTGTTAGTAATTTAACCTTTAGAAACTTTGACTATTGGAAACTATAAACATTGATAATTATAATTAACCAAGATTAACATAAATGGATATTACATAATTTTAGATGAATATTCAATACATTACGAAAATAATTGACCGAGGACCATAATAATTTAGTGTCTTTGGAAACATGGAAACAATATCTTCTATCCTGGTGAAAGATCTTCAATATCTCTCAGAAAGATTTCCACCATTAGTAATTCTACCTAAAAGCTTTCTTTATAACCCAGGGAAAGGAAACATAAGAAAGGGGTGAGCTCATATGTTCAGTAATGGAAAATAAAGTAAATGTATAAGTATAATAATAACAAATGGTATGGAACATGAACTTAACATTTTAAGATCATACCCTGCATATTAGAGATTATAATAAAGATTTGAAATTGATAAGACATAGATCATAATATAATTAAGATTAAAATTCATAGAATCATAACATTGGAATAAGAAATGAAATTATGGATAACACATAATCATATAATATGATTTCTGTTGTATCCAAGGCATTGCTTCCAAGACCATCTTAGTAGTATGAGTTCACTCTCCATACCATTTTGGTAGTGATGGTTCAGTCCCATGGCCATATTATTAGTATGATTTCACTCCTCATACTATCTTTGTAGTCATGTTTCACTCCCATGGATGTTTTTGTAGTCAAGGTTCACTCCCAAGCCCAACTTAGTCTATCTCATGAGATATAAATCTTTACTTAATGCATTGGAGGGAGATGTAGGTCTCATTCACCTCAAAATGAAATCATATATACATGTACCATAAAATAATAATTAATCCTATTGTAACCCCTGAAATGAAATGGGTATCATAAAAATGTAAGCATATCATAACCTGTATAGAAGGATAGAGTTTTCATAACCATTTCATAAATGTTCTAACCTATGAAAGAGAAACTGATTTCATCAACATATAACCAGTGAGAGAGAAACAAGTTTTAGAAAGACCATGACATTAATCATAACCCATTAATATAAAGAATATGAATGGAATCATTATATCATTTCTTATAAGGGAATGAATAATATAAATAGATGTCATCTTAGATGGAAAATAATTTTCAAATATCTTTAAAAATAATTATTGATGAAAATATCCTTTCTTCTATGAAAAGGTATTTTTAATACATAAAATAATTTGAAAATAATTTTCTAAAAAAATACCTTGAAAATTTATAAAGAAGACTTGAAATTATTTTGAAAATCTTTTTCCTTGAAAACTTATAAAATAATATTAAAAAAAATTTAAAATCCTTTTTATTTTAAAAAAAGTTAAAAACTTATAAAAAATCTTGAAAATGTTTTAAAAACATTTTTAATTGAAAAAAAATGAAAGAATCTTGAAAAAGTATTAAAAACTATTTACTTGAAAATAATATGAAACCTTATAAAGAAATCGTGAAAATGTTTGGAAAACCATTTCTTCAAAAATACTTTTAAAACATATAATAAGGCTTGAATACATTTTGAAATAAATTAACATTGAAAATTTATAAAATAGGGGTAGTAAAATTTAGAAAAAAATTTCCTTGAAAATTAATTTTAAAAACATTTTTTTAAAAATTATTAATTTAAAAATAAAACTGAAGCTTCAAAGAAATGATGGAAAGTAAATCCGTACATTCCATATGAGGTAAAAAAGAACATTCCTTTTTCATGGTAAAAAGATTAAAAAATGACTTGTTCAGAAAGTGACAAGAATATTACTTTGGAGAGATTAGTAAAAGATAAAAAGGGTAAAAATTTATTTTAAATATTATAGGTTAATGTTATAATATTCTTAGAAACCCTTTTTAGAAAACATGTTTTTAAAGGAACATGGATTTTCTACTAAAGAGAGGGTAAAGTTGGGATTCCTTAAAAAGACTTTATTAACTATATTATGTTCCAAATAGTATAAAAATGGTACCAATACATTAATATATCATGAATATATAGTGGATAAAAAAATTCATGAATTTTATTGAGATATGGGTTATAATATTTTATCAAAGGAAACATAAATATAAAAAATCTTGAAAGGCGATGAGATTATTTCAATAAACTCTTATCACATGGTAACTTGGGATCATGATCTCCATTTAAGAAAAAAATTAAATGAAAGTTATAATATCATGAAAAATTTTAGATTCATTATATGTCATGTAAAACAGAATTATATAAATCTTAAAATGAATTTAGGTGCATGAAGAAACTTGAGTCTCAAAGAAGGAAAATTGATACAAAATTATTTTACCAATTTGGTAACATTTGAAACTTAAACCCCATGAAATTAAATATATAAAATGGATATTTAAATAACCATAAATTTTACTATAATAAACATTGAATACATCTATGGTTAGTATATTCACCACACAAAAGGAATGGATGGTGAATAAAACATTTATCTCATGGAAATAAAAAGTTAGATGAACTCCCATTACCTTATGTCTTAACTCTCGCTATACTCATTAAAACCACCTATATAATAAATATAAATTTATTAAACCTATTTTAAAAAACCACATTATTATATCTAATACCATATATGGTTTTATCATGACCTTATATTACCCTCTTTTTAACAATCCAATGTTAATGTTTCACTTTGGATAATATTCGCTTTGTTCTTCGCATGTGTCTTAATTTGTCATATCTTTGATAATTATAGTTATATCATAATTAAATAATTTAAAAAATGATATAAATATAATTATATTCATTATATTTTTATTATAATAATATATATAATATATAAGTACAAAATGGAATACACCGTTCATGGTGACGGTAAGCCGTACGTAGATGTGAAAGTTGTTTCTATTTTTATTATCGTATTGAAAGAAAGAAAGAAAATGAAATATATATATATATATGTATATAATATAATTAAAGTATAATTAAAATGTTATATATATCATATTACTTCACTATACTCATCCTTAATACATTCAATGTAGTGTGTTAATGAATTACATCACTTTGAGGAGGCAGTAGTTCACACTTCCTTAAATGGAATTATCTTATTTACACCAAATGGAAAGAATAAATATATGTGTTTTAAAATGAATAAATAACTTTAAATATATAATAAATATAATATAGACCATATATAAACAAATTTTCCATCATAATTTCCTCCATGAGAGGTGGTAAAGGAAAAATGATTAACCATCGTTTAGTGAGATGGTAGTTTTCCGCACACATAAATAGTGTGATCCTTCCCCATTAGATGGAGGTTTGTGTAAGTGTAGGTAAAATATTTATCATAAAAAATCATATTATATTTAGGATAATTATTTATTTTATAAAATCTTGTAATAATGACAGTGTAGGGGTGGAGAAGAAAAATAAAAGAAAGGAGCTTGAGAGAATATGTGACCTCTTAATCGGGTAACTCTTTTTAATTTGTGAAAAAAGGATTCCTTGGAAGAATTTATGACCAAAGTGAGGATTATATGAGGAAGTGAGGGATTTTTGGAAGTTTATTGGGCATATATTGGCCGATATTAAGTGTTTTTAGAGGTGTGAAGAAGAGGGAGAGGTGATAGACTATTATAGGGAAGGAAGAGTGATACTATTATAAATATTTGAAGAGAGAATACCACCCACGTTTTTCATGTTGTACGTGGATCCAATAATGACCCAAAGTAGATAAAAGAGATAATAGGATCTAAATATGGAAATATAATGGATTTATTACAAGTTTATAGTTCATTTTGGGCCTTAAGGTTATGATTTAGTCCATTATTAATCTTAATTTAACCTTAATTTGTGTAATCAATTTTAATCACATTCACTAATATTTTTTTGTCAAAAAACAATTTTACCTCATTAGAAATTATAAATTATTATAATTTCAAATATTTAATCAATGTTTCCAAATTATAATCACATTAGTGGTAGGAATTATTTAAAATTAATCTTGTGGTCAAGTCGACAATGCGAGTTTTTAGAGTAAAAACATTCAAAAGTTTTCTAAGTTTTTATACCCAATTTCAATGTGAAATTGATCTCAATGAATTAAATTATATTAATTGATAAAAATATTATCTAATTAAACTTTAAACCAATTTAAAATATAATTTATCCTTATAAATAAATTAAATGAAAAAGCAGTTTTGAACTAAAATTTTGTATTTTTAACTATTCATTTAAAGATGAAACATTATAGAAAAATATTGAAAAATTATCCTTACCAAATTTTTATGATTCAATTTAAAATATGAATTATAATTTGAAATATTAAGTCGATAAAAGTTTCAAAACTGTGATTTCAAATGGGTTCTCCATTAAAAGTTTGTACAACTACATTTATACAAATATATGTTTTAAGCATAAATTGGGTTTGTTCTTATATTATGTCTGTAAAATATATTTAATGAATATAAAAAATATTTTATTGAATATATAACATATATATTACATTAATATCACTATATAATTTTATTTTATTTAATTTTTTATGGAGAAATAAATTTTTGACCATAAAAATAATTATATTACTTTTTTATTCAATTGGATTTTATATACAATTATAATTAATTGGTAACCTATGGATTCATATTATATTGTGAAAAAAATATATTTTCATAAATTAGTTAATTATATTCATAACCTCTAATGTTATATCTAGGTTATATCTTATTATATTAAGTAACCATATTTTAATAATATATTATTGTTTGGTGAACCTCGGTATTGCATGTTACACAAGCCATCAAGGGAATTTATTATTGCATATAAATCAAGCTAACCTCGGTGTTTCGTATAGATAAATTTAAATTTTATGTCGTTTTTAGTGTATAATTAACTTGGTGTTTCCTATAATGGAAGCCAAAGATAGTGATTTAATATAAAATAAACTGTCTTTAGTGTTGTGTGAAATGAAAAATATCAAAAAGGATAAATTAATTTGAAAAAGATTAATTCAAAAAGTCTCAGTGTGTTACATTTTACCCCCATTAGAATTAATTTCTCCCTCAAATTTTTTCTGGATTATCAAAGTTTTAATAAATGAAAGTTCATTTCATATAAACCCACATTGTAAAAATTATTACTAAAACTTACTTTAGAAAATGGAAAGTTTAAACCATTATAGTTACCCAAAGTAACATATTTCCAGGTTTCCATATAGGATAACATAGGTTATGAGTGAATATTGGACTTGGAGGAAAAGAATAAATATTTATAGTGAGTGATTATCTTTATAAATCACAAATAAGTGAATGATTAAAGAAATGTTGAGGGCCTCAAAATCATAAATTTGTGATTATTTAAAAGGACATAAATTCAACAAAATTAAGGTATCAGGACAACACATTTTATTTTCATCATTATCCTGACATTGAGTAATTATTTTATTGACCAATAATATAAAGAAATATACTTAATTTATATATTTCTATTAACAAAATTTCATTATTTGGTTGTGCCTTTAACTATTTCTAATTCCTCAATTACTTCAAGAAATGGATGTACAACATTTAACTTTGATGTTTGAAGCACTAAAACACACTTTTAGTAGATATTAAGGCCCATAAAAGAATTAAAATTATAACTATTTATCTATAACTATTATTAGAAATCAATATGGTTAATACATTAATCTCTAAACATAAAACTTAACACTACTATTTCATAATAAATAATTATACATAAAAAATTATACATTAACCAAGACATCATGTAGGTCAGTAGTAGGCATAAAACCCTTATCATCCTTTGGAAATGGGTTGAAGACCTGTATCCTTTCCAGACATGATTAGTTATCAGCTGACATACATGATATCCTTTTCAAAAAATATAATTTTCCAAATAAATAAAATGGACATATTTTAAATGAGGTTAATCACTAAGTAGCCTTTTAACAATGGTTTTCAATACAAAATCTGTACATCAATACTTCCTCAAAAGTTTAAATTAAATTTTTCATGAATGTTTAACCTTATAACCTTGATCAATGTTGAAAATACAAAACATTAGAAAGAGAGTCACGAAAGCAGATTAGCATTGATTACCCTGTATATCAAAAAGTATCTCATGTTTTTCACAATCCAAATATGTGAATACCCTCCTCATATATTCTCTTGAAACCTATGAATAACTTTAATTACCATAAATACTTCTAGAAAAAATGTATGATTACTTATTCCACAGATTGTTGGATATATTCGATAAATCAAATAAGTTTTAAACTTCATACATGATAGCATAAACTAGTTGTCAACAAGTCCTTATTTAGTTCCAAGGTAATCAGTATCTTCCAACTTACTTATTTATATCCCACATATCTTTATCCAAAAAACATTATCCTAACATAAGGAACATATTAAGGTTCATCATTCACTTAGTAATGTGTTTTCTTGAGACATAACCTTTCCATTATATAACTTTTATATTCCATAAGAACCATTAAACGTGTTATTATACATCCATAATGAAAAAATAAAATGAACAATCCTAATATATTACACCTTTCATATAACATACTGTTTGAATCCAAATATGTAACACTTTTATTATCCCACTTCATCCTTATATCATTATCATGGCTACCTCATCCTGTTACACAATACCTTATTCAATTCACATTTCATCTATAGTATCTTCATTATCGACATTATAACCATTAATCACACCACCTTTTTGATCCTATTTAGGATATTATCTCTTGGGAAGTTGAGTTGAATAATTATTTTTTATTCCACACTTAAAACACTTAACTTTTATGAAGCCTTAGGGAGTTCAATATTCTCATCGAATTCATTAACTGATCTCTTCATTTTTTCCTATAGTCAATTGATTTGTGTCTATTACCATAGTCAAAACATCTTATTATTCTTCTAAGACATTCACTTAGGTGATTCTTTCTACATTATTGATATAGAGGAAACTAAATATTCATTCCTCCATAATCTCTATTACTCGAACTCTCAAAGAAATCCTTCTTTATCTTCCTTGGTGAGTCTGAGAGTTGGTTAAGGTAAATGTTGATAATTATGTTATATGAAAACTGATTAGGCATGATCACAACATATTTCACTCCAGTGATCATAACAATTGACTTATCATCATAAATTTTTACATCACATTCAATGTTAATCCAGTTCCTTCTAGTTACCACCATTGATCAACCCAAAGAGAGTAACACCTCTAACTCAAATAATTACTTTCAAGGCATCAGAGAGATAAAAATGGCTGTCTATATACAAAAGCTTTTTATAAATCATGAGTTGAGGTCAGACTACTGTGGGTTTTTTGAACCAATCATATAATTCATCGGTAGTGGGGGAATGATAGATGGTTAATGATTAATCATTATCAATTACATCCATGATTTTCAAAAGAAGTCAGTTTGTGATGGTTTTACTGTTATGTTAATCAGTATTTGGATATGGTTGGGTGCAACCCTATTTCCACTCCCTTTTTTAATAAAGGAAGTAAAAATGATTGTGAATCAGAAATTTTGATATCTTAATGTATCAAATAAATTTAAAGGAAGTAAATACTTATAGTTCAAGAGATCTACAAAGCATACCAATACATAATAAGGAAAGAACACCTCTTTCCATTTCAGCATAAAAGCATAGGGACCTATGCGGCACATCTACGCATCAAGAAACCAGTGTAGGTCCTACCCCTATAACCCAATGCGTAGTCCCCTACGCTAAGGACCTATGCTGAGGACCTACGCCACAAGACTACACGACAACATAATTTTCTCAGCCCTACATGGAAGACCTACACTATGGAGATACACTGAAGACCTACATGGAAATATTCATTTCGACAAGGTCCCCTCCTTCCCTATAAATAGGACCCTTTGGCTCCCTATTTTTATAACTGAAAAAGTTGGAAGAACTTATGATGCTTCCATTTCATAGCTCCTTTTCCCAAGTCCCACAATATTTTTCAGGTATCTCTCTAAAACATGATAGAAGAGAAAATTTGATAGTATAAGAAAGATAAAATTTCATTCAGAGTTTTTAATACAAAACATCTAATTGAGGACCCTCCTTTCATAAGAAAAAGTCATCTACACAAGGTCGTTTCCTTAAACACATACCTTCGTGGGATGCTTCCAAGGACATCAAGGGATACCTAGGGTGATTAAGATAAAACCTTACCCAAGTGTTTTTGCCCCTAGACTATTTTTAAAGGAATATAAATCATTAATAGGCATAACCTTCCAGTGTTAAGCATTTTTTTAATTCCTCATAGGACCTGCATGGCACACCTATGCAGGACACCTACACGACATACCTATGCAGAAGAACTGCATGGACCACATATGCAAGCCATATTTGAATGCATATTCTAATCCACCCATGGAGGGGTATCTCCTTCCTTGGATCCCTTGTCTGAGGAGGATCATGTTGAAACCTCCACCAAAACCTCTTGACTTACCAAACCTTTGGGAAAGACACATCATCATGTCTTTCATTTGGGTTTGAATTTCTATAGTTTGATGTTTCCCACATTTGTCTAATAAGGGATTTACGATACTTGGGGTGTCTGTAGGTTTGTATATCTATAGTATCATGCATACTTAACCCTTAGATAGTGTTGGGAAGTTCTAGGTTTGGAGGATTAGGGCTTGGTCCATGTCCACCCTTTCTCATCTCTAAGACTTAGAACCTCGAGTCCCTAGTAAGGAAGTTACAGTTCACTCTTGAATTTTTTTTGACATAGGTAATTATATCCTCCTTCAGCTATGAGACCAATTTTAGGTCATACCTCCTAGAGTAAGCCCCATGAGTTTCAGGTTGGACCTAATGAAATTCACTTTTATTCCACATTGAAAGGTTCATTGCTTTGTGTCCTCGTCCACCAATTCCCTAGATTCCTTCACCATAGGCCCAACCTCTTACATCAACAAAAGAGAAAGTGTGTGGTTTGTTGATTCTTTGACATCCTCTTGTTTCTCACACTGATCATGAATCATGTGGGATTATAAATTTTTTATGATCACAACATCCACACAATCCACCTCATTTATTGAACTAAAAGAAGTATAATCCCCACCATAATTGGGATACGTTAGAAGCCTTCACCTAGGGCCCGATCTCAATGGAAATCCCCCTTATATGTTCAACCTTAATTACCATAGTTTAAGAATACTATTTAGTAATATGACCCGAATTAAGTCCCCACTTGAATCTCCATGAGTTAAGACTTCTCTTGTGGACCCTCTACAAGGGAATACTCTTCAGGAGTATGCCCCAAACTATTTCACTCAAAGGGCCATACTCCCCTGTGAGACTTATCGAACATTGTGGGATTTGAATCCCATTCAAGTGGGATATATAGGAATCCTCCCTGAGGTTCAAACCCAATACTCCAAATCAACCCTGTTCTTTCTAGTCCACATTCCCAATGGGGTCTAATACAACTTGGAATCTCATATCCTTTTTAGTTTCCTTGGGGTACATTGGTATAAGTCCCACAGCAACATTTTACTTGGCACTTTCCGCTTAGATGTCTTTACTCCATGACATTAAAATGTATGGTTAGGTCCTCATCAAAAGACCTTAAAGGGTATGATGTGTCTAATTTTGTGGAACATAACTATGATTTCTTTTATTCCTTTCATGAGGTTATGTAGGTATCCCATTTATGGGTATTATCCCAACATCAAAACAAACTTATGTCTCCCTGGGTGATGATAAATTCCAGAGTGCCCCACTGAGTTTCTTAAAAAATAGCATCATAATAACAATGGATAAATAATATATAAGTAGTATATAATAGGATACCATTGATGGATAACCTCAAATACATATATAAATATCCATTTATGAAGAAACTCGAATATATACATATGATTATGAATTACACACATGCTAAATAATTGATTTTAAATTTCAAGGGAAACCAATATTATGCTTGGTAAATTAATAAGGATTTAGGGACATATATTTAATCTATAAGGGAGTCTCATAGTAGGAAATTATTCTCCCCCCAAAGGGTGAGATGAGCTCGACCTCTTATCCTCTCGAACAATGTGTGCTATTATGTATCATAGGTTAACAATCCTAACGAACACCTACCTTTGGAAATCAGGTCCCTTGGGATACAGAACCATGGGGTATTTTTGGTTACATAAATAAATACGATGGAAAACATCAAGAATTAGTGATTCCTAAGAAAAAAAAAGTTTTGGGGTGGGGGAAAGGTGAACCCAACGTGAATTCTTAACCAAGATGATAGAGTTACCTGTTTTTCATGACCCTATCAATTGATAATTTAGAGCTATGAAAAGGATTAAATAATGTAAGTGTTCATATAAAAGATCCTTCTTTACTAGATTTCATTGTTTGTATTTTTCATATATACATGTACATTATTTTCAGGAACTGCCTTCATTCCAAAGAGATTCCTTCAAGTTTGCACCTGTGAATGCCCTGACTGCTGCTCAAACTAGATCCTCATCTGCTCGAATGACATTATCACCAACTTAGTGTATTCAATGCTAGGTCTCCAATGTATTGGTATGAGACTAAAATCAACAAGGTACTATCCTGACCTTGTAGGCTTCCTGATAGGCCCTCCAAATCAAGAATAACCCCCTATTCTCTGGTCAATGATGACTGGTGGTCCAAAAGAAGACGGTTCCAACCCCCGTCTTCAAAAGATTTTCGAGTTTATATTTGGAATTAAATCATAAATCACTTCCCTATTCTTGGTAGATAAACCAAAAGTCCACGCATTTCCTCATTATAAAGGAATATGGGTCCTTACCAAGGGATATTTCCAACAATCACTACTGCCAATGCTGCACGACAGCAAACCCAAAACATGATGAGGGTTTTATCCTTGGCTATCCAGCCTAGGTACCTCAGACCCAGGAACTCAAGACGAACTTCCGAGGAAAATAGCCAACCAACAGGGAGTAAGTTACTAAATTTCCCCCCTTTAGAGAAGTCCATTAACCCATCTTGGTGGAAAACATTGAAGGGGAACATATATCCATCTGCCTTAACCCAACCATCCAACAGACTTGTTTGGCATTGCCCAACCATTACCGCCATTCAAAACTGGTGGATTACCATGAGAAGGAACATATACCTACTAATAATCTATCAACCAGTCAATAGATTCATCTGACTATATTTAAGGAGTCCCACCCAAAAAATTTGGTTTTAATTAGCCAGTAGGCGCATACACCTACCATCATCCATCAAGCCTGCCAGTAGTCTCGTTTGATAGTACCTGGAGAAGTCAGTCAGAAAGCTCTGAAGACATACCTGGGGAAGTCTAAACTCTCTACCCCCATGCATGAGTACTATAAATATAAACTTAAAGATAGGGAGGATAATATTTGGTATATACACCTAATATGAATAAAAAATGCACTAATATTCTCGTTCTTGACACTGAAGTCACCAAGCACGTTCTGGAAATAGTGAAAGGGCAGACATAAATCCCTTTCTATATTCATGATACTTTCAATAATATCATAAAAGAAACTTTAGTAGTACTAGAGGGATGTACACATAATTTTTTCCACATACTTGGGATGACTCATCAACGTGCCATCCTAGAGAAGATATACACATCTATTCTAACTTGAGAGGGTTATGGGTCATACTGGCTCTTCTCATATGGACAATCGGATTGGGCACATACACTCGTTCCAATTGGAGAAAATCAGTCTGTTCTGACAGCTACTCCAAAGTAGAAACGTACACCTACTCATGATAATCACTTTTCCTAGCAGGTGTCCCCAACTATGTATAAGAGAGCTTCTAAGAAGAAGTCTCACCAAGAAAATTTGGCGGATCAAGCGTCAATTTGTAATCTAGCTCCTCTTAATGATGGAGTTCATAAATCACTTAGACATTTATTTATTACATCTTAAGATCCTACCCTCCCATTACCAAATTATGGGAGTAGTAGAAGTAATTCTGAGGTTCCTCATTAGATACATTATCATGAAGGCTTTCTTTATGACAATTCAATCAATCTTGACAACCTATCTCTGGATGAGATCCATGGAAGCCCTCCATGTGGTCAGAAGACCAAAGTGAATGAGGATTTATCCCTTACTGTAATCCACCATGGTGGTCCTCCCCATGATGAAATTCACTGTGAAAGTTCTCTCTATAGTTGTGTTTCGCATTTTCATGATAATTATGCAATTGGAAATATAGTGATGAGAAAGCCCTATTATCTTGAGGAACATGAAAAAATAAGGCCAGTCATGTATGATTTCTTGTTACTAGTAGGTGAAATACTCTCCCATCTAGAAGATATCCCAAGGAAACGGTCATTATCTAAACCTCCCTTGGGTAATTTTCCTTCTAATATAGTAGATAAAACACCAATGGATTCTATTTCTTGTGATAAGGAAACCCAGAAGTGTTCAATTTGGTTGGATCAATATTATAAACCTCTAGAAAAAGATGAAAAGGATATGTTGAATATGAGAAAACAAATTTCTAAGGGTGAAATACCAGTAATTTTCTAGCATTTGAAAACCTCTCAATACAACTTTCCAGATATGTTTTTGGAAGATTGTATTCATGATATCCACCTAAACATATGGAAGAATCTTCATCATATAAGTCCAAAATATTATTTTATGAAAAATATCAAAGTCATGCCAAGGTAATAGAAGGGTTGCAATGAAAAATTGACTTGGAATCTCTCCAGGTTTCCTGACATCCAATGATCTAGAAATAATAGGAGGCCCTTCAATTTGCATGACGTAATAAATTAAAGAGGTTGTGAAAATTGATTGTTGAAACACTATCTAGGGTTCATATCAGTGGATGGTGTGCCCATTGAGCATTAAATTTTTCTGCGTTCAAAAATCAGAAAAGCCTATCGAAAGTGGTCTCATAAAATGTCTTTTACTTAGGCTAACTACAACAAAAAAATTCAATTAATTCTCTTCTAGAAC
Source organism: Viscum album (assembly GCA_963277665.1). NCBI lineage: Eukaryota > Viridiplantae > Streptophyta > Magnoliopsida > Santalales > Viscaceae > Viscum > Viscum album. The sequence continues at coordinate 1,812,254,295 of OY728142.1, read as the reverse complement.
ATGCCTCGATAGGTTTTCACCAAAGTTAGTCCCAAATATAGAAATATATTGAGTTTCTTCTACATAAATCATCTAAAAACATTGTGAAGTCTTATCTCTTAGAGGATTTCATCCATCAAATCACAAAAATGACTGAAATAGCACAATGTTCTTTCGAAATATGTGATTAAGGAAAATGCACCCAGCCAATGTTCGAACCATAATTCATAAAATAAGAAGATTAGCTATGATGATATCTAATATAGAAGTTCAATAACCACCCCAACCCATAGGGATGGGGGATTTTTAACTCTTCCTTTTGAGTAACCAAATAGAGCTTGAAGGGTTGAGGAAGAACAATAGGAGAAATGATAACCTATAGGGCTAGGGGATTTTTCACATCCACAATCCCCTCCTTAGAGGATGTTAGTTTTCTCCTAATTAGGGAATAATCCACAAAGTGAATGTACAACTGAACTATCTGAGGATTCCCTTAATTTCACTTTCAATCAAGCAATTCTGGGGGAACTGATAAATTGGAGAATAAAGTCTCATGGATAATGAAGAAGAATGAAATTTCACAATGATACTGATATAATGCCATCAATTCATTATGTATTAGTAAATATCATTAATTATATTATGAAAGATACTCAAGAAAATGAGTCTAGTTCAAGGAAGTTCATGTTCTTGATATGGTCCACACCGGAGCTAATGAAGGATGTGTTCATTCCAGAAATCAAAGGATTTTCTAGAATCAAGTTGTTCCCTCAAATAATACACTTCTACCTTTTAGAAAGGCACCTAACATGGAGAAAGGTAAAGTTCAAACCATGTCTCACATTCCCCATATAAAAGGTTAATATCTTACACAAAAGTAAATATCTTCCCAACAAGTAGAGGAGATGAAAGAGTTGAGAAGACTTAATGAAGAACTATCCGAAGAATCATTATTGCCAGACGTGCACCACAAGAAGATCCTAAACTTACACTTCCAGTGGGATGTACTTAGCAAAGAGGGTTTTTTGAAACTACTAATGTGAATAATAAATTAATTCCATTTGTTACACAACTAGAATAGGATTATGTGAATCCTTATAGGCATTTCCTTATGGGTTATATAATACAAATACTAGCATCACCACCATCGGTGGTCCCACAAGTTGACTCACCAGTTCAGGCTCTAGTTGTTGTACCTATACAGGTTCCAGCTCATCTAGATATTCCTAAAATGCTTATGAATACCATTGAATCATTAATGACTCAATTTTAATCTATGCATGGATGGAGAACACAAATACAACCAGAAAATAAGGATTACCCTTAAATGGGTAGTTCTAATTCCCCCCCACCAAATGACGTGAATACCACATTTCCAATCTTTAATGGTTTGGGAGATCCAAAGTCGCATTTGATGCATTTTGTTTCTCACTGTGATCCTATGATGGTGACCCCTTAACAACAAAAAGCTGTAAAACTTAGATGTTTTTTACAATCCCTTCAATGACCAACCTTTGTCTCAAACACAAGTTTTCAGTCCAAATCCATTACCAGATCGGAATACCTCCACCCGAAATTAATTTTCCAATTCATATCAACACTGTAGAAGAAAAACATATAAGTTATCATGAAGAAAAAACAAAGATAGAATGAAAGAGTTTATGATTTCATTTCTTGGTGGAAATGATTAACATATTCCTTTAATATACTACTTCCTCTAGAATAATTGTTGCCCATTTGTGTTACAAAACTCTAAGATGAGTTTCACACACCTTTAATCCCTGTGAAATATACTTGAGGGTTTCTAGATTTGGTCTAGATTTCTCAAAAAGTAAAAAAATCTATAATAGATACTATAGAAAAATAATGAGCAAGCCCATTAGCTTTGGGAAGGTGAATAGGAAAAGTAGAGGCTTCTTCAGTTGCACTAATAAAAGCACATGTACCTGCTTCGACCTCAAATACTTCATCATACCATGGGACTCCACCTCCTGATCATCAGAAGTAACAATTTCTATGTCAAGATGATCAAAAAGATCAAAGGAGGAGATAATTTGAGGAGATAAAAAACAAGGTATATTCTTTTCAAAATGTAAAAGTACCTGAATACTTTATTTCAGCCATTGAAAACAACCTAGTATGGTTTCCAAGACCCAAGAAACTGAACAAACAGGGAAGATGAGGACGTCCCAAATTATTATCCCTTCCCTCAAATGTTTTGACACCCCATCCAAGAGTGTTTTGTTTCCAAAGACCTCCTACAAAATAACGTAGAATCTGGACAATTGAAACTAAAAATATCATCATCCCAAGTAGCATGTGTTATTGTTGCTGATCTAGAGGAAGAAGGTGAATGAATAAAATTCAAAATAAAGAATGTGAAGAAGTTTAATGATTGTATGGTATAGAAAATGATCAATCAAACTCATGAAATTCTACGAACACAGTTGAAACAACCAGATGTTCCTCCTTCCACTTCTGCTACAACCAATCCATATTCATCAAAAGATTATTCCTTTGAAGAAAAATCCTCAAGGAAGATACATGATCATAAGGATAAAGAGCAGTCAGAAGAATATGAGATAGTGTTGAGGCCAAAGTTTTCCTTGACTTTGGCATATTTCATCCCTTCTGTCTCAAAATCACGGGCACTACCCTACCAAATAGAAAAGAAAAAAAGACATGTTAGGTAGAACCGTCAACATATGAGGATTTTATCTTCACTTTCGTTAACATTATTCACTTAAAAGACCCCTATGAAAATGATGATTCTGACTATGAACCTTAATTCTCTGTACTTGATTAGGGAACATGGGGAAGAATTTTTCAAGGTTGATGATACAGGGGAATAAATTAGTATTCTAGAATCCACTATTTTAATTACACCCATGTTCGAACCATTTATGTTGTAGAAACTAATGGGAGATCCCTTGAACATGCTCACCAAGAACAAGATAATTATCCCATACATTACAAGATTGACCCAAACATGATCATATTGGAAGACCGATTAGAGGCTATACCACCACTTTCTTGGCATGTGGGAAGATCTATTCAACCTAATCCACAAAGATCAGAAGTATTTCAAGCTTCATCCATGGCAAACGGTTCATCTACATCAGAAGCATCAGCTTCTAAGGTACCTGAAAAACCACATATCCATAATAGGAAATGAAGACCGTTAGACTATAAGTTTGATGTTTTGAAGAAAAAATGGACCAATTACTATCCAAGTTATTAATCCTGGATGCTCTGAATCAATCAAAAGGTCTTTATCAAACACTTTTTGAGGCATTATCAAGTCCTCAAGACTTTGAAACTAAGGTTTATACTAATGAGGTATTACATATAGAGAATGATTCTAAAAAATTTCATTCAGTTATATCTTTCACAGACCAGGATGAGGATTATGTTTCACATGGACACATAAATCCCCTCTATTTATCTATAAAGGTTAATGATATAGAAATTAGATGAGCCATCATTGATAATGGCTCCGAATTCAACCTCATTCCCATTCGTACACTTCACTGGTTGGGTATCACTAAATTTGACTTATCTCTATCCACTCTGATGTTGCAATGTTATGAAAAAAATGAACAAGAAACTCTAGGTGATATTACACTCAAAATTCTATTTGGGGATCTTGTATCTAATTAAAATTTCATGGTTTTCTGTCAAGACACATCTTTTAACATTCTTCTTGAAATGCCTTGTATTCATTAACATGTGGCCATTCCTTCATTATACCACTAATGTCTCAAGTATTACTTTAATGGTCAAATTGGGACATTTTATGGTGACAAGTTCCCATTCAAAACTTTTTATTCTCCATACATTGAGACATAATTCTATCACACAAAGGGAACATGGTCGGTGGAAAAAGATATACCAAGAATCAATGATATTAATGGTCTAGAAAAGATCTCAGCTAACCCATTCAAGTATCTCAGTGAAGATTACATGCTACCTATCAATAAAATTTCACCAGTAGGCCCAAATCAAAGCACTCATTTAATGGCTTCCATAATGTTAGTTTTGGAAATAGTGCCTGAAAAAACATGGGAAATTATTGATTTACCAAACAGTGATGGAAGACTAAATAGAGATGTATTTATTCCATCAAAAGAACTTTAATAATCTCTACTTCATCAGTCAGGCCAGAAGAAGTTGTTTCATTAAATGATAAAGATTGGGATATTGATCATCAACCCATCATTTTCAATTCAATACTCCAGGAAGATACTTCATCATCATTGGGGTCATAAATGGTTGCTTCTTCTTCAGGATGTACAAATACTTAAGATCCATGACTCACTCTAACTAGTGCAACCAAGAGTTCCGAAGTGAAAGAGGTGTATAATTCATTTATAAAGAGAAACTGATATGTGTTTTCTGGGAACTATAAATAAATTAAAGGCCTTGACACCAATATGGCCACCAATCATTTGGGTTTTCTAGAAGAGAATTGAGGATTAAAGCTGGCAGCAAGAAGAACACACCCAACTCATACCTCCAATATTGATGTTTAAGTCTACAAGCTTATCAAAGATGATTTTATCAGGGAGGTGAAATATCCAAATTGGTTGGACAATATTTTCCCAATGAAATAGAAGAATGAAAAAAAAGATTTTTCATTGATTTCAGAGATCTCAACCAACATTGTCCCAAAGATGACTTTTTGGTTCAAATCAAAACACTTTTAATTGATGGAATAGCAATCTACAAAGCACTCTCCTTCATGGATGGTTACAATGGGTATAACTAAATATGAATTTCACCAATAAGATGAGGAATCTACAGGTTTCAAATCCCCTCAAGGAATATTCTACTGTCGGTTAAGGACCTTTGGTTTGAAGAATGCTGGTATGGCATATCAACATGTAATACACCACATTTTTAAACCTTTCTTGGGAAAATTCACTAAATGATACGGGGATGATCTAGTGGTTAAGTCCAAATAATGTTCTGATCACTTGAATATTCTTGATACCATATTTAAAAATCTTCATTAAAATAATTTGAAGATGAACCCCATGAAATGAGCTTTTGGGGTAACCTCATAACAATTTTTTAGTTTTGTTGTATGCTATCGCACCATCTAAGTCGATCCTGAGAAGACTAAGGCTATCCTTGGAATGTCACCTCCTAAAAACTTGAAATAATTAAGATGTATTTAAGGACACCTAGCCTATATCTAGCGCTTCATATCCAATTTGGAAGGAAAGTGTTTTCCCTTCACCAAATTGATGAAGAAAGGGTTCAAATATCAATGGACCAATTACTGCCAAGAAGAATTTAATTTCCTCAAGAAATACCTCTTGAGCCCACTAATATTGTTGTCATCTATTGAAGGAAATCCACTCATTCTTCATGTGACATCCTTTGAGTGATCACTGGGTGCCTTCCATGTAAAAAAGAACGATGCTAGGAATCAAAATAACCTTTACTGTCTTAATCAAACCATGCTCGTTACAAAGACTCAATATTCAGATATTTATAAATGTTGCCTAGCATTAATATTTGTTCATCAGAAATTGATACACTACTTGTAGAATCATGAGATCCACTTATTACCTCACAATAAACTGCTCACATTTATCCTTAGTCGTCTTATGATTAAAGGATGTATGGAATGTTGGGCGGTTATTCTACAATAGTTAGGTGTACAATTTGTGCCTGAGAAAGCAGTAAAAGGTCAAGATTTAGAAGAATTCAACACTGAGCAACTGTCTATAGAAGAGACATAATTGAATATGGAATTTACTAATGATGAAATGTTATATATTAAAGAAATTCCTTGAATATGGGAGATGTACTTTGATGGTGTGTCTAGAAGTCCAATGGGGAAGAGAATGGAAGACCCTAAAATCAAAAAAGATGGGATATGAATCATGCTTATCTCCCCAGAGAAGGAATTGCTACCATATTTTTTTTGTTATCAAAAGGTGTTACCAACAATGAGGTAGAATATCAAACTCTCATTGTAGGCCTTGAATTATCACCCCAAGTACCAGTGGATTACCATGAGGTGAAAAGTGATTCAGAATTTGTAATCGAACAAATCAACAGGGATTAATCCCTTAGAAAGGAAGAACTAATTCCAATGTGTTATTATGTTCGAGGGTTAATGGAAGAATTTCCCTTAGATCCAACATTATCTTACATCCCATGGTCACAAAATTCCCAAGATGATGCATTGGAGAATGAGACTACAACCTTGGAAAATCCAAATTGGGATGAAACAATCATTAACATTGCTCATTGTCGAGTGGTTTCATCTTTTTTTCCAAATCATAATAGAGAAAATTAATGAAATCAATCCCATTTTTGAGCCATATGGTCATACCATGGGATGGATGACACCCATTATAGAATATATCTAAAATGGGATACTTCCACAAGATAGAATTAAAAGAGAACAGATTTGGCGACGAGTAGTTAATTTCACCCTTTATGATGACCCAAATCAAAAGAAGATCTTTTATAGATGAGGATTTGATGTAATTATTCTCAAATGCATTGATGGGGACAAAACTACAGCTATCATGAAATAAGTACTTGAAGGATCTTGTGGTGCTCACTAGTTTAGGCATAGGATTTCTAATGAAATTCGAAGGCTTCGATAATTTTGGCCTTTAATGACACAAGATTTCATAGATTTCACTAAAAAGTGTCATACCTTCTAGATGCATTCCAACATCATTCATAAACCCCCAGATTTTCTATATACAACTAAATACTCATGGCCATTTTCTACACGGGGAATGGATGTAGTATGACCCTATCCTCCTGCTACAGCTAAGAAGTTCAAGTATATTCTTACTGTTACTGATTTCTTCTCTAAATTGGTTGAGGCAATACCTCTTAAGGAATTCAGGTCCAAAATCATTATTAGATTTTTCAAAGCTAATAACATTACCCAATATATTTTCCCTCATACTATATTGATAGAAAATGATACCAATTTTTATTTGGATATGTTAAAGAATTTATATCAGGAGAACAATATAAAATCCAACCATTCATATCACCACCATGAAGTAGCCAATGTAAAGATAGAGTATTTCAATAAAACCCTATCTAATATACTCCAAAATATGCTGGATAAAGATAAAATGTATTGTACGGATAATCCCTTGAATTCTTTATGGGATTATCAGACTACTACTCATACTAAAACATGGTCAACCCCTTATTAAATAGTTTACGGTATAAAAGCATTTCTGCCTATTGAAATTCAATTTTATTCACTCTAAGTTTCCATATGTGATCAGTTATCTATAGATGAAAATTTTCAGAAGATATTTGATGAGCTAAAGTGATTATACGAAATGATATTTCACACCTTGCATCACATGGAAGTCTATCAGAACAAAATATCACATGTTTTTAACAATAAAGTTCACCTATACTCATTTCTTCAAGGAGAAATGGTAATAGTCCTCAGGATCCAGATGATAGGAGGAAAAAGCCTCTAAAGCTTGATCCAAAGTGAGAAAGACCTTATTCCATACACAATTTCCAACCTAATAGAGCTTATTTACTAATCTAAATGGATGGAGAACTTATTACAACTCCCACCAATGAAATATTCTTAAAGAAGTAATTTGGGTAATCACACAGAGTTATGTCTTAGTTGCAAGACATTAAACTGCATATCAACCATATGTGTCTATGTTTCACTAAAATAAAATTCAAAGCATATTTTTCCTTATCGTATGAAGGTAAAATGAACGACATCATTTTTCCTCACTACATGACATTAAACTTTATGGTTAACGCCTCTTCCATTTGACATTAATAAATACCTGAATATACCATAAATTGGAATTACTTTGGGTTCTTTAAAAATGATTAGCTTCCATTGACAAGCATTTCTCAAATCATTTCTACTATTTAGTGGTATATGAGCCCAATTTATCCCTTTGTTTGAATCAGATCTTTATAGGGACCCCTTTTCAAGAACTATGTGTGGCTTGATTCTTTCCCCTAGCAAGATATCTTGAAACGCCTGGGTTTTATCCCTTGGCCTAGATGCAATGTTTCGTTCACATCAGGTGACTTACATTATCACCACAAGATGTTAAAATTCATTGTTCTTCCAGAACTACATATGGTTTAATTTTGATTTCAATGAGATACGTAGAGACGCCCAGGTCTCCAATTTTGGGCTCAGCCACCAAAAAATAAAATTCCATATTCCTTGTGTTTTTGAGTCAGATATTCATAGAGAATACCATCTTAAAGAACTATGTGTGGCTTGATTCTCATTCCAATGAGATACATAGTGATTCCCAGATCTCCAATCATAGGCCTAGCCCTAACCATAAAAAAATTATTTCCCTTTTCTTCCTGTATATGAACTATACCTATACAGAGTACTCTTCCAGAATACATGGTTTGATTTTCACACCATCTTGTGTCTTAAACTTAACCATTATTCTAGAATGTATTAAAATACCTTATCTCTCACATCAAACTCAATAATAGTGGGGAACAATATTTTCAAGAACTATATATGGCTTGATTCTCATTCTAATGAGATACATAGAGATGCCCATATCTCTAATTTTGGGCCCATCCATGTCAAGAAAACCCTTAACTCTCTATTGGAATGAATAAAACCTGTATAGGGAATGTTTTAAGAACTACAAGTTCCTTGATTATTACTTCAAAAATATACATAGTGATTCTTGGGTTTTAACCTAAGACCAGCTGCAATATCTCTATATTTTCATGTCAGTTCATTTTCTTCTTTACTCTATGATGTTAAACTGCATAAAATTTCAAAGAACTATGTATGGATTGATTATCATTTTATTAAGATACATAGTGACACCTGAATCTCCTATCTAGGGTCCATCCAAAATTAAGAAAAATACCCCACTCCCTATGTATAGATCATACTTTCACGAGAAACCTAAAGACCTACAAATGGATTGATTCTCATTCTAATGGGATACGTAGATATTCCAAAATATCCAATCATGGGCTCAGCCACGAAAAAAATAAAAAAATACCCTTCACTCCCTGTGTGTATGAATAAAGACTACAAAGATAATGTTTCAATAACTATGTGTACCTTGATTATTTCTATAACAAGATATGTAGTGACACTTGGGTCTTATCCCTAGTCCAGCTCTAATATTCCTTTACATGCCAGAATCACTTTACGTCCTCATCCTATGATGATAAACTGCACTAGAAACCTCTAGAACTATGTATGGATTGATTGTCAATAAGATAAGTAGGGAAAACTAGGTCTTAAATCTTCATCCCATCCACGATATAAAATAAAATTCCCCATATCCTACATACAATTAAAAATTGATGTAAGAGACTATTATTTTGGGTCCTTTCCTTTTCGATCCCACTATACATATGAGTCATATCCATGTAAGGGAATCCAAAAAAATGGCCAATATTGATCAAAATATTTCTATCATGCATTGGAAATTACCCCTTTCACATTTCATTCTCCTAATCTTTAATAATTTCATATCTTCACAATCTTTTTTTGATTTCTGGTGGAAGAATATATGACACCTGAGAGCTCTTTTGCCTAACTATGGAACAGATGCCACTAGGTGTCCTGGAAAAAGTTTCCCACATAAAACGACTACCAAACAAAAGATTTCTCTATTTGGATATGTAGCATATGTCCTAGTTGACCCTGTATAATATATCCCTAATAAAAAGTTTGACAAATAATGGTAACTTCATTCTTGGGAGAAGCCACTTATTTCCCATTAAAACTTCAATGATGGTATCCGGGAACCCATATTTTAATGCAGTCATCTATTAAATATTTGCCTCATATTCTTTATCCCAATCTAAAAGTCTCCAATGATATGGTTTAAAAATTTTCCCTTCACTTGTCCAAAGCGCACTAAAATAAGCTTGGATCATTTGAATACATATCATACATTGTTTCCATAGTATTTTGGTCCTAGTAATATAACCTAAAAACTAAAGACACTATATTTTCTAAGTTTGGATGAGACCTTCGTAGAAAGTGTATTCCTCCATTTCGTTGGAAAACATGACTGGAAATACTCTTTCTGTGTTCAAGTACATTTCTTCATCAACAAAATTATGTGTTTTGGAAAATCTGAATCTCTATAAAATTTATTATTCTTTTTTCAATAAAATGCATGATACCTAATATCTCTTTTTCTCAAATATATAGTATGTTCCCGTAGGCATCCTTTCATAATTTTCCCACATAATGGGCTTCTTAGCCAAAAGATTCCACTATTTGGCTATGAATCCCATGCCCCAGTTGGCTCTGTATAACACAGGCCCATAACAGGTTCTTCAAATAGCGGTAACTTTGTTCTTGAGAAAGCCATCCTTTAATGCCTTTAGCCCTTTTCCCATGTCAATCTTCAAATCCAAAAATTTCCAAATCATAATTTACAATTTTTTCCCATACATAAATATGGTAGTATGTTTCCAAAAAAATTACCAAGAAATGGATGATTCCAAAACCATGGGTTAATGATAAATACTTTAAATTAAATCCCTCAAATGTCCTTATTGCATGAATTGAAACTGCATAGAACATTATCAAAAATACCTTAATGTTCTTATTGCATGAATTAAAACTACACAACATAATATCTTTACTGAATGACCGTAAACTGCATAGAAAAATATCAAAAGTCCCAATTCTGAAAATTGTACCTTCCTTCACACATCAAAATCATGTAGGAATAGTTTCTCATTCATAGCCCTATGTCGACACAGATGTCCTCCTTTGTTATTAGATATAATTTCTTAGAAAAGGCACCCACTGTGGTCTTGAGACATCCAAATCATAACCCACTTTTGTCTATCAAGAATAAAATTTTAGAATTCCTGGGAACTCCTTTACCCAACTATTAGTACGTTCCCTAGTTGGCCATGCATAAAATTTACCTACAAAATAGGCCTATCAACCTAAGGATACCATTGTTTGGATATGAAGTATTTTTCCTAGTTGACCCTACATAATACAACCCCCATAATGGGTTTGTCAAATAGCAGTAACATTGATCTTATAGGAGACCTCCTCTATTCTCAAACATCATTTTTTTTGATTTGGTAACCTTAAAAATTATGACTCAAGATTCCCTTTGGAAGTATCTAACGAGTGTTGGGACCTTTTGTATCCACCAAGAATTTTTTGTGTTCTAATTTAAAAAAAATCATCATCAAATCTATTCAACCTTAAACATGTAACACCCTGAGATTTTATGAGAAATAATCTTTTTAATTTCTTTAATGTCTTGTGTTGTACACTACACAAAGATTAGTTTGCGCTATACGCAACACCATATTATCTTGCAGTATATGCAACCATATACTTGTCTTGTGTTACACGCAAGAGCGACCTTCCTCGATAGCTTTCATGGTACGCAATACCGAGTTTCACTAAATAATGATATATTATAATATTATTATGAACTAGCCGTTATGAATAGTATTATCCACAATTTGAATTTTATAACATTATAATTCATCTTACACATTTTATAGAACATGGCATGATAACAAAATAAATTTTTCGTATAAAGGAAGTATTTTTCAAAAAATGCAGTTTTGCCATATTTTTTTGGCGCACCCATTTTAAATGAAAATTTTGAGAAGTTTATATGTTCAATTTGATAAAGTAACCTTCTTCATTTGAATTAGGATACAAAAATTTACGTTGGATAAATTTTAAATTAAATACGAAAACTTCTGTGTTTTCAATTTGGAAAAATGGATTCTATATTTGGAATCAGTAGATACAAATTATATTAATTGGCTACTTTTTATTTTTAGACATTATGAATAGTAACTATGGTAAATTTTATTTACTATAGTTAAAGGTAAATCGGGTAATTAAGGGTAAAAATAAAATTATAAAATTACCGTAACACCTGCCAAAATTCTATTGGATGAATTACAGTCGACCCATATCAACTAAGGGTCAGAATAGATTCATTTCATGGACTTTTGACCATGAAAAATATGTAATTATTGTTAAAACCAAAGAAAGTGACAACATGCCACTCTCTTATATCATATAAGTGTAATAATTTTAATTTAGTGATAAAATTCATAAAACATCAAACATAAATAGTCACTAGAAATCTAATAAAATTATCTACATCATGTGAATTTATTTAGAATTTTTAGGGATTAAATAATTATCATTAATTGTGACACAATAGTGATGTAGAAATTATTTTATTGATTGAAATATCAAATAAATTGTTTTAAAAATATTAAAATAAATATCATTTGATAAAATTAATGTGATCCATGAATTTTTTAGATGAATATGACATGTTAGGAATCTATTAAATATTTTTTTTGAATATATCTTCTATTTGGATTTTATTTAAATTTGAATAACTGAATTCTGTCAAAATTCACACTATTGATAATTTATAAAAATAACATATTATTAAAATTTTTAGAAATTAAAAAAATATTTAAAAATTAAAAATTTAAATTTATACAGTAGAAATTTCATAAAGTATCTAATTTTGGACAATTCACAAAACATAAGTAATTATTTATAATTTAGAATATTTTTACCACAAATAAAATTAAATAGATTAAATAAGGATAAATCAAGTTGATAAGGTTTAAACTAAATTCCCAACATGTATAAATTTTATTGGTTGATGAGATTACAACCCTATCTCATCCCATCTTAGAATTTGAGTCATTTTGGATGTTTTTAAGTGGGGCTTGATTTTATATTAAATTAATATTTTAGAGGTTTCCAAAAGTGCCCCTCTCCTCTCTTATAAAAGGGAACCCCTTCCCTCTCCTCTTCAAAACATTTTGAGCCTTAATGATCATCAAAAACCTGTAAATTTCTCTTCTAAACTTCCCTATAAACATACTAGAGGTCCTGGTATTCTTCAAAGACTAACTTTAGTGCCCTAAGAGGAGGTTTAGAAGAGGCTCTTTGAAGAAGAGGAAATATCGTTTACTGATTATTTCAAATTTATTTCTTCTTCTACTTACTCATCTTTAGTTTTTTCATTATAAAGTAATAACATCATTATAAATAATATACTGATATGTTATTATAAACATTAAACAACCCTATTTCTCCTTCTATCCATCCTACGAAAAACGAAATCACCGGGCGTGCGTACGTACGAAATACCATCTCCACACTGTGGTGTAATTTGTTTTTCTACCACCCTACTGGGATGTGTATAATGGTGGAAATAAAAACTATATATGATTATTATAACATGATTATAATTATGAGATCTTATATCATCCACTCTAATTCCATTCAATAATTATGGGAACTATATCATCGCTCGTGCGTACGTACAGATTACCGTCTCCACGATGTGATGAGATTAATTCTCCATGTTAACCATTAAAGAATGATTATAAAGTATATATAATAAGTAATGATGAAATATATGACATAATAATGCTATTGGATTTATTTATATACATATATATATATATATATATATTTCATTTAGTTCCATTCAATTTATTAAGGAAACGAAAACAACGTTCATGCATACGTACGGTCTACCGTCTCCATGAACGGTGTATTTCATTTCATTTATATTATATATATATATATATACTGAATATATATGATATATAAATAATTTTTTACATTCTGGAAGTAAGTAAATCATGATATTAGTAATAATAATATCAAGAACAACAATTCCAAACATGTATGATAAATGAAATGATTTTACCCAAAATGTTGATTTAACATGGAATTGATAAATGAATAGGTAGTATAAATTCTTAAGTGAATCATATAAGATATCATAAATATTATTATGGTTCTCTTACAAGTTAATAATATGTTTAAACCCACTATACAGGAGTCTCAGACACATACGAAAGAAATTGGAGATAAGGTAAGGGATTATTTCTTCTCACTTTTATTTCTGTGAGACATATGCCTTGATCACCATCTATTTTTTTTGTATGGTGTTTATGATTCCCATGAATTTTTTATGATTTTTATTATGTAGGATATTATATTTACATATGCATGTAATTTTCTTTATTTTATGACATATATGATTCCACCGATCATAAAACGTAAGGGATAATTCTTCCAATCTCGTTCTTATCCTAGAATATTTATTCCTAAGTATTTACTGGGGTTATATTTATCATCCATGTTCATGTTTTATAAAAATATTTTCATAAAGTTTAAACTATTCTTCCATGTATGTTTAAAGTCATGTTTACCCCTTTTTGATTTTTACTATGTTGTATGGAAGGAATATTTCTTTTGTTTACCATACAAGGCAATTTTTGACTTTTCCGAAAAAAGTACAAGAAGAATGTTTTTTAACTTATACGGCATGAACAGATTTTTACAGTTTCATAACGCCTTATTTCCATGAAATGATATCAATTTTTTATATGGATTATGTTTTGATGGGATGATGTTTATGAAACCCATATTATTATTTGAGTTTTGATTAATTATTTATGTTTATTTTGTGGCACACGAAATAATTATTTCATTATGAGATGGGTGGGAACTATATCTCCCTAAAATTCATTGGGTAAATATTTATATCTCATGAGATAGACATGGATGGAATAGAAAGTGAATCTGGTTCAGTAATATAAGGATGGAACGACAAGTAAACCCGGTTCAGTAATGGACTTTGTCCACTATGATGGTCTTGGAAGCAATGCCTTGGATACTATGAAAATCATAACATGTGCTCAATGGTTTTCCACAATTACATGTTTTATCCCTATGCTAATTTATCATGATAAATGTTCCTTCATGATCTATGCCTCATGTACTGTCATCTTTTATGTCATTGCTCAAGATTTTGATGTTTAGATTTTATGTTCATGCTTTTACGTTCAAATATTTATGGATTGTTTTATGTTCTCCATTTTTACCCTTACTGAGAATTTGGGCTCACCCTTTCTATGTTTTCTTTTCCCCAGGATATAGAGAAAGGTTTTAGGTAAGAAAACAAAAGGGGAATATCTTTATGGGAGATGTTGAAGATCGTTCACCATGATTAGAAGATTGTGTTCGAAGTTTCCAAAGACACTAACCTATTACGGTCCTTGGGTGTCTGTCTTTGTTATGTATCACGTATTCTGCAAAAGTAATGTAATGTCCAGCTTTGGGTCTCTACAGTTGGTATCAGAGGAAAGGTTTAGTTAACCTTTGGAAACTACGATGAAAAATATTTTGTGATATCCCAAGAGATATTTATAAGGTATGTATAGGGATGTCCCTAAGTTTAAGTATAAGTATAAGTTACAGTCCCTGAATTATGATTGTGATCATGAATAACCTAGGATTAAACCTAATATGTTAGAGATTGAAAGTACCCCTTGATTATTTTGATTTCCTAGCATGATTTTTTCTTCTCACACTATTAATTTTGGGTTTTAGAAAATGGATGGAAACAGGAAGATTCACGATAATAGAGGATATGATGGACAATGAAATGATATTCTTCATGAGAAACCAGATGAAACAGGATTTGGATGGAGAAACTTCATTATTATTCCTAATCAACAATCTCATAATATGATCAATAATCTCAACTTTGTTAAGTTTCCGGACTCATCTAATAATAGAAATCTGGAGTTTCCTGATGATCATAGAGGAAAGAAAGTTCAATTTTCCTCATGTAAATAAATTGGGAAAAGGCATCTAGGAGAATTTTTCAAAGGAACTGGAAGATTCTTTCAGTGTGGAAAAGAAGGAAACAATTCCAGTAATTTCAAAGGAAAAGGTTCAGTTAACACCATGGACAAAGATAATGGTATTTCTAAGAAATCAACAATAATTAAATGTTTTAAATGTGGAACGTATGGGCATTATGAAAACCAATTCCCTAAGGTAAAATCTCAGGAAGAGAATTAGCATGGTCGTATGGGTAGTATTTAGGTTGATGACGATGAAGAGACTAAAAATCATATATGAGATGAAAGAAGTGTTGAGGAATAAAATAATGAAGCTCAGTCAATGGTTTTAGAAGGTAGTGGAATAATTGCATGTTTATCAAGAGTAATGTTTTATAAGTAATTTCATGGTACTATGGAATAAAGAAACAACTAAGGATTGTTACACTATTGTTTTTCCTTAATTTTTTGAAAGTATATGTTGAATGGTACTGGTATCCATGAAATTTTATTCAGATATTTTTGGAAAGCACCTAATATGCGTATAATGAAGAGATAAGGAGAAAATAATATGTTTGATAGTATTAATGAGAACATGACTCATATAAGGAAAATGTGATATCCTGGTTTGAGTATATAGAAATTTTGGGATTTTGGTATGTGGAAAGGGTTAAATTTTGACAGCATTCATGTTTTCACTAAGGTCTTATAATAATTCATGTTTCAAAAGAATACATGATTAAGGTATTCACATTTTTGGAATATGACCAACAAGATATATCTTACGATATATGGGGGATAAATAATGGTATTCACATGCATGGTAGATTACCCCTCTAGTAATTTTTTTATATATTATGAGATTTTATAGATGTATTTTAGATAATCATAAAGATTGGAATGGATTAAGTTGGAAATCAGATTTTATTGTTTAAGGATAGAATTTTTTTTCGATATTCTTTCTGGAATGTAATAATAATATAGTTTTAGAAAAAGGACAACATGCAAGATGAGCGACAACCCATCGCGTCGGGAAAGGTTGCTGGAATTGACCCCACAACCGAAGTGTGACATGCCTTTATCACCTACCATTGGCCTACAAGAAGTCCCTGGTTTGTATAAATTATTTTTATTTTATTAGGCAATATGATAGATGAAGTATCAACCCATTTTTGGAACCATATACGATTAATCTCACCATAGATGGACTTATGTATATTTAATAACTTGTGCTAACATTTTTGTGATAAAGAAGGATGGAATGACCTATCATTCTATCTCATGATATTCTAATACTTCAAGAATGAAATATTCAACTTTATTTCTTTAAAAAAGAGATGAAGTGGAAATTGTTCATAGAATTACTGGTGATGATATTACACTGAAATCAAGTAGGTATTTCTCCTTATACAAAAATTCATCAACTTTAGGGAAATGATCTTGAAAACCAAAAATGTTGTCCTATTACTCTCATATCTGATGAATCAGATAGTACCTTAGATCATCATAAATTTATGACTTTGTGATTGTCAGCTTTTTCATAGCCATGTTCTCTACCACTTTTAATTAGAACATGATGGTTAGATTTCTCTTCTATATCCTTATTTTCACCTATATTCTCTTATGTGGAAACCTAGTGTTGAGTTACTTTGGGTGAAATTTATGTTTCTAACATTACTTTTTAAAATCAAGTTTTTTTATTACTTTTTATGATGTGGGTTTCTATGAAAGAAACTTTCAAGTAGTAAACCATTTATAACCCCAATGAATTTCGTGGGTGAAATTCATTTTAAGGGGGTGGGGGGTAGAATGTAACACCCTGAGATTTTATGAGAAATAATTTTTTTAATTTCTTTGATGTCTTGTGTTGTACACTAAACCATGATTATCTTGTGCTATATTCAACACCATATTATCTTGTAGTATACGTAACAATATACTTGTCTTGAGTTACACACAAGAGCGACCTTCCTCGATAGCTTTCATGGTATGAAATACCAAGTTTCACTAAATAATGATATATTATAATATTATTAGAACTAGCCGTTATGAATAGTATTAGCCACATTTTGAATTTTATAACATTATAATTCATTTTACATATTTTATAGAACATGGCATGAGAACATAATCAATTTTTTGTATAAAAGAAGTATTTTTCAAAAAATGCAATATTGCTGTATTTTTATGGCACGCCCATTTTAAATAATATTTTTGATAGTTTTATAAGTTCAATTTGACAAATTAACCTTCTTATTTTGAATCAAGAAACAAAAATTTACTTTGGATAAATTTTTGACATTATTGTGATAATTTCATATTTTGATTAATAGTAAAAATACACTAAATTTTAATTAAAAACAACTTTTTTCATCGAGATCATTTATACGGTTAAATTATAATATTGGATTGTTTTAAAGTATAAATAGAATAAATTTTTACCATTTAATATAATTCAAGTCATTTTCATTAATTTTACATTGAATTAATAGGTAAAAACATTTCAATCTTTTGCAATGTTTTAACTTTTAAAACCTGTTATCTCAACAACAGGATTAATTTTAAATTAAATACTACAAGTTATATGTTTTGAATTTGGAAAAATGGATTCCATATTTTTAATTAGTAGATACAAATTATTTTAATAGGATATTTTTTATTTTTAAAAAATATGAATAGTAACTACGGTAAATTTTATTTACTATAGTTAAAGGTAAATCGGGTAATTAAGGGTAAAAATACAATTATAAAATTACCCTAACACCTACAAAAATTCTATTGGATGAATAAAAGTAGACCCATATCTCCTAAGGTTCAGAATAGATCCATTTCAAGGTCTTTTGACCATGAAAAGGATGTAAATATTATTAAAACCAAAGAAAGTGACAACATGTCACTCTCTTATATCTTATAAGTGTAATAATTTTAATTTAGTGATAAACTTCATAAAAATTCTAAAATAAATAGTCACCAGAAATATAATAAAATTATCTGCATCATGTGAATTTATTTAGAATTTTTAGAGATTAAATAATTATCATTAATGGTGACACAAAAGTGATGTAGAAATTATTTTATTGATTGAAATATCAAATAAATGGTTTTAAAAATATTAAACTAAATATCATATGAACAAATTAATGTTCTCAAACAATTTTTTAGAATCATATGACATGTTATTAATCTATTAAATATTTTGGTTCGAATATATCTTCTGTGTGGATTTTATTTAAATTCAAATTATTAAATAGTGTCTAAATTGACAGTATTGATATTCTATAAAAATAACATATTATTAAATTGTTTAGAAATCAAAAAAATATTTAAAGTTTTTAAATTGAAATTTATATGGTCTAAAATTTCATAAAGTATCCAATTATGGACAATTTAAAACACATAAGTAATTATTTATAATTTATAATATCATTACCACAAATAAAATTAAATAGATTAAATAAGGATAAATCAAGTTGATAAGGTTTAAAATAAATTTCCAACATGTCTAAATTTTATTGGTTCATGATATTACAACCCTATATCCTATAATCTTCTAATTTGAGTCATTTTTTATGTTTTTAATTGGGTTTTGAGTTTATTATAAACTAATATTGTAGAGGTTTCCAAAAGTGCCCCTCTCCTCTCTTATAAAAGGGCACCCCTTACCTCTCCTCTTAAAAACATTTTGAGCCATCAATATCAGAAAAACCCTATCCATTTATTTTATCCACTTACCTAGAAACATACTAGAGGTTCTGTCCTTCTTCAAAGACTAACATTAGTTCCCTAAGAGGAGGTTTAGAAGAGGCGTGTCGAAGAAGAGGTAATATCCTTTACCGATTCTTTCAAATTTATTTCTTCTTCTACTTCCTCTTATTTGGTTGTTTCATTATAAAGTAATAACATCAGTATAAATAATATACTTATATGTTATTATAAATATTAAAAAACCCTCTTTCACCTTCTATCCACCCTACAAAAAATTAAATCACTGCGCGTGCGTACGTACGGAATACCGTCTCCACGATGTGGTGTAATCTCATTTTCCACTACCTTACTTGGATGGGTATAATGGTGGAAATAATTACTATATATTATTATTATAACATGATTATAATTATGAGATATTATATCATCCACTCCAATTCCATTCAATAATTATGGAAACGATATCATCGCTCGTGCATACGTACAGATTACCGTATCCACAATGCGATGAGATTCATTATCCATGTTAACCATTCAAGAATGATTATAAAGTATATATAATAAGTAATCATGAAATATATGACATAAAAATTATAATATATTTATTTATATATATATATATATATATTTCATTTACTTCCATTCAATTTATTAAGTAAACTAAAACATCATTCATGAATACATACGGTCTACCGTCTCCGTGAATGGTGTATTTCATTTCATTTATCTATCTATTATATATATATATATATACGGAATATATATGATATATAAATCATTTTTTACATTATTAAAGTAAATAAATCATGATATAAGTAATAATAATATCAAGAACAACAAGTCCAAACATGTATGACAAATGAAACGATTTTACCCAAAACACTGCTTTAATATGGAATTGACAAATGAATGGGTAATATAAATTCATAAGTGAATCATATATGATATCATAAATATTATTATGTTTTCGTTACAAGTTAATAATAAGTTTAAACCCACTATACATGAGTCTTGGACACATACAAAAAAATTGGACATAAGGTAAGGGATTATTTCGTCTCACTTTTATTTCTGTGAGACATATGCCTTCATCACCATCTATTTCTTTTGTATGGTTTTTATGCTTCCCCTAAATGTTTTATGATTTTTATTATGGAGAATATGATATTTACATATGCATGTAATTTTTTTTATTTTATGACATGTATGATTCCACCGATCATAAAAGGTATGGGATAATTATTCTAATCTCATTCTTATCCTAGAATGTTTATTCGTAAGTATTTACTGGGGTTATATTTATCATCCATGTCCGTGTTTTATAAAAATGTTTCAATGAATTGTTTAATATTATTCCATGTATTTTTAAATTCATGTTTACCTCTTTTTGACTTTTACTATGTATTATGGAAGGAATATTTCTTTTGTTTACCATACAAGGCACATTTTGACTTTTCCGACAAAAGTTCAAGAAGAATGTTTTTTTAACTTATACAACATGAATGGATTTTTACTGTTTCATAACGCCTTATTTACATGAAGCTTACTCTACAATATTTCATGATTATTTTCAACAAAACCCTTTCCTTTAAAATTGCATGGAATTTTGTGAAAAGAAAGTGATTTTGAAGAAGAAATGATATTTTCCTCAAGAATTCATTTCAAGTGTTTTATAAAAACTATTTTCCATATTAGATGACCTTATTTAGTATGTTTATGTTTCATGTATAATGTATATATTATTTACATGGTATTATTTTTCTTATGATGAAATGATTTCCATTTGTTTTATATGGATTATGTTATGATGGGATGATGTTTATGAAAACCATATTATTATTTGGGTTTTACTGAATTATTTATGTTTATTTTGTGGCGCATGAAAGAATGATTTCATTATGAGATGGGTGGGAACTATATCTCCATACAATGCATTGGGTAAAGATTTATATCTCATGATATAGACATGGATGGAATGGAATGTGAATCTGGTTCAGTAAGACTGGGCTAGAATGGCAAGTAAACGTGGTTCAGTAATGGACTTTGTCCACTATGATGGTCTTGGAAGAAATTACTTGGATACAATGGAAATCATAACATGTGATTAATGGTTTTCAATAATTACATGTTTTATCCCCATGCTAATTTATCATGATAAATGTTCCTTTAAGATTCACTACTAGAAAATGGACCTATCCCCACGGTTTTCCCCAAAACCGTCGGGATAGGTACCCCCTATACCCACGGTTTTTGAATATCGTGGGCATAGGTCAATATTCAGGACCTATACCCATGGTTTTAAAGAATTGTGGGTATAGATGGGTCTATCCCCACGATTTTCCAAAACCGTGGGGATAGGTCCTGAAAATTCACCTATACCCACGGTTTTCCAAAACCATGGGTATAGTGGTACCTATCCCCACGGTTTTGGGGAAAACTATGGAGATTGGTCTGGGTTAAAATACTTATACCCACGCTTATGAAAAACCGTGGGTATAGGTTTCTCGTGTGTGCGCGGGAAATTTTTTTTTCCGCGGGAAGGAATTTTTTTTGCGGGAGTCCTATACCCATAGTTCTTCCTTCTATATCCATGATTTATATAACTATATTTAACTAAATACAAATATATATACATAAAAACGGTGTTGGGGTAGTGGTTATGTGCTTCGTCTGCAGCGGAGAGGTTACGGTTCGAAACCCACAGGGCGCATTATTTTAGGACCTATACCCACAGTTTTGAAACCGTGGGGAAAAACCTTTGACATTGTGGAAATTGAGTATGTTTCATTGAAACAGTGGCAGAACACCTATACCCACGGTTTTGGAAAACCGTGGGTATAGGCTGGGGACCTATACTGACACCATTCCAGCCCACGGTTCTCATTACCGTGGGTATAACCTATACCCACGGTTTTGGGGGCTATACCAATGGTTTTGAACCGTGGGTATAGGCTGTTTTTCCAATAGTGATTTATGCCTTGTGTACTACCATGTTTTATGTCATTGCTCAAGATTTTGATGTTTAGATTTTATGTTCATGTTTTTACATTCAAATGTTTATGGAGTGTTTTATGTTCTCCATGTTTACCCATACTGAGCATTCGAGCTCAAACTTTCTATGTTTTCTTTTCCCCAGGATTTAAATAATTTTTTTAGGTAAGAAAACAAAAGGGGAAGATCTTTGTGGGAGATGTTGAAGATCTTTCACCATGATTAGAAGATTGTGTTCCAAGTTTCCAAATACACTAAACTATTACGTTCCTTGGGTGTTTGTTTTTGTTATGTATTAAGTATTACTAAAAATTAATGTAATGTCCATATATGTCAATATTTGGGTCTCTAAAAAACATTAGCATTATTATTCTATTATGCATGACTTTAAACTACCCTTAACAAGAGACAAGATACTCACTAGATTGAATCCCTACAAAGGGAATTCTGGAAAAAAGTTGAGTCTCAGCTCTCTAGATATATACTCTATATGGTCTGGGCAATATCAAAAAATTTAAAGATAAAAGGCACCAATCATTTTAGGTTGAAAACCTGAAAATAACAACTTAAGAAAAATCCAAATTTTACATGTTAGGTCTTGTTCATATGAAGCTTAGGTAAAAATCAGGGTAATGACAAAAAATATACAAAGTTTGTTGGGGTTTCTATATGACTCTAGTAGAATTAAAACTTTACTCACTAGGACCCTCGGCTTAGGTAATTGTTAAATCACCCCCACCCCTATCAATGTAATTATGATTATCTGACATAAAGATGCCATGTTATGAAAATCAACTTTGATATTACAATTATAGAAAGAAAGAAGAGAGGAAGATATATATATGAATGGTGACTAAATCATTTTTATTTATATTGAAAAATTGGAGGAACGTCCAAAGAATGGAATCTCTCTATCATATATTACAAAAAAAATTAGATTGACTCTTCACTTGTTGAATATCCTCCTGGGCCTTATCAACTAGTTGCTGATATTCGACTAGTTGAGCAGCTTCATCCTCTTCAACTTGAAAAAAATGAATCTTTGATATTTGAAATGGTTGTTACCCATTCTAATTGGGCTTCACCCAATGTTTGGTTCAATTTATAAAGCCTATTTTGAATATTATACATTTATTGTCTAAGATAATCAATTTCCTTCATTGTATCCTCAATTTGTTGATCGAATTCCATCAATGTTTTTGCTATGGTTGGCTTCTGCCTCAGATACTGTTTCTCGAAATCCATTAACTTTTCTGAGAATTTTGGACTTTACAAAATTTTTCTGTAGTTTTTGTTCTTTCTACCACTAAAGAATGATCTCTTTCACTCTATTATAAACTATGTGATAATAAAATCCACAAAATCCCAGTATGATAAATAGTGATGGAAATCAGAAAAAATATGAAGATAGCTCATCCAAAGTCTTTTCAGATATTATATCCCAAATGGTTCTCCATGTTTTATTCCATGTAATACTGAAACCAAAATACAGATCTAAGTCTAAATCAGAATCACTACCATGATGCCGAACTTATTTAGGAATTAGATCACTCAAGGAAGTGATTTGATCTTCTCCTTTTAAAGTAGAAGGTGATTCACCTTCCGTTGTTGGTTGAGCCAACACAGGGGCTTCATCTTCGAACCTAACTGTGTGAGATGATGGCCCTAAAAGGTAATTTAAAATGATTATTGGATCTAAGTTTGTAGAAAAAACCAAAGAATAATCAAAACAGTCAATGAAATTTACCCAGTATTAAGTCATTTGTTTGAGTAGATTCCTCCGCAGTATTATCCGCTTCAATAGTTTGAGTAAGAACTTCTTAGGGAGGGGCATTATCCTGAGCATTCCAAATCACCATAACCATAGGCTCTAGATCATCTCCTAACATTGGATTTTTAGTTGGTATCTCTCAAATGTTAGTGGATTTAGGATAAATTGGGATGCCTAATTCATAAAGGGTAATGATAAAATTCTCTGCAGACAAAGCTGCATAAATTATCCTTTGATATGAAATGTCAGATAAAAGAACAATTATGTATGGAAAATGAAAGAATGAGAACTTATTTCCTTTCAGTTCCTCATTAAAATCCCCAAACTTCTTTATGGAACCTGAAATATCAATGTCTAGATTAATAGAATTTATCATTTTAGTGTAAATGGTGTTGTATTTTATATCATCCTCACCATTTAAGGTATCCAAAAAACATTGATCGATTCCCAAATTGGCTCCGCTGACATATTCTTCCATCGGCTCTTCAACTGGTTCTATTTCATTAGGTCTTGATGAATCAGGATCATCACCAGTACCTACCTTAGATTTCCCAGGATCCCCACTCATTCATTCTGGAGAAACAAGAATATCAATATTGATTGTTGCAGGATCCTTCAGCATAAGAAACCGATCTAAAATATTATGGATAAAATAATGTTAGAAACAACATGTGATACCCAAAAGAAATGCATCTGATATTACCATGACACCTTTCTCTCTCTGTAGAAATATAATCTGCTAAAGCCACATCCCTTTAAACTTTATATGTTAAGGTAACATATTCATTAGAAATAATTTCTAATCCTCCTAGTGTTTCATTATCATCATTGAAGGACCATTTTTTAATCCCTTAAGAGAATAAAGGGATCAAAGTCCTATGAAAAGATGTACATGGTCACCAAGGTGTATCAAGAAAGCTATAATACTAGAGGATAACAAAAATATTCACTTTTTTTATGTACAGATTGGATTAATTACAATTATTTCTTTTATTTATTTTCATATGATAGTGGAGAGATTATACTAATCCTCTTGGAAGTAGAGAACTGTGGTAAAAAATGAGGGTTTTTTTCTCCATTACCTCAATCATGGTTTTCCCTCATCGGGAATGTCCTAGAGACCTGGGTTTTTCATCCAATGCATCAACGGGGGTTCCAATAGGTCCATATTTCGGTGACTCAAGCAACTTTCTTGATATTACTTCTCTAAATTCAAGCTGAAAAATGAAATTACATCTAGATTAATGATGGTGGATGATATATTATAATTGAAACAAAAGAAAATGGAAAATAATTCTCAATATTCACATAAATTTTCCATTCCTCTTTAGGGTGAACAATTACCCCCTTCATATATCCCTCGATCCATCATGTCAGATACTAATTTTGAGGCTCAGACTAGGTCATCGATTTCATATATAATGGTCTCCATCTCCATGATATGATCATGTACTTCAATAAGACCACTATCCATATAACAGTAATAAGGTTCTCTAATATCACCCACATCTGTTATTCAAAGTTCATATTGGAGAAATTTCCATGCATCCCTGAGTTCACAAGTCATGATTTCCTTGTACTATATTGATAAATGTAACACATAATTCATCTTTGATATAGTTGGATGTAGAGAAAAATCTACACCCACTGATTGGAAGGCATCTTCAAGTCTCCCTTCTTCTTCAAAAGAATCAGCAGATGATATGGTAACCTATTTTGGATGACAACGACTAGATCTCCACTGTACTAGAGGTGTTGTCTCTCGGGCCTTGGTTTTCTTAGTGGATTTTCTTTGAGAACGTTTTGATGTTTCTGAAGCTTCTAAAGACTCTACATTATCCATAGATTTAGACCTTTTACCATGATTTCTATGAACAATAGTTTTCATGGCCTATACCTGATGTATGAATTTTGTTAAAGCCCCTTTAGGGAAAGAAGAAACCCAATATTTAGCATATCCACCCTCCAATCCAATTGATTCATCTAATAGATGTAGAATAATTGACATTTTCAATGTCTATAAAGCCATCATAATCTATAATTTTTGGGCTACCATTGGGTGAATCTCATGCCTAAAATATGTAGGAGGAAAAGAGCTCGATTGTTGAAGATATGTTAACTGGTGAGAAAACCTATAAGGGATATAAGACTCATAGATGATTTATCTATCAATCCTAGTTGATATTACACTATCCCTAAATTCCATCATATAATCCCTCCGCTCGCAATATTTACTTTCATACCATCATAAAAATGTTCCAGTTGGTGGGTTACCAAGAGGAAAGTATAGGAATTCTCCGGACGTGTCCAGTTCCCTCATCACTACATCAGGCTTCAAGTTAAAAGGTTAAATCCTCAAAACTTTCTGTAAAAATGGAGTAAATTGACCATTGGGGAATCTAACCGAATTCAACCCTGAATATGAATAAAAATGTGTTGTAATCCATCCCCAAAATACTTAAAATGGTCCTGTAAGTCAAAATGGAGCCTTCCCATTGTATAAATGCAACAGGTTGTGATAGATTCTTGCTAATATAGGGGTAGAAAACTCAATATATTTACCTTATACCAACATGGATGTAATAACAAAAGTCCATGGTCTTACACCGCCACCAGACTCATGGAATAGAAGTAAATAAATTCTTAGCCACATGGAAAGTGTTGAGTCAATAAGGTTTTCATTATGATGTTTCCATTCTTTCATACATGGGGGAGATTTTTCAGTCAATAAGGTTTTCTTATGACTTTACCATTCCTTCTTGTTTTGAAAATCACAAACACCTTATCTCATGGAAAATTTCATTTTACCCTGTGTTTTACTTTTATACGGAAAATTTTCATTGTGTGTTCTAACTCTGGATTCTAATGAATTCTGACTCCAAACATTGTGAGTTCTGACTCTGAATTCTCATGAACTCTGAATTAAAACTTTGTAAGTTTTGACTCTAAATTCTCATGAACTCTGACTCCGAATATCATATGTTCGGGTTCTGGATTCTTGTGAATCCATATTCTGAATTTCCTTGAAATTCAAACTCTGTAATTCTATAGAGTTCAGGTTTCAAATTCCTTAGAAAACATAATCCAAATATCCTTGTATTATAGACACTGAATGTGTTTTTGGTTAGACTCCGAACTTTTATTTTAGTAAACTCTGAATAATTGATTTTGGTTATATAACCATATTTTTTACACTAGTTTTTGTTATAAAACAATTTAATGCATTTAGTTACTAACTAACCATTATTTGAGTGACATGCGTATAGGTCCCTCTGAAATTCAAGAAAATGTATTACCATTGGAGGAGGGATTCGACCATTGAATCCATGCCTATAAATAGGATCTCATTTGAAAGAGCTCACAACAAGTTGATCAATCTATAGATTACATGCTGCGGAAGTGATTTCTGGAGAGGGAGGCTTTACTACTTTTTTCATACTGAACGTCTTGTTCAGATTTTCTTTGTGAGACTCTGATTGTTGCTTTGTACAATCGAGGGCTTCCTGGGATAGGAAGACAGAGGTTCCTACTACCTTGAAGTTGAGGGATTCTTTACTGAGGAAGACAGAGGTTCCGACTTCCTTGAAGTTGAGGGCTTGTGGGGATATAAAGACATACTCCGATCTTCATATCAAGGGCTTAACCTGGTGTGGGTAAGACAAACTTTTTTGAAAGTATAAATCAAGGGACCTTTATCCAAGTTTGTTGGATACCCTTCTCTTTGGGTTAAAAGATTTAATACTTGTTACTTGTTTCGTTACAAGTTTTCCACTACATTTTATTTGTTGAGGAAAGTATAACTATCTTATACTTCCTTATACTTGTATACACTGATTTAGTAAGATTCTATATGCTTTAAGGTAGAATCTTTATCTTTGTAAACTTTTATTAAGTTTCATTTTCCGAAACCATATTTTCCGAAATCACTTTCTTGGAATAATATTTCCTGAATCAAGAAAGGGTGGAGAACTTAGAGGTTTTGTGAATTACTTTGTGTAACCATGTTAAACATAACTACATTTAAAAGTTCCAAAGGAATTTTTTAAAGAATAAAATTCACCCCCTCTTGTATTTTGAGCATCATTCGATACTTTATTCAGTATCTCTATTATTTCGATCCTATATTTGGTATTATATAGTATATCATACTCACATACCATCTAAACAATTGGTATCAGAGTATTGGTTCAATCTGAATTAATCTCACGATTTGATTTAGAAGAGAATTATTATTCTTCTTATTTTTTCAGGAATCATATTTTCGGACTCATAAATTTTGGATTCATATTTATCTTAGAAACACTCTAGTTTTATTTTCCTTTCTGAGGAATATTTTTTTGGTTTATGAACTTTTTCAATTAACAAGTTTTTGTGGAAAGATTTTCTTTAAGATGGTAGGAATCAATGTTGGTTCCATAGACAATCTCAATCCAACAGGACCACCTATTTTTGATGGGAATGATTATGAATATTGGAGATATCGCATGAAGAAATTTATAATCAATACTGGAGTAGATAATTTTGTTATGTTTACTAGAGGATATAAAATCCCTGACAAGGAAGTTAGTACCTTCACCAATCAAGAAAAGCATGAATATCAACTGAATTATAAGGTACGCAATAACTTGCTTTGTTATGACTAGAAATATATATAGCCAAATTTTATCTTGTGAAGCATCAAATTGTATTTGGAAGAAACTTGAAGTTACTCACTTTGGAACTTCCAAAGTAATTGAAACAAGAAGATCCATGCTCAGAGATGAATATCATGGTTTCTTCTTTCCTTATAGAGAACCCATATGTAAGGTACAATAATTATTCATGACTATTTTGAATAGTTTACAATCCATGGGTGAGAAAGGATTAGATGATGAAGCTCTTGTTGATAAGATCATAGAAATCATACATAATGAGTGGTAATACAAGAGGACTGCAATTGATGAAAACAGAAAGGTTACTCAGATTTCTCGTGATGAACTTTTTGGAACGCTTCTTCAACATGAGACCAGAATGAAGAGAGATGCTGATAATGTAAAGAAGAATAATGGGAATGGCAATGTTGGTTTTACTACAACTTCAAAACATATGAAATCCAAGACTCCTGAGAGAGTTACTAGATCTACATCTGAGATGATTGTTATTCAATCCAAATCTAGTGGAAGTGAATCTTTAGAAAATGAGTTCGCAAATCTTTATTGAAGGAAGAACAATATTGTTGGACATAAGAACTTTTAATCCAGATATAAGAAGTAAAGGAAAGACAAGAATGATTCAGAAGTCACATGTTATGAATGCAAGAGACTTGTACACATAAGACCTGATTGTCTTATGCTTAAGAGAAAATAATGAAAGGAAAAGAATTCTAAGAGAAACAGAAAGAAGTACTAAAAAGATAAAGATAAGATAGTCTTGAAAGCTAATGACACCTGGAGTTCCAGTGGTGGTGACTCTTAAGATGAATCATTAGATTACAAATCTTTTGGATAAAATTATCCTAGTGTAATAGCCAGACAACCTATTGGCAATAATTTTTTGATGGCTAAGGCACACAATGCTGAATCAATGACCAATGTTTCTTTAAATTCAAATTATAGTAATGATAAATATTATGAATCTTCATATGAAGATAATATGTTACCTTCCTATGAATAAGTTTCTAGGTTTTCCAAACTCCTTGAAATTGAGAATTCAAAACTCATGAAAAAGCTTAATAAAGAAAATTCAAGGAATACTATTCTTACTATGGAAATATCATATATTTCTAAAGATATTGATAATAAAATTTTTGATTTTGAAAGTATTTCAAAAAAATTTGAGGAAGTAAATTCTGATAAGGATAAAATTTCTAAAGATCTAGAAAATGTAATTTCTAAGAATTTTTTTTTTCAAGCCTCACTATAGTTTGAAATAAAATGTTTTAGAAGAAAAGAACTCGGTTATCAAAATGAAATCCGAAATTTTTTCCTTGAGGAAGTGTTTTTAAAACTTTACCTTAGGTAAGGAAAATTTTGATAAGATTTATTCTCAAATCTGACCTCTAAGGAATAGTTCTGGTTTTGGTTATAATAGTTCTAAACCGATTTATAGCAACAATTATTTTGTTCCTCAAAGTGATCCATTATTAACTAAGTGTTAGTGTGGTGGAAACTTGAAAAAAAAATTCCTATAACAAAAATCAGTCTTTTGGATTTTATAAATCCTACTTATCTAAGAAAATGTGGGTACCTAAAATTTTGATTTTTGAAATTTCTGGATCTAAGAATGTTTGAGTTCTGAAAGTCTAACTCTTTTATTTTTAGGAAAATAGAGAGAGTACCAATAGAAATACTTGGTACATGGATAGTGTATGTTCCTAGCATATGACTGGTAACAAAAACTATTTTGAAACGATTATCAAGACGAAAAGAGGAAAAACAACTTTCAGAGATAATGCTCTGGGAGAAATTATTGGTATAGGTAACATCATTCTTCTTGGAAAACTTTGATTTAAAATGTTTTATTTGCTAATGGTATTAATCAAAACCTCATTATCATAATCCAATTATGTGATAAATGTTACCTTGTGAATTTTAGGAATGACAAGTGCTTAGTACACAATTCCAAGGAAGAGTTTATTCTTTCTTCCCATAGGCAAGATAATGTATGCACACTAAACATAGAAAACATTAAGAGCCATGATCTACCTTTCCTTAGTGTAATAGAAGATCATTCTTGGTTGTGGCATAGAAGGTTAGGTCACTGTAACCTTAAGAACCTATGAAAACTTTCTAAGAAAAGATTAGTTAAGGATCTACCAGTGGTTAGATTTGATTCTTCAAAAGTTTGTGATCCTTGTCAATATGGAAAGCAAAATAAATCAAGTTTTAAATCATTCAGTGAATTATAAACTACAAATTTATTACAGTTAGTGCATATGGATCTCTTTGGTCCTACACAAACTGGAAGCATTGGAGGTAAGTATTATGTATTTGTTTTAGTTGATGATCACACTAGATTTATGTGGGTCTATTTTCTAATAAAGAATTATAAAGCCTTCTCATATTTTAAAATTTTTAGATCCCAAGTTAAAAATGAGAAAAACCTTCCATTGAAAACTATTAATAGTGATCATGGTGGAGAATTTCAAAATTTTGATTTTGAATCTTTTTGTATTAGAAAATACATTACTCACGATTTCTCAGCACTGAGAACTCCTCAATAGAATGGTGTTGTTGAAAGAAGAAATAGAATTCTTCAAGAGATAACAAGAACCATGTTGAGTGAGTATTCTCTAGCCAAATATTTTTGGGATGAAGCTGTAAGTACTTCTTTTTATAATATAAATCGAGTTTTGATTAGATATTTTCTTAATAAAACACCTTATGAGTTATGGAATGGTAGAAAACCAAGACTTTCCTACTTCAAGGTTTTTGGTTTCAAGGTATTCATCCTAAATACTAAATATAATATACACAAATTCGCACCAAAATCTGATGAAGGAATGTTCTTAGGCTACTCCACAACTTCTAAGGCTTATAGAGTTTTCAATAAAAACACTTGTACTGTTGAAGAGACAGTACATGTCAAATTTGATGAAACTGATCCTGTTGTTTTTAAACAACCCCAACCAACATCTTCAGATCTGTTTTCAAAAACTGATTATCAACCCCTGATAGAAGATCCTTCTGATAAAGAAAATTCCTTATAAAATCTTTCTGAAGCATTTACCCCAGAAGATTTCCTACCCTATGTTGATGAACATGTTTTACAAAACCCAAACCAGTTGCTTCTAAAGAATCATCCCAGTGATAATATCATTAGTGCTGTGAATAAACCTGCAAGGACTAGAAGTTCTTTAAGAAATGATGTAGAACATATATCATTTCTTTCCCAATTAGAACAAAAAAGCACTGATGAATCTTTATATGATGATGATTGGATAAAAGCTAAGAAAGATAAACTAAATGAATTCGAAAGGAATAAATTATGGACCATGGTTGAAAGACTTAAGGAAAATTCTGTTATTGGAGTAAAATGGGTTTTCAGAAATAAGTTTGATGAAAATGGAATCATAGTAAGAAATAAAGCTATATTAGTTGCTAAAGGTTATAATCAACAAGAGGGAATAGACTATGAAGAAATCTATGCTCTAGTAGCTAGACATGAATCTATTCATATCTTACTTTCATTTGTAACATTCTTCAATTTCAAACTTTTTCAAATGGATGTGAAATGTGCTTTCCTTAATGGTTATGTTCAGGAGGAATTTTTGTGGAACAACCACCTGTTTTGGAAGATACAAAACATCCTGATCATGTTTTTAGACTTACCAAAGCTTTGTATGGATGTAAACAAGCCCCTCGAGCCTGGTATGATAGACTTATATGATTTTTGCTTCAAAATAATTATGTTAAGTGAAATGAAGATCCAACCCTTTTATAAAGAAAGATAAGAAAAACGTTTTGATTGTTCAAATTTATGTTGATGACATTATATTTGGTTTAACTCAGCAATCATTAAATGATTCCTTTGCGGATCTAATGAAATATGTGTTTGAAATGAGTATGATGGGTGAGTTAACATTTTTCCTTGGTTTTCAAATTTCTCAAAAACTAGAAGTAATATATATATCCCAATATAAGTATATTAAATATCTTCTTAAAAAGTATGGATATGACAACACTAAGAGTATTAGTACTACTATTGGTACCTCAAACACACCTGATCTTGATGAAGCTGGGAAACCAGTAGATCAAACATATTTTAGAGGTATGATAGGAAGTTTAATTTACTTGACAGCTAGTCGTCCCAACATAATTTTTTCAGTATTATTATGTATAATATATCAATCCAATCCTATGGAATCTCATTTAGAGGCAGTGAAAAGAATTTTTTGCAACTTAAAGGGAACCATGGATTTAGGAATCTTCTATACTTCTGGAAATGATTTTGTTTTGAAAAGTTTTTTAGATTCTGACTTTGGTGGTTGTAGAATGGATAGAAAGAGTACATCTAGAACTTTTCATTTCTTAGGATATTTATTATTTTCTTGTTCATGCAAGAAGAAACACCCAGTATCACTTTCCATTGCTGAAGCTGAATATGTAGTAGCTGGAAGTTTTTGTGCTCAAGTGTTGTGGATGCAACACACACTCATAGACTATGGTATGAGTTTTACCAAAACAAAAATTTTGTGTGATAATACTAGTACCATTTCCCTTAGTAAAAACCCTACACGTCACTCTCATGCAAAACACATAGATATTAGACATCACTTTCTTAAGGATCACACACTAAAAGGATATATCATTTTTCAATTTATCAGAATGCAAGATCAACTTTCTGATATTTTCGCAAAATCTTTACCCTCTAATAGATTTGAATAAATTAAACAGAAGTTAGGAATGATAACCATAAGGTAATCCTCCTTATTAACTTACTGTTGAAATCAATCTAGTTATAGTAATAAACTCATTTTCATAGGGGGAATACATTTTCTAGTTTTCTTTTAAAATTTTCGTAATGAAGTTTTTCAAGTTTTTCGTAATGATGTTTTTCAAGTTTTTCGTAATGAAGTTTTTCAAGTTTCTGGTGATGAAGTTTCTCAAAATTTTCGTAATGAAGATTTTTGTAATGATGATTTTTTTAATGAATATTTTCATAATAGGGTTTTTTTGTAATCAAAATTTTCAAAATCTACATTTCTTCAAGAATAATTTTTCCTTAATATGAATAATCTTCCTGGTAATCCAAAAGGTATGTTTTATTTCTTAAGTTTTTGTATTTATAACTTACTTTCTGCTATTTTCTTTTGTGTTTTAAATATTTCGGATTCATGTTTCCTTAAATCCAAATCTTCTCCTTTAAAAAACTCAAAATATCGGGTCCTGCCAAATTTTCCTTGTGGCTATCATATCAACCATCAGATCTGATCAGAAGGATTTTCATCCGATGGATAGAGTTTGGAAGATGAATCGTCACTTCTAACGCCTATATAAAGGACCCCTGAAGGGTTTTCCCACATTGATTTCAAGCCTCTACATGTCGAAGCTCTTCCCCCTTTCAAAATCCCATTCCAAACCACTCAAATATTTCTCAAATCTAAATGTCTGTTGAAATAATTTCTCAAGAGATGTCAACTATCAAGTCAATTTCAGAGTGGAAGATTTACAAAGATAGGTTGGTGCATCCAAATTTCATTGCCAAGTACGATTCCCTCATATCCAAGAACATCAGGTTGAATGGATGGGAAAGTGTTTTCATATCAAATCTAGGAGCTCAAGTGTAGTATATCTGGATCTGCTTGAGAAATTTTATGAATCTGTGAGCTTTTTCAAGGAATAAGAGAGGAGTAAATTTTATTTCAAAAGCTATGGAAAAACTTATGCCCTTTCATACACCAATGGTGTTAGTTTGGGGGGGTTGTCTTATGAAGGGGAAGCTGAATTCTGTTCTCATAAATTGTCGGATGTACAAGGAAGTTTTGTCAAGTTGAAATATATGAAGTGTCATGGACTTTCAGATTTAAAGACTCCAAATATAGGTCATTTTTCTACAAATAACTAGATCCTTGAATTGTGGGTTCAGGGATTCATCATTCCGAGAAAAGGTGATAAGGACACCTTGAAGAAGAGCAATATGTACATCTTAGATTTTCTAGTGAATCTGAAGAATATCAACTTGATGAAGCATATTCTCATTACGATTGAGAATATTAAGAATGGGAACTTGAAATCCCAGATAATCATGTATTTGGCCATCCTCTATAAGCTAATTGTTCGGTGCCTTGAGTCTTAAAAGATTCCTTAGAGTTCCAAGTCAAGGAATTGAAAAGTCATGTTAGTAAGTGATGATACTTTAAGGAAAATGAATATTGGTTTCTCTAGTTATTTCAGAGAATTCTCTGACTTACCAGAGGAAGAGGCTGAAGCTGTTCTGAAGGAACAAGAAGTTCCTGAACCATCGAAAAAAACTGGAAAGAAGAATAAATTGAAGGAAGTAGAAGAAGAAGAGAAAAACCCTAAAGCTGAGGAAGATCAATCCGCACCTCTAAAACCCATAAATTAGAAAGCTTATCTGGATGAGGTTGTAGCCAAGTGGAGGGAAAAAAAGAAAAACTGAAAGGAAGGGGAGCCACAGTTTGGCTTGGATCCTGCTGAGGCCAAGGCTTTAAAAGAAAAGATAGCTGATGAGATTGAGAAGAAAGCTAAATAAAATAATCAAAATAAATAGATGTCAGAGGCTGATATTGTTCAATCCCTTATAAGGGATACTAAGAAAGCATCTGAGAATATCCTTGTTCTGAAATAATTCCTGATAGAACCCTTACCCGAGACACTGGGGAAGAACTTTCTCACTCCAGAAAAAGTACAAGAAAAGATTGTTGAAGAAAGGGAAGCTGTGGAAGAAGTGCAAGAAGAAAGAAAGTAGTGGTGACACAGAATACCTCCTAATGCAAGTTGAAGAATTTCATGAGAAGGAAAGTGAATCCAAGAAATTGTCAATCCAAACATCACAAGCCGAATCTTCGAATCTTTCCACTCCTGGGTTAGATGAAAAAGCTGAAGATGAAGTGAATAATATCTCTAAGGAAGAAAGTTATATTAAAAATTTCCTTAACCCTGAAGATGTTGAGATAGGAGCTGAGAAGGAGAAGATTTATGAAGATAGAATTGTTCGGCTGTCTAATAGTGAACATGAGTCTCTGGATGAGGAAGCTATTCTAAGAACTGATAAGGGGGAACAAGTGGTTGTAGATACACCTACTAAATTTGTTTTAAATAATAAGGAAGCTGGTGGATCTTCCCAGAGAAAACTTGTTGAGATATAGAAATAGTCCTCACCAAGAAAAGTCTCAGATTCAGAATCATTATCCCTAGGATAGGATTTTGTCATTCAATCAGAGAAGAATCTTGTTGACACCATTCCGATCTTTCCAAGATTTGACTCAAGATGTCAGGTGCTCCAACACATCTTCAATCAAATATTAGATTCAGTATCCATGGTGATGGATAAGTGTGTAAAACTTGAGGCTGATTTCAAGAACATCTTCATTAACTACGATGCCCATAAAAAATCATGTAAGACAGTCATTAGCTGGTCAAATAAAATAGTTGAATATTTGAGAGATCTTGATGGTTTTCAACATGATGTTAAGGAATATTTTGATATTGAAGACAGTAAAATCAAGGATCTCATGACTAGCTTTGAGGAAAAGCTAACTCTTGAGCAGAATAATTAGATTCAAGAGGTAAAGGATCTGATTGGGAAGCTATATTCTGTTGCCCAAATTTGGAAGAGGGAAATGGATCTTCGGATCGAGATCAAATAGAAGCTAGTTAAGAAAGATGAGTTGTTTAAGGCTCAGGCAAAGGCTCTGAAGGCTTAGGAAGAATAGATCAAAGCTTTAGAGAAGAAAGCATAGGATCAGGGTCAGATCCTAAAGCAAGAAGAGGAAGACCACAAGGAACTCAAAAAGGTGAAAACCATATTAAATAAATTGATACCCTAGGAGAAGGAAGGAAAATAGATCCAATCTAATATTTTTTTTGTATTATTTTATTGTATAAATTCTTCCTATCTTAATGAAATTTTGGTTCCTCATTTTTTTGGATGCTTTGTACTAATATTTCAGGTACTATAATTTCATTTCCATTCCTTCAAATTCTTTTTGAAAATCACAGAGGGGGAGAAAGGAAAAATAATACTAAGAAAAGAAGAAACATTCCTAAGTAAGGGGGACTTTATCTAAAGGGGAGTTTTCATTACAGATATTTTTGTACTAAAGATAATGAAAAATCACATTCCAGAAATCTATAATACGATCCTTAGAGTTCCAAATCCTATGAGGGAGTTAGTAATATTCATCATTGTCCATGTGTAAAGTGAGATAAGTTTTATTTCAAAGTCTAGAAAAATATTTTCCAATCCTTATTTTATTTTTTGTAATGATGTTTGTGCTTTCCAAAAAGGGATAGATTGTTGAGTCAATAAGGTTTTCCTTATGAATTTTCTATTCCTTCATACTTGGGGGATATTTTTGAATCAATAAGGTTTCCTTATGACTTTACCATTCCTTCTTGTTTTGAAAATCACAAAAACATTATCTCAAGGAAAATTTCATTTTACCTGGTGTTTTACTTCTATAAAGAGAATTCTCCTTCCCGAAGGAAATTTATCCTTACCATGTTTTTCATTGTTCATTATCTTGTCTAAGTGTAAAATTCAGTTTCATATCTAAAAACTCGGAATCATGTAATAATAAGATAAAGACAATTCTATTTTCA
This sequence comes from Viscum album, assembly GCA_963277665.1. NCBI lineage: Eukaryota > Viridiplantae > Streptophyta > Magnoliopsida > Santalales > Viscaceae > Viscum > Viscum album. Next base: position 1,812,216,933 of record OY728142.1, on the reverse strand, counting down.
GACTCCAAATTCAGACTCCAAGTTCTCTGAATTCAGACTCCAAACTCTTCTGAGCTCTGACTCCAACTTCTAAATAATTCAAACTCCGAACTTTGTGAGTTCAGACTCTGAATTCTAATGAATTTAGACTCCAAAATTTGTGAGTTATGACTCCGAATTCTAATAAATTCTGACTCTGAACTTTTTGAGGCTTGACTCCAAATTCTCATGAACTCTAACTCTGAACTTTGTAAGTTCTGACTCCAAATTCTATTGAACTATGACTCTGAACTTTGTATGTTCAGGTTCTTAATTCTTGCGAATCTAGATTTAGAATTACCTTGAAATTCAGACTTCGGAATTCTAGAGAGTTCAGGTTCCGAATTATTTAGAAAACAGAATCTGAATATCCTTGTATTATAGACACCGAATGTGTTTTTGGTTAGACTCCGAACTTTTATTTGCTTACACTCTGAATAATTGATTTTGGTCATATAAACATATTTTTTCTTACACTTGTTTTTGTTATAAAACGACGTCATTCATTCATTTACTAAATAACCATTGTTTGAGTGACACGTGTACAGGTCCCACTGAAATTCAAGGAAAAATATGACCTTTGGAGGAGGGAGTCGACCTTTGAAGCCATGACTATAAATAAGATATCAATTGAAAGAGCTCACAAAAAGTTGATCAATCTAGAGATTACATGCTGCTGAAGTGATTTATAGAGAGAGAGGCTTTACTGCTTTGTGCTTACTGAACTTCTTGTTCATATTTTCTTTGTGCGACTCTGATTGTTCTTGTGTACAATTGAGGGCTTCCAGGAATAAGAAGATAGAGCTGCCGACTACCTTGAAGTTGAGGGCGTCCATGATGAGGAAGATAGAGGTGTCGACTACCTTGAAGTTGAGGGCTTGTGAGGATAGAAAGACAAACTCTGATCTTCATATCGAGGGCTTACCCTGGTGTGGGTAAGACATAATTTCTTGAAAGTATAAATCAAGGGACCTTTATCCAAAGTTGTTGGATTCCCTTCTCTTTGGGTTTAAAGATTTACTACTTGTTACTTGTTTTGTTACAAGTTTTCCACTGAATTTTAATTTTTTAGGAAAGTATAAATATCATATACTTCCTTATACTTGAATACTATGATTTAGTAAGATTCTATATGATTTAAGGTAGAATCTTTATCTTTGTAATATTTCATTAAGTTTCATTTTCTGGAATCATCTTTTTCAAAATCACTTTCTCGAAATAATATTTCCTGAATCAAGAAAGTGTGAAGAACATAGAGGTTTTGTGAATTACTTTGTTTAACCTTGTTAAATATAGCTATCTTTAAAAGTTACAAAAGAATTTTTTAAAGAATAAAATTCACCCCACTCTTGTATTATGAGCATCATTAGATACTTTATTCAGTATCTCTATTATTTCAATCCTACATTTGGCATTATAGAGTATATCATACTCACATACCATCTCAATACAAAGGATTCTGACTAATCATACCTTTACATCAATCTCATACTTAACCTTGTAACCCCAATCTTATAGTCACCTCTATCAAATGTGATCCAGTACGTGCCTAAAGCACCTCGATTATTTGTAGTTAGAAAAATAGTAGGATGTCTGCAGGTAGGACCCTTCTCTTTCGTTGGTTCTATATATGCAAACTCTTTCTTGAATGTCATCCCCTGTGCTAACATTTTTCTTTTATTTCAATAATTTCATTTCTATTTCGAATAGTTCGTGAGCCAATGGTGGCATCCTGTTAGCATCACCCCATGTTGTTATTGGTGGAATAAATTCATCATACATATCCCCAAGAATGGGAGCCCTAGATATTTTTTAGATATCCCATAAACTGATGCCAACCTTATCATGCATCAAGTGGAAATAATATTTTTGCAAACTCCATCGGCTCAAAAATTCAAGAATGATGTCATTTTTTAAACATAAGATTTTCCTATGCAGAAAGCTTCATAAATGTGAGAATCCATTATCTCTTTCTTGAACTCTGCACAAGTCTGACATACCCAAAACACCCACATCCATGAAGGCTTGACTTATCTTCTAGAACGAATGTCCTCATCTACATTCTAGTTGTTAGATTGATCTTTTTTTTAAATCACGAAAGGTTTAATCATCAAAATGCAGCCTGGGCTCTACAACACTATTTTTCATATCAGGAGTACAACCCCTGTGATCAAGGTTTCATCCAATAGGGACTGTTCCCTAATGAATAGGCATACCCTTCGTAGTAAAATTCATACAGTGATAGTTTTGGTGTTGAAAAAACCAAGCCTTTGGAAAATATTTATTATAAGCTAGAATGAGGACATCTTGCAAAATCCCATGACCATACAGAGTCTATAGTGGCTTCATGTATATTCATGTTGGTATGAAACCAAGCGTTTCACCTACTAATTAAGGGTACTCTCAACAACATCATAATTTTGAAATAGTGGGTTCCCTAGACCCAACTATTCAGTGCTTTTGATTACCATATCATGTACACAGTTATCTATGCATAAAGTCATCTTAACATTAAAGAGTATACTTTTATGCATCCACTATTGAGATGGTAATATCCAAATATTAATTATCATATTGAAAGGTTATAGCAGTTCCCAGGCTATAATGAGAACCTCAAGATACTATGCCATTAATCTTAAATATATGTTCTATGGTCTAGATATATCTTATTGATTGGACATAGTATATTTTTGACTATCCGTTGATGGGGGATAATAAGCGTTGAGACTTATTCCCATGAAGTTCACACTTGGTGATCTCTAGTAATGAGATCATGAGGACTGACCCGCTAGTAGAACAGCACATTTTTTTGGTTCCATTGGATGTTCCTATCTATAATCACATGTAATGGTCTCCTGACTTGAGATCGTCACCAATTTTTGTCATTTTATTGTGTACTTTGATGCAAGAAGAAAACCATGACTATGAAGTCCAAGCGAGGTAGTTTGTGTTGGGTGCATCATTGGTGGCATGTCATTGGTTGAATGGTCAAGAAACAATTTGTCCCTTCCAAGTTATGGAAGTAATATATCTCTATCCATGTTGATATAGATGGAAAAAACTTTATAAGACCATGGACATGGCAGTCGAGGGTAAATCCATCTGGTAAAATCAACAAACAATAAATCAAGATAAGTGAGATGGAACATGAGTGCGTCCTGCTTTATGAGATATTATAGAAAAAGAGATTATTTTACACAGTGCATGTTTGTAGGTTGGTTGTCACTACTGTGACAATCCTTATCTCTTCAGGGGACATCATGAGTTGCTAGATCTCACTATTGGTCTATGAATAATATTCACTACTATCGAGATATGGTCCTAGACGGTCACACACAATAGCATATTCAAGAATCCTCCCTATTCAGTTGAATTGATGTTTTGGACATGGTGGGCCCCACCACTGGGGTCTGGGATTTGTCTAAAGAAAAATGATCACCAATTCAATAAACAAATTAATATTATTTGAGTTTTGAATAATGAGTATTGAATTTATTTATTAAATGTATTTATGATTTTTAAGTAAATACATGAAAAAACATTAATTGAAAAATATTGAATTATTCAAGGTTTAGTTAATATTTATGGGAACGACGAGTCGAGTTAATGACTCAATTATTATCACATAATATATTTTAATGTATTAAAAGTAAATAATAATAATATTTATGAGTCAGTTTAGTAGTCATAAAATTTCATTTATAGTGCGTTAAGTATTCGGGGCCCGCGAGGCGATACCGAGTATTTTTATTAACCACTATAAATAGAAGAGGAGGGGATTTTTTCTAAATACTATTCATGGAGATTATCTATATTCTCTTCTCTCCCATGAACTAGAGAGAGGCTCTAGATCCAAGGAACATTGATCAAGAACTTTCTCAGGCATCGCTTGATAAGTGATACGATGATCGTTGGGGCGTCAAAGACGTCATCGCAATTCAATGCAAGTACCCAGATTATGAGGAACGACACTCCCATAGATTTCTTGAAGCACATGTGGATGATCTAGAGGAGTTCAATGTCGTATTATTTTAGAAGCGATAACCAATGACCAGAATACATCATTCCCAGCTTTAGAATTAAACCAGGTACTTAACTGTTTATTTTGTGCTTAAAATCATTCAGGTGTGGTCCTCAGATAAGACCGAGATGCTGTTCACCAATGTCGACAAGTTTACGTCGAGTGTCAGTGGAATTTTTTTAAAAACCCACCTATTTGGGGCTTCCTCTACATGCCTTGTTCAAACACATAATAGTTCATTCCAATTATTCTCACCATTTCAATTTGGAGAACTCTAGATTCCTCAGTTGAAGTAATCAATCGAGCCATTTCCTGCAAGATAATTACTATTTTTTCCTCATTAAATTGGAATATTGAATTAACAAAGTTCAAATATTAACTTAAAGAAATTCAAGAATTTTGAAAAGGAAAGTTTCCACACAAATCCTTCGACGAGGTCACCCACTTAGGCCCTTTACACAAGGTACCCAACACTAGTCCTTCTTCAAAGTCCTTATATGAAGCTACTTCGATAAAGTAACTTTGTGTTTCTCCATATCTCAGATGGATATACCTAGAGAAATTTTCAAGGGACCTACGTGAGAGGACAATGTGACAGGGATGAATGAATGAGATATGCAATGAGAGAAGAAATATGAGAACATGGGTGATGAAAATGACAAAGGAATGGGGGAATTTATAGGCACCACTTGCCTATTCCACCAACCTATGCTGTCGATCTACGCGATATAGCTACGCTGCAAACCCGCACTGTCCAAAATTAATTCTCCATATATTTTCCCCATATTCTTGCCTTAGTAATTGATCCTATTTCTAGTCAGATCCAATCCTAAGGGGTGGGGGCCTTTGGTTGAGAATACCTTTTTTGATATATAAAGGAAAAACCATTTTAAAGAATAAATTTTGATATCTTAAAGTATCAAAGAAATTTAAAGTAAATAAATATAGTTAAAGGTATATACACAAAATAACTATGTATAAGAAGGCCATAACAACTCTTTCTATATCAGCATAAAAGCATAGGGACCTACATGGAACATCTATGTATCAAGAGGCCAGAGCTGGTCCTGCCCATGCATCCCAATGTGGATTCCCCTATGCCGAGGACCTACGCTAATGAACTACGCAACGAACCTACATGACATCATAATTTTCACACCCCTAAGTGGAATATCTACACTGTGGAGCTACCCCGAAGACCTACGTAGGAATATTATTTTCGAATAGGTCCCCTCCTTCCCTATAAATTGGACCCTTCAGCTCCCTATTTTGATAATGGAAAAAGTTTGAAGAACTTTTGAAGCTCCCATTATGTAGCTCATTTTCCCAGGTCCCCCAAATTTTTTCAGGTATCTCTCTAAAATAAAATAGAATATATAATTATATGAGATAATCAAGAGAAAAGTCCTTTTAAATTTTTTAATACAAGAAATATTATTAAGGACCCTACTTTCATAAGTAAAATTCATCAATACAAGGTCTTTTCTATAAACAAATACCTTCGTGAGATGCTTCCAAGGACATCAAGGGTCACCCAGGGTGATTAATTTAAAACCTCACCCTAGGTTTTTTGTCCTTAGTCCATTTACCAAGAAATATAAAGTATTAATAGGATTATCCTTCCCATTTTAAGCATTTTTTTTCAATTTATCTTAGGACCTGCATAGTACACTTATGTGGTATGCCTACGCGGCATACAAATGTGGAAGACCTGCACGGACCACCTACATGATCCATCTTTGAATGCCTCTTCTAATACACCCATGGAGGGGACTATCCTTCCTTGGATCCCTTGTCTAAAAAGGACCAAGTTAAAACCTCCACCAAAACCTCATAACTTACCAAATCATTGGGAAATATACATCAGTGTGTCTTCTATTTGGGTTTGTATTTCTACAGTAAGTGGCTTCCCACATTTTTCTAATAAGGGAGTCAGGATCCTTGGGGTGTCTATAGGTATGTATATATATAGTCACATGGATAATTACCATAGAGATAGTGTCAGGAAGTTCCAATTTTGGAGGATTAGGGCTCGGGCCAAGTCCCCCCTTCTCGTCTCTAAGACTTGGAACCTCAGGTCCCTGGTAGGGATGGTACTGTCACACTTTCATTTCATTTTAACACAAGGAATGATATTTTCCATCTACTTTGAGACCAATTTTAGGGAATCCCTCTTTGATTAATCCCCTGTACTTCGAGCTAGACCTAATGACCTTCACTTTCATTCCACATTGAAAGGTTCATTGCTCCGTTCTCGCACCCACCTTCACCCCGACTTTATTCATCGTAGGCATGACCTCTTCCATCAGCAGAGGAGAAAGTGTTTTGTTTGTTGAATCTTTCACATTATATTTTTTTCTCACACTAAGAATGAATCACGTGGAATTGGAGATTGTGATTATCAAAACATCCACATAATACACCTCATTTCTTGAACTACAAGAACACTGATTCTCACTATAATTGGGATATATAAGAAGCCTTAACCTAGGGCCCAGAATCAATCAAAATCCTTCTCAGAATTCTAACTAGAATTACCTTAGTTCGAGCATCCTCTTTAGTAATAGGCCTCAAATTAAGTTCCCCCTTGAATTTAATTGTGGTAAGACATCTCTCATAGACCGTGTTATAATAGAAATCCTCTTTAAGAGTAATCCCTGGCCTATTTATCTAAAAGGGATATACTCCCCTGTGAGACATAATGAACAATTTGAGCTTTGATTCCCATCGAAGAGGGATATGTAGGAAGCCTCCCTGAGGTAAAAAACCAACAATCCAAATCAACCTCATTCTTTTCGGGCCACATTACCAGCAGGGTCTAAAATAATTTGGAAACTCATATCCTTTCTAGGTTCCTTTGGATTATTATGTATAACTCCCCCACCATGATTTAACTATAAACTTTACGCTAATATGTCTTTACCAATTGACATTAAACTATATGGTTAGGTCCTTATCACAATGCCTTAAAAGGTATGATGTGTCCCATTAAGCGGTAGCGAACTATAAGTGTTTTGATTCCTTTCTTGTGGATATGTAGGTATCCAATTTATGGGTATGTTCCCAACATCAAAACAAAATTAACTCATCTTGGGTGATGATAAATTTGAGAGTGCCCCACCGAGAGGCTTAAAATCCAGCATCATCATAACAATGGATAAAGATTCTATAAGTAGTATATAAGAGGATACCATTTATAGAGAACCTTGAATACATATAGATATCATCATTGATTAAGAACATAAAATACATATAGGTGATTATGAATTATACAAATGCTAAATAATTGATTTAAAATTTCAAGGTAAACATATATTATATTTGGTAAATTAATAAGTATTTGTGTACATATATTAAATCTATAAGAGAGTCTCGGTGTAGAAAATAATTCCCCCCAAAAGGATGTGATGGGTCCGACCTCCCATACTCCCGACAAATGGGAGTTCTTAAGTATTGTAGGTCAAAAAACCTAATAAATGCCTACATTTGTAAATTAGGTCCCTTTGGATATTAAATTGCTGGTTTTTTCTGGTTCTATAAATAAATATGATGGAAATCGTCTGGAAGTAGTGATTCCTAAGTAGAACGCACTTTTTGGGGGAAAGAAAACCATGTTGGCCACTTCATCTTGGATATGATAGTAGTGTCTTGGGCCTCATCGATAATCATTGTTAACCTCTTGGTGTTCCCCATGTTTGTCTTGAGTGATACATGGATTCCCATGTAGGAAGGCCTTAGATAAACTCACAGACACTGACCAATTATTTGACTTGAATGCTTAGTGAATATCACTATTGGTAGTAGTCAGTGTTCTTGATACATGGATGTTTTGTCTAGGTACCAACATCTCACTTGTAAACTCCTCAAAATTTACTAACATGGATGAGATCATTAGAATCTAAGAATTGATTTTTACATTACTCAGGACTTGTAGTCAACCTCAGGTGATTTTAATTAGAGTGTTTCAATTCACGGGTGATGGATCGGGTATAGACCCATGTACATGCTATTTCATGAAAATATAAATGAATTTTTGGTAAGTAGACATCACTAGAAGTCAGTTATAGGATTTGGTGATCATTATTGAAGCAATCATGATTGAATAGTACAAATGGAATTGGGATTGAGATTTAGATGCATTGACTATTAAATCCAAGTGTTTTTATAGATATTTTTATTATAATGGATTGAATTACTTTCCTCTTATTTTATTGGATGTGGTCAGTAAGGAACTATTTTTGGCACATCATTGAGATGAGGATGGTGTAGTGAAATGGTCAAATAGACTTTTTAGGGAAAATCTAGTGCGATTAGGATAACATGATCAGTTCGGGGGGTGGGGATGGGGGGTTAACATTTGATCAAATGAATGTTGTTCAAGGATCATAGTTAGAATAAAAAAGACATGATTACATAAAAAATTTCAATGATGGATGTATCATGGCTCAGAATTGGGAATTCAAGTTGGAACCTGTGACAGGAAGCACTATGTAATGGTTGATTAAAGAGATGATGATGTGATCATGTTTCAGTTTCATAGGGTTTAGGTATGAAATGTCTTAATTTTTAGTTTTGAATATAATATTTGGATTTAGTTTTAATGGATTATGTAACGTGCTCTTAGAGGTGATTCTTGTAGTTTCATTGGACATTTAAAACACAAAAAAACAATTTTTTTTCTAAATTTTCATATACCAGGTAAGTTGGTTGATGTTTCTTTATATCCACAAGGATTCTCAAGGATGGAAAGTTCTGTTGTGGTTTGGTTGTAACTTCCCAAAATTTTGATCCATGGGAATTTTTCTGAAGGAATTTCAAATTTATCTTTGGTGGATGGGCCATTCTCCAAACTCATCTTTTGAATGTAAATTCAAGATTAAGAAACACTAAAAAGTATTATTTTTGAAAAGTGTATTTAGAATTGATAGGTTTATCAGGTGTTCAGATGTGTTTTAGGAGCATTGGTCCTTGAAAACTCAGTTTTGGATGTATCCTACTTAGGTGCATGGTTAGATCACTGTTAGATAAAACCATGAGGTACAACCATGCATATTATTTTGAATAGGGAAATAATTTTATAAATTGATTTTACCTCTAGTATAAAACATATGAACTAATCTATAAGAGCTGGGGTTTCATATTAATTTTTTGAAATCTGTAGAAAAATGAAAAGGTGATCTACATAGGATACACACTATCTCAAAAATCATGTGCCCAGCCCACACCCTTAGTACAACTTAGACAATGGAACTTCATGGTTGCTGTATGATTATCCAAACTATTTGGGAAAACCATGCAGTTCATTAAAGGGGTGATTTTACCTTTTCTACATCTCTTCCATAAGATTTTCACATCTATATTTCTCCCTCACTTCTCGCATGTAGCAGCCCCAATAAAGCTCTTCCTTGGTCTTCTCCTAAGAATAAAAGTATCTCCATTATTTAAACTCCAAATGATCATTATTGGGTGAGTTGGAAGTATACCAATAAGCTCTCAACTCCTTTGGATTCTTATTTCATTTTACCTCTCCATATGAAATTGTTAATCTTTGAAAGATAATCCATCATATTTTTAGAGAGTTTTATGATTTATTCAATTTAACTCGAACAAATTATTTATATTTGATGAGTGGAACATCTTAGGTTAGAGGTAGGTGGTCTATTTTATTTTTCCAAAAGAATCTATCATTTATATTATATTTACATTGTTTGGTACACTAGATTCTCCTAATATTTCTCTTATAATGTTAATTAACCTAATTTAATTTCCTAATTAAAAACCTAGACTGTTTGTTAGACCCTTTCACATGATTGTAGGTTGGTAACCTCAACACAGTCCATCCCTTGAGTGTGTCCTATTAATTTTCCTATATAGTCATTATTGAAATTGGTCATAGAGTGAGAATTTATTAATTAATGATAAATGAATTTTTTAAAGTTATGAATGGATATGTATACTAGCGTAGCCCTCCAAAATACATATATTTAAATTGGTGAATGGAATAGTTAAGCTCATGTCTAATGAAATGATAAATTGAAATGGAATGCACTTATAATGGAAAAGATGTACACTTGGCCCATATCAATAAATGAATGAAATGGTTGACCCATAACACATGATAAATACATAGTGTAATGGACCTTTACATGGCCTTATTAAAATATTATAAATAGAATATACCATGAAATATATTTTTTTTGACATGGAATGTCACGAACATGGACTTTATTTATTTCATTTATATGATTTCTGATATTCGGGCATGACATCCCTTTTTATTTATGATACTCGGGCATAGAGTACCCTAATTAAATGTGATACGTAGGAATGGTGTCCCCTAATTAAATGTGATACTCATGCATCGAGTCCCCTAATTAAATTTTATAGTCATTATTGGATTCCATATTCTTTTCTGGGTATGTCATCCCTTATATATTTTGTGATACCTGGGCACGACATCCCGATTTATTCATGGGAAGGATCCCCCTTTATGAATTTTGATATCTAGGCATGATGTACTCTCATGATTATGATATTTGGGAATGTAATACTTCTTTAATTTTGATACAAATTCATGAGGACCCTCATGATTTATGATACATTGGAATGACATCACTTATTGATTATAATATTTGGTCATGGAATCCCTTGATAGTCTATGAGACTCTTAAAACTATCCATTGATTCCTGGGTTATGCCTCAGGACTTGGCCAGTAATAGTATCTATACATATGGATATAAATTTTACTAAGTTTATAGACCATACATATATATACCCACATTTATATACTCATTTTCACTTACATAGAGGTGTTCCCGCTCAGGCCAGAGAAGGTATTGTCGGTCAAGTGTAAATTTAGGATCCAAAGTTTCTATTTTTATATTTTTTATTTAATTATTTAATATTATACTAATACACTTATATATTTAGTACTCATGGATTTTATAGCTCTATAAACTATTGGTTTTGGACTTTTGAGTTTATCTCAAACCCTATTCGGGCCTCCATTTCCTTGGAGTACCCAAATATCCATCTTAGTTATAGGATCAAGTTCTAGATTCCGATTTCACACCACTTTTCTTATAAATATATGGTTCTTATATGTGTTATATTAGGATCACATGACTAAGCCAGAGCTCAGGATTCTCAAGGAGATATCCCTTGAAGACTGTGTTAATTTTTCATTATATTTTGTATGGAAGCATCCACATATGCTTTATTCTATCTTATCAGTGACATTAAATCATTAGGTACAAGATACTAGTTATGGATTTGGATTTTTATTATTATTGAGATTGTTATTTTATAATACTTATTTATTTCTATTATTTTTGATATTGTGTATCTCTTATATTGTTGTCCTAATCGGATCATGAGTATATAGTGTCCTCACCATACCATCATTAGACACACATTGCAAGTCGTTTGGCTCTGGTGTATAGGGAGGCATGCTTGAGGCCATGTGACATACCATATCAAGGCACTATTTTCGTGTATCCCACATTGGGAAATTATGATACTAGCCCACTACCCAAATATTTTTGAATTATGTACAAGAATAATTTTTTGTACTATTAAATTGTTATAATATTTTAATTAAAATTTATTTATTTTTATTTAAATTTAAATTAATTTAAAATGTAAATAATTAATATATGGATAATTTAATTGGATTTGTTATCTTTCATTGAAGAGAAATAAAATAATAAATGGTTCTTTGAAAATGTTTAAATAATTATCATTTTTTCTTGATTTTAATATTTTTTGGTAAATTTTTTCAGATTGAAAAGTAATTGGAGAACATTGTGTCACATGAAATTATATAATATGAATATATATCATTATTTATAACATTAATATATATATATATATATATATTTGTGCATGTGTGTCTAATTTTTAAATTAATATATTTTCTTTTTTATTTAGTGATATATAAACTATGAATTTACATGAATATTTATCACAATGGTTTCCTTTGTAAATGATTCTCTAAAAAGTATTTAGTAAATTAAAAATTAAAAATTTAAAAAAAATAAATATCATAGTTAATTAAATATATGTTATAGAGTGATTATCATATCATTTATGAAGTGTTTTTTTGTCTTCGATGAACATTGATTGAAGTATACATGAAATTGGTTAGTCTTCATTTTAAATATATTTTGTGATCTAGAATTTTGAAAATAAATCAAATCTAAAGCGTTGTGTTATATTTACTTCTTTTTATACAAATAGAGATATGGATAAGAGCTTGATTGATCTTCTAAATAGAACATCTAAAGAATATTTTGGGGGTATTATTCAGTTTATTGATTTTAACATAGTAAATAAAACTAACTATATTAGTTATAAATATAGAAAAATTTGAAACAAAATATCAATTGACAAAAGATACGATGAGGGATCACCAATTATTTAATGGGTTTTTGAAAAATTATTTGATTTGGGCTCCTCATGGACAATAATATGTTCGTTTTCATCAAACATACACTATTCTGGTGGATATTGATGCGAGCATAACTAATCCGATGAATGAAATACTTACTGAAATAGTATGTTGGTTGGATCATAAATGAATTAAAATTTGAAATTCAAAGAATATTAGGACTAAGAAGTTTTTAGACGTTTTGAGGTTATTTTTTTATAAAAAAATATTAGTTAGTATTGTTTTGAATGAAGAAGTTTTTCTAAGTAGGGTTGTCTTTTTTTTTGTAAAATTAATCACCTACTTCATTAAGACTTCCAAATAAGGTCAGAATATATATATTTTTGCCTTTATTTTTATAGAACAAATCCATCAGATGAAGGTTACCATTTAGACATAATTAGACAAATCTTTGTGATGATTTTTTAACCTATCACGCTGATAAATATCTCTAGACATTATGGTCAATGAATTAAATATGTGGATTCCTTGATGATCATAAAGTTACAAAAATAATGAGTACTGAGAGATATAATGACTATATCTTAAGTTAATTGGGGGAGAATAATATTCATCTGTATAAATTTCATTCTATTAAGATTTTTGGAGTTCATCAGACAAATGTTTTCATTCAAAGAAGGGGTTGTACTTTAAATATTATGAAGTTTTTTTATAGTGGTGGTATGAAGTGTAACTATTCAATAATTTGGGAATATTGATAATAAGAAGAAATAAATTGAAGTAAAAAATTTATGTCACTGTGTAATTTTTTCAGATGAAGAACTATAGATGATCTCATTTAATAACTTCGGTCATAGTTCATCAGATGAACTCTTTGATATGTTTCTAGAAATAAAGACTCCTAATTTTGTGAAATGTATTTCAGATAGAATGTACAATGTTTCAAAGTGATTTTATTAAATTATGAATATAAATAGGTCTATAATTAATTATAAAAATGTTTTTTCTTAAAGTAATATTATAGATGTTTTTGTAAGAAGTTCATCAGTCATAGGATGGTGTGAAAAGGAAATAGTTGAAGAGTTCTGATGAAATTAATTAGGATAAAGGTATAGTATGGTGAAATATTTACAAAATGTTCCTATATAGTGATTCAAGAACATATGAAAAAGTTACATTGGATAAAATTATTTCTTTAATGATTTACTAGATGAATATGTGGTATAAATTTATATCGGTTTGAAGGAATTTAATAAGATTTCATTAAGATAGTAAATGTTATAATACTGATATATCCATTAAAAATTACAAAAATACTAATGGAATAAAATGATAATATTTGAGTATTATAGAAATTTGAAGATGTATGTTACCACCAAGTCTTAGGGATAGCGCCAAAAACATTCTGGAAGGTATAAATATTTTTAATGGAAGGGAGTTTTATGTGGGAAGCTAAGTGTTGAGTGGGAAGTTTTAATTAGAGTCTACATGTTCCCCTAAAATCTTAGAGGTTCTAGGCCTATATAAAGGGGGTCGGTGTTACAAGGTGATGTATGAATTTAAAAAAGTGATATTAAGAACTTAAAAATTTAAATGTTGTTCAGTTGAAAAAGTTGAAGAGGATATAATAAGAAGGATACCTGGTGTGTTTTCATATTATGGGGTATCAGACAGATAGGGTGATGAGGTGATTGCATAAACAGAGCTCCAAAATTTGTATCAGTCTTCAAAAAGGAATATTTTGGAGTATAATATATGGAAATTAGATATAGTATACAAGATAAACCCGTTATAAAAACTACCATTTGACTGAAGGAATATCTTTCCTACTGTTGTTCAAGAAGGTGAAGAAGAAGAACTTGCAAGAGAATAAAGTGTGATGAAAGTTCAAGCAGTATAGTTGAACATTCTCAATCATGTTGTTGATGGTTCTTATAGTTTTTATAGAAATATTGTATATGATTTATATATACAAGGATCACATGCACTTTCGATTGACTATAGTGGGTTTTAAGTGAAATGATAATCCCAACATAATATAACCACATACAAATAGTTATTTTTTAGTGGTTTTTGTGGTCTTTCATTATTTACAAACCTTGACAAGGAGAAGATACTCTTACTAAGTAGTGAACCTTGTAAATACATATGGTATTTTGGTTTATATTGTTTAGTTATTTTCAATATATCCATTCCCACTAATAGGATGAAAATGTTATTTTTTAAGAAATAAAACATAAAAAATATGATCCCTGATTAACCCCTCCCCCTCCTAGTGATCACACAAATCTGGATTGGTCCTTTCAAGTGGTATTAGAGAATGGTACCCTTAGTTGAATATTTGATAATTTTTTGAACAAAATAGAATCTTCCTTGGATGATTAGAACTCTATTAATAATAGGGGGATTCCTATTTTCTATAAGAGGAACTATTATATCTAGAAATATATAATGTTAAATTATCTTAGTTTCATTAGTTATGAAGTTCATGAGTTTTCTAGATAAAGTTACCATCCTCATACTAAAGGTGTTCCATTTACAGATGATGATAATTTTTTTAGAGAATGATGGGAGAGAGAAATAACATATTTTCCTCACTATCTTAAAGTGATTTTGTTAGATTTAAAAGAATTGAAATGGATAAAGAATTCTTGTATATTATTATTATTATATTTGAGGGAAACATGAAATTAAATGTAGTTAAGTTAAAAATATAGAGATCAAATTACAAAGATCTTAAGCTGGGTGATAAAGAATCCATTCGTGACTTCTTTACAAGGTTTAATGATATATTAATCACTATAATATGTATTGGTGAGAAGTTGGAATATTGAACCATTTTTGAAAAGATCTTATAAATTCTTCATGATAAATTTGATTCCAAAGTTTCATCCATAGAATATAGTTATCCTAAAACTATTTCTACAGATAATATACATAGAACTCTCATCACCTTTGAAATGAGAAGAGAAAATATCTTTATAAAAAAGAAGAAATATTATTGATAAATTTCTTCCAAGGACTCCAAGCACAAAAAATCTAAGAAATTTGAAATTGAGTAAGAAGTCAGTGACTATGAAACCACGAATGAGGTTAGTAAAAAATTTGACTATTTCTTTTATTTCTAAAAAGTTGAAACTAGGAATAAGAAAGTAAAAAGGAAATTTACCTCTTAAGATCTTTAGCTATGAATCCTTTGGAAATTTCTCTATAAATTTTCCTCGACAAAAGAAATATGAAGTGACAGATAAAGATGATATAAATTATATAAGACTAATTAAGAATAATATATAAAAATAAAATTCATATTCTAAGGGAAAGTATAATAAGTTTTATTCATATAAAAAGAGAAACTTTTTTTCTTATGTATGAGTAAGATAATGATAGCGAATAAGAATATGAAAAATCTAGGTGTGATGATATTTAAAAAAAAATTATGGTAAAAGTGAGTGATGAAAAATTCACTAGTGATGAAAAAAGTAGATCTGAATAAGAATAAGAAGAGACAGAGTTGGATTTTATTCTTAACAAAGAGTGGAAAAAATTTCTTGAAAAGATATAAATAATTTATAAGTAGAAAAATAAATTATAAAATGAATATATTTTAGCTAATAATTAAGATTATTATCTTCAATAAAAATACAATTTACTAAAATATATTGAAAATCTAAAGAAGTACCCCAACATCAAGATTACAGAAAATACAATGGTGAAGGATTAAAGTTTTTAACTTGTTTAAAAAAATATTGTTAAAGTTGATCAAGTAATTACATGTTTCAAAATACTAGTTTCATAATTTATTGAATGTTTTAAAGAAGATTTAACCTCAAAAGGATTAACAATAGTTATTCTCAAAGGTTAATAATAATGATGATGTTGTTCATAAGGAAAAGTATGTCAAGAAGACCATGTATATATACAAAATTATCAGATATGGAAATCAAAAAATTTCTAAGGTTTAAAAGTCTGAACTAAAAATTACTTCAACTATAGATCTTGTTAAGGATGAGAAGAAAATTTATAGAGGTAACCAACACTTTTGTTAAAAAAAGTTACAAAGTGAAAGGTAATAAAGATAGTGTAAATAATATAAACAACTTCTAAATGTATGTATGTTACAAAGGATTATATGATTTCAATGGTTACTGTTGGAATTATGGTGGTTTTGGTCATATGGTGAAAAGGTATCGGTTCAATAATAAAAAATTTAACAAATCCTAAAGAAGATGGAGTAAAAGTTTGAGGGTGAGTCAACTCACTCATATAAGACAACACAATAAAGTTAGTTTGATGATTAAAAATACATTCCAACCCTTTAAAACTATTTATAATAGATTTTATTAGCTTGTAAATATTTCAAAAGGATGTATTTTCATGTTACCATCACAATAATGTTTATAAATAAATATCAAAATACACATGAGAATAAAGAAAAATCGAAGAAAAAATTCTTATTTGTTGAAACTACATTAAAAGATACAAAATGAGAATGACCTTGGATATTGGATAGTGGGTGTTGTACACACATGACATTAAATTTGAATATGTCCTAGAATATTAAAGATTATAACCAAGGTGTAGTAAATTTTTTAAATTATGAGTCCCTTATAATCAAAGTCATTAGATCCTCCATTATTAGGGAAGAATAGTTAAAATCAAAAAGTGACTTGTTTTTTATGGGTTGAAACACAACCTTTTGAGTATTTTAAGGCACTATTATGAAGGTAACATAGTTTTTTAGAGTATATTGTTTCATTTTTAAATGTATTGAAGATGTAAAACTTATTACAAGAGGGAAACGAACCAAGAGAAACTTATTTCAAGTAAGTGATGTGAATATTTCATGCTATCTCAGCATGATAGTAGAAAATTAGATATATAATAAAAGTATGGGGAATATTTTTTAGAGGAATATGATAAAACTAACAAAGAGGGAAAGAATTCATGATATTCCTGAAATTACAATAATAAGATATTGTTGTTGTTCCATATGCTAGAAAGGGAAGAGTATGAACTCAGAATATAAAAAAGTTAATATATGTTATCCCTTAGAGTTGATACACTCTAACATTTGTGTACCCATAATAATGAAATCAACAAAATACATAATTAGTTTATTTATTTTATTTATGAATTTACTTTCATTATATGTATTATGTACTCGAAACATAAATAATAGGCTCTCAAAATGTTCAATAGTTTTTGGAGAAGTTCATAAAAATAATGTAGATATTATATGGAGAATATTTTCATAGATAATTGTATAAAATACATAAATTATAAGGTCAGATATTATCTTAGGTAAAATATAATTCGTTATGAATTTAGTGCACTATATACACCACATAAAACAATTTTTTTGAACGAAGAAATATATGTTTCATGAAGATGATACAATCTACGTTGATTGAACATGATATTTATCCAATATTATGGAATCAATCTATCATAGGAAAAGTTTATATTAAAATTGATGTTTTTATAGTCCAAAATATGATATTAATTCTTATAATATGTATTATAGATAAACCCCAAGGTTCAAATAACTAAGGGTTTCCGAAAGTCCTCGCATTATAGAAGTCAAGTTTGAGGATGCTGGGAAGCTTGATTAGAGAGGTATTTATAGAATAAATCATTGATAACCTCCTAATGGTAGAAGATATAGGTGCTATAATAAAGATAAAAGAAATATTATTGAATCTACAGATGTGAAAGTTATTGAATATTCTGATAAGAACATTTCACAGATGATTGAAAATGTGGTAGAAGGTGAAGATAAAGTTGTTACAGTTGAATAATGTGATAAAGTTATTAGAGATATTAATAAAGTTGAAATTTCTTAAGATGAATATTGAAACTCAGATATCTCAATTTATGAGAAACATGAACGTTCATCTCTTCCTAGTATGAGGAATCAAGTATATGTAAAAAACAACATTAGAGATCCATGAAAACAGGTTCAAACTAGAAGAAAATCAATGTTAGTTTCATATATTTAGTTATAATCATAAATAGAGGAAAAAAGATATTATGAAAGATTTAAATCATAAAGAGTGGATTAATTCTATAATTAAAGAGATGTATTATATCGAGATGAATGATGCATGAGAACTTTTACACAAAAAAATCAATAATAATGTGATTGGTAAGAAGTGGGTCTTTCAAAACAAGTTGAATGAGAAATGATAAGTGATGAGAAAAATGGCATGATTTGTTTGTAAAGGCCACTCTCAAAATGAAGGCATTAACTTTGATGACACCTTTTCCCCAGTAGAAATATTAGAGTCTATCAAAATATTTATTTCTACCACTACACAGTAGAAATATAAGATTCTCTGTATGGATGTCAAGTCAACTATCCTTAATAGAGATCTTAATAAAAAAAATACATTTTACCATCTCAAATTATGTATGCTAAATAACTTCTAAAGAATTTATGTATGAAAGATTCAAATCCATTTTCCACACACATTTTAGTGGGATCTATTTTTCAAAATACCTAGAAGGAAAGGAGGTTGAATCTAAAGACTTTATAAAGATAGTTGGAAGTTTATTATATTTAACAATTTCAATGCCATGCCACTTCGGTGGTGGTGTGGTGGTGAAGGTGAGTGGCACATGTCACGACTCGTCCTCGGGGCCCGTGCCGTGACTACCCCAAGCCCGCCTTCCATAGGCCAGGGGTTGGCGACTAGCACCAAAGGCGTAAATCCCGATAACTGGGAAGGCATTTCCTTTATAATGTAAACAAAACACCATAGAGTACAAGAGGAAGTAAAACACTAAGTACAAGAGAAGTGCTGAAAAGTAAATGGGCCAGAATACAAACCCAAAAGAAAGTACAACTACATCTGAACAAGTACAACAGAAAATACAACATTTGGAAGGACGGAAGCAGCTCCTGGGTCGTCCTCCTCGGATCCTACCCGAAGGGTAGGTACAGATGGTGCAGCTCCTGGATCGTCCACCACGGATCCTACCTGAAGGGTAGGTACAGATAGCCTCCACAATGCTCTCGCCCGTCAACCTCCTCCGTGTGTCGTCTCATCGCGAAGTCCACCTCCGGATACTGACTTGTCGTGTAGTCCACCTCTGGGTACTGACTCGTCGTGTAGTCCACCTCCGGGTACCGTCCAGTCATCGAACACTCGGCCTCCGTTAGCACTGCCGTCGTCTGCAACCAACACAACGAGGTGCGGGCATAGCCCGTGTAGGGGTGAGTATAACGATACTCAGTGGGGACCCCAAGACCCTCAAGGTCTCACTAAAACTAACAAGGATAACCACAAAGAAGATCTCAACAGATAACCTCTACTTATGTATATTCCCATTCATATACCTAAGTTATCAAGTAACCCATCTCAATCATGAGGAAACACAAGGGTTATGAAATCAATGGATAACCACTACCTAGGTATATGCCCATACATATACCTAAGTTATCAAGTGACCCATCTCAATCATGAGGTAAACACAAAGGTCAAATGTCTCAGCTCAAACCAGGATTTTCATTATCGAAACCGTAACTGCTGAAGAGCCCCGTCTCTAGAGTGTACAGTGGTCCTGTCACGACTCCGAGGTACTGCTCACTAACCTAAAACTACTGAGGTACTCCTCCTGTTGAGTACTGTGGGTCTGCTACTACAAACAAGCGCTTCCCACCATGGGTCTGCTGCAACAACCAAGCGCTCCCCCTCATAGCCTCAAGAGGTACTCCTTCTCTTGAGTACCGCGGGTCTGCCGCTACAACCAAGCGCTCCTCCGCCGTGGGTCTGCTGCTACAACCAAGCGCTCCCCCCCATAGCCTCTAGAGGTACTTCTTCTATTGATTACCACGGGTCTTCCGCTACAACCAAGCGCTCCTCTGCCATGGGTCTGCCGCTACAACCAAGCGCTCCCCACTGGGCTATCCGAAACACACTGAGTCGATCGGTCAAGCAGTCGTCAGGTCTCAGCCGGCTACACGGTCTCCGTACTCCGCACGC
The DNA here is from genome assembly GCA_963277665.1 of Viscum album. Lineage (NCBI taxonomy): Eukaryota > Viridiplantae > Streptophyta > Magnoliopsida > Santalales > Viscaceae > Viscum > Viscum album. Next base: position 1,812,196,519 of record OY728142.1, on the reverse strand, counting down.
TCGTCTCCGGGAGGGTCTGCTCCACGAGCTTCTGGTCGATACTATAAGTATCACAAGGTTCCACGAAGAAGTATCTCAAAGGACCGCCTCGTCACAGGGGTCTCAACGCAACAGACGGCGCGTCAATCGGACGCCCGGTCTGTGAGTTACTAGCCTTTTCGTCCCAGGGGCCCGGTTGGTTTCATGTGAGAACCAACCCAGCCGTATCTCAACTATACCCCGAACTCCCATAGGGTAAACTCAAAGGGACTGTTTCTCAACGTGATCACCAACGCCGCTGACGGTTCGTCAAACGGACGTCCGGTCTAAAAGATATCAGCTTTTCTGTTCCAGGGGCCCGGTTGGATTTCGGGTACAATCCAACCCGGCCACTATCCAACAGCAACCAAAACTCGGGCGAAGTATGCCAAAAGTTCCGTCTCATCAAGAGGAATTCAACGAGACAGACGGCGCGTCAATCAGACGCCTGGTCTGTGAGTTATTGGCTTTTTCGTTCCAGGGGCCCGGTTGGTTTCGTGAGCGAACCAACCCGACCGCACTCCAACTTCATGCAAACATCGAGTGGAGTAATCCAAAAGATCTGTCTCACTTAGAAGAAACCAATAAAGTTGACGGCATGTCAATCGGACGTCCGAAGCTGAAGATATGAGTGTTTCCGCTCCAAGGGCCTGGTTGGTTTCGTGTACGAACCAACCCGGACGAACCCAAAGTATTCCGAAACCTTGAGTGTGATATATCTAAATGACCGTCTCGATCCAAGGATCGCGTCGCTGCTGACGGCGCGTCATTCGGAGGCACGTAGCTCCAGTTACGAGAAAAATACCGAAAAGGTCCGGGAACGGGGGGTCTGGGCCCGGACCGACCCGGCCCGACTCCCCCTGGGTCGGCCCGAACCGGGTCGTCCAACCCAGGTCCGGGTCTGACCCAGTTTAGCGCGACCCGGCCGGCGGGTCGGCTCGGCCCGACTCGGCTTGGCCGAGCGGGCGAAGTCCGGGGCGGGGGTGCGCTGCCCCCGCGTGTCAACACCGCGGCCCCCCCTACCGCGGGGGCCGCCCTTGGTCAGTGGATGCATCATTGCCACATCCCATGTGTGCCGGACCCGCGCGGTCGTGGGTCTGCTGGCCGACGCCGCTGCGGCTGAAGCCACGGCGGCCCTGTCTGGCAGCGCGCCGGGGTGCCGCCGCCTCCGGCCGCCGGTAGGTTCCGCGGGCCACCGGAGTTGCTCCAGTGGTCCGATTTCATTTCCGTCTGCACCGTAGCTCCTCCCGGGTACCGTACTTCACTGCGGAATCCACGAATCACCTCTGCGGGATGTTTTGTCGTCGCCCGCCAATCCGGACATCAACGAAGAACTGCGGAGGGTTGTCGGGCCGTGTTTGTTTGGCCCGCACCCTCTGCGTTAGGTGATAACAATCGGGATGAAATAATTTATCATATGAAAACGTAACAAGATACAATTTAATAAATTAAAATTGCACTTGATCCAGGTTCTTTGTTTTAGGAGGAAACATCCACGGAAATATAAATTATTTCACAACAAACTCCTACCTCGCCGCAGTCGTCGAGCGTGCGTTCTTCACGGAATTGACCGTCGCGAGAGAAGGTGATCGTCGCGTCGCGGAAGAAGCATCGGCATCACGTCGATCTCCGTGGTCGGGCTTTCTTCGTTGCCTTTCGTCGAAGGCTAACGTTCTTCGCGTTCTTCGTGTTCTTCGCGAAGGAGGATGGAGGACTTAAAGTTTCTGTCAAATCCTCTCAACGAACAACACTCAAGAAGAAAAGTGTTGGTCTTATTTTATTAGCATGCCAACAGTTTGAAAACATGTTAAGAAACGAACAAATTAATTAACGGAATTAATTTCAACGAATTAACCGCCCAATTAATAGAAGCGTTTAATAGTTTAAGAAACTCCCCAGTTGACTTTCATTTAATATGGGTTTTCGCGGGTGCGTTACTTAGCGGAAAAGAAACGGTAGGGCTCGTGCGGGACCCACCTCACAAATATCCTACCAAGAGGGTAGGATATTTTGAATTTTACTCTACCTCTTTAACTCATCTTAAGCAGCTTTAAGTGGCTTTCAAGTGGCTATAAGTGAAATAAAATAAAGTTTGTCGTACCACACTATTTTATTTCTTAACTTAAAGCCCAAAATTTAAAAACCACACCCGAGAAAATGAAACTCCAGAAGAGGCATTTCTAAGAAAATACCGGCGCTGCGATTCCATCGGTGACCTCAGAATTCGATTCCGAGCACTAGTTCAAAAGTTAGAAAAACCCGCTCGTTCGTTCACTGAACGTACCCGAGCCAAACTTTGGAAAATGATTCCAGGCACACCGGGCCTTGGAATCAGGTGTCGTCTGAAACTGCGTTCTTGTAAAATCCCAAAGAAAATTTTAAAAAAAAATTCCCTTTAAATTTTTTGGTCTTTACATTACTCCCACCACAGGGATTTACGTCCTCGTAAAGCTTTAACACCAACTAGGGTCACAAAAGCGGTACATAGCACGCATCTGAGCCTTCCGCTCCCATGTGCTCACCTGGAAGTTCCCGTACTGCCAAAGAAAGTGCACCCGAGGAATCGAACACCCTCGTAGGACCACCCCTGTCGATCCTCGATCCCCATTGGAACCTCCGTGAAAGTCACCCCATCACCATCATCCATCTCCCTATGGTTGATTATATGCGAAGGGTCGAGCACGTATCTCCTCTGCTGAGATACGTGGAAATCGTCGTGCACCTGGTGCAACTGAGGTGGATGGGTCAAGCGGTAAACCACCCCGCCTACCCAGCTGAGGACCTAAGAAGGTCCGATGAACCTCAGAGATAACTTGCCACCTTGGCCACATCTCCATAAACCTCGTCGAGTTGAGACCCGTATAAGGACGTGATCGTCATCCACGAACTCTAGAGGTCTCCAATTCCTGTTAGAACTGAAACTCAAAATGACTGCTGCCACGAGGGTAAGGTTGACCAAATCAAGAGTGATAGGTCGCACCCTCCTGTGCATGAGTTATCCTATGTTGCCCGGGGTTTCCTTTTCGCCGACCAAGGAAAACTCATCCCGATGTCGTAGTTAAACCACAACCTTTTTGCCTAATACCATAAATTTGTGTATGAAATGTGATTGCCCAGTCCATACTCAAACCAACGTCGTAAGGCCTCGACGCTGCCACCAAGAGATTCCAAGTGAAACTCTCGCCTCGAGGGTCTGACCACACCATCGGCGTAAGTGTGATTATCGAGTCTTCTCCCAAGGTATCTCTAGATGTGAGGGTCAAGTCTACGGCTTACCGGAAACTCTAGGTCTGGGACAAGATTTGTGAAAGCGATGAATGATTCATATCGACATCTGTTACTACTGCAGCTAGTAGTGGACATAGACCATCCCTTGAATCATTTTTAGAGACATTGGGTCACACTCCTTGACCGCATGCAGCCGCACTCTTCCTCCGCCCTCCAGCTCTCTGAGCTTGGCGGGGATAACTAAGGCAGGTGGTTGTAGCATGTTAAGATGTACACCACCTCAGGCTGCTCTTCTAGCTCTGCCTCCACATCTGCCGCTTTGCAGACTCATCTCTCTTTAAAGCTTCCTATTCTTGAAACATTTAACACGCCTGAGTCTCTAAGACTGGAACCGGTTTCCTGTTTCTTACTGCACTGTGCAGTCTTCATCCGCTCCTAGATGATCTGCACCTTCTTTGCCTACGATCCGGAAGAGCTGCTAAAATTTCTCCTTTGCCGAAAAGATAAACCCGGTCTCATCCCCCCTGGATGAACCACGCCCATTGCCTAATACAATCAATCATGACTTGAAGGATGCAATCATGCCATGGATGACGTCGTAAGGCCTGGACATAACTACTAAGAGATCCAAGTTTCACTCTCGCCTCCAAGGGTCGAGTCACACTGTCGGCATCAGTGCGGGGTCACTGGGTCTCCTCTAGTAGAAATCTCGAAAGTGAGGGTCAAGTCAACAGTCTCAACCAGGACCACTCAGTATAAACCAAACAAAAAGGACAGGAAAGCAAAATCACAAAGATAAGTGTCTTTTTTTTATTATTGCATCTCATAGTACAAAGATGCGAATACAACAACAACATGGAACTAGAAGTACAAGGGACGTATCCACTAGTTACTCTCCTATCCACCTGCTCCCAGAGCTCTACTGCTTGGTCCACTGCTCGGCTGTTTCTCAAGCACTCGTCGCTGCTTCCGCCTCGATGGCTCCTCCAACACCTACGGATCAACTGTGCGAGGAGTCGGATAGTCACGTGCCAGGTGACCCTTCCGCTGCATTCATACCACTTCCTGCTCCTTGTACGACTGGCTCTAGTCCTCTTGGACCTCTGTATCATCTGTCTACTGCCCACAGATGACTCGGATACTGATCGAAAACCCTACGGCAAAGGAAGAAGCTCCTGTACATGCTCAGGGTATAGAGATACTGGCACAAACTCCACCCTGAAGAAGGTCTCGAAGTCTTCCCATGTGAAGGCCATCCCGTCGCAAAACTGGAACAAGTGGCTCCACCACCTTCCTGCTGCTGCCTAATGAAGGCTGGCAGCAAAGATCACCATGAAGTCTGTCGGCGTCCCCACTAGCCTGAAGACTCTCACCACAGCCTCCAGCCAATCCCCAGCCGCCTGCGATTCCATCTCTCCCCAGAACGTGGGTGGTATTTGGCGCTGGAACTCGTGCAGCGCACTCAAGTGGCGTGCATCGCCTACTGCTGGGGCTGGTGGCATCGGTGGCCCAACGTATGGTAGTACCGCTGGTGCCTCCGCTGGTGCCTCAACTGTAAGAGGGCCCTGTACCGAAGCCTCATCGCTCGGCAGGCTGTCAGTACACACATCCCTCTAGGCTCTAGCTGGTCGTCCGTGAAAAGGCATTCTGAAGGAAACAACGTGACATGGTCAAACGATTATACCTGGTGAGCTGACCTGGTTTGAGTTGATATTTAAATAAAACTTCTGGAAACACACATGCAATCAGTGTTTTCGTGCACAAATTCGGAATTCATTTGTCAGGGTCCTGGTGTATGGATACGTCGGCCGCCCGCACCAACACTGGATTCCCTGAACTGAAGACCACACTCGGTACCCATAACACTATTGCTTCACAGAAAGAAAAAAAGATCAGAGTCCCAAGTTCTGCGGTAGAACCGAACTCCTCTGATACCAATTTGTCACGACCCGTCCTCGGGGCCCGTGCCGTGACTACCCCAAGCCCGCCTTCCATAGGCCAGGGGATGGTGACTAGCACCAAAGGCGTAAATTCCGATAACTGGGAAGGCATTGCCTTTATAAAGTAAACAAAACACCACAGAGTACAAGCGGAAGTAAAGCACTAAGTACAAGAGAAGTGCTGCAAAGTAAATGGGCCAGAATACAAACCCAAAAGAAAGTACAACTACATCTGAACAAGTACAATAGAAAAGACAACATTTGGAAGGACAGAAGCGGCTCCTGGGTCATCCTCCTTGGATCCTACCCGAAGGGTAGGTACAGATGGAGCAGCTCCTGGATCGTCAACCACGGATCCTACCTGAAGGGTAGGTACAGATAGCCTCCACAATGCTCTCGCCCGTCAACCTCCTCCGTGTGTCGCCTCGTCGCGAAGTCCACCTCCGGATACTGACTCGTCGTGTAGTCCACCTCCGGGTACTCACTCGTCGTGTAGTCCACCTCCAGGTACCATCCAGTCATCGAACACTCGGCCTCCGTCAACACTTCCGTCGTCTGCAACAAACACAACGAGGTGCGGGCATAGACCGTGTAGGGGTGAGTATAAAGATACTCAGTGGGGACCCCAAGACCCTCAAGGTCTCACTAAAACCAACAAGGATAACCACAAAGAAGATCTCAACAGATAACCTCTACTTAGGTATATTCTCATTCATATACCTAAGTTATCAAGTAACCCATCTCAATCATGAGGAAACACAAGGGTTATGAAATCAACGGATAACCACTACCCAAGTATATGCCCATACATATACCTAAGTTATCAAGTGACCCATCTCAATCATGAGGTAAACACAAAGTTCAAAAGTCTCATCTCAAACCAGGATTTTCATTATCGAAACCGTAACTGCTGAAGAGCCCCGTCTCTGGAGTGTACAGTGGTCCTGTCATGACTCCGAGGTACTGCTCACTAACCTAAGACTGCTGAGGTACTCTCTTATCCAGTACTGTGGGCATGATGCTACAAACAAGCGCTTCCCACCATGGGTCTGCCGCAACTACCAAGCGCTCCCCCTCATTGCCTCAAAAGGTACTCCTTCTGTTGAGTACCGCGGGTCTGACGCTACAACCAAGCGCTCCTCCGCCGTGGGTTTACCGCTACAACCAAGCGCTCCCCCTCATAGCCTCTAGAGGTACTCCTTCTGTTGAGTACCGCGGGTCTTCCGCTACAACCAAGCGCTCCTCCACTGTGGGTCTACCGCTACAACCAAGCGCTCCCCACTGGGCTATCCGAAACACACCGAGTCGATCGGTCAAGCAGTCGTCAGGTCTCATCCGGCTACACGGTCTCCTTACTCCGCACGCTCGTCTCTGGGAGGGTCCGCTCCACGAGCTGCTGGTTGATACTATAAGTATCACAAGGTTCCACGAAGAAGTATCTCAAAGGACCGCCTCGTCACAGGGGTCTCAATGCAACAGACGACGCGTCAATCGGACGCCCGGTCTGTGAGGTACTAGCCTTTTCGTCCCAGGGGCCCGGTTGGTTTCATGTGAAAACCAACCCAGTCGTATCTCAAATATACCCCGAACTCCCATAGGGTATACTCAAAGGGACCGTTTCTCAACATGATCACCAAAGCCGCTGACGGTTCGTCAAATGGACGTCCGTTCTGAAAGATATCAGCTTTTCTGTTCTTGGGCCCGGTTGGATTTCGGGTACAATCCAACCCGGCCACTATCCAACAGCTACCAGAACTCAGGAGAAGTATGCCAAAAGTTCCGTCTCATCAATATGAATTCAACGAGACAGACGGTGCGTCAATCGGACGCCCGGTCTGTGAATTGTTGGCCTTTTCGTTCCAGGGGCCCGATTGGTTTCGTGAGTGAACCAACCCGACCGCACTCCGATGTCATCGAAACCTCGAGCGAAGTAATACAAAAGATCCGTCTCACTTAGAGGAAACCAACAAAGTCGAAGGTACGTCAATCGGACGTCCGAAGCTGAAGATATGAGCGTTTCCGCTCCAAGGGCTCGGTTGGTTTCGTGTATGAACCAACCTGGCCGAACCCAAAGTATTCTTAAACCTTGAGTGAGATATACTGAAACGACTGTATCGATCCAAGGATCGCATCTCCACTGACGGTGCATCGTTCGGAGGCCCGTATCTCCAGTTACGAGTAAAAGACCGAAAAGGTTCGGGAACGGGGGGTCTGGGCCCGGACCGACCCGGCTCGACCCCATTGGGTCGGCCCGAACCGGGTCAACCGACCCGGGTCCGGGTCCGACCCCGTTTGGCGGGAGCCGGCCCGGCCAAGGCGGCCCTGCCCGGCCTGGGCGCGACCCGGCCGGCGGGTCGGCTCGGCCCGGCTCGGCTCGTCTGAACGGGCGGAGTCCGGGGCGGGGGTGCGCTGCCCCCGCGTGTCAACACCGCGGCCCCCCCTACCGCGGGGGCCGCCCTTGGTCAGCGGACGCGGCATTGCCGCCTCCCGTGTGCGCTGGACCCACGCGGCCGTGGGTCTTCTGGCCGCCGCTGCGGCTTCAGCCGCGACGGCCCTGTCTGGCGGAGCGCCGGGGCGCCGCCGCCTCCGGCCGTCAGTGGGTTCCGCGGGCCACCAGAGTTGCTCCGGTGTTCTGATTTTGTTTCCGTCTGCGCCGTAGCTCCTCCTGGGTCCCGTACTTCACTGCGGAAACAACGAATCACCTCTACGGCATGTTTTGTCATCGCCCGCCAATCCGCACATCAACGAAGAACTGCGGAGGGTTGTCGGGCCGTGTTTGTTTGGCCGGCACCCTCCGCGTTAGGTGATAACAATTGGGAAGAAATAATTTATCATATGAAAACGTAACAAGATACAATTTAATAAATTAAAATTTCACTTGATCCAGGTTCTTTGTTTTAGGAGGAAACATCCATGGAAATATAAATTATTTCACAACAAACCCCTACCTCGCTGCAGTCGTCGAGCGTGCGTTCTTCACGGAATTGACCGTCGCGGGATAAGGTGATCGTCGCATCGCGGAAGAAGCGTCGGTGTCACGTCGATCTCCGGGGTCGGGCGTTCTTCGTTGCCTTTCGTCGAAGGCTGGTGTTCTTCGTGTTATTCGCGTTCTTCGCGTTCTTCGCGAAGGAGGATGGATGGCTTAAAGTTTCTGTCAAATCCTCTCAACGAACAACACTCAAGAAGAAAAGTGTTGGTCTTATTTTATTAGCATGCCAACAGTTTGAAAACAGGTTAAGAAACGAACAAATTAATTCATAGAATTAATTTCAACGAATTAACCGCCCAATTAATAGAAGTGTTTAATAGTTTAAGAAACGCCCCAGTTGACTTTCATTTAATAGGGGTTTTAGTGGGTGCGTTACTTAGCGGAAAAGAAACGGTAGGGCTCGTGTGGGACCCACCTCACAAATATCCTACCAAGAGGGAGGATATTTTGAATTGTACCCTACCGCTTTAACTCATCTTAAGAAGCTTTAAGTGGCTTTCAAGTGGATTTAAGTGAAATAAAATAAAGTTTGTCGTACCACACTATTTTATTTCTTAACTTAAAGCCCAAAATTTAAAAACCACTCCCGAGAAAATGCAACTCCAGAAGAGGTGTTTCTAAGCAAATACCGGCGCTGCGATTCCATTGGTGCCCTCAGAATTTGATTCCGAGCACCGGTTCAAAAGTTAAAAAAACCCGCTCGTTCGTTCACTGAACGTACCCGATCCAAACTTCGGAAAATGATTCCGGGAACACCGGGCCTCGGAATCAGGTGCCGTCTGAAACTGAGTTCTTGTAAAATCCCAAAGAAAATTTTAAAAAAAATTCCCTTGAAATTTTCGGGTCTTTACCGCACATCCACGCTGTTCTTTGGGAGGTTCAGAGTTTGAATCCCGGGAGTCCTCTTTCGGGGTGAACCTCTCCCCCGGGATCCACCCACCTTGCCAGGTCGCCCGGTCTCATCGGGGCGGGAAAAATGAGGCGCGACCCAATTGCTGACGGATTGCTTGATGGATCATCACTACCGGGCCATCACCCTCCGGGACACTCTGCCATCTCAGCTGGCAACGACTCCTTTCCGGCTGGGGCTCTCTCTGGAGTGACCCCTTTGTGGGGAGGGGGGTTTCCTTGTGTGGAGGGTTTGAAAAGGCCACACAGGGGAATTCCCTTTCGAAAAGAATAACTTCATGGCCATATATAGTGTATTTTATTATAATTTGTTATAGGTGTTAAAGTGAACCAAAGGAATCTATCTCATGAATATAAATATAATTATCAGATATACTAACGACATAACTTCCATTGGTCTGAAATATTATAGTTCATGAAAGATTTATCTGTTTTCTTATACAAATTCAGATTTGGAAAGAAGTGTTGATGATAGAAAAACTACATCTTATGGAGTGTTTTTTTAGGTAAAAAATGTTTTTACTAGTATAAAAAGATATAAAGTATGATTACTCTCAGTAGAAAAAGAATAAGTAATTATCTGTTACTCAAGATCAAACATAATGGATATGGATTAAGACATAATTAGAAAAAAATTTAGTTAATGTGAAATTACCCCTTCTCTTGGATTATAATAATCAAAGATCTATAAATATGAATAAGAATATAGTGAAATATTCTCATTCCATGAACATTGAAACCAAGTATCACTTCATCAATGATCATGTAGAAAATAATTTACTAAATATGTTTTTTATTTCTATAATGGAATGAGTTGATGATATTTTCCCTAAAAAATTTACAAAGTAAATTTTTCATAAGATAAGGTTGATCTTGGGTGTACAAACTCACCCTATACATGACTAAGGTATGAAATATCATTCCTTATATTATCTTATCATTGAATAGTTTTTTAAAAGGTAGATAAATTTTTTAAAATAAATATAACCAGTGAAATGTGTCTAACCTTATTAAAGAAGACCATATATTTGGGGGGAGTTTGAAAAATGGGATAAGCTGTGATTTCATCATCTATGAACTATTTTGATAGTTTTTTATGTGGATTCAACAAATATTGTTCTTTTAGGTTTAAATTATTTTTTTATGTTACAAATTCATAGTTAAAATAAAATTTTGTGATGTTTCCAAAATGGTTTAAAAAGAGGTGTATGAAATTGTTTCTTAAGATACTTCATATGGAAAATATGGTATTGTTATTTAATTATTCTTTTTCCCACACAATGATTTATCAAGGAGGCATATAATTATTGGATAATTTATTCATTTCATGATTTACAATGTTTTAGTAATTTTTATTCCTTGGTTAATTATAAAATCCAAAGGGGGATATTTTTTGGACAAAGATGTTGGGAGATATTTTGGTGTAATGTTGTTATAATAAGATGTTGATTATGGTTTTTTATAAATGATAAAGGTTTTATCAAAATGGTTACCTTTTTGGTCTAAAATAAATGACCTAACTATCTTAATCCTTACAAGAAACATAAATAGCTGGAGATATTTGGATTGAGTTTACAAGACTGAGGCTTTTGGAAAAAGGTTATCGGTCAGATGTAATCGGCCAAAGATTTGTGATTACTATTTATCATTGTTGTAGTTGGTGTTCTAGAACCAATTATTTGTATTTTGATTACATGTATAATTTAATATTAATAATAAAAAACTAATTACATATTTTTCATTGATCTGCATGACTTTAGTGTAACAACATCCTAGGGTACCTATCACATGGATAAGGTAATGATAGTTTTCTGCTATGATTATAACCTTGATGTGATATGTTAATGTTATTAAATATAGTTCTAAACTTGGATAATATAATATTATTCGAAACATGTTATTTATACTATCATGTGTGAGTAATCGTAAGTGTATGAGGCTTATTTGAGTGAATTTCATACTTGGTATTCCTCAATATGGAAGATTATGAGAATAGGTCTGCCAGTATAAATTTTTAAAGTTTTTTGTCATCAAATATTCCTATCTCTGATTGTTTGTAATAATCCTTAGACTTTAAGATTGTCTTTAGTTCATGTAATGACACACATACTTAGATGTAATTTTTTAAACCATGATGATATAGTTCATGGAAAAGTTTGATATGTTGGGCGCATCCTGAGTGACATGTTATTAAGGGATAAGTCAAAGAAGGATTGTTCCCTTAAATCTTTATATAAGTTTCTATCCAATCCCTTTGATTAGAAAATAACTGTTATAATAAAATCCATGGTCATTGTGTAATGACATGTTTATTTTATATAGTCAAAGAAAGACGTATCAAGAATTAGGTTGATGACACAGTTTTGCAATTTTTTTGATGTGATATTAAGATAAATGGATTATATTACATAGTGAGAATTTTTATGTGGTTAGAGATGTTGTGACATTAAGTTCCTTCCCTTGGGTGTCTTGACACATTTCTAGAAACCAATATTGGACTTTAGGAAAGCCTTATTAATTCAAATGAGAAAAAACCTAGAGCTTCACACACTATGTGTTTCTATAGATCTAGAATAAATTATATTTAAATTAAATAATTGAATAAATATTATTCTCAATACTGAGTAATAATTTGTTTTGAGATTTATTAATCCCTTGAATTAAATAAATATTTATTCACGAAATTATGAATAAAATATATTAATTTTATTTATGAAAATTTTAATAAATATTTATTAACTAGTTTATGGATAATTTATTTATTCAATAAATGTTAAAGAGTTTAACTGGACCAAGATCATGTCTGGAAATAAATATTAATTAGCAATCTGAAAAATAATATTTATTGTTGCACTGGTTAGCACACACGATACAATAATAATATCATTATTATTATATAAAATGGGGGTTTCAATAATAATTATATTATAAGAGTTCTATTATTCAATTAAATAATATTATAACTTAAAAAATATCTCTATAAATAGATGGTTATGTGTATTGTATAAGGATAATAAAAAATTTAGAATTATTTCACAAAATAGAATTCTCTCACAAATTTCTCATTATCTCATCCTCTCATGAATGAGAAGATATATAGACGATCCTTTAAGCTTGAAGGATCTTTATAGGTCAAGACAAAAAACACAAGATTTTTGATTCACCATGCTAACACTCAAAAATCAATCGGTGTCATTTGGAGATCAAAGGATCACATGCAGATTCCCATTAGAGAGATTCTACACTTGGATCCTTCATACACAATGAAGTTAAATGAAAAAATGGTTTTCAATAGATTATAATCATCTATTAAGAAGTTTACTTGATGAGGTAACCTTTTTTCTAATCATAAATAAATTAAATATAAATTTAATGTGAAAATATCCTCTCCGGGTTCTAGGATTTCCTCTATGACAATATTCAATGAAAAAATTTCATTGGTCATGATATTTACATCCTGTAAAATATTGAAAATGATGCATTGAATAGATAAACTCATTATGGTTATTTTCCCACAAAGGAGCTTCCACTACACCCAAAACATTAATTGGTATTAGAGTGATAGTGTTTTAAATTTATAATCATTTGTTTGTTTGTTGATTCATATGTTCAATAGTTGTTAGATTTTAATCTAAAAAATTATTAGTTCTTTAATATGATTTTAACTACCATTCCATTGAAATTTAAATTATCAATGTTCATGTTATCACTTTATTAAATAACAAATAATTGATAAATAATGACTATAGATTCCATCGGGATGTGATAACAATTATGAATGGATAACATGGTGTTACACAACATGTATTTGGAGTACATGTTGTGTACCCAAGTGTACTACAACTGGATAGGTTGCGAGATACATGAAATTCCAATAAGTAATTATTCATGGTACATTTTTTACACACCATGTGGAGACGGATCCAACCAAGCACACATCTTATTAGATTACACATCGTGTAGTTGGAATAAATATTGTATAGTCTACATGGTTTAGTGAAAAAATTCATGCAAACAATGTGGCAAATACAAAGTCAAAACTACATGAAACTAACATGATGGAACAATATTGACATGCACAACTTGTAGCTAGTGTACATGAAATGCAGTTTGTTTTTTCACATGTTTGAAGTACACACAGAACCATTCAACGAGTCAACTAGACACACGAAAATCATAACCCACAACATTTAGTTGGAGTTCGTGATATATGGAACCATGTCTGAAGAACATGCTGAGTCTTTTCGGTGGGTTTCATGAACACACAAAAAGTGTGATACACGTTGATAGATAGCTTTTACATGTTGGGTAGTCTAGTCTAGGTACACACCGAATCCCCAAATGTTTATCCTTGGTACATAAAAATCAAGGAATATAACATGTATCTTGAAAGTACACACTATATAATATCTCAATAATTGGAATAATTAAATTACAATAAATTTCTAATTTCAGAATAAAAAATATTATTATATTGATTGGCACAAAATGTGTTTGAAAATTTAATAAATATTTTAATGAATTGTTAAATACTCAATTAATTTATTATAATTATCTATAATTATTGGTTCTTAAATTTATTTTCAATAATTTAGTTTATGATAGATATATCAATTATAATTCAGATTTTCATTAATATAATAGATAATTAATTAATGAAAACATGTTAATATTAATAATAATTAATGAATAGAAATTAATTTTAGCCAATATAAGTTTTTATAACAAATTCTTGTGCCTAACCGATCATGAACTTTGCCAAGACTTGTGTATATTTTTTCATTATTTAATTTAATTTATTACTCAATTTTATAATTATTAATTATTAAATTAAATATTATGGCCTATGAGTTATCCATCCCTATTTTATTATGTAGGAAATACATGTCCATGGGTTTTTACGTAAATCACCTTAACCAATCATTTGATTCCTATCAAATTTATGTTATTTATAAATACATGTAATAAATGGATTATCCCAAGGAACATGAAGGTAGTTCAATATGGAATCAAGATGATTCCAACCCTGATGATACAAATTTGGACATGTGGAATGTTTTAACTCATTCCAATACCAACAAAAAGAGCTTTCCCCTACGTTATAGGTTGATTTATTATCATCTTAATAAGTAAACCTTTAGATAAATTCGTGATCGGGTCATTTATTTATTAATTTACTTCTATCATATGTATTATTTATTTTATTGTTTTGAGACTATGATAACATTAATTTATGAACTAATGTTCAGATATAGAATATAAATAAATGGATTATGTTTTAATATTTTATCAAGACTTGGTTAATCACATAAGTAAAACTAACATAATATTTACAATACATGTAGAAGTTAAAACAAGATAATTTTTCACATGATAAATTAAACCCCTCATATATATATTAAGTCAAACTAATCCTTCCATCATTAGAATTATGATGAACCCATAGTTAATGTGTTGGTTATCCAAAGTTGGGGAACTTTTAATTATTAATTTTTTTAACTAATATAGTGGGTTTACATAACTGAAATTATTTTTAATTTAACAGACAAAGTATATTCAATACAAATTTGGATTCCAGAGTTGAGGAAATCCCAGTGATAATTTCGGTATTGGGGAGTCCACTTAATAGGTCAAGGAGTTTCAAGACCACAGTTGGCAAGAACGATTCCAAAAATATCATCTTATGATTTTCATGAAAAATTATGGATCATAATGAGGGGATACATGGATCATTTACAATAGAATATCTTAAAAACTAGAAATTCCAAGTTCAATGGTGATGGTTATTGGAAATTGATAAAATAGTGGGATATTTTTTAAATTACTACCATAATTAGGTTTTGTATAATTTATAACCATGAATAGTATTAATAAAATGATAATTTATAATTAAGGATTATTGGAAAATTTTCATCTATATTATCTATGTGATCAATATTGGAGAAAGACCATTTTCTTACTGGAAACAACTTCTATAAATGGTTGAAACACCTTAGGGTTGTGTTGAACCATGAAGAAAAATATCACATGCTAGAATCATCACTACACGATTCAATTTCAAAGGAGGTGAATGATGAAGAGTTCGATGTCTATGATAAATAAATAAGGGATGTAGTTGATGATCAAATTTTAATTTTATCATCAATTTCTAGTGAACTCATTAAGTCTCATGAAAACATGGATGTTTATAGAATTCTTGATCATATATGTAGTTTATACCTTGAGAGAGAAACACAAGATGTATTGAGAAATACAAAGTACTCTTGTAGAGTAAGATTGGACAGGGTTTTCCAACTGGGACTCAAGTAGTCAAACTCATTGGCTAAATCAAGTTCCTAGAGGTTCTAAAGTATTAACTGCCAGATGACCCATTCATTGAGGTGAAGATCACATTGATTTGCTAAGTTGATAAGGATATGAAGTGTGAAAAATCCTTTTATCCTTATGGTGAAAAAATACAAATTCTAGGTGAAGAGACCTAAATTTAAATATCCTTCACAATTCCTTCCCAAGAAGATAAGTATTAACAAAATGTCCAGGGAATAGGATGTTGTGTGTTTTGTATGTGGTAAGAAGGGCCACTCAAATAAAAGTTCCACCCAGGAAAATAATAATGGGAAAGCTTCATGTGTACTTAATATCAATTATAATTTATCTATTTTGGGTATTATATATAGATTTTGGTGATCACATATGTATTCAAATATAGGAACCTTGTATATTCAAAAATATTGAAAAAGAGGAGGTACACCTATGAGTATCCAACATAGACAATCTTACTAATGTGGCTATCAGGGACTACCAACTCATGTTTCCAACTAGAATGGTCTTGGTTTTAAAAGGTTGTTATTATGTTTCATACATTCCCAAAATCATTATTATGCTATCCATACTTGATTTGGATGGATTTATTTTAAAATTGGGGAATAAATTTTTCTTCTTTTATAAAGATATCATTATTTAAGGAATACTTAAATAACGGTCTTTATAAGTTGAATTACATGAACAAAGTGATGGAAATTGATAATCAACCAAATTCACATGATTCATAACAAACCCAAACATTGAATCACTAGATGGGTAAAAAAATGAATTTTTTTTACAAAATTATTCCAATATTAATATTAATATTCTTTTAAACTAAAACCACTTTTTATATGTCATGCATGTTTACAAGGAAAATGATGAAGTCCCCATTTAGTGGAAAAGGTGAAGGGAAATGAGGTTCTTGAACTAATTCATACTAATATGTGAACTATTTAAAATTGATGAAACGGGTAGGTATGCATACTTCAGAACTTTTACAGATGAATATACTATATATGGATACATCTACTTGATGAGGCTCAAGTTATATTCTTTTGATAGATTTAAGTAATACAAGAATGAATTTCAGAACCATATTGGTAATAAGATTAAGAAAAACCACTTAGACTCTAGTGGAGAATATCTTAATGAAGATTTAACTGATTATTTGTGGGAGTTCTTGGTTTTATTTAAACTCAATCCTCCCTATACACGTCTAATGTTTGGTGTAAGTGAAGGGATAAACTGCACCTTATTAGATATATAGAGATCAATGATGAGTTGCACAAGTTTTCAATTATCCTTTTGGGGATACATTTTGCAAAAAAACATAAATAAAAAATTGATTTCCCACTAAATTAGAAAATGGTATTCCAAACCTATTTTGTTGTGGAAAGAAAATTGTGTTGTCATACCTACATATGCGGGGATGTGAATCATTTGTTAAGGTATCTTTAGGTAAAAGACTTGAACATCAAGGAATAAAGTGTATATTTATAGTATATACAAGTAAATAAATGGATATTAACTATAAAATACTTTATATAAAAAGGTTGTGGTTGACATACATCCCATGTTCCTTAATAAGGATCATATATCTAAATGAGATTATGAAAGAAATATAAACTTAAATGAAATTTTGGATCAAGATACATAAGATATAGACCTGGAAAAGATTCCAAAAATCCTAGTGTAAGAAGAATTTATAGAGACAATTACTTCATAAGAGTACAAGAGACAATAGAGATCCATAATGGTATGGTTTTCTAGTCACTCAAGACGGTGACACAATATTAGTTAATAATAATGACCATATGTCCTATAATGAAGAATTCAGTGGAATGATTATTTTTAAGTGTAAAAATTGTATTAATTCTTAAATGGATTCCATATACCAAACCCAATCCTAGATTTTGGTAGACCCTTCAGTGGGAGTAATTTTCGTTGGTTATACTTTAGTATTCAAGAAGAAACTAGACATTTATGGACAAGTAAGTACCTATAAGGTTTGATTGGTTATAAAGGGGTCTAAACATCATCAATGAATTGACTATTATGAAATATTTTCACTGGTTTCTATGTTTTAATCAATAAAAATTCTAATTACCATTACAAATTTCCATGAATATGAGATTTAGAAAATGTATTTCAAAATAGCTTTCCTTAATGAGAACCTTCAATAATATGTCTATATTAAAAAAACTAAACTGTTTGTGACTCTAAAGGATACCAACAAGGTATAAAAATTTGAAATATCAATTTATGGATTAAATCAAGCAACTAAGTCATAAAAAATTCATTTTTATGAATCCATAACCTATTTTGGTTTTATAAATGATGAATGTAAGCCTTGTGTCTATAAGTAGTTTTGTGGGAGTGTGGAATTTTTCTTAATTGTATATGTCGATGAAATATTACATATTAGAAATGAAATACCTATTTTGTATTATATTAAGTACCATTTGAATTAATGCTTTTCTATGAATAACATAGGTGAGGTAGTATATATTATTTGGATAAAGATCTATGATGAAAAAAATTAGATACTACTCAACCTATGTCAAGGTACATATATTAATAAGATTCTAGAGAGATTCAATTAGGAAAAATACAAGGTGGATTATTTCCAAAATCATATGATATTCATATTTCTAAGAAAATGTGTCCTCAGACACATGAAAAAAGACATAGGATGGAAAGGATTATATACACATCAGTGATTGGGTATTTCATGTATGTTATGTTATATACTAGGCTTGATGTCACCTATTCCTTATCTATAAGAGGTAGTTATCAAGTTGACACAGGTCTCCACCATTGGATGGTACTAAAGACCATCCTTAAGTATTTGGGTTCATACGGAGGATATGTTCAAGGTTTATAGAGTATATAAGGAACTAGTCATCAGAGGATATGCAGATTCTTGCTTCCAAATAGATTGCGAACATATAAAATTGTTGATGTGATACACCTTCACACTGAATGGAGGTACTATGAGATGGAAGAGCTCAAATAAAGTTTTTTTGACAGATTTTAAAATAGAGTCTAATTATATTGCAGCTTCCAAGGTAGATAAATATGTAGTTTGGATACACGACTTATTCCAAGTTATTGTCTTTCTACCTAGTATTAAATATCCTATCACACTTAATTGTGATAATACTTCAAAAGTGTCTCTTGAAAACATATCTGAGGTCACATTAGTCAATGAATCATATACTTTATAAGTATCATATCTGGAGATATTTTTTATAATAGGTGAAGTTGTTGTAAGAATAATATATATTGAAGACAATGTGGTGGACCCCTTGACTAAATTCATGACTTATTAGAAATATGATCATCATGTTAGGTCTAGCAGACTGAAATTCCCAGACAATTAGCTCTAGTCGAAATGGGATATTATTGGAGTTTGTGTTATAAAATCCACTATTTATACATTGATTCAATGTATATTATATGATTTTAATAATAATAACAATGAAATAATATTACTTATTATCCAATGTTCTACATGAATTTTGTGTAATAATGTCCAAGGGTATCTATAGCATTGATAAGGTCCTAAAAGTTCCCTGCTATAATGATAACCTTAAAGTTCCATGATAATATTATATAATATATTTCTATGATTAGATAACATACTATGATAAGGTACATAGTATGTAGAATTTTAGACGTGAGTAACCATAACTGGATGAGGATTTTTCCCATGAATTTCTCACATTATAATCTCTAAGATGAGAGATTATAAGAATATACTTGCCTATAAGAATTATTTATGTTTTTGTGTCGTCAGATATTCCTATTTGTGAGCATGTGTAATGGTCCTTATACTTTAATATTATTATTAATTCATGTTTTGACTCACACACTTAGATGTATTTCATAAACCTTTATGATACTATTCGTGATTATGTTAGATACGTTGGGTGTGTCACAAGTGACATGTTATTAATGAATAAGTTAAGGAAGTATTTTTCCCTTATAAATTTATGAACATTTATATATCAACCCTTTTATTTGAATAGAATAATATCATTAAATTCCATGGCTAGGGAGTAACGATGTTTTTATTTTAGGTAATCAAAGAAAGGCGTATCAATCATATAGGTTGATGACACAAATGTTTAACCTACTTGATGAGATATTAAGACAAAGGGAATATATTACACAGTGAGTGTTCATATGTGGTTATTGACATTGAGACATTAAGTTCTTTCTCTTGGGTACCTTGACCCATTTCTAGATAGTAATCTTATACATTATAAAATTCTGCCTAATGCCAATGAAAAATAATCTTAGAGGGTCTCACACTATGTATTTTCATTTATCTCAATTAAATTCAATTTGAATTTAATTAATGGAATAAATATTATTCTCAAGGCTCAGGATTATTTTTAAACAAGTTTTATTGACCGCATAAATTAAATAAATATTTCTTTTCTAGAAAGTGAATAAAATATATTTACTTTATTTATTGATTATTTAATAAATATTTATTCACTAGTTTGTGGATAAATTATTTATTCAATAAATTTTGAAGAGTTTCTTTTAACCAAGTCAGTATCCATCAATAAATATTAATTTGTAAGATATCAAAATAATATTTACCATTGTGTTGGTTAACATACACCATATAACAATAATATTATTATTATTATATTTTATGGGGTTGGTTAATAATTATTATAATATTTAAGGACATGTACTCAATTAAATAATATTATAATTTAAGTCAAATCTCAATCAATAGATGGTTATATCTATTATATAGGGTTATGTGAGAATTGATAATCATTTCACATAATGGAATTCTCTCTCGAGTTCCTTATTATATCCTCCCCTCAAGAATGAGAAAATCTAGAGAGAATCCTTAAATCGTGATGGATCTTATGCAATCAATACAAACAAAAAATATGATGTATTATACATGATAGCACCCAAAAATAAATCAGTTTTATTTAGAGATTGAAGGATCATGTGTGGATCACCTCTAGGGGGATTCTACACATGGATCCTACCTAAGCAATATAGGTAATCTGAAAAAGGGGTTTTATAATATCTACATCAACTTTGAAGAAATTTCCTTTATGTGATAACCTTTTTATTCTAATCATAAATAAATAAATTATAAATTTTATGTGAAAAGATCCTCTCAAAGTTTCTGGTTTTACTCTATATCAATATTTGATGAAACAATTTAATTGCTCATAATGTTTAATTCTTTTATAATTTTGTGAATAATCCATCAAATTGACAAAATAATTATGGTTATTCTACCACCAAGGAACTTATGCTGCACCAAGAACCTTAAATCCTATCATTTATAGATGTCTTATCAGAAAAATTGGTCAATAAAATAAATTTGGCGATGCTTTTACTTTAATAAATTTCTTAACATCATGAGTATTGAAAGATCTGTGGATTATAACTTAAGTCAAAAGGGTTAGAATAAATTTCAATTGTACAATGTTCTTTCTATGAAGATCTATAAAGTTCACTAGAGAAATCTTTTCAGTCAAAGATATTGTGGTACTTTTATGGTTTTGAAGTTTTGTTGTGGCTTTATTATGAATTATAATGAGTAATTCATTTATAAAGATTAATGATAAGAGGAAAGTTATCAAAGTTTAAAGGGAAGTCATTGAGAAATTTATTCAGATGAATAACTTTAGATGATATATTTCAATAGATTTGGTTTGAGTTCATTGAATGAACCATTTTATATGTTGTCACAAATAAGGATGTCTAATTTTTTACAATGTATATTGGATGGAAATGTATAAATTTGAATAGTGAAGTTACAAGATGATTATATGGAAGGCTATGAGTCATAAGACAGATGATTTTGGTTGAAGTCATCAAACATATGTTTCTATAAGAATTTCATTAGTTAGGGGGTAGGGTGTGAAGGAAAATATCAAAGATTATTTATGAAAGTAATTGGGAAGAAGTGGAGACTATAAATATATTTTAAAAATATTCCTATTGAGTTATGTAGGAACATTATATATAGTTTCTTCTGAAGTGTTTCCATTAATATTAATCAGAAGAACATAATTTATAAAGTTATATCATTTTTTAGGAATTTATGAAGCCTTCATAAAGATATAAAATGTAAAGATACTGAGTTGGTAATTCTATGTTCCTAAAATCATGGAGGAATATTGATACTCACCATGTATTATGCAAATTTAAAGAATTATATTACTATAGATTCTTAAGGGGAGAACATATATTTCTAGGAGATTTAAATAATGTCAAAGTAAGTATGTTTCTGAGCATGATTCTCACAGTATTGAGTGGGATGTTTGAATTAGAGTATGAAATTTTCCCTAAAATATCAATGTTTTAATACCTTTATAAAAGGGGTTTGTGTGGTGTGGTGATTTATGAATTAGAGGAAGTTAGATAAAGTACTAGAGAATTAGAAAATTTAATCAGTCAAATAGTTTAGGAGGAAATATTTAGAAATATACTATAAAAATTTTCATAAATCAGACAGTCAGGGTGTTGTGGTGACCAGAAAAAAGAATTCCAGAAGTTGTATGATTTTTCATAAGGTGCTAGATAGAGTATACCTGATGGAAATATGAAACATTATACCAGATTAACTTCTATAAAACTGAAGGATGTTCTTACTTATTTGTGTTAAATAAAGTTATAAATAATAAGCACTTGAAAGAAAAGAAGGTGTGAAGAAAGTTCAAGAAGCACAGTGAAAATGTAATGAATCCTATTGGTGAAGGTTCATTTATTTTTGTCAAAAAAAAATTGTATATAATTTATATGTACAAGGATCACATGCACTTTTAATTATTTATCTTTCATCTCAAGTGAAAGGATATTCTCTTCTTGTTGTAACCCCATTTAAATGATTTTTTTCTAGTGTTTTTAGTGATCTTAGATTTTTTCCAGACAATTCTAAGGATTATATACTCTTATTAAGTAGTAAAAATTATAAATTCCCATATTCTTATGGTTGTTCATGGTTTCTTGTTTTCATTAGATTCATTTATCACTAAAAAAATGCAAAGTTTTATTCTTATGAAAGAAAACATAAAAAAATAAGATCATTGATTCACCCCTACTTCTATTAGTAAACAAACATATCCTAAATGGACCTTTTATATACAAGTAATATCAGTCCATGATCTAGAATAGATCATTATTTGTTGATGTTTTTTTAAATTATTAATGATGAAAAAACTTAATTATATTATAGGAATATATCATTAAGTAAATTTTCATTTATCATGTATTATTTTCACATGAAAGATTTTAATTAGTGTATAGACACATCATTCAATATAGTTTTATTGTTATTGAATATGTTTTTCATGTTAAATAAAATATCCATGAGTCATATTGCCATAATAGTCACTTGATAGAGAAATTAGGTTTCATATATGATATAGTGGTTATATGGTCAAACAATTATATCTTATTTAGAAATGAAATTTCATATTCGGATAATTTTAAGGTATGTGAATATTCTAGGTGGGGAGATAAAGGGGGAAATCAGACTCATAAAACACTAGCTTCAAAACAAGAGAAACAAAAATTTATATAAATAAAATGTGTTACTTTCCACTCAAGAGGAGGCTGAAAATATTATTTATGTCATCTAAATTGATAAATTAATGATTTGAAATTTGTAAAGAAAAAAAGTGATTTAATAACCCACCGGACATACTCTCTTGCATGGAATGAGTTTTATAAGAGGCAACCTGAATTTTTTAAAGATAGTTGTAATGCACAGTTGGGTTTGGTAGAATATTAATTCAATTCATTAAAGTCTATTGTTGGCACAACTAATTAAACATGGAACATGGTCTTGGTTATATATAATATCCCCTCATAGATATGTATCAAACTTCCATTTAAATTACTTTTCACCCTTATTGATATATCTAGAAGTCATGGTGATGATATTTATATTTACCTTTAGCTATATATTGATGATATTAATGAATTTTTAGTAGAAGGTGTGATATAATATGATTTTAAAATGAATAAAATGTTAAAAATGTACGTTTCCTTATTATAGAAAATTAACAACTTCCTGGTTTATGAAAATTTATAAGGATGGAGTACAAAAGGGAATTTTCTTTCCCTTGCACTTATAAAATTAAAAATTATAAAAGTATTAAACATTATAAAAAATGGACATAAGTGGGCCATAAATGATTTTTTATCCACAAAAAGAGGTTCATAAAGAATGTAGTGACATTTTATGGTTTAGGAGAATTCAATCCAACACCCAAGATAATTAAAGGGGTTGAAATGTCATCACAGATTTAGTAAAAAAACTATATTATAGAATATGAATTTCAGGATTTTTTTTCTCTTTTATTACCATATATTTGTCATGTGAGTAGATGATGTAGTCACAATTGGAAGAAGAAACTTATTTTTTTATCTTCCTTACTAGGAAACAAACATGTTAAGGAATAATCTAGAAATCATGCAAATTGAAAAAAAATGTTTATGATAATATATTGTGTACCATTTTGGGTGTAAGTGAATAATCAAAGAAAAAGTTCAATACATGACCTAATTTCAAAGATATGGTCTTAAAGAATAAACTCATTTCGAGTTGGGTGAGGATAATAGGGAATTCATGACTTCTTCATAATATACGATGAGTAAAATTGATAAAGAGACATTTCTTTCCATTTTGAATATTCTAAAGGTTATCAATGGAAACTCTTATAATTTATTAAAGTTTTTCTCTATGAAGAGCAAGACATTTCAATGGTTTAGAATCATGATAGTTAAATACTACTTTAGCATTTCATTCCAATCAAAATTCATTATTTTTTATCAACTAATGTCATTCATCCATTGATTTAGAAGATGAATTCTTTATTCTTATTTATTTAAGAAATAAATGAATTAGTGATTTGAATTTTTTTTGTATTGGATTAAGTTTTATGTTTTTTCACATATAGAAACTATTTACTCTTAAAATATTTAATGTTATAGTTCACTTGATAGTTCACCTAACTGATGGATTAATAGAAACTAGTCCAGTGAAATTCTAGTGGATGTATCCCACCGAGTGGTGTCTGAATACATTGAAATTATTTTTACGTAACATAGATCATATAGATGCATTAATATCCATTAGTTATTTGATGGAAGAGTTTACTAATTTCTATGCTTCATGTCTTATTTATATTGAAATAAAATTAGAAAATCCCTCATATATTCATGATGATCTAGTTGGAGAAGAAAATCTATTTGATATGAAAAACAATAAAGTGACTATTATCTCATTGATAAAAATGTATCAATACTCCATGATTTGCACCATTATTGTAGTATGTGTCTTATCAATTTTATAATTCTTATTTTTCATATTTTTTATATAGAAGTTTATTATATAATCATGGAATTATTAATTATAAGAAAAAAAATCAATGATATAAAATAATAGATTCTTTATGCTAGTGATTATCAGATTCAAAAAAACCATTATGAATAATTTTGTGATTGGTTCATAAATTTTATATATATAAATGGGGTTTCACTGTGATTGGGATATATTATTGATTTCTTTCTGAATAACTTTTTATTGAATTATGTAAAATATATTGGTCCATAAACTAAGGTAGTTAGGTGGTCCTACATTAACTAAAGAATTTAACCATCTAGCGAATTTTCTATCTATAAAATATTATCATTAAAAAACATTAGATGGTAATGGATTTTAGTTTCACAATAAAGATGTTGATGATAAATGAGAAACACAGAAAATGGAATTATTTATCTATTTATTAAATTTGAATATTATTATTGTTAATTAAAATCCATAATTAATTTTTTGTTCCTATTTGATAACTTAATAGGGGTGAATTAAGCTTCTAATTTAAAATACCCTCAAACAAGACATCCCAGTTAAAAAATTAAGTAGGTATAAAAAATATGATGCTTTGAAATAGTTTCTCTTGGTTTTGATCAAAACTCAGTTGAATTTTTTTTATCAAGATGTTTATTTTGAAAATACTTTACTCACACAAAAATTGAATATATCCACAAGAATTTTAACTAACATAGATCTTATTTTTAAAAAAAAATTTAGAAAATAATGATTGAAAAACATGTGAAAAATAAAATCAGTGAACATAGTTTTAAAAATATAGTAAAAAATAAAAAAGGGCACATGGATGAATTTTAACAAGTTATTCAGTTCCAATATGTATCATTAATCCTCTCTAGTTGATATTGACCTAGTTCCAAGAATGTTTATTAAATCGGAATAAACTGGATCCAAAACCTGAATTAGTTTTTATAGATACAACTGCAAACAAGGAAGTTCAGCCCATAACTAGCCTCTTTCATAGTTATTTTTGAGATAAAAGGTGTCAAATCAATAAGGAAAGAGTATATAATACTATTCATTACCCAATAATATCATGTTCCAACAAATATATAATATAAAACAATCCATATTCAAAATAAACTAAAACAGAGTGAGTGTAAAGATATGAATAGGGTGTTTTTAAGTATCCCAATCTGGTCAGCTCTAGATGTTCAATTGTCTTTAAATCTATTCTTGAGAATTATTCAAAATGAATATTGAACTATGAATAAAAAGAATAGAATTTCATTGAATAACAAAATTAAGTTTTCGGTCTGATCAATATTTCAGTAGTAGTCTCTCTTATTTTTTCACGATCAAATCTAATTCTTAATGATAAATCATTCTCAAAATATTCATTATTGAATTTACATAACATAATCCTAATATTGATTATTCTAGCCAAAAAAATTTAAATTATCTTTATTATTAGTAAATACTTAAAAATATATCTATTGGAATTTAAAAATTCATTACTGTTTCAGTTATACACAATCACTTGATCCTTGCATAGGCACAATCACTTTAACTTTTAGTAACTTTAAATTTCACTCACTTCACATTGTGGTCACTTGACCTTTTTTTCAATTTACATGGACACTTGATATAATCACATTCCCTCTATATGTGTTTACTTTATTTCTTCACATTGTAGCTTCAACATTTTTTGAGAATTCATTATTTTTATATATATTCATGTGGTAGGTTGAATCCTCCATGTAGTCATTGTAACACTTTATATGGTTGGTATAATATACAGGCAGTTAGTTCGAGAATTGGATAAATTTTTCTCATTTAACACATGGTTAACTATTTTCTCATGTTGTCACTTAGACTTAAATATGTAGTCACTTTTATACAATCACATGGCCTTCATGATCATTTTAACTTCTTTATATGGTATGTTAATACAGTCACTTCAATAATTATACTTTTTTTGTTTTTTTATGAAAAAACATTTAACTATTATAAAACATGAAATTTATTAATAACATAATAAACATGACTTTTTAGCATTAAAATAAGAAGTTTCTAAACTAAACCATCCATATCTCCATTTTTTATGATCAAAAATCATAATAGCTTATATGAAATTAATTCAACCATTTAAAAACCATTTATCCCTTTTTTTGGGATTATCAAAAGTTATGATATAGGCACATGGAAATGAAAAAAATAGACATAAAAAAGATAATAAACAACATAATGAATAAATAATAAAAATAAATTAATAAATGGAAAAACTTTATGGAAATAAATTATTTCATTTATAACTCATTAATGGTAAAAAAAATACCCTATAAATTTATTTAATCAATATCAGAATTAGATACAACATATTGGATGTCATAATGGAAAATAAGAGATTTCCATTTGTTTGTGGAGGCTATGGTAGTAGGTGTAGGATTTGGTAATTTTTTGTGATATGGTTCATGAATAACCACACACTGATAAATAGGGAGAGGATTCTAAATATATTTTCTAAGAGACAATAAAAAAGGGTCAGTAGAAGAATCTATAGATATGGGCGACAAATAAATATGTAAGGTAGGAGGTTCCAAAATTATAGTATTGGATATTTAAAGGGATAGATCTAGAATTTGGTGAAATATTTCACATCTCGAGATCAATTCTCTGTGACCAAAAAGTAGTCCTCTTTATTTTAAAAGAATGATTCTAAAATAATAGTGACAACTTTAAATATCTCAACATGAGTTTTTAATGCCTGAGATAGAGGTTTAATTGAGATATTATTATCTTAGGATATGAACATGGTCTTTATATTTTTCATGGTGAAAATAATTCTTAGATAGAAGTCTACAGCTCTTCAAATTATGCCTCTATCTCAACCCACTTTCTTTACTTATCATATGATGAGTTCCAATGTTTTTGTATAATGAGTTTAAAATTCCTCAAAAACTATTTCCCAAATCTTGTGAAAGCATCCAAAATTACATCCAACTAATATCTTATGAATTATTTAATACGATATTCACTAAAAACACTTTTAATACATATATGATATGTAACTGAAAAAGGTGTAGATGATGTGGAAGGATGAAAGAAAACATTAATAAACCTCTGGTCTAACTTCAACATCATTTCCTAGAGGTATATTTTTAAGGATTTATCTCGATATCTTATGATGCTAATCTCATTTTTCATTAGGTTCATTTTCAGATGAATCTTTGGTTGGAAATCAGAGATAATAGGATTTACTATTCTGAAGATGTCCTTTCTTGGATGGGTTCAACTGATTTCTCAAATCCAATAAATAATTCTTTCAAAACCACCCATAAAACCATATTCCAATCATCTATATCTTCATTAATTACAAATGAGAAAGAAGTATAAAGAGGGGTGTGTGTATGTATATTATAATAAGAATTTACACCATTGACCTCTCCATCAAACATTATAGCCTCTCACCTCAAATAATGAACATTTGGTGATGCACTAACTTCTTATTTGACATCTTCAAACATATTTGAAAGAGTATATCAAAGAGGGTTTCTAACAATATTGTCAACTGGTTATTTAATAACTTTATTAAGAGTAGGAAAAAACATTAACATAAGAACTTGGTCCACTATAGATCTAAGAGAAGATACGTCAACCCTATCTAGGAGATCTATCTGAGCAATTAGGGGGGCCTTAGGAACTTTTTTAGCATAAGAGATGGTAGGTCCACCATTTCATGGTGGAATACCTCTATGGTCCACACTATCCTCAGATTCCACTCCCTTGGGATTTTATCCTCTACCAATTAGTCTAGGGGTACTTCTAATAATATGGATCAAGCTAGAATATTTCTCACTACTACTTAATATTATTTCTGATTTCTCTAATACATTGTACTTCTACTCTCTATCTTTTTGAAAACCATCCATTCACACCTCAGTGTCATCAATATCCTTATATCTTAATTTATTTTCTTGAGAATGTTGTGGTAGGTGAGAATTAATAGATCCAAAGGATATAAAATCAGAGATATTTTGATCATCCTCATGATCTCCACTTACTTCGTCACTAATATAAGAAGCTTAAGTTTCTTCTTCAACTTCCAATTAAACTTCATTTTCATTGGATAAATACTGAACTACCTCATCTAGATTTAGACCAAGATCCACTTTATTTTTTGGTCTAACCGGATCCTTAATAGGATTAAACCACTCATAGATCTTTTCATCACCTACTACCCATTCGTTATTCCATTGGTTCCAATTGATCTTCATATGATCACAAATATTTTTATTTAGGAAAAAACACTAAGTAAGACTATTATTTCCAACTCGTTCTGAACTAATCATTTTAAATCCAATAGGGATGAAATGAACATAGGATAATCCAATGAGGTGAACTTGGAGAAGTTTTTTCCAAACTCTTCCATATTCCTCATGATATACCATTACATACTTATCTTAATTCTGTTCTTCATTAGATGAAGTCAAGAAAATATTGATTCCTTAAGATAATGAAGTTACATTTGATAATAATAATTAGATATTGGATAAATTTCAACAAAAAAACTAAAAAACCTCTTAAATTCTATTATTGTTTTCCTTTGGGAGATCTATTCCTTGTAATTTCCTCAGAATAATTCAAAAAATAAAAATGATAATGATTAATTAGATATAAAATTTGATAATCCTTGTACTATCCTATATGTGGGACATTCAAAATTTTATCCCACAACGTTGAATATAATAACATTCTCTTTGTATTTACAATCATTCAAAATTAATACATTGAATTGCTAGTATTAAAATCCATATTCATATAGAACTCTTTAATAAGATATAGATAAAATTCATTACCATTTTCGTCAAACCAATCACTCAATTATTACTTTTTAATCGAATTACACCAAGGAAATTGTCAACTATATCAATCCAAAATCCACTTCTTCTTTTATACCAATAGGTTGATGTAGCATATGGGGATTATAAGTCCTAAATTTAGCACTCGAGTTAGCATAATTTATCATTGATTTCATTAAAAGAGGTGAACCAACTGGAGATGTTACTTCATTATGTCTTATCATTATAGTGATTCTTATCCTGACATTTCAAACTATGGAGGTTGGGGTTTGTTTTTTGAGAGAAAAATGGGACAGGAAAAGAGTGATTTGAAAGTGAAAACCTTTAGGGATTAGAAATAGAGAATGTTCTTCTATGAAGATAAGAAAGATATGTGCGATGACTCTAATTATAATTTGAAATTTAGTCAATCATTTAGGAAATAAAATAATAATAAATTGAAAATAAATCCTATCAAAATGATTAATTAAAATTTGAAAAGACATTGTATGTCAAATGACCATAAGAAAATACTTTTGGTAACTTAAATAAGTCACAGATAGTATACTCCCTATATAACGTGTATTGCGATAACATAGAGGGATGATGGAAGATTAACTTCCCATATGAACTTCATTTACAATTACTTATTACCAGAGAGTAAGAATTATTATATTAAACATAAAGCAATATAAGTAACAATAACAAAAAAATGATTAAGTATTAAAATAGAAATAGTAAATAAATAATCTCTATGAATATTACATAAAAAAGGAGTAAGGGCATTAATCAATAATTTAGAAGAAATAAATAATTCCTAACTCATGTATGATATTATTCAATCACTCTATATTTATAGCATTTTTAAAGATATCAGAAAACTGATGTTCGGTTCTAATGAAATCAAGAGTAATATTTCCTTATTGAAAATGGTCCCTCAAAAAGTGATTTCTTATATCAATATCTTATACCTTTAATGAGATATGATATTTTCAGAAATATTAATTGCTATTGAATTATCACAATTTATAACTACATGTTGTAATTTATATTTGAAGTCTAGTAATGTGTGTTTTATCCATTGAATTTAACCACAACAACAAATTACAAATATGTATTAGGCTTCAAATGTATATTATACAACAAAATTATTTTATTTTTACTACATCATGAAACAAGAGACTTTACCAAAAGATGAAATGTTATCGAGGTACCTTTTTTATCTACTTATAACTTCCAAAATCAGTATAAAAATAATAAACTAATTCAAATTCATGGTCTTTAGACTAGAACAGTCCAACATTGGGTTTATTCCTGAGGTATTTGAAAGTAATTTTAATAGTGTTTCATTGAAATTTTTTAGGTTTACTCTAAATCAGGCACCCATACATACACTAAATATAATATCGGGCCGACTAGGAGTTAAATATATTAAATTCTCAATAATTTCTCTATAAGTTGTCTATTCATTAGATTTTACAACTTTATCTAGATCTATATTATATCTTAAACTAATAAGAGTATCACCTATTTTGGTGATATACATAACAAAACGTTTTAGAATATGATTTTTTTATATAATTTGACTTAATAAAATTCCATATTTATTTTGAAAAATCTTGAAAATACGAATGAACTTTAACTCACCCATTTAAATCATTTTGAATTAATTTTTCATCATTTTAGAAAATTAAATTCTTAAGAATTTTAAAAAGAAAAGTGTTGAGCCTACCATACCAAGATCTCAGAACCTTTTTAAAACTGTACATGGCTTTAGAAAGTTTTAAAACATGATTTGATAAATGTGTATTTTTAATTCCATGTGGTTACTCAAAAAAAATCTTAATAATATGAAAATTTGGTAATATAATCTTAACCTGCATTTTATATTGTTTTAAATTATGATTCAATTCATATGAAATATGTATTCGATCGGGTTAAAGTACAACTATCAGTGAAAATGTTTATTTATATTCAATACCTTTATCTTGACTATAACATTGTGTAATAAATCTCGCTTTGTTTCTTAATATTGTTCCAGACTCATCAAACTTGTTTTTATATACCCACTTGGTGTAAATATTTTGGTATTATTTATGTCTATTAATTAATTCCCAAAATTATTTATTTCAAATAGATTCAATTATTCATTTATACCTATCACCTAGTTCTAATCATTTATTTCTCCACTGATGTTCATAGGTTCATGTTGAGAAAAAAAGTCTAGATTTTTATCCTAGTATCTTAATGAGGCTAAGGTTTGAGCACATTTATCCAAATCTCCTATTTAACATCCCCGACCTGGGGGCCACTAATTGGTTCCTTGATCTGGGTCACCACATGACCTCAAGCATGCCTCCTTGCATGCCAATGGTTGTCGAATAGTAGTGAGGGTCTGATAAATCACATGAGGATACTATACCCTATTTACCATATTAATATATAGTAGATCACATATGAAATAAAGGAAACAATAAGAAATAAACCAGAAATGTGCATTAACAACCATTTCCCCAAACAAGGTATAACAAAAAACAAACAATAAATATTCCATGTCAAAGATAAATGTGACAAAAGTGAAAAAAAAATCCAAAATAAAAACAAATAGATGAATCCCCAAAATGGGACATGACTCAATGTCTGGATCATTATCCTTGCACATCTCAAGCCCAACTCAACTCCCTTGTATATGGCCATTTCCCTTATCCAGACCTACAACAATGAAGTCTACTCGGGTACCCATCGGTGACTCGAGTAGGGTGTGATTACAACTCAGTAGGCCACCACCAATGGTGTCTATAAAATATCCTTTCAAAAAATATAGTGCATGAAAATTCTAAATATATTACAAGATAAACAAAAGAAAAATTGGGTTCCATTAGTTAAAAATATTCACCTCAACTATTTCAATTATTATTTAAAATTCCATTACTTATACCATATTCCTTACTAAATTGATTTTCCTCACATGTTTACATGGGTTAGGAATTTACATCATTTACACAACTGCCTAAGTCGGTCAATTATCATGCATAAGGGAATAAGTCATGTTTCTTATCTTAGTAGGAATAAATACTTCATAAAAATTTCAAAACACTTACCTTGGAGACAAGTTCTAGGTAGTCTCATCAAATGTAACCATTATAGGGATATATCCTCAGTCCCCTTCCCTAACCCATGAATTATGAGATGAGTTTTAGAGCCTCGGTCTATCTGGAATCGTGGGTGTAGATCCTTAGGTTCAATACCCTACAATTACCAATCCACATGAACATTCTTATTTATCAATTTACCACATATACCATTTCAAAAACCATGCATAATCAATACACATCAAAATCATAATTCATCTTCATTTTTATATAATTTAATATCAATCCATAACCCATTTACATTTACCATTTATATCACTTAACCCATTTAACCCATTTCCCTTTTCGTACCTTAACCCATTTAGCATATTCAATAATGCCCATACATTAACCAATTTATCCAATTTCTCAATTTATATGCATTATACCATTTACCTCATTCATCAATTCATGTTCCTCAATCTAGTTACTCATTTATGTTGCAAATTCATAATCTATTTGAAACATTGACACAACTTCCATTAGTTCCTCTTATGGTTTAAACTTATATGTCAACATTTTTATCATGGTATCTATTCTATCACAAGTCAATTCTATAATTAACATTACAACATACCATGCTCGGAAATGTTGGTGCACCACATGGGTGGCCCTAAATTGTTCAAACCATCTCAATCAATCCCATGAGGATCATGAGGAGTCCAAATCATCATTTATCCAACTATTTTACCAAATATTACTAAATTAATCAAATACACAGCAAGATGGAATAAATATCACAACTACACATGAAAAAATTTACAATAAGACTATGGGATATAACATGTAGGCCACCAACCTCGAATACGAAGATGAACACAACCTTAACCTTAACTTTTGATCCATATTCAAGCACTATTTAAAGCCCCAACCTATGATCCACCAGAGAAACATGTTTTTAGAGACTAAGAAGAAGAAGAACGGAACCAAAAGCCCTAATAGGGAAATGATAAGTAAGAGGAGTGTTAGACTTAATCAAAGCTTTGATTTGAAACCAACAAAACTTTAAAGGGAATAGAATTGAATGAGATCAACCCTTAAGAATATTTGGGGGTTTAGGTACATCACTTGGTCTAGAGGAAGAATACTGCGGAAGAAATTATGTGAGGAACTTAAAATTATGAGGGGGAAATGGTAATTTCTCACTTTCTAATCAGGAACACTGTTTGGTTTCACGGTTTTCCAAACCTTGCGCAAACTGTGTGCTTCCCACAATCCAAGAGAGGTTAAGCTCACATGGTTACTTGGGGATCCCCGCATGTATTGAAAAATTGTTTGCCAACCGAGCGGAATGCCTCTATCCATGGTCTCATGATTTGGTTGTACCCTTTGAAAACATTACCTAACAATGAACTCTTTCCCATGGTTGGAACGGTTTTGGTTTACAATTTATACTAACTATGATCCAACCACGCAACATGCACAGAATAGCACGACTCCCCTTTCTATCATTTCCAAAACCCCCAGAACACCCCTAAGATTCCTTATAAACTTGGTAAGCATTTAAGTATCTAACAATAATGTATTCAAAACAAAAATTTAAACAAGAACATACTTCCATGAATTCCAAGATCTGACAACCTCCCCACCTTATAAAAAATCATCCTCAATCCTTACTTTCAAGAATCCCTGATCTTTAGAAGAAAAGATATTGGTCCAATGGTCCCATATATCCATCTCTCCATCCCAAGTTTCTTATTGAACATTACCCTGATTCTAAAAAACATGAACCAAAGGTACTATATTTCATTGAAATACCATCTCTCTATGATCCATAATACAAACCGGATGCTCCTTGAAGGACACATCATCCTCAAGCTCAACATCCTCAACCACTAACACATGTGATTGGTCAAGGTGATACCGTCAAATCTACGGCACTTAAAAAAAATCGTGCATGCCACTATACCATCATGTAAGAGAAAATTGGTATGCCACCCATCGAACCCTCTACAAAATTTAAAATGGCCCCACAAAACTCCGTGAAAAATTACCCAATTTCTAAATCCGAATGTGACCCAACCTTGGGGACACCTTAAGAACCACATGATCACTCACAAAAATCTCAACAGGTTAACGACTCCAATCCACAAATAACTTCTCTCTACTTTGAGCTAGAACCATACATTTATGAATTAACTAGACTTGTTTTGATGTCTCCTATATGATACTTAGTCCAAACAACTCATATTATTCAGCCTTTATAAAAAATAACAGAGATCTACATGGTCTACCATAGAGTGCCTCATATGGTTCCATGGGAATTATATCATGGTTACTGTTGTTGTAGGAAAACTCAAAAGGTTCCAAATGCTTTTCCAATGATCTACCGAAATCTAGGACAGAAGCCCTCAAAATTTCCTCTAGTACCTAAATGGTACACTCTGACTAACCGTCCATCTTCAGGTGGAAATCTATACTCAAGAACACATGGGTACCAAGAGACCTCTGAAATCCATTTCAAAATCATGAAGAAAAACATGTATCACAATCTAAAATTATAGTTCATGGAACCCCATCTAACCTCACTACCTCTCAAACATATAACTCACCCAAATGATCCATGGTGAAAGTCTCAATTTTGTAAGAAATGGGACACCTTAGTAAACCAATCAATAACTACCTAGATTTCATCATTCTTATAAGGAAAACTCATAAAATCTAAGAAAAAAACCATAATCATTCCATCCCATTTCAATTCTAGAATGGGAAATGGATGAAACAAAGAACCTAGCCACAATTACTTAGCCTTCACCTGTTGAAAGGTAAGTAATCACACCACGAAACTTGCAACAACTTTATTCATCTATGTCCATAAATACTTCCTATGAATATCATGATACATTTTTTTAAACAAAGATGAACTACCCACTTCAGTGAAAGAAACTCTCAAAACAACTATTCTCACATACAAATTAGGAAAACATCACAGCCATGAACATAAACATTCCCATCATCACCAATGGTCCAACCAAAAGGTGACTACCCACATTGAAGACTTTCCCTTAAATCCATAAATTCTGAATTTCCATGTTGTTTCTCCTTGATCTTGCTCAGAAGCGAAGACACAACTACCAAGGTTGAAAGATTTCTATTCCTTTGACAATCTTGTACCTCAAGATGAATCTCAGCATATAACACCATCATCCTACACTCAAAACTAGATTCGTAAACTCCCTTATTTTGAGTCTTCTGACTCCAAGAATCCATAACACTATTTCCCTTTCACAGTGTGTAAAATAGCTCAAAGTAAAAGGATTGTATGTGCTCAACACATATTCCATGATTAATATTCAAGTCATACTGAGAGAAGATATACTTTAGGATTGTATGTTTATTATACACCATAAACTGTTCTACCAACAAGTAATTCCACAAACATTTTAAGGAATGAACCACTGTGACCAGTTCAAGATCATGTGTAGGGTAATTTATTTCATAGGAACTCAATTTCTGTGAACCATATGTAAAAATCTAATCATCCTGCATCAAATCCACCCAAATACCAACACCA
Organism: Viscum album; assembly: GCA_963277665.1. Classification (NCBI taxonomy): domain Eukaryota; kingdom Viridiplantae; phylum Streptophyta; class Magnoliopsida; order Santalales; family Viscaceae; genus Viscum; species Viscum album. The sequence goes on along the minus strand of OY728142.1, from coordinate 1,812,160,315 downwards.
AAAGAATCATAAAACAATGTATATTTCTTACCAGGCTATGGTAAGATCATAATTTGTGTGGCTTTCAACTGCTTATTCAAATCTTGCAAAGCATTATCACATGATTCATATCTTTCAAACTTGATTCCTTTCTTGGTCAACCCCGAACGTGGTGCTGTAAAATGGTAAAATTGATTAATTATCCATTGATAATATCACAAAAATCCTAGAAAACATAGGAAATACAAAACATTCTTGGGATACTCTCAAGACACAGCTACATGAACTTTATCTATGTCCATTGTCACGCCTTCATCAGAGATGATGTGTCCCAAGAAATGTATGCTATCAATCTAGAAATGACATTTGGATAGCTTAGTGTAATCCTATTTTATATTAGTCTACTTAAGATGATTTCAAGATGTTTAAAATGACTTTCATGAGTCTTATATTACACCAAGATCCCATCAATAAAGAAAACTATGAAAAGATCTCGGTTAGGGAGAAACATTCAATTCATTAGGTCCATAAACATTGTTGGTGCATTGTTCAACCCAAACAGAATGACAACAAACTCATACAGCCCATACTTGCTCCTAAAAGAAATCTGTTGAACATTAGAATCCCTCACCCTCAGTTGGTGATACCCTAATCTCAGATAAATTTTTGAAAACATTGAAGAACCCCTCATTTGATCAAATAGATCATCAATTCTTAGAATAGGGTATCAGTTATTAATTATCATCTGATTGAACTTCCTATAATTGACACACAAACACAATAATCCATTGTTCTTCTTGGAAAACAGCATTAGAGATCCCCAAATTGATTCAAATGGATGAATTAACCCTCTATTCCCCAACTCCTCCAACTAAGTTATAAGTTCTAGATGTTTTTTTGATGCCATTTTGTATGGCGGAATGGAAACTAGTTCTGCTCCTAGAAAAAAATCTATCTTGAATGCAACATCTCTCTTTGGAAGAGGACCAGATAAGTTCTTAGAAAACACATCATGAACTTGATCCATTAAAGAAGTAAAGACAAGATGCTCTACTCCCCCATCATCAATCATGTTCCAATCCACTTATATTGTGAGTTCTCCCAACTACAGACATACTGACCTTGCACAACCTATTCAGAAATCCCATTCACCTTGATAGACATATGTGCATATCTAATGAGACATAAATTTTACCCTATGATGGTAACATCCAATATGGTCTTAGTATAACACTATCCAGTCCATCAACTAAATCATATTAAAACATGAAATCTTAAGTAGACATAATTCCCATAGGAAATGGCACCCGCCAAACTCAGGATCAAAACCCTTATATTGCCTAATATTTTCTACTCACTCCCCTAATGACGTATCTATCAATATAACCCCACATACAAATTCCACTACTAGACCCAAAAAAACCACAAACTGATAAGATACAAAATAACATGTGGTGCATGTATCAAATAAATAACTAGAAAGCATGGAATCTACAAAGATCGTATCTCAAACATTCGATGGTCCAGCCTCACCACCTCCAGGGGTTGAATGAACTGCATAAAGTAGAACTACCCCATTTCCTTGGGCTCTGATCAAAATACCTGGTACTACACTAAACTGCTGATATGGAGACTCACACATTGGATTATCACACCTACCACCTCATATGGTACCAATATTTGAGCTCAAAATGCCTTCCTAATATGGGGTAACTAACCCCACTCCACATGGCATCATCCCCGATTCTCCCTCTGTGCCCCGCTATTGAGGGTTCCTACAGAACCACTACACATTCCGTATTTTACCACACTCTCGGCACTCAACTGGTTGTTGGGGAACTAACCATATAGTTCCGCGACCATTCACACTAATGGAAAAATACATTGTCACCACCCTTATAGGATTATCATTTCTTCCGATAACTCTTTACACTTCCACCAAGATGAAGATTTCCGAAGCGAAGTATCCTACCCTCAGAAGTTCCACCACTAGTCCATCCAACTAGAGCCACAAACCCACCAACTAAAGCTTAAATCAAGTTACCTTATGAAATAAGGTTCATATCAACCACTTCTACAAAACTATCTAAATTAAATATATTCACATGGGGCTTGATCACATGTCTAAGCCCATCCTAGATGCATCATTTCGTAGCAGCCTTTTCCATTTCGAACACTTGAATAAGGCATTGTAAGTACTTGAAGCAGCCTACGTAATCCATCATCGACGTAGTTCACTATGTGAACCTCATAAACTCTATATCCCTCTCATGTCTAAAGGTATTAAAATAGAAATTATCAAAAAAATTATCCTAGAATTTTTTCCACAACATACCATCAACCTGCTGAGTCGGAACTGGGGTATCCCACTAGTTATTTGCTCGTTCCCACAATATGTAGGCTGCTAACTTGACTATCTTCTTTACAGAAGTCTCCGAGTTATCCAAAATCATCTCGATAGACTCTATCTAGAAATCTATTACCTCGGGTCCACCCTCTAGAAAAAACTTTAAAGGAAGCTGCAATTGAAACTCTCTGGTTAGATCAAACATAATCGGCATGACCCGCCATCAGTCCCTTTCCATCATCTACAAAAAAACAAGCCATGTTCTCACAGAACTGATCCTCTCCTCGATTATCCTGAACCAACAGATTATTTTACTCCACTACAGGTGGAGGATTCTCAGAAATATCCTCTTATTGGCCAACTGGCACACGTTGTCGTGGGGTAATTTCCCTATAATGCCAAACATGGGTCTTAAAACACATAACATTAATCTTCCACAATTTACACATAATAAGACTCTTCACTAGCCATAACAAACCATTTTCACATAAACTATCCCAACAGATATTCTCACAGGGAAAACACTACCCTCTACCATTCCTACTATGGGTCATGGCTAATATGGGGTAAACCAACACCCATAGTCACAAGCCTTTTATTAAAAACATTTTTTAAATCATTTCCACATTCACATCACAAAAATTTCTCTTTGAGACACATATCCCTTTTCACAACTTGTTACAACTGATACTTTAACTAATTCAAAACCATAATTAAGCACAATTTTTTAACACTACTACAAAACATGTCTTTAACAGCAATGACCATTATCAATAATAGTAAAAAGTGATGATAAATGTTCCATTTATTAGTGCTAAAACAAGCACTGCTAAACATTACCTTTTATTAGTGCTTTTCTTAGCACTTATAATGTGTACCCTTTTTCAATGCTTTATTTTTAGTGCCCATAAAGGAATACTTTATCAGCAATAGAAATAATGTGTTGAAAGTGGTCTGAAAAAAATGAAATAATTATATAAATATAAAATAAAAATGAGTTTATTAAAAAAATATTAAAATTTTTATTAATTAAATAATTATTGATAAAAAGAATAGAATGATTATAATATATATAAATTATAAATTCTAATAAATATTATATATTTAATATATAGATATATGTAAAATGATAATTAAACACGTAAAAACTAAAAAAAGTAAATTGAGAAAAATAATAATTATTTTATTCATTAAATAATTATTGATAATGTTAATAAATAATATATATTAAATATATATATATATACGGTGGTATATAAATAATATTTTTATAATACAAAATATTTATGCTTTTACATTAAATAGTAATAAATTTATTAAGTAATGGTTTATAATTAAAAGTTAATTTGAATTAAAAATACTGACTAATTGCATTGAGTAATGGAAATAATTTAATTTCATTTTTTTATTAAATTTAATATAGATAAAATGTGTTTTATATTGATTTCATATACATATAATCAATTAATTAAATATTATAAGAAAAACACATATAATATTTATGCAATTTATTCAAAATTTAGTATTTATTTTATAATTTCATTATAACATGACACATTTAATACATTATTTTCCGAATTGTTAGATTTTATTTATTTAATTTTTAATATTATTAACGTTCTCTATATATTTACTCATTTTTAATATGTTTTATTTTTTTGAGAATTTAATCAATTTATATTATTTATTACGTATATATACACTTTGTTTTAATTTTTTCAATATGAATTCTTATTTATTCCAATATATATCTTTATTTTTTAAAAATATATATTTAATTAATAAAATTTAATTTAATTTTTCAATATTGTTAAAGTGTACCAATTTTTAATTATTCAATTTCACTCATTTTTTTACATGCATGAACTTAAGATTAAATATTAATTAATAATGTTAAAAATATATTTATAAATAAATATTTATAATATATATTTACTATATTTATACATTTATAATTATAAGTAAAAAAATATTGTTTTTTTAAAGTATTTATATAATTATAAATAGACAATTATATATATTTAAATAATTATAAAATTATAATAAATTTATTAAAATAATGAATATATTTACTATAATTATATTTATATTTATATTATATATATATAAATATATAAATATATATAATGACATAAATATTATTTTTTTGAAAAATTATTTATATAATTATACATAAATAATTATATATTTAAATAATTATAACGATATTCTAAATATTTTTAAATTAAGAATATATTTACACTATTTATTTAGTATATATATATATATATGTATATATATATGTATATGTATTTGACAAAATTTATTTATAATTATAGTTATAAATCCTTTATCAGTGTTTCATTAATAAGCACTCATAAAAGGAATCTTTATGAGTGCAGATAAATCCCTATCTTTATGAGTGCTTTTTTGGATGTGCTAATAAAAATGTCCCAATAAATTTTAAGAACCCTAACCATCATGAACCATTTCCTGATATCCAAATCTCTCCATGGAATACACCTACTGCTGGAACTTATCGTTCTCAAATCCAAGCTTAAATCTTGGCTAGAATCAAGGCTCCAACAATTCCAAGGCTTGAATGATTCAAGGGTCGAATGAAACCAAGGATCAAATGAAATCTAGTTTTTTATATCTCAAATTTCTCTCGATTATCCACTTAAGCTTCTTATCCCACATCTATGTATCCCAACAACTCCAGTTACACTATCCTATTATAAAATAGCCCAAAATTCACTATTTTTTAGATATATTGAAGTATTGTCTTCCCTAATAGCATGTGGATCACCTTGGGACAATATTGGTACTATGTGACCTGAAATATATCAAACCCAATGTTGGGTAATGTTGTTGTGAAGTATATTAAGCTTCCAATACCTATATTCAATGACACCTACCTCTTTGCAATTGTCAACTTTTGAAAAAATCATCCATATACGGTCAATGTTGTCATTGGTTTTGAATATTCCGTTTAAAATACATTGGGAACCCATTTTTCATATTTTAATTGAGAAATTAATGTTCTATTATTACTTTGATTCCCCTATAAACCAAGGAATTTTTTTAACTCACCTATCATAGACATCTCAATATCATACCTTATATGATAACAAAAAAATGGCATTGTGCTTTGTCCAATCCTCATATATTATGTCTTCAACTTATATGAGTACCAAAATCCTTTGATCATTCAATTTATTAATGTATAGGATGTGATCAACTCTACCTCACTAGAAACAAAGTGTTCTTAGGTGTTGATCCAACCTTAAATACCAATTTCTTAGTGATTTCTTTATCATATTAAAATATTCTTTAATTGTTACCCCATTCTCTCATTTTAATCCATAATAAACCCATATAGTTTCTCAAAGCATTCCCCCTTTAAGAACACAATTTAGGAACATAGTTATGACATCCATTTGGTATACTTTTAACTACATTTTCAATAAAATAGACAAGATAATTCAAATAGGTTCAAACTGGGCTATGGTAGTAAATTTGTCATGAATATAAATGCCTTTGATCTAGTAATTCCCATTTCACACTATCCATTCTTTATTTTGATCTAATTTACCATATCTAATGAGTTTATTATAGAACACCCACTTGGTTCTAATAATATTTATGTCTTCTAGCCTTGGAATAATTTACCATGTCACATTGTTCTTATTTGGATTGAGATACTCATGCGAATATTTGATCCAATTATCATCCTTGTTAGTCTATTAAAATTATTGAGCCTCTACTTGGGAAAATATGATGTTTTTTCTATATTCTTACTCCTCTAATTTTTTACGAAAAATATTTGATCACCAATGAAATTTTGTTAATTGATTTTAACCTTGCTTATATTTCTTATATTTTATAATACTTATTCATTTTCCTCAGGTGGGATGAGCCCGTAAGGGGCGTTGCCTGCGATAGGGTTTCCTGTCGCCACCTCTTCAGTTTCGCTGCAGGGTTTGTTGTGATTCTTCTCCATTGCATTGTTTCTCGGTAGGATCAGATGTGTGGTGGCCTACTACCGCCTCTTCATTTCGGTCTCAGTCTGCATCTGGCATAGAGGATTTTCCGCGGTGGCTCCGGTCTTCTGACTTCGGAAATCGGTGATCCTCATGTCGGTCTCGGCTCTCTCGGCAGCGGCTTCGGCTTCCGGTCGTCGGCTGCGGACATTGGCTTCCTTCTACGGCGGATCTGGTTGGCTTCGTGCGTCGGAGCATCTTCAGCGACCAACGCTGGCACTGTTCCAGTTTGACTTGGCTGTGGCGGTCTGCGGTGGCGACGACTTGGATGTCGTCGGTTGTGGAGGATCCTGCTATGATCCGATGCTGCCTTCCCTAAGCGTCGACTCCAGATCTGTGTTTTTTCCAGGTTTGGGGGTGGATTTGGGTTACTACCCCTTGTTCTGTGCTGATGAAATGTTGTGTGGGTAGTCCGCTGTGGTCTCTGTGTGCGATCTGGTGGGTGGCGACGGGTGTTGTGTTTCTGGCTTGCTGCAGGTTCTGGCTTGGTGCAGGAATTGTTGGTGATGGTCTTCTTTCATTTGAATTTTTTCTTGGTGAGGTGATCATGTTTTGGTGTGTGACTGGTTTTCATGGCGTTACTGTGTGGTTGGCGATATCCGGTTTATGGGTGGAATTTTGGTGGCCTGCAGTATGAGGTTTGAGAGTCATTATATTTTTTCTCTTACAAGGAATTGCTCCAGATGGGGTTCAGAGCAGCAGGTTTCTTCTGGTTTTTGCTTTCGGATTTGGATGTCTGAGAGGGTATGGTTTTTCCATCGGTTCTGTGCCCGTTCAGTCATGCACGGGACTTCTTTCCGTGAAGTGATGAGTAGGAGGAAACTAAACTATGTTAATGATTCTAGGTAGGATCTATTCTGTGGAAGTGAATGAGTTGTTTTCTCTTAAATTTTGTATCGTGGTGCCTTGATTTTCTTAATTCATTGAAGTCATGTACGGTTTCTCACTTTTTCCTCAAAGTGACTGAATAATAAAAAAAGTATTTTTCAGTCATTGAATATTAAAATATATCTATCAATTTTATCTTTCCATCATCAAAACATCTCTACCCACCATTTTAAGTAAAATTTTAATTATCTCATTATATAATATGATTAATTTTCCACTACCACAAATCAATTTAATCTTTCAAACACAATTACCATAAATGTTTACCAACCAAAATAAAAAAATGGTTTGGGTAGTTTCTTTACCTTTGAAAAAATATATCCATCCCACTCATTAATAATTATTAAATATAACATTATTTCTTTCATCACACATCTAAAAAAAACTATATATGTTTTAATTTAATCCATCTAAAAGTAGATCATTATTTAACATTTAATTTTGGTTCCACCCATAGGAATATTTTATTACGATCCATGTAATTCTCATAAATGGGAGGCAATACCAATTTTAAAGAACACAATGGGTTACAACTGTCATCCTCATCAGTTTCATCTTCTGAATAGTTATTGATTTTTGTTTCTTGAGACCCATATACCTTATATTTTATTTTTCTAGTACTACTCTTAGGTGTAGTCATCCCATGGATGACTACTGCTTAGATAATGTTAAGAAACATAGGTTCATGTCCACAAGATAAGGATGATGTGTGTTAAACAAAAAAATGCAATGATAAATGTTAGACAGATGAGATGATGATCAATACAATTGTCTATAGGATTAACCTTTTAATTAATTCATAGGATAACACCTACCATATTGGGTTAATTCTTTTATTAAATTCAATTACCCATTTTTTTCAAAGCATATTGAAATTATTTAAAATAATCAAATGTTAGGTTTCCCTTTTTATAATTATCTACAATTTTCACCTTTGATAATGAATATCTTATGTGTATTTATTTAGTTATTGTACAAAAATAATATTTTATGAACCCAATAGGATTGATATGAATCGAAAATGGATTCTTTATAATCATTTAAAAAGGATTATAAAGATGGAGTTGAATCATTTATCAAGTTTGCAAGAGAGCGTACATATAAACCTTCTCAAATCATTTGTCTGTGTTTACGTTGTTTTAATTCTAGATAAATTAGTTTGTTAGAGTTATAAGAACAATTTATTTTTCATGGAATAGATTATAGCTATAAATTTTTGAATAAACATGAAGAAAAACTAAACATGCACACTGATTGATATGATATTGGGTTTATGGATCATTTTATATGAATACCAGTGTAATGATGATAGATATAACATGGAAGAAATGAAAATGGAAATTTAATATGACCTTTCTAATTGTCCAATGTTTTTTGATATGTTATATAGCTGTTCCAATATAGCATTTTATACTGTTTGTACTAATTACACAAAATTTTCAGCTGTATTGAAGTTATATAATTTGAATGATGTCACCCGATGGAGTGACACCAGCATTACCGAACTACTTGGTCTCTAGAGTGATATGATACAAGAAGAATATGAACTACCATGTTGAACATATAATTCTAAATGAATGCAACATTCAATTTTCATGATCTCTAAAAAATAAATCATTTTCCCAATGATTGCATATTGTTCTGCAGGATGATGAATCACTCTTAAAATTCCCTATGTGTTGCATAGATTGATATAAGAAAAAAGAATCAATTAATTTTAAATATGTATGGTACTTTCCTTATATTACAAGGTTTATAATACCATATGAATATAAGGAAACCAGAAGATAATTGGCATAAAAATTATATATAAGAATTAAATATGGGAACCTGCGTCGTCTAGAAGATTCTCCCCAGTGAAAGGAAATATATTATGAGTATCATAAATTTGTAAATAAATTGAGAAACTTTCTCCTTTCATTATCTAAAAATGGAATAAATACATTTTGTGTATAGAGTAGTATGCATAGTACATGGCCCATCATGTTGGTAAATTATAACTTGCCTCTACGGTTATACATGAACCACAAATACATTATGTTGCCTTTTCTTCTAATGGGACCAAATAAACCCGGTAATGATATTGATTTCTATTTGGATCTATTGATTAAAGATCTATAATTGATGTGGGATACATGTGTTAAAATCTATGATGCTCATAGAAGTGAAGAATTCACATTGAGGTCCTTGTTGTATGGGATGATAAATGACTTCCCCGCTTTTTGAAATTTATCAGGATATAGAAATAAAGGAATATTGGGCTGTCTAATTTTTGAAAAACACACATACTCATTTTGGTTAAAACATTTTTTAAAGACTAAGTTTTTAGAACATCAGAATTTTTTACCTCGACGACATAAATACAGATCATGAATGACAACATTCCATGTGAATATCGAACAACGTACAACACCATCTCTAGTAGTATGTGATCAACTATACAATAAAGTAAAATATATTGAAAATATTTTAAGTAAAACATTTTTGAAAAACATTAAAAAAAGGATGGAATAAGAGATCAATTTTCATTGAATTTACATATTGGAATTGTTTTTATGTCAGAAATTTTATTGATGTCATCAAGGTAAAAAAAGGTATTTTATAATATTTTTGGAATATTACTAAATGTTACTATAAATTTAAATATGGAGTCAAGGATAGGTTAGACTTGATTTAAATCAGGATAAGGGAAGAGTTAGAACTGGTGAAGGGTAAAAGGAATATTATTCTTCCGCTATCAACATACACTCTATCTAGACAAGAAAAATTATAATTTTTTCTTTTCCTTAATTTTGTAAAATTTAAACATGGGTAGTCATAAAATATCAATAATTTCATATCAATAACTAATTAAAATTTAAAAGGACTAAAATCACATGATTGTCATGTTTTTGTGCATTTTTTTATGCTTGTTTCTTTCTATTTCAATTTGCCTCAAAATTTACAACATGAATTAACAAGACTCCGCTTCTTTTTAAAATACATATGCAGTAAAGTTATAGACATGAAAAAGTTTACAATTATGAATAAGGAGGTTTCATTCATATTATATGAATTATAGATATTCTTACCACCATAATTATTTGATATAATTTTCTACCTGATGGTTCACTTGGTTATAGAGGTTCAACTATGTCGTATTGTCCCTTACATATGGATATACCCAATTGAATGGTATATAATGATTTTTAAAGGTTATGTCCAGAATCAAAATTGGAAAAGAAATTATTGCATATTAATATATTTTTGAAGAATATACTGAATTATGTGTTGATTACCTATCTGATGTTGACATCATCAGTCTCCCAATGTCTCATTACAGTGGATTCCTTATTGGAAAAGGAATTTTTTGAAGATTTTATATTAAAATTACCTTGATAGTGAGAGAAAAAGTTCACCATTATATTTTACATAATTGGGAAATTTTGATCCATACATTGAAGCCCATAAAAATTTCTTAAAGATTTGAATCCATCAAGGACACTAGGATGGATATCATATACATATAATCAATAATTTATAAGATGGTTTAGAGATCAAATTTATTAGGAGTGATTTGAAAATACAAATTCAATTCCTGAATGACTTCAATGGAATGTTATGGGACCAAATAAAAATGTTATATCATACACTGGTTTTGTAATCAATGGTAATGAATTCTATAAAAAACATGATGACTGCAGTATGCTAAAAAACAATGGTGTTACAATTGTGGTGTAAGTGATGCACATATCTGGTTCCAAGGATAGAAATCCAAATTTTGAAAATATTTCATATTTTGGAATTATAAATTAGATACAAGAGTTGGATCACACTACATTTCAAGTGATAATTTTCCTTTATAAATGGGATGACAACATGAGTGTAGTGAATGTTGAAGAAATGGGCTTCGTGAAGTTGGATTTAAGTGTGGAAGGGGAAAAATGATCCATTTATAATGGCATCATTAGTAGTGTAAGTATTTTATATCTCAAATCCATCAAACAAGAATTGGTCGATTTTCCTGTGGGTGACTAAAACTAATGTCGGGTCATATAAAAAATCAATCGAGGATGGAAATTTCATTAGGATATCACAATCAATTCTTGTCAGTCCCAATGTAGAAGATATCTTTTTTATTAGAGTGGACCATAAAGAGGGGATTTATATTCTTTATAGAGGTACGATATCCATAAAACATTAAAAAAGAGAGTTTAATGATATGGTAAAAGTGTTTTTAATATACTATTTTATCATCATAATATTATATGTTTTTTACTTCATTAACATAATATAAATTAAATTTTTAACTACTCAGGTAGAAAATATATTCCTCACATGATGATGTTACCAATCCCTCATAAGAACAAACTATAATCAAGGAAAACCTTTGGGAATATTTAAAAGTTATTTTATTATATACTCCTAAAAAATTTAAAATAGAACGTTGATTTAATTTTCATTTTTCATTGAAGATTTCATTTATTGTAGAATTTTTATGTCCATATTTCATGACTTTTTAGGAAGACCAATGATGAAGTCTCTACTCTATCATAAAGGAAATCTTGATGTTTTCACAGTAAAATAATTTTCCATAGAATTAATGAATTGTTTCATATTTATGTTTAATTATTTTCGTTTTAGTATTACTCACATTATATTTGTTATCTTATATAGGTGGAATATTTGGTTCGATTTGGGGTGGTCTATCCATCATTAATTCCATTATATACCAAAACGTCCATATACATTTTCTCCCTCAAAACTTTTTCATTGTTGTAGGGTTGTATTTATCACTTTCCTTAAAGTTCCCTCTACTTCCTTTGTAGGAAGAGAAACAATGCTACCCCTTCTCAATAACATAGGTAATCTTGATGTTTTAATAGAAAAATCATTTTCCATAGAAAAAATGTATTATTTAACATTTATGTTTAATTTATTTTTTTAGTATTACTCAAATAATAATTGTTTTCTTATACAGGTTGATTATTTTTTTCAAGTTGGGTTGGAATGTTAGAAGCTGCTCATGCTCATAAGAGATTGGACTTTGATCCACCAACTGGGATAATGAAAACAAGGAAATGCATCAATAATACGTAAAAAAATAAAGAAAAGGTTAATACCTAATACTTATTTAGTTAATTTTTCCAACATTTTATAAAAAAATTGTATGTTAATTTCCTTATCATTTTTATATAATACTTATTTAGTTATTTTTAGAGATCTTTTGGGAAGTCATATTGACTTGATGTTCTCTACTGAAAAACGTTTCTCATTGAAACATATAAGTTTAGAGTAATCTCATGCGGTCATCATGGTGAATTATTGTGATATAATGGTCATAAGAGCTACCTATACTCATCTGGATTTCAACAATGAGAAAACGTTTTTCAGCTAAGAACATCGTGTCAATATGCAGGGTTGGTAGTTTGACAAAGAAAGACTATGGAAATTATTGTAACATTGGTATTTAGGATTATTTTTAGACATTTGAACATGTATGAATCATATATACCTCAGCGCGACACACGGTGTGACCATTATGACTCAATTTTAACTTTTTTATATAAAATTGACATTAATTTTAGTAAAAAAGACAATTGATATACTCAAAAATGAGAAAAAAATTTCATATTTTTTTGATACTTTTGGGAAATAATCCATAAGTAATTTGTGACATGTAGGAATCAATCTCACATAAAATTGATACATGATGTGGTATGTATGAGTCAAAGTGTATGTTTCCAGTTTAAAATGAAATTTTAGTAAAAAAAGAAAGTGTTGCACTCAAAACTAAAAAAACACATTTGGATTGTTTTAATAATTTATGAAAGCAATACATATGTTAATTGAGAAATTTAATAATCATTCAAACTTCAATCTGACATACAATGTGATCATAATGACTCCAAGTGCGTCTTTTTATTTAAAATTGACATTAATTTTATTAAATTTGGATAACTAACATACTCATAACTGAGAAAACGAACTCTTATTGTTTTGATACATTAAATAAATGATCCATAAGTCATTTTTTATTTGTAGGATTCAGACACACATCAATATTATACACATTGTTTCTGGTATGACTCAAAGTGTCCATTATCTATTTAAAATCTAAATTTTAGTTCACAAATTGTCACTCACTGAAAATTTACCAAAATTTATCATATTTTCTTGATAAATTATGACCAAAATTAATAAGTCATTTGTGATGTGTAGTAATTAGTGTCACATAAAACGGATACACAATGTGATTGGTATGAGTCAATGTGTGTGTTTCAGGTTCAAAATGTCATTTTATTAAAAAAACACAAGTGACGTACTCAAAATTGAGAAAAACCTTTTATATTGTTTTGATACATTTGAAAAATGATCCATAAGTCATTTGAGACATGTAGGAATTAGCCTCACCTTAATCCGATGTACGGTTTCACTGATATGACTCTAAGTGCATTTTTTCTTTAAAATTGGCATCAATTTTAGTAAAATAGAAAATTGACCTGCTCAAAACAGAGAAAACACATTTTTTTTTTGATATTTTACGGAAATGATCCATAAGTCATTTTTTATTTGTAGGAATCTAGCACACCTAAATCTGATACATGATGTTCTCAGTATGTCTCAAAGTGTCTGTTTCTAGTTTGAAATTGGTATTTTAGTTAAAAAGTATCACACACTAAAAACTGGTCAAATGTTCTTAGTTTTTCTTGATAATTTAGGAAAAAAATTTATAAGTCATTTTTGACATATAGGAATCAGTTTTACATAAAAATGACACATGATGTGATCATTATGAGTCAATGTGTGTGTTTCTAGTTTAAAGTGATATTTTAGTAAAAAAGACGAGTGATGTACTAAAAACTAAGAAAATGCATTAGGATTGTTTTGATACTTTTAGAAAATGATCCATAAGTAATTTGAGACATGTAGGGATCATTTGTACCTCAATATGATGCATTGTGTGACTCTTATGACTCCAAGTTTATCTTTTTAGTATATAATAATTATTTTAGTTTAAAATACGCATCACATCGCCAAAACAGGGAAAACACGCCTAGATTGTTTTCCCATCATTCTATCTACTAATACATAATTAATTTACTTATTATTTTTATATTTTATTTATTTATATTACATTGGTCCATGGAGGGGGAATAAAAAAAATTAAAGCCTACCTAAATGAAAATGGGGTGGCTCCAAACTGAGACCTCCCAAACACTACCACTTGACGAAACCACTAGGTTGTGCCCATGGGAATTTATCATATACTTATTTAATTAACCATAACTAAGATAATTATACAATATGAAAAGAAATGGCGTGGCTTGTAAGAATGAACCACAACTCAATATGATACCAAGTGTTCATTGTATGACTCAAAGTTTAGTTTAAAATTAACACTATATAAATTTATTTAATTATATTATTACTAAAATAAGAATTTATTTTCTAATACATGTGCGTTATTTTTCTCAAGTAGGGTGTCTTGTTCAGAAAAATCATGAGTCGGGGTCAGTATCAAAAGAAAAAGTAACATTTATGATTTTGAGTGTATGTAATAATTTTAACTTATGTGATTTTAAAAACCAATGTCTGAAATGTAAATAATATAGTTTTTTATTTGTGTTATTAAATTAATTTAATTTAAATTATATATTGGGACATTATTTTTTATAAATTATTTGGTGTTTCTATTGATGTGGTGTGTTGTTACAGCACAGTGCACTCATGATGTAGTGAAATATTACAACACACTATAGCATGTCCCTATATCAGCACTTTTGAAAGCACTGATAAATGGGTCCTTTATTATCCCTTTTGAAAGTATTGATAAATTCATTATTTATTATTTATTTTGAACGAAAATATAAATTGTTCCTTTATAAATGGTTTTAAAAGTACTGATAGAGGTACCCTTTATCGGTGCATAATAAAAGCGCTTATAAAATACAGGGGATTTTAATCTCGATTCAACAGTCCTCACTTCTCTAGCATTTATAAAGGAAATTTTAGCACCGTTAAAGGTTTAATTTTTATTAGTTTAATCGTTATCTTAAATTCTTTACATTTTAACCAATTTTATAATTTTTATTTAACACCATTTTATTTAAATTTCTCAAGAATGTAAAATATGTTCTACCCGTCTTATTCTACACACCCATCCCATGTGTCCCTATCATGATGCATGCCACCTATATCCATTGGTGACAATAATGATGTGTGAATTCACATGCTCATGCAAGTTTTCCATGAGTGAAACATTATAAAAATATCACATCAGATAACAAGTGCATCACCTAACGGTGGACTATCATTCAATTGTAACAACACACAACAAGAACAAAAATTCCTACCCTTAGTATTTGGGTTTTCCCTTGTACATTGGTTAAAAACAACCAAATATGAGCTCATTTAAAAAACATAACACATCTTAATATCCCATATACCAACCCAAATTGTAATTCACAGAAAATAATATCTTTGATGCCACTTGGTAACATCCCTGACCTAGGAGCAACTAACCGGTGCCCCGAGCCGGGTCAACACATGACCTTAAGTGTGTCTCCCTATACAACAATGGTTTCCAACTAGAAGCAAGGGTATAATAAATAATTTGGGGATACTATATCCCCTTTACCATAGTAATCCACAATATATAACATATTAAATAAAGGAAACAATAAGAAATAAACTAGAAATATCCATTACCAACCATTTCCCCAAACAGGGTACAACTATAACAAAATGATAAATATTCCATTTCAAAGCTAACTATGCCAAAAGTGATGATATACCAAAATCAATAAAAACAGTTGAATCCCTAAAATCCTTCTTAACTAAAAGTCCAAATCCTCATCCATGCACACCACAAGCCCAACTTAACTCCCTAGCATAGTCCCTTTTCCCTTGTCCTGGCCTACAACAATAAAGTCGGGTCTATTATCCAACAATGTCCCGAGCAGGGTGTGATCACAAATCAGTACCCCACCATGGAAAATGTCTACAAAATATCCAATCTAAACAAAATATTTCATGAAATACTATGTATATGACAAGATAAGTAAAATATTACTCTGGTACCATCAATTTACAATATCACTTTAACCATTTCTATTATGATTTCCATTTCTATCACTTATACCACCTTCATTACTAAATTAATTTTCAACACATGTTTCCTTGGGTTAGGTATTTACATAATTTACGCAATGTCCTAAGCCGATCAATTTTTATGCACTAAGGGATTTCGTCAAGTTTATTATCTCGCTAGGAATAAACATTTCACAAAAAAATTCAAAACACCATCCTTGGATCCTTGGTCCAGAAAGTATCATCAAATGCCACCATTATAGGTATAGATCCCCAGTTCCCCTCCCTAAACCATGAAATATGGGGTGAGGTTTAGATCCTCAGTCAAAACCAACCTATGTGCATAGATCCTCAGGTCTAATATCCCCACAATTACAAATCCATGTGCACATGATTATTTATCCATTTACCATATATACCATATCAAAAACCATACATAATCACTACACATAACAATAACAATTAATTTTCATTTTCATATAACAAAATATCAAGACATAAACTATTTACACATTTACCATTTATACTGTTTAAACTATTTAACCCATTTCCCTTTTCTTACCTTAACTGATTTAATATATTTGACAATGCCTATAGATTAAACCATTTAACCCATTCCTAAATTTAAATGAATCATCACATTTATCACATTCATAAATTCATTCACCTTAATCCATTTATTCATTTCTATTACAAATTCATAAGCCATTTGACACATTCAAATTAATCTATTTAACCCTTTTTCACATCTTTCTAAAAAATTCCTTATGCCATTGTCAAAAACTTGATACAACTACCTTTGGTGCCACTTATTGTTTAAACTGACATGTCAACATATTTATCATGGGATATATTCTCTTACAAGTTAATTATATGCTAAATATTACAGTGCCATATTTATAAAACTAGTTTAAAATGGTAAAGATTACCCACACTTGATATTGGAAATAGATAACAACATACTAATATAAATAAAATAATTATAAATTATTTTTATAAAAGGTTATGTAGATGATTTTTTTTTTCTAAAATAGGTTATTAAGATATTCATGTTTTTATATAGGTTTTTAGTGCACATTTGTCTAAGTGGGAAAAAAGGTAAGGGGATTTTGTCTCAAATTTAATTTCTTGAGTATTATTTATTAATGTGAACTGTGATAAAATTAGAATCATATAGTTAATATCTATTTAATTAATTGTTACCATATTTATTGTTTTTTAAGATCCATATCATGTACATTCTTTAAATGTTCCTTGATTTAAAATATACCCAACTTAAAAGTGGTTTTGATGAAAATTTTACTCAAACCGTAAGGGTTTCATTGGAAAACTTATTTTAAAATCAATATTGTTTTTAAAAGATAATTCATATTGATAATTTTTATTCATTATAAAACCCTAAATAATATATATTATATATTCATGGTGTTTTGTATGTTCCCTCTATATTTAATTTCCCCTGACTCATATTTTACATAAAGTGTTTCCTATAAGTGAATTTGAACTTGTATCTTCTTTTTGGTTTGGAACCTCATTACTTATATGTTATAATTCATTGAATGATTTTTAAAATGAACTTATAAATGATTTATTTAATTTTATACTAGTTGATCATCTTTAAAAAATAAAATAAAATTTATTGTTTTCATTATGGGTCATTTTCATCAGTGTGAAAATATTTTTTTTAAATATTTTTTGTGAGAACTCATTTTTCTTCAATTTATATCATTTTTATGATATTTACTTTATAATTTAATAGTTTTATAAAATAAAATATTATTATCATTTATTTATAAAATATTTATTTCTTAATTTATTTGAAAATGATCATGGATGTTTCTTATTTCCAAAGTGATTTTTCAAAATACTTCTAAAAATTGGTTTCATATAAATCCACATCCTTTGAAATACATTAATCTTTATAAAGGATATACTTCTAATGTGACAAACCACAATATTTCTATGGATGAACTATGTAATGTTATTATACTTGGTAATAATGATCTATCACTGCATTTATCTTCCCTAACCATTCATTATGCACGATCCTAACTTTTCACCCAATGCATTTTGTAAATACCTAATTTTTGATTCATTTGATTAATGGGTGTTCGCATAGATGCAATACATCAATTAATTTATGGAAATTATTGAATTAACCATATACCCTATATATATATGGTGTCAAAAGCATATTCTTTTTTATTTTTATAGAATGGTATTTACCTAGAATGTTACTTGACAACATTATATAACCATTTATATTCTATAGTCTTATGATTTTATGATTATTGATCAAGTTATTAATGATTCCCTTATGTAAATCCATATGAATCACATTTTATTTCCATATTTAAATTAATATGTGTTAAATGAAACCCATTTTATTTCCTTGGGTTCATTATTTCATAAAAGAAAATGATTTTAATTTGTAAAGTTTAATGAAACCCATTTTAATTCTAAGGGTTATTTATGATGTGATAAGTGATTGATTTCAAGTGGCACAAATAAGTCTAGAGAATGATGGTTGGGGTACTATATAACCCTCAAATACATTGGTTTAAAGTTTATATCTCATGAGATAACTACTCATGAGTATATTTTACTTTCTCATAAGCATGGTCACTGATGGTGTGGCTCATAAAAGCAATGTTCCCTACACTAATGTTATTTCGAAAGTCAAAAGATGTTTCATAGTTTTATACTTATTCTCATGTTTTTGAAGCTCTCTTAGATCATGTTTATTAACTCATGTTTCTATACTCTTTTGGTTACTGTCTTATGTTATTCCAATTCATATGCCATGATTCATGATATATGATTTATCAGATAATAATTTTCTAATGTATCTTTATTATACTCATAAGATCATATTATGTTAACTTATGGTATTTGATTATTATCACTTATGTTTACCCTTATTGAGCATCTGAGCTCACCCCTTTCTTATGTTTTCATTTCCCCAAGTTATGAAGATGATATAAATATATAAGAAGTATATGAGGGAGTCTTGTTTTTCTCAATTATGGAGAAATATTCAAAAATACTTTAAAATTATTTTCTTATATAACTATTACTAGAAGAAAACAATATTTACATTCTTGGGAATGTGTGATTATTTGTGAGATTTAATGTTTACTTTTTGGAAATGTTGTATGATAAAGACATGTCAAGTCTAAGTCACGATATATGGCATCATATCAGGGTTTATATATATTTTAGGTATAGTTTAGATTTTTGGGGGATTAAGATGAGAGAAACTTAGTGAAAACCCCAGATATGAGTCTAAGTATAGGTTAATATCCTGAAATTTTGGTAAATTATATATTTTCTAGTTTTTCTAGAAATAACATCCATGTCTGGTTACTTAAAGTGGATACATGCTTTGAATCAAATGTATCAAGGGGTAATAACCCTAAAAGGGCATGTTGGATATTAACTCAATCATCACATGGATCATAAAAAAGTGGCCTAACTGCACACCTGGTTTGACACTCTCAAGTTATATGAGTTAATTAATCATATTCTCTTTTAAATCCATTACGAAGGACTTATTTCCTAATTACATCTGGTGATTAGGTTAAGAATTATTAGAGAACACGACTTTATGTAACCTAGTATGAACCAAGAGATTTTTGGGATGATCCAAGTGTGGCATAGTTTAAATGGAAGTATCATAAGTTGAAATGATGGTATTATTAGAGAAGACATCTTAGTATTTAGATTTAATATTCATATGACCATTTGGTATGATTCAGTTGGATATTATTAGAATCATTTTAATTTTAATATTTTTCTGGAGATAAGATCTTGAAAATTAATTTTTATAAGGAATGTTCCAAGAAAATCCCAAGACTTATCAATAGATTCATATTTAGAATAAATGGTAAATAATGTTAACATATAATAATTATTGGGAAAAAGATATTGTACATAGACTTCCCTATAATAAAAAGTTTGGTATCTAATAGAATCTATATCTTAAGTCATGATTATCTTTAGATACCCTTAAGAGTCGTTACTAGAAATTGGTAATTAAAATTGCAAGGAAACAATTTATTGGGGGGGATTTAATTCCCCACGTTTTTGGGTCTATTATTATTATGATTATTTATGTCTATAATTTTAAATAATATTTCTCTATTATTTCAAAATGATTGAACCATGATTAAAAAACAGTACCTGAACGATATAAACCAAAATAAAGACTCTTTATTATTTAATTAGTGAGATATTACAGAAAAATCACATAAAACTATTTACTGCACACCTTGGATTATTACTCACCATGGATTGAATACATCCCTTAAAAGTGTATACAACAATAAGTAACAATAGATAGAATATAATAAAATCTTCACAACTAGGAAATATCTTGGATCATATTTAACATTGAGGATCACCAATTTATAAAAAAACTTATAATTAGTAAGATGACCATGAAAGGAGAAATTATTAGGAGAAATACATAATTTTAAATAAGAATTATACATTGAGATGGGAGAGAGGAATGAACAAATGATTTAGTAAGT
This sequence comes from Viscum album, assembly GCA_963277665.1. NCBI lineage: Eukaryota > Viridiplantae > Streptophyta > Magnoliopsida > Santalales > Viscaceae > Viscum > Viscum album. The sequence continues at coordinate 1,812,139,475 of OY728142.1, read as the reverse complement.
CTCTATATATGAATAAAAGCTTGTCGTTATAAATATGGTCAAAGAAAATATAGTCGTTATAAATTAGTTCATTGTAATAATGGTCATTAGTCATATATCCAATAAGTATAATGAACTCTTGTATTGTTAAGTAGTAAATTTAGAATAATTAAACTCATAATGAAATAAAAATATGATATCAACATATTATAAATTTATATATTCTTATGTGTTATGTATAAATATTAATATCATTATTATTAAAATATTATATGATGTATATATACAATTAAAAAAGATATTTTAATATTAATATATTTATAAAATTAAATTTTACAATACAAATAATTAATTTTAATGTTATTTGTTAAAGCATATTTGGTATAAAAGTAACATTCATTTTTCATCCAATAACTCTTTTTTTAAGTATTGTAATTTTTATCTGAAAATATTACATTTAAAAAAAGTAAAATATTATTATATATGAACTAATATATTAACATATTTAAAATTATAAATTTATATGAAAAAATATTAAGAACAATCAATGCTTAAAAATGTCGTTTTAAATAACCACAGCTTTTATTTATAATTTGTGTTTCATTTTAAAACTAAATCTATAAATTTTATAATATTAATTAATAAAATATAAATTCATTTTTTTTATTTTAAATTCCTTAATATATCTTATCATTTATTTTTGATATTTTTCTAAAAAAATGCTTTTAGTTTAATAGTGAAATATACTAATACTGTGATTTTTTTGACATTATTATTATTATATAAGTATGAATTGTAAATATAAGAAGTAATTTTGTAAAAAAAATATATTTAATAAGTGATTTAATTATTTTAAAAACTTTTTTTTTTAATTTATAATCCCATATTCTAAATTTTATAATTTTAGTAATATTTTTAGAAAACTTATTTTGAATACACTATACATTTTGTATTTTTAAATTATTTTTATCACTTTTAAAAATTTAATAAAAAATGAATTTAAATTTTGGAAACATTATGTACAAGTTAAATAATAAAACCATTTTATTTTTTGTCATAAAAGATATATTACCTAGGTAAAAAATCTAGTTACTGTGGTGAAAACCAAAAAAGAAAAAAATGAGTAACCTAAGAGGAAAAGGGAAGACGTGATAAAAATATATTTTAATTGATTTTTTAGGTGTGTATCAGAATTATATATTCTCTTATATATTATTCTTGAATTTTGGGTCTATTTTTCTTTAGATTGACTTCAATTATTGAAATGTTCTTGGTATTTACACAAATGTCACTCATTTTCACTTATAAAAGGGGCCCTACTCTCCTCACATACCCTAAAAGAAAAACCCCTAAGTTCAGCCCAAACTATACCTATACCTATCCTAAATACTCATTTCCATATTAAATATGATCTTTTCTTTTAAAATTACCATCCCTCAAAGGTTTACCCCCTTTTCAAATGAGATTCCCCAAGTAGTGAGGTATCAATTTATAACCGCGTCTTACTCTTTTTTTTCTTATATGTGTTTAGTATTTCTTAAGATTAAATTATAATTATCAGAATCATAACATCAATATACTTATTATAGTATTATGTTATTATATTTATGGTATAATCTTTAACAACTTTTTCATTTTTCCAAAGAAAATACTAAACAACATTTTATTGTCTGTGGACTACCACCTCTACAAAATATCATGTATTTTTTCATTAACCCAGTTAAATAGACAGCCATGAAGTTGAATTTAATAAATATTTATGATATTTATTAAAGTTTTTATATTTTTAAATGATAAAACATATTATTCATTTCTTCTGTTCAATGTAAAATGAAATCTTCAACCATGAATACGTGTAAACTATTACTTTCGTGGTTTGATTGATTTCCATTTTAATTTTCATCATTTCCTTACTTGGAAGGTCATGATAATGGGTTCAATGGATAAATAGGATGTTTTTGATTTCATCATATTTTTGGTATGACAAGGTATAGAACCAATTAAAAATATTATCAACAAACGATTGTTATTAATTCAATCATTTAAAACAAGAATACTAAGAGGAAAATCTTTAATTCAAATTATCTAATATTTTAATACCCATTATTTATTATCCAACATAATTTATGATTTTGATATATGAAAATAATATAAACTAAATTATATCATTATTCTATTTTTATAATGATATTATAACTAAAAAACCTCATAATTATAAATAATCATGGTATGTTCAGGTTTGGGTTAGTTTGACCACCTACCCAAACAATGATATAGAATTATATCATGGACAATTATGAAAATTTATTTATTAGTATAATATGAAATAGTTATTTAAATAATAATTTTATTTTTGTTCCATAAATTATACAACAATATTTAACTCACTAATTAATAAAACATATGTCGTATGTTAGAAATCCCAAAAAATTGATTATTGATGATTTACTATTCTATAATAAAGGCTAAAATACTAATGAAAGGAAATTTAAACATCAAAAATCATTATAATTCATAAATTATATTAAATTTAATTAACTTTAAATGATGAAAATTTTAGGTTGACTGAATAACAACACTATTATTACAATACTAGTTCAAAATGATCAAGATAATCCACACCGACATTGAAAATATGTAATAACATACTAATATAAATATAGATAATAATTAAAAACTAATTCTATAATTTTTTTTGTATATTAAAAAGGTTATTAAATAGGAGATTTTTATATTTAGGTTTTTTATAGGATCTTAGATTGTATTTGACTAATCTGGAATAATGGTAAGGGGTTTTTTTCTAAAATTTAATTTCTTAAGACTTATTTATTAATGTACACCATGATACTAATAATATATATTTATTACAACCTTATAAATTCCCTTTACCATATTCATCATTTTTTAGGATCCATATCATGAATTTTATTTAATATTTAATTTATATAAAATATACCTAAATTGAATGTAGTTTTGATAAAAAAATATTACTCAAACCAAAAGAGTTTTATTCCAATATTATTTTTAAATCAAGATTTTTTTAGAAAGTTAATACAGTTGGGTAATTTTTATTCTTTATAAAACCACTCATAATTCCCATTTTATATTTATCGGGTTTTATATTTTCCCTTTATGTTTCATTTCCCCTTAACTCATATTTTACCTAATTTTTTTTCTTTAAGTGAAACCAACCCCATATATTCTTTTAAGACGAGAACCTCTTTCATTATATGTAATAATTCATTAATGATTTTGAAAATTTCATTATAATTTTTTAGTTCATTTTATACTACTTTTTCTTATTTTAAATTGTTTTAATAAAATGTTAATGTTTTATATATGGGTCATTTTCATCAAAGTGTAAAAAGAATATCTTTTTTCATTTTTTGTGTGAACACATATGTCCACCATATTTGTAGTTTTTTAGGATAATTTATTTATAAGATTTAATGGTTTTATAATATAAAATATTATTCTTATTTATTTATAAAATACTTCCATATAAAATGTTTTCAAAAATATAATGGGAGATTCTTATTTCCAAATTGATTTTCCCTAATGCCCTTAAAATGGTTTTCATCTAAATACACATCATTTAACATACATTAATCTTGGTCAAATATATTCTTCTAATGTAATGATAAAAATTCATTCTCTTGATAACCTATATAATGTCCATATCTTTTAAAGGAATGATTAATACGTTTTTCCTTCCTAATGATCCATTATATATTATCCCAAATTTTTACATAATGAATTTATATTGTAGATACCCTATTTTTTATTCATTTTATTTAATCATGTTCACCTATATACCATATATCAATTTATTTGGGAAAATTATTCACTTAAAAATATACCTTTTATATATAAAGTGTAAATACCATATTCTTTAATAATTTTATCAAATCATATTTACCTATAAATCCACTTGATTACATTGGATTCTTATTTATTTTAGATTAGTTTATCATGTTTTGATTATTGATGGAATTATTAACGATTACCTTTTGTAAATCCCTATGAAACCCATTTTTTCCATGGGTTATTTAAAATGTGTTGCCTAAAACCCATTTTTTTCCATGGGTTATTTATTCTATAAAAGTGTATGATTTTCATTTATAATGTTTTATAAAAAAAATTATATTTTCAAGGGTTACTTATGATGTGATAATTCCCTACACCAAAATAGGTTAATAGAGGTGGTTATTTTTTTGGAATGGGTTAAAATCACCGCCATATTGTTTTATAATGGATTCCAAATACCACCACAAAATTCTGCATCAATATCTGAATCATGTTCATTCTGTCCATTTAGCGATGATTTCTAGGAACCATCATGAAATGATTTTTTAGTGTATGTGTTTTCATTTTTAGAGTTGTTTTACCCTCTTCAAAGTTCCAAAGTGATAGTTGTGTTTTAAACTGCTTCTAAACATAATAGTATATAAAGGCTCCTTAAACCACCACTAATTTTTTTTTCATTATTATATAGAAGAAGTTTTAACTATCAGTAAACATTTTTTTCACATATAGTGGTGATTTAAACCATCACTCTATAGCGCTATTGAAAAAAAATATAACTATAGAAACTGAAGCTTGAGAACAACAAAAAATAGATATTACATCATAAAAAAAGTAAAAAAACTATTCTAGTATAATAAATATACAATCTGAAAATGTCAAGTTCAATTTATACAAAACTATAATTCAAAAAATCCTAAATATAATAAGAATAATAACCAATAATTAATTAACTTTAATAATGTTATTTAAGGTTCCTCCTCATTTTATTTTGATGTCTGTGTTATAGATTACCATTCATTTCACCCACATGCTACAAAAATGATATAAAAGAACCCTAGTGGGATGTTTTCAAGAATTTCATGGACAAGTGAACTAAGTTATAAATATTTCATCCCTCCATGATAAAATATATAATGTTATGGTAAAGACAAATTATTGGTATCCTTTTGAATTGGTGGGAATTTTGAAGAGGTTGGGTGTGTGATAACTGCTACCCAAGCTTGTGTAACATTTAGTGTTGGGTGTTTTTTCTAACCTATGATCACCCTTGTACTTTTATGTTTTTTCTTGGTACATTTAATATTATCATTTTTAATAATGATTTATTAATTGTGTTCTAATATTATATATTCTTGGATTTTATGTGGGTTCCTTGGGACATGAGTTGGGTGAGCATTCTAACCATTGGAATGTGATTTTATAGAATGGTAATGTGGATTATCTCGGATGATGATGCCAATGATGTTGGGTGATATGATGGAAATGTGGGTTGGGTGTTCATTTCAACCATAGACATGTGAGTTTTTATGAAACATATTATGTGTTTTGGTTTTATCATTCATTCCAACCATGGATATAAACATTGCAATGGATTGGGTTATGTGACAAGAGTAGGGAAAGAATAACAACCATTGGTGTGACTTATATATCATGTCATATAATAATTCACCTTTATAGTGTATGTGAATACGTATTATATGATTTTATATTAATATCATTATTATAAAATTATAATTATGTTATTTAGATATTATATAAGAGTTAAATTAGATCCAAGATGAAAGTGGATGTGAATTTAAAATAAAAATAAGAAAAATTATATATTACTTATAAATAAGAAATTTGATTTCCCACTTCCAAACCTTCCTTATTTAGAGGACTTATAGTTTCATCTTAAAATAAAGAGATTCAAAACATGATATTTCATTTTTAGGGATGGAATATGGATAATGAAATTCTACAAAATTGAACTCCAGGTGTGTCTTTTAATAGGTAGAATAATTCTCCTTTTATAGATTAGAGGGGTAGGAATTTCTAGAAATACCCATTCATTAATCTATAAGGATTATAATTTTATTGGGAAAGTTACACAAAAAGAGACAAATGATAAAAAAAATCCATGAATTCCTTCACCCAAATACTTATGTGACAAAGTTCGAATATATTTTTAATAGAATTTATCACTTTAAAATTTAAATATTGATTAAATATTAAAGTGTACTTGAAAACCCCCAAAATACCTTCACATAATCTTTAAGGGTGGGGTAACATATTTTTATAGTCGAGGGTGTTGATTCATTGAGTATAAATATTTAACCCACTAGGGTTTTATTGTATTTTTATCAATAAATAGGAAGTTAATATGGATTAACTAAATATGTATTATGGAGTACAAATGTGAAGTAGTTTGGAGTTCTCATGTATATTGATAAGAATATAGTTTTATATTCTCTTATGTTTTTTCCATAATAAATAACAGTTAATATGATAGAATAATTTTCTACCATTAATAAACAACATAAATAATAATCATTTTGGAAAGCATGTTAAAGATGATTTAGATACTTAATCTTGTGGAATGAATATATTCAAGATAATCATTGTGAAAAATTATTGTGATATATTATTACATTAATTGAATTGTAAGATATGATTACAATTAGAGAATATTTTTTTGGATTGTATGTATAGATGGAAATTTTATCTCTATGAATAAACTAGTTTAAGGTCCATTGTCAAACATTCTACATAGATAACCTACTTTGTAATATTTTATAATTTTGAGGAAGAAACTAATTGTTCATTGTGGCCCCATGGATAATAAGTTCTATTTAATATTAATATTGATCATATATAAAAATCTTGAGACATCCCTGAGTGGAGAGTGAAGATAATAATCTCTATGTTGCATAGATAAGAAAAATCCAGATGCAAGATGACCAGTATGTTTAATTATCTTGGTATAACTTGGTGAATTTCCAAGTAGAATTAAAAACTAAATAATGTTCATAAATGGTTGAAAGAGACCAGAAAATTTTAAAAGAACAATAAGAGGTAAAATTTCAAGGAGTAATAAAACAAAAAATATATAATATCCTAATAATGATGTGTATAAGGTTAAATTTTGAATAAAACATAGAAAATAAACCAAGCATATATATTTTCATGAAATGTAAGGTAAATACATATATCCGCTACCAGAAACCAAAACATGGTTTCTCAATCACCATATTAGTGTTAGTATGTCATAAGAGTAGTTACTCATCATCACCAATTCCAATGTCAAACTTAATCACTACCTGATGAACATTGATCGACACTATCTCTATCTCCATCTCCACTCCCTACTATCAACACCTATATGACAATTTTCTTGAAAATTAAATAGTGATATATATTTAACTTTAAGAATAAAATAAATTAATGTTTGTGTACTAAATAATTATGAAGAAGTCTTATTTACATGCTCACTCAAACCATCCATCGGTGTAATATCACCACTGACACATCCAGTTTTCTATTACTATAAGTAAATCAACGCTTTATATAGAGAAACAAACTTTTCATATTGTATATTTATATGATCCCCATGTTCCTAGATTATGATCCCCTATTGCTGAATTTTTCTTTTCATTACAACAATTTACCTCTAAGAATATAAAGGTTTCGAGTAACTATAATCAAGAGTATATGTTGCTACAATCCTTTGCATACTTCCAAAGACCTTAGATGGTAATGGTCCCAAACCCATCCCATGTACATGATCAGGATGGTTCTTCCAAAGGACTTGACCAACTGGATCATCCTGGGAGACCAAGAAGGACTATGCTTGATTTTCATCCCATTTTTCTTTTATTTTTACATATAAATCAAATACCATTCACATTTAAATCAATACATATAAATAAATTTAGTACTGATAATGTGTCATTATAGTGAAAAAGTAATTTATTCCCCAACTTATTTGACATGATCATTCACATAACTCCTATCAAATATTATATAACCATCCAACCAAAGTTTTGATTAGGATACCTGGTGCCCTAAAACCATTGATGATCTTAATCAAATATAAATCAGAAATTTAATATAAGAAAGAAATAATTTTATCTTACAAATATTTAATCTAATAAAAATATTACCATAGTAGATATGTTTTGGGAAAATCACTTTGTCCTGGTAGGGTGGGGTTGATTTGTTTAGCTCAACTTGAAGCATTTTCTCTTGAAAAAAATGAAATAAATAACATGTAATTTAATATTTATGTATTCAATTTCAAATCTTAGTCATATGCATGTATGTATGTAAAATGGTATTAATATAATAATATATATTGCAATACCATGTGCTTCTTATAATGATGGATATCATAAAAAACCTATCATTTATCTCCAGGTACCCATTCAAGTACCTTACCATACTGATGTTTAGTGTTCAATGACGTATCTTTGAATTCATTCCATAATCTCCTTTTAAAATCTTTTTGTTTATTACCCATATTTTTCCACATCCTCTTTTGTGTGATAAGATCAGTAATGGTAAAGTGGAATAACATCTGTACAGAGAGATTCATTTTTAAAATATTAGAATTTAATTACATAATGAAATTCAATTACACCATAATGAATTAAAAATATACTTATTTAGAAACAAAGGCTCTATTATTCCAATATTGAGGTATATTCCTTTAATCAGAATAGGTAATTGGAAGGGTAATCGAATCTACTTCCCGATGGACAAAAATTCGGCCAAATAATCTCACAGCATTATCTTTGGGGACCCCATAATATTAAAATATGACAAATATCTTTAATCTCTTCAGATTCTAGACATATGAACAATTCATATTTGTATTAATAGTAAATTTTTTCATATTTTATGAAAAAAATTATAGTATAATGAAAAGTGAAATAACTTTATTCATACTAAAATTTGTATCTATAACTATCACCTTACTACATCCTTAGGAAGAAATTACAGTAACGACCTATACCATTGCTTTTTAAACTATTAAATGGGGAGGTAATATCTCATCTGAAGATGGCATGGAGAATGGGGTTATGTAAGATGCTTATGGAATGAAGGAGGGTGTGAGAGAATATAATTGTGGGAAGACAGATGTGTCTCCAATATTGTATAAGGGGAAACTAGTGGATCATCATTTGTCTATGTGGTCAAGGGAATGTCAATTGGGAGTCAACTCAGATTAGAGAAACGATTCTTAATTAGCATTTTAGTCATTTAATCAAAGAAAATATACTTCAGAACATATATTTTAAAAAATTCATGAAGAAAAAATTAGAAATGATAACAGAATAATAATACTGAAAAATATAAATAGCTATGATAATTAATTACAAAACATATAACTTAATTGTTTGATAAATTAATGGATGACTGGACATAAAATAATTTTTCCTTCAATAATTTCCTTTTCTTGCTCTATAATTACTTCATATGCCTCATCCACCCCTACAAGAATTGTATTTTAAATATCATGATTGAAAAATAAATTCATTTCTTATTGATGATGGGATTCAATGTTAGAGGTAAAATCTTCTTCTTCATCACCCATATCATACAAGCTATATGTTTTATGTGAAAAAATACACTCCACCACTCATACATGACATCTTCCAAATAATATACAATTTTTTATTACGATGAGAAGATATAAAATTTTGTAATTCTTGGTCACTGATATCCATCAAGTGAGAGAAGTTCACAGAAGTAAATTGTAATAAATGTTTTTTTAATACCCCTAGTAATATCAACACTCATACATTAGAATACAATAATTGAAAAATTCTCATGGTAGTTTAATTTGATAATATTAATCAACATTCCAGAATATACTAGTTTGGAAACTATAAATATACCACTTTTATATGTTTTCAATCCCTCTTCCTAATCGGTTGTATGAAATTTAAATCCATTCAAATTGTAGGCATAAAATTTTCTAACCTATTTTAGAGTCCCTCGATCTGGAAACATCATATCTGAAATCTCATCCCAAGTATAAATATTCATGACCTATAAAAAGTAATATACATTATTATATTTAAAAAAATATACTTGTTGACCTAATATTCATATTGATTAAAATATTTATGAACTTATACAATGTGAAAACCATTATACAAGCTCATTATAAATAGATTTTGTTTTATCTTTCTCATTTAAAGTTCAGATTCTAATTTGTCTGTTTTTTTATATCATGATCACATTAATAAATAGATCTATAATTTCACTATTCAATAATATATATTGATGTTCCTATAATTATTCTATTTCATTTAGTGTAACATTTGAGATCCACTCAATTAATTGATTAATAGTAGGAAAGCCTTTTTATTTCCCATATAGTTTATATTGATTCGATGTATCATCAAAACATCTAACTCGACTAAATATTGTCTCAATATATATCACGAACCATTCCCCAGGGCCCGTGCTGTGACTACCCTAAGCCCACCTTCAATAGGTCTGGGGCTGGCGACTAGCACCAAAGGCGTAATCCCCTAAATATGAGAAGGAATCGTCTTTATAACCTGTAAACGCACACAACCGAGAAAACATATTGACACCAAACACTAAGTAAATTGTATTACAAAAGAGTTACAAAAAGTTAAAGGGGCTGTAAATACAAGCCCAACTATAAAGTATAAGGAACTGGAAGTACAAGTGCAATTGAAGAAATGAAAAAACAACTCTTGGGTCGTCCTCTGGGATTCCTACCTAAAGGGTAGGTACAGATAGCCTCCCCAACACTCCACGTCCATCTATATCCTCCCTATACAGACTCGTCGTAAGGTCCTCCTCTGGTTACCGTCCAGTCCGGGTACTCTCAGCCTCAGTCAATGTTCTCTGTCGTCTGCATCAAACACAATAAGGTGCGGGCATAGCTCATGCAGGGGTGAGTATAACAATACTCAGTAGGGACCTCGAGACCCTCAAGGTCTCACAAATCCACCAAGGATAAACCAAAAGGTAAGGAATCAACAGATAACACTACTAAGGTATATTCCCATACATATACCTAAGTTATTAAGTAATTTGTCTCAATCATGAGGAAAAACACAAAAGTACTGACTCATCTCAAACCAGGATTTTATTCACATTATCGAAACCTCGACTGCGGGAGAACTCATGCTCAATCGAGTAAAGTGGGCCCCCCGCAACACCAAGAATGCTTCCCACTAACCTTGGACTACTGAGGTACTCCTCCTGTCGAGTACCATGGGTCTGCTGCGTCACACCGAGGCGCTCCCCACCACGGGTCTACCGCCACACACAGGTGCTCCCCCTCCTAGCCTGCTGAGGTGCCTATCCTGTCGAGTACCATGGGTCTTCCACCACAACCAGGAACTCCTCCACCATGGGTCTGCAACCACAACCATGCGCTCCCCATTGGTCTGGTAGAATCACTCTGAGTCAAACGGTCAGTAGTCGTCAGGTCTAGGCCAGGTACTAGGTCTCCACACTCTGCTCACTCATTTATGGAAAGATCAACTCCATGAGCTGTTGTTCGATACTCCAACTGTCATGAAGTCCCACGAAAAAGTATCTCAAAAGTCTTCCACGTCATTAGGGTCTCAACACAACAGAAGGCGCGTCAATCGGATGCCCGGTCTATTAGTTATTAGCCTTTTAGTCCTGGGGGCTCGGTTAGATTCGTGCATGATCCAACATGGTCATATCTCAACTATACCCCAAACTCTAGTGGGGTATACTCAAAGTGGCCGTCATGCTCCAAGATTACCAGCGCCGCTGAAGGTTCGTCAAACGGATGTCCAGTGCCAAAGATATGGCCAAAAGATAGTAAAGGGTCATAGTGGGCTCAAATCCGGTCTAACCTGGTCAGACCGACCCAGCCCGACCCGGTTCAGGTGGACCCGGCCTCACCTATTGGGTCTGGCCCTACCCGTTGGGTGGGCCAGCCCGTTAGGTTCAGCTCAGCCTGCTGGGTCTAGTCCAGCAGGCCGCGAGGGGTCACGGAGAGCTACAAGGGAACAGACATGTCGCGAGGGCATGGACCGGCCACAGGTCAGTGCAAGGGCGGTTCAGCCTAGAGGGCACCGCAAGGGGGAGGATTGGCCCAGAGGGCGTCGTGAGGGAGGTACGGCCCGAAGGGTGCCACGAGGGGGGCGTGGTTTGGGGAAGCTCGGCAGGGAGGCCGGGGCTGGTTCGGTCGGGGTGCCGTGAGGACGTAGGCCGGTTCGGCCGGGGTGCCGCGAGGGTGCCATCTCGTTTGGCATGGGCGCCGTGAGGGCACGGGCCGGTTCAACAGGGGTGTCGTGAGGGGCCGACGGACAGGCACGACCGTGGCGACTCGGGAGGCCGGCGGCCGGTTCCGCCAGTGGTGGAGCGGGGCGCGCGGACGACGGAGCTACGGGGTGCACGGGGCACATGAGGTGTGCAGGGCGTGCGTAGCAACGACCTTCACGGTGCATGCTGACGGTGGAGCCAGGGGGCGCGCGGGGGGTGCGCGGGGCGCAGGGGGCCATGAGTGGCTTGGTCGGTGGCTACCGCGAGGGTGTGGGTGACTCGACTTTAATCATAGATCAAGAACGAGGATAATAATAATAAAGATTCAAGAATTCGATAATAACCCCCAACCTTGTATATAGATTGTCGAAGGTGCCGCGAGGAAGAATAAATATCATTGGGAAAAGACAGACGTTGGTGTCATCGGAGTTTTCCTCAATCGTCGGTTTGTGTGATGGCTTGTCGTAGTCGAAGACGTCCTACGTCAGAGGAAGGCCCGAGGAATAAGGTTGAAGTTAGGGTTGACGTTCATCGTCGGTGGAGCGTATTATTCATTGGATAATATTTCTCCCAAGAGCTCCTCCCAGTTCTCTAAAGCCAAACCTTTTCCCAATTCCACCACGATGGAAAATATATATCCAACATCAAAACAATTATTAGGATTTAATTTTATGTTGACACAAAAAATTAATTGATAGCATTTAATTTTATGTTGAAACATAAAATTAATTGATAGCTTTTAATTTTATTTTGACACATAAAATTAATTAAAAACATTCAATTTTCTGTTGACACATTAAATTAATTAAAAGCATTTAAATTTATGTTGACACATAAAATTTATTGGAGGGAGTTGAGAGGTTTCTTCCCCCCCCCATTATGAGGGATAAACCTTGGGTGGTCCCCACCACCATACCTCATGGATGGTTAAGGTGTGGTGGTCCCCACCACCATAACCTCTCATGGGAGGTTAAGTTGTGGTGTTCCCCACTTCTAAATTCCACATGGGTGGTTACAATAGATAAAATAAAATAAAACATGTGTTTATTATAATTTATTGTTTCCACAAAAAATCCAAAAACTAACTTCCACCCTCGACCAACTACTGTCAAGGTGAAAGTCTCTTTAAGTGAATACCGGTGCTACGAGTTCAATAGTGCCCTCAGATTCCAATTACGAGCACCTTTTCAAAAGTTAGAAAAAACATGCTCATACGTTTACTGAATGTACCAGAACAAGAATTCAGAAATTGATTCCGGGCACACTGGGCCACATAATCATGCGTCGTCAATTTTTGCGGACTCGTAAAATTCCCATTTATTTTAAAACAAAATTACATGGAAATTCTGGGTCTTTTAATTCTCCCCAACTCAGGTTTTATGTCCCCATAATCCACAACTCTAACTAAGGGAACAAGTGGGGGGTACTGAGCACACATCTGAGTCTCCCGATCCAATGTGCTCTCCTAAAGGTTCTCGTGCTGCCAGTGAACGCGCACTAGAGGTATCGACCATCCACAAAGGACTTGCTCCTGTCGATCCTGAATCTCCACTGGAACCTCCATAAAAGTTTCCCCATCATCGATGTCTAGCTCACCATGGTCGATGATGTGGGAAGGGTCGTGCACGTATCTCCTCAGCTGGGATATGTGGAAGAGTTCATGCTCCCAGTGCAACTGATGTGGAAGAGCTAATCGGTCTGCCACCTCGCCAACTCTGATAAGGACCTAAAAATGTCTGATAAATCTCAGAGACAACTTGCCGCCTCGGCCAATTCTCCATAGACCTTGTCGCGGTGAGACCCATAGAAAGACATGGTCTCCATCCTCAAACTCCAGAGGTCTCCATCTCCTATCGGCATACGACTTATTTCTGCTCTGTGCAGTCTTCATCCGCTCCTGGATGACATGTACCTTCTCTGTGGTAGCACGTACCATCTCTAGTCCCACTAGTGCTGACTCCCCTGGGTCAGTCCAACACAAAGGTGATCTACAAGTTCACCAGTATAACGCCTCAAAAGGTAACATCCCAATGGTGGAGTGATAGTTGTTTTTGTATGCAAACTCCACCAAAGGTATGTGATCCTCCCAGCTGCGAATGAATTCAAGGGCACAAGCACACAATATGTCCTCAAGGGTCTGAATGATCTACTCAGTCTGACCATCCATTAGAGGATGGAAGGCGGTGCTCAAATGAATATGTGTCCCAAATGCCTCCTACAACCCCTTCCATAGCCAAGAAATGAAACATGCATCATGATCGTAGACAATAGACGAAGGTACTCCAAGTAGCCGCCCAATCTTCTACACATAGAGGCATCCCAAGCTCTCCACTGAACCCTGTTATCTAATCGGTAGCAAGTGGGACAACTTGGTGAGTCGGTCCATGATCACCCAAATTGAGTTACAACCTCTGTATGTACGGGGAAGTCCTATCACGGAGTCCATGGATATCCCATCCCACTTCCACTCTGGATCCTCTAAAGGTTAAACCAAGCCAGCTGGTACGTGATGCTCTGCCTTCACTTGCTGACAAGTGAGGTATCGAGAGACAAAATCTAAAACTACACTCTTCATTTTCGGCCACCAGTGCTATCGTCAGAGATCCTAGTACATCTTCTCCACTCCTGGACGTACCGCTAGAGGGGATGTGTGGAACTCCCTCAACACTTCCTTCTAAAGAGACACTGGTTCCATATTACATCCTTTGAAAAGGATGATGTGCTCCCCACCTTTAGAAAATCCATCAGGTGCTTGCCCTATGGATATCTGAACACGTCATGTCTCGCAGTCAGTGTCCCCACGCTGCGACTCCCTGACTCACTGAAGACGTTGGGGAGTGACTGTAAGAGACTGAAGAAAATATGATTTATCCCGATCTACAAAGGATATCTGCAAAGCGGCCAACTACTCTGTTGCCTCATCTAGTAGTTGTATACCAAAGCTCCTTGTGAGTGCATCTGCAATAATTTCCCCCTTCCCAGGAGTATAGACTATCTTGAAGTCATAGTCTTGGAGGAACTCAAGCCAACGTCATTGTCTCAGGTTCAGGTCCTTCTGAGAGAAGATATACTTCATACTCTTGTGATTAGAGTATATGGTAAAACGTTCTCCCATCAGATAGTGTCACCACATCTTCAAGTCAAAGACCACTACTGATAACTCCAGGTCATGGGTAGAGTATTTCTGCTCATGCTGTCTCAGCTACTATGAACCATATGTGGTCACCGCTCACTCCTGCATCAGGACACATCTGAGTATGGTCCTTGATGCATTGCAGTAAACTACATACCCTATGCCCTCCTATGGAAGCCTCAATATGGGCGCACTACTCATCCTTTTCCTCATATCTAGAAAGCTCTTTTGGAATCTCTTCAACCACACAGAGGGTTTCCCTTTCTTCATCAAATCTGATAGTGGTGCTGCAACTCTAGAGAAGTTTGGAACAAACCTCCAATAGTAATTATCCAAAACCAGAAAACTCCATACCTCCGTCACACACCTGGATGGCTCCCAAGAAATCACTGCTTCAATCTTCTCTGGATCCACTGCAACTCCAGCCTCTAAGATGACATATCACAAAAAGTGAACTTATCGGATCCAGAACATGCACTTTGAGAGATTACCATAAAGCTGGTGCTCTCGGAACATATCTAGTACTACCTGCAAATGATAGGCATGTTCCTCCTCAATAGTCAAGTAGATTAGAATGTCATCAATGAAGACTTTGACAAAGCGATCGAGGTATGGCTGAAAGATCCTATTCATGAGTCCCATGAACACTACTGGAGCGTTGGTTATGCCAAACGACATAATCAAGAACTTGTAGTGGCCGTACTAACATCTAAAAGCCATCTTCTGCACATCCTTGTCTCAAACTTTGAGCTGGTAATAGCCCGATCTGAGGCCTATCTTAGAGAACCACCTTTCTCCCTTAAGATGATCAATGAGGTCGTAAAACCTCAAGAGTGGGTATTTGTTCTTCACGGTCACCTGGTTTAGGTGCCGATAGTCAATATAAAGCCTCAATATCCCATATGCCTTCTTGGCGAATATAATTGGGGCTGCCTAGGGAGAAACACTGGGCCATATGAATTCCTTCCCCTGTAAGTCCTCAAGCTATACCCGCTGCTCGTGAAGCTCCACCGGAGCCATCCGATACTCTGGTGTAGATATCAGTGTCATCCCTAGGTACAATTTAATGTAAAAGTCTATCTCTCTGCGAGGTTTTAGACCTATAACATCATCAGAGAAGACATCTGTGTACTGGTCCACTGCTACAGGATAACTCAGACTCTCCACATTAACTGCTCTGAGGGTAAGGCTAGCCAACTGATGAGTGATCGGCTTCACTCTCCTTCGAGCAAGTCCATCCTATGATTTAAAGGCTCCCTTCTTTCCGGTGAAGGTAAACCTGGTCCCATTCGTGCAGACACACCGCACATTGTGCCTAATACAGCCAATCTGATCATGGGCTATAGATAACCAATCCATACCCAAGATGGCGTCTTAAGGCCTCGACGCCGCTACTAAGAGATCCCAGCTGAAGCTCTTGCCTCCTAGAGTAAGCTCACACTACCAACACTAGTGCATAATCATCAAATTTGCTCCTGTTGGAGTCTCTTACCATAAATATTGAGCTAACAGCTCCATCAGAATCTCTGAGCTCTGAACGAGGGTAGTGGAAATAAAAGAAAGATTGGAAACTAGGTCTATAAGTACGATATCTATGGTGGAGTAGACACAAATCGTACCTCAAATCATCTCCAAAATTCCATGATCGTATGCCTCAACTGCCTGGAGCTGAGATCTCCCATGTCCACTTGCTCCCTGCTGTTGGGGTGGACCTCCTGGTGGTGGTGGTGGTAACACCTCGAATCGTCGTCCACCGCCAGCTGCACGGCTAGCTCCACTGCCAAGTCCACCTACTCCCTACAGACCACCTCGATTGAACCTCTGTCTCTTCCTAGGTGGTCCTTTGACAGTCAGTTGATCATCCAAATGGCGGGTCAGATAGTCACGAGCCATGTGACCCTGCCCGCTGCATGTGTAACATTTCCTGCTCCTTGCATATCTTTCTCTACTTAGGGTGCCCCGCACAACCGATCATAAGTTATGCGGTCCCCCACCTATAGGTCTGGTCCTCTTGGACCTCTATGATATCTGTCTTCTGCCAGCTACAGAAGACTCTACTATGTGTCGACTGGTGGTGGATCTCGCTGCTGGAGATTGCTCAACAAGGAAACTCTCCTCTAGGAGGGCTCTCTCTATCACCCCACCTGCGTCGAGATGCTGAGTGAGACCACCAAATCCCTGATCTACTGCATGAGTCCCTGATTGAAGGTCCAGGTAATAAAGAATGGGTCCCACACCATATTAGTGGAGTAGCTTGAGAGGTCAGTGAACCTCGTAGAGTACTGAGCCACAATCATGTTGCCATGTTGCAGATGAAGTATCTCATGAATGCGCACTGCGCGGAGAGTCGTTGGGACAAACTCTGCTCGAAACAGTCTCTTGAATTCTTCCCTGAGAAGTGTCACCTTGTCATGGACCTGGAGCATCAAGATCCACCACCTGCCAATGGCTGTCTGTGGAAGGCTGGCAGCAAGTATCACCATGAGGTTGGATGGTGTCCCTACCAGTCGGAAAACTCTCACCAAGACCTCCAACCAATCCTCAGTCGCATGTGGGTCCATATCTTCCCTAAACCTGGGTGGCCTCTGGAGCTAGAACTCATGCAATGTGCTCAAGTGGCATTCACCATCTACTGTTGGGGCTGGTGGCATCGATGGCCCAACGGGGAGTGGTACCATTTGTTCCTCCACTGGTGCCTCTACTGGAAGAGGGCCCTGCACTGAGACCTCGTCGCTCGGTGGGATATCAGTGCGTATGACTCTTGGAACTCTAGTCGGCTATCTGCGTGGAGGCACCCTTAAAAGAAACAGGTGTGCCACAGTTAAAAGGTTATACCTGGTGAGATGACTTAAGGAAAACTTTTGTAAACACAAACACAATTAGTGTTTTCGTGCACTGAGTCAGAAATCAGAAGTCAGGGTTCTGGTGTATGGATACGTTGGTCATCACACCAACACTGGACTCCCTGAACTAAAAACTGCCCTCACTACACTTAACATTATTGCTTTACAGAAAATATCAGAGTCCTAAGTTCTGTGGTAGAACTGACTCCTCAGATACCAATATGTCACAACCTGTCCCCCAGGGCACGTGTCGTGACTACCCCAAGTCCGCCTTCCATAGGCCAGGGGTTGGCGACTAGCACCAAAGGCGTAATCCCCTAAATCTAGGAATGTATTGCCTTTATAACATATAAACGCACACAATAGAGCACATATCTCGATACAAAATATTAAGTAAACTGTATAATAAAAGAGTTCTAAAAAGAAAATGGGGCTGAAAAAACAAGCCCAACTGTAAAGTTCAAGGAACTGGAAGTACAAGTACAACTGGAGAAATGGGAAAATAGCTTCTGGGTCGTCCTTTGGGATTCTTACCTAAAGGGTAGGTACAAATAGCCTTCTCATCACTCCATGTATGTCAGTCTCCTTCATGTACCTACTCATCATAAGATCCTCCACTGGTTATCGTCCAGTCCTGGTACTCCTAGCCACAGTCAGTGTTGTCCTTCGTCTGCATCCAGGACAACAAGGTGCAGACGTAGCCCGTTCCAGGGTGAGTATAACGATACTCAGTAGGGACCCAAAGACCCTCAAGGTCTCACAAATCCACCAAGGATAAACCACAAGGCAATGAATCAACAAATAACCCTACTTAGGGATATTTCCATACATATACCTAATATATTATGTAATCTATCTCAATCATGAGGAAAAACAAAAAAGTAATGACTCAACTCAAAACAGGATTTTATTCACATTATCGAAACCTCAGTTGTTGGAGAACTCCTACTCAATCGAGTACAGTGGGCCTACTGTGACACCATGTGCACTTCCAACTAACCTTGAACTACAAAGGTACTTCTCTTTTCAAGTACCGTGGGTCTACTACATCACACAGAGGTGCTCCCCACCGCGAGTCTGCCACCACACCTAGGCGCTACCCCTTGTAGCCTGCTGAGGCACTCCTCCTGTCGAGTACCATGGGTCTGCCGCCAAAACCAGGCTCTCCTCAACCGTGGCTCTGCTGCCAAAACCAGGCACTCCCCAATGGGCTAGTAGAATCACTCCAAGTCTAACGATCAGTAGTCGTCAGCTCTCATCTAGCTACTAGGTCTCCGAACTCTGCTCTCTTGTCACTGGAAGGATCTGCTCCACAAGCTGCTGGTCGGTACTCCAACTGTCATGAAGTCCCACTAATAAGTGTCTTAATGTTTTTCCATGTCATAGGGGTCTCAACGCAACAGACAGTGCAACAATCAGACGCTCGTTCTGTGATTTATTAGCCTTTTAGTCCTAGAGGGTAGGTTAGATTCATGCACGATCCGACCTATTAGTATCTCAATTGTACCCCAAAATATATTGGGGGTATACTCAAAGGTACTGTCATGCTCCAAGATTACCAGCGCCGCTGACGGTTCATCAAACAGACATCTGGTGCCAAAGATATGGCCAAAAGATAGTAAAGGGTGTAGTGGGCCCGGGTCCGGTCCGACCCGGTCGAACCGACCCAGCCCGACCCAATCGGGGCTGACTCGGTTTGGGTGGGCCTGGCCTCACCCGTTGGGTCTGACCCATATCATTGGTTGGTCCAACCCGTTAGGTTCAGCCCAGCCCGCTAGGTCCATCCCAACTGGCCACCATGGGTCGTAGAGAGCCGCGAGGGCGTGGACCGATCGCGAGTGCGCGGACCGCCCGCGGGTCGGCGCAAGGGAGGTTTGTCCTGGAGGGCACCACAATAGGGAAACTCGGCCCAAAGGGCCTGTCGGCTCAGAGGGCGCAACGAGTGGGACGCGGCTCGGGGTGGCTCGGCCCGGAGGCCGGGGCACCGCGAGGGCATAGATCGGTTCAGCTAGGGCGCCACAGGGGGGGGGGGGGGGGTGGATCAGCTGGGGCACCGCAAGTGGCCGGCGAGCTGGCGCGGATGAGGTGTCTTGGGAGACTATCGGGCTGGTTTGGCCAGCGGCGGTGCGGGGCGCACGGACAGAAGAGCCGCGAGGTGTGCAGGGAATGCAGACGACAGATCCGCAGGGTGCGCGGGGCGCACGGACAGAAGAGCCGCGAGGTGTGCAGGGCATGCAGACGGCAGATCCGCAGGGTGCGCGGGGGGGGGGGGGGGGGGGGGGGGTTGGCCAGGGGCTTCCATGAGGGTGTGGGCGGATCTACTTTAATCATGGATCATGAACGAGGATAATAATTGAAAAGATTCAATAATTCTATAATAACCCCCTACCTTGTTTGTTGTTCATTGATGGTGTAGCGGGAAAGAAGATAAATCATTGGAAAAGACGGACATCGGTGTCGTCGACATTTTCCTCGATCGTTGGTTTGTGTGTCGTCTCGTCATAGTCAAAGACGTCCTACGTCGGAGGATGTCCCGAGGCATAAGGTCGAAGTCACGGTCGACATTCTTCGTCGGTGGAGCACGTTCTTCGTTGGAGAATCTTTCTCCCAAGAGCTCCTCCCAATTCTCTAAAGCCAAACGTTTCCCCAATTCCACCATGAAGGAAAAGAAATAGCCAACATCAAAATAATTGATAGGATTTAATTTTATAGTGACACATAAAATTAATTGATAACATTTAATTTTATGATGACAGAAAAAATTAATTGATAGCTTTTAATTTTATGTTGACACATAAAATTAATTTATAGCATTCAATTTTATGTGGACATATAAAATTAAATGAAAGAATTTAATTTTACATTGACACATAAAATTAAATTGAGGGAGTTAAGAGGTTTCCTCTCCCCCCCCCATTATGAGGTATAAAACTCGGGTGGTCCCCACCACCATAACTCGTGGGAGGTTAAAGTGTGGTGGTCCCCACCACCATAACCTCTCATGTGAGGTTTAGGAGTGGTGGTCCCCACTTATAACTTCCACATGGGTTGTTACAACAAATAAAATAAAATAAAACATGTCTTTATTTTACTTTATTGTTTCCACGAATAACCCAAAAACTAACTTTCACCCTCAACCAACTCTCGTTGAGGTTAAAGTCTCTTTAAGCGAATAACGGCATTGCGAGTTCAATGGAGCCCTCAGATTTCAATTCCGAGCAACGGTTCAAAAGTTAGAAAAAAAACCGCTCATATGTTTACTAAACATACCCAAACAAAACATCAGAAATTGGTTCCGGGCACACTGGGCCTCAGAATCATGCACCATCAATTTTCACAAGCTCGAAAAATTTCCATTTATTTTTAAAAAAAATTCATGGAAATTTCGGGTCATTACAATATCATTCAAGTATCTTGAAAAAAAGGAAACACACTCCTCTACGAAATAGCCTTCAGAAATAGATCCTTCAGGTTGATCCTTATTTTTGACATATGATTTTAAATGACCAAGATATATGTGAAATAAAATAAATAAAATATAATTATGAATTTAATGGAGTTCCAAAAATTGATTACATAAGATGAAGAACAATGAATAACGTAACTTTTAATTATATAAATCCATCAATATTGTGTGGGGCCTCCTAATTTAGTTTCCTCAACCAAATTCATAGTTAAATATATCATGATAGTAAAAAATGATGGAGGAAAGATAATCTCTATTGCACAAAGTGTTAATAAAAAACTATCCTAAAGGTTGTCAAGCTCTTCTATTTGTAGATTTTTCTCTTGAGGTTGTCTAAATAATGTGAAAAAATATAGTGTAACTGCATTATACTTTTCAAGTAATAATGTACGCAATTCCTATGGTATTAAATGTTGTAACAAAACATGTATATCATGAATTTTCAATCCATGTAACCAATGATTATTTAAATTTACATACCATGAGATGTTACTTGAATACCCACCAGATAGATTCACATGTTTTAAAATTTGGAAGAATGTATCTTTATCCCTATTTTTCATTAAAAAAATTTCTGGAGCATACTTTTGACTCTCATCTAGAGAAATATCATTCTTTATTTTCATTTTTTGTAAGTACTTTTGAGCATTGAGTTGGTCCTTCTATATTCCATGATCATTAAGCAATGTGGAGATAAATTTTTCACACACATTATTCTCAATATGCATGAAATAAAGATTATGTTCAAACAAATTAAATTCCCAATATGTAAGTTTAAATAATATACTTTTTTATTCAATTTTTTTCATTCTGATTTCACTAGATGATTCACTCCAAACTCATTTCCCACTATCATTCAAATTACGCACCATCAAAAATTATATTTCAATATTTACAAGTTGTGCTAATATTTCAGAACCTATAAAAAATTTTTGAGGCAGTCTAAAATCAATACAAACATTTAATCTCGGTTGTTTAACTAAAAGCAATAAAATGAAATGAGAAATATTCAATGACATAAGAAGAAAAAAAATTTACTGTAAGGTTTTCGTTCAGGATCAAAATAAAAGATACAAATATGACAATACAAATTAGTATATGTGTTATAACTAAATGAGTTCCCAAGTCTTGGGAAGTCAATATTGGTCCACATTAGAGAAGTGTTCATCTTGAACATTGTTCTAGAACATGCATCATATTTCTCAACACCATGGATCCATAAATCTTGTATTTATTCAATTTGAAGTTAAATGTATACATCAATGTCATTTAAAAGAATTTGTTTTCCAGGAATAATCATCAAAATGTTAAAAAAAATTAATTTCATAAAAATCCATGGAGGAAGATTGTAAGGGATCAAAACAACTGTTCAAATTCTATAACAAGTGATCAAAGTCCCAAATGGGTTAAATCCATTGGCATTAAATCCCAATTGCATGTTACTAGGATAAAATGAGACATATGAATGTAATAAATCAAATATTTTTTATGATTTTAAATATCTTTGATGTCATAAAAACTTATCTTCTTTATTATTTATAGAATTCCACTACAAGTTCCCGGCGGTTTTAGATGACATAAATAATTTTTTCAATCAAG
Organism: Viscum album; assembly: GCA_963277665.1. Taxonomy (NCBI): domain Eukaryota; kingdom Viridiplantae; phylum Streptophyta; class Magnoliopsida; order Santalales; family Viscaceae; genus Viscum; species Viscum album. The sequence continues at coordinate 1,812,116,380 of OY728142.1, read as the reverse complement.
GTTTTAAATGGAAGTAATGCAAAACCTTTTCATGTGTGTTCTTTTTCTTCTTCTTCATAGTAGTATGTTGATTCAAAATTTCCCATCACCCATCGACTTCCATCTAGTATAAGTAAATTTTTGAAATCATGTCTCCTTAAATCCTCTACCTAATAAATCAAAAAATCAATATGGAAAATAAAATATTTTTGTGTAATTCAGACCAATTGTGTTAAAAACTTTTTTAATATCATAAAAAGTCTCATGGATCTTATCTCCAAGAAATTCACCATGAAAAACATCCAATATTATGGACCTCACCTTATTTTTTATTCCACATAATCATTTGATATTGTAGAACTTCAGTAGAAATGTAATGTTTTGAATATTTCAGAAATCCACCAGATAATCTTGATTTCTATCATTAATTAAATCATAAAATTCATTTTTTCTCAGCGAAGTTAACTCTTGAATTAGCCTCTATATAATCAATACTATGATCCAATGATATTTTAAAATCTTGATATTATTTTCTTATTGTCCCAAAAACATCACTTGTAAAAGTTGTTATTTGTATCACCCTCAATTACTTGTTTTGATATGTTTTTCTGTTGATGTTGTTGTCTTGAAATGTCAAAAGCATTGTTTATAAGGTTTTTCATTTCATTTTACATTTTCTATGAAGTTGGGATCTCATTCCGTTGATTTATATCAGTGCTCAAAATTTCTGTAACATTGGATTCTCTATTCCAAATCCCACACAAATATTGGGCAGATAATTTCTTTAATATCATGTTTTTATGAACTCCATGCCTCTTAAACAATATTAAATGTTTTAATTTAGGACATGGAAATATTTTTGTCCCATCAATGTATTGATCATTAACTATAAAATCTAAAAAATCCTCCAAACCCTTAGAATACTAAGGTGTGTTCCTCAAAAATGTGATCCTGTTTTTATCCATATGTATCATAATGTATCTACACTTTATTAAAAAATATTAAAAGGCATAAGTATTACTAGTAGGAGAAGTGATAATTGGAAGTTGAAAAAACACAACCTAAGTAGTATTAAAAAGAGTTATATTGTTACTAAAAAGGTCCAAGTAAAAAAAGGAAATCAATCATGGATAATATTATGTAAAATAAAAGCAATATAAAAATCATACAATCATTAATAAAAATATTAAAATTCGTAAATAAAAATCAACCCTTCATGGGATCATAAGTCCCCTTGGGTATAGCTATAGTAACACAAGGATCAAGAGGGCATGATTCATTTATCAAAACACTTTTTTAAAATGAATATAGACATTTCAAAAAGTGATTGAGAAGTCCATACATTTTTAGACCATTTGAATACTACATTTCAAATGTTATTTGGAGATCTTTTATCAAACTACATATTGAAATAAAATTTATAAATATGATAGTTTCTATAACATAACTTTTGAAGGAAGGACACCCCTCTTTAAAGGAACTAAACTAGTGTAAATAACCCAATATTCAAGATCAAAATTTTACATTTTTAAAAAATTTCAGGCCACCTTGAGTCTTATGATCTCAAACCCATTGAAAAAATTAAAGGTCAACTACCTTTAATTCCTAAAACAGTCCTCTAAAATAAAGCGTGCACATTTTAAAAACAAAATGGGTGTCTAAAACTAATTTAAATAATTAATTACCATTTTAAAATCCACTAATTTTAACAACCACTTGGAATGAGACCCAGTATTATTACAAGTATTTAAACCATTTTAAATCATTTAAATACCAAAATGGGTTTATTGTTAAAAAAAATTTATAAGGAACCATTTTCAAGAGGTATACTCTACTATTTTCAAAGGATCTATGAATGAAACCAATATATTCCAAGATCAAAATCCATTTTTAAATCATTTATATCATACCACATGCTTATAAAATAATTCTAATGTAACAATAAATCATTTAAAATCATCTTATAAATATAAACCATGCATTATAATGGAATCCCATATAAATTATTTCCTTATGTCTAGAGGAATCCTCTTAAACCTATATCCTTTGATAGAAAATACACAATAAAGACTATAAACAACCTTATCAAACTATAAAACCAAAATACAAATCATTAAAAATTATATAAACCTTAATTCAAACCCAAAAAATGGTTGGGGTTCATAAGAGTGAGAAAAATTGAGATATCAGGCAAGGGAAGAAGGGAGGAGAAGAAAATAAAAAGAAATGAGGGCTAACCGCTATTTGAAATCAATGGGAGAAGGGGGAGTTGAGGAGAAGGGGGAGAAGGGGGGATGATGGGTATAGCTCATAGTAAAAATTACTATAGGTAGTGAGGGTTAGGGGGAGGGATCGATGGGCTCAGGGGAAACCGGAGTGTGGACAAGGGCGAGGGAGAGGGGGCTTATGGGAAGCTAGAGTGTCGGTAGGGGAAAGGGTGAGGGATCATGGGGATTAGGTGAAACCAGAGTGATAGTGGTTTCTCAGGCTTGGGAGATCAATGGAAACTAGAGCATCTACAAGGGGCAGAGCTTGGGGTTAACCATAGAACTGACTTGGGCTCAAGGGTTTGGTGGGAAACTGCATCACCAATGAGGGGGGAAAGGCATTGATGGTCAGGGTTCTTAGTAGAGTGGGTACTTGAGGTAGAAGGGGGGATCGGGGATAACGTGTGTTTTTTAATTATTGGAAAAAATTAGAAATATTAGTTGAAAAAATCATTTCTATATTCATGAATTTTTTTATTATCTTTCTAATAAACTTCTTCTAAACTATGAATTTGGTTTAGTGAGTGATTGATTTTATTTGGAAGTCAAAAGTATGATTGATAATGGGTGGTAAATTATATCTACCAATAATGTATTGGTATAAATTTTACATCTCATGAGATATGTATTTTTTATTATATTTTAGTTTCTCATAATAACTATCACTAATGGTCGGGATCATGAAAATAATGTTCCCTATACTGATATTTGTGCCAAAGTTGAATTATATTTCATAGTTTTATACTTATTCCCAAGAATGTGTTAATATCTCATGGATTATGATTATTAACTCATGTTTCCACATACTTTTGATTCATTTATTATACTAATCCAAATCATATTACATGAGGTGGGTATATGGAAAACCCATGATGATCCTCACCCTTTAAGAAAGCGAAAAGAAAAATACCATGGAGGTAGTCTAAATTAGGGTAAAAAAGGTTGTGGAGTTGGTCGTGGTTAGATGAATGCCTTATATTTACTAGTGTTTGGTGATCTAGATGTCATTTGAGGTACTAAATCCCTGGTTCTTACTTGATTTCATGCCTTGTGTGATTTAGGAGATACACACTCCTTCGTTTCAACCTCCCAAGTCCATGATTTATGAATTGAGGTGAAGATGATCCAAGTTCCCTTGACATTGACTAATATATTTAGATATAAAGATATATTTTATTATTATTTTAGTTATTATGAGTTAATGAAAGGGAAATATTATTTTTTTGATAGATTTCCTAGGTTGTTGGATACAACCTTATGAAATAATCCTCAGTATAGACTAGCTGTATTTGGTGGTGGATATTTTTATTTTCCTTGGGTGGTACGTCATATTATATGAAATTGATAGTGACTAATTTTTATTTCATGGAGAGTGAGACCCTCATATTTTTTGATGGTATATTGAGACTATCTTATTTGATGGTTGAGTTGATGTTGGGTTTAGTAGAGTATCAACATGTGATATTTCTTAGAGTTGATGAATAGTACTTTGATGTTTTTTTCAAAAGAGGTTGAGACCCTACAACCTCAATATGAGATCAAATTTGAGATAGATATTAAAATAGGTGTCACTATTATATTGATTTATCCATATAGGGTATGCCATAATAAGTTTTTAGACCTATATATTCTGATGGATTATCAAATACAGTGAGGATTCATTCAACCTAGTGTGTTTCTTTAAGGTGCTCTAGTTCTACTTGTAATGAAGGTATATGGAATTGTTCACCCATGACTTGAGTACCATCTCTTGAATAATTTGGTAGTAAAAAAACACTACCATAGCCCAAATATTAATTTGTTTTGATTATTTGAATGGATCTATCCAGTTCTTGAATATTGATATATGATCAAAATATTATCTCTTGTGGGTGAATAGTGAGGATATCCTAAAGATTGTTTTCAAATGTCCTTATTAGCATTATAATTTTTTTTAAAGTCCTTATATATGATTTCTTATCTATTTGAGTTAATTTTGATGATGGATGTAGTTTTTAATGAATTTCTAGATCGATTTATGGTGGTTTTTATCAAAGACTTACTTGAGTTCTCCATGTTAAAGGAGAAGGATGAAGAGCATATATGAGATGGTTTGGTTGTCCTTTAGTGTCCGAAGATGTTTAGAATGCTTTCAAAGTGTGATATTAGGTGTTATGAGGTCTGTTTATTAGGAAATTTTGTTCCTCAATGTGATTTTACCATAGATCATTCTAAAATTTATGTGGTTTCTCTTGATTATCTCTAAAGAATGTTATATAATCATTTTTATTCTTTAGTCTTGTATTATATTACAAGATGTTTATTCCCAATTTTTCTAAAATTATAGATCTTATGAATTATTTTTATTGAAAGGATTAGGTATTTATATTGACTAAAAAATATCAAGATTCTTATGAATATTTTAAGCAGAATATAGATAGTGCTCTGATTCTTCATTTGATCTAGGATGGCATTCCATTTGAAGTTTATTGTGTTGTTCTATGTCTTGGATTAGGCTATGTTCTAAGGTTCCCCAGACCCACACTCCCATTTCTGGTGCTAAAATAACTTTATTTAAACTATGGAATTGATACAAAGTTAGATGAACCTATTTTCATTTTACATTATTTCCATAAATTAAACAATACATATCACCAAAATTCAAACAATCCCAAGAATAAAAGGTTTAGTTTCTTTTAGGACTATCTATATAAGAAACATATTTTAGGGTGCCTATGACAATTTCTCCATAATTTAGCCACACTAAAATCCCTTATAGTCTTCTCATATGATATAATCATCTTTATAACCTGAGGAATGGAACAATAAGAAAAGGGTGAGATTAAATTCTCAATAAGGGGAAAATATCATAATCATTTTATCTAGGGTTGGATCATAAGTATATGAGTGGCCATGATCCTAGGAGAAATATCTTATTAAAATGAACATGGAACGACAAGAGTTCAACATAATTAATTAGAAATGATATTTAATCTCAAATGAACAAAATATTCCATGGAATAATAGTTTGAGATGATAAATAAGATCCATGGAGAATAATCATAGACATATAACTTACAAATATGACATTTCATCGAATCATACCATATCAAGGAATTATGGCACAAATATAATCACAGAAAAACTTCATTTTATGACCAAATCAATGTATTTTCACTCTTTATATTATGAAAAGAATCCAAGCATGTACACCCTTTAAGTCATGAATAAATTCAAGCTTGTATATGCTTTATATTGTAAACAAATCCAATCAAGTTCATGATTTATGTTGTGAACAAATCCAATTCCATGCATCTAAGGGAGATATGTGACCCCATATATAGAAACCCAGGCTTCTCAAATATGGATATTATATCATTTTTTGAATATTAATTATATTACACAAACACCTCCTTGAGGATCGTAATAGTTTAGTACCTTTAGAAACATGGAAACACAAACAAATGGTCCATAAGTGAGCTAAAACATCTCCCACTTTGTTCTTTACAATTATCACCCTTCTTGGACATATTGTAAATAATTCATATTTTCATAACCTGGGGAAAGGAAACATAAGAAAGGGTGAGACAAAATTCTCAATAAGGGTAAACAATGGAAATACGTAGCCATAACATGAACATAAGGGTATAAGAACATTATCAAAACATTTTAAAAGAATACAATACATATCAAAAATAAAATCATGAATCATGGCATAAATATTAGAAATTAATAAGAAATTAATCATATGGAAATCAGATAAAATGACACATGAGAGAATAAAATTGGCATAAAACATAGAATTTGTGGTATATACATAATACTAGAAAATAATTTCCATATTATTCAAGGCCCACTGCCAATACCATCATAGTAGATAAAGTATATTATTGAACTAGGTTTACTCCCCGTTCCGGCCTTATCTTAATGAATCAGGTTCACTTTCCATTTCATCCATGTCTTACTAAAACATGTGCATTTCCCATTATAGTAATATCCTAATGAATCAGTTTCATTCCCCACTTTAGTCTTATCCATCTCATGATATATAAATCATTAAACAATTTATTTGAGGTAGATATAGGTCTGACCTATTACATAATAAAAACCATATTTATGTGTGCCTCAAGACCATCAAAATTCATCATACCAGAACCAATGAATGAAATGGGTAACATAATCATTTCATAATGTCATGAACTGTGGAAAATAGATAGGTTTCTTAATAATTTCATCATAGAATAATCTCTTAAAATAAGTAGGTTTCATAATCATTTCCTCATGGTATAAACCATTTAAGAGAAATATGGTTCATAAACATCATTCCACAAAAACATAAACTATTGAGAGAAATAATATGAATGGTGTTCTTGGATTATATCCCCAATAAGAAATAGGTATCACAAACAGATGTCATATTAGATGGAAAATAATTCTGAAAGACCATTTAAAACATTTCTTGAGAAAAATGTCATTTCTTCTTTGAAAATTTCTTTTTAAAATCTAAAATATTTTTGAAATCTTTTTCTTTTAAAATAACCTTGAAAATATATAAAGGAAGATTTAGAGATCATTTAAAACACTTTTTAAAACATAAACCATTTTATTTGAAAGAAACATTGAAAATTTTTAAGATAATATTGAAATCATTGATCGGTCATGACAACGGGTAATATTGTTCACTTTATGAATATTAAAATCAATTATTATTTCCCCATATTTAATAAACTCCAAATGGGCATTGTTTTGGAAAACTATATGAATATTCCTTCCATTTTTTTTAAAAAAAGTTAAAAATGGGTAAGTAATTTTTTTTGAAAATCATAAGGTATAAATAAAACATTCTTGAAAATATATTTAAAAAACAAGATTTTGGAAGAAAATAGATTTCTAAAAAAAGATAGAAATAAAGTTGTATTTTCTTTAAAATATTTTTTCAGTTCATTTAAGTATCAAAGAGTAGAAAAATGGTACCACTACATGTAGATATAATAAATAACTAGATGTGATGAAAATTCATGATAATTATTGTCGGGTTGATCATGATATTTCAATATTTGAGATTTAATCATAAACAATCTTGATAAACGATGAGATTGAAACATATAATATTTAATACTTTGGTAACATTGAACCATAATACCCATGAAGGAATAACATAAAATGAAACTTAAAATATCATGAGGATGAATAAATTCATGAAATTACATGCCAAAGTGTCTGTATATATACCTCCTAAAGGAATATAGGTTCACAATATAATGTATGTCTCAAAGAAGGCAAATTAAGACAAAAATACCTTACCACTTTGATAACTTTGGAAACATAGACCCCATGAAAGAGAGATAATAAAATAAATATGTAAATCCCTATAATTTTCGGAAAAATAATAATAAAATACATTCCTTGGAAGTATATAAATGACATCAAATAAATATCTTTCGAATATGGAATGTGTCTCACAGATGTAAAAAGTTAGACGAGAAATCCCTTACCTTAAGTCATGAACTTTGTCGTACTCATTAAAACCTCTTGTATAATAAATATCAGTTTATTATACATCTATTATAGAATAATATTCATATATATCATACCACATATTATTTTCATATGGAATTTTATTTCCCGTTTATTTACGATTTCATGTTATGGTTACGTCTCGTGTAATAATCGCTTTGTTTTTCATATATGTTTTGATTTTTTATATTTTTGTTCCTATTTATTTCATAATGGTTCTATAATATCCCTAATTATAAAGATTATTTAAATATAATATATACATATTATGTACATATTTATATTAATACATACAATTTAGTGATAAGAAATGAAATACACCACTCATGGATATAGTAGGCCATACATATGCATGGACATTGTTTTTCATTTTCTTGTTAGGTAGAGAGAAATGAAAGAAAATGATATAAATTATCATTATAGAATAATTTTTATGTAATATATATCATAAATTTTTATTAAACTCATCCCCAATGCATTCTATGTCCAACGGTTCTGAACCGTTGGGAAAGGCTGCAGAACTGTTGGTATAACATATACCAACGGTTCTACAATCCGTGGGGAAGTAAGCCGTTGGGAAAACCTATCCCAATGGTTTACAAAGAAAAGTTGGTATATATTAGTAAAATTAATCTATGCCAATGGTTTGGTTTAACCGTTGGCATAAGTTTTACCAACGGTTTACTCCAAACCGTTGGTAAAGCTAATGAAAATTCAGTCTTCCCAAACGGTTCTAAACCGTTTCGAAAGGTTTTTACCAACAGTTATCTTTGAACCGTCGGTAAAAAAATACCTAGAAACCTTTCCCAATGGTTTTTAAACCATTGGGAAAGGGATATTATAAGCCTATGCCAACGGTTTCAAACCGTTGGCATAGGCTATGCTATGAAAATTGCACAGAAGTCTGCAATTTGCACAGCAGCCTCTAATTTTGCACAGCAGCCTCCATTCCATTCTGCTACCTGCAATAAAAAACCAATACATACATATAGAGAAAAAATTCATATACATTTAACATAAAATTCATTCTTGAACTATACACATCCATAATTAAATCAAAATTCATAATGTAATTATAAACATACATAATTGATTTAGAATTCAACATAAAATTTAGAAGACAGTTGTATGTGTAATTGAAAATTCAATTCATAATTAAATACATACATAATTTAATTATCAATTATCAATAAAATATATAAAAAACTGAATAAGTATCAACATAATCCGAATACGTTTGTTCGTATTTTCGTATACTAGTTGTTTTTACTAAAAATGATGTCAATTTTAAACAAAATACATACACTTGGAGTGATACCGGCCACATCATGGCTCTAATTGAGGTGGGGTTGACTCGTACATGTTACATATGACCCATGGATCATTTTACTAAAGTATAAACATATTCTGAAATCATTTGGTCAGTTTTCCATATGCCAGTTATTGTTTTCACTTAAAATGTTGTTCATTTCAAAACAAAATGAGACACTTTGAGTGGTGTCGCCCACACCAGGCCTTAGATTGAGGCGGGGTTGACTTGTACACGTCACATATTACCCAAGGATCGTTTTCCTAAAGTTTAAACAGAATCAGAATGCATTTGGTCGATTTTCCATATGTTATTTATTGTATTAACTTAAGATGAAGTCTATTTTAAACGAAAGAGAGACAATTCGAGTGGTTCCGGCCACACCATGCCTTATATTGAGGTAATATTGACTCTTATACGTCAAAAATGACCCATAGATCGTTGTGCTAAAGGTTCAATAGAATCTGAATGCGTTTGGTTGGTTCTCCGTATGTCAGTTGTTGTTTTCACTTAAAATGAAGTCCATTTTAAACTAAAGAGAGACACTTTGAGTGGTGATGGACACACCACACCTCGGTTGAGGCGGGGTTGACTCTTTTACTTCATATATTACCCATGGATCGTTTTGGTAAAGTATCAACACATTAAAAATCTGTTTGTTCAGTTTTCCGTATACACTTAAAATGTTGTCCATTTTAAAAAAAAGAGAGACACTTAGAGTGATCTTGGACACACTGCGACTCGGATTGGGGTGTAGATGACTCATACACGTCAAATATGACCCATGGATCATTTTCCTAAAGTTTTAAAAGAATCTGAATGTGTTTGGTCAGTTTACCGTATGTCAGGTGTTGTTTTCAATTAAAACGAAGTCCATTTTAAACTATAGAGAGACACTTCAAGTGGTTCCGGCCACTCAAACCCTCGGATGGAGGATGGGTTGACACGTAAACATTACATATAACCCATGTATCGTTGTCCTAAAGTTTCAACTGAATCTGAATGTGTTTAGTCGGTTTTCCGTATGTCAGTTGTTGTTTCCATTTAAAATGTTGTCTATTTCAAATAAACCTGAGACACTTTGAGTGGTGCTGGCCACACATGGCCTCATATTGAGGCGAGTTTGACTTGTATATGTCACAAATGACTCATGGAACTTTTTCCTAAAGTTTCAACAGAATATGAATGTGTTTGGTAAGTTTTATGTATGTCAGTTGTTGTTTTCAATTAAAATGAAGTCCATTTTAAACTTTAGAGAGATACTTTGAGTGGTGTCGGCCACTCCGCGCCTCAGATTGAGGCTGGGTTGACTCTTACACATCAAAAATGACCCAAATATCATTTTACTAATGTATCAACACAATCTGAATGGGTTTGGTCGGTTTTCCGTATGTATGTTGTACTTTTAACTTAAAATGTTATTCATTTCAAATAAAAGTGAGACACTTCGAATGGTGTCGGCCACACCGCACCTCATATTGAGGTGGGGTTGAATCTAACATGTCACAAATGACCCATGGATCGTTTTCCTAAAGGTTCAACAGAATCCAAATGTGTTTGGTCAGTTTTCTGTATGTCGGTTGTTGTTTTCACTTAAAATGAAGTCCATTTTAAACTAAAGAGAGACACTTTGAGTGGAGCCGGCCACACCAGACCTCAGATTGAGTCCAGGTTGACTCGTTCACGTCATATATTACCCATGGATCGTTGTGCAAAAGTATCAACACAATCAGAATCTGTTTGGTCAGTTTCCCGTATTTACTTAAAATGTTGTCCATTTTAAACAAAAGAGAGACACTTAGAGTGATCTCGACCACACTGTGACTCGGATTGAGGTGTAGTTGACTTGTTCACGTCACATATGACCCATGGATCGTTTTCTTAAAGTTTCAATAGAATCTGGAATTCAATTCATAATTTGACCGGTTTTTCATATATGACCCATGGATCGTTTTCCTAAAATTTCAACAGATTCCGAATATGTTTGGTCAGTTTTTCATATGCCAGTTTTTCTTTTCACTTATAATTTTTTCCATTTTAAATAAAAGAGACACAGTTAGAGTGGTACCAGCCACACCGCAACTCAGATTTATACGGGGTTAACTCGTACACGTCTCAAATGATCCATGTATCTTTGTCCTAATGTATCAACACAATCCGAATGAATTGGTTGGTTTTTCGTATGCCAGTTGATGTTTTCACTTAAAATGATGTACTTTTGAAACAAAAGATAGACACTTTGACCGGTGCCAGCCACATCGCATCTCAGATTGTGGTGGGATTTATTTGTACACGTCTCATATGACCCATGGATCATTGTGCTAAAGTATCAACACAATCAGAATTTGTTTGGTCAGTTTTCCATATGTACTTAAAATGTTGTCCATTTTAAACAAAAAAGAGACACTTAGAGTGATCCCGGCCACACTGCGACTCAGATTGAGCCCGGGTTGGATCGTACACATCACATATGACCCATGGATCGTTTTGATAAATTATCAACAGATTCCAAATTCGTTTGGTCGGTTTTTTGTATGCCGGTTATTATTTTCACTTATAATCCTGTCCATTTTAAACAAAAGAGACACAATTAGAGTGGTATCGGCCACACCGTGTCTCGGATTTAGATGGGGTTGACTCGTACACGTCTCAAATGACCCATGGATCATTTTCCTAAAGTATCAACATAATCTGAATGCGTTTGGTCGGTTTTCCGTGTGCCAGTTAATGTTTTCACATAAAATGATGTTCTTTTGAAACAAAAGACAGACACTTTGAGTGGTTCCGACCACACCACGTCTCAGATTGAGGTGGGGTTGATTCTTACACGTCACATAAGACCCATGGATTTTTGTGTTAAAGTATCAACACAATAATAATCCATTTGGTCAGTTTTCTGTATGTACTTAAAATGTTGTCCATTTTAAACAAAAGAGAGAAACTTAGAGTGATCCCGGCCACACCGTGCCTCGTATTGAGGTGGGGTTGACTCGTACACATCACATATGACCCATGGATCGTTCTCCAAAAGCATCAACACATTTCGAATACGTTTGGTCAGTTTTTCGTTTGTCAGTTGTTGTTTTCACTTAAAATGATGTCCATTTTAAACAAAAGAAAGACATTATGAATGGTGTCGGCCACACCACGCCTTGGACTGAGGTGGGGTTGACTCGTACATGTCACATATGACCCTTGTATCATTTTTCTAAAGTATCTACATAATCAGAATCTGTTTGGATGGTTTTCTATATGCTAGTTGTTGTTTTCACTTAAAATGAAGTCTATTTTAAACAAAAGAGATACACTTTGAGTGGTGTCGGACACACCACGCCTCGTATTGAGGCGAGGATGACTCGTACACGTCACATATGACCCATGGATGTTTCTATTAAAGTTTCAACGGAAAAATATTTCGTTTGGTTAGTTTTCCATATCTACTTAAAATGTTGTCCATTTAAAACAAAAGAGAGACACTTAGAGTGATACCGTCCACACCGCGACTCAGATTGAGCCCGGGTTGGATCATACATGTCACATATGACCCATGGATCGTTGTGATAAATTATCAATAGAATCCAAATGCATTTGGTTTGTTGTCCGTATGCCAGTTGTTCTTATCACTTATAATCCTGTCCATTTTAAACAAAAGAGACACAGTTAAAGTGGTACCGGCCACACCGCTTCTTAGATTTATATGGGGTTGACTCGTAAACATCTCAAATGACCCATGGATCATTTTCCTAAAGTATCAACACAATCCGAATGCGTTTGGTTGGTTTTTCGTATTCTAGTTGATGTTTTCACTTAAAATGATTTCCTTTTGAAAAAAAGGCAGACACTTTGAGTGGTGCCGGCCACACCGCATCTTAGATTGTGGCGAGGTTGATTCGTACACGTCAAATATGACCCATAGATAGTTGCGCTAAAGTATCAACACAATCAGACTCCTTTTGGTCAGTTTTCTGTATGTACTTAAAATGGTGTCCATTTTAAACAAAAAAGAGACACTTAGAGTGATCTCGGCCACACCGTGCCTCAGATTGAGGCGGGGCTGACTCGTACACCTCACATATGACCCATGGATCATTCTTCTAAACCATCAACACATTTAGAATGTGTTTGGTCTGTTTTTCGTATGTCAGTTGTTGTTTTCACTTAAAATGATGTCCATTTTAAACAAAAGAGAGACACTATGAATGGTGTCGACCACACCGCACCTCATATTGAGGCAGGGTTGAATCGTACACATCACATATGACCAATTGATTGTTGTGATAAAGTATCGACACAATCAGAATATTTTTGGTCGGTTCATATGCTAGTTGTTGTTTTCACTTAAAATGATGTCCATTTTAAACAAAAGAGAGACACTATGAGTGGTGTCGGCCACACCGCGCCTCAGATTGAGACCGAGTTGGCTCGTACACGTCACATATGACCCATGGATCATTGTGATAAATTATGTTAGTTGTTTATTTACATTATTCAAATACATTATTTGAAACATTTTAGAGCTAACAATGCCATGCCCAATGAATACATCCCTTTTATAACATACCAAGAATATATGATATTGATTAGATGTGTAAATGTGATTTACATTGATTATCAGGATGAAAATAAATAAAATATATATTATAGATTTTCTAGTAGTAAATGAAATCATGGAGGGTGGGGGGGGGGCTGTCCGGGGGGGTTGTCTAGGGGGCTGTCTGGTGGGTGTCCGGGAGTCCGGGGACCAAGGAGGAGGGTGGGGGCTATGCGGGGGGCTGTTCGGGGGGGGGGGTGTTCGAGGGGTTATCTGGGTCCAAGGGGGGGGGGTGGCGGGCTGTCTGGGGGGCTGTCCAGGGGGCTGTCCGGGGGGATGTCCAGGGTTTATGGAGGAGGGTGGGGGGCTATCTGGGGGGATGTTCGGGTGCTGTCCGGGGGGTTATCCAGGGACCAAGGAGGATGATGGGTGGGGGGTGGGGGGGGGGGGGGCTGTCTGGGGGGCTATCCGGGGTCCAAGGAGGATGGTAGGGGGTTGTCTTGGGTCCAAGAAGGAGGGGGCTATCCAGGGAGTTCCCAAACACACAACCACTAAAAGAAAAAAAATATCCATAAAAGGAGACAATATATAAAAATAACTCAACTCCAATACTATACTACGGTTCTAGATAAATCCAACAATTAGAATAGATTAAACATCAAATATCAGTAATATTAGTCAAAATTATAATGGATCAATTTGTGATACATAACTATCACCATCATCACCATCATCATCACCCATGTCCTCATCCCCATAATCATTCTCACACTCCTCAGCACCCTCCTCCTCGCCCTCTCCCTCCTCCTCGTCCTCGCCATCCGCCTCACCCCCCTCCTCTCCCTCCTCTTCTGCATCAGACTCCTCGTCGTCATCATTATCATGCTGGACATCATCCTGACCACCACTAGAACTGCCACTTGGTACACTATATATAGAACGTATAGAGGACATATATTCATCAAGGGTTGGTCTGGCCTCTGCTGAAAGTGTTGGATGTAGAACTTCAATAAATTTCATAAATGCACTGTTTTCCCTAACAGACTATTCTTCCATCTCTATGGCCCTTTTCTCATCCTTTTCTGCCTGTTCCCTAACTTGCTGCAACTCGGTGGCACAACAACTCGTAACTGAGGAGGTCCAATACCTCAAATGTATTTCATACCTTAAATTGGGTACTCGTACAATGAGTAATCATCTGACGATACTGCTCCATAGGAAAATCATCCACGACTGGTACAATCTCTAACTGAGTGCCAACTCTAGCATGATATCCAATATACAACTCATTCTTGTAGGCTCTCCAAAGCTCACCTAAATACTTTAGACGTTCCGGTTGTTCACCCTCACCATCGGCAAAATTAAATCGAAGCTGACATCAAAATATTAATTCATATAAATACAAAAATAATTCATGGCATTAAATACAACAGATTTTTTTACCCATATCTCTTCCCATGCTCTATACTTGACCTCATGTGGCAAATGTCTCTATGATAGTGGGCTGATGGGAATGATTTTGGAGTATTTGGGAAGCACCTCCAAAAAACTCCAACATTGCTGCCCTGTTTTCTCATCCATTTGGTTGTCTTCATTGTAATCCACCATAACCTTTGTGCAGCAGTTCCACACTGAACGCATGCGTGTACGCCCCCGCCCCCGCCTCCTGTCCGTAAATGTATTATTCATGAAAGAAAAACAAATATTTTATCAAAACATGTTATAACGGAAATAAATATTGCTATAAAAATTTGTTAGGTTTTTATAAATATACCTACGCCAGTTTGATCTTTGAGCGCCGTTGGATCCATAGAAACTGATGGAACACCCTGTGGTGGAACAGGAGTCGAAGACGATGGAATATAGAAGCTTAAAGAGACAGAAGTAGATGGAAAAGAATATGGGACAGCTGTATGACCGGATTCTAACTGGGGAGTGCGAATCATCATGGGATGTGAAAATGATGGGCCAGAAGATGCAAAAGGTAGTGAAAACATGGGAGGCCTAAATATCCCATGTGTCCCTAACGACACACCGAGATCAGAATGTGGAAAAGATGACATGTCAGTGTGAGGGGTAGGGTCTAGTCGGGTACGCGCAGCTGCCCGTCCACCTCTAGTACGAACCCTCCTCATACCACCGACTTGAGTACTAGGACCAGTATTAGGATCCTCGTCATATTACTATCAATGTATAGGTGGATCCTACAAAAGTGTTTACAAAAAAATTAATCACATGACATTATATATTTTTTAAATATATATATGTGAAATAAAGTACTCACTGTAGGCACTAATGGTGGAATTCCAACTCCACCATTCGATGATTATTATCCATCATTTTTTTCCTTCATCTCTCTTAAATTGGATGCATTTCCTTCTTTTTAAAACAAATATGTAATTAATTAGAAAAGGGAAACTAATGTGTAACCCAAAAAACTAAATATATGAGGGAATAAGGGGATTCATTGCTAATTTAGCTATCAATTGTTTTAGAAGAGCTTGAATGGATTTAATAAATCATACAAGTTGTAATATTCACCAAGTTAGAAATATTGTTTGACTAGGTTTGAATATAGTTCAACTCCAAATTAGAAAATGCAATTCAAATAAAACTGCAACCAATAAACATTGAAAATTCCCATAATGGTCAATTCAGATAAAACATATTTTTGATCAATACTAAATCAATTTGAATATTACCAACCTTAATAACCCAACTCGAGGTAAACCAAAAGAATTGAGAACATGGATGAATGATTATATATATTTTCAACCACAACTTCAGGTTCACAATCAACTCTGACAATTGAGCTATTGGAGTCATCAAAAGAAATAAATGGATTGGTTCCAATGGAACTAGGGACAGTGTCAATTCCATCATCACCATCATCAAAAATATGTCTTGGAATTACTTCAACTATGACACAAAATTCAGGTCGAAGTTGGTCTTTGACATAAAAAACTTGTTTAGCCATTGATTCCAACACATATGGTTCTTCGGTAGCAAGATTGCGAGTCATATTAATTACTCGAAATCCACAATCATCAATAAATGTGCCATGTCTCATTATCAAATCAAACCAATGGAATTTCGTCATTGTGACTCGTCCATGAGAGTAATAATCCAATATTATTATTTTCTCAACGACTCCATAATAACCCACATTTTCAAATCGCGGTCTACTATATGAAGCACTGGCATAACAATCTGTTGTGGAAGTAACCATAACACTTTCATGTTGTGTTCTCATGTTCTTTCCTTGTTCAGTGACAATAAATTTGTACCCATTGATAACAATTGATTTACAGTCACGAACCACAATATTAGGACCAAAATCCAAAGCTCTTATTTCCTCAGAGAAAGAGTCAGCATACAAACTCAATACCTGTAATATAAATGACTGTTAAAATTAATTAAATATTGATATAATTATTTTAAACAGTAATATTTTTACCTTCAATTTTAACCAAGAAGAAAACTCTTTTCCATGCAAAGTCTCTCTCCTTCTCAAAGATAAAGAATTATGCTTCCTATTTATCATTGTTTTATGTTCCTTGTAGATAAAAAATATGAATAGTTTAACAGATATATATGTAAGATATACATATTCAATTTAGTTACCAGATATAGTCATCGAACAAATCACAGTTGAACAAAAATGCGTGATGTGCCATCTCCCGCTCTTCATGGATTAATGTATTCAATGTATATGATCCATGAATTCCTCCTATTTGAGGAAGCCATGGAAAAATGGGTTCAATTTGATCATAATGTTCTTCATCATTTATCATTGGTCTATTCATTCTTGTAGTAAGATCGTACAAATACATCGAGCAGAAATCCATACATTCTTGAGCCAAGTAACAGTTCACGATAGAACCTTCGGGATGATTCCTGTTTCGAACATAAGGCTTTAATGTGTACATATTTCTTTCAGTTGGATACATCCAATGAAAAGAAGCAGGTCCTCCGAGAAGTATTTCAGTGGGAATATGGACAGAAATATGCATCATGCATGTGAAAAATGATGGAGGAAATATTTTCTCCAACTCACACAAAATTAATGGGGCATCTGTGAACATTTTTTGCAAGAAATACTTGCACAACTTCTTAGCACAAAGATCTCAAAAAAATGGCACAACTGAATAACAGTCACCTTACATTTTTGGAAAAAAGATTACAGATTTCTATTGGAAGCAACTCATGCAGTAGAACATGATAATCATGAGTCTTTAAAGATTTTAGATTCAACTCTCTTCTGTTGACCAGTTTATATATGTTTCTTGAATAGCCATCATGAACTCTAATAGTCTCTAATACTTCCATAAATTGTTTTTTTCATAGGCATCATCACATAAGAATCACATGGAAGTTTCCATTTATTTTCACTGATACACAAAGGATGTAATTCTGGTCTGATGCTCCAATCCACCAAGTCACGCCGAGATCGTAAATCATCTTTTGTCTTCCCCTTGACAATTAGAAGAACCAAAAGAAGAATTTCACATATATTATTTTCAATATACATTACGTCTAATCAATGACGTAACAAATTGGTTTACCAATAAGGAAAATAAAAAAGATAATCTTTTTCCACCATTTGTAACAGGTTTTAGTGGAAACATTCTTTCTCTTTCCATATTTCATTTGACCCTTCCTGAATGAAAAACTGAAATCTTTCAATTCATTAATCAAATCAGTTCCAGAAAAATGCTGAGGTGGAGCATCGGTCTCTATGGTATTATCAAATCTTCGACGATTCGTTCTATATGGATGATCATTTGGAAAGAATCATCGATGTCCCATAAAACTGAAACTACAGTGATGTTTCAGTATTTTGGATCGTGTATTATTCATACAAACTAGGCCTGACAGTTTTCCTTTCGTGCACCATCCAGACATCATTGCATAAGCCGGAAAACCATTGATCATCCACATAATCACAACACGCATCTGAAATATGTCTTTCGAACATGCATCGTATGTGCGCACACCCACATCCCTAAGAAGGTTCAACTCTTTTATTAAAGTTTGCATGTATACATCAATATCAAGGCCAGGATCAGAAGGACCAGATATGAGTATACTCATGAAAGTGAATGGTTTTTTCATACACAACCATGGGGGAAGATTATAAATGTGTATAAAAATTGGCCATGTGTTATGAGAAGCAAGCATCTGCCCAAAAGAATTAAAACCGTCGCATGAAAGACCCAGCCTCACATTACGCATATCAGCTGCAAAATCAGGATGTCGAGTATAAAATCTTTTCCATGAAAATCCATCTTTAGGATTAACCAACTCATCATTAGTCTTCTTTCTCTCGGTATCATCCCATATCATTTTTATTGATATGTCATCAGACATAAAAATATTCTAGAGTCTGGGGATCAATGTAAAGTGCCACATTACTTTCTGTGGAATCCAGGATGGTGTTTCATCAGATTTTGACTTCCAGCAAGATGTGCCCCATTTTATACAATCATTTCATTCAGCGGTTTCCTTCCAGAATAAACTACAATATTTTGGCCAAGCATGGATTTTGTTTCTTCAAAATCAAAGTTCCTCAACTAACTTCCATTCAATATAGTGGTTTGAGGGAATATCTACATCATCTGGAAGTAAATCCTTCAAGAGGGTAAGAATGTAATCGATTGCTGTATTAGAAATCCCATACATAGTTTTCAGATGAAATAATCAGATTAAAAATTCCAGCTTTTTCATTTTATCGCATTGTCGATATACTGGAGTTGTGGAAGCATCATTCAGTTTTTTCACCCTATCAATATCAACATTTTCACTAGAAGCATTAGCTGTCCTCATATCGAAGTCTTCTTGAGTCAAAATCCTTTCTTTTTCATGTTGATGAATAAACGAAAACCGATCATCTAACAAATTCTCCATTCTAGTCCTTTCATTTCGATCATCACCAATTTGAGATTTCATTTTCTCTCCATTGTGATACCACACAAATTAGTTTTCCTGAAAACCATTTTTGGTTATGTGGTAGCTGACTTCTTCACAGCTCAACCAAGGTCTACCAGCACAATTGGAATATGGGCAGTGTATGCGACCACTATCTAAACCATTTTGAAATGAAAAATATCTAAAGATCTCCAAATTGTTTTGAAAATCGCTTGAGATCCGATCAGTTTCATACATCCATCATCTGTCCATTCTGTAAAAAGAATTTGTATAAGTCATTTTTTCATAAAAAATTCAATAGGATTGAACTTTAATAGAAAATACATTTAAGTAAATGATAAAGGAAAGAAGTTTCTAGTCGATGTAGTGAACTATTAAAATAATGTAAAGAACAAGTACTCATAAATTAAATTAATATTTATTTATATTCATTTTCATTAGGTATATAAGAGGCACATGCCTCAGGTCCCATCATGGGTTATAGGCATCCCAAATCATTCACTCATGTTCAATAACTAATTATTGGCACCTCTATGGCCATACCTTTCATTACCCAATTACTTCCCCAAGTCAAGCGCACCCCATGGGTGAATAAATTTTAGGCTTCTACACTAATAGGTTGTTCATGACTTGTAAAAAGATTTAATTTCATTAAATATAGACAAAGACATTTATTTTTAAATTTTAAATTAATTATAAAGTATGTCAATGATAACAACATTACTGAATTAAACTTGTCACTTATCTAACATTTGTATGGATGACTACACATGCCAGCATGGGAAGTGAAAAGCACCCCACCATCATAAAAGTGAGTATTGGACAAGAATAACACATAATATACAACGTACAATGAGAACCATATTTAATTGACCATAAAGTTATATTAGTACAATCATCTTGGGGGAAATGGAATATATGATCTTGGTCAGCTGATGAATTCAAAAGCTCATATTCCATATGTTGGGCACTATCTAAGGTAAGAAATCATGTGAGGATGGGTTTACATCATTAAATTTCTTACATGACATTGAGAATGATGGCTTAAATTAATGACTTGAGTTCACTGATACCATGCCAACCATTATACACACCATTTGAACCCTTATACACACCATATGAACCCTTATACCATATCGTCATTATTACAACCATTAATAACAACTTATTAAACAACATCACTTGTTAAAGATAATCACATTGAACATAAATCAATAATAATACTGGATATATCAAGTAAAATGAAGTCATACTATCTTACATCCTAAATGACCACCCACAACCATGATTAATGACCACAAAGCTCCCCTTTCACCCGAATCAAAAGTGAAAACAAAAACACATAGTTGCAGAAAACAACATCATTTGTGTGAAGAATAATAATCTCATAGTCCTCGTGATATTTGAACCATGCAGTCATGATTTTCGAGATGAACTTGTTTCCATGAAACAATATGAGAAACACGATTCAATACATGCATTTTTCTGATTTTCCCAAGCATTTTGAGGAACCCCAAATCAGTGAAAATGGTCATTGTGTTTTAAAAAGGTGATTGAATAACACATGTATGATGTCGAAGGTAGAATGATTAATGGTAATATTAGAAAAAATAATATTCACTAATATTACGACTTTGACATTCTGTGAATTAGTTTCATGAAGAAGGAAGAAGTACTAATTAGAGACCACATACTATTTTTCAAAGTTCAAGAAGATACTCCATATGTTCTATTGTGCAAAGGATAAGTGAACAGTGTGTCATTTTATATATATATATAGTATTTGATAGAAACATGATACATACTTGTTATGTAATACATATAGTGTACAAAAATTAATATGAAAAAGATCTTCATGTTTGACATGATCTTAATGAAAGGAGTGATTTTCATGAAATAATATCAATAAATATTACAAACAATTTCTTATGAGTTCATATACATGGAGCTGTAATATTTAAAGAATTAAGATTAAAAAAAACTGTGAAACATTAAAATTATAACACAATAAAGAGACACCATGCCCTTATAAATGTAAATGTGTAATGAAAACATTAATTGGACATACACCGATGTAGTGATTTTAGTACACAATTCATGGAGTAGTGAATCATAAAATTTTACAAAAACCCTAAAAATTGGGAATAAAGAAATCCTTGAGAATATAATGATATTATTGATAAGAGGTGGAACTATATCCTTGATAAAAGATGGAAGGAGTCTAACCTGGCAGTAGCTGATTTGATGGAAGAGGTGGTGCTTCTCAAGTGCTTCTGCAAAGGAATCGCTTCTGGAGAGCAGCAGAATGGTTCTAGAATTGTGGGGAGGCGGCTGCTTGGTTTTGGAGAATTTGGGGCATATTTTTTCCAATGGTTTTTAAAAACTGTTGGGAAAACTCAATCTTCCCAACGGTTTAATGAAACCATTGGGAAAACTCATTTTTTCCCAATCTTTCCCAACGGTTTCATCAAACCATTGGGAAAAGTGATTTTTTACCCATCTTTCCCAATGGTTTCATCAAAACGTTGGGAAAAGTCACTTGTTACAGATCTTTACCAATGGTTTATGAAAACCGTTGGTATACAAGTGTTGGGAAAAGTCTGACTTTCAGTAGTGGTGGTTGTCTGCTGTACACACGAATGACATTATCGCATTCCCACAAAATGAAAATCATAAAGGTATGTGTGATATAAAAATTTGAGAATCATAATAACATAATAAATATTATATATATGTTGTATAAATAATAAATACATCACTATGACCAACCTTGATAAGTGATAATGGAAAATTGAATGGCATCAGTTTGCGAGGTAGTATTCCACTGTACATAGGAATGATGATTTAGTATCCCATTTGATGGATGTGAATATAGTTATAGTTAATTTCCATAGAATTAAAAAATATAATTACTAATAATATACAAATTTTGTTATATAATAATGATATAAAAATAATTTAATGGGGTGAAGGAATAAATAAAATAAAAATTCTTGTTGGTGAACATTACCACATGTTCGGGTATGCTCCTTAGCTTTACACTAAAATCATTCCCTTGATAGATTTGTGCCCAAACAAAGGCTTTTAGGATGAGGATATAGAAATTGAGAAGTGATTTGGCTATGGATTGGTTTCACCAAAGAGGTGTGAAGGGGTGAAGAAGGGAGAAGATGGGGTGGCTTTTAGAAGTGGGGGAGTGAACACACTAAGTATTTTTGAAAAGCAATAAGTTCTCCTATGTTTTTCACATAGAAAAGAGTCCAAAATGGATCAAATTAGATCTTTATACTTGATAAGCTCTAAATGTTGACAAGCAATATTGAAAAAAATGTATTCGTAAATTTGACAATAATTTTTATAGTTTAACCCCATCAGTAAACCCATTTTTACTTTAACTGTGACAATTAATTTATTTTACATTTACTAATCATTCACTACTAACAAACATACCTTTAAGAGTGATTCCTTTATTATCACTAGAAAAAGCACCGATAAAGGGAAAACTTTAGCAGTGCTTTTCTAAAGTGTTGCTAAACTGTTCCCTTTGTCCATGATTTTTTTTTGCACTAATAAAGGATACCATTTAATAACACTTTTTTTAGTGCGGATAAAGTTCTAGAATAAAAGTAATTAGTTTGATAAATAAAAATAAAAAATTATTAAATTTATAAAATATGAACAATTTTATTAATTAAATTATTATTAACAAAAAAGAAAAGTTTCAATATATATATATAAATTTTAAATTTTAATAATATATATATATATATATATTAAATACATAGATATATAAAATTAATATAAATAAATAAATAAACAAAAAAAATTAAAAATGATTAAATTAAGAAAAATATTAAAAATTTTATTAATTAAATAATTATTGATAAAAATGAATAAACTTGATATAAAAATATATAGATTATAAATATTAATAAATAGTATAAATTTATATAAAATGAATAAATTATAAGGATTAAACAAAAAAATAAAAATGAATAAATTGTGATAATTAAACCAAAAATAACAATGTATAAATTAAAAAGTTATTAAAAATATTATTTACAAAAAAATTATTAATTAAAATGAAAAATTTTATTATACATATATACATATATATTATTTATAAATATTAATTAATAATAATTATTAAATATAAATATATAAAATCAATAAAATGTAATAATTAAAATTATATTAATGTCTTGTTCAATTTTAATGGTTTTTATACATAACTATTCATCAATACATTTAATTTAGAAATATATTAAAATATATATATATATATATGAATATATAATATTTTATAAAATATGATTTATATAATACAAAATATTTATGATTATATATTGAATAAGTCATATGTTTAGTGAAGAATGGTTTATATTTAAAGATTAATATTAATTAAGAATACTAAGTAATTGCATCGTGTAATTGACAGAATTGAATGTTGTTTGATTTTTCAATCTAACATATATCAAATGTCTGTAATTAATATTAATTAAGAATACTAAGTAATTAATGAATTTATTATATATGATGCACATACACAAATAATTATGTAATTAATGAAATATTATATAAATATATATAATCATATACACCCAATTTATATTGTATATTAGAATTAATTTTAGGTTTTCATTATAACATGACAAATTTAATATATTCTTTTTTTAATTGGTAAATTTTATACATTTATTTTCAGTATTATTATACTTAGGTATTAATTAATTTTTATTATTTTTTATTTTTTTGGGAATTTAAACATTTTCTATTATTTATTTATATATATTTATTTTCAATATTTTAATATTTTCAATAGGTTTTCATCTTTATTTCAATATATATCCATTTTTTTAATAGTTTATATTGAATTAATATAAATTATTCATTTTTTCAATATTTTTGAAGTTTACTTGTTTTTAAATATTCAATTTCATTCACTACTAGAATTATACACTTTACCAACGGTTTAAAACTGTTGGTAAAGGCCTGGAAACTATTGGTATATAGTATAGCAACGGTTCCCCCAACCGTGGCCAAGTAAGCCGTGAAAATAGACCTATACCAACGGTTCTGTGAAAACCATTGGTATAGGTGTCAAAATAGAAGGTATACCAACACTTTCTAAAAACCGTTGGCATATGTGTGTTAAAGTATAAAATATACCAATGGTTTTTGAAACCTTTGGTATATGTGTGTTACACTTATACCAATGGTTACAACCGTTGGTATAAAGGGGATATGGAAAGCCATAAGTCTATAACAACGGTTTTGTTATAACCATTGGTATAAACCTATACCAACGGTTATAAAAAAACCGTTGGTATTGTTATATAATAGCATCTATACCAACGGTTTAAAACTGTTGGTATACATTTGCTCAACTCCATAATAGAAGCAGGCCCCTCTCCCCTCTCCAGACCTGCAACAACACAACTCCACAACACAGAAACACACCCCCCTCTCCAGACCTACAACAACACCAATAAAAAATCCCCATCAAAAGTATTCAAAATTTAGAATTCAGTTCTAAATTTTGAAATTTAGAAATTTAGAAATTCAAATGCAGTAACACCCATAAGAGAAAAAGCCTACATGTTATAGGAAATGCAATAACACCCATAAGAGTATTCCAAATTTAGAATTCATTCCTCACTCAAACCACAACACCAACACACAAAAGAGTATTCAAAATTTAGAATTCATTTCTCACTCAAACCACAACACCAATACACACAAGAGAAAAAACCTACATGTTATAGGAATTACATGGGATGTTTAGTCAGGGTCTTAGGTTGTGTATCTTAAAACCAACAGAAAAACTTGGGTAGAGTGCACAAGGATCATGATACCCATAAGATAGACAATGGTAGTGGTCATGTGCTTAGACCTAGGATGAGTTATAAGAAGCACATGGGATGTTTATACTCCTCTAATGATTATGTATCCATGTATAAATTATTCCTCATGTGTTAGTGGGAAACATTGGCCAATCTCAACATATGAGATGGGTTACCGAAATAGCCTACATGTTTTTCATAGACTTTCCAATAAGAATAAGGGGGTATGTGGCTGATTTTAATTTTCTCTCCTGGGTGTGATGTGAGATGAATCCCCATCTTGGGTAGTGGGTATGAATATTCAATTAAGTCTTTGGTATTGGGTTCCCAAAGGGACTTTAGTTTGGTCCTAGAACCCACTGTTTTAGGATGGGATTGCAGTGATCCATGGGGCTATGGTGTCACCATATGTATTCCTCACTATTAGGGTATTTTTACGAGACTTTGAAACTTATTTTTCAAGAATCTATGTGTAGAATTATTACCAATTTGATATATGGTATTCTTGAGTGTTCATAGGTTTCATATGAAATCACTATATGATATTTATTTGTTGTATGTTATTGTATAGAATGAATGACCCGTTATTGAGAATTAGAACATGAGTGTTGGTGAATGTTCATGATGGGATATCGAGACTCATTCCTAATATATGAAGATTTTAAAACTAACTTAAGCCTTGCCGATTTGGAATGTAGAACTAAAAAATTGACTGACATCAGATGGATCTTTAGGGAGGAAGGAGTTCCCAGCCTGGGTAAAGAGAGAGGGATCTAGTTTAGACCAAATCAAAATAGAAAATAAAAAAAATAGATGAATAACATTAGGACTTACAGATTAGAACTAAATAATTGAGTGGGGGGCGTCCGAGGGGTGGGGGTTTTCCGGGTGGTGCGTGGGGCTGTCTGGGGGGTGGGAGGGATGTCAGGGTGGTGCAGGGGGCTGTTCGGGGGGTGGGGGGATGTCGGGGGTGATTGGTGGGCTGTCTTGGGGTGGGGGTTGTCTGAGGGGAGAGGGGGGGGGGGGTCTGGAGTGTGTTTTCGGCCACTGCTGTCACATGACACCTCTAATTGACGTTTTGTCTAGCAGACCATTTCACAATTAACCCACTCATTGTTGTCGTCTGATTTCATGGTATTCTGAGGTCGTTCGGCCGGTTTTGACCACCACACGCACGCTTTTCAAGCGCATCAAACACCTAAAAACACATATTCTACCATGCCGCGCAAACCACGCATCAGAATGATGTGCCGTCTTTTCGTACACCTCACGAATAATAATTATTGTGTTTCCATGTGATTTCAAATCATTCCGATATTTTTTGGTATGTATTTGACCGTAAAACACATGTTTTGGTTATTTATGACATTTGGAGTGTGTTTTCAGCCACCGCGGTCACACAACACCTCTGATTGATGTGATGTTTGCCCGAACATTTCACAATTTACCCAACCTTTGTTGTAATCTAATTTAATGGCATTCTGAGGTTGTTTGGCCGGTTTTAACCACCCCACACATGCTTTTGAAGCACACCAATCACCTAAAAAACACATATCCAACCGTTTCGCGGAAACCGTGTGTCCGAATGACGAGTTGTCTCCTCATACAGCTCACGAATAATAATTAGGGTGTTTTCATGTGATTTCAAGTCATTCTGATGTCATTTAATATGCATTTGACCATTAAATGCATTTTTTAGCCATTTACGACACAGAGAGTGCGTTTATTGCCACCGTGGTCACACGACATCTCCGATAGACGTGTCGTATGGCCGACCATTTCAAGCATGCCAAACACCTAAAAAACACATATTCAGTCATGCCATGAAAACCGCACATCCAAATGACGTGTCGTATTTTCGTACACCTCACGAATAATAATTAGGGTGTTTTCATGTGATTTCAAGTCATTCTGATGTCGTTGGGTGTGCATTTGACCATAAAACGCATGTTTTGGCCATTTACGACACGCATAGTGCGTTTTCGGCCACCTCGGTCACAAGACACCTCTGATTGACGTTCCATCTGGCCGACCATTTCAAAATTCACCCAAACTTTGACCACCCCATGCACACTTTTCCAGTGCATGAAACACCTAAAAAACAAATATTCATCCATGTCACACAAACTGCACGTTTGATTGACGTTTTTTCTCCTCGTACACCTCAAAAATAATAATTAGGGTATTTTAGGGTTATTTCAAGTCATTCTGATGTCATTCGGTATGCATTTGACTGTTAAAATCTTGTTTTGGCCATTTAGGACATGCTGAGTGCATTTTCAGCCACCGCGGTCACATGACACTTCTGATTGACATGTCGTATGGCCGACCATTTTGACAATTCACCCACCCTTTCTTGTCGTCTGATTTCATGGTATTCCGAGGTCATTCTTCCGGTTTTGACCACCCCACGCATGCTTTTCAAGCGCGTCGAACACCTAAAAAACACATATTCATTCATGCCGTGCAAACCGTGTGTCCGAATGACCAGTCGTCTCCTCGTACACCTCATGAATAAAAATTAGGGTGTAATGTAGCTAAAACTCTATCTAGGTATCATACATCAAATTCCGATAGGACTGCAAACCGCCACGGGGTATCATCATGAAGCAGGGACAAATCACGGCATTACCGCGGCGTGACCGCGACGTGACCCCAGCATGTTGGCTTAGTCCAATGACATCTGCGGGGCAGCATCTTCCGGCCAGGATTCCAAATAAATACTATGTAGTTTTCCTTCACATTAAAGATATTGATCTTATGTTATAAAAAACAGATTCTTGATTTGGGATTGTGGTATGATAAAGATATATATTTTATATTCCTTGTTTTTAAAAGTGGTACTTAGTAGTCGAAACTACTGATTGAGAGTCAAATTATCATACCCTAAACTATCACTGTGAGTTTTCGCAAACAGCGCACCTCCGTTGGAGGGGTTTTATTATAAAAACATGACTTTATTTATCAAATGAAACAATCACATTTAAGAAAACTTATTCAAGATATGAAATTAAATATAATAAAGAAGAATTAAGAAATAATCTAAAATCAATTTAAATCATTCTTAAATTAAAGAGGCTACGAGAGGGACTCTACCTCAAGGGGTGTCTCCTATGGGTGTCTTGTGGTGTGTAGTGTCTATCTATGATTTTTGTGGTACTTCCATATTCTGAGAAATGTGTATTGCATGGTCTGTTTAATAAACACATTATTCAATTAGAAAATAAACCCATAGCCAATAGAGATATACTGACCTTTTATAGGGAATACCATCCAAAAAACAAACTCGGAAATCCAAGACCAACATTTTACTTTACAAATTCCAATTACATAATATATGCAGCAAAAAATTATGTTTTATGAACCAATCAATTAAAGGGAAAGAAAATCCCCACAATAACCCAAAAAATCTCATACAGCATCACTCACCTACAACCCATTATAAAATCATTAGGCTTCCATATTTGGTCAAAAATAAAGTGTTATAATGAATTCAAAAATATCCATACCAGAGCGAAAAACCAGGTTCAAAAATAAAGAGTAATACAGAATTCCAAAATATAATGGATCAATCTACCCCTGATCACCATCACCATCACCACTTTCATCATCAGACTCATCCTTGCCTCCATCTTTGTCCTCTTCGTTGTCCTCTTCATCGTCCCCATGCTCATCCTCAGCCCCATCCTCGCCCTCGGCCCCATCCTAACCCTCGACCCCATCTTTTACCTCAACCTCATCCTCCTCCTCACCCTCATCCTCTTCAGCATCCTCATCATCACAAAGAACTTCATCATCTCAAACGACACAAGAACTGCCACCTGTTGTATTGGGTAATTAACTCATCTATGACATATATGTCTGACAAGCCGTGCTGGCCTCTGGTGGAAGTGATGAAGATAAATCTTTGATCAGTTTCATAAATTCTTTCTCCCTCGTTTGAACCTGTTCTTCCAACTCTATGGCACTTATATCAGACTGTCTTGCATTCTCATTGACCTATTCCAACTCTTTTGTACTAGAATAGATACCTGGAGAGGACCAATAACTCATCGGGACTATATTCTTACCAGGTCGGCAGTGTACTCGACTAGGGTGCTCAACTCCCAAAACCTTATATAAATGATCGTGTGGCCCTAAATTGTTAGGATTTTGGGAATCAAGGGCCTCTAAAGAAGTCTGTTAATATTATTAATAGATAATTAAATTTTGAAATATTTATCAAACATTGAAATAAAAAAATTAAAACTTACAATCATTTCTTGTGTCGGTTCACTAACTGCAGTTCCATCTTTTTTCCTTCTACTCGAGAAAAACAATTTTGCTCGAGGGATACATCCTTTGATATTAAATTTTTGCTTCTGTAATGAAATTTAAACAATATAAAGGGAAAGTATAATCATATATTCAATATTCATTAATTCACATAATTTAAGTAGGAAACAATAAAAAGGGAAAGTCCTAAAGAATATTTATAAACAACTATATCGTACCAGTTGCCTCTCATGATCTAACATAGTTGTGCGCCCCAAAGTGTGGAGGTATTTCTTTGAATCAATGGTTTTTTTGTTTTTTTTCATAAGATTCCTAAATAATGTTTAATAATAAATAAGATAATATTAATGAAAAATATGAAAACTGTCATTTAAATACCTCAAATGGGATTAATACCTTAAATTTGGTAGTCGCCCAATGGGTAATCATTTGGAGATATTTCTCTATCGGGCAGTCATCCATGATAGTTAATGTCTCCATCTTCGTGCCCACTCTATCACACCAGCCAACATATATCTCATTCTTATAAGCTCTCTAATGCTCTCCTAGCTCCTTTAAATGTGCCGGTCATGCACCTTCACCATGAGGGAAGTTAAACCGAAGCTGAAACCCAATAGATTAGTTCATATAAATACAAAAAAATACTACATTAAATCCAATTGATTTTTACCCATATTTGTGCCCATGCATTATCCATGACTTCGTGTGGAAGATGTCTTCAAGAGAGAGGGCTGATCGGAATGATGTCGGAGTATTTGGCTAGTGTCGCCAAAAAACGCCAACATTCATGCCCATATTTATCAATCATATGTCCATCATAATTGTACTCAACAATAAATTGTGTCTGGCGGTTCCATACCACACGCAAGTGAGTACACCCCCTCCCCCGCCTCCTATCAGAAGAAGAATATGGTATTAAAGAAAAAAATATTAGTATCAGTTATATTAAAAATAAATTTTGGTATAAAAATTTGTTAGAGTTATATAAATATACCTGTGGTAGTCAGATCAATGGGCATCACTAGATGTGAAGAAGCTGAAGGAATATCCTGTACAGGTGGATTTTTCCTCAGTGTATGCTCCTCAGCTACATACTGTGTCGAAGAAGGAGTCGAAGAAGGTGGAATATAATGGCTCACAGATAATGAACCAAAAGAAAAAGATGATAACAAAGACATCTGTCCAACTGGTAGTGTAAACTTCAGAGGTCTAAATATCCCCTGTGTCCCTAAAGACACAAGAGGATCAAAATGGGGTGTATAAGATATGTTTGTGGTATGGGCATAGTCCAATCGGGTACGACAAGTGGATCGTCTAACTCTCGCACCATGAGCCCCCATACCACCGGACTCAGTATCGGGACAACCAGATAATCATCTAACACTGACACCACCCCCTCTTACCACTATCCTCTGTACTGGGAGCAATATTGGCCTCCTCTTCAGATATCTATCATCTAGGGGGTGGATCCTGAAAAAAAGTTTAACACAAAAGTAAACACATGATATTATAAGTTATTGAAATATATATATTTGAAATAAAATACTCACAATAGGGATGAGTGGAGGAACACCCATCTGTTTCATGCGATGATTATTTTCTGTCATCTTTTTCCACCGCCTCTCTTTAATGGGTGTCATTTCCAGCAATGAAAAAAATATGTAAGTAATTAGAAACAGATAACTAATGTGTAACCCAAAAAACAAAATATTGAAAAACCATTCTGATAAAAAAAACAGAAAGAAACAGAAGATTTATGGTGGTTTGAAGATAAGTACTAGGATACACACTCTGAATGATGTAGGTGAAACATGTAGGTGAGAACAAAACTGTATGATTCTATATATTTCCCACCACAACTTCAGGATCACAATCAACTCTGACAATTGAGCTATTGGAGTCATCATGAGTAATAAACTGATTGCTTCCAATTACAATAGGGATAGTCTCAACTTCATCATCACCATCATCAAAAACATTTCTAGGATTTACTTCAGAAAATTACACCGAATTTAGGATGACAATGATCTTTGACATAAAAAACTTGTTTCACTATTGATGCCAATACATATGGTTCATCGGTGGCAAGAGTGCGATTCATGTAAATAACTTGAAATCCACAATCATCAATAAAGGTGAATTTCCTCATCATTGAATCAAACCATTGACATTTCATCATCGTGAATCAACCATGCGAGTAATAATCCAAAATTATTATTTTATCCACGACTCCATAAGAAGCTACATTTTCAAAATGAGGTCTAGTATCCGATGATCAGGCATAAAAGTTTGTTGTGGCAGTTAGCATAACACCATCATGTGATGTTATCATTTTTCTTGATCGTTCAATGATAATAAATTTGTATCCATTGATCACAAGTGATTTACAAGCACGAACCATGGTATTAGAACCAAAAGACAAAGCTCTTATTTCCTCAGAAACAGAGTCTGTAGGAAAACTCAATACCTGAAATATAAAAAAATAGTAAACTTAATTAAATATTATTTATATTTAGTTATTACAAAAATATTTTTACCTTCAATTTCAACCAAGTAAAAAACACTTTGTTGTGCGAAGTCTCTTTCCTTCTAAAAGATAAAGAATGATGATTTCTATATATCAATTCTTTATGTTACCTGTAGATAAAAATAATAATATTTTAACAAATATTTAAAATTGCAAGAGATAAGATAAGAGATACATGTACAATTTACTTACTTGATATACTCATCGAACAAATCACAATTAAACAACATTGTGTGATATGCCATCTCTCGCTCTTCAAGGCTTTATATCTTCAATGTATATGATCCCTCAATTCCTCCTGTCTGAGGAAGTGACGGAAAACTGGGTTCAATTTTCTCATGCCGTTCTTCTTCATTTCTCATTGGTCTGTTTATTCACGTAGTAAGATCAAAAAAATTCATTGAGGAAAAATACATACATTATTGAGACAAGTAACCATTCATAATAGAACCTTCTTGATAACTCATGTTCTAAACATATGATTTCAATGTGTACATGTTTCTTTTAGTTGGATACATCCAATGGAAAGTAATGGGTCCTCCAAGAAGTATTTCGGTTGGATGATGGACAGTCAGATGCAACATGCATGTAAAAAATGATAGAGGGAATATTTTCTCTAACTCGCACAAAATTAATGGTGTCTCTGTCAATAGTTTTTTCAAGAAGGATTTGGAAAAATTCTTAGCATAAATATCTCTAAACAAATAGCACAACCGAATAACTGATACTCTTACATTATTGGATAATAGATGACAGGTTGATATTGAGATCAACTCATGCAAAAAGACATGATAATCGTGAGTCTTCAAAGATTTTAGCTTCAACTCTTTTCTGTTGACCCATTTTGATATATTTCTTGAATATCCATCAGGAACTTTAATAGTCTCTAGCACTTCAAAAAGTTGATTTTTTTTAGTAGATTTCATCACATAAGAAGCACATGGAACTTGCCATTTATTTTCACTTATATAGACAGGATGCAATTCTGGTCTGATCCCCCAATCTACCAAGTCACGCTGAGATCATAAATCATCTTTAGTATTCCCCTTGACATTTAGAAGAATTGAATGCAACATTTCACATATATTCTTTTCAATGTGCATTACGTCTAAGCAATGACGTAACAAGTTGGTTGACCAATACGACAACTCAAAGAATATACTCTTCTTCTTCCAATATTAACAGGTATCATTGGAAACATTTTTCCTATTTCTAGATTTCATTACACCCTTCCTAAATGAATAAATGAAATATTTCAATTCATTAAGAACATCATTTCCAGACATACGTTGACGTGGATCATCAATCTCTATGGTATTGTAAAATCTTTGACGATTGTTTCTATATGAATGGTTCATTATCAAGAATCGTCGATGTCTCATAAAACTAAAAATACGATGATATTTCAGTATTCTCGATCGAGTATTCTTCATACAAATAGGACATTAAAATTTTCCTTTTGTACTCCATCCAGACATCATTGTATAAGAAAGAAAATCATTGATCATCCACATAAGCAAAACACGCATCTAAAATATGTCTTTCGAACATGCATCGTATGTGGGCACACCCATCCCAAATAAGTTTCACCTATTTTATTAAAGGTTGCATGTATACATCTATATCATTTCAGGGATCAGAAGGCCAAGATATCTGTATACTCAAGAAAGTGTAAGGCTTTTTCGTACACAACAATGGGGGGAGGTTATAAATGTGTATGAAAACCGGCCATTTGTTGTGTGAAGTAAGCATCTGCCCAAATGGATTAAAACCGTCACATGAAAGACCCAGTCTCACATTACACACATCGGCTGAAAATTCAGGATATCGAGCATCAAATATCTGCCATGAAAATCCATCTTTAGGGTGAACCAACTCTTCATTATTATTTTCCTCTCGGTGTCATGCCATCTCATTTTTACTAATATTTCATCAGACATGAAAAGGTTATGTAATATATGGATCAATGGAACGTTACACATTACTTTTTGTGGCACACGAGATGGTGTTCCATCATCTTTTGGCTTCAATCAAGAGGTTCCACATTTAATACAGTCATTTATTTCAGTAGTTTCCTCCCAAAATAAGCTGCACTCATTCGGGAAAGCATGAAGTTTTTTTGAGAATCTAAGTTCATCAACTAACTTCCATTACATATAGTGGTTTGAGGGAATATCTTCATCATATAGAAGTAAGTCCTTCAAGAAGGTAAGAATGTAATCAATTGTAGTATTTGAAATCCCATTCATAGTATTCCCATGAAACAATCGGATTAAAAATTCCAACTTTTTCATTTTACCACATTGCCGATATACTGGAGTCGTTGCAGCATCATTAAATTTTTTCACCCTCATTAAATTTTTTCACCCTATCAACATCATCATTTTCATTGGATGCATCATGTGTGCTTGTATCAAAATATTGTTGGCTAGACATCCTTTCCTTCTCATGATGCCGAATAAATAGAAAACGATCATATATCAAACTCTCCAATTCAGTCTTATCATTTGGATCATCAAAATTTTGATATTCCATTTTCTTTTCATTGTGATACCACACATAATAGTTTGTTTGGAAACCATATTTGGTTATATGATAGCTAACTGCTTCACAACTCAACCAAGGTCTTCCAACACAATTAGAACATGGGTAGTGTATGTGACCGCTATCTGAAGCCTTGTCAAATGAAAAAATCTAAAAATATGTTCAAATTATTTTTAAAATCAGTTGAAATCCGATCAGTTTCATACATCCAAATTCTATCCATTCTATAAAAAATTAAAATAAGTTATTTCAAACAATTAAATAATATTTAAGTTCAATAAAAAAATATTTAGTTAAATGAAAACTGTTTACTTTATAAAAAATCATAACTGACACATTACTCTATATGAGAATAATATTAAGAAACACAAAAAAATATACTGTATATAAGAAAATAAGATATATATTTTCTAATGCCTATACTCAAGGATTTCCAAGTAAGATATTGGAAGTGGATCAAGGAATACATAATCCTTAAGGGTCTTGTTGAGAGTACATGAGTTTTATACTTTCACTTCTTCAGGGAGATCAGGATGAGGAGTAGGATGAGGATCACATAAAAAGTAGTTATGGCCTCATCATGTTTCACCTTAACCATGGATTAAAGGATCCTAGGCTTGGGGAAATAGATCATAGGTTGGTAGGTTGTATTCAATGAATCATGTCCCAATTGATTTTGGAGAGGGACCTTCAATAGTTATAGGTATGGATTTGATTAGAAACGCCTATAAAAATGATATCCAGGAATTGTGACATCCCAAACCAGGATGCCACTCATTAGTGACCTAAAACCAGATGGCCACATGGCCTCAAACACATCTACCAAAATTCCAAATGTTATTGACTAATAGTGAGAGCCTTTGTTGTGTCTGGGGGAGACTATTCCCTCATTACCTAAGATGCACAATTTTAATATTATCAGTTAAAAAGTGGAAGAAATATAACAATGGGAAAATGTTGGAAATGAATGAAAATAACCAAATCAGTAATATCAACTAATAACAGAATCATAAACTGAATGATGGAAATGTATGTCATGTATCAAGAAGAAAAACATAGTTACCACTAGTAGAAAGTAGTACTATAAAAGAGGCTCAGTAAATTCTAAAATTCAACCTAGCTTCTTGAGCTACAACCTAATCATCTGCTACATGCTCTATCCTATGTCATGTGAGTAGTCATGCATCTGTAAAATGGTGATTCCCCTTATCAAAACATATAATCATGTAGTTTATCCAGGTACCCAATTGCATCTCAAACAATGTGTGAGATACAATTCATATAGGTGACCACCGAGAGGTCTATAACTATCCAGTATATTTATATAAAATTTTAATATAATGATATGATAAATTAAAATGATAACTAAAAAATCTAAAAGGGTTTTCTATGGTTCCGGAGAAAAAATCTAAAAGAGTTTTCTAGGTTAAATCAAAACAGAAAAAAACAGATACACATGAAAATCAAAAATTAAAACTGAAATATTAGATAGATAATAATAAAAATATGGTACCTCTTAAGAAAATACATAATTTGTGATGGTTCAGATGAAGATTCAACAGCTTAGATAGGGGAAGCTGAGATTCCAATCGTTCGGATGGAGGAATCAAGATGAACCCGAGAGAGGTGATGTCTGGATGGGGGAGAGGTGTTGGATCATAGGAGAGAGGTGAATTAGGGTTATGTCCGAATGGGGGAGAGGAGAAGGGCCACGCATGGATATTGGGGCAACCCTTTACCAACTGTTTTCAAGAACCGTTGCTAAAGGGGGGAATTTATCCAGTTTTACCAACGGTTTAAGCAAACCGTCGGTAAAACTCTTATATACCAACAGTTTAAGAAAACCGTTGGTATATAAGTGTTGGGAAAAACCCATATTCCAGTGGTGACTCATTTTTAACATGCATGCAGTTAAGATTGAATATATTTATATATGTATATTTATAATATTTATATTTTTATATATTTATAATTATTAATAACTAAATATTATTTTTTATGTATATATATAATTATTGATAAATGATTATATATATTTATATATTTATAAAATCTTAATAATTTTATTTAAATAATGAATATATTTACTATATTTATATTTATATTTATATTTACATTTATATTTATATTAATATTTAAATTAATATTAATATTATTATTTATATTTATATTTATATTTATATTTATATTTATCTATTATATATATATAATTATATAAATATATTGATAATGATATAAATATATACGTATTTTTTAAAGTATTTATATAATTATAAATAAATAATTATATAATTAAATTGTTATAAAATTATAATAAATATATTTATAATTATGAAACTATAATGAATATTTTTAAATAATGAATATTTACTATATTAATATTTTTATATATTTATTAATTATATATGTAATTATATAAACATATATAATGATATAAATATTTATAATTATAAGTAAATAATTATAAATGTATATTTACTATTTTAATAAAATTATATATTTATAATTATAAATTAAAAAGATAATTATTTTAAAAAATATATATAATTACAAATAAATAGTTATATATTTAGATGATTTTAAAATTATAATAAATAAATATATAATTATATAAATATATATACTAATTTTTCTAAATATAATTATAAATATAAATCTGTTATCAGTACTAAAAAAGTGTTGATAAAGATATCTTTTTCCAACGATAATTGATTTAGTGATAATAAAAGGTATTTTTGTTGCCACTTTTTTGGAAGTGCCGATAAAAGTCTCCCGATCTATTTAAAAAACCCTAACCACAACTATTTTTGTCACGATATCTAATTATTTCTGTGGAATCCACCTGCTTCTGGCACTCCTCCACCTTGAATCCAGTCTCTAATCAAGGATTGAATCAAGTATCAAACGCATCCAAGACTCAAAATCAAGGCTAGAAAGAATCAAGTCTCAATAAATACAAGGCTTGAACAAATCCAAGATTTCACACACGATTTCTCTACTTTCTCTCAGAAAAATTAAATTATGAATACAAGGTATCTTATTTTATCATCCTCCTCCCCCATTGATTGCTTGTTTGGGTTCTGCATAAGGTTCGTTCGATATAGGAGGTTTTCTTTTTGATGAGTGAGCTTGGGATTTTTGGGCACTTCAAATTTGTGTTCACTTCACTGACTGTTTGTGGGTATTTTACTATTATGAGGAAGTATGAATCTTCTAATTTGTGAGTTATTGACTATCTAATATTCTCAAAGATATTTTAAGACATCGGAGTTTAGGCATAAACACCTTCATTTTAGCACATAGAGAGTTAGGAATCAGCTCCAATGATATTCATAAACTAGGTGAAATCGTCATCACTGTAAGGATGTATAATGGATTATTTCCTTCATCCAGTGATAAAAAAGATACACCCCTCCCCTTGTGAGATACCAACTATTCAAAGTATATATAATACTAAGAAGGTGTCTCCATCTACATTCAATTAATATTTTTGTGGAATTGGTAAATTTTATGGTTAGTTCTTCTTGGGAAATTTTACATTTTAATTTAAATTGAAAATAATTTAGGTTTTTACTGATCATAATTTTTCTCATAATATTTTTTGGAGCATTCCTTGGTTCATTACCATGATGTTTTTTGTGGTTATGATGTTGTGACAGTCCCTGGTAAATTAAGGAAATTATTTATAATTATTTTATAAATATGTATTTTACAATTTTATTAATAATATATAGTCTCAGGTGATTGAGGATATATGTATAAGGAATTCATGGAATGAGAAAAGTTATGCCCATATGGTTAACTTTGTAAAAGTGTGGGGGGGTATGAAAATTATCAAGCAATGTTTTATATGTGTTTTATTGTGAAATGTGATATCTAGGAATAACTAATCGGGGAAATAAGACAATAGTGAGTTCTGATATGGTTTTATGATCATGATGTATAATAGGTAACAATTATTTGGAATAAAATATTCATTCCATACTCTATGGGACGATTATAGTCTCAGTTAGTCATTTCTTCACCTTATGATCCTCATGTTGGTTAGTTGGAAAAAAATTTTGGGATATAAAATTATAAAATAAAGGGGGTGAAATTGTGATATTCTTGTATGATTTTGTGAGAGGGCCCTTTGAGAGTGGATTGTGTGATTTATGGTTGTAAATGGTTTCCTTATGGGACACAGTTCATGAAGAAAGTGAGAAATGGACTTAATACATATGATATCACCACTAAAGTTAATGTCTATTAGTAATAGGATTGATTATGAGGGTCTTATTGAGGATAATCATGGCTAATGGAAGTATCCCATAAGTGTATAAAATTGTAATAATTTCTTATTAATGTTTTTCTTAGGGTAGTGATGTTATAAGGGAGACTATATGATCACATTAGTAGGGATTAAATTTGTATTATAAAATTTAGTATAGTCCCTTGAAACCTAGTGGGATAAACTATAAATATTAGGACATAATAGTTGATCATATATATTACTTTGTATTGATATTTGAGGTGTGTGAGTGAAGAATTATACTCACACCCTACACATGAACCTCAGGGACATATAGCTTTTATATTTGAGATACTGGTGAAGGAAAAAGACTAGTGACATAGATTGTAGTCATTTTAGCACATTGTTTTTGAGTTTATGTTCTCATGGTAGTGTAATGGACCTTTTATAATTTTAATATGATATTTGAAATTTTAAATTACGATGTGGTAATTTAAAAAGTTGTAAGGAGACAACTATTATCCTCATCAACATAATCACCCAAACAGTTATTATTTCATTTTTTAAGAATCATCCCATATCTCTTCTATATTTCTTGAACTCCCAGAGTTTTGGTCATAAAAAATGATCACTGATACCCGATATGAGATGACTACTACTCATATTAGTTCAAGAAACATAAGTGCATGCCCGTAAGAGACAGGGGATGAGTCTCAAGTAATAAAATGAAATAATAACTATTTGGGAGATGAATCTGATGAGGATAACAGATGTATAAAACCTTCACCTTTGGATGAATTTAGAGGATTAAAACTTCCATAGTGAAGTAATTATTTTCTTAAATTCAATTACCAATTTCCTTCAAATCATACTGAAATTATTTAAAACAATCAAATGTTTGGTTCCCCTTATTAGAATTATATATAAATTTCACCTTTGATAATTAATATCTTATGTGTATTTACTTATTTATTATGTAAAATGAATATTTTACGAACCTAATATGATGAATATGTACCAAAAATTGATTCATTCTAATCATTTTACAAAAGAGTATGAATATGGAGTTAAATAATTTATCAAGTTTTCAATAGATCATACATACGACCATTCCCAATCATTTGTTCATGCTTTAGTTTTTTTTATTCAAGGAAAATCAATATGTAATAGTTGGAAGAGTATTTGATTTTCAATGAAATAGATTATATATAAAAATTTTAGACTAAACATGTTGAAAATGAACATGAACACCAATTGGTATGATATTATGGTTTATGAATAATTTTATATAAATTTAATTGTATATGATGTCTCAAATCTAGAAAAGAATAATTGGTAGATTTTCCTACTAGTGACTAAAAAAATATAGAGTTTTATTAAAATTCAATCAATGATGACCCTTTTCTTGGGAGACCACAATCATTTCATGTTGGTCCAAATGTAGAAAATGTCATGTATGTTATAAGGGACCAAAATAATGTGATTTGAATTCATGATAGAGGAGCCAAATCACAATAATATTTAAAAGAATAAAGAGAGTTCAATAAAAATGTTATTTTTTTAATATAATTTGTTTTCCCTCATAATATTAGCTATTATCTACTATATTGACATAATATAAATTAAATGTTTGACTAATCATGAAGAAAATGTCTCTAGCACAAGATGATATTACAAATCTCAAGGAAGAATAGACTATTGATGCTGAAATTGTAGAATAATTAGTGGACCAATAACATGTTTTTGGAAAAAACAAGATTGACACAGCATAATAGTTTTGAATAAAATTATCAAGACAAGAAGTAATGGAATAAAATTTGACGTTGGTTTATTATTTTATTGGGGTCACAATGGGGATGAATTTTCCGATAGATATTGATTCATGGCACCGTGTCTAGCCAGTAATGAAGGAAATCCTTTGAGAATATGTAAATGTAATGTTATGATATAATTTATCTATTTTACAAATAAATCATAGAATGAAATGATGAATTCATTTTAATTATTCCTTATAGATTTCATTTATTTTAGAATATTTTCATAATAAAATTTTCTTAGTGGCTGCTATAAAATCCTTTAGTGTCTTAAAGAGTCTTTTTACCAAGTTAAATCTAAGGGATGCTAAGGGGAAAGTAAATCCCCACCCACTAGTTTGTTATACATACATTATAAATTATAAAACATAGAATTCTTTCATCATTCGTCATGATAAGAAATCATTTTAGGTTCATTACAATCGATAATATAATAATTTAAATTATTTATTTTATATAACTTGATTCAAAATTAATATTTAATGAAATAGAAAATTAGTTCTCAAAATAAATAACGTTCATAAAAAACAATGTACCCTATCCCAAAGGAAGGATGGGGTACTCTTCACTAGAGAAATTTTGGTATGTATTTTAAATAAAAAATAAAAGCTTCATGTGATATGAAACAACATTCGTTCCTTTTTTATATATTCATATTGCTAAATAAAAATTTTAAGCGACTTTCATCCCAGATCATGTTCTATGAAAGGATTCTCAAGTAAATAATGAAGGTAAAATAGTTCATAAAAACAAAAAATTAGTATGGGAAACATGTGTAAGTATGAAATAATAGTAATTCATTGTGATTTATAACATTATTAAATAAAAATATCTATTTATGTTCGTATTTTTTATATAGTTTAAACACAAGAATCAACACTGAACATACCAGAAGAAAAACTAATTTCAGTGTCTTTGAAGCGGTAGTAACAATATTGTCACATTGGAAGAGTTGATTTTGGAGTGTCTTCTTGAAAATATTTCACGAATATAAAACCACATTACTATACATATAATATGATGAATTTTTTTAAGGCACAATTATTTTATTTTCATGATATTACTGAACAACCTTATTTGGTAGACCAATTTGTGAGAAAGGATTAAATAGAACCTATAGTGGAACAAAGATCTGCACATGAAGAACCAAAAGGTAACACTAGATTTGAGGATTTTAAGTCCCCTGAACTGCATACCGTACCAAATATAATCATTTTTTTCATTACCCTTTCTCCTAAATGTGAATCAAACAACTTGTGATAAATTTATATTACAAAAATTATGTAGGGTAAAACTGTATTTGACTTCTATCTATCAACACTCACGCACCAACTTGTTCTTAGGAATATAATGTTTAATATCCCAAGAGACAAGATACACCCTAAATAAATCCCAAAAGATTACAAGAGAGTGGGTATTGAGGTAGCTCAGGATTCAAATATTTAGTTTCTTACTCCACTTGATGATCTGAATATTATAATGGTCAATTATGATATTGGAACTTTCATAACATGACCATATAATATTATTAATATACATGAGGTATGTTTAAAAAAAATATGAAAACCCAGTAACAGTTGATAAAAAAAGTTATGAAGTGAGGTATGAAATTACATATGGATAAAGAAAAGGGGAAATTTGAATGTTGGATCATGTAAATATAGCGAATCAACCAAGAAATCAAAAATACCTTCTCGGATTACCTTCTCCCCAATAGTTACATAACAATATTTATCATCATTAAAACTTCCTATAGAGACCACATTTAAAGATTAAAAAATGGCTTACATTCCATGTGAAGATGAAATATATAAAACATTCATGAAATACTTAGTTGGTCTTGAGAGTATAAATGAGGTTCTTCAGTATAAATGGTTGGGATTCTCAGTTGGGAATACATACATAAGGTATATTTTTATAATAATTTTATCCATATAGTGAGCTAATATATTCATTAAATTTAACAACTAATAATATTTTCTATATGTTTTTATATTACTACTTTATAATGGGAAAACCTTGAGAATAGCGATTTGGATTCATTAATCCCTCAATCATTTTTGTAGAAAAAAATGGTTTGTAGATGGAATAAATTAAGATGAATAGAGATGATCTATATAATTTATTTGAGAAAAAAATAATCAAAGACATAATCTATTTAATTCCAAACATATAGAGGAAAAAATCTACAATCTAATCATATAAAACATATTTTTATTTTATTACATTCCTTTTTTTATTTGTTAGGTATTATAATATGTTGATCGTAGTTAATATGGATACCGCGAATATTTATTTTTTGGATCCAATGCATGGATATCCATAATCCAACCTTACATAATGTGTATTGTAAATTTTTAGTAGACTACAATCCAAATTTTGTAAAT
This sequence comes from Viscum album, assembly GCA_963277665.1. Classification (NCBI taxonomy): domain Eukaryota; kingdom Viridiplantae; phylum Streptophyta; class Magnoliopsida; order Santalales; family Viscaceae; genus Viscum; species Viscum album. The sequence goes on along the minus strand of OY728142.1, from coordinate 1,812,073,249 downwards.
AAAATTCGAATTACATGTTTTATTCTATGTTTTAATATTATGTTTTTTTATATGGAGGTATAAAAATATAGACAAAATTATGGTATAAATATATAGAATGAACATAAAAATACCATGGATTACTTTAAATATAATTATATTAAGGTATATATAGAATGATTTTACTATAAAAAAATATTTTAAAACAACTTAATTATTTTGGTAAATGATTTTGCTATGTCTGAAGAAAGATAATATCAATGATTGTGGATATTATGTTTGAAAATTTGTGAGAGAGATCATAAGCCATGAAAATAACAGAATCCATGAATAAGAAATTTCCAAAGGTAATTAGGATTTATTTAAAAATGTTTATTAATCGTTTGTTTTTCGATATTTTCTCAGTACTACTAAGATTTCCTACAATTTTTATACTCAAAAAATAAGTAAATTTGTTTTGAGATGATTGGGTAGTGTACATGGTTTCAGAATGTTTTCGAAAAACAATTTTAGGAGATTACCTAATATTGTTATGATATAGTATGGGATATGAACTTAGAAATACATTTGGGGTCTGAAGCATTAGTGTTCGAATGCTTATATATTATTTTTGATATATTTATCAAGGAGAAGTATAACGGATGAAATCAATTTTTTATAAGTGTTGTCCAGTAAAAAATAAAATTGTTGCGAAATGAAATAGGTGGAGTCCATGTCAGAGACTAAGGTAGAGGAGGAGGCAGATGTAGAGATTGAGGTGGAGGAGGAGATGAAGCATTGGCATGCAAACAATAAAATTTTGGGGAAATGGTGTATAATGGGGATCATACCAAGGTTGTGTTTGATATTTTTTTTAAAGTGATCACAACAATTTTCAATGGCTTCTCTACACTATATAAGAATGGACTTTGTAGTGGATCCAATAGTCACTTAAGAGTTATACAACACCAATACAATCATCAAATAGGTATATAATCCAGCTCAAATGGTTGAATAAATTTATGTGTAATCAACCAATGAAGCCAGAATGTGTAGGAGAGAACTATTGGAGTCCAACCATTATTGAGAGATCATTTTCATTGAGTAGGGCTGCTGGAAAAGGAAACACAACATCAAATTAAAAGAAATTAATTTATGAAGAAATCCAAAAAAATTAAAAACCCACTTCAAATGAAATCACAAACCATAAAAAATCCAAATGAAGATCCCTTTTTGAAAAATCATCATCATTATTAATAAAAAATACATGACAATAGGGATATTAACGTTTTATGAAAAAATAATGTTAATGTTATGTTATATTTTATAATCACACAGAATATTGAAAAGGATATACTAATCTATTGAAAAACAAAAGAATATTTAATGAATGTGCTATCTTTCAATTTCATTTGGATTCTATAAAAGGTCATTCTGATTTTTAATACTTTCAAAAGGGGTAAAAAATTATAAGGTATTTTAGTATCTCTTAAAAATACATAATGGGTCACACTGAAGCTTTATCCATAAAATATGGTAGATGGTGTGTCATTGATTCTTTACCCTATATGGTAGTGATAGGGAAAAATGTATTTTATTATGTTCCATAAACACTCAAATGTATATATTTATTTTTCAATCAATGAATTCTAATAGGTTTACACTAATGATAATTTTTTTCTGGGAATAAGTATTTGGATACACTAATGTTTAGTATAATATAAGAATATATAATGTTCTATGTTTTTTTTATAGTAAAAAAGAATGAAAATATTTATATATGACTTCTACACCAATCCAAGAGGATAAAATTTCTTATGGGGATTTTTTGTAATACATGAATGTTAGGTTATTCTAAAGTGGTTAAATAAATATTGTTTTTTGGATTCAGATTCTATGTTATTTTTTAAGGTTTGTAAGATTGAATAAATTCCTTGTATTTTAGTTTCATAGGATCAATAATGGTTATATTATAGATTAAAGATCTATAACTAGAAAAAATATCCTTTTTGTTTATTTTATCATCATTTTGTATACTTTTATTAGTTAATTTACTCATTAATTTTATATAATAATTATTTTGTTAATTTATAAAAACATCATGAATAAAAGACTTCATCAACAAGGATGATTCACTCCTTTATTTTAATCATTAAAAGTTGAATTTATACTACTTATTTAGTTATTTTTTCACCATTTTTCTAAAAATTTTCAGTTTATTTCTTTATAATTTTCATCTAATAAATATTTTTTATAGATGTTTTGGGAAGTTGTATTTTTCCTTTAATTATATGTATCAAGCTAGAAAATAGAGAACATGTTGCTTTTGGATGAGGCATTTTAGGAAATATGGGGTTTCCTCTTCCATCCAAATGGAACATTTCTTTCTTTTCTAGCTTGGTGCAGACAGTTGAAAGAAAAACACACATCCCATTCACAATTAGTTGCACCTCAATCCAATACACAGTGTTCTAAGTATGACTCAAACTACATGGTTTAATTTATAATATACATTTTAGTTCAAAAAAACATCACATACTCAAAACTGAGAAAACACATTCCCTAAGATCTAAAATAAATTCCCCTATATATATATTTTATCAAAGAAATTTAGTAAGTTAAAATAAAACTTGGTTGGATGGATATTTTTTATTATATATAAAATTATTCTCTTATAAATACTTTCTAGTATTTTTTTCAATGTAAAATCATTGTCCAAAGAATTAATGTATTATTCAATATTTTTGTTTAATTTATTTCCTTTCTGTATTACTCACATAAGAATTGTTTTCAAATACATGTGGATTCTTTTATTCGATTTGATGTGGTTTGTTCGAATATTCTCATGCTCATGAGAGATTGGAGTTGTAATTTTTAACTGAGATAATGAAAACAAGTAAATAGGTCATGAATGTTTATAAACATCAAGAAAAGGTGAATTCCTACTAATTATTTATTTAATCTTGTAATCATTTATCCACTATTTTTCAGTTAATTTCTTTATCATTTTAACCAAATATTTATTTAGCTTTTTTCATAGATATTTTGGTAAGTCATATTTTTCATTCAAATATCCAGAATAAGTAGGAAAAAGAGAGAAGATGTTCCTTTATAATGGAAGAGGAAACCCCATATTTCCTGAAATGTGAAGTGTTTTAGGGAGCATGGTATTTATCTTCCATAATAATGGAACATGTTGTCCTTTTTTCTTTTAGCATATAGGAGAAAGCAAAATGCATCACATGATCAATCAAATGTACCCCAATCTTATACATAATGTTATCGGTATGAATCAGGTTAAATTTTTTTAGTTTATAATTTATTTTTTAGTTAAAAACACACATAACGTACTACAAACCAATAAAATTAATTCCTATTTTATTGATACTTATAGAAAATTGTTCATAAGTAATTTTTTATGTGTGAGAATCATTTTTACCTCAATTTGATGCATGGTGTACCCGGTATGACTCCAACTATGTCTTTTTATTTAAAATTGATATTAATTTTAGTAAAAAAGGTAAGTAACATACTTAAACCATAGAAACTATGATCAGATTGTCTTGATAATTTATGAAAACAATTCATATGTCAGGTTGGACGTATATAAATTCGTCTCAAATCAAACTAACACACGATGTGACCGGTATGACTCAAAGTGTGTGTTTTCAGTTTAAAATGAGATTTTAGTAAAAACCACAAGGGATGTACACAAAACCGAGAAAATTTATTAATATTATTTTTATACTTTAGTAAAATGATCTAAATGTCATTTTGGATGTGTAGGAATCATATTCACCTCAATCTAACATACTATGTGACCAGTATGACTCTAAGTGCATCTTTTTATTTAAAATTGTTGTTAATTTTAGTAAAAAAGACAACTGATGTACTCAAAACCAAGAAAAAAATGTAGATGGTTTGGATACTTTAGTAAAATGAGACATATGTAATATGTGATGTTTAGGATTCAACCTCACCTCAATTTGATACATGATTTTCCTAGTACGACTCAAAGTGTCTGTTATCATTTTAAAATTGGCATTTTAGTTCAAATAGAGTCACTCACTGAAAACTAAACTAATGCACTCAAATTGTCTTGATAATTTAGTAAAATGATTCATAAGTAATTTTCTATGTGTAGGAATCATTCTCACTTTAAACCGACACAATATGTGACCAGTATGACTCAAAGTATGTGTTCCCATTTTAAAATGAAATTTTAGTAAAAAAAATTATGTACTCAAAACCGAGAAAACAAATTAAATTATTTTTATACTTTAGTAAAATTATTCAGAAGTCATTTCAGATTTGTATGAATCATATAAACCTCTATTTGATGCATGGTGTGACCGGTATAACTCAAGTGTGTGTTTTTATTTATAACTGTCATTAATTTTAGTATAAATGACAATATGAATACTCAAAGCCAAGAAAACACATTCATATTGTTTCGATACTTTTTGAAAACAATCCATATGTCATATGTGATGTGTCGAATCATCCTTTCCTTAATCCAATATAGGATGTTCCCAGTATAACTCAAAGTTTCTGTTATTATTTTAAAATTAAAATTTTAGTTCAAAAAGTTTCACTCACTAAAAAACAAAAAAGTTCTCTCATGTTGTCTTTATAATTTATAAAAATTACTCATAATTAATTTTTGACTAATATAAATTAGTCTCAAATCAAACTGAAACAAGATTTGACCGGTATGACTCAAAGTGTGTGTTCAAGTTTAAAATGAAATTTTAGTAAAAAAAACACTAGTGATGTATGAAAAACTGAGAAAACATATTTTTATGATTTTGATAATTTACTAAGATGATCCATACGTCATTTGGAACATGTATTATTCGACCTCACTTAAATCTGATGCACGGTGTGACAGGTATGACACTAATTGTGTCTTTTTATTTAAAGTTGACATTAATTTTAATAAAAAAGACAACTAACATACTGAAAACTAAGAAAATGGATTTTTATTATTTTTATACTTTATAAAAATGATCCATAAGTCATATTTGATATGTATAATCACCCTATAATCAATTTAATATACGATGTGCCTGATATGAATCAAAGTGTTTGTTATCAAGTTAAAAATTTATATTTTAATTCAAAGAGTTTCACTCACTAGAAACTGAAAAACACACTTTTATAGTCTTAATAATTTATAAAAATGATTCATAAGTCATTTTTGATGTTTATGAATCATTATCATGTCAAACCAACACACAATGTGACTGGTATAACTCTAATTGTGTGTTTCCAGATTAAAATGAAATTTTATTAAACTATACATGTGTTGTACTCAAAATCACGAAAACACATACATAATGTTTTTATACATTAGTAAAATTATACATAATACATTTTGGACATTTAGGAATTATTTTTACCTCAATTTTATGCACAATGTGACTGGTATGACTCCAAGTGCATATTTTTATTTAAAATTGACATTAATTTTAGTAAAAAAGACAACAACATGCTCAAAATCAAGGAAAATATTTTGTCTTGTTTTTATATCTTATTAAAATAATCTAAAAGTCATTTATGATATATATGCATCAACTTCCCCTCAATCTGATACATGATGTGCCTGATATGACTCAAAGTGTCTGTTATGACTTTAAAATTGATATTTTAGTTCAAAATGTGTCACTCACTAAAACTGAACAAACATGATCTGATTGTCTTGATAATTTAGTAAAATTATTAATAAGATATTTTTATTATTTTACATTAGTCTCAAATCAAACTGACACCAAATGTGATTGGTATGACTCAAATTACATTATTCCAAATAAAAATGACATTTTTGTAAAAAGTATAAGTGAATAACTCAAAATAGATAAAAAACATTTATATTATTTCTATAATTTATGAAAATTATCCATAATTAATTTATAATGTGTAGGAAAAAGCCTAACCTTCATCTGATGCATGGTGTGACCAGTATGACTCCAAGTGCATCTCTTTATTTAAAATAGAAATTAATTTTAATATAAAAGACTACTGACATAATCAAAACTAAGAAAATGAATTCCATTTTTTTTATAGTGAAATGATCCATATTCAATTTTTTATACGTAGGTATCATCCCCACATAAATATGATAAACTATATTCCTGATATGACTTAATGTATTTGTTATGATTTTAAAAGTAACATTTTTTTCTAAAATATGTCAGTCACTAAAAACTGAACAAACAATCTCAGATAGTCTTGATAATTAATGAAAATGATTCACAGTTAATTTTTGATTTATAAAAATTATTATCCTATCAAAACAACACACGATGTGACTGATATGACTCAAAGTACATGTTTCTAGTTTAAAATAATGTTTTGGTAAAAAATAGAAGTTACATACTCAAAACCAATAAAACACATTCATATTATTTTTATACTTTATTAAAATGATCCATATGAAATTTTGGATGTTTAGGAATCATTCAAACCTAAATTTGATGCACCTTTTGACTGGTATGACTCCAAGTACTTCTTTTTATTTAAAATTGACCTTAGTTTTAGTAAAAAAGAAAATTGACATAAAAAAAACCAAGAAAATAAATACTTATTATTACAATACTTTTTGAAAATTATCTATAACTCAAATGAGATGATTCAAAATAATCCTCACCTCAATCTGATACATGATATGCTCAGTGTGGATAAAAGTTTCTCTTATCAGTATAAAATTGATATTTTTGTTCAAAAAGCATCACCCACTGAAAAATGGGTAAACATTATCATAATATCTTAATAATCTAGGAAAATTATTAATAATTCATTTGTGATAAGTATGAATCAGTATCACATAAAATTGACACATGATGTTACCGATATGACTCAAAGTGCATGTTTCTTGTTTTAAATGACATTTTAGCAAAAAATAAAATTGATGTACTCAAAATGGAGAAAACACATTCAAATTGTTTTGATACTTTAGAAAAATGACCCATAAGTAATTTGGGATGTTTAGGAATTAAATTAACCTTAATACTATACATGGGGTGACTGGAATGACTCTAAGTGCGTCTTTACAATATACAAGTGTCATTTTAGTTTAAAATGTGAATTATATCATGAAAAATGAGAAAACAAACCTATATTATTTTCTCATAATTATATGTTATATTATATAATTAATTTACTTATTATATTTATCATATACTTATTTATTTAATTTTCACATATATAATGTTCGAATATGAACAATAATGATGTGACGTGTAAGAATTAACCACAATGTAGTTTGATATAGAATGTTCTAGGTATGTATCAAAGTTTATTTCAAAATTAAAAATTTCTATTTAATTTATTCCTTAATTTTATTACTAAAATAAGAATTTTTTTTATATAGGTGTGTTTTTTGTCTCAATTAGGGGTGGATTTTTCAGCAATAGCATGAGTCAGGGTCAGGGGAAAAGGATAAAGGAAAATTAATGTTTCTGAATGTATGTGATAATTTATACTTACTCGTGTAATTGTATAAACCAATGCTTAAAATTTATATAATATAGTTATTTTCCTTATATTTGTTTTATAAGTTTTATTTAATTTAAATTCTATATTTATACTCAATTTTTCAACTTTTCAGTGCTACAATGTGTTGTTACAGTCCACTACAGTATGCCCCTTTATCAATGCGAAATAAAAGCACAGATAAATGGGGTATTTTTTATGTGATTTTTTAGTGCTTAAAAAGGAACATTTTGTCATCCTCTTTCTAGTGCTAATAAAATCCTAGGTATTTTAATCAATCTCTAGTAGTCATTACGTTTTTAGTGTTGATACTGGCCTACTCTAGAATTATTAGACCTATTATATATTATTGATTTTGGTCAATATTATGTGCACCTTATTAGACACTATAAATTATTCTGATTTAAAATATGGAATTCATTTTTCCAAATTCCATTCACATAAGTAGAAAAAAGTAAATTAAAATTAATCCCTTTGGCATGATCAGAAATTGTGTTTTTAAAGTGAAAATAACCAAAAGTTTACAACGTTTTTATTTCCAATTTCAATATGAAATTGATTCCAATGACCTAAATTTGATTAATAAATGTATAATTGAACTAATTATACATTTAAACTGATTTAAAATGTAATTTAACTTTATAAATTTATTAAAAACGTTGTTTTCAATTAAAGTTCATAATTTTTCACTGTTGATCAAAAAATGAAACTATTCAAAAAATCCCAAAACTTTACCCTAATTTAATTGTGACATTATGATTTCAAAAATAAATTTTATCAAATTCATTTTGTAAATATTTAAAAAATGAGGTTTTTTATTTTTCAAAAAAATCATAAAAAGTTGTTTTTTTGAGAAAACAATATTTTCAAAATATATATATACTTTACCAAAAAATAATTTATTTTATTTTTAATATATTTTCTTTATATAAAATCATTATCCTTTATATTTAAAGTGTATTTATTACAATTCATATGACTATGTTTAACTTCTAGGTTATAACTATCTTGTTTAAATAACTAAATTAATAATATATCATGGTTATTTAAAACTCTCTTTCACATGTAATGCAAGTTAAGACAATGTTGCATATAGCATGAGTTTAATATGGTGTATCATATAATTCAAGACATTAAATAAATTAAATTTATTCAAAAACAATTTCATAAAAACTCAAAGTGTTGCCCCACCCATCATGATACATACATATGTGTGTTGTATGATATAAATCATTCAATATATGTTGAAAACCTATTTGAATAAATTTTGTTGTATTCTTCACATCATAAAGAACCCATAGAAAGAAAAATTGTATTTACAAAATTTCTAAATTATACAAGCAAAATTGATTTCAATAATGTAAATGGTTGATACCCAAACATCAATCACCCAAAAAATATATTTCTTAAGAACATTTATATAGTTATTGATTATAAATAACATTCAAGGATATCGATCATTTTGAGATAAAGAATAAAATGGGTAGTTAAACCCCTTTTTAAAAAGGATTGAAAACTCCTTAAAATGTTTTCTTTAAAATAAAATACTTTTTATAAAAATAAAAAACATCCTTTAAAACCAAAATAATGGATTTTAGGATAAAAATTATAATAGAAATATTCTTTCAAAATATTTCAATGAGACGTTATATAAACACTAAAGAATTAATTCTTAAAAATTCAAGCCATTAAAATCCATTTTATAATCAAGAATACCTTTTTAAAATAAAACTTTTTTACTTTTGGAAAATGTACTAATATTTATTTTAATTTTCAAAATCATCAAGAGTTAAAATAAATTTTAAAACCATTTTTAACAATGTAAAAAGGATCTTTGAAAAGAAAAGTACTCATTTTGTGAGAGAAACCATAAAAGTGTTTTTAGAAGAAAAAAAATTACATTGTCTTTAAAGAAAAAGTTACGGATCACATTCAAAATTTGTTCCTAAAATGGTGAAGTAAAATAATTGGGAAACTTTTTATTTAAAAATATTTTTAAATAATATACTCTTTAAAAGATATAAATGTAATCAAAAGGAAATATGGAGTGAAATATGATACATTTTATTATGAAAGGGAAGAACTTTTTTTAAATATTTAAATACCTTTGTTGAAAACCCAAATCATAAAAAGTGTGACAAAAGAACCTTTTTAAATGTTGAGGTAAATATTAGTGTCAAATTATAAAACACATTATTGGGTTTCTAAATATAAATTAGTATATTTATGGGAAGAGAAAATATTATCATGGAAGAAAATGACCTTATTCGGAAAGGATGAGACTTTTTCTCAACATCATTAATATTTAAAAATAAATAGATCCATCAATGTAATTCCACAAAAAATAAGTATGAAATACATTATAACATCAACATATAATATGAGAGAACTGTTATGTGAAACCATAGTAAAAAAGATTCATTATGAATCAATAAAATTAGTTGAGTCCAGAAAACCATTTATGGGGGTGGTAACATAAGAATCAAAAGAATGTAAGAGGGTTACCATGAAATTCAATTTAAAATATCATGAAATTATAGATATTAATGATAATGAATGAGAATAAGATATTGGATACACTATATAAAATAAATGATGGTGTGTGATATCAAACACATCTCACATATTTGAAAATAGAGACAAATAACCCTTAAAAACTTGGTATGCTTTGAATTAGAATACATTTAAATAAGCAACATGATATGTATCTTAAAAACTGATTAATTATATAAAGGTAATTCATTAGGCATTAATAAATTCATATCAAAGATACAATGTTGCCCAATATTAAATATGTCTTAAGAAATTAAATTTGATACAAAGAACCACTTACCTTAAATACTTCTTAGTCAAATGTTCTTTAACCTCTTGTAAAATGAAAATTATTATATTAATAACTAATTTCATAGTATTATTCAAATATATTACCTTTTATACACATCATTTATAATAATTTATTAAAAATATTTTACTCGGTTATATTTTATATTCATTATCAGGAGTTTGTATTTTTTTATTTTTTCGGAAAAATTTCATGGTGATGGGGTTGATTCATACTTATTAGTTTCAAGTTATTAATTAAAATATTATTCTAGATAAAATAATAATTGTTTTTAATGATTCCTTATGTCCCATTTCATTAGGTAAAATATGTGGATAAGGTTCATAAAATGGAAATTATGACGAACTAGTTTCAGTGTGTTTAACAATAAAAAGGTGTTAATTAATAAATATATTAAATTTTAATAACACGTTTATATAATAAATAAAATATCATAACTACATTATTATTACATGATATTATTATTATATAAAATTCCATAATCATTCATGATATAAACATTATGAAATTGTTCATGTAGGTGGTAAAACTGAGCCAAATGAGAGCGTGTTAATATAATGTTAATATAAAATTTAAATAAGGTAAAAATATCATAAATATCATTTAACATCCTTAAATTCATTCTTATAAACATACATGTTGGGTGGTGATGACAAATGAAATTCATCACTCTTATAGGTGGTAGTCTTCACCTACACGTTATTAATGATTCTATTTCACAACAAATAGGATTTAATGAAGGTATATGATAAATTATAATTTAATAATAATAATTGTTAAACATTAAACATATTCATTCCCTAACCCTCTATAAAACCGTTTTTACCACAAGCAAGGTAATTAATTTTTACTGCATTCACTATTAATTTTGTTCAAAAATTAATTTAAAATTAATAGAAAATTTAAATTATTATGATTAAAAATATAGAATCCATTTTTCAAAATTCCATTGATATAAGTGAAAAAATTAAAATAATATTAATTCTAGAGACGTGACAAGAAAGCGTGTTTTTAAAGTGAAAATGTTCAAATGTTTACAAAGTTTTTAAATCCAATTTCAAAATGAAATTCATTAAAATGACCTAAATTTTATTAATATATGTATAATTGATCTAGTTATACTTTAAAATCAATTTGAAATATAATTTAACTTTATAAAAAATTAAGCAAAAATGTAGTTTCAATAAAAATTTAATATTTTTCACTATTCAATAAAAAATGAAACATTTCAAAAAAATCCAAAAAATTCACCCTAGGTTAAATTTTACATTCTAATTAAAAAAATAATGTTTAAAAAATTATTTTTATATGTGTAAAAAAATTAATTTTATTACTGTTCACAAAAGACATAAAAATCATCTTTTTTAGAAAATAGTATTTTCAAAACATATAAACACTTTACTAAAATTTATTTATTTTTTTATCAATAGGTTTATTTATATAAAACCATTATACTTAACACTTTAAAAGTAGTTTTTATATTAATCTCACTATGTTTTATAGCTAGGTTATAAGGTTCATGTTTAAATAACTAAATTAATAATATGTCATGATTTTGTTTAAACTCACTATCACAGGTAATGCAAGCTATGTTGGTGTTTTATTTAATGCAAGATTAAATTTGTGTATTATGTAACACAACCCACAAAATGCATTTAATTTATTAAAAAAAAGTTTATAAAAACTTGGCGTATTATATTCTAACAACCTTAAAATGAATTTCTCCCTCAAGATTAATCATTCTGATAAAAAAATGATGATACTTTTGCCTCATAATATCCTCATGTTAAAACATAACTTCTAACACAAAACTTTGACCAGGTGAGTGGTCATGTTTTGAATAACTTTCCCTATATGATCCAAAATCTCCACTAGTTGTTCCTCATAAGAAAAATCTTACTCCAACGGTTTGACCATGGAGTTTAATACATTTTAAGGATTAGGTATATAATTTATCAAGAGAGATTCATGGAACAAATCTTGGACTTAAGAGTGGTTTTGATGAAGCATGAAGAGATAGGCTACCATCCCCATACAATCAAGTATTTCAAAGGGACTGATATACCGAGGGTTTAGTTTCCCTTTCTTCCAGAATATCATAACCTTTTTTCATGGAGATATTAATTGAAACACCTTATCACCAACTTCAACTTAAATATCATGCTGGTGCTTATCAGTATAACTTTTCTGTTGACTCAAAGATTCCTTGATGTCATGCTGAATGGCTTTAACCTTCTCTATCATTTCTTCTTCTATCTTAGTTCCCAATATATTGCTTTCTCTAACTTTATTTCAGCATGTTGGAGCTCTACATTTCTTTCCATATAGGGATTCATAAGGTTTCATCTGAATTCTTGAGTGAAATATATTTTTGTCATAAAACTCAACTAGAGGAAGGTGTTGATACCAACATCCTTTGAAATCTAAAGAAAAAGTTCTCAACATATCAGCTAGGGTTGGAATTTTTCTATCAAATTGACCATATTTTGTGGGATGATATGCAAAGCTAAAACTCAAATCCATATCAAGATATTTCTAAAGATATTACAAGAAAATTAAGGTAAACCTTGGATCTCATTAAGACACAGTGGAATGTTGTACTTCATGAATAATTACCACTACATTAATGTATATCCTAGCAAGCTGATCTAGGTAGAATTACTTTAGGATGGTGATGAATTTTGATGACTTAATAAGGCGATAAATATAATACATATATAATTATTTCTTTTAGATGATTTTGGGAGAATAATGAAAAAATACATGGTTATGTTCTCCCATTTCTATTTTGGTATGGTAATGGATTCATCATCCCCTAAGAATTTTTTCTTTCACCCTTAACATTTTGACATATCAAGAACTGAGATACAAAATATATGATATCTCTCTTCATGAAATCCCACCAAAATTGTCCATTCAAATCTCTATCAATCAACAAACTTCCAAGATGAATAAGGAATGAAGAAATATGAGCTTACTTTAACAAATCCTTCTTCAATTCTAGTATAAAAGGAACACATACATAGTTCCTGAACCTTAATATTCCATCATGATGAAGTTTAAACTCAGGAATATTTCTAAACTTATTTTGAAACTCTACCTCCTCCATATGTGCTTCTTTAATCTTCAATTGGATATATAGTTAAACATTTAGTTGAGAAAGATATGATTTTACCCTTCCTTTAGGATTTCTAGATCCATCCTTTTCAAATCCATAAATATTAGATCTTTTGCGATCCTCATCTTGGATAAGATAGCATGATCCTTTTGATTCAGAGTATTAACCACATTTTTCTCTTTCCTAGGGTAGTAATGTATTGAGTAGTCAAAGTATTTAATCAGATATAACCATCTTCTCTGGGATATATTCAAATCCTTCTATGTGATTATATACTTTAAAATTTTATGTTCTATATATATATAACACACTTTTCTTAGTAAGTATAATGCCTCAATATCATTGATTCAAAAATTTATAAATCTATTTTAAAATCATGAGTTGGTTAATTTTTCTTAGGTATCCTCAGTTGTTTTGAGTGATAAACTATAAATATGAAATTTTTCATAAGAACACATCCCAATTCCTTCTTATATGCATCATTATATATTACAACCCCTTCTCTACTATAGGGTAATATAAGCATAGGTGTGCTAACTAACCTTCTCTTTATTTCCTTGAAATTTTATTTACATTCATCTATATAGAGTAACATGGACAACTTCCAAGTTAACATGGTTAAAGGATCATATAATCGTCAGAGAATTTCCACAAACCATCAATAATTGAAAGATAAACCATGAAAATTATAGATCAAAGTCACCGTGGTTGGTCTGGGACAATATTAGATATCCTTTTTCTTTGATATGTCTAATAATATACCCTCTATTGAAATTATATAACCCAAACATTAAACCTTTTGAAACAAAAATCCACACTTTGAAAACATTTAATATATTTTCTACTTCCATAGGTTCTTTTGTACAATTATCAATTGGTATTAATGATATACCTTTCACTTTGAGTAGATAATAATTCCATTTAAAGAGACTACCACAAACTGATCAAGTTTTTCTATAAATAATTTATTTATTAAATCTATGAATATAGAAGTGGAATTAGTAAGAAATATAGGAATCAATATATGTTCATAGTGTCTATACCTTATACAGAATGTTTTATTGGGTATATAATCCTTATTGACCATCAATTTATGATACCCAGAATAAAGTTAAATCAAGCAAAAGTATTAATCTATATGTATTAGATCATAAAATTCATCGATATGGGGAAGATACTACGTTTTCTTAAATGTGATATGGTTCAACACCCTATAATGAATAAAAATTCACATTAATACATACTTATTTAAAAAAAAGGTGCACCCAAATTTGCGAAGCTTAGTTTAATGAATCCCTTTTCAAGGTCTTCTTGGAGTTTCTTCTTTAATTCCCACAACTCAATTATGTCCATTCTATCAGGAGTCATTGAAATTAGACTGGCACCTGGTATGTGTTCTATTGAAAAATCAACTTCACATTTTGGTGGAAGGCTAGGAAACTCTTCCATAAATACATACAAAATTCCCATAAAATAGTAATATCATTAATTTTGATTTTCTCTCCAACCATTTGAGATAAACACCCCTTCTGAATCAAAATTAGAACCATTTAAAAAGGTTGTAATCTCTATTGGAGTTTTTTACTTATAATCAAATGGATAGAAGATCATAGGTTGGTTTGGAATATCTAATGTGACATCCATTCATCTAAAATTGATGTGGGATTTTTGCAGATAAAGTTAATGCATTCCTAATATAACATCAAATTCCACCATATGAAGAATGAAAACATTTATAGGAAGCATATTTTCACCAATGTAAACTATAGAGGAACCATATACTTGAGATGAAATTATTATAAAATTATGTGGTTTTGCGGCTAATTCTACATATAATCACATGGGTGGAATCTTGATACCCTTATAAAATTCTTCAAATATATAAATAATGGGTAGATCTAGAGTTAAATAATACATTAGCAATTATATAGTGGATAGTATGTATACTTTTCACCATGCCGCTATCACACCCCTCATTAGAAATAGTGATATCATAAGATTTACCCTTATCCCTTGGCTTAAGAGGATTCTAATGTTGATCATCATCATTAACCCTGAGGTTTGGGAACTCATTGCAATAATGATTTTTCTCCTTAAACTTAATGCACTGAAGCGTTGAAGGTGCATTTCATTCATCTTTCTCTCTGCTTGCATCATTAGATAACTTCTTCCCATAACTTTTTCAATAAATTTTCAAATAACCTTACCTTCCACACATGAAACATTTTTAGTCCCCCTAATGTAATTTCCTCCATGCATGTTCCCACACTTTGAGCGTAAAGGAAATATCATTTTCCTCTCTCCATAGTTTTTAGATTTTCCTTAAAACCCCTTATTCCTTTTCTTATTAAAACAATAATATTTATATGTAACTCCAAACTCTATTTTCACCTTGATAAAACATATAAAAATCTATTTGTAGACACTAAAGTCTCTTATGGTTAATTCCATTTAGAGACTTGGTTTTAAGCCAATGAAGAATCGATCAAGCTTACTTTCAAGTTGGATGATAATACTAAAATCATACCTTTAAAGTCTTGTAAATGTTTCCTTATAGGTGTCGATGAACTCATAATACTTTTTATTTAACTAAAGTAACTCTTTATCCTTATTCATATAAAGAATAGAAGAAAATTACTTATTGAAAAATAAGTTCTTGAACTTGTCCCAATCCATGGAGTCAATTTCATCATGTTGCTCATATTCCTGATAAGATTTTATCATTGGTCTGCATCACCTTACGAATAGTAGACATATAAAATGAGTTTTTCATGTTTCAAAAATTAGAGAATATAAAATATATTCTTAGAGGTACCGATCCATTGATTAATAACTAGTGGATCAGAGGATCCATTGAAGGAAGGTGGATGTTTCCTCATGAAGGACTCAATAGAATTTTCTTCTGTCAATTTTTCTTTTGTAATTCCAACATGATTCATATCTTGATAAATTGTTATGAACATCGCAATAGGATTTTTCATTCCTTATCCCAATAGATTTATATTCCTAGGAGGAAAGTAATTGTATTGTCCATCACACTTAGAATTAATGTGGTTTCTTTTGTTTCTATTCGTTGAATAAAACCAAAAACAATAGTGTAAGAAATAATAATCATGATGGGGAACCACATAAAAATGGAAAATACTTGATAAAATGTCAAAATCATCACACCTTCTTATTTAATCTATGACACCTAATGTTTTTCTAGGTAATTTATTGACATATTCTATTTAAAAGTAGTTATTATGGTTCATATAGAGTTTTTTAATTCACAAATTATGTCCCATTGGAATTTCAAAAAAAGTGTGCAATAAGACCCATGTTCATCCACCACTTCCCAATGAAGTCTAGATCAATAAATTATTTTAGAGATTGTTTCCCCTAGGTAAATATAGGCTATATCCACATCCACTTGTAGTATCCAGACAATGATGTTTTTAGAAGAAACCACTTGTTCGATCCTTTACCAAAATTTCAAGAGAATTTCCTATACTTTGACTCATCCTTAAACTTATACTTAGACACATACTTAGGGATATCACTAAGGTTTTCACATCCTTGTTTACAAAGGTTAACTAAAACTATCCTCTAATAACAACTATAGTGTCCCAAGATTATCATAGATAGATATTACATAACTTTTTAAGAATATTCATTACATTACACCAACATGCTTCTCAGGAACGTAATAGTTTTGTTCCTTTGGAAACTTTGAAACATAAACAACTATTTCATAAGTGCACTATATTATCTCCCACTACATTCTTTACAGCTATAATCCTTGGTATACATATCATACATAGTACATATCATCATAACTTGGGAAAAGTAAACATAAGATACTTTGATCTTAGATGATCAATAAGGGTAAACACGGGATATAAATAATAATAATATGAATATAAGGGTATGAAAATATGATAAAAAAACTTAAGATCCCACCCCTCAAATAAAATATCATAATCTTAAAACATGTAATAAAGATTGGAATTTTATAAGACAATAATCATAAGTAAATAAAAGAACATGATCCATGAGATCATAACATTAACATAAGACATGGAAATTGTGTCATACACATAAGAATCGGAAATAATTTCCATATTAGTTAAGTATCACTTCCAAGACTAGCATAGATAAAAAAATTATTTAATTAACTCAGTTCAAATCCTATTTCATCCTTGTCTTACTAGACCAGGTTCACTTCCTATTCTAGCATTGTCATACTGAACCAAGTCCATTCCCCATTCAAATATTATCATATTGAATCTGGTTCACTCCATGTTATAGTAAAATCTATCTCACGAGATATAAATTTTTAACCAATGAATTGGAAAGATATGTAGGCCACACCCAACAAATAATTAAAACCATATTAATGCATTCCAAAAAAAATGTAAAGATGCATCATATAATAACCCATGAAATTAAATGGGTATTATAAAAATTTTGTTATATCATAACTTGTGCGGAAGAGACCAGTTTAATAGTAATTTCATCATAAAATAACCCATGAAAATAAGTGAGTTTCATAATCATTTCCTCATGGTATAATCAATGAAATATAAACAGGTTTCATAAACATTATGCCATAAAAATATAAATCACTCAGAGAAAGAATATAAACAGTATCCTTTGATCATATCCCTACTAGGTAATAGGTAACACCAATATATTAAATATTAGATGAAATTTTTTTTTAAAGATCATTTAAAACATTTCTTGAATAAAATATCCTTTATAATTTGAAAAATTATTTTTAAAACCTAAAACATTTTAAAACTTTTTTTAATTGAAAATAACCTTGAAAAAATATGAATAAAACATTATAGATCATCTAAAACACTTTATAAAACATCAAAAAATTTATTTTAAAGGAAATTTAAAAACATGTAATTAAAAATTGAAATAATTGATTAGTAATTAAAGTGGGAAATAATATTCACATCTTGCATGTTGAAAAAAAAATATTCTTTTCAAATTTTCAGTAAAATATGAATGGAAATTATTTTAAAGAAAAAAATGAAGATTACTTTCAAAAAATATAACAAAAGTTTAAACATGGGTAATAATTAATTTTTTAAAATCATAATAGAGTAATAAAAAAAATTTCAAAACGTTCTTAGAAAACATGGTTTTGGAAAAAAAACATATTTCCGACTGAAGATAGAAATAAAATAATATTTTCTTAAAAACATTTTCTCAAGTATTTTAAGTGAAAAAAGTGGAAAATGGTACCACTACTTGAATATATCATGAATAACTGAAGCAGAAGAAAAATAATGATAAATATTGAAAGTTACATCATTATATTTCAATATTAAAGATTTATTCATAAACAGTCCTCATAAATGGTGATATTGTAACATAAAATCTTTAGCACTTTGGTAACATTGAATCATAATTACCATGAAGGAGTAACATAAAATAAAACATAAAATAACATGAGGATGAATAAATTCATGATATTTCATGTCAATTTGGATGTATATACACATTGTAAAAGAATATAGATGCATAACTTAATGTACGTCTCAATAAAGGAAAACCGGGACAAAAAACCCGTACCTCTGTGTTAACATTTGAACTGTAACACCCCATGAAAGAGAGATCCTAAAATGGATATTTAAATACCAATAATTTCCAGTAAAAAAATCCTCAAATAAATTCATGATAATTATATACCCCACATAGAATAAATAGGTGGGGAAATCCCTTACCATAAATCTTTACTTTGATTATACTCATTAAAACCTCCAATATAATAAATATATGTTTATTATACATCAATTAAAAAACCACATTCATATATATAATACCATATATTATTTTATTATGACCTTTTTTTACTCATTTATTCACGATTTCATGTTAAAGGTAAGTATCTGGTAATAAACACTTTTGAATTGCAGCTAGGGTTATAAAGGAGCATCTCTTGATCTTCCCCCACTATGTTTAGGGTTCTTATATGGTATCTCCATATAAATTTATGGTAATTTTTTCCTTTCTCCATTTAGGTATATTTGATGCTTTCAAGGGTGTCGATGATGCTTCGTCTTGCCTTGGCTCTAGTTTGATGGATTTAGATGGATCTAAATCTTCGGCAATGTCCCGTTTTAGACGAGTGATGGTATAACCTTTGTAAAAGATAGATTTTTCTAGATTTATGGTACCTAGTAATTCTGAGTATGGTAAAATTTACTTTTCCTTAGGAAATGATGGTGATGATTCCTAGTTCGTCAAAACTTCTGTGCACTGGCAGTTTTTCGCAGATCTTACAGGGTACTCTTATGTGAATCACATCACACATAATTTGTCTTTGGCTATTGTGTAAGGGGATTATAAAAACTCGGATGTGTTAATTGAATAATAAAGGTTCTCTATACTTTCACAATTAATTATTCTATATGAGTACCATCCCTTGAATCTTGATGAGTTGTGGAATCACCTTCTCCATTTATAATATTTTGATGGATGACACATTGTCTCTATCGAAATGGGTTTATATCATCTAATTTTCCCCTAGTATGAGATTAAGATCTTATATTGGTTCCATGTCTTGGTTTCTCTCAATCTAGTATTTCCAAATATCCATGATTATGATCCCATTTTTATCCTGATAACATAAAAAATTGTCTTCCCAATCGTGGGTTCGTATCCATGGGATTAACTAGTGTTTTGATAAATCTTGATAGGGAGACATGGTGTTCCAAATATTGTAGGTTTTTCAGAGTTATTATTGAGGTTGACTTCTCGATCACCCTGATTCAGTTGATAATTCTTAGTGTTTTCGGGATCCAAATTGAACTATCGGTTGAATATTAAAGGAAGTTAATTATTTGTTCTACTTGTAAATCCATTGGGAACATATCTAATAAAAAGATGAAAAAATATGATATGTTCATTATTAAATAGATATGGCCACATATGTAGTGAGTGCAGATTGATGCCTGGAATCTCAGATGCAGGAACATTGGTTGCGATTGCAGATGTAGTTGCGTCCAATGTTCCCATGAAGGTAAATTCCTCTTACAATGATTCTCTTAGGTAGGCTTGTAGTCCTAAAAGGCCTAATACTAAAAAATGATCTTTCTGATTAAATAAACCTATTATATTAAGGTCATGAGTGATAATATGGAGTAGATCCATGTTGCAATGGTTGATGGTCGAACTGATGGTGTCAATAGGTGTGATCAGAAGATCTCATGAGTGGCAACCACTGATAGGGAGAAATAAAGAAAATAGAATAAGGGTTTATCTAGAAAATTTGATGAGGTTATTTTTTAGTGGGATTTGAATCATTAATTGATAAAGAATTAAGCCTAGTTGATAAAATATAAAATCCTAAATTGGGGTATGAGAAGAAGCTATGGTTGAATAATGTTGTCTCATCTTGTAAAGAACATGGAAATAATACAATATAGAGTGGTTCTAGAGGAATCATACAAGATTCTCATAAATCACTTATGGTGGATCATGAAATCATAGAAATTAAAACATAAAAAATGGATAATGAACACACCATAAATGATCAAATGTCCTCAAGAGGTAGTCAAGGAAAGATCGGCATTGAATATGATAAAATTACTGATTTTTGGAGGGATGAAACTGAAGGGCCATGGTAATAGCCCATGTCTTGAAAATGGGGTCTTAATCCAAAATTTCATGGTTGGGGATGTGGCCATGATGATTAGGCTACAACAAGGTGTGGTCTTTCTACGATAAAACTCACTATTGAACAACAAAATCTTGGGGAAAAGTACTATGTGGTATTCAATCAGAGAAATTCATAGTCATAGTAGGAATATGGTGAAAATATCTATAATCATGATTATGGGGATGGTCATGATTCCCTTAATATTAAGTTTTCTTTTATATATAATTGAATTTCTCCTTGTTTTACCTCTTACTTTCTCTCTTTGACATCTTTATTTTTCTAATAAATTTTTAGGAGTAGGCTTTCCTGCCTCCTGAACCTTTTTGGAAATAACCTCTTTCTTTTTCATATATTTTTTGATTTTTTATATCTTTTTTCCTATTAATTTGATCATAGTCCCATCATATATAAAATTCTTAAACATGATATAAATATAATATATATTCATTAAGTACATATTTATAATAATACATAAGATTTAGTAATTGGAAATGAAATACACTACTCATGGAGATAGTACGTCGTACGTATGCATGAATGTTATTTTCCATTTTCTTGTTAGGTTGAAAGAAAAAAAAGTAATCGAAATAAATTATAATAAAAAAAAATATTTTTATGTCATATATATCACAAATTTTTATAAAAATCATCAATATTTCATTCCAAGTAAATCGTGAATAATTCAGATCGCTTCATGAGGAAGTAGTCCATTGTACACACAAACAGTATTACCATATTCCCACAAAATAGAAAGCATTAAGGTATGTGTGATATATAAATTAATGAAACATAATAACATCATAAATATCATATAAATTATATAAACAATAATTCAACATTAGATTTGCAATAAAATCTATTCTTGGATTATTTATGCCTAAAATAAGGATTCAAGGATGAGGTTAGATAAATTGGGAAGTGATTAAGGTAAGTATTGGTTGAACCAAATAGGTTTTAAGGTTTTAATAAAGAAGGAGATATAGTGTCCTTTTATAAGTGTGGGAGATGACACACTTGGAATTTTTGAAAAGAAGTAAGTGCTCCCATAATTTTTAAATGAGTCAAGGGTAAAAAATGGATCAAATTATAAAATTTTACATTATAAGTTCTAAATATATATATCCAATATTTTTTGATACATTTTTAGGAAAATTTATCCCTTATCATTCGACTTTAACCCCTCGGTAAACCCATTTTTACGTTAATCGCAGTAATTAATTTTTTTTGTATTCACTATTCATTTTTTCAAAAATTAAGTTAACCTTGTTAAAAATCATAAATTATTCTAATTAAAAATATTTAAAAAAACTAATATTATATTCACTTAGGTGTAAGATATTAAATTAATATTAATCTCGCAAACGTAACGAGAAAATGGGTTTTAAAAGTGAAAATGATTAAAAGTTTATAATGTTTTTATATCCAATTTCGATAGAAAATTAATTAAAATGACCTATATTGTATTAATATATTAATTATTTAATTAATTTAACTTTAAAACCAATATTACATTAAATTATATTTTATAAATAAATAAGAAAAAATGCATTTTTCTGTTAATATTCAATATTTTTTACTATTCATCAAAAAATTAAACGCTTCAAAAAATCCAAAAATTTCATCCTAAGATAATTTTGAAATTATGATTTCAAAAATTAATTTTATGAAATTAATTTTCTAAATATGTAGAAAATTCAATTATATTATTGTGCATAAAGTACATAAAATGTAGTTTTTTGAGAAAACAGTATTTTAAAAACATATAATTACTTTAAAAAAGTTATTTATTTTATTATCAATATGTTTTATTTATATAATTCCATTATAATTAATTTTTAAAATGTATTTATTACTATTCATATCACTAAGGATAATAGTTAGTTTTTAAGGGTTTCATTTAAATAACTAAATTAATAATATATCATGGTTTTTTTGAAACTCAGTGTTGCATGTAATGCAAGATAATACAGTGTTTCATATAGCACAAGATTAACTTGTTGTAGTGTAAAATGTAAGATATCAAAGACATTTAAGTTTTTCAAAAAAATACATAAAATCTAGGGGTTTTACCCCACCCATTATCATCCAGACATATGTGTTTCATATGATAAAAATTATTCAATATATCATGAAAGCCTATGGGAAGAGACTGGGTTTTATTCTTCACATCATTAAAAACTCATGGAAAGAAAAATTAACTTTACAAAATCTCTAAATAGTCCCACCATAATTGATGTCATAATGTAAATGATTGATACCAAAACATCTATCACCACCAAATCAGATTTCATAAGAACATTAAGATAGTGATTCATGATAAATAACTTCAAAAGACATTAATATTTTGGAGATAAAGAAGAAAATGGGCAGTGGAACCCCTTTTTTTAAAACTATTGAAAACTCATAAACAATTACTCTTTAAAATTAAGTACTTTGAGTTTAATAAAAATTATCCTTCAAAACCAAAACAAGGATTCCAATAAAAAAATTATAACATAAAGATGTTTTAAAATATTTCATTGAGATGTTATAGAAACACTAGAGAATTATTTCTTAAAACCACAAGCCATTAAAATCCATTTTAAAATTAAGAATTCCATTTTAAAATCATACTATTTTACTTTTGAAAAATATAATAATAGTTCCTTCATTTTTTAAAATAATGAAGATTAAAAATAAATTGGAGACCCATTTTTAACAATGTAAAGGGATATTTGTAAATATAAATAATCATATAGTGAGAGAAACCATAAAAGAGTTTTTAGAAAACATTTTTAAAATTATGTCCTAGATATACACTACTTACAAACAAATATTTATATTCTAATTATCTAAATGAGAAGGATTCAATATATGATGGAATAATTTTCTACATAAAAAGATAATACACATCCATCTTATGATGAAGTATCTCATTTTAATAAACTTCTAGAAAATAAAAATTACAAAGTTAGTAGTAACTTGATAAGACTAATTCTATAATAGTTGTATTAATAAAATAAATATCAAGTTTGTCTTAAGTTCTTGATAAATCTAATTTTGAAAAATATAATAATTTTAAATATTTTTAAAAAGTTATTTCTTAAAAATAAATTTTTTATGCTAGTTTTGATAACTCAATTGTAGAACTTCTACTAAAAGGGATAAATATTTATTTTTAAAAATAAAATCTAAAATTTCTTCCCTGAAGAAACTTTTTTTTAACTTTACAACTGGTAATGAAAACTTTGACAAAATTAATAAACAATTATGACCTCATGGTACAAATTCTGGAATGGGTTTTACTCATAAAAGGCAATTTTTAGTAACAATTATTCTGTTCCAAAAAATTTACCCTTTTATAAAAAATTTCAAATAGGTGGGAATCAAAAATAATATGTATTCACTTTATAAATTTTAATCCTTCAGTTTCCATGAAGACTATTTTTTCAAAAAAAAATGTGCATTCCTCAATTTTTTTATGACACAATGAGATCAAAGAAGATTTCAATACACCAATTATAATGTTTTTACATTCAGAAAAAGATAGAATTTAACAAAAACAAGAATTTGTGGTATATGGATAGTGGATGTTCCCAGAATGTGACTGGTAATAATTTTTTTTCGAAAATACCATCAAGAAGAAATGTGGAAAATTTTCCTTCAGTGATAATCATAAAGGATAGATTACCAGTATAAGTAATATAGTTTTTCTTGGTAAAGATTTAATTTCAAATTTTTAACTTGTTAAAGGCCCTAGCACAACCTTATAATCATACTTCAATTATTTTCTGAAGGTTACCATGTCAGTTTAAGAAATGATAAATGTGTATCACACAAACCCAAGGATGAATACATTCTTTCTACCAATTGACATTAGAATTTTTATAGACATAACTTAAAAGAACTTAAGATTCCACACTTACCTTGACTTAGTTATGATAATTATAACTTTTTAAACATGTACATTACATCATTTTTTCAGAACATTTCATAAATTACAAAAATATATTCCCAAAGACTTTATTAGTTTAGTTCCTTTATAACCATGGAATGGAAATCTTATAAATCATTGAAATATCTTCAATGTTTCCAAAAAAGATCTTACCCCTTAGTAAATCAATGTAAAAAACTTCCTTCCTAACTTGGTGAATGGAAACATAAGAAATGTGGGAGCTCAAATGCTCATTAATAGTATATAAAGGAAATTTTTAGGCACATCATAAACATAAGGGTATGAGAATGTGATCATGATCATTAGAGGATCATACCTTACATATCGAAGAACATAAACAAGAATCACGTATAATTATTTGAAATTCCTAAGAAATAAATCATAAGGAAATAAAGGGAATAATTTATAGAATCATATTATAAGAATAATTTATAGAATTTGTGATCGAAACATAATAACGTAAAATCATTCCATATAAGTCAAGACGAATTTCTAGAACTTATCATGGAAATTCATGGGAAATGCACTTAATGGATGGGACACACCACCAACCCTGGTAAAAAACCTTTACTTGTAAGGGATCAGTTTTACCCATATTTCTATAGTGGATCAAGTTATCCCATCTTCCCATAGTGGATCTAGTTTCCCCATTTTCCCATAGCAAATTGCGTTTTCCTAATATTTATATAGTGGACCGGGTTTCCCCATATTCCCGTAGTAGATTAAGCTTGTGTGCTTGATTCTCATCATTATATCATGATATATAAATCATTACCCAATTCATTTGAGGTAGATATAGGCCACACACATCACATAATGAAAATTATACATATGTGTGACAGAAGAACATAAATCATTCCTCCTAACAGAACCCATAAAAATAAATTAGTTTCATTAACATTTCAATATAACATAACTCATGAAAAAGAAACGTAATTCATAAAAATCAATACTTCATAATAATAAATGATTTAGAGATAGAATAATAATAAAACCCATAAATTATAACCACAATAAAACAAAAGTAACATCAACTAGTGTTATCATATATGGAAAATTGTTGTGAAAGATTATTTAAAATAATTATTGATGAAAATATCCTTTCTATTAAAAAATGATTTTTAAATCATACAACATTTAGAAAACATTTTCATTGTAAATATAATTGAAACTTATAAGGAATATTCCAAAACCATTTTAAATACCTTGGAAATAATTTTTCTTTGAAAATTATTAAAATATCATTTAAAATACTTTTAATTTTTTTAGAGAACATATTTTTGAAGGAACATAGATTTCTGACTAAAGAGAGAATAACACTACATGAAACTTATAATACAATAAAAATAAGTATACTCATGATAAAATATGAAAAATTGTTTTTTTTATACATCTCATAAATGAATATATGTGCATAACATAACATGTGTCTCAAAGAAGGAAAATTGAGACAAAATTACCTTATTGATTTTGTAACTTTTGAAACATAAACCCTGTGAAAAGAGATAATAAAATAGATATTTAAATACCCATAAAATTAATTATAATAATAATATAATACATTAATGTGATGTATATTCACCACATATAATAAATAGGTGGTAAATATGTCTTGTATCTCATAGAAAATAAAAGTGAGACAGAAATCCCTTACTACTTGAAAAATGTTAGAATCATAAGACCCGCAAAATAATAACATCAATTAAAGATTTTAATATCATTAAATAAATTAAATTAATGATATAACATGTAATAGTATATCATATACACCACACAAAAGTAGAAAGTGGTGAATATGGCATGTATCTCATGGAAATAAAAAGTGAGATGAAATTCCCTTACCTTAAGTCTTGATTTCCTTCATGCATGTTAAAACCTCCAATATAATCATCATAAGTTTGTT
Organism: Viscum album; assembly: GCA_963277665.1. Classification (NCBI taxonomy): domain Eukaryota; kingdom Viridiplantae; phylum Streptophyta; class Magnoliopsida; order Santalales; family Viscaceae; genus Viscum; species Viscum album. Next base: position 1,812,046,343 of record OY728142.1, on the reverse strand, counting down.
ATACATATATCAAAAAACCATATTCATATATTTAATATCATATATTATGTAATTAAGACTTTATATTTCTCTCTTATTAACAATTCAATGTTAATTTTATGTCTCAGGTAATAACTATTGTGTTTTTCATTCATGTTTTGACTTATTATCCTTGGTCATCTCACATAGTTCATGATTTCATCATATAAATAATGATAAAAATTATACAAATATCATATAAATATTCATTATATAGGTATTCTTGGTTATTCATTATATTTGGAGATAGAAAATAAACTACACCGTTCATGAAGATGGTAGGTCATTCGTACACATGAACGTTGTTTTCATTTTCTTATCCTGTCGAAATAAAGGAAAGTATATGATATATTATTATTTCAGAATCATTTTTATGTCATATGTAACATATATATTTATAAAATTAGTCCTTATTACCATCCATGTAAAATATATGTGAATAAGGAATCACATCGTATCGCGAAAATGGTAAGTCGTACGTACGCACGAGCAACATTATCATTTTCTCAAAATATTATATGGTAAAAATATAGACATGTTATTATGATTCAAGAAGTATAATTATATAATAAATATCATATATAAATTTTAATACTATCATAATTCTCACTTATATAATATAGTGATGGAAAATTAATTATATTGCTACATGATGATGGTAAGTCGAACATACGCACGAGCGATACTTTCATTTTTTATGGGAAAGGGGATATATAATGGTGTGGTAAAATTAATAATAACATTTAAAATTATTTAGGATTCATAATTTATTATTTTATTACAAATATCATTGATATAGATGAGGTATATAAGAGTAGAAAAATATAATATCAATTATAGCGATTACCTCTTTTTTCGTAATAGCTCCTTCGGATCTCCTCTAAAGAACCCTAGAGTTGGTCCTTTGGAAAAAACAGCACCTCCAAAATGTGTCTAGTGATGTTTAAAATGGAAATTATTATGGTATTTATGATCTAGAAGGCTCGAAGTGATGTTAATAAGTGAGGTAGGAGGTACCCTTTTATAATTGAGGTGAGAGTCAATTTAAGAAACTCTTACAATATTAAATTAATATAAATTAATTTTCAATTTCAAAAGACTCCAAAGTTATTCATTTAGAATATATGATTATTATGTGTCTAGATACTCTAATGAAATGAAAATTAGAAAAGTTTTTTTAAAATTTTTTAATCATTATCTTTTTGTTTTAACACTTATTTTACCCTTTCAACTCTTAACGTGACATCTTGTAATTTACACTATGAGGGTTAATATAGTTATCATAAAATTAAAAATAACCAATAAATTAGTCATTTATGAAATTTTTTGACTTATTCTAATTACTTAGATTAATTTTATATTTTTATAAATTTTGTATCATTTAGTAAAAAATCATTTATTTTAAAATACCAATAATGTCAATTTTGACACTATTCATTACATGACTTTTTAAAAATATCATATCATGATATCTTAGAACCAAGTTATTTAAATTATAACTAACATATCAGATTCATTAATAATTTTTTTTTTGTAATTAATTATATCAAATTATATTTATTTTAATATTTTTAATATCATTTATTTTATATTTCAATTAATTAAACAATTAATTTATAATCATCTTATAAGACATTAAAGTATTTATTTATTTTCTAAAAAATGGAAATAAATTAACAATATAAAGAAAAAAATTTTAGATTTAAAATTACTATTTATAGTTTAATTTATCTTTTTTGTAATCCCATACTAGAAATGATATAGTTATTTAAAAAATGAGTATGATATCTTTAACATTTTTTTAAATAAAATATAATAAATTTCTTAATCTCATCCAAGAGGCTTAAAGAGGATATAATTTTGGCCCAAGGATTATTTTGGTCAAAAAACACTCATACAATGAAATTAAGACTAGTTTTAGTGTAATTTTTTATTATTTATAATATTATTTGTTTACCATTAATTACCTGATTTACCTTTTACTATGTTCATAAAAAATTATTAAAGTTACTATCCATAATATACAAAAAATAAATAAACCTTTTACATAATTTTTACCCTATGATTAAAAATATGGAATCCTTTTTTTAAAAATAAAAACATAGAAGTTGCAGTAAATAATTTTAAATTAATCTTGTTGAATGGGTGAGAAAATGGGTTTTTAATGTTAAAACATACAAAAGATTGAAATATTTTTGTATAAAAATTCAATGTAAAATTGATGTCAATGACCTAAATTTTATTAAATGATAAAAATTTGATCAAATTATACTTTAAAACCAATCAATAATGTAATTTAATACTATAAATTATTTTGAAGAAAAAAATTGCTTTCAACTAAAATTTATTTATTTTTACTATAAATAGAAACACAATACATATCATAAAAATATCAAAAATTTATCCAAAGTAAATTTTTATATTCCAATTTAAAAGAAGAGTTTTTTTTCAAATATAATATATAATAGTATCAAAATTGTATTTAAAATGGGTTCTCCATTAAAAGGCGATAAAATTACCCTTTTGAAAAATATAGGATTTTATGCATGAAATTTGATTGGTTCTTTTTTTATGCATATAAAATCTATTTGATAAATATAAAAAATATTTTATTGAATATATAACATCTATATTTAATTAATATCATTCAATAATTGTAATTTATTTAATTTGTTAAGACAAAATGACTTTAGATGTATAAAAATAAAAATATTTCCATTATACTCAATTAGTGTATATTTTCATTTCTAATTAATTATTAACCAATGAATTTATCTTATAAACCACATATTTGTAAAATTTATTTAATAATGGTAATAAATTAATATTTAATGGATTATTTATTTTTTATTATATCAAATAATATATTTTAATAATATATTATTGTTCGGTAAAACATGGTCTTTCTTGTAATGTAAGTTGTCGAAAGAACTCAACGTTATGTATAACACAAGCTAAGCATAGTGTTGTAAATACCCCAAGCTAATATAAGTGTAGTGTGTATCACAACCTTGACTTAGTGTTGAGTATAACGAAAGAATAAAATGGTTCCCTCATATAACATGAGTTATATTCACTGTCGTGTGAAATGAAAGTATCAAAAAGATTAAATTAACTCGAATTTTTTTTTCCAAAATATCATGTTGTTACATTACGCCTACTTAAAATTAATTTTTCCCTCAAAATTCATCTGGGTTGTCAAAGGTTTAATACTTTAATGACCCTTTCATAGAAACCCAAACCATAGAAATAAATACTGAAACTACCTTTTAAAAATCAAAGTTAGAAACATAATGATTACCAAAATTAACTCCTAACTTGGATTACATATAGGATATTATATAATGGAAGTGAAAACATTGATATAGAAGAGAAATCCAACTATCATGTTCTAATAGAGATTGATAGAGGACTCAGTTAGAACAAATTTAATAATCAAAATGTCATAAATCTATAATGATATAAGAGACCATTTCATTTATTGAAAGATAAGTTAATAGGATAACATTTTTTGATTCAAGATTCTTTACCTAGAGTTGAATAATTTTATGAGAAGATATACATACCTGATTTCTAGGAAACATTACCCTTTGTTGTGCCTCAAGGAATTTCAACTTCATCTATTATTCCTATAAATAAAGGTGAATTTTTTATTCCTGAAGAGTTAGTGGATCATAATATCCATGAATAAAATGATATGTCAGTTCATCATTATTTATCACAACAAAAAGGTTATCACAATTTATCCAATATGCATAAATCCCCCTATGGTGATATGATACTTTAAAATCACAACCTTTTTCCAAATTTGAACTTAAATTTTTCATAAGTGGTTAACCTTAATACCATTACAAAAGATTAAAATAAAAAACATTTTAAATAAGTTCACAAAATATTTTTAACATTGATCCCCCTTATAACACAAAGTATCTTTTTTGTGTCACATTCCAAATATGTGAGTACATTTATCATGTATTCTCTTGAAACATGGTAATGACCTAAATTACCATACATCCTTATTGAAAACATGTATGTTTATTTATTATAAATTTTATTGGATATATTCCTTGAATTAGAAAATTTTATAAAATCCATCCATGACATATTGAACTTCGTTATCAACAAATCCTTTATCAGTTCCAAGTTAATCAGTACCATCCAATTCACTTATTGATATCTGACATGTATCTTATCCAAAAATCATTATCTTAACATTATAAACACATTAAGGGTTATCTTTTACTTAATATTTTGTTTCCCATGAATATCACCTTTCCATTAAATAACTATTCTTATCCATCAAAAATATTCAACATGTTCTTGAAAATCCATTGCGAAAAAAAACTGAACAATCCTTATATAATTTACCATTAATTATTCAAGAATCTAAATACATAAATACTTTAATACATCCATTTACTGATTAGAATGTAATAGGTACTTCCTTGGTTTATATTTAAATTATTAGTGTAACACCCCGAGATTTTATGAAAAATATTCTTTTAATTTCATTAATGTCTTGTGCTACACCATGATTACCATGCGCTATACGCAACACCGTTTTAGCTTGCAGTATACGCAACACTATTCTTGGATCGTGTTACACACAATTTTGATAATAGTAATTTTACGCAACATTGAGTATATATATATATATATTCAATGTATAAATGAAATATGGTTGGATTCTGTTATACGAAACAACGAAGGATTCTTGCGCAAAACGCAACACTGACTTGGCTTGTATTACACGCAATCGCGACCTTCCTCGATAGTGTGTCTTGTACGCAATACTCGGTTTTACTAAACAACGATATATTATTATAATATTTTTATTAACTAGCCGTTATGAATAGTGTTAATTAAATTTTTAATTTTATAACATTATAATTCATCTTACACATTTCTATAACATGGTATAAGAACAAAATAATTTTTTCGGGTAAAATAAGTATTTTTCAAAAAATGCAGTTTTGCCGCCTTTTGATGGTACACCCACTTTAAATCTAGTTTTTGACATGTTTACAAGTTTAATTTGACAAAATAAAATTTTTCTTTTGAATCAGGATATAAAAATTTACATTAGATAAAATTTTGATATTTTTCCGATAACTTTCATATTTTGATGAATAGTAAAAGCACGCTATATTTTAATTAAAAACAAATTTTTTCATCATAATATATTATGTGGTTAAATTATAATATTGAATGGTTTTAAAGTATAAATAGATTTTTTTTTACCATTTAATATAATTTATGTCATTTGTATTGATTTTACCTTGAATTCGTAGGTTAAATCAATTCAATCTTTTGCAATGTTTTAAAGAAAACCCCGTTTTCTTTCGACAACGGGATTAATTTTAATTTAATTTCTGACACTTTTGTGTATTGAATTTGGAAAAAATGGATTCCATATTTGGAATCAGTGGATCCAAGTTATGTTAATAAGCTACTTTTTATTTTTGGGAATTATGAATAGTAACTACGGTAAATTTTATTTACCATAGTTAAAGGTAAATCGGGTAATTAAGGGTAAATATAATATTTTAAAATTACCCTAACAAATGTCAAAATCCTATTGGATGACTAAAAGGTGACGCATATCACCTAAGGGTCAGATTAGATTCATTTAATTAAATTTTTTCAATGAAAATAATTTAATTATTATTAAAACCAAAGAATGTGACAACATGTCACTTTCTTAAATCTTATAAGTATAATAATTTTAATCTAGTGATAAAATTCTTGAAACTTAGAACATGAATAGTATAAAGAAAGATAATATAATTATCTACATCATAGGAATTTATTTATAATTTTTCAGGATTAAATAATTATCATTTATTATGACACAAAGATGATGCAGTAATTGTCTTATTAATGAAATATTGATATAATTGATGTTATAAATGCCAAAATAAATGTAATTTGAGACTTTTTATGGCATAAACTAATTTTATAGGTTAATATGACATGTTATTGTTGACATAAGTAACTTTTTTAGAACTTATCATTCTGTTATGAATTTCATAAAAATCATGTACCAAATAGTGTCAAAATTGACATAAATTAGTTTTTAAAACAAATATTATATTATTAATTGTTATTTAATTATTAAAAATCTAAGGTTCTGCAAAATGACTTAGATAAGGATATATATGTTAATAATAAACAACTTGGGGTTCGTTTGGCTTGTTATGGTAAGTTTATTAACCACATAGTGTAAGAAAACAAAAAGACACGGTAAAAGTTAAATTATTTAACTTAGAGTTAAATCTAATTGATAAGGTTAAAATAATAACCTAAACTTGTCTAAATCCTATTGTATGAGAGGATTTCGACCCATACCAACTTTATATTAGAAATAAGACACTTTGGAACCATTATAAACCGAATTTGACCTTAATATAAAATAATATTTTGAGATTTTCCTAAGGTGCCCCTCTCCTCCCTTATAAAAGGGCACCTCCTCCCTCTCCTCCTCACACAAATTTGAGCATTCAAGCTCTTCCAAACCCTGAAAAAATCTCTTCTCCACTTCCCTAGTATCATCCTAGAGGTCCTGGTCTTCTTAAAAGACCATCCATAGTTCTTTAAGTGGAGGTTAAGTGAAGGCGCGTCAAAAAGAGGTAATATCCATTACCGATCTTTTTCAATTTCTTTCTTCGTCAACTTCTTCTTCTTTAGTTTTTTAATGATAAAGTAATAACATAAGTATTTATTATATACTGATATGTTATAATAAATATTAAACAACTCTAATTAACTTTATATCCATCCTACAGAAAAAGGAAATCACCGCGCGTGTGTTCGTACGAAATACCGCCTCCACGCCGTGGTGTAATCTATTTTCCACCACCACATTACTTGGATGGGTATAATGGTATCAGTAATGACTATATATGACAATTATAAAGTGATATTGAATCTGAAATTGTATATATACACTCCAATACAATTCCACGATCATAGGAACGATATCATCACTCGTGTGTACGTACGGAATACCGTCTCTGCGATGTAATGCGACTCGTTCTACATGATCTTTATTTCATAATGATTATATAAATGAATTTAATGAATGAATATGATATATGTTACACTAATACCATTCTGGAAATGAGGTATCTATAACCTAAAGAGAAGAATAAGAATTTATTTGACAAACACGCATAAGAACAAAAAGTAATAAACACCCGAATAACAAGTAGTAATGAAATATTACTAATAAGAAGCTAAGAATATGAACATATATGATATCATAACAATAATTATGATTCTGGAATAATTAAATAACATTATTTAAATCATTATACAGGAGTTTTGGACACTTACGAAGCATATCGGACCTAAGGTAAGGGAAAATATCACAATCTCATTTTATCTAAGATTGTTTATACTTTGGTATTTACTGGGGTGTATTTTATCATCCACATCCATGTTTACTCAATATGTAATATTATTTCCATCCACCTACAAATTGTTTAAATCCAATTTTACCCTTCGGTGAGTTTTTAGTAAAAGATATGAAAGGAATCTTTTGTTGTTTTTCGTACGAGGTACTTTTTGACTTTTCTGACAAAAGTACGAGAAGAATGTTTTTTTAACTTATACGGTATGAATGGATTTTTAAAAAATTATTTCCAAGAAGCTTCCTTTAAAAGTTTTCAAGTTTATTTTTAATCAACTTATTTTAGTTTAAAATTGTATGACATGTTAAGAAAGAAAAAATGTTTTTGAAGTAGAAAGGATATTTTCCTCAAGAATGGAGTTCAAGTGTTTTATCAAAATTATTTTCCATCTAAGATAATAAAGGGTTCTGTTTCTATCCCTATTATTACATGGATTTGATTATGTTGTGATGGAAATATTTTTATGAATTCGTTTATCTTATATGAATTGTTTTATGATGTCACGATGTTTAAGATTCCCATTTTTATTACATGGGTTATGCTATGATGTATGGTTTATGATTTTGTGGCACACATAAGAATGGTATCATTATGAGATGGGTGGGACCTATATCTCCCTCCAATGCATTGGGTAAAGATTTTATATCTCATGAGATAGACATGGCTGGAACGGTAGGTTATACCGGTTCAGTGAAACAGGACTGAAACGAGGAGTGAACTCGGTTCAGAAATGGACTTTGTCCACTAAGATAGTCTTGGCAATGAGTCATGACTAATAAGAAATGATTCTCTATGATTATTTGTGTATGCCAAAAAGTTTCATGTATTAAGTTATTATTATTGGGATTTCATTTCACAAATATGATTTATCCCATGTTATTATATTATGATCTCTTTTGCAGGTTAAGATTTCCAACATGTTATGTTCTTATGAAAATTATGTGATTGATTTTTCTTTTGTTTACCTTTACTGAGCATTTGAGCTCACCCTTTTTTGTTTTCTTTTCCCCAGGATATAAATAAAGGTTTTAGGTATAAAAAAAAGGGAAGATCTTTATGGGAGATGTTGAAGAGCTTTCACCATGATTAGAAGATTACGTTCCGAGTTTCCAAAGACACTAAACTATTATGGTCCTTGTGTGTGTGTTTTTGTTATGTAATAAGTATTCCTCAAAAGTAATGTAATGTCCTTGTACGTTAAGCTTCGGGTCTCTACAGTTGGTATCAGAGGAAAGGTTAAGTCAACCTTTGGACACTAGGATGCGGGAACTTTAGTGAGATCCCTCGAGATATTTCTAAGGTATGTCTAGGGATGTCCCTAAGGTTAAGTATACATATAGGTTATAGTCCTAGATTTATGCTAACGATCATAGAATTAAACCTAAGATGTTAGATATTGAAGGTACTCCCCATTTATTATGTTGTTTTCCCAAGCATTATTTTTTCCTCTCACACTATTCTTTTTGGGTTTTAGACGATGGCTGGAACCCGAAAGAACCGTGTTGATCAATGCAATGGACAATGCAATGATTGTCCTCTTGAACAAACAAATGGTATGGGAGATGGAGTGAAAAATCTTATTGCTATACTTACACAAGCTATGAATCATTCTGGACTTCCAAATGACCAGAGAAGGGAACAATGTTCTATTGAGTCCTTCATGAGGCAACGTCCACCTTCTTTCAGTGGGTCTTCTGATCCACTTGTTGCTGAACAATGGATCAGTACTACTGAAAAGATATTTTCAGTTCTTCAATGTTCTGAACATGATAAAGTCATCATAGTAGTATATCGTTTGGAAGGTGAAGCTGATCAGTGGTGGAAGCTTATCAAGAATACGAGGCCAAGTGATGAAATTGAGTCCATGGAATGGGAAGAGTTCAAGAACTTATTTTTCAATAAGTACTTCCCTCATATTCTTCGAACAAAGATGGAGAAGGAATTTCTTGAACTAAAGCAAAAGGATGATCAATCTGTTGGTATATACGAAGCGAATTTTACAAGGCTTGCAAGGTATGCAATTGGATTTATCATCCAACCTGAAAGTAAAGTTGATCGATTCTTCAGTGGCTTAAAACCAAATCTTCGAAGGGCATTAGCTATAAGAGACCTCAGCAGCTATGAATAAATTGTGTGTTGTGCTATCAAGGTAGAAATGGAATTTGTTATTACTTATCCATCTCATAGTTTTGACAAGAAACGAAAGATGGAGTTCAAGGAGAAATCTCAGAATAATGGTGAAAAGAAGATGAATGTTTTTTTATGCTCAAAGTGTGGAAAGAAGCATGGTGGAGATTCTCTTAAAGGGACAAGTAAATGTTTCAAATGTGGAAAGGAAGGTCATCGGGCATTTGAATGCCGCAATGATGGGAAGAAGATGTCTAATGATGCAAACAAAGGAAGGGATACACAGAATGAACCTACTACACTTCAATGCTTCAAGTGCAAGGAAATGGGGCATTATGCTAATAAATTCCCTAATCCAAGGGTTAGTGATGATCGACATGAAGAACCACTTAAGGAAAAGGACAAAGGGAAGTCACATGCGATCACCATTGGCGATGTTGAATATGACAACGATGTGGTAGAATGATTAAGTGTTTATGTAATGGGATTCCAGAATAATGTTGTATATAGTATCGTGGAATATTGGAATATTTATGTATTGGTCTATTGTGGTTTTCAATAATTTTATGGCATCAGTAACCATGAAAAGTGATTGAAATATTTTTGGAAAGCAGATGATATGCACATAATGAAGGGATAAAGAGAATCTAATATGTTTGATAGTATTCATGAGCTCATGATTGATATAAGGATTAAGTGATATCATGGTTTGAGTATATAGAATTTTGAGGACATTGGTATGTGGAAAGTGTTAACTTTTAACTGCATTCATGTTTTCACTAAGGTTCAATGGGTATTCAAGAGAGCACATGATTAAGGCCTTTGAATGTTTGGAATGTGACCAACAAGATATATCTTATGATATATGGGGATCAACGATGGTATTAAATCTCTGGTAATCGTTTTCACTATATTATGAGAATGGACTGCAGTATTATGGATAAGCCTAAATATTGGAATGGATTATGTTGGAAATAAGTTAGTATTGTGTAAGGATAGAAGTTTTTTTCGATATTATTGATGGGATGTTATAGTAATATAGTTTTAGAAAAAGGACAACCTGCAGGACGGGCGACAACCCATCGCATCGGACAAGGTTGTAGGAATCGAACCCACAACCGAAGTGCGACTGGCCTTTATCGCCTACCACTGGCCTACAGGAAGTCCCTGGTTAGTATAAACTAGTTTTATTTTATTAAGAGGTATGATATATGAAGTATAAGTTCATTTTTGGAACCATATACGATTAATCTAACCATAAGACGGACTTATAACTTTTGCTAACCTTTTGTTTGAAAGAGATGTAATGACCCATCATTTTATCACATGGTCTGCTAACACATCACGAATAACAAATTCAACTTCATTTATTTAAGGGATGAAGTGGAAATTGTTCAATTCACGAACAACAGTGATATTGTACCAAAATCATGCAAGTATTTCTTTTAATTCATCAACTTTAGGGAAATGATCTTGAAAACCAAAAATATTGTCCTAGTTCCCTTATATCCGATTAATCAGAGGGTACCTTAGATCATCACAAATCAATAGCTTTGTGATTGTTGGCTTTTTCATAGCCATGTTCTCTACCACTCTCCATCAGAACTTGATGGTTAGATTTTTCTTCCATATCCATATTTTCACCAATGTTCTCCTACGTGGAAACCCCGTGATGAGTTAATTTGGGTAACCATTACATTTCATACTTTAGTTTTTAAAAGCCATGTTTTGGTATTTCTTTTTACGATGTGGGTTTCTATTAAACAAACTTTCGAGTAGTAAACCATTTATAACCCCCGACGAATTTCGAGGGAGAAATTCATTTTAAGGGGGGTAGAATGTAACACCCCAAGATTTTATGAAAAATATTCTTTTAATTTCATTAATGTCTTGTGCTACACCAAGATTACTTTGCGCTATACGTAACACCGTATTAGCTTGCAGTATACGCAACACTATTCTTGGATCGTGTTACACACAATTTTGATAATAGTTATTCTACGCAACATTGAGTATATATATATATATTCAATGTATAAATGAAATATGGTTGGATTCTGTTATATGAAACAACAAAGGATTCTTGCGCAACACGCAACCCTGACTTGGCTTGCATTACACGCAATCGCGACCTTCCTCGATAGTGTGTGTTGTACGCAATACTGGGTTTTACTAAACAACGATATATTATTATAATATTGTTATGAACTAGCCGTTATGAATAGTGTTAACTAAATTTTGTATTTTATAACATTATTATTCATCTTACACATTTCTATAACATGGTATTAGAACAAAATAAATTTTTCGGGTAAAATAAGTATTTTTCAAAAAAAGCAGTTTTGCCGCCTTTTGATGGCGCACCAACTTCAAATCTAGTTTTTGATATGTTTATAAGTTTAATTTGACAAAATATAATTATTATTTTGAATTATGATATAAAAATTTACATTAGATAAAGTTTTGATATTTTTCCGATAACTTTCATATTTTAATGAATAGTAAAAACACGCTATATTTTAATTAAAAACAACTTTTTTCATCTTAATATCTTATGTGGATAAATTATAATATTTAATGGTTTTAAAGGATAAATAGAATATATTTTTACCATTTAATATAATTTATGTCATTAGCATTGATTTTACCTTGAATTCGTAGGTTAAATCAATTCAATCTTTTGCAATGTTTTAAAGAAAAACCCGTTTTCTTTCGACAACGGGATTAATTTTAATTTAATTTCTGAAACTTTTGTGTATTGAATTTGGAAAAAATGGATTCCATATTTGGAATCAGTGGATCCAAATCATGTTAATAAGCTACTTTTTATTTCTGGGAATTATGAATAATAACTACGGTAAATTTTATTTACCATAGTTAAAGGTAAATCGGGTAATTAAGGGTAAATATAATATTTTAAAATTACCCTAAAAAATGTCAAATTCTTATTGGATGACTAAAAGTCTACCCATATCACCTAAGGGTCGGATTATATTCATTTAATTAAATTTTTTCAATGAAAATAATTTAATTATTATTAAAACCAAAGAATGTGACAACATGTCACTTTCTTAAATCTTATAAGTATATTAATTTTAATCTAGTGATAAACTTCTTGAAACTTCGAACATGAATAGTATACAAAAATATAATATAATTATCTACATCATAGGAATTTATTTAGAGTTTTTAGGGATTAAATAATTATCATTTATTAAGACACAAAGATGATGCAGTAATTGTCTTATTAATGAAATATTGATATAATTGATGTTATAAATGCCCAAATAAATGTAATTTGAGACATTTTATGACTTAAACCAATTTTATAGGTTAATATGACATTTTATTGTTTATATAAGTAAATTGGTTCGAACTTATCATTCTGTTATGAATTTCATAAAAATCATATACCAAATAGTGTCAAAATTGACATAAATTAGTTTTTAAAACAAATATTATATTATTAATTGTTATTTAATTCCTAAAAATATAAGGTTCGGCTAAATTACTTATATAAGGATATATATATTAATAATAAACAACTTGGGGTTCGTTTGGCCTGTTATGGTTAGTGTATTAACCACATAGTGTAAGAAAACAAAAAGACACGGTAAAAGTTAAACTATTTAACTTAGAGTTAAATCTAATTGATAAGGTTAAAATAATAACCTAAAATTGTCTAAATCGTATTGGATGTGATAAGTTCGACCCATACCCACTTTATCTTTGAAATAAGACCCTTTGGAACCATTATAAACCGAATTTGACCTTAATATAAAATAATATTTTGAGATTTTCCTAAGGTGCCCCTCTCCTCCCTTATAAAAGGGCACCTCCTCCCTCTCCTCCTCACAACAATTTGAGCATTCAAGATCGGACAACCCCTGCCTAAATCTCTTCTCAACTTTCCTAGTATCATACTAGATGTCCTGGTCTTCTTCAAAGACCATCCTTAGTTCTTTAAGTGGAGGTTAAGTGAAGGCGCGTCAAAAAGAGGTAATATCCATTACCGATCTTTTTCAATTTATTTCTTCATCAACTTCTTCTTCTTTAGTTGTTTAATGATAAAGTAATAACATCAGTATTTATTATATACTGATATGTTATTATAAATATGAAACAACTCTAATTAACCTTCTATCCATCCTACGGAAAAAGGAAATCACCGCGCGTGCGTACGTACGGAATACAGTCTCCACACCGTGGTGTAATCTATTTTCCACCACCACCTTACTTGGATGGGTATAATGGTATAAATAATGACTATATATGACTATTATAAAGTGATATTGATTCTTAAATAGTATACATACACTCCAATACAAGTCCACGATTATAGGAACGATATCATCACTCGTGCGTACGTACGGAATACCGTCTCCACGATGTAATGCGACTCGTTCTACATGATCTTCATTTCATAATGATTATATAAATGAATTGAATGAATGAATATGATATATGTTACACTAATACCATTTTGTAAATGAGGTATCTATAACCTAAATAGAAGAATAAGAATTTATTCGACAAACGCGCATAAGAACAAAAAGTAATAAACACCCGAATAACAAGTAGTAATGAAATATTACTAATAAGAAGCTAAGAATATGACCATATATGATATCATAACAATAATTATGATTCTGGAATAAGTCAATAACATTATTTAAATCACTATACATGAGGTTCGGACACTTACGAAGCATATCATACCTAAGGTAAGGGAAAATATCACAATCTCATTTTATCCGAGATTGTTTATACTTTGGTATTTACTGGAGTGTATTTTATCATCCACATCCATGTTTCCTCAATATTTAATATTATTTCCATCCACATAAAATTTTTTAAATCCAATTTTACCCTTCGTTGAGTTTTTAGTAAAATATTTGAAAGGAATCTTCTGTCATTTTTCGTACGAGGTACTTTTTGACTTTTCCGACAAAAGTACGAGAAGAATGTTTTTTTAACTTATATGGCATGAATGGATTTTTAAAACATTATTTCCAAGAAACTTTCTTTACAAGTTTTCAAGTTTATTTTTAATCAACTTCTTTTAGTTTAAAATTGTATTACATGTTAAGAAAGGAAAAATGTTTTTGAAGTAGAAAGGATATTTTCCTCAAGAATGGAGTTCAAGTGTTTTATCAAAATTATTTTCCATCTAAGATAATAAAGGGTTCTGTTTCTATCCCTATTATTACATGGATTTGATTATGTTGTGATGGAAATATTTTTGTGAATTCCTTTATCTTATATGAATTGTTTTATGATGTCACGATGTTTAAGATTCCCATTTTTATTACATGGGTTATGCTATGATGTATGGTTTATGATTTTGTGGCACACATAATAATGGTATCATTATGAGATGGGTGGGACCTATATCTCCCTCCAATGCATTGGGTAAAGATTTTATATCTCATGAGATAGACATGGCTGGAACGGTTGGTTATACTGGTTCAGTGAAACAGGACTGAAACGAGGAGTGAACTCAGTTCAGAAATGGACTTTGTCCACTAAGATAGTCTTGGAAATGAGTCTTGACTAATAAGAAATGATTCTCTATGATTATGTGTGTATGCCACAATGTTTCATGTATTAAGTTATGATTATTGGGATTTCATTTCACTAATATGATTTATCCCATGTTATGATATTATGATCTCTTTTGTAGGTTAAGATTTCCAAAATGTTATGTTCTTATGAAAATGATGTGATTGATTTTTCTTTTGTTTACCCTTAATGAGCATTTGAGCTCACCCTTTTATGTTTTCTTTTCCCCAGGATATAAAGAAAGGTTTTAGGTAAAAAAAAGGGAAGATCTTTATGGGAGATGTTGAAGATCTTTCACCATGATTAAAAGATTACATTCTGAGTTTCCAAAGACACTAAACTATTACGGTCCTTGTGTGTGTGTTTTTGTTATGTAATAAGTATTCCGCAAAAGTAATGTAATGTCCTTGTATGTTAATATTTGGGTCTCTACAATTAGGTTAGGTCATTGAGTTGGGTAATACCCATGTTCTTCAAAGATGAGACATTGAACTCCATGAATATTCATCACTCTATGACCCTTTTTCCATGGATATGACATTATCCCATCCATTTGTGGTATTCCTCGAGGTTCTTCTTCCTTTATTCTTGACATACTGGAAACCTAATCTTCTTTCCTCTAGGTTCATTAACAATTGAACATTTATAGTATTATATCTTCCCCAAATTTTTCATATTTGGAATATCACCAATGCTAACATTTTCAACCATATATCATGATAACAGATTTGGCATAATCTAAATATATTTCCCTCTAGTGATCAAACAATTTTAATGATCATCAGAAAATTTTTCATCACATTCAATGTTATCCCAATTCCTTTAGTTTCCATCCATTTACTAAAAATATAAATAATAATGTGATAATGACTTATCATGGTGAAAAACTACATAATCATGTAAAATTACTTATATAATTTCTAAATTATGAAAAACTCCTTAATATATGACACCTTATCTTTATTATAGGTTATTCATATAAAACTTATTTGTAAATCCTTCATGATGATTCATAAAGAGTTTGTGAATTTCCAAAGCATATCCTTTGGGAGTGTCAAACAAGGTGTGGAGCAAGGCCCATTGTCATGTACCATGTTATTCTCAAGTCAGTCATAATGCACCTTTTCAAAATTGTTACCCCTAAGTAAATTTGTACTAGAGCCACAACTACTTGTCGTATCTATACAAGAATTTAATTCTAGGAAACCACTCAACCTATCTATTCCCAAAATTCTAGGGCATTTTTTTATTATTTTCCTCATCCTTAAACTTATTTTAGATACATCCCTAGAAATATACTTAGAAATATTCCTAGGTATATCACTAATTTTTTCTCATCCTAGTTTCGAATAGTTGAAAAAACCATTGATCTTATACGAACTATAACAACCCTAACTTTTTATACATGGACATTACATCAGTTTTGAGAAACATTTCAAACAATACAAAAATAGACACTAAAATACCTTATTTGTTTAGTGCCTTCATATACTTGTAATATAATTCTTCTAAGTAAAATATCTTCAATGATTCAAAAAAATATATACCCCCTTAGTAGATCTACATTAAAACCTTCCTTCATAACCTGTGGATGGGAAACATAAGAAAGTGGTGAGATCAAATGCATATTAAGGGTAAATTAAGGAAATGTGTAAGAATGTCATGAACATAAGGTTATGAGAACATGATCATGATCATTAGAAGATCATACAATTAATATCAAATATCATAAAAATCAATCATGGCATAAAGATTTTAAGTTCATAAGAAATGAATCATAAGGAAATCAAGAGCATGATCCATTGATGCATATCATAAGAATAAGACATGGAATTTGTGGCACACACATAATCACGTAATATCATTCCCTATAATTCAAGACACATAACCAAAACATGTTAAGGAAATTCATGGGGACTACACCTACAAGATGGAACACATATATATCCTCATTTACAGAAATTTCCTTGTAAGTTATCATTTTTTTCCATCTTCCTATAGTGGATCAGGTTTCCCCATCTTCTTATAGTGGATCGGGTTTCCCCATTTTCCCATAGTGGATCAGGTTTCCCCATCTTCCCATAGTGGACCAAGTTTCCCCATCTTTCCATAGGGGATCAATCTCATCAACTTGATTCCCATCATTATCTAATGTTAGATAAATCATTACCCAATTCATTGGAGAGAGATATAGGTCACACCCATCACATAATGAAAACCATACATATGGGTTCCAAAAGAACATAAATCATTCATGATAATAGAAACCATAAAAATTAATGATTTTCGTGAAGATTTTATTATAACATAACTCCTAAAAAGGAAACATAATTCATAAACATAAAAAATAATAATAATAATTTATTAAAAGAAATAATAATAATAAAACCATTGAGTCTTAACCTGAACAAAAAATAATCGACATTAAAAAATGTTGTCATATTTGAAAAAATGATTGAAATATCATTTGATATAATTTTTGAGGAAAATATCCTTTCTGTTTTAAAATTTTTATTTTAAACCATAAAAAAATTAGAAACATTTTTTATTGAATATAAACTTGAAAACATACAAGGATTATTTGAAAATCATTTTAAACATCTTTTAAATATTTTTTCCTTGAAAATTAATAAAATATCATTTAAAATACTTTTAATTTTTTTTTGAAAACATAGTTTTGAAGGAACACATATTTCCAAAAGAAGAGTGAATAATGTTAAATTATATATATAATATCATAAAAAGAATATTAATTATGACAAAACATGAAAAATTATAGTATATACACCTCATAAATGAATATAGGTGCATAATATAATATGTGTCTAAAAGAAGGTAAATTGAGTAAAATATTTGTTTACTAATTTGGTAACATTAAAACCGTAAACCCCGTGAAAAAGAGATCATAAAATAGATATGTAAATTCCCATAAAAATAAGGGTAATAATCATATAATACATTCATGGGTAGTATATACATGATATATAAGAAATAGATGGTGAACATGGCTTGTAACTCATGGAAAATAAAAGTGAGATGAAAATCCATTACTATTTGAGTAACTTTAGAATCGTGAACCCCATAAAATAATAACATCAATTAAAGATTTTAATGTCATTAAATAAATTAAATTAATGGTATAACATGTTATAGTATATTATATACACCAAAAAAGTAGTAAGTGCTGAATACGACATGTATCTAAGAGAAATAAAAAGTAAAACGAAATTCCATTACCTTAAGTGTTGATTTCCTTCACACATGGTAAAACCTCTTATATATTAAATAAAAGTTTTTAATACATCAAACACAAAACCATATTCATTATTTAATTCCATATATTATTTAATTATAAAATTATATTTCTTTCTTATTAACAATTCTATGTTAATGTAATATCTCGGGTAATGACCACTTTGTTTTTTATTCATGCTTTGGATTGTTATCCATGGTCCTCTAATGTAGATCATGATATAATCATATCCATAATGATAATAATTTTATAAATATCAAAAAAATATTCATTATATAATTATTCTTGGTAATTCATAATAGTTGGAGGTACAAAATAAAATACACTGTTTATGGAGACGGTGGGTTGTATGTACGCATGAATGCTGTTTTTATTTTCTTGTAGAGTTAAAATAAAATAAATTATATGATATATAATTATTCAAGAATAGTTTTTGAGTAATTTATAACATATATATTCATAAAAATCATTCTTATTACCATCCATATGAAATATAGGTGAATAAATAATCACATCGCATCGTGGATATGGTAAGCCATGCGTATGCACGAGTGACGTTTTCATTTTACTAAAATATTGTATGGTAAAAAGGTAGATATGATATTATCATTATAGAAGTATTATTATATCCTAAATATCATATATAAATATTAAAACCATCATAATTATCCCTCATAAGATATATTAATGCAAAATGAATTGTATCGAGACGTGGAGATGATATGTTGTACGTACGAACAAAAGATACTTTCATTTTTATGGGAAAGGGGGTGTATAATGGTTTGTTCATAATAATAATAAAATTTAAACATATTTATTATTAAATATTTATTATTTTGTGATATATATATATATATATCATCTATACAGAGAAGGTATAGAAGAGTAGAAAAGGAGAATGATTGGTTAGAGTGATTAGCTCTTCTTTGGATTGGCTCCTTTTGATCTTCTCTAAAAGACTCCAGAGTTGGTCTTTTGGGAATACTATCACCTCTAGAATATGGATAAAAAGGTTTATATGGAATATCGGTAGGGGATGGATGATCTTTAAGTCTTAAAGTGAAGTAAATAAGTGAGGGAGGAGGTGCCCTTCTAAAATTGAGGTGATGGGAACTTTAAGAAACTCTTAAACTATTAAATTAATGTAAATTAATTTTCAATCCAAAAGTCTATAAAGATATTTATTTTGAATATAATATTATTATGGTTTGAAATACCCTCAAATAATTGAAATAATAAAATTTAATATCTTTTTTAATCCTTAAGTTTTTGTTTTAACCCTTATTTTACCCTTTCAGCTCTTATAGGGACATCATGTAATTTAAAATTATAGGGTTAATACAATTACCATAACCTGTGAAATAACCTATAAATGAGTCATTTATAAAATTTTAGTACTTATCCCAATTATTTTGGCTTCATTTTAGTTTTATAAAAATTTAATATCATTTAATAGATTATTATCTACTTTAAAATTTCAATAATGACAATTTTGACACTACTCATTACTTGAATTTTTAAAAATTTCATAAAAGCTTGATATCTAAAAAAACTCATTTAACTTATCAATAAATGTCAAAGTAGTACATAAATTTCTTTATGGAAATAATTATACCAAATTATATTTATTTTAATATTTTCAATATCATTTATTTGATATTTCCATTAATTAAACAATTAAAGCATCATCATTGTATAAGCCTTGAAGGTATTTATATATTTTTTAAAATTAAAAATAAATTATCATGATAAATAAAAAAATTATATTTAAATTGATTATTTATAGTCTAATTTATATTCTGTATAACCCTATATTAAAAGTTATATAGTTATTATAAATATGAGTATGACATCTTTAACTTTTCTTTAAATAAAATATAATAAATGTCATACTCTCATCTTAGTGGAATAAAAGGTTATAATTTATTCCTAAGCATGATTTTGGTTGAAACACACTCATAAAATTAAATTAGGAAAAATGTTGGGTTAATTTTCTGTTATTTATAATATTATTTTTTTACCCTTAATTACCTGATTTACCTTTTACCGTGTTAATAAAAAATTATTAAAGTTAATATTCATAATGCCCAAAAAATCTATTTACATAATTTGGAACATTTTATTCCAAATATGTAATATATTTCTCAAAAATAAAAATATATAAGTTATAATAATTAATTTAAAATTAATCTCATTGATATGGTTTGAAAGTGGGTTATTAAAGTAAAAACAAGAAAAATATTGTAACATTTTTATATCTAAATTCAATGTAAAATTGATTCCATTGACCTACGTTATATTAAATGATAATTTTTTGTTTAATTATAAATTAAAAACATTCAAAAATATAATTTCAAAGTAAAAATTATTTCAATGAAAAAGCTGTTTTCAATTAAAATTTGATATTTCTTTCTATTGATCAAAACATGTAACTTATCAGAAAAATATCAAAAATTCAAACAAAGTAAATTTTCATATTCTGATCTTAAATAAGAATCATATTTTCAAAATATAATATTTAAAACAATAAAAAATTGTATTTAAAATGGGTTCACCATTAAAAGCTGATAAAATTATTCTTTTAAAGAATATAGGTTTTTATGCACGAAATTCAGTTGGTTCTTTTATTATTCCCATAAAATATATTGGATAAATATAAAAATTATTTTTTTTCAATACATAACATATATATATCATTAATATCATTCAATAATTGTAATTTATTTGTTTTATTAATACAAAAATACTTTGGGATCATAAAAAATAATTCTTTTATTTTAAATGGGTGTATATTTTAAATTCAAATTAATTGGTAACCAAGGAATTTATCTTATAAACTATATATTTTTATAAGTTAGTTAATAATAGTAATAAATATTAATTTAATAGCTAGGTTATATATTATTTTATTAAATAATAAAATATTAATAATATTTTTTATTCGTTAAAACACAGTCTTATTTGTAATGCAAGCTATCGAAAGAACTCGACATTATGTATAACACAATCCAAGCATAGTGTTGTGTATACCATAAGATAATATAATTGTTTCATACAGCTCAGACTTGACTTGGTGTTTCATATAAGTAAATAATAACTTGGATCTTTCATATAAGACAGGTTGTATTCTGTGTTTGGTAAAATTAAAAGTACCAAAAAGATAAAATTAACTCGAAAAAAAATATTTCACAAAATATATGGGTGTTACATTAGTGAAATAGTATTTAATTCTTGGTTATGGAATATAAGGTTAGGACACTCTAAACATATAAACTTATATATCATGGATAATAATAGAGTAGTTAAAGATCTACAAAAATATAGGTTTGATTCTACAAAAGTCTTTGACCCTTGTTAATACAGTAAGCAACATAAGTATAGTTTTAAATCGATTACTGAATTCTCAACTACTGATGATTTATAGTTAGTGAACATGTACTTATTCAGTCCTAAAAAAACTGGGAGTATTCGAGGAAAATACTATGTATATGTCGTGGGTGATGATTACACTAGATCCACATGGGTTTATTTTCTTTCAATGAATATGAAGATTTTTGTAATTTCCAAACTTTTGTAGCTAATGTTAAGAGTGATAAAGCCCTTCCTATTATGATTATTCATAGTTACCATCATGGAAAATTTTATATTATGATTTTAAGATTTTTTAGTAAGAAAGGTGTAGAACATAACTTTTCATCTTTTAAAACCCCTCAACAAAATAGTGTTATTGAAAGAATAAACCATTTTATTCAGAAAATAACAAGAACCATGATGATTGAATACTCAATTACTAAACATTTTTCGACGGAAGCAATTTGTACTTCCTTCTATACTATAAATCATGTTTTAATTTTACCTTTTCTTAATAAAACTATTTATGAGTTATGAACTAGTCCAAAAACAAAGGTTTCTTATTTCAAATTTTTTTTGCCATAAACTATTCATATTAAATAAGAAAGATAACTTACATAAATTTTCACAGAAATACAATGAATGAATATTTTTTTTTCTCCACAACCTATAAGGAATATAGAGTTTTTAATAAAAACTCTTGTACTATTGAGGAAATGGTACGTGTTAAATTTGATTAAACCAACCCTTTTATTTTCAAATAACCTTAATCCACATCCTCCTTGAATGTTATTTCTAAAAAAATTAACCTATGTAAGAAAATTATTCTTATAAAGAAAAAACTCAAGAAATGATTTCTGAATTTATTCCTCAGGACGGTTTTCTACCTTATGCTAAAGAAAAACCTTTTCAAAACCAATGAAATTAGTTTTTTCTTAGGAATCATCTTAATGATAGTTTCATTGGTGATATTGATCAACATGTTAGAACTATAAGTTCTTTAAAAATTAAATAGAACATACTAATTTCCATTTTTAATTTGAACCTAAGAATTATGATGAGGCTTTAGGTCATGAGGATTGGATAAATACTATTCAAGATAAACTAAATGAGTTCCATAGGAATAACGTCTGGACCTTGTTTGAACTACTTAATAGAACTTTTATAATTTGAGTAAAATTGGTTTTCAGAAACAAATGTTTTGAAAATGGAATTATTATTTGAAATAGAGAAAGGCTTATTAATAAGGGTTATAATCAATAAGAAGTCATATAATATGAAGAAACATATTCATCAACATCTAGAATAGAATCTATTCGTATTATACTAGCCTTTACAGAATTCTTTAATTTCAAACATTTTAAAATGGATGTAAAGTGTGATTTCCCTAATGAGTATATTTAAGATGAAGTTTATGTTGAATAACTCCTGGTTTTGGAAATAAAAAATATCTGGAATATGTTTATAAACTTATAAAATCTTTATAAATAATTAAAAAATCCCCTAGATCTTGGTATGATAGGTTAACAAGATTTTCATTACAAAACAATTATGTTAAGGGAACTACCGATACAACTATTTTTATAAATAAAGTTAATAATAACATTTTGATTATTCAAATATATTTTGATGACATTATATTCAAATAAAATAAATAATATTTAATAGATTTCATTGTGGACCTTTTTAAATCCATGTTTGAGATGATTATGAAGGGTGAGTCAACATACTTTATTTTTTTTTAAATTTATGAAAAACCAGAAGGAACATATATATCTCAACCTTAGTATATAAAATATCTTCTTCAAAATTTTGGATAAAATAACACTAAATGTATTAGTACTATAATTGGTACCTCCAATACTTTAGATCTTGATGGGTTGGGAAACCAGATGATCAAAACAATTAGAGGTATGACTTAAAGTTTACTACAATTAATTTTTAGTTGACCAACAATAATTTTGTCAGTATTATTATGTGAAATATATCAAGTTAGTAGAAAGGAATCCCATATAAAAGTTTCAAAAAAATAATTATCTTAAGGGAACTATGGATTTAGGGCTTTTCTACACTTCTGGAAATTATTTTTAGTTACAAATATTTTTGGATTCTACCTTTGGTGGTTGTAAAATGGATATAAAAAATTACTTCAGTACTTTAAATTTATTAGGATATTAATTAGTTTCTATTTCTTGTAAGAAACAACACATGGTATCACTTTACCCTACTAAAGCTGAATATATAAAAGTTGGAAGTTTTTATGCTCAAATGCTGTGGATGAAACACACACTCACTGACTATGGAATGAGTTTTACTAATACTCAAATACTATGTGATAATACTAGTGTCAGTTCCTTAAGGAATAACCCTTCAAATCACTCTAATGAAAAACACATTGATATTAGGTATCAAATTCTTAGGGATCACACAATTAAATAATATATATTTTTATAATTCATTAGAACATAAGAACAACTTGTTAATATTTTAAAAAAAACTTATCATAAAATAGATTTGAATACATTAAACATAAGATAAGAATGATAAATGTAAAATGATATATCATATATACTTATTTTTTACCCATATCCTTACATTAATATACACATCTTTATAGGGGGTACATGTTTTTATTGTTTTTCAAAATTTTCCAAAAAATATTGTAATAGATTTTATGGAATCGTGTTTCTTTTTAAACTTTTTGGAGTCTATATTCTCAAAAGAATACTTGGAATAATGAAATATTAAAAAATTTCATGACTGAATCCTTCAAGAAAAAGATTAATTAAATTTTACATAATGAGCGTTTATTTATGAAATATCATATTCAGTTCTAAAAACTATTTTAATTTTTAGGTATTTTCTTTACTAAAACTATCATTTTTAATATTACAAAACTATTATAATCAAATAATTTTACAAAAGTCTTGAAAAACATAATTATCATATTGATAAATCCTTCCATCTTTGAATGGTATTCATCTTATGTTATAAATAATTTCACTACTTATTTAGAAGTGTTTTATATTTGTTATTGTAATTATTATTTTTACTTTTTGTTAACAAATTCATATTCACACTTAATACAATGAAAGTTTTAAAACCTCAAGTGTTCATAAATCCTTGAAAATTTCTTTAAATGACTCTCAACCATCAGATCCAATAAGGTTTAATATCATCCATTGGATTTGATTTGGAATTTGAACAATCACTTCATTCACCTATATAAATGGGGGACCCCTATGTCTCACATTGTAAATATTATTATTTCTACCTCAAAGTATTTCTGCTCTCAAAAGTATCTAGTACAGAAATCATTCCTTATATCATAATCCCTAGTTTCTTCCAAAAATATTATGCCTTTAGAAAATTATATCAATGAATGGTTCATATTATGGGAAATGTATGTTAAAAATCCTTTTATGAAAATTATTATTCATCTATAAATAAAATTATAGAATTTCAAGGTTAGTAGTCTTTGGGTGTAGAAAAATCCAATGAGGATCGTGATTTAGTGTATTTAGAAATCATTTGAGAATTTTATACTTTTGTAATGTATCCAAAACATGATGGAAAACAAAATATTTCTTTCATTATATATGGAAAAAATTATTTGCTATCATATAGGAAAGTGGGAGTATTTTTTGAAATTCTATCAGATATGAAAGCCTTTTTCCCTTTTTATAAACACTACTGGAAATAGAGGATGTCCCAACGGTTTAGAACTGTTGGGAAAGGCTGGGGAACCGTTGGTATATGTTATACCAACGGTTCTGCCAACCGTAGGCAAGTAATCCGTTGGGAAAAACTTTTCCCAATGGTTTAAATTGAACCGTTGGTATAGGCTGAGAAAAATACTAAAAAAGATTCCCAACGGTTGACAACCGTTGGCAAAACTCAGAACACTATTTTTCCCAACGGTTTTCAAAAACCGTTGGGAAAAATCAATAGTTTTTTCACCGTTGGGAAAACTAAATATACATGTGGATGAACTCTTTCCCAACAGTTCTAAACCGTTGGGAAAAGAGTTATTACCAACGGTTCAATGAACCGTTGGTAAAAACATATTTTTAAGATTCTATGCCAACGGTTTAAAACCGTTGGCATACCCTAGGCTGCAAATTGCAGCAGCCTGCAATTTGCACAGCCCCTCTGTACATCAGCCACCTCTCATCTCATCAGGCCTCATTCTCACCTCATTTTCGATCCAACTATTGTACCTGTAATAAACTAAAACATACATATACAATTACGAACAAATTCATACACATTTAACATATAATGGATCCTGAAACTATACACATCCATAATTAATTTACAATTCACAAACATACATAATTCATATATAATTCAATTTAAAATTTAGATGACAATTATATGTGGAATCCGATTGAGACGGGGATGATTGGTACACGTCACATATGAACCATGGATCGTTCTCCTAAAGTTTCAATGGAAACCGAATGCGTTTGGTCGGTTTTGCGTATGCCAGTTCTTTTCACTTATAATCCTACCCATTTTAAACAAAATAGACACAGTTAGAGCGGTGTTGGCCACACCGCACCTCGGATTGAGTCGGGGATGACTCGTACACCTCACATATGACCCATGGATCGTTCTCCTAAAGTTTCAACAGAAACCGAATGCGTTTGGTTGGTTTTCCGTATGTACTTAAAATGATGTCCATTTTAATCAAAAGAGATCCAATTAGACTGATCCCGGCCACACCGCGACTCGGATTGAGCCCGAGTGGGCTCGTACATGTCACATATGACTGATGGATCGTTGTGATAAATTATCAACAGATTCGGAATGCGTTTGGTCGGTTTTGCGTATGCCAGTTGTTCATTTCACTTATAATCCTGTCCATTTTAAACAAAAGATACACAGTTAGAACGGTGTCGGCCACACCGCTCCTCGGATTGAGGCGGGATTGACTCGTACACATCACATACGACCCATGGATCCTTGTGCTAAAGTATCGACACAGTCCGAATGCCTTTGTTCGGTTTTTCGTATGTCACTTGATGATTTTCACTTAAAATGACGTCTTTTTGAAACAAAAGACCGACACTTTGAGTGGTGTCGGCCACACCGCATCACCGATTGTGGCGGGGTTGATTCGTACACGTCACATATGACCCATGGATCGTTCTCCTAAAGTTTCATTGGAAACCGAATCCGTTTGCTCGTTTTTCCGTATGTACTTAAAATGGTGTTCATTTTAAACAAAAGAGAGCCACTTAGACTTATCCCGGCCACACCGCGACTCGGATTCATCCCGGGTTGGCTCGTACACGTCACATATGACCCATGGATTGTTGGGATAAATTATCAACAGATTCGGAATGCGTTTGGTCGGTTTTCCGTATGCCAGTTGATGCTTTTCACTTAAAATGACGTCCTTTTGAAACAAAAGACGGACACTTTGAGTGGTGCCGGCCACACCGCGTCTCCGGATTGAGATGAAACCACCGTGCAACATTCTAATTATTATTCGTGACGTGTACGCACAGACGGCACATCAATCGGATGTGTCGTGTGCCCACGGTGACCGACAACGCAGTTCTGGTGTCATAAACGGCCAAAACGGGCGTCCAACGGTCAAATTCATAGCGGACGACCTCGGATTGAGCTGAAACCACCGAGAAACATTCTAATTATTATTCGTGACGTGTACGCGCAGACGACACGTCAATCGGACGTGCGGTTTGCCCGGTACGGCTCAATATTCTTGTTTTAAGTGATGCGCGCGCTTCGTAAACGCGCGTGAGGGGGGTCCAAACGGGCCGAACGATGTCGGAATGGCCTGAAATCAGACGACAAATACGGGTGAGTGATTTCTGAAGTGGTCGAGCAGACGGCACATTAATCGGACATGACCTGTGCCCGCGGTGGCCGAGAACGCAGTTTGGGTGTCATAAACGGCCAAAACGGGCGTTAAACGGTCAAATTCATAGCGGACGACCAGA
The DNA here is from genome assembly GCA_963277665.1 of Viscum album. Classification (NCBI taxonomy): domain Eukaryota; kingdom Viridiplantae; phylum Streptophyta; class Magnoliopsida; order Santalales; family Viscaceae; genus Viscum; species Viscum album. Next base: position 1,812,018,648 of record OY728142.1, on the reverse strand, counting down.
GATTCACCTGAAACCACCGTGCAACATTCTAATTATTATTTGTGACGTGTACGCGCAGACGGCACATCAATCGGACGTGCGGTTTTCCCGGTACGGCTCAATATTCGTGTTTTAAGTGATGCGCACGCTTCGAAACGCGCGTGAGGGGGGTCCAAATGGGCCGAACGATGTCGGAATGGCCTGAAATCAGACGACAAATACGGGTGAGTGATTTATTAAGTGGTCGAGCAGACGACACGTCAATCGGACGTGCCGTGTGCCCGCGGTGACCGACAACGCAGTTATGGTGTCATAAACGGCCAAAACAGGCGTCCAACGGTCAAATTCATAGCGGACGACCACGGATTCAACCGAAACCACTGTGAAACATTCTAATTATTATTCGTGACGTGTACGAGCAGACGGCATGTCAATCGGACATGCGGTTTGCACGGTACGGCTCAATATTCGTGTTTTAAGTGATGCGCGCGCTTCGTAAACGCGCGTGAGGGGGGTCCAAGCGGGGCGAACGATGTCGGAATGGCCTGAAATCAGACGACAAATACGGGTGAGTGATTTATGAAGTGTTTGAGCAGATGGCACGTCAATCGGACTTGTCGTGTGCCCACGGTGACCGACAACGCAGTTATGGTGTCATAAACGGCCAAAACGGGCGTCCAACGGTCAAATTCATAGCGTACAACCTCGGATTGAGCTGACACCACCGTGAAACATTCTAATTATTATCCGTGACGTGTACGCGCAGACGGCACGTCAATCGGACGTGCCGTGTGCCCGCGGTGACCGACAACGCAGTTATGGTGTCATAAACGGCCAAAACGGGCGTCCAACGGTCAAATTCATAGCGGACGACCACGGATTCACCCGAACCCACCGTGAAACATTTTAATTATTATTTGTGACGTGTACGCGTAGACGGCACGTCAATCGGACGTGCGGTTTGCCCGGTACGGCTAAATATTCTTGTTTTAAGTGATGCACGTGCTTCGTAAACGCGCGTGAGGGGGGTCCAAACGGGCCGAACGATGTCGGAATGGCCTGAAATCAGACGAAAAATACGGGTGAGTGATTTCTGAAGTGGTCGAGCAGACGGTACGTCAATCGGACTTGTCGTGTGCCCGCGGTGACCGAGAACGCAGTTATGGTGTCATAAACGGCCAAAACGGGCGTCCAACGGTCAAATTCATAGGGTACGACCTCGGATTGATCTGAAACCACCGAGAAACATTCTAATTATTATTATTGACGTGTACGCGTAGACGGCACGTCAATCGGACGTGCGGTTTGCCCGGTACGGCTCAATATTCTTGTTTTAAGTGATGCGCGCGCTTCGTAAACGCGCGTGAGGGGGGTCCAAACGGGCCGAACGATGTCGGAATGGCCTGAAATCAGACGACAAATACGGGTGAGTGATTTCTGAAGTGGTCGAGCAGACAGCACATCAATCGGACATGACCTGTGCCCGCGGTGGCCGAGAACGCAGTTCGGGTGTCATAAACGGCCAAAACGGGCGTTAAACGGTAAAATTCATAGCGGACGACCAGATATTCACCTGAAACCACCGTTCAACATTCTAATTATTATTTTTGACGTGTACGCGCAAACGGCACGTCAATCGGACGTGCCGTGTGCCCGTGGTGACCAACAACGCAGTTATGGTGTCATAAACGGCCAAAACGGGCGTCCAACGGTCAAATTCATAGCGGACGACCACAGATTCACCCGAAACCACCGTGAAACATTCTAATTATTATTTGTGATGTGTACGCGCATACGGCACGTCAATAGGACGTGCGGTTTGCCCGGTACGGCTCAATATTCTTGTTTTAAGTGATGCGCGCGCTTCGTAAACGCGCGTGAGGGGGGTCCAAACGGGCCGAACGATGTCGGAATGACCTGAAATCAGACGAAAAATACGGGTGAGTGATTTCTGAAGTGGTCGAGCAGACGGAACATCAATCGGACATGAACTGTGCCCGCGGTGACCGAGAACGCAGTTCGGGTGTCATAAACGGCCAAAACGGGCGTTAAACGGTCAAATTCATAGCCGACGACCAGAGATTCACCCGAAACCACCGTGCAACATTCTAATTATTATTTTTGACGTGTACGCGCAGACGGCACATCAATCGGACATGCGGTTTGCCCGGTACGGCTCAATATTCGTGTTTTAAGTGATGTGCATGCTTCGAAACGCGCGTGAGGGGGGTCCAAACGGGCCGAACGATGTCGGAATGGCCTGAAATCAGACGAAAAATACGGGTGAGTGATTTATGAAGTGGTCGAGCAGACGACACGTCAATCGGACGTGCCGTGTGCCCGCGGTGACCGACAACGCAGTTATGGTGTCATAAACGGCCAAAACGGGCGTCCAACGGTCAAATTCATAGCGGACGACCACGGATTCACCCGAAACCACCGTGAAACATTCTAATTATTATTTGTGACATGTACGCGTAGACGGCACGTCAATCGGACATGCGGTTTGCACGGTACGGCTCAATATTCGTGTTTTAAGTGATGCGCGCGCTTCGTAAACGCGCGTGAGGAGGGTCCAAACAGGCCGAACGAAGTCGGAATGACCTGAAATCAGACTACAAATACGGGACAGTGATTTCTGAAGTGTTCGAGCAGACGGCGCATCAATCGGACGTGCCGTGTGCCCGCGGTGACCGACAACGCAGTTCTGGTGTCATAAACGGCCAAAACGGGCGTCCAACGGTCAAATTCATAGCGGACGACCTCGGATTTACCCGAAACCACCATGAAACATTCTAATTATTATTCGTGACGTGTACGCGCAGACGGCACGTCAATCGGACGTGCCGTGTGCCCGCGGTGACCGACAACGCAGTTATGGTGTCATAAACGGCCAAAACGGGCGTCCAACGGTCAAATTCATAGCGGACGACCTCAGATTGAGCTGAAACCACCGAGAAACATTCTAATTATTATTCGTGACTTGTACGCGCAGACGGCACGTCAATCGGACGTGCGGTTTGCCCGGTACGGCTCAATATTCTTGTTTTAAGTGATGCGCGCGCTTCGTAAACGCGCGTGAGGGGGGTCCAAACGGGCCTAACGATGTCGGAATGGCCTGAAATCAGACGACAAATACGGGTGAGTGATTTCTGAAGTGGTCGAGCAGACGGCACGTCAATTGGACTTGTCGTGTGCCCGCGGTGACCGACAACGCAGTTATGGTGTCATAAACGGCCAAAACGGGCGTCCAACGGTCAAATTCATAGCGGACGACCACGGATTCACCCGAAACCACCGTGCAACATTCTAATTATTATCCGTGACGTGTACGCGCAGACGGCACGTCAATCGGACGTGCGGTTTGCCCGGTACGGCTCAATATTCGTGTTTTAAGTGATGCGCACGCTTCGAAACGCGCGTGAGGGGGGTCCAAACGGGCCGAACGATGTCGGAATGGCCTGAAATCAGACGACAAATACGGGTGAGTGATTTATGAAGTGATCGAGCAGACGACACGTCAATCGGACGTGCCGTGTGCCCGCGGTGACTGACAACGCAGTTATGGTGTCATAAACGGCCAAAACGGGCGTCCAACGGTCAAATTCATAGCGGACGGCCACGGATTCACCCGAAACCACTGTGAAACATTCTAATTATTATTCGTGACGTGTACGCGCAGACGGCACGTCAATCGGACGTGCCGTGTGCCCGCGGTGACCGACAACGCAGTTATGGTGTCATAAACGGCCAAAACGGGCGTCCAACGGTCAAATTCATAGCGTACGACCACAGATTCACCCGAAACCACCGTGAAACATTCTAATTATTATTTGTGACGTGTACGCGCAGACGGCACGTCAATCGGACGTGCGGTTTGCCCGGTACGGCTCAATATTCTTGTTTTAAGTGATGCGCGCGCTTCGTAAACGTGCGTGAGGGGGGTCCAAACGGGCCAAACGATGTCAGAATGACCTGAAATCAGACGAAAAATACGGGTGAGTGATTTCTGAAGTGGTCGAGCATACGGCACATCAATCGGACATGATCTGTGCCCGCGGTGACCGAGAACGCAGTTCGGGTGTCATAAACGGCCAAAACGGGCGTTAAACGGTCAAATTCATAGTGGACGACCAGAGATTCACCCAAAACCACCGTGCAACATTCTAATTATTATTTGTGACGTGTACGCGCAGACGGCACGTCAATCGGACGTGTGGTTTTCCCGGTACGGCTCAATATTCGTGTTTTATGTGATGCGCACGCTTGGAAACGCACGTGCGGGGGGGTCCAAATGGGCCGAATGATGTCGGAATGGCCTGAAATCAGACGAAAAAATACGGGTGAGTGATTTATGAAGTGGTCGAGCAGACGGCACGTCAATCGGACGTGCCGTGTGCCCGCGGTGACCGACAACGCAGTTATGGTGTCATAAACGGCCAAAACGGGCGTCCAATGGTCAAATTCATAGCGGACGACCACGGATTCACCCGAAACCACCGTGAAACATTTTAATTATTATTTGTGACGTGTACACGCAGACGGCACGTCAATCGGACGTGCGGTTTGCCCGGTACGGCTCAATATTCTTGTTTTAAGTGATGCGCGCGCTTCGTAAACGTGCGTGAGGGGGGTCCAAACGGGCCGAACGATGTCGGAATGACCTGAAATCAGACGACAAATACGGGTGAGTGATTTCTGGAGTGGTCGAGCAGACGGCACATCAATCGGACATGACCTGTGCCCGCGGTAACCGAGAACGCAGTTCGGGTGTCATAAACGGCCAAAACGGGCGTTAAACGGTCAAATTCATAGCGGACGACCAGAGATTCACCCAAAACCACCGTGCAACATTCTAATTATTATTTGTGACGTGTACGCGCAGACAGCACGTCAATCGGACGTGCGGTTTTCCCGGTACGGCTCAATATTCATGTTTTAAGTGATGCGCACGCTTGGAAACACGCGTGCGGGGGGGTCCAAACGGGCCGAACGATGTTGGAATGGCCTGAAATCAGACGAAAAATACGGGTGAGTGATTTATGAAGTGGTCGAGCAGACGGCACGTCAATCGGACGTGCCGTGTGCCCGCGGTGACCGACAACGCAGTTATGGTGTCATAAACGGCCAAAACGGGCGTCCAACGGTCAAATTCATAGCGGACGACCATGGATTCACCCGAAACCACCATGAAACATTCTAATTATTATTCGTGACGTGTACGCACAGACGGCACGTCAATCGGACGTGCGGTTTGCCCGGTACGGCTCAATATTCGTGTTTTAAGTGATGTGCATGCTTCGAAACGCACGTGAGGGGGGTCCAAACGGGCCGAACGATGTCGGAATGGCCTGAAATCAGACGACAAATACGGGTGAGTGATTTATGAAGTGTTCAAGCAGACGGCACGTCAATCGGATGTGCCGTGTGCCCGCGGTGACCGACAACGCAGTTCTGGTGTCATAAACGGCCAAAACGGGCGTCCAACGGTCAAATTCATAGCGGACGACCTCGGATTGAGGCGGGGTTGACTCGTACACGTCTCAAATGACCCATGGATCGTTGTCTTAAAGTATCAACACAATCCGAATGCGTTTGGCCGGTTTTCCGTATGCCAGTTGATGGTTTTCACTTAAAATGATGTCCTTTTGAAACAAAAGACATACACTTTGAGTTGTTCCGACCACACCGCGTCTCGGATTGAGGCGGGGATGACTCGTACACGTCACATATGACCCATGGATCGTTGTCCTAAAGCATCAACACATTTCGAATGCGTTTGGTCAGTTTTTCGTATGTCACTTTTTGTTTTCACTTAAAATCTTATGGAAATTCATATAGAATATTTTTATATCATATTTAGTATGGATTAGATTTTAGTTGATCGTGCTATGAAACATTTCAGAGCTAATTAAATTAAGGAAGGTGGAGGGGCTGTCCGGGGGGCTGTCCGGGGGGGCTGTCCGGTGGGTGTCCGGGGGGCTGTCCGGGGACCAAGGAGGATGCTGGGGGGGCTGTGCGGGGTCTGTCCGGGGGGTGTTTGGGGATTGTTCAGGGGGTTGTCCGGGGTTGTTCAGGGGGCTGTCCGGGGGTTGTTCAGGGGGTTGTTCAGGGGGTTGTCTGGGGGTGTTCAGGGGGCTGTCCGGGGGGTGTTTGGGGGGTTGTCCGGGGTCCAAGGGGGGGGGGGGGGGGGGGGTTGTCCGGGGGGCTTTCCGGGGTCCAGGGTGGAGGGTTGGGGGCTGTACGGGGGGCTGTCCAGGGGGCTGTCCGGGGGGGGGGGGGGGCTGTCTGGTGGGTGTCCGGGGGGCTGTCCGGGGACCAAGGAGGAGGGTGGGGGGGGGGGGCTGTGCGGGGTCTGTCCGGGGTTGTTTAGGGGGCTGTTCGGTGGTTGTTTAGGGGGTTGTCCGGGGTTGTTCAGGGGGTTGTCCGGGGGGTGTTTGGGGGGTTGTCCGGGGTCTAAGGGGGAGGGTGGGGGGGTTGTCCAGGGGGCTGTCCGGGGGGCTATCCGGGGTCCAGGGTGGAGGGTTGGGGGCTATACGGGGGGCTGTCCAGGGGGCTGTCCAGGGGGCTGTCCACAGGGCTGTCCGGGGGGTGTTTGGGGGGTGTTCGGGGTCCAAGGGGGAGGGGGGGTTGTCCAGGGTCCAAGAATGAGGGGGGTTGTCCAGGGAGTTCTCAAACACACAACCACTAAAAGACAACAACATCCATAAAAACAAACAATATATAAAAATAACTCAACTCCAATCTTATACTACGAGTCTAGATAAAACCAACAACTAGAATAGATTAAACATCAAATCTCAAGTCAAAAATGTAACGGATCAATATGTCCCACATCAGCATCACCATCTCCATCATCATCATCATCATCGTCCTCGTCATCGTCCTCCTCATCGTCCTCACCCTCCACAGCGCCTTCCTCCTCGCCTTCGCCCTCCTCCTCGCCCTCCTCATCTCCCTCCTCTTCCGCATCAGACTGCTCGCCATCATCATCTTCAAGCTGGACATCGGCCTGACCACCATTGGAACTGCCACCTGGTGCACCATATATAGAATGTATCGACGACATGTATTCATCAATCGCTGGGCTGGCCTCTGCTGGAAGTGTTGGACGTAGAACTTCAATAAATTTCATAAATGCACTGTTTGCCCTAGCAGACTGTTCTGCCGTCTCTGTGGCCCTTTTCTCAGCCTGTTCTGCCTGTGCCCTAATTTGCTGCAGCTCGGTGGCACTACAACTCGTACCTGAGGCAGACCAATACCTCGTCGGGGCTATCCTAGGTCGGCAGCGTACTCTTCCAGAATGATCATCTCCCAACACCTGATGTAAGTGATCAGATGGCCCAAAATTGTCTGCTTCTTGGGCATCGAGGGCCTCTAAAGCATCCTGTTACAAATATAAATATAAATTTTAAGTTACGAAATAGATATTAAAATATAAAATCAACAGATTAAAACTTACAATCTGCTGCTGAGTCGCTTCGTTGACAGCACGTCCATCCTTTTTTCGTCTACTCGAGCAAAACAGTTTTGCTCGAGGCACACGTCCTTCAATATTTTGTACTTGCCTCTACAATGACATTAAAAACAAAATTTATATGAAGACTTCAGAAAATAATTAAATAATTGAGGAAACAAAAGAAAATGTAAGTCGTAAAGAAAACTTATAAACAATTGTCATACCTGCTGCCTCTCATGATCCGGCATCGTCGTGCGTCCTAGTGTATGGAGGTATTTTTTTGCATCAATGCTTTTTTTATTTTTTCCAGATGATTCCTAAATAAAATTCGATAATGCAAAGGATAATATTAATGCAAAACTTGAAAGTTATTATTTAAATACCTCAAATGTAATTCATACCTTAAACTGGGTACTCGTCCAATGAGTAATCATCTGACGATACTGCTCTATAGGACAATCATCCACGACTGGTACCGCCTCTAACTCAGTGCCAACTCTAGCACGCCAGCCAATATATAGCTCATGCTTGTAGGCTCTCCAAAGCTCGCCTAAATCCTTTAGACGTTCCAGTCGTGCACCCTCACCATCAGGAAAATTAAATCGAAGCTGAAATGAAAATATTAATTTATATAAATACAAAAAAAATTCATGGCATTAAATACAACAGATTTTTTTACCCATATCTCTGCCCAAGCTCTATCTTTGACCTCATGTGGCAAATGTCTCCACTACAGCGGGCTGACGAGAATGATGTCGGAGTATTTGGCAAGCGTCGCCATAAAACTCCGACATTGCTGCCCTGTTTTCTCAACCATCTGATTGTCTTCATTATATTCCACCATAACCTGTGTGCGATGGTTCCACACCGAACGCATGCGTGTACGGCCCCGCCCCCGCCTCCTGTCAGTAGATGTATCTGTCATGAAAGAAAAACAAATATTTTATCAAAACATGTTATAATGAAAATAAATATTGCTATAAAAATTTGATAGGGTTTTATAAATATACCTGTGCTAGTCTGATCAATGAGTGGCGCCGGATCCACAGAACCTGATGGAACACCCTCTGGTGGAACAGGAATCGAAGACGATGGAATATAAAAGCTCAGAGAGACAGAAGTAGAAGGAAAAGAAGATGGAACAACTGTATGACCTGATGCTGACTGGGGAGTGGGAATCATCATGGGATGTGAAAATGATGGGGCAGAAGATGCAGAAGGTAGCGAAAACATGGGAGGTCTAAATATCCCGTGTGTCCCTAACGACACACCGGGATCAGAATGTGGGAAGGCTGAAATGTCAGTGGGAGGGGCAGGGTCTAGTCGGGCACGCAAAGCTCTATGTCCACCTCTGGTACGAACCCTCCTCGTACCACCGGCCTGAGTACTAGGACCAGTACTAGGCTCCTCGTCGAATAACTGTCGACGTAATGGTGGATCCTACAAAAAATTTTACAAAAAAAATTAATCACATGACATTATATATTCTGTAAATATATATATATATATATATTTGAAATAAAGTACTCACTGTAGGCACTAATGGTGGAATGCCCATCTCCTCCATCCGACGATTGTTCTCCGCCATTTTTTTTCTTCGTCTCTCTTCAATTGGCATCATTTCCTGCATTGGAAAACAAATATGTAATTAATTAGAAAAAGAAAATTAATGTGTAAACCAAAAAACTAAATATATGAGGGAATGAGGGGATTCATTGGTAATTTAGCTATCAATTGTTTTAGAAGAGCTTGAATGAATTTAATAAAACATACAAGTTGTAATGTTCACCAAGTTAGAAATATTGTTTGATTTGGTTTGAATACAGTTCAATTACAAATTAGAAAATGCAATTCAAATAAAACAGCAACCAATAAACATTGAAAATTCACATAACGGTCAAGTCAGCTAAAACATATTTGTGATCAATACTAAATAAATATGAATATTACCAACCTTAACAACCCAACTCGAGGTAAACCAAAAGAATTGAGAACATGGATGAATGATTCTATATATTTCCAACCACAACTTCAGGTTCACAATCAACTCTGACAATTGAGCTATTGGAGTCATCAAAAGAAATAAATGGATTGGTTCCAATGGCAATAGGGACAGTGTCAATTCCATCATCAGCATCATCAAAAATATGTCTTGGAATTACTTCAACTACGACACCAAATTCTGGTTGAAGTTGATCTTTGACATAAAAAACTTGTTTAGCCATTGACGCCAACACATATGGTTCTTCAGTTGCAAGAGTGCGGGTCATATTAATTACTCGAAATCCACAATCATCAATAAATGTGTCATGTCTCGTCATCGAATCAAACCAATGGCATTTCATCATCGTGACTCGTCCATGAGAGTAATAATCCAATATTATTATTTTCTCAACGACTCCATAATAACCCACATTTTCAAGTCGCGGTCTACTATCTGATGCACTGGCATAACAATCTGTTGTGGCAGTAACCATAATACAATCATGTTGTGTTCTCATGTTTTTGGCTCGTTCAGTGACAATAAATCTGTACCCATTGATAACAATTGATTTACAGTCACGAACCACGGTATTAGGACCAAAAGCCAAAGCTATTATTTCCTCAGAGACAGAGTCAGCAGACAAACTCAATACCTGCAATATAAATGACAGTTAAACTTAAGTAAATATTGAAATAATTAATTTAAACAGTAATATTTTTACCTTCAATTTTAACCAAGAAGAAAACTCTTTGCTATGAAAAGTCTCTCTTCTTCTCAAATATAAAGAACGATGCTTCCTATTTATCATTGTTTTATGTTCCCTGTAGATAAAAAAATATAAATAGTTTAACAGATATATATGTAAGATATATACATATTCAATTTTGTTACCTGATATAGTCATCGAACAAATCACAGTTGAACAAAACTGTGCGATGTGCCATCTCCCGCTCTTCATGGCTTAATGTCTTCAATGTATATGATCCAGGAATTCCTCCTGTTTGAGGAAGTGATGGAAAACTGGGTTCAATTTGCTCATATTGTTCTTCTTCATTTCTCATTGGTCTGTTCATTCTTGTAGTAAGATCAGACAAATACATTGAACAAAAATTCATACATTCTTGAGCTAAGTAACCGTTCACGATAGAACCTTCGGGATGATTCTTGTTTCGAACATAAGACTTTAATGTGAACATATTTCTTTCAGTTGGATACATCCAACGAAAAGAAACAGGTCCTCCGAGAAGTATTTCAGTTGGAATATGGACAGTCAGATGCAGCATGCATGTGAAAAATGATGGGGGGAAATATTTTCTCCAACTCACACAAAATTAATGGGGTATCTGTCAACATTTTTTGCAAGAAAGACTTGGACAACTTCTTAGCACAAAGATCTCTAAACAAATGGCACAACTGAATAACACCCACCCTTACATTATTGGACAAAAGATGACGGATTGCTATTGGAAGCAACTCATGCAGTAGAACGTGATAATCATGAGTCTTCAAAGATTTTAGCTTCAACTCTCTTCTATTGACCCGTTTAGATATGTTGCTTGAATAGCCATCAGGAACTCTAATAGTCTCTAATACTTCCAAAAATTGTTTTTTTTTCAGTAGGTGTCATCACATAAGAAGCACATGGAAGTTGCCATTTATTTTCACTGATACGCACAGGATGCAATTCTGGTCTGATGCCCCAATCCACCAAGTCACGTCGAGATCGTAAATCATCTTTTGTCTTCCCCTTGACATTTAGAAGAACTAAAACCAACATTTCACATATATTCTTTTCAATATGCATTACGTCTAAGCAATGACGTAGCAAATTGGTTGACCAATAAGGCAAATCAAAAAAGATACTCCTCTTCCTCCAATTGTAACAGGTTTCTGTGGAAACATTCTTTCTCTTTCCAGATTTCATTTGACCCTTCCCGAACGAAAAAATGAAATCTTTCAATTCATTAAGCACATCAGTTCCAGACATACGCTGAGGTGGATCATCAGTCTCTATAGTATTATCAAATCTTCGACGATTCATTCTATATGGATGATCCTTTGGCAAAAATCGTCGATGTCCCATAAAAATGAAACTACAACGATGTTTCAGTCTTCTGGATCGTGTATTCTTCATACAAACTGGACATGACAGTTTCCCCTTCGTGCTCCATCCAGACATCATTGCATAAGCCGGAAAATCATTGATTGTCCACATAAGCGCAGCGCGCATCTGAAATATGTCTTTCGAACATGCATCGTATGTGCGCACACCCACATCCCAAAGAAGCTTCAACTGTTTTATTAAAGGTTGCATGTATACATCAATATCAATGCCGGGATCAGAAGGACCAGATATGAGTATACTCATGAAAGTGAAAGATTTTTTCATACACAACCATGGGGGAAGATTATAAATGTGCATAAAAACGGGCCATGTGATGTGCGAAGTAAGCATCTGCCCAAACGGATTAAAACCGTCGCATGAAAGACCCAGCCTCACATTACGCACGTCAGCTGCAAAATCAGGATGTCGAGCATCAAATCTCTTCCATGCAAATCCATCTGCAGGATGAACCAACTCATCATCAGTCTTCTTTCTCTCGGTATCATGCCATCTCATTTTTATTGATATGTCATCAGACATAAAAAGATTCTGGAGTCTGGGGATCAATGGAAAGTGCCACATTACTTTCTGTGGAACGCGGGATGGTGTTCCATCAGATTTTGACTTCCAGCGGGACGTGTCACATTTTATACATTCATTTCGTTCAGCGGTTTCCTCCCAGAATAAACTGCAATCTTTCGGGCAAGCATGAATTTTGTTTCTTGAAAATCCAAGTTCCTCAACTAACTTCCATGCCATATAGTGGTTTGAGGGAATATCTGCATCATCTGGAAGTAAATCCTTCAAGAGGGTAAGAATGTAATCGATTGCTGTATTAGAAATCCCATACATAGTTTTCCCATGAAATAATCAGATTAAAAATTCCAGCTTTTTCATTTTATCGCATTGTCGATATACTGGAGTCGTGGCAGCATCATTCAATTTTTTCACCCTATCAATATCATCATTTTCACTAGATGCATCAGCTGTCCTCATATCGAAGTCTTCTTGAGTCGAAATCCTTTCTTTTTCATGATGACGAATAAACGGAAACCGATCATCTAACAAATTCTCCATTCCAGTCTTTTCATTTCGATCATCACCAATTTGAGATTTCGTTTTCTCCGCATTGTGATACCACAGAAAGTAGTTTGCTTGAAACCCATTTTTGGTTATGTGGTAGCTGACTTCCTCACGGCTCAACCAAGGTCTACCAACACAATTGGAACGTGGGCAGTGTATGCGACCACTATCTGAAGCATTGTGAAATGCAAAATCTATAAAGCTCTCCAAATTGTTTTGAAAATCGTCTGAGATCCGATCGGTTTCATACATCCAACTTCTGTCCATTCTGTAAAAAGAATTTATATAAGTCATTTTGTCATAAACAATTCAATAGGCATTAACTATAATAGAAAATACATTTAAGTAAACGATACAGGAAGAAAATAATCAAGGTATCAACTACACATGTCAAAAAAACATACAAATGTGTTATTGAAAAAATGTAAAACCAACAAGAACTTAATGTGTTATATCACATAACAGCATGACTCATCCCATAACCATATTAGTAGGGTATCATGAACATGAATAACATCAACCTTGTGCCATCCTCCTACCCTACATGACCCCAACCACATGCCACATCTTATTATAGCCTTATCACATCACACCTCACCGAAAAACACTAGGGAAATCATAGTACATCTCACCTGAAGACACATGGACAATCACATCGCATCTTGCCTAAAAACACATGGTCAATCACTTTTTAAGGAAGAGTAGGGAAGACATGGTAGCTATCCAAACATATAACCACCATCCTAGATATTAGAAAAAATACCCATAACTCAAAACCTCTGATCGTTGGTAAGTTTATCCAACTCTAGTTGGGAATGTGTAGAAATAACATAAAAATACATGATATATAGATAGCACAAAATACTCAACCTATGGGTTCACATTAACTACATAATCACACACTTCACTACTACCATAAAACACATAAACCACACCACCACCACACAAGACACATATCATTGGAATATAATTCTACATTCAATAAGTCTATCTATGGAATTATCATAAGAATCCATGTATCAATTGGAATATAATTCTACATTCAATAAGTCTATCTATGGAATCCCTCCCTTGGATCCATGTATCACCAATGACTTAATCAATATTCAAAGAAATGAGTCTATCCGTGGAATTCCACTGTGAATCCATTTATCACATAAAGCATATAAGTTAATAGAAACAAGATTATATACCTGACATCCTAATAGAATCCATGTATCACTATTTACTATTAATCATTTAATGAATTTCATTTCATTTAAACAATTCATTAAACATACCAAGGTCAAAAACAAAGGTATTTAATACAACTCACCTCAAAATGGCGACTCAATCAAATAATAACCTGAAAAGAATGAAGCTTCATTTACTCATGTTGTAATGACAAGATAATGAGATTCTCTTGCTTAATCAATCAATTCCATATCATGGTCTCAACATAACTCATAATGGCTAGAAATTCAATGAAAATTCAAGCACTCACATGGGAATTTTTAATATAACACTCCTAACAAGACTATAAAGATATCACATGCATTAGTTATAATATATCTAACATGGTAACATAAAATATAAGTGTTAAAGGGGAATGCAAACCATAAAATACCCTTAATTAATTTAATTTACAATTCAATTCATAAATCGAACAATCAATTCGATTTATATAACCTTTCACAAATGACATCCCATGTTCAAAGGGTAAAATCCAAAAAGGAATTTTCAAGAAAACTCACCCTTAGGCGCCGGCAGTAGCTCCAAAATAGTCTAAACTGAAGGGAAAAATAAAAATAAGTTTCAAGAATATCCAAACATTTGAATACCTTTTGAGATAAAGAAGAAGAAGAACCTGAAGAAGAGCTTCAAGGTGCGGCAGGCAGTACTCCAAAATCGCCTGCTGCTGCTCCTGTTAGGGCTCTGTAACGCGAATGGGGGAGAGAACGGGCTGCTGGGGATTTGGGGAAAACCTTTGCCAACGGTTTTTTAAAACCGTTGGCATATCTCCCCGAAACAAGGCCTATCCCAACGGTTCCTTAGAACCGTTGGGAAACACTCCCCAAAACATGGTCTATCCCAACGGTTCCTTAGAACCGTTGGGAAAAACTCCCCAAAACAAGCCTACCCCAACGGTTCCTTAGAACCGTTGGGAAAAACTCTCCAAAAACAAGGCCTATCCCAACGGTTCTAGGGAACCGTTGGGAAAAACTCCCCCAAACCAAGCTATCCCAATGGTTCTAAGAAACCGTTGGGAAAAACCTCTATTTTAATCATTTACCAACGGTTCTATCAAACCGTTGGTATGTAACTGTGGGGAAAAACCCACATTCCAGTAGTGAAATTACCTAATAATATCAGTTATTTTCATAAAAAGGCAGAAGATTCTATATTTTTCCATTATGAAAAGGTTTGGAAGGTTTCACACCTAACACCAGATAATAAATTGATTTTTATGGATAAAAGGTTTCATAAAACTGAAGAAAAGAAATTTTGATACATTTAAGTTTATGGATGTTTTTTTTGTATTTCCTTTTGAATATGAGAAAGATAGATCTTGTTAAATACATATTTCTTACCATCATAAAAATCAAGTATCATTCTACTAAGTCATATATTATTATGTTTCTGACTGTAATAACATAGTTAATGATTAAGTTCATGATATTTTTCAAAATTGAAGATAATTTAATTATGAGGAAATTTAAAATCCAATTCATTAGTGATTATACTTGAAGATAATGATATTTTTTTAATGAAGAAACACATATTTTTGTTGATGTATCTGGTGGTACTATCTCATATATATAACCCTCTAATAAAACTAAGAAAATTGATCATAATAGGAAGAATAAGAAGAACAAGAAGAAGAAAATTGATAAATTTTATCAGGGTAATAAAAGGAGAGCAGAGATTTCTCATTCATAGAAAGTTTAGAAACAAAAGTTAGTATCATATGAAGTAAGAGATGAATGGATTAGAAAGAGTGATGAAAGGAAGGAAGGAGATCCTATTATCATATTAGACCCAACATAGGATTTGGTTATAAATATTTATGGTGTTAATGTTTTGGAAGAAGAATAAAAAAAAGAAACAAAAGAAGAAATAATAAAGAGTAAGAATTATAGATTCTTTAATGAAAAACGTGGAGGCAGGCTCAACAAACATTATTTTACCTTTCTCCCAAATGGAACATGCTTCAGGAAATCATAATATAGAAAAATAAGGAGAATTTATTAAATAATAAAGTTAATATGAGTATGAGTATAATGAAGAAGAAGTTTATGATGATGAAAATGGTGAAGATGAATATGAAGAAGAGGATAAAGAAAAAAAAAATATGATGAAAATTTTGAATTTCTGAAGTTTTATTTAAAATTAGTAGAGGCTTCATCATTGGATCTACCATACATAACTGATAAAGAAAAAAACCAAAGTATTGAAAAGGAAAAATCTTTAGAGAAATAGGAAAAATCGTTATCTAAGAAAGATTAGAAAGATCAGAACTCAAAGATAGAATATAATAAAGTTTATAATGATAATGAGGAAATTTATGAAATTAATGATGGAAAGAAAAATATATATAGAGTTAAAAAATAATTCTCAAAGAAAGATTATACATGGATGGGAAAACAAGTGGTCATCAGAAACAATCATCCTTAACTTCCTGACATTGAAGTATTAGATTTAATGAATATTATTGTAGTGCAGGGAGTCAGTTTTATAATTTAGGATTTACAAAGACTTGAAGGAAAGAAACCATATTTTCCAATACTAGAATACAAGGTGGATTACATCCATGAAAATAAAATTCAAAAAATTGAATCAATCAATGTTTTGACAAATAGGATAATTTAGAATAAAGATGATCTCAAATCTATTCAATAAAGTCTGCACGATCATAAGAAGGAATGAAATATTGTGAAAAAATTGTCTCATAATGTTGATGTTGATGTAAAGTTACATGAAGAGACTATTGAAGATATGAATGTGATTCTTAATGAATCCTCAAAAGCCTTTACCAAGTTATCTAAAGTTTTAAAAGATAAGTTGAAATTTTTGGAAAATTTCAGAGATTCAACTGTTAACCCATTTCAAGAGTTAAAAGAGATGAATGGTAAATTAAAATATTTGTAGTCATAAGTGACAAAAATCAAAAATATTAAAAATAAGAAATCATCTTTTTGAAAAATCATAATTATGTTTCAAAATAAAGACTTTGGATTCAGGAAGAGATAAATAATTCTCAATATGAAATCGTTGCAAAGCTTGAATAAAACATAAATAAGATCAACAAGTTGAAGTCTATTATAAAATATTTGATGAAGAAAGATTAAAATATTTTCTATTTTTAACTATTGTTGAAATTATATTTTGAGAACATGTTTAAATTAATGACTTTTTCATCCCATTTCCATTTGTTTGACTGTTACCCAATTCCAATTTATTGAATATTCTTTCATTTTTTCTAGATGATTTGGGAGTTCATTATATTGTTATGTGTTATTTTCCTAGTAACCCTTTTTAGGAAACTCCATGACTTTTTCCACTATTTTTATAAATAAAAAATGGGGATAAATTATACAAAGGGGTAGAAAAAAATTTTATAAGGGATAATTATCTAGATAGGGAGTGAAATTATTTCTTAAAAATGAGAATATTTTATTAATAGGTAGAATAAGATCCTTA
This sequence comes from Viscum album, assembly GCA_963277665.1. Lineage (NCBI taxonomy): Eukaryota > Viridiplantae > Streptophyta > Magnoliopsida > Santalales > Viscaceae > Viscum > Viscum album. The sequence goes on along the minus strand of OY728142.1, from coordinate 1,812,001,359 downwards.
TATAAGTTTTTATCCTATGGGTTAATTATTCATAAGCATCATCATATTCAAAAGAGATTTAATCTCAAGGGGATATAATATTTTATGTTTAATTGTAAATACAATGTACTTAGAAGATAATGGACAGAAAGTTTATCGAATTTATTTTCTATTTATGTATTTTTGTCTGTACTTTCAAAAAGGGTGAGATTATTGAGTTAAAATTTATAATTATGACATTTTCATTCATTTTGTTTTGGAAATCAGGAAATATTTCTTAAATACGTGATTAATAACTTTTTATGTCCAAAGGGTTTTATAATGTTTTTTTATTGAGAACATAATCATTTACCATACATAGAATTAGTTCTAAAGTGTTCATGAACTTAAACTAACATTATTTTTTACAATTATTTTAATGGGTATGGATCTAATAAAAAAATGATTCACCTTTATCATATCAGATATAAGACTTAATGTATTATCTTTTTTACTGACAAAAGACATCATAATTGGACTGATATTAGAACAAATAAAACATAAGATTTATACTCCTAAAGATTACCTTAATGAAATCCATTGGACAAACTATGTTTCAATTCTAAATATGAAAAAATAACTTCTCTGTAATGGAAAATATTTTACACTATTATGGTGTAAAATTAATATAACATCAGACAATTTGTTATAATATAGTAATTGAAGTGCCTGTTGTCTAATTGTTTTTCAAAAAACTTAGAGAAAATATGACTGTTGGGAAGGAAATATGGATGTTGGATCTCAACTATAAATACTTGGTCATTTGATGATTTTGGAGTAATTTCAAGAGTTCTGATCAATTTTATTTTTAATTTCTATTTGTACAAGAGCTTGGGAGATTACAAAGTTCTAACAGCCTGTTCTTTGTCTTTTATAATTGTTTTAGAGATTTTTATTCTTAAGGTACCTCGTCAGGTTGTCCCCTTAAGAATAATTGTGCAATGTAAATCGTTCATCTGATCTATGATTATGATCGAGGGATTGCATGGATAGCAAGATGGATAATCTGATCCTCGTATTGATCAAGGTCTCATGGGGATAGCAAGATAGAGCTGATCTATTAGATTGATGGGATTTTTGTGATAGCCATGCAAATTCAAGTCGTATTAAGGGCTTTAGTAGCTAAGGAAAGACATACTTTCTTGTAAATACAAAACAAGGGTTACCTTTATCCAAGGTTTTTTCTACCTTACTCATAAGTTTAAATGTGATCTATTCATTTTAAATAGCTTTAAGTCATTCTTATTTTGTTTCAATTGATTACTTAATTATTACAAGTCTAAATTTACATTGTACTTGTTTGGAATAGTTATATTATATCGACTCTAAATACGATAAACACAATCTGTACTATTAATCATATCTACTGTGAATTTGAGATAGTCTAATACAATTATAACTATTCTGATTATGATCTGTTTACTTTTTTTAATATTTTCATATTTTATTATGATTATTTAGCACTGATATATTGAAATCATCTAGATTACATTACTTTGGTAATCATAATTAGGGAAAAGTTTGAATTCGATATTTTTACTTAAATATGTTTGTGAATTGAATTAGTTTTAAATTGTTTTCAACTAAATTTTTTTAAACTAAAATTCACCCCCTCTTGTAATTGATCCATCAAGAACACATTCTTTCAATCCTAATATCAATATATCTCATATTGATATCCAAAATCACCCCCCCCCCATTCCTCCAAAAACTAAAATTATAATCCTTGAAACTTAAAACACTCAAAAAATAACATACCTACCGTTTTTAAGACATTACAACTCTGCCAAACATAGGTATTTTTATCTTTAAAAGTCACCAGGCTCTACTTTAAATGAATAAATCTGACCATTATTACCACATTTCACCCTCCCTCTCCCAAATATCTTATTGAATCATCCCATGATACTATATAATATGAACCAAAGGAATTATAATTTCTTAAAGGATCTTATTTCCATTATCCAGAGTTTAATTCTTCTCTCTACAAATGATGTGTTTGGTTCTAACCCAACTGCCTCCCACTTCAAATTATGGGTTGGTTCTAGATGATACTTTATTAATTGAATAACATGAAAAATTTTGTAATTTTATACATAATATTTTCTAAAATACAATATATAATCCATTTATACAGTTTTTCCAATGATCCCAAATGTATCCATGTATCATGGCAACAACTTCCCTTATTTACCAAGCTATGTGTTCCCCAATATAGTAGTCACTTTCAAGAACACAATATCCCTGATAGTAAATCTCAATGGTCCTTGTCAATAATTAGCATGTAACCTCTAACAACTATAAGTTAAAATCATATTATTCTCAATAAAATTACCCAGATATATAGTATCATTTAGTCGAACACAAGGATTATCGATATGTATGACCATAAAATCCCTCAAAAGGTTCTGTAAAAATTTATTGTTGATAAATATTATTATACAAAAATTACACTAATGTAAAATTATCCTCCAAAACCTTTTAAAATAAGGAACAAAATCTCAAATAATATCCTCTAAAATCTCGATAAAACACTCTTTCCACTAATTCATCCTAGAATGATATGTCATATTTATCTTTATCGGTTCTCCCAAAATATTCTTGAGTCTCATTAGGAATCATGATGTAAAAGAGGGATCTATATAATAGAAAACATAAATAAAAACTCTATGAAGTTTATTTATCACTTTCACATAAATCTTCATGAGCACATTAACAAAAAAAAGTTATATAGATAGAAAATACATTGATTTCATGAGTAGATACATTATAACCCAAACACAACCATGCTTAATTGGTGACCTCAGAGACACTATTCCCAACCTATCATCTAAATATAGGGATACTAAAAATGAAACTTCTATATATTTCATTAAACAATGTATTGATTTTATCAATACATTGACCTAAAAATAATCATTTTTGATATCAGTAATAACAAAATATTCCCATCCTGGATAAATATCTAAAGACATAAACCTATTTTATGACCCCCAAAAATAAGAGACCCTCTAAATATTTAAATTTTTTTCATATTATAATCTCCATAAATTCATATCCATTATAGGTTCTATGGATCCCAAAATAGTATTTTGTAAAAATATTGTCCATAAATAAAATTTTCATCAAATAAAATCAGAATGAAGATAATAATGTTCTTCTTAAACACATGCATAAATATAATTATAGAATACCAGTAACCTCAAATACTAATTAGCTATAAAAAAATTATTAAATTGTATTATTCTCTAAAAATATAAATCACTAATATACTTTAATGAATAAAACCTATCCCATGAAGTTGAGTGTGGCTTACTCCTATCAATCCTACCCCACTAAAAATTTTAGATCACAAAGTGGAATAGTCTCAAGTATCTTAAATAATTGGATATAACATATGTTGGAAGTACATGTGTAATATTTTTTAAAAAATAGACTTCCCTGCCTTTAATATTACTTTTCCTTTCTAACCATTGGCCAAATTACACACTCTATCCATAAATAATGTAAATTACTCTTTTTTAGATTCCAATAAAAATTGGTAATCCAAGGAATTTATTATTCTTATAATCCTATTTAAAATTTATTAGAGAACACAATACATCATTTAATTCCTTAATAACTACTTTATAGAAAGATAAATATTACTTCTAGATGTTATCTATTTTCCTAACACATTACAATAGCTACAAATAATCTAAAAACATAATGATAAACAGGAAAAAAAATTAAATAGTCATATGTGAAAAATATATGCACAAATGAACTATTTCTATCATCATTAACACCATGAATTTTCCCCTGAGAATTTTTATTTTATATTAACATTTATAACACATCAAAAATAAAAATAAAGTGACAAGAATAAATTAAATTACCTCACCTAAAACCTCTTGGAATAACTGTTTTTTTATAATTTCAATATTAACTTTGCTCTTATATGTAATAGTAGTTCCTTCCATGAACTGGGTTAGACCATAAGTAGATGGGAGAATTAATCTAATGCTTATCTCTTTCAATGTCTTTAATTTCTAAGAAGAATGTATCTTTATTATCATAGGATCATATCATACCATCTTATAAGGATTCTTTAGAGGGAAAGGTATCTTCTATATTTATAAAACATAATAACTTCATAACATCATAATATAATATAGGTTAAGTTATCTACTTTTTTCATCTTTTCCATGTTGTATCTTATAAAAACTTATATAAAATGAGGCATTAGAGGTTGGGGATATGGGAAACCACACAAGGAAGTCTCTAAAACTCAGCATTAGTGAATTCCATATGAAATCACCCATCCTCCAAAAACACTCTATTTATCACACCTGCATCTATCTATACCCCCTAACCTGATGTACCACCCCCATCCCTACCCCTACCAAAATCGATGCACCACTCTATCGAAGTCAGTGTTGCCCCTGATTTTGGTCACCATTGTCGATCCTGATCCTGCCACCATCAATTCTCCTGATATAGTCATCGTCACCAACAAATATTTAATTGTTTATCTTAGGTACCACTACCACCAAAAAAAGAGACTTCTATAGAAAATATGTTGTTTCTTTTGGGGGGACTTCAGGTTTTTCCTCTCATACTGGTAACTATGAGAGTTTCTTGGTGTAATGTTTCCAAGGAAGAAATGATAATATTAGAGAGACCGAGGCACGGGCCTTTGTTTTCAATGGGGTTGCAGGATTATTTGGAAAGAAATAAATCACGCTAGGTATTAAGGGATAATATCTTTGGGGAGGGCGGTGGTGGCCAGAAATAGATGATTGTTGTTGGACCTGGTTGGCGCGGTGGGTACTGGGAAGGAGGCATCTGCGTTTCTTTTCTTGCAGTCTTCGGTTGTTGAGGCTAGAAGGAATGGTTTCAGGGTACAGGGGAGCTGGATCTGTTGTTTGCCTCTTGAGGAAGGTTTTAAGCTAAATACAGAATGGTCCTGCATCACGGAGGTCATGCATAATGGTGGGGTCTTACGTGATCACACTGGTAAGGTGGCCTTGGCTTTCTCGTCTTATTATGGTAGCGGTAATTCAGTCTGGGCGGAGCCCTTACAGTGCTCACAGGGTTGTCCGTGTGTAAGTAGAGGAATCTCAGTGTCGCACAGGTTGAAACAGATTCAAAGATTGTCCAGGATGCCTTGCTTGGGAGGGGTGTCACTCTGTGGTCGATCATCTATACTATCAGACAATGTAAGGCTCTCCTCTCGTACATAGTTAGGGTCACTCACACTTGGTGTGAAAGAGACAAAGTGGCGGACTACTTCACCTCCCTTGTAGTCCTAGATGATCCTCTGGTTTGTTATTCAAATGTCTCTCTTTTTAAACCGGAGGGGGTGATCCTGATTAGGGGTGATGCTCTGGGGATTAATTATTTCCGATATCCCTAGATGTAGTCCCATTTATTTTATTTCTTTCTTGCCTATTTGAAATAAAAATTGTAATGTTGGTTGGATGGATGAGAAGAAGTTCCAATGCTTATAATCCTCTAAATCCAGATAGTCAAACATATACTATATCCATTCAGTATAATGTATCTCGACCATAGGATGTATGTTTAATATTAATTTCACAGTATATCATGGGTTTTATTATAGCCTAGGGTCTAGTATAACCTTTTAAGGAAATAATTAATCTATAGACATTACCATAAATTAGTGAATTTAGAAAACTCTACACTATAATGGTAAGTATACATCATGTATAATTAATCGTACACATGATATGTTAATCAAAAGTACTGCATAGTTAGTTTTAGGGAACCCACTATTACAACACTCACACTTGTATTAGAGACAACTTGTTAACTAACCTTGTTATCTCCCACAAGATTAAGATCATGTTTTTACTGAGTCATGACTTTAGTTGATGGGTCTTCCATGTGGCTTTTATGATATATGCAACCTCGTCTCCTTGAGTAAAATATCTCATAAAATGGTATCCTCGAGTATATCCCCCTTTTCTACTGTCATGACTTGAAAAATTTCCTTGTAAGAATATCATAAGTTACATTATGATAATACTTTACCTAAAAGATGTGATTCCAATAACTGGAACATATAATTGAATTTAGCTTCTTCTTAGCTTCCTCAAAATCTCTAACATACTCAGCATTTATAGGTATGGATACCACTAATTTAAATGGGATAGTCTCCCTCATGACTTTATCCTAACTTTGATATTAGATAACACTGATCTGAGGAAGACGAGTTTTTATCCCCTGAAAACTAGTATCCTTTCTTCTCCATATCCCAGGTACATATCTTTTGTACTTTCCAAAGTACAATAACATAGTCTTGACTACTTCACTTTTAGTTGTCTTGGATAAAACTAATATTTTCCTAAAATAAATAATATCTTGTAAATATCATTTCTTGTATATATCATGTCATACATGATTGATCCATCACTTAAGATAATGAATTTTAACTCACCACGCTAATCTCCTCCCATGTTCTGTAATTGTCAATGTGAAGAGATATGTTCCATGTGACACTGACAATAATTGTAACTCAAATTGTTTCAACTTTTAATTTTTAATATCATGTCACTATATGTATGATTGAATAGGTCCAAGAAACAATTAGATCTATCTCAGTAAATCCTATTCCCAATAACATAGGTTGCTACTTAAAGTCAATCACTGGAGAATAAATTTCATCTTGGTCTTAAATAACTGTAAAACAAATATCTATTTTCTATATTTTTCTAAACTTATTTTCTTGAAAACATTAGCACTCCCACTATCCTATGATATACACATGAAAAAAATTAATTCCATGTGAATATTATATGATTTATTTTATTACTATAATCCTAAAATAGATTTCAGTAACTTGTTTCCTTTATTATCATTCTGTGACATGGACATCCCCTTCTAGTTGCGTCATATAGAAACCTTCCATGATTGGTGGTCATGACATCCATTTCTCAATAATGATCATATAAATTAGTTATGAAAAGTAAAACTCTAATGTATTTAAGCATAAGGACATGGTATAACCAATTAATCTTTATTGGTACTACGACTGTACCATCCATTCCTAATGACATTTGAATTCACACCAAAATATTCCAAATTTAAATTCCAAATTTCATTTTCATACATGGAATCCATTATTGAATTTTAATGAGTTTTTTAAAACATATATGATATCCATAAACTGTTTACTTGTAGGAATTATTATTCTTATAGAATAATGTATCACTGGCCACGGTGAATTTAAAACCATCACTATGGTTTCCACCTTCCAACAAACTATGCGTCTTTAGAACATTCTTGTTCCCCATGAACATGTGGAACTGGTTCCTATACTAATTATATGTGAAACACAACCATTGACTAAAACCAAGTCAGTCTTGCTCCCAATATCTCTAAAATATATGTTCACCCTTCTATAGATATTTATTCCATAACTTGAATACAAATTTTCTATCATTGGGATTTATGTAATATCTTAAGCAACCGTTAGGATGATTACAATTGATTCACAATGTGTTTGTTCTTGATGCAAGTTTTTTATTCCCTAACAAACTCTTTTCATCAAAACACAAGTAATTATAAAATAATGGATTACCATCATAATAAAACTGTTATTATATTCATTATTCATTGTATTTGGCATGTGGTTATGGGATATCATTGTAATTAGTGAAGCATGTCTTGAAAAATAATGGAAGTTTCTGCAAGTTACAACATTGATACTCCTTACATCGTAACTATGATGTATAAAATGTGAATTTAGAAGTTAATTCATGCTACATTTTGTTAATTAATGTTAACATGTAAGAATCTATCATCAATCCTCCTTATTAACATCATCTCCATGATGTATATAAGGTAATACGTATTTTGGAATTACTATGTGATACATTATATAGATCGATGAATGCTTGCTCAAGATATTATTCAGCATATCGACCTGAAGAAAATTATATATTCTAACCATACATATTATATACCTAACTTTCATATTCATTGACCACTTAAAGAAATCTAATGGAGTATATTTACCACTATTTTACCCATGGAACAGTTTACACTCTCTTAATTAAATAATTCAAAAAACATTGTAGCATACTTTATTAATAAATTTTTCTTTGTCCGTACTAAATATATTGATAAAACCAAAGGTATTTAACTATACCAAGTCTAAATACCACACTAGGTATATCCTTGACATCTACTTTTAGTCATTCTGGAAAAATATTTATCTTTCTACTATTGGTCAATTAATTCTTACATTTATATTCATCGGGTACTTTCAATAATTAAAGTATTACTGAACTATTGGTTGATTATTATATACCATACAAATATTCATTCAGGGGCCTATAATAATGCTTCATTGTTTCGAAAGGGAATGTGAGATAAATTTTTTGGTAATACTCAATAACAGTTATACAAGAATTATTTACTTAAAAATATTGAAGTTGTGTACTTCTCACCTCTTACTTAGGAATCACCCTTTCTCAGCCACTTATAGAATAAAACATAATTATAATAATGTTTCTATTACTCACTTGGTTACTTTATTTCAATACACATATGTGAAAGGCATACTTTATTTAATACCCAAGAAGTAAGATTGAAACATTTAAATTGATGAATATACATAAAGAAGAAGTAATTACTTGCTTATTTAATTCTATTCATTGTGATTAAACTCATGTAGATTTATTTCAAGATATGAAATATAAATTACCTCTTGTTAATACTTCTTTAATTAAAGGAAATTTTGAATGTGATTTTGTCATTACGTCCTATTGGCCATTTTACCTTGACTTCATTTTGTTTTCTATAATAATTAAAGATTAATTTGTCTCTTATATTCTTATTTACTTAGAGAACCACACCTAACTAGGTAATAAAGAATTATTCTCCATAATTATCATATTTTAATCTTAAAAAATGAGGGAAATGGGTGAAAATGTTATAAGAATATGATGTATTGAAAGATCATAATCCACTTTTTAATTTACATAGATCCAATGTAATCATTACCTATTCATATCTGTGCTTCACTTTCTCCTCAAAAACTTCTCAGAGATGAGACATCATGTTATATCATCCATATCCTAGTGTAGAGACCACAATTTACATTGGAAATTGAAGATGGAATGACGATATGACCATAAAATTCATAAAACATGAGTCTCCTATAATAAATTTCTCACCCTCATTTCAAGTGGTAGCTTAACAAGTATAGGGACACTCGCATTGGGAATTCCCTATATCACAGTATTATGCACAAGAGCGTATACTATTCCTGGAAATTCATACTAGTGAGGAAATTCACGTTTTCCATTATTTATCATATTATTTCTAATGGTATAACTTTCCATTTTCTATAAAAATAAAATTCTTGCAGATTAGTACCTTTTTACCTTGATTTCCCAATTTACCCATTTTGATTAATTATTTAAATCATTAAATGTCTCTCACTGTTTTATCGAATTCTAGGAACCCTCTATTCTAGAATCAGAATACTCTATATCATTATTATTCTAGTAGAAATCATCTCTAAACGTACCCTCATAGTCTACAAGATTAGGATGCACCACTACTTAGAGGGTTCAAGGTAGGTGTTTGGCTAGCCAACCGCATTAACTTACGGTTCCTTGATCTGTTGAGTAAAGTCCCATCATCTAAAAATCATAACTTGATTTACTCAAGGATTTCCTCTAAAATTTTAGAAAGTTATATTTGTTCAATCCTTACTACTAATTTAGTTATGTCACCCCACCACTCTCATAATAACTCATAGGTAGTAAGAGGTGCCCTCAACTTTGGCATGACAAGCACCCAAAACACCCAGTTTTGTTCAAAGTCAAATGATGGAAGGCAGTTGGGACTTAGTATTTATTTGATGGTTTTATTATTTTTAAATTATTAAATAAATAATTTTCTAATTTAATAATAACATTATATGTGATCACACTCACAACTGATCATGAAATAGAAAATATTCATCATGTCACATGTTCATTTTATCTATGCATTCCTATTTATTATTCTATGTGATCATTTTTAAACTACACATTCAAAAAAAAAACCATGAAAAAAATAAAATGATGACATGATCATGAGTCAAAACTAATGGTTGATCCATTTTGTGAATAGTGGATCAAACTAGACCCTTGGGGTAATACCTTGATCCACATCACTTATGACTTGAATTGCAGAATCTTCCCATACAATGCATCAAACTCCTATCCCATACATCACTATAGATCAGAATGAAGTGTGTCCCAACTCATATTTATCATTATAAAAACATGCACAGAGTAAAGGGGTAACGGGAGTATAAAATACATCTAAAAAGTGGGAACACATACACTTATACATATAATTACATAGACAACATGCATATCGCCATTTATTAAATTAATTATTAAAAATAATCATTTCAATAGTTAAATTAATAAATAAACATGCACCAGATATGCATTGGTTGGTCTAAAGATCATGATCAGTTCAATATACTTTAAACTTTTTTATTAAAATAAATTCAGAATAAAAAAAAGAAAAATTGCATGAAAATATTTTCTGAGGTAAATTTTATTGAATTAAAATTTAATCTTATTTATTTTAATAAATTTCATATTTTTTTCCCATTAATTAATTTAATTGTTTTAAAAAATAAACAAATAAATTTATTTACTTTAACACTTAAGTAAATTATTTTTACCCACAGAATTAAAATTCAAACAAAAAAATAATATTTAATTAACTTAATTTAGAACCAAAATTAAATTAATTAAATTAATTAATTTTTGATTTTTTAATAAATATTCAGGTTCAGGAAACCAGGTTAGGGCATCTCCAGGTTGATCTGAACCCATATAGGCCTAGTCTGGGCTTTGTACACCCTATGTATGGGCGTTCTGGACTAGCCGAGTTGTCCCATACCCGTCTTGGATCGGACAGAGCCGTGGAAGCCCATTTCGGTGTAGATCTATCCTGAAAAGCATTCTTGGATGTACCAAGGTGACACCAAGAGATTCTTGCTATGACCAGATCTTGTATGAGTGATGTAAAAGGGTGTAGTGATTGGCCAGAATAGGGATATCTATGACTTTCCGGAAAGGGGCGACTGGATTTGAGGACCTTTGGTGGGGAACTGCAAGCTGTAGGCACAACCATAGAGTGGGATGTACTCAAAGTCACATAGTTCATCCCAAAGAGGATCTCACGACTCGAGAGTGTTGGCAGTGTGGTCTCCCAATGAGGGAGGTGTGGATTACATTGCGGATTACGGTGGTTAGATCTCGTGGAGTCCGAAAAAACCAGTGGAGGTGGGGGTTGGGTGCCTTCCTGGTTGGCACACTGCGTAACGCCTCCTCAAATGGTTCCCAATAGGTTTCTCTATTAATGAGGTGTTTTTAATGTGGGTCATGACCACGTTAATTAATTCACAAAGAGATGATTTTTTGAGGTTCCAACACATCGTCACACTGATTGTTTTTTTATAAAAGGTGGTAGTGAGAAGGCATTTATAGGACATCCAAAATATCAAGTGCAAAGCCAATTTGGTGATCTCCTTTCATCGATGATCATTATTCATTTATATAATAGAGTATTACTTTTGTGATATCTTATATTTTAGGGGATTCTCTCCCATGTACTTCTTCATTTTAGTGGATACCACTTTCTGGACTAGGTCTTGTGGTTTTCTCCTTTTTGGGTTTTCCATGTAAAAATGTCTGGTGTCAACCTTTTACATTCAACATGTATACTTTTGGTCTCTATGCATCCACTTTAAATTGGTAGGATTTTATTTTTGGGGAAAGATTTTATTTATGCTGTGCGTTTTCATTTTTTATTGTTTGTGAATTCATCGATTTCCCATCTTTCCCAACATCTGGTTTCATTGGGATTGATTGAAGTCCTCTTTGGAATAATGTGATGGCATACATTTGATGGTGCAGTTTTTCAAGGACTTGAAGGATGTTATCGAAAGATAGTGGTGGTAACACAGGTGTTTCTGGTTTATCAAAAGTCTGATTGACTAGCAGGAGTCATGAGGCATTTTCCGTTGTTGATAACGGTCAGAGTTCGATTTCTTTTTGTAGGACAGGATGATATTTCTTTATCATAAGTGAAAAATGGCTGGAAATGATCCCCACCTAAGTCAAAGGGGAATTTTTTCGGGTTCCTTCCTAGTTGGCGCACCGCGTAACTCCTCCTCACATGGTTCCCAAGCAGTTTCTCTACTAATGAGGAATTTTTATTACGGGTCAAGACCGTGTGAATTAACTAACACAGAGACGCATTTTTGTGTGCCGACACATCCTCACACTGATTGTTTTTCTATAAAAAGATGCAGCGAGAAGGATTTAATATCGCATCCACAATATCAAGTGTAGAGCCAATTTTGTGATCACCTTTCACCGATGATCATTTTTATTTGCATTGGATAATATTAATTTTCAGATCCATTCTATTTTTGGAGAGTTTCTACCATGAACTTATTCATTTTTGTGGATTCCTCTTTTGTTCTAGGCCCCATGGTTTTTCCCTTCTTGGGTTTTCTATGTAAAAATATTTGGTGTCAACATTTTATATTCTGCACATTTACTTTTGGTTTCTGCACATCCACTTTAGTTCTGCTGGATTTTATTTGGTGGGAAAGATTTTATATCCACTGCACGTTCGTCTTTTTCTATTATTTCCATGTTCATCGATTCCTACCTTTCCCAATAGTGGGAAGCAGCTTCAGTCCGTTGGGGTGCTGGTCTCACACCAGACAGGAAAAAGGAGGTGGTTTGGTGGCTCAACGCGCGATCTGGATCTCGCTTGTAGGCTTCACCGCATGAGAAAGATTCATGTGGAGAGGGAGAATATGCCTCATTGAGGAGGCCAAGTGTGCACAGTGGAACACTTTCCATTGTGGGAGGGAAGGTCAGTCCAGTCAAGGTGGTGGATGGGGTGCTCAGTGATTGGCGGGTGGTGTGTCCTGAGGTGCCATATAGAAGGGGATCGTCCAGGGAAGGGTTCCAAAAAGGTGGCCCCATCCTTTTTTTTGTATGTCGACCCAGTAAAAACAATGTCTCAACCCTTTACTTTTTATTTATTAGTTTAATAAATTACACGACCGCCCCTTTTTATTTTTTGTCTCATTATTATTATTTTAATGATGTTCGACAAAACCTTGTATTTTGATGACCCTCTAACCCCAATTGATAAATTTGTTTGTTTTCTTAACCCTATAAAATTAGGATTTTATTAAACTAATTTTATTATAATAAACATATGAGAATAATATTATAAATTTACCTCAGTAGAAATCATTGTTCCAGCCATCACTGGCTACAATTATGAGGATCACCGAAAAGGATTTAGGCAATCGTCTTTGTGTATTTTAAACACACATAAACTATCTGTGTTTATCAAATTTGAAATCACACAAAATGAGTTTTCAATCTGTATTTAGAACTTTAGATATCTGTAACTTGGCCATTCATGGTTGGATTTGAAATATATCTACGGCATTGGGCCCGTAACAACTGTCTCTATTAAATTTAATTAAAATTTAAATTTTCTTTGGAATAAAAACATCATGTGTCCCTTTTATACCAATTAAAGGAACCTTTCATGCAATGGAATCCCAAAAAATAAGATTTTATGATTCTTTCCACCAATGATCTACATGAACTCATTGACATTTCCAAATCACCCCCCAATTTAGGTCAAGGATCTAACGTGAAGTGTTTTAAGCACAAAAATTAAAAACATAAATACCTAGTTTGATCTGAATCCATGCTTGATGTCTTTTCTTCATTGGAGATATCTACTTGAAGAATCCAAATCTGAATTCCTCTATATCTCCCTATCATGTTTTATAAATCTATGAGATCATCTATCATTGAAATAGAGGTGCTAGTATAGACTTCCAATGACACCTTTGATGCTCCAACTATCACTTCATCACCTTTCATGAGATGCACGAGAGGGAGATCAATTAGAACTCCTAGATACAAGCACTCTCTCTCTATAATGAAGGATAGAGAACAAGAGAGAGATAATCCATGAATAGTTCTTGACAAATCCCTCTCCTTCTCTATTTATAGTGTGTGCTAAAAATTACCTGGAAATGCATACCTGACCCTAAATAATTAACACACTATAGAAACAATATTTTGACTAATAAAATGAGTCATAAATATCATGTATTATAATAATCACCCTCTTGTAATAAATATATTATGTGATAATACCTTATCCATTAACTTGGATCGATGGCCCCATAAATATTAAATGAATATTGATTATTTTAAACTAATATTCATTTAAATAATATTTTCCTGTATTTTATTTTAAAACTTGTAAATGAATTTAATAAATAAATTCAATTCCAATTATTCTTAACGTGAATAAAATGAATTTATTTATCACTTTGGTGATCATATAACCTTGAACAAAACCTGAACCCTAGTGGTGGGACCCACCATGTCCAATATTCATATTCAACTGAATAGGGAAGATTCTTGAGTAAGCTATTTTCTATAACCCACTAAGACCTTATCTCGATTGTGGTGAATATTATTCATAGACCAAGAGTGGGATCTAGAAATCCATCAAGGACCCAAAAAATATAAGGAAAGTTATACCAATGACAACCAACCTAGAAAGATGCACTGTGTAAAATAAACTCTTTGTATTTAATAAATCACAAAAAAAAATACACACTTGTGTTATCACCCTTTTATTGATTTATTATTTTTTGATCCAACTAGATGGATTTACCAATTACTTCCACGTCCATGGTCTTATGAAGGTACAACCATCATGGTTAGTGAGTCCTAAGATATATTACCTATTTAACTTGGAAGTGATAAATCCTTTCTTTAACATTCAACCAATGTCATACCACTAATGACGCACCCAAGACAAGATACCTTTCCATGATTTCATTATAATGGTTTTTACCTTCCATAAAAGTATATGATCAAAAGACACACATTTGAAATGATCTCAACTCAAGAGATCAATACACATGTTTGTAGATTGGATCAACCAATGACATCAGAAACATGTGGTGTTCCTTTTGGCGGGTCTTTCCTCATGACTCACTACTATATATCACCAATTGAGAACTTTATGAGAATAAGTATCGATGTTTATGATCCCCCATCACCTGATATTCAAACATCTAATGTGTCTATCAAGTAGAATGTATCTAGGATATAGGGCGCATGTTTAATATTAATGTCATAGTATCTAAATATTCTCATTATATTCTGAGATCTAATATAACCTTTTCATACAAAAATTAATCTGCATACATTACCATTAAATAGTGGATGCATAAAATTCTACACTATAATGGTAATTATATATCATGTATAACTAACTGTACACATGATATGGAAATCAAAAGTACTGCAAAGTTGGGTCAAGGTTACCCATTATAACAACACCTCTAACCCTTATAGCTTTTCAATATTTTTCCAAATTCTCTTCCCAAGACTCTTCCGCACATATAAGATTTACTGGTTTCAAAAAAAAAAACCAATTCCAAGTTTCATAAGTGTTCCTTCAATGAGGTGACATTCAAGAGGTAACTTTCTCAAATCATATTTTTTAATTTTATTTCTTCTTCAACATTCTCCTGACCTCCTTCATACATAAAATCATAATAAATCTAGTATAATGTATATAATATAATTTTATATTTATAATTTAATAACTTATTTCCACCTTTTTTCCCGTCTCATCTTACTCAAAGAAACCAAACCATTGTCCAAATTATGGTGGTTAATCGTCTATGTGGATAACGATTTTTCATTTTTGATTACCACCTTAAAGTCATGTTATAAAAACATTATTATAGTTAAATAAATTTTTAATATGTATATTATAACCTATTTCATGTTATGTAACAAATATATAAAAATAATATTTCATAAAATGAAACTAGTTCAGGATGGTCGTAAAAAACCTAAAAAATTAAACTGAATAATCATTATTAATGTTTTATCAAATGAATCATACTCATAAAGGAAAACAAAATGATATATGGGAAAATTTAAAATTATTTAAGTGTATTAATACCATATAATTTCACTTTTGGACAATTATTCCCTTTTTACTTGAACATCCATAAATATGCAAAAGTTAACCGATCATGGAACCGTGAAACACCCGCTCTCATAAAGATGAAATTAAACTTTATAACACATCTAAATGGCCATAAATGAACTTAAAAAAATATAATAAATAAAATATATTTTGAATTGGTTTTGAATTAAATTATTAATTAATCTAATTTTATTATCTAGGATATTAAGTGAAAGTGCATAACACATTCGAACGTAAGGTAAGGGATCTCACCGAACTTATATTTTCTTTTTGGTTACGCTTTCTCTCTCTTCACCCCAATGTACTTATCAATTCATTTTTTATACATATCCTTTGTTCTTTTAATATGTTAAAACACATTTATATATATTTTTTCATATTTATTTTATGTGGAAATACATTTTTAAAAAAATTTACATTCTCAATTACTCTCGACAAGCAAGCCCGATTAAAGGGATCTTATTCGTTTCTTATCCATTTTCAACTACACTGCGTAAATGGTTTTAAGAAACCAATATTTTTCTAAAATCACTAATTTTATCTTGAAAAATATTTTAGTTCCTCTATGGTTTTATAAAAATAATTATTCCTTTTCCCTTTTTAAATGCTTTATAATATTTTTCCTTAAACCAAATTAAAGTGGCTCATTTCTAAAGTTTCCTAAATTATCTTTTTCAAGAATTCACATTAGTTAGAAATAATTATTCATGATTTATTTTTATTTTTATCTCATGATTTTCAATAAATTATTTAATACCTTATTTCATAGATACCATTGTTATACACCCTGTGATTATGCCTTATGATATGATTACGAAACTCAATTCTTTTCAGAGGAAACCATTATGATTATTCCTCATGTTTAACTTATTTATGTGGAACACATATTCATGTACATATTATGGTTGGTTTAAAAGTTAGTGATCCAATTCATTGGGAAATTTTTAGTCTCATGATATGTCATGTAAGGGATTAGTGAGTAAACCTAATCAATTATGGGACTTTGTCCACCATGTGATATAATCTTAGTAGTTAGATTTAACTCTGGTTTATGTCAGGTTATTTGATGCTACCACATTCCAATATTACCATGATCATATTATTCCATGTTCTATATGTTATGATTCCATATTTTTATTCATGATCCATGCCTATTATGTTATCATGTATTGTCTTCTAACTCGTGTTTTATGCTTTATTCTCATGTTTATTCCCTTAATGGGCTTTATAGCTCATCAATTTTGTCTATATATTCAACAGGTTCTCCTATGAATTTATAGAAGAGCAAAGATACTTATGCTCTCAATATAGAGATAAATAAAATGATGCTTTATTCTAGATTAATGTTTTATGATTATGTACCTAGTCTTCCTAATACATTATATTTTTAAACCCTTGATTTGTATTTCATGGATAATTATACTTAAAATTATGTAATACTATGTTTAAATAGTTAGGTTCACTATAAGTACATGGTGTTGCATTTGAAAATATTAAATTCAACTACATCAATAACCAAATAATTTTTGATCAAAATTTCCATGACATATGTACTTTTTCAGAAATCATAAATGGTTATCATTTTCTTTTTTCACAAAAATGGTCTCCATAAAATGGTTTCATCTAAAAAATCTTTTAAAAATATTTATTGAGGATAAAAATGTCTTGAAACTCACAAACATTAACCAAAATTACTTTGATAAGAAAAAAAGTAAAAACACTAATAAACAATTATGGTGCATATTCAAATGGTTACTAAAATTGTAATTTTCCAGTTTTTTATATAAAGACGTGTTTGAATCACTTATGTTACCATCAAGGGCATGATGTGGACATCAAGGATCATGTTATATATCTTGTTGAATTAAATAAAATCAGTACCATACATTAGAATGTTGTTGGAATCAATATAACTCACTCCCAATGTCACTAGATAGAGACTCACCACATATTGCACTGGAACTCAGAGAATCACCACCCGTGCAGTTCAACCAATCTTTATCTAACTTGAAAATTAATTTAAATTATTTATGTTTCCTGGTTTTGATTGTGATGCTTCTGTCTTCAAAGAAAAAAAGTAATTAATTATATGATTTAAGGAAGTGATTTTAATTTAAATCATGATCCATGTTTTTTAGTTACCCACAATGTAATTAATGTTTATTTATGTAGGTATAAATCCTATAAAAATTCCAAAGTCATGAAAGGTTTACTTTTGCATGAAATTTTAAATAGTAATGGTGTGTTTATGTTCCAAGGTAGGGAATGCAGTCGAATTTTTTAATATATACTTAATGTTTAGACCATATATATCATATTCCATGTCATATAATAAAATGATTAAAAAAGTGAAATGAACAAATTAATAATTAATCATAATTAAAAAAAAGTAAAATTATTCTTTATTAGTGTATAAGTCTTTCAAAGTTAGGAAAAAAAATTAGATATTGGTGATTAATTACTATATATCTAACTAAAATATTTTAAGCTTTTTTAGTATGTTTCAATTATAATTATTTTAATTTTAATTGTATTATAATTATAATTTATATAATTTTTTATATTTATATTACCTTACAAAAATAAGACATTGAATTTAAATATATTTCATTATTATGATTAATTTTATTATTGAAAATACAATGACAAATAGTTATAATAATTAACAAATAAAATTTTCCATTATCTTCATGTAATGACTAATCTTTATAATAATTCATAAAAGAAACAATCTTCTATTTATTTAAAGAATATATATTGTCACCTAAAATGGGGTATCAAGGTTATCAAACACACATAAACAACTCCAAAAATTCAGAGAAGTGGGGCTATTGAGGTTATATTATTATGAAGGTGTGATGGGTTTTAAGGAAAATTTAAATAAGGTATGGTGATATATTTTAAATTTAAATTATGGTTTTGATATCATCATCAAGATCATGACTGAAAAATAATTTAAATCCATATAAAAATGAATGATAGAACATGGAACTAAAGACTAATATTTCATAAGTAAACCCCCATATAAAATATGATAAGAACCAAAAATAATGACAGGATAATTTCACTATAAAATTTGTTACGCTAAAAAATCCATCCACTTTACAATAAGAAAAAATATAAAAATACCTATCAAGAAAATATGAGAATATAAATACTATACAATAATGTAGTTGATTCAATGCTCCAGTTAAGTGTATAAAAAAATATCTTTGAATGAGAGATACTAAAGCTTCCAAGGATTGTAGAACCACTGAGGGGGGGCTGAATCAGTTGTTTACTTTTTCCAAAATTTATCTTTATAAAAATTTACCCCTAAATTTTGTTACAGTTTCTTCGTTATCAATATTAGAAAACTCAAGTTCATAACTAAATAGAAAACAAAACAATCTATACATAATTTACATGGTACTTCCTCAATTAGAGAACCAATATCCTTTATATAGCCACTGCATTGGATGTATGGAAATTCACTATTATAAAGAATTGAATACAGATTATATCAACTCCCATTGGATGCCTTCTATCTCCTGATAGTAAAAACTATAGTAACTCCCTTAAATTAAAAAAAAATTCTTACAAAATTTTATCTACAATCAAATATGAACTTTTTTTAAAACTGCTCTAAAAAAACCAATACAGAAACACAGTCTGATGACTATGTCTGAGGGCTTCTGTCTGATGACCCTTGTCTAATGTCCTCTTTTTGATAGTCCTTTTCTCAATATATGCGTTTAGTAAACTTTTTTATATGACTATTTAAATAACCTCAAATTCTCAAACTTTTACTCAAAAGCTCAGATATATCCCTTTAGTGTGATTTTATCTATCCCATGATTTGAACTTACCTCTATCCAATCTTCTTATCAGAACCCTCGTTCTAGAAACTCTTCTTTAACATGAAAAAACACCAATTAGAAAACTCACTTATAAACCCAATTCTGTAGAAATTCTACTTATATGCACGGTTTAATAGTTAAAAGTACCACTTTACTCTCTATATGTATTTATAGGCAATCCCTAAATAGTAAAGGCAATAAACTAGAAAAATATTCCCACTCAACCAAATGGGTAATGTGAATTTCACTCACATTTGAATCTGGTTGGGATGCTTCTCAACTATTCTAAAATATTCTCGAGTCTTATATAATATTCTTAAATTATCTAAAACATATTCATCATTTTTTATTATTGAATTTCTACAAGAATCCACATCCGATAATTGATCATCTCTTGATAATATTTTGAAAAAATAACCTCCATATAGAAAATGATTAACTGATCATTTTTATTTTATTTTCATCTTAGCTCAAAACATGTAAAAAAAATTTATCTGATGTATATTATTAAGAAAAATTTTTCTGATTGACTAAGAAAGATAGAATCGGTCTGATGTACCCTTACTCAATCCGAATGACTCACATATTTTTTTCCCTTGACTCGCTGAAAAAAATAATTATAATATTTCTCACTTTGACTCTCCAAGACAAATAAAAATAGTTTACTAAATTGTTGAAACTTCTAAATACTTTAGTCACCTATGACGTTATTATTAATAGCAACATCAACAAATTTAGTTCAACATAATTTTTTTTACGTTTATTTTTTTCACACAAAACTCAATAATTGGTAGTACCTATAGTTTTATGTTTTGGATCACATTTTTTTAAAAATTACAGCTCTCTTTAATTTGGAATTCTCACTCTAGTAACTCTGCTCAATTTCTTGATTGTCTGATCATACAGTTCAATTAATTTTTCATGCCAATAATATTTATCAAGATGATCAATCTATTCAACTATTTTATCAGTTTGATCAAATTCCTCAGGACAATAAATCTCTTCAACTTGATTACAAATATTATCCCCCCTTTCTTTGGTTAGATATTCAAAACTAACTTCTCGAGAAACTTTACATTTCTTACATAGATGAAACACCACAAAAACCTCAGAACTCAAAATCCAAAAAAGACCATACTTCTAAATAGAATGCATAATCCATTGACTTTAATCCAATCAGGTTCATCCAATATAACTCTACATCTAATGGTGTGTTCAATGGTGCATCTGATGATGTATCCAATGGATTATCAGTTTGACTGAAAACTAGAATCTTTAACTTCTCATACTCTTCATATCTGGATAATTCATATGGATCATAACATCAACTTATGGAAAACTAATTAGAAACTTTATTTGATGGTTAATTCAATGTATTGAGTCATCCAATGGTCTAATTCATCTAATGGGTCAACCAATCAAATTTTTTGAAGAAAGGTCAAACTTTAGTAAATTCCAATTTTTATATTTCTGAAAACTTATGTGTCGGGTGTAGTTCAATATGATAGGTTGTATCTAGAAAATATCCATCAATAAAACATGAACATCCTACTTTATTCGACATATTTTATCATGAAATTTTTCATGATGTTGAAAACTTTGAGATCATCAAATCATTGTCTTACTTATTTTGTAAATTTTTACAACTTTCCAACTTTTCTAACTTATTAACTTTATAACTTTATTCATCTTAGTAACTTTTGACTTTCGAACAAGAGAATCTTCTGATGGATTTTTTGATGGTGCATCCAATCATCAAATTTTATTTATTTATTTTAAACATCTTTATTTACAAAAATTTAGTTATCAATAAAAAGCATTGTTAAAATAAAAATCATAAAGGATATTCAATATCCCCCTTTATATTTGTTGAAAAATCACATTAACAACATTTTAAAATCACCATTTTTATACACCCAAAATATTTCACAACTCATTTTAGTAACAACTCATAATGTTTATTATACTAAAACATATTCTTTCTTAAAAGAGAGTTACTACAAACCAAAATAATAGATAAATTAATGTTTTTAACGTATTTATATCCCTATGGGATAAGAAAATTATCTGTCATGTTAATATAATTTCTCATCACTTTTTATTACTCTCACTCTCACTTTATTTTTATATCTCTAATTTTATGATAAGAGAATCTCTATATTCATTAATAAAATTACTTCTCTCTATATTTTTTAGGATAAAATGTAACATATTGTCTCTATTTATTAATATAATCCAAATCACGATTGGGGTGTTTTATAAGATTTTTAGGAAGACTTTGGTGGAGGATGAACACAAAGTTTTAGACTAAATTCCACAAATCTCCCTTTCAACATTTCTTTTTTGAAGATATAATAAATTTGATACTTAACTGAAATATATTCAAGAAAAACATCTCCATCAATAACCTTATATTTTATGAATTGAAACATAATATCAACGTGTTTTGATCTTGAGTGTTGGATATGACTTTTAAAAAGATCAATTGAACTCTGATTATCACAAAGTATCTTTAATGATTCTTAAACATCAACTTTAAAATATTACAATTAAACTTTCATCAACAAAATTTGAGTACACACTTGTATAACTACCATATATTTTGATTATTTTATTATCAAAGTTACAGAACACCATTTCTTACTATGAAAACTCATAAA
The DNA here is from genome assembly GCA_963277665.1 of Viscum album. Taxonomy (NCBI): domain Eukaryota; kingdom Viridiplantae; phylum Streptophyta; class Magnoliopsida; order Santalales; family Viscaceae; genus Viscum; species Viscum album. The sequence continues at coordinate 1,811,978,750 of OY728142.1, read as the reverse complement.
ACCTTCTTCTAAGAAAATTTTCACTGAAGAATTTTATTTATATCATTTGAATATCTATCCCAGACAGTATCAATATAAACATGAAATTTTATATCACAATTTCTTTTGTATAATATCCCATGTGAATTTGTTTCTCAATCATATCCCGAAATTCATTTTACCAAAAACATTTGATATCATTTTGGATCACTCTGATATCTGGTACACAAATTAACAATATAAAAAATATCAAGTCTTGAAGTTGTTAGATAAATAAAACATCCTATAAATTTTATATATTATTTCGTATTCACACTTTTTATAGATTCATATTTACTTAACTTATTCCCAATTGAAATATTATTATAGAATTATTTGGATTCTACCTTACCAATATTTTTTAATAATTCCCAATCAAACTTTTTTGGAGATAGAAAAATGCATTTTTTTATTTTTATTAACTTGTAAACCAAGGAAGAAGGTTAATTTTCCAGACATTAACCTCTAACAATTATTATTTATTTACTTTGAAAGTTATTTAAAAACATTTTCTTCATCCCCAACAAATATTATATCATCTACATACATAATAACAATCAGTACACTAGAGTAATCTTCTTTTTTCACAATTTTCTATCATGTTTTCCTTTATAAAAGTTCAACATTATCAAATAATTATCAAGTATGGAATACCAAGAACATGGGGATTATTCAATCCACAAATTTTTTTCTTCAAATTACAAACCATACTTACATATTCATCAAGTATAAATCCACAAGGTTTCTCAGTGTAAACTATTTCTTCAATATAAAAATTAATGAAAGATAACTTTACATCCATCTGATAAACTTTGTAAGTTAAATGTGAAGCCCTTTCTAGAAACATTCTAATAGATTATAATTTCATGATAGGGGAAAAATATTCTTCAAAATATATATCTTCCACATATGTATAACATTTACAAAAAAGGCATTAATTATTTCTGGAAATTTTTACATGTTCATTTAACTTGTTTTGGTACACCCATTTTGTTCTAATAAAATATTATCAACTAGTCATGGAACAAGTTATAAAGTTTCATTTTTATCAATTTGTTCCAATTATTTCGTCAAATAATTTTCCTATTATTTACGTCAAATAGCTTTTAAAACTTATTCTGATTCAGCCTATGAGATTAGTGAATTTTAATTTTCTAATATCATCTTTATTCTAGTATAAAATAGATATTTATAATGTCAAATGATATTTTCTAATTAAAATTGTTTCTATAGGGTATGTAATTTCAGATATATTTTTCGAGTCTAATTTTCTTCATCAAATGATTCATCTGATTATTCATGAACCTATTTTGACTCACAATCATTGTTATTTTTTTATTCGCACTGGAAGTCTTAAATTTATCTTCCTCAATATTTTCAAAATCTTTTATAAATATGGTTGGATTTTAAATTAATTTAAATCATAATAATCTAAAAACTTTCTTAAACATATGTTCCAATATTTGAAAGTTTTTATTTTCTATGATTATCCCGTGAAAATTCCTTCTATTATTTTCTCATCAAATTTTCCAAGATCCATATTTTTTATTTTTCAAAAACAAGGGCATCCAAAAACCTTGAATTATTTATATAAACGTTTTTTGTTATATCACATTTCTTAGGAATTTATATATGATTCTGGTCTTATAAAACATCTGTTTTGAACATATAGAGCAACACCCACAGCTTCTCTCCCGTAGAACTTTGAAATTTTGTATTATTATAGCATGATTCTTCCCATTTCCACCAAAGTTATTTTTTTTACTTTATAGTAATCCATTTTGTTGTGGGGGTATATTAAGAACATTATTGACGCTTAGTTATAGGATTTTTCATATAATATTAAAAATAATTTCATTTGAATTATTTTATATTATGAGTTCTTAACGTTTTTCTATAAACCCCCATTTCTCTCTCAACATCTCTTTTCTAAAATATGGATATTTCAAAAAACTTTAATTTTTGTTTTGTAAACATGATATTGGTTATATTATAAAAATAATCTATAAAAGTGATAAAGTATAAATCTCATTTTTTTGATTAATTTTTAATTGGTCCAAAAATATTGGAATGAATATGTTCAAGAGGCCTGGTAGGTTGAATCTCAACTTTCTTATAGATTTTATTAATCATATTTTCTTTTGGAAATTTTTTAAAAACATCATCATATCATCTTTTAAATGTTGAAAAAATTTGTACAATATCAAATTTATAATGTTTTTCATGATTTTAATTCTTATTTAGTTGATTATATAGTTCCAAAACTTGTTTTCATATTTTTCACTCAAATAACTAGAGTTAAAAAATTCTCTTATCTGAAAGAGATTTCTACTAGTTCTTTCTTCCCTTGTAAATGTTTTTCCATATTCTATGCTTATGATTATATAAGAATATTTTTTTAATATTACTTATTTTATATCATGAAAAAGTTAAATCATACTAATAATGTTATGCTCAAGAACATAAACATATATAACTTCTTAAGATTTTAGTTCATTAGGTTCTATCTTAGCCGTTTCTATTCATATATTTTTTATAGAATGACCATTTTTTGAATGTAACTTCACCTCTATCTTGATTTTAGACATATTTTATGATTTTGAAATATAAAATCATGTGTGAAGAGAAACCACAATCAACAGTCCATGGTTTTTTACTTATATTTTTTTATGTTTTTCTCAATAAAAAATTCTCATTCTCAACTTTCTTCTTTCCAGCTTCCTTTTCTTTTCTAGAAAAATAAATTTTTCCGGGAAGAGTTTTCATACATTCTTCAGCATGGTTTCCAACCTAGTCACATATTCCAAAAATTTATTCCATACATTGAAATGTTTTTCCATTGTAATTATTCTAACATCATGATATTTCTTTTTTCTTAATTCATTTATCTTATTAAAGTTACTCATTTTTCTCTCACCATTTTTTCCACTCTTTTCAAACCTATTTACTTGAAGAGACATGTTATGCAAAACATTATAAGATATATTCCCATAAATTTTACAACACAAACAAAAAATATAAATTCTTTATGTTTTATAGAAGTATGATCTTTCCTTATAATAATATTAATGAGGTTCATAACATTTTTCAACTTTAGTTACATCTGGGAATGTGACAAATTTCTTCTAGGAGTAATTTTCAAATTTTTTAGATGTGATAGATTTTTAAAATACTTTATCAACCTAAATTTTCTCAATATTTTTCTTAACACCTTCCTTATAAGAAAAATTATATGAACTATCATATTTAGTGGGTGAAGATTTCACCTAATTCTTGACATGAGCATTCTCAACAAATTTAGAAGTTCATATTTTATTTCCAATGATTTACTAAACTTTTAATTCATTTTCCTTAAATTATTTCTATCCTTAAGTATTTTTTATTTAGTTTTGTTAACTTCATATTCCTTATCTTTTAAATTATTACTCGGGTCTTCAAATAACTTTCCATATTTAGAAATTATCAGTTTATAACTTAATATCTCTTAGTTGTATTCTCATTCCATCTTAGAAACATATTTTCTTCCATATATAACTTTTCCACTATATTTATTAATCATTCTGATATCATTATTTAGAGTGTTATTTTTCTCAAGACACGAAACAAGTTATAATATGCACTGATACTATCAGTAATTTTCTTTATCTCCTTCTTCACTTTTAGAGTAATATTTTTCCTTAACTTTTTCAATAAATGTTATAACATTCAAATCCACCAACTTAATTCTTTGAGAAATTCATGGAATTTTTACCTATTCCTCTACACTCAAAACATTTGAGAGGATATTTTCCTCCATACCTTCCTCTTCATCTTTGATAATTCTTGGAGATAAGAAACATGATTTTTTCTTTCAACTCAATATCCTTCTTATCATTAAAATCAAAAGAGTCAAAGTATTTAGAAACTTGAAGTTTAACCTTTCTTATCACATCAAAGGTCATTTCATCATTGATATTATTTTTGAATTCTAGATATTTTCTCATTTAATAGGTAATAAGAATGTTATAAAATTCATAAAGAGGTAAATATTCTTTATCTTATAAATAATATATTTTAGAATCAAATCATCCTAGGAAGTTTATCATGGGTTTCTTTACAATTTTAGAATCCTCTAAAACATATCTAAAACCTCTAATGTCGTAAATAAATTAATTCACTCTAGTGAAGTACTAAATATTAGTTTCTTTATCTCTCATTCCTATATCTTCAAACATTCTATGAAATTTTTTTATATTTTCTTCTTTATCATTATAATTTCCTTTGAAAATAATTTTCAGGTTTTACCACAATATCTTTGTAGTTTTTAGACCCATCACATTTATATAAAAATTTTTCTAACATATACAAAAGTATATAATTTCTAGAATTTTCCATCAATTTCAATGTTTCTCTTATAAGAAAAGGTCATAGGATCATATTTCTCAATATCTGGAAACCCAAATAAAATTTCATTGACAAATTCGCAGCAAAGAGATATAAGATATAGAATCATCTAATCTATAAAAACATGATAATGTTTTCCATAAAATATTGGAATCTATATAATTTTATAGAATGGAGTGTCTACATGATAAGGATTTTATAGTGGAACCTTACCTATGATACCACTTAAATTTAAAAAGGGTCAAATGACAACTGAGAGTAGGGTTGAATCAGTTGTTTCCTTTTTACAAATTTCAACATTAGAAAACTTAACCATGGAAACATTTTATAGTTTATTAATTATCAATTCTAGTAAACTCAAGTGTATACAGAAATAGAAAATAAATCAAGGCACACATGATTTATAAGGTTTTTCCTGAGTGTGATAACCTGCATCCTTATCATAGACACTCTCTTGGGTCTATAGAAATTTACTATTATGAATAAGTGAATATAAATTGTTTCAAATCCAATTAGAAACCTTTAATATCCTGATAGAAATGATTATATTGACTCTATTAAATTTATATATTTTTCTTACAGAATTTTATCCATAAAAAATATAAAAATTTGTTCAAATAACTCCATAAAAGACAATATGTAAACTCAGTTCGATGTTTGTATCTGATGGATTCTGTATGATGACCCTTATTTAGTGACCCATATCTGATGTCACTTTTCTTAATCTATGATTTTAACAAACTTTGTGATCAACCTATTTAACATACCAATAATTCTAAAGATTCTCATCAAAAACCTCGAATGATCCCCTTAGTCCAATTTTCTATATTTGGTAATATGAACTTACCTTTGTCTGGTCTTCTAATCATAACCCTCTATCCAAAAAATATTTTTCAATATGATACAACTTAGGTTGGTAAACTCACTTTTGACCCAAAATCTCTAACAATTAATATTTAATGCATGACTTAACAATGTCAAGTACCTCTTTACTTTCTATCTATAATTATAGGCACTCTATAAATTTTATTAGTGGGAAACTAGAAAACTTTTCCTGCTCTTCCAAATTTGAAATTCCAAATTTTACACACATTTGAATATCATTGGGATGCTTATAAATACTTTTAGAGTTTTCTAAAATCTCATTTAATTCTCCATAACATATTCAACATTTTTTATTATTGAAGTTCAACAAGAAGCCTCATTCGTTAAGTGATCATCTGATGAAAATCTATTGAAAAAAACCTATATCTAGAAAATGATCATCTGATCATTTTTCTTTGTTTTTCTTCTCATATCAAAACTTGTAAACAAAAACTATCTGTTGGAAATTCTTATGAAACATTCTTCATATGGTCTCAAAATGATATAATCAGTCTGATATAGATTTACTCAATCTAAATTACTCACATATTGTTTTCCTTGACTCACTAAAAACAAAAAAATATATAAGATTGCATGCTTTGATTCTCCAAGATAAAGAAAATGTTTGAAAAAATAGTTGAAACTTCTAAGGAATTCATTAACATATGATATTATTCCCAACAACAACATCAACACTTATTTTGAAACTTTTTTTTACTTTTATGTTTTTTATACAAAAAGAAGTATTTGGTAATACCCATGGTTTTATGTTTTTTATCTCTATTTTCATAATAATGAATTCACTGTTCAATCAAACATTATCACTCCAGTTTTACTGCTCTACTGTTTGATAATATAATCATACTATTTCATTAATTATCAGGATGATTACATTTATCTGGTTGATCAATACATTAAAATTATTTATCAGGCCGATCATATTTCTAAGGCTGAAGAGTCTGTTTAACTAAATTACAAAGATTCTCTACCACTTTGTATTATCTTAGATATTAAAACTGGCTTCTCATGCCACTTTCCTTTTCTTCCATAGATGTGAAACCCAAAAAACATAGAACTTGGGAACTGAAAAACCATACTTCCAATCATAATTCATAGTCTGATGGATTTTATATGATCAGGTTCATCTGATGGAACTCTACATATGAATGTGTATCAGATAGTGTATATTATGGCTCATTTAATGGCTTATTGTTCTAAATAACAACCAAAAACTTCAATGTCTAATTATATTTATATTAAAATCATTATGAATTATCCTTATATCTTCTACCTTTCTAATTAGAATCCACATCTGATGGTTCCTTTTGAGGATTTGTTCATCTAATGGATCGATTCCTCTGATGGGTCAATTAATCATCAATTTTTCAGAAATTCAAAATTTCAACAAATTACAATTTCCATGTTTTTGAAAACGTTTTCATCTAATGTTTCTTAGTCCAATTGGATATGTCTATAAAATATACATCCAAAAAACATTAACAACCACCTTTCATCCAAATATTTTATCATTAGTTTTTATATGATGTTAAGAAATTTGAGATCATCAAAACAACTTCTAACTTATTTTGAAAAGTTTTATAGCTTCCCAAATTTTCTAACTTCTAGAATTTATATCTTTTTTTTTATCTTAGAGACTTTTAAATTTTTAACAAGATAAATTTCTAATGGATCATCTGATGGTGCATCCAATCATCAAATTTTCTTTTCCTATTTTATAAAACATTCTTTATAAAAATATATTTTTTCAACAAAAAAAACATTGTTAAAGTAAACATCATAAATGATCTTCATATGAAACATTTCATTTTGTATGGTTCATGATTCGTGATACCCCTTGGTAGGATCTTAATGTTGTAGGTGTAAAAAACACACATACATGAATATTATTATTTAATGATGGAATGTATGAAATAAAATATTTTTTTTTCTAATAACAGCTTTTGTGATTGTATTTTATGATGAAAAACATTATCACCTCATTTTTTATTAATGGAATATTTATTCTTTTTTAGTCCTTGTTTTTCTGAAAAAAAAATAATACACTTATATTATGGGTTCTATTTTTTATAATGTTTTTTCATTAATGAAGACTTTGTGGTCATAATATTTTACATTAGGGACTAAAAAATATAAGAATCACCATAAAATCATGATTAGTAAGTTAATAAAATTATTTTGAAATAGTTTTTCTATATGTATTTTTTATATGATTATATAACAGTTGTCGTTTTAATTGAGTATTCATTTAGTGATAGATTTGAATGGTTATAGAAAATATTAAATGTGTCATTGTTTATTTATGACATTAATTTGAACAACGTTATATTCACTAGAGGGGGTGAATAGTCCATTTTAACTTTTTATACTTAATCACAAAAATAACCAATGTAATATATTTGAAATTGTGAAAATAAGTTTATGTGAGTGAAATTTTCAAACTAATAACCATTAGAATAGAAATAAAGAGTAAGAACACCAAGATTTTTATAGTAGTTCGGTTTACAGTGAGCCTACTTTACTCTCCAGTCCTTTCTCCCGTAATGATAGGACTAGTACTCACTAAAACAAAGATAGAAGTAATATTTTATCGGAGCATCCTCAACCTAGACTATTACAGAACATAATAGACCTTTCTTACCATTTATGGTATTTGGAATAACCAATTCTATTCAAAGGGCATACCAAACATTTCCAACATTTTTCCCACCTAGAGATATAACTTGAACAAATCATATCTTTCTGTGGACCAAGGTATAACCAAACACAAACTATTTTTTCCTAATTTTTTATCATGTTAACATAACCAAAACCAAAAAAATTTATTGGAGGTATAATCATGTGTGAATTATTAATTATATATACACATATAAAATAATGAAACTAACTAAAATATCAGAAGATATTGATGAAGACGGTTGGTGAGGAACAGTGAGAATCTGATTTCAAGAACTGATGCATAACAAAGAAATATCACACAACCAACAATGTATCAGCAAGTCATAAAAAATTTGTGACTCTATTTTATATTCTTATTCGCTACTTTTCTTCATAAAATATTTATATATGAATCCCTAATGGATATTTTTCTTTAAAATACCATGACTCATCTCTGCGTGCGTGTTTATTAATTCTTCATCATACATTTAAAACTAATGTTTAGAAATAAAAATGTAAAAAATGTGTTACCTATATTTTTTATATCACACACAATTTAAAAATTAATCCCCTTGAATATTTTCCTAGAACCATTGCATTAAGGACCCACTAAAACTAAAATATGGGATAAGTTTCTTTTTTCTAAGTGGAAAATAAGGGAATCCAATACCTATTGTAAGGGTAGTTTATATTTTTTAAAGAGTGTATACATGTATGTTTGTGTAAGGGTAGCACACATAAGTTTAACCGTGTAATGAAACATACTACATAAAGGTAAATAGGCACTCCATAATTGTATTTCACAATTCAAGAAAAATGCATAGAGGTACTAGCTTAAGGGTGATATATAATTTAAAAATATTCTGTAAAGGTAGCTAACTTACTAAATAATTATAAGGTACATTTTTTTCATAATGAATATGGGTAACTTAAAATTGAATAAAGTTAACTAGTTATGTTTGTAAGGGTAACTTCCATTTTGTATTGTTCAGGTAAGGTTAAGATTCATCTTATATAAAGGTAAAAAAATTATAAGACATTCAAATGTGTAAGAGAAACTTGTGTCAAGGTACATAGACCTTATCTAGGGGTATGACCAAGGATACAAATCATGGTTTAGGTTAGTGATAATTTTTCATAAAGTTAAGGTAAAACTAATAAAAGGATACATATGTGTAACTCCCATATTATGTAATGGTAAGGGACAAAATATAAATGCAATGTAAGCATAAAAAATAGTTACATCATGGTAAATTGAATTTTTTAAAGCTCACATAATGGTATAACCAATCATATGTAAAGGTAATGAAATCGGCATGTAAGGGTAAATGTAAAATTAAACTACTTGGGTACGGTTATATTTTTTTAGAGAACTAAATTTTCACAATATTTAAATAAATAAAATTATGAGGAATAATAAGAATAATTAGAATAAATGATAAAAAATTAAAAATAAATCAAATTCAATGACAAACCAAATAAAGAGATGGATATATCCAATCAAACAATTCATCCATTTCAATATTAAACCAAATATACTTAAAAATTAGTTCCATTAAAGATATAAATATAACCAATCATAAATTTCATCCTAGTAAATATTAAACCAAAGTAAATGGATTAAAAAATTCATTCAAATGTAATTTAATTAAAATATCTAATTTATAATGAACTAAATTAAGAGATGGATATTAAAATTAGGATTCCTTAACTAAAGTTAAACATTAATTCCCACAATAAAATTTAAAAAATATTCAATATAAATTGAAAAATAAATTGAATGTAGGTTTTCAAATTACCAAAATAGTAAAACTCAAGCACCAAGGCAGTTATACTTTTAAATTGGATCAAAGTAGTACCTTGTACAAGGCTGTTGTTGGACTCAATCCAACTCACTCCCAATGTCAACAAAGATAAACTCGCAACAAATTTCACTAGTAATTAGGGAATCACCAACTATGTAGTTCAAACCATTCTCAACTTCCTTGAGAATTGATTTAAAGTATTAATGTTTCATGGTTTTTGAATGTGATATTTCCATCTTAAAATAAAAAATATTATTATATGAGTTGAGGAAGTGCTTTTAATTTTAATCATGATACATTTTTTTAACTACCAACAATGTAATTAAAATTTATGTATGCATGTATAAATCCCAAATAAATTTCAAATTCTTAAAAGGATGACTTGCATCAAATTTTCAACAGCATTGGTGTGTTTATAAAATTTATATTTTGTTATAATTGTAATTATTTTCCTTTAAATTTCATTATAATTATATTTTTTTCTTTTTAATAAATATATTATTTCATAAAAATATAAAAATAACTCTGAAAATATTTCATTATTATTATTAATTATATTAATAAAATTTTTGGGAATAATAGTCATAATAATTTCCAAATAAAATTTTCCATTTACATATAGAAAATAATTTAAATTATTTATTCTATATAATGATTGATATTTTTAATAATTCCTAAAATCAAACATATTCCATTAATATATATATATATATATCGTCCCTTAAAATGAGATATTGAGGTTATAAAAAATGTATAAATTGCTCCAAGAGTTCAAAGAAGTATGCTTTAATGATGAATGAGGTGTGAGGGGTTTTAAGGAAAATTTAAATTAGTTATGTTAAGATATTTAATAATGAAATTATGGTTATCATATCATCATCAAGATCATGAAAAAAAATTTAATTAACATGACATTAGAAATTAATAAGAAAACAAGGAATCAAAGATTAAAATTTTACAATGAGACCCTCCCAAATAAAATGTGGTGAGAACTAAAAAATAATGATAGAATAATTTCACTATAAAACTTTTTGCAATATGTACTTCATTCGCTTTTTAATGAGAAACAATTTCAAAATATATCTCATGAAAATATGATAATATAACTTTTAAAAACACATGTAGTGGATTCAACACTCTAGTTAAGTTTTAAAAAAATATTTTAGGGTCGGAAATACAATGATTTATTTTTTATGACTCATGTGCCCCCATGGAAGGCTCTTAAGGTTACATTTTTACAGAACACACATACATCAATGTTCTCTTTTAATAATGGAATGTTTGTGATGTCATAAATTTTTTTTCATTAATAAATCAATTGATTGTATTTTTTAATGAAAATAATTTTTACCTCAATTATTTTTATTTCTGTCATAATTATTATTATTCCATCATAATTATTCTATAAAAAATTATTATGATATGATGGGTTCTAGTTTCTTCGATGGTTATGAATTAATGATGAATTAGTCATCATAATTGATTATATTAGATACTACAGTATGCAAGGATCACTATATAATCATGATTATAAAGTAAATGGAAATATTTAGAAATAATTGTGGTTGTATGTAGTTTTTCTATGATGATATAATAGTTTTCATAGTAATTGAGGATTCATTTATTAATGGATATGAATGTTCATATAAAGTATTAAATGTGTCATTTTTTTCAGGACATTAATATGAATAATGTTACCATCATAGGTAATACCAATAAAGGTTGAATAAATACTTAAAAAATACATTTATATGTACAATATTAATAAGATTTTATCCTCAATATCTAATGAACCTATTAAATAAATATAAATTTATTTTAATTAATTTTTTATTATTATACATAGTTTGGAGATGGGGCCACGGTGTAGTATTGGTAAATTTAAAATTAACCTATATTCAATGACCAATAAGAATTTATCAAAACCACTATGATTGAAGTACTTGTTCAGAAATGATATATTATTTTATTTTTATTTATTTAGAAAAATTATCACAATTTCCTGATTATTATCCAAAATGGTCAACTTATAAAAAGTATTTAATAGGAAATTACTATGGAGTTCGTAAACATTCACCCAAATTGCCATGATAAGGGAAAAAGTTTAAAAACTTTAAAAACATTGTGTTGTGTCATTGGATGATTACTAAGATTATATTTTGTGGATTTTTTATTTCAAATAAGTGTTAAGATCAATTATTTAACCTTCAAGGATGTGGAAAGTACATCAAGAACTAAGTTGGATATTACACTAAATTACACCATAACAATACCCTATATTGGGTTGGTATTATACTTAATCCAACTCACTTACAATATCACTAGATATTGACTTTTGAGGGATTGCACTTATTCTTAGAGAATCACCACCTCTATTATTCAACCCATCCATATTTACCTTAGGAATTGATTTAAAGTGTTAATGTTGAATGGTTTTTGACTAAGATAAATCCAAATGTATATAAAAAATAAATGAATAATTTAATTCGAGGAAAAATTTATAACTTTAATCGTGATATTTTTTAACTACTAATATTATAGTTAATGTTTACACAAGCAACTAAATGCTATAGAAAATACAAATAATTAAAAATGATTTACATAACATCAAGTTTTCTTAATTATTATGTCTATTTATACTATATATATCATATGTAATGTCAGATACTTAATGATTAGGAAATTAAAATAAAATAAAAATAGAATGAGAATGAAAAAGGGAAAAAAGTAAAATATTATTTAATTGTTTCATAATTCTTATAGTGATGGAATAATTAAACAAATATTGTTAATTAATAATTAAAAATGAAACTACTATATAAATACCATTTATATATACTTGTATTTTTAATTATTATACTTTTAATTATATCATATTGATAATTTACATTCTTTTTAAAAATTATATTATCTTACCAATATATAATTGTAACTCTAATAATATTTTATGAATATAATTAATTTTAATAAAAATTAGGTGATTAATAGTCATAATAATTAAAAAAATTAACATTTTATTAAAGAAAATAATTTTCAAATATAATTATATTTGTAATTATATATTATAATTATAATAAATGTATAATATTGAAAATGATTTAAAATTAAGTTTCACTCAAAACTACTAGTTTCATGTAATGATTGAACTTTCCATAAATTTATAGAAAGAAACGTCTTTAATTTATTTAAAGAAATATATTCTTTCATGAAATGGGATATTAGGGTTGTTGAACACCCATGAACTGTTGTTCAAAGATAATGGAAATAGGGGGGTTGATTTCCCTTTTGAAAATAAAATCCAAAATAAAAGATTAATTTCAAAATTATAATATTTTGAACTAATAATGTGAGAAATTGAATATGTGATAGTTGATAAATTATATTCGAGTTAATGAAGATAGTATCAAAATAATTAAAGAATGAAAATGATTGAACTAAATTTATGAAAGTCTTTGAGTTGATGTTAAATGATGTAATACATAAATGTAAATAGGAGATAATCCCAATTGATAAGGAGTTCAGATAAAGCTCAATGTGATCCCATATGTCTCCACCCCTTAACTTGAGAGGTCAATGGTATAAATATCTTGGTCATAATGGTGACCAAGAACTAATACCTCATAATTTTGTTTAGTAATCACCCTCTTAAGCTTCTCTGGTATCCATGTGACCCATCACTCATTTTTTCGGAGTGTGAACCATTAGATAATGGAGGTTGAGAGTTCAAATATTTGTTTTAGGAAAGCATTTTACAAGTTTCTCAAAAATCTCTTTGATAGAATAAGTAAAATAGTGAATTAGATATTTCAGAAAAATTTGAGCACCTTTGATGGAATTGAGAACTTAAAGTTCTCTCTTTGAGATAATTTATAATTCTATCACTTCATCACTTATTCAAATCAAGAGAGCATTGAACAAGTTTGTTGTTGATATCCAATCACCCAATTCCTCTATTTAAAGTCTTAAAATCCTTAAAAAGTATTCTATAATTTTTCTTGAAGTAATTGAAACATTAAGGAACATATTTAAGAAATTATTCACCATCATTAAATGTATCATAAGTCAATCACACGCCTAAATATTTTTCACCACACCCTAGCACAAACTTCATGTTCATGCTGCCTTTAAAACCTTCAAAACAACGAGAACCACACCCTGGTAAAGGTCTTACTTGGGTAACTAAACCCATGAAAATTATAAACATTATAAGGGTAAATATATAAATTAAAAAAATTATAATGACAAAATATGGATCACCCCAATTTTCAATAATCATAGTCTCCACAAAAAACACTAAATAAATAAAACAAAATATTAATCAATAGAAATTTTTGAAAATAGAAATGTAAAACCTTAATAGGAATTTTGGTGAATTATGAATGATGGAATAAAATAGTATTAATATGAGCTAATTCGACCATTGGAATATTAATATGACCATTTGGATAGTAACCTGACTATTGGGAATAGTAACCTAATAGTTTGGAATAGTAACCTGGCCGTTAGAATAGTAATTTGACCCCAAAATAATAAAATTTAACATAAATAATTTTTATCAAGTGTTATTTAAGTTAATAAAAATATTATAATTCAATAAAAAATATCAACATTAAAAAAACAAAGAAAATAAAAGCATATTTTTAATAAACTCTATTTTAAGGTATTTCATAAAAATTATAATTTATATATTTATAATTGAAATAGAATTTGTTATAAAATTATTTTAGTAAAATGAATTTTATTTTTTAATTCATCGCATTTAAATTTTAAAAGGGTGATTTTTTGGTAATTTTTTGGAATACATCAATTTTTAGGTGAATAATAAAAAAAAAATTCTTAACATGTGTATTTAAAATTACAACATAAATGATGTAATAAATACCTAATCAATTATATAAAACTTTTATTTATCAATAAAATATTAAATTTTATAAATGATTTATTTAAATATAACAAACATTTTTTTCAAACCTAGAAAGTATTTTCAAAATTCTAAAGTCTAGAGTATTCCATTAAAATAATAATTTTTTATTTTTCTAACTTTCATTTTTTTAATTAAATATATTAAGGGTTTTAAATTCCTAAAACCATCATATTATATTGATATATGATTCATTATGTCAAAAATTACCATTATTTAAAAGTTTTCCTTGCATATAATATTTTATTCGGTATTTTATTCTAAAAACACTCATCTCTTCAAGTATAAATAACTCATATACCTCCCCTTGGAAAAAGACTTCAATTCCACTTTACAAAGACAAAGTTATAACCAAATACTATATAAAAATCCCCTTATAATCATTATCAATTTTTTAGAGTAACTGACACTGACCATCAAGAGATTTTACTGTCGTAAAAGTGAAGTAACACCGAGAAGATGGTATATTTTCATCAACTCTTTTTGTGTTTTTGTCTTCTATTCCTATTTTTCTATATACCTTCTGGATAAAAATATTATAAGATTACAAAAGTAGTATTATAAAATTATATTAAGTATTTTATTCTACTTAAATCATTCTATAATGTAATTATATTTCATAATTCTCTTACCTCCTCCTTAGACAATGCCCCATTAATAGTGGGTTAATCACCAATAAGAACTTTGCTAATTATTTACTAATCAATAATCATATGGTTGGTTGTAATAAATTAATTATGATATATAAATTTTTAAATATATTTATTTTATTATTTTCATGTTAATTCTACTAATTTATATATGAATTTTAATAAAATAGTCAAATTGAAGAAAAATGGGAAATTTTTAATGAAAACATGGTATCAAAAGATTTTCCTTTTAACCAAGATAATTAAGAAATATAATTAAATTATTATAATTTAAAAGTCATAAAAATGAAAATAATTCACTTCTAGTTCAATGTTTTAATGAACCTAATTTTTTTCAGGAGGTGGAAAAATGATAAAATAAAGTGGGATTTATGGTCAGGGGATTCTAAAATCCAAACTCTTTATTTTGGGTTATCTCTTGTTTCGCATTGATTTAATTATGAATGTTCCTATAATAACCCAAATATGTTCTTCCAATATAATTTCTATTTTCTTTCAAGGATATATATTTTTCTACCCTTCTAGAATTATTTTTAATCCATTTATAATTCTTTTTCAAAATTTATTCAATTTCCAAAACATATCTTGAATCCTCTTAAGTTGATTCCTATTTAAAATATGAAAATGGTATTTTATTTAAATGTGTGATATAAATTACTCATTTTTAACCTTAAATTTCATTTCATGAATTATGATATATGAAATATTTTATGAAACTCGTTCCTTTCCATGGATTATTTCAGGTATATGACTCTTATCCTTCAATGTGGCATGTTTGATTGTGAGAATTTTATGATGTGATGAGTGTTCCAATAATAATATATCCATCTAATTCATGGGGCAATGTGATATGTCTGATGGGATTATGTGTATTATTCATGAACATGATTTTATCTTTATTTATAATGATTATGTTATAATTTATTCACATATGTTATGCATGAACATGATGCTAGATTTTTTTCATAACTATGTGTGGAATTTGAACACTTTGTTATGATGTTTCATTATTAGGCATATTCCAGATTCTATGCCTTTATCAAATGTTTCCCTTATGATGTTAATGATGATCCTATTCTTATAGTATGATTATGTTTATTATTCTTACCCATGCATTATAGATTCTGTGACACCCCAAGGTTTTGAAATTAAATATTGAGTGCATTTTATAATATATAATTTAAACTCAGTTTTGAATCTTTTATGTTTTAAATTTCAAAAAACCGTCATCTAGAGTTGTGATCAGTAAGTCATTTAGAGTCTGATAGAACAAACTTGATTTTTTTGTGGATAGTAACATACCCTTATGAATATTAATAAGAATAGTAATATAACCCTTATGAATAGTAAATATTATTATTATTTTATTCACTTAAGTCAATAAGATAATGAGATCTTAATTAATTTTTCAGTGTCAAATAAAACTAATTGCACCTTTAAAATTGTTATTTTTTGAATTAACTATGACTTTATTTTAAAATTAAATTAATAATATTTAGAAATTTAATTTTGAAAAATGGAGTTCATTTTCTAATTCTACACGTCAAAAAATGGTAGGGGTGAATTTTTGGTATTTTTATGAAATTCTAGAATTTTTTATGAATAGTGAAATACGATAAAATACAGTATATATAAATTATCAGTTAAATAAGATATTTATGACACCATAAGTGATTTAAGGCCACTTGGTTTGAACTCACATGCACTTATTACTATTAGGGGTCACAAGAAACAATATTATTGGTTGTCTTGAGGTAAATAATAAAATAATGAATTAAATATTCAAAATTTACCCCTCTCCTCCACTATAAAAACCCATTGCCACTCCCTCCTCTCTTCACTCCTAAAATCCATGAATCTCCTCAAAGTTATGCTCAAATACCCTTCCCTAGTAACTCCCCATGACCACGAAGCTCTTGGTCTTTCCGAAAGACCAAAATCCCTTCCCTTAAGGAGGTTCTCGAGAAAATTATTCCAAGAGGTAAAGACCTTTCTTTTTCTTTTAGTTTCATTTGAATTTATCTTCTCTTCTTATCCTCTCCTCGCCTCCTCTGTCTAAATGACCATGAAAACTCCAGTATCATCTATATAATGGATTTATATCTTTTTAATGGAAGAACCACCATCAATATTCTTACTCCCTCCCTTTTATTTTTATAAATGAAATCAACAGCCATGAGGTTCCAATTTGTAACCTTCGTGGATGATGAAGTTTTGATCTTCAATATTTCATTCATTAATGGTCATGAAACCATATTTATGGCTGAACCAGACTATAATATATGTATTGAAATCTAATTAGTATTCATAACTAGTATATGTACATATTATTAATTTATATGAAAAAATATGTTCATAATAATGAAAATACCACCAAATAATCGAAGTGATTGTCATCTAATGATTCATCATCATTCCATGTAACAAAATGATAGAAAAGGCCATTAACAATTCTGGATGTTCATAAGTAATATTTAATTTTAATTATTGAGATTTACATCCATACCACTTAATTGCATAAGAACAAGTGAACCAATTAGGAAAAATAAGGAAAACAAACACTCAAGAACGATAAGATTCAATACAATAACATATGAATAAGGACATAAATGAATTAACTAGAATTATGATAAACTAAATAAATATCTAATAGGTTCTTAAATAAGTTATTGATAAGTATAATTTCATATTCTGGGAGCTTAAGTTCATGAGCGGAACATGTTTGGAGTTAAGGTAAGGGTTGTTACACCCAAACTTCCATTTTCATTCGGGTTACTTTCATTATCTAAATGACTCAATAAAATTCTTATGTATTATTATTTACTCCTCATAAATTATGTGTTATTATGATATATATGTTTAAAACCCCGAACCCTTCCTTATTTTATGGATAGTCACACATTTTAAAAGGAACTTTCAAAATTGTTTAAAAAATACAAGCCCGATTTAAGGGAATTTCTCAATTTCTAACCTATTTTCATGGGAACTATATAATATGTTTTAGGAAACCATTACCCTTATAAAAACCCTAATTTTATCATGAAATGATATCTTAATTCACTTCTGGTTTTTTACAAAGATTTTTCTAGAAGAACTCTTCTTCTCAATGTAAAAGGGTTTTATCTCAAGAATTACTCAAAGATTATATGAGAGTATCTTCATCTATTTCCAAACACTTGTTGATTATTATGTATTATTGGGTTTAATTGTTTATGATTTCATCTACCATATTTTATTTAATGGTTTATGACTAACCCTATTGTGGATGATCTATCCTAAAACCATTCACAATATTACTCGGAATGGTTAATGTTTTATGTTTAATGATTCGGAAAGATAGTTACATTTAATAAGATAGTTTCAATATGAATGTATATGTTGTTTATTTTTATCGACACTCACATGAGGAATTAATTGGACTTATTATGTAATGGGTGGGGTACGCTATAGCCCCTCGATGCATCGGTAGGTCTCATGAGACAAACTATGGTCTTGGCCCAAGGCCTTGACAAAATGATTATTTATGGTCCTAGCACGAGGCCTGGACAGTATGGTTATGATGTATGGCATATGCACTTCCCTCATTATGATGCTATTATTTTAAGTTTATGTGGTTATTAAACTTGTACAATACCCATGATTACTTTTTATTATGGCATTATTTACTCAGCTCATATTCATTCCATAATGTGTTCAAAATTATTTTTTATTTTAAGGCATGTGTTTTAAATTACTTACCATGTCTTATGTTTATGCTATCTTCCACTGTATTTCTTACCCTTAAGTAGAGTTTGAGCTCACCCCTTCCTTATGTTTCATTTTATCAGGGTATGAAGAAGAAAATTTTGAATGACTTTCATGAATAATCTAGGAGGGTTGGATGTTTTGAATAGAATAATTTAGTGTTGTTTTTCCTTTCAATATGTAAAGTTGAAATTGTGTATATATCTAGTTTCCAATAACACTAAACTACTCAGTCCTTCGGGATGATTATTCCTTTTTTATATTCCAATGTAAAAAAAATAAGGCACCGACTTTGGGAAACTAGGATCGGGTCCTTACAGTTGGTATCAAAGGAAGTTTAGTAGAAAACTTAGAAACGTATATTAGGGAAGAATCCCTAAGTGGGTCTTTGAGGATAAACATACAAGAATGTCCTAGTATTTTGGTAATGAATAGATTATGTGGATCATTCAGGAAATAAATCTCTATATAGATATGAGAAGGTAAAGGTGGGTCTGGAACAGATATACCTAGGAGTGAAATCTCCAATAATGAGTTTTGGGTTTGTCCTGGGGTATCCCGATATATGAAAATGGGCCTTGTTGCACTCTTGGTTACGAAACTCCCAGGGGTGAGCTTAGGATAATTCACGTTTTCTTTAGAAGTAATTATGAAGGATTTAAATGTTAAATATCTCCTCAAAGATACCATATTTATGATTGAGAGATTATCTATGTGTAGAATTTCAATTTATGCTTTGTAATTTTTCTACATTGAGATTATAAATTATGATTCATAACCTAATCAAGTGTATGCCATTATTTAGAAATTTCACCTAGTGGAAGGAATGGAAACAACACGAATACACGTGCCCCATGTATGGATTTCCCTTTCATGTAAGATAATGATGTTGTCTCTGGTGCTGTGACTGGTGCTGAGCAACTCATAACTATACTGAGACAAATTACTTAGGTTATGAATAATAAACTTAATCGTATGGATCATCTACATCCACCATGTGAAGGATCTATGCTATATCACTTTATGAGACAACAACCTACATCATTCAATGGGACTACAAACCCATTTGTAGTTGAGGAGTGGATAAGTTCCCACGAGAAGATATTTCCTTCTTTGGTATTTAATGAAATAGAGAAGGTCATCATGGTAGTTTATCAGCTAATGGGAGATGCAGATCAGTGGTGGTAATTAATCCAAAACACAAAGGAGGAGGAATAAATAGAAGATATGGAATGGGGGGATTTTAAGGAAATTTTTATAGAAAAATATTTCCCTTGTGAATAGCGAGCATATATAAAGAGACAATTATTGAATCTGATGTAGAAGGAGGATGAAAATGTTTCTATATATAAAGACAACTTTAAAAGGTTAGAAAGACATGTTGTGGACTACATATGAAATCCAAGGATCAAAATTGATCGATTCTTTGATGGCCTAAATCCATTCCTCCAGTAGGCACTAGTATCCCAAAGTTTTTCATCATATGAGGATATATTTTCATGTGCTATCTAAATAGAAAAATAATTCTCTAAGTCTTATGACTTTAAGGTAAAGCAAGAGAAGATAAGGGATGCTGAAAACACTAGGAAAGGAAACAAAGAAGCAGGGAAGAAGGGAAGATTTGAATTTCTAACCTATGATAATTGTGGAAAGAAACACGTTGGTGACTGCTTAAAAGGAAAAGGAGTATGCTTCAGATGTGGAAAGAAAGGACATATTGCTGGTGATTGTAAGGGAAAGAAAGAGGATAAAAATGTTCAATTATATAATTGTCCGGAGATGGGGAACTATGCTAATGATTGTTCAAAAATTCCACAAAACATGCCACAGAAAAGGCCAGGGGAGCAGGGCTGAGCTTATGAAATCACAACTGCTGAGGTTTAAGTTCTGCATGACGTGGTGGAAGGTAATTTGATCGTTTCATCAAACTTAGACAATGTTTTATTTGATTCTCGATCATCTCATTGTTTCATATCTCCCAGTTTTCTAAGAAAATTAGATATTTCCATTTTGATTTAACAAGGTAGTTTATAGTCAAAACAACTAAGGTAAGTATCATTGCAGCAAAGTTTTGTGAATCGGTTCCCATTAGGGCATATAAATGTTCTTTATCTACTAATTTCATGGTCATGACCATGATATAATTTGATATAATCCTCATTATGAATTGGATTTTGTACCATGATGTGAAACTTTATTGTAAGAAGAAGGAGGTTACAATTTTCGATGATGATAAAGAGTACCTTATATTTAGAGAAAAACATCACCACATGATTCTTATCTAGATCCACCCCCATCAGCTCAACTAAATTCAATAATCAGGGTGGAAGATCATTAAATAACTATCGGTGAATAAAAGAATGTTCAAATAGAAGATGTACCTATTGTGGAAGAATATATTGTTTTATTTTCAGAGGATTTACCAGGACATCCTCCAGAGCGAGAAATTGAGTTTTCCATTAACTTGATTCCTGGTTCAAGGCCCATATTGTAACACCCCAAGAATTCATAATGTGTTATTTCTTCAAAATAATTCAATAACTTGTACTACACGCAACACCGAGTTCAATCACACCTTGACTTACAAAAAAAAGGCCATTAAAAGAGGTCATGAATAGTATTAACTAAATTTTAAACTTTATATAATCCTTATAATTTTAGAATCCATATTATGAGTTTCTTAGTCATAATGCAAGAACATATTCATTTTCAGTATTGCACTTTTATCAAATTTTAATAGTGAAACCTTTTTAAATACAATATTTTAAACTTTTTGACTAAATGGGGACATCAAAAAATTTAAAATGAAACATCTCAAGCTTCCACGGTACGCTTTCCTTTGAATAAAATAGTAGCGTGTGTTGTACGCAACTTCGTGTTTTAACACACACCACAACCGATTAAACTAGCCATTATGAATAGTAATACCTAATTTTTGAAATCATATATATTTTATATTTCAAAATGGACTTCATTTTTGGATTCGGAATATCGAAATTATCCTAGGGTGAAATTTTGGTACTTTTCGGATAACTTTTATATTTTGATGAATAGTGAAAATTACTAAATTTTAATTAAAAACAACTTTTTTAATCAAAATAATTAATAGTGATAAATTGTGAATTTGAGTGGTTTTAAAGTATATTTAGAATATATTCTTACCATTTAATATAATGTTGGTCATTGGACATAATTTTACAATTAAACCGAACATAAACAAGTGTCAATCTTTTTATAGTTATTATCTCTTAAAAACACGCTTTTTGTTTTGACAGCGGGAATTAATTTTAAATTAATTTCTGCCACTTCTGTGTTTTGAATTTAGGAAAATGGATTCCATATTTGGAATCAGGATGTTCAAATTGTGTAAATAGGTAACTTTTATTTTTAGACATTTTGAATAGTTACTGTGGTAAATATTTTATTTACCATGGTTAAAGGGTAAATCCGGTAAATAAGGGTTAAAAAATAATATTATAATAATACAAAATTACCCTAAAACGTGTCCTAACCTTATTGGTGGACACATACCCGACCATGAGCATCCTTGGGTCAATTTGGGGACCCCTTGGAGCCACTTGTATGTGGTAGGGACACTTTATATTAATAAAGTTAAAATAAAAATAAAAATGGCATAAGCTTACATCTTTTAGAAGAACAATTTTTACATAGGGTTATACATGTTGGATTTTCGATTATAAATATTCATTAGAAAGCTAAAAAGAGTTCCTACATAATGATATTTTATTTATAATTTTTAGACATCAAATAATTTAAATTATTAATGACACAATAATGATGCAATGTTTACCTCATTAATAAATCATTTAAATAAATAAGATTATAATGATTAAAATATTATCTAAAACCTGTCCAATTCTTATTGGTTGATATTATTTAGAATATGAGTCATCTTATCTTCGGCCTCAATGATTTTTGGACCATTATAAACCTAATATAATTATATTATAAAGTAATACTTTCACTCTTTCCAAAAGAGCCCCTCTTCTCCCTTATAAAAGGAGACCACTTCTACTCATTACTCACACCTCTCAAGCCACTTGGCTCGTCCAAACTCTGCCCAAATAAGCTCCCCACATCCCTATCCTCCTCCTTGAAGCTTCCCATTATGCAGAAAGCATTTCAACAAGTCCTTTGGTTCCAACCAAAGTGAGTTACCTAAATTAAAGGTAACGATTTCTTTTAAATTATTTTCATTTATTTTGCTTCTTCAACCCCCAAACTCTTTTTATTTCCTTTCTTTTGTAACAACACCAGTATCCTCAATATACTAGGATGTTGTTATAAGAAGGATTCAAACTACACATACACACAACTCCATCTAATGGATGATGAACATAATGTTTCTGTGGATGGCAAACTAATGCCTCACGAAACGATGATTGTTCAAATACATCTTACCGCCACTCATGGTGGCCATTATGATGGCACTGAAATTAAATATGATATTAATGATATATATTTTATATATAAGCTTCTGTAATTCCATTTTATTTCATAACATTATTCGTTTCATGTTGTATATACATACGATAATTTCATTTGAGGAAGTGCGGACTACCGCCCCCTTAAAATGATATGACTCGTTCATACCACACATGGAACGTATAAAGGATGGTGTTAATGAACTTAAGTAACATATATAAAATATTATATTATACTGTAATAGTAATATACCTATGTATCATTTGGATTCTATTCTTTTAAAATAAAAATTAAATGGAAATAGCGTTCGTGCGTACGTACGGACTACCGTCTCCACGAACGCGATGAGATTCATTCTCCATCGTATCCATTCAAGTATAATTATCATTTAATGATTTAAAAATGATGTTTAAGGACTTGATATCATTCTGGATATGAATAAGATACAACAAACATGACTTATGTAACAAAACATATAAAGAAAATGAGTAAGTTAACACCCGAAACGGCGATAATACTAAGATATTATTATCAAATCAATATTAAAAGAACATATATGATATCATATTAATGTATATGATTCTTGTATAATTTAGTAACAATTATTTCACTATTATACAGGAGGTTAACCTACCCCAACCAAGGAAAAGTACAAGGTAAGGGTTATTTCACAATCTCTTCATTATCCGAGGTTGTATTATACGTAATAATCTACTGGGATTTCTTTATCATCCACATCCATGTTTCTTCGAAATGTATTTCAAAACATTTTTACTATTTACAAGAATATGGGTTAAAGTCATTTATACCCTTGTTTGACTTTTTATAAGAGGTTTATAAAGGAATCTTTCCGTCGTTTTCAAAACAAGGTCCGTTTTAACCTTTTCGACAGAATTGAGGTAAGAATGTTTTTTTTAACTAATACGGCGGGTGCGGTTATTTTCCGCCGTTATAAAATCGTCGAAGCTTTCCATACAAGCTTATAAGGATATTTTCAAAGAAAAAGTTTTATTTTATATGGATCTTAAATGATTTCAAAATAAAAGGAGATACTTCTTTAAAAAGAATTTTGATTTCATCTATGTCAACATCCTTTGATGGATTTTAAGATTATTTGAAGTTGATTTATTATGATACAAAACTTCTATATTGTATTGAAGGTTTTGTGATATGTTTGACTGTGGATGTGATATTTTTATACCATTCATAGTTTATGGTGAAATTATTGACATTTCGTATGCTAGTTTTAATACGAATGTTTATGTTATGTTTAAACCTTTTCATATGGGAATGCATTGGACATATTAAGTGACGGGTGGAGCCCGCTATAGCTCCTCGATGCATCGGTAGGTCTCATGAGACAAACTAGTGTCTTGGCACAAGGCCTTGACAAAATCTTATTTGTAGTCTTGGCACGAGGCCTTGGCTATGTGGTTATGATAGTCTGGCATTATGCATTCCAACATTATGAAAGTGGTTATTGATATTGCATGTGATTATTCGATTAGTAGAATATCCATGTGAATAAGTAAATGGCATTATTTCATTTTACTTTTGCCATACTATGTTGAAGTTCAATTTTAAAAGGCTTTTGTTTTAGTAATTCATTGCCTTAAATGTTTATGCTTTTTTGAATGTTCCGCTATATTGATATCCTTACTGGGCATTTGAGTTCACCCCTTTTCTATGTTTTATTTTTCCCAGGTAGTGAAGAAGTAAATTATGAATGACTTGCAGGGATATTATGAGGGGTTAATAGTGTGGATATGAAGACTTTGTTGTTGTAGTAGTTTTTTACTTTGAAATGTAATGTAAAACTTTATAATTATATCTAGTGTTTACAAGGCTACTAAACCAATCGGTCTTTCGAGATTTGATCTTTCTTGTGATCATGCCAATGTTATGTAATTAATGCACCAACTCTGGGCAACTGGGGTCGGGGCGTTACTGTTGGTATCAGAGGAAGTTTAGTACAAACCTTGGAAGCTAGATTTAGATAAACTCTGATTAGAGCACATAGACCTAAGATGAACTTTGAGGATTAGTATAGAAGAACTTCCTAGAATTTTGGTATTGTAGAGATTTTGTGAGTTTTCCGAGCAATACATCCCTGTCTGGATACGAGCAGGTAGAGGCGGCTCTGGCACAGATGTACCTAGGGGTAAAACCCGAAAACACCGCTTTGAGCTAGACTCGAACGGGAACTGGTGCACGACAACGGGTCTTGCTGCACTCTTGGTTACGACACTCCCGGGAGATATGCTTAGGATAATTCTCATTTTCTTTACAAACTATTATGAAGGGTTTATGAGTATATACATCCTCAAATGAGACATTTTTATGATTATGGATTATATCCATAAATAGTTCAATTTATGTTAAGTGTTTTATAAGTATGGGATTATGTATTTTGATTCATAAACTAATCTAGTGTATTCCATTGTTTAGAAATGGCACCCAGTAGAAGGAATGAGAACTCCAGAAATTCACATGATCCAAAGAGAAGGAAGAATCATATATTTCATGGTCTTAAGCTAGAATTTATAAGAGAAATAGTCTCCCATGTATTATCATCATATGAAGAAATAATATCATGTGTTGATAAGATAAGTAAAGAGTTTACTGAGTCCTATGGCTTTGAAGGGAAGAAAGAGAGGAAAAGGATAGAAGAGAGAAAGATGGATAAAGGGAAGAGGGAAAAGAAGAATTTTCCCATATGTGGTAACTGTGGAAAGAAACACCCTGGAACTTGCCTGAAAGGAATGGGAGTTTGTTATAAGTGTGGAGGAAAAGGGCACAAAGTACATGACTGCAATGGTAAGAAAATGGTTTCAAATGTACAATGCTTCATTTGCAAGGAGTTTGGACACTACGCGAACCTATGTCCCAGTCATCATACTATGCCGAAAATGATGCTATTGGATAATAATCAAGTTATGATACTACCACAGATGAAGAGGAATGATTAGAGTTCTTATGTTGATTATGTCAATTGAGTGTTGTATCAACAATGTACTTGTTATAATAATTATGGAGTATATAAGGATTGTACTGCAGTACTATTTCATTAAGGACTTGAGATTGTGTGGAACAAAGGAAAGTGACTCAATAGCAGGATAAAGTTTTGGAAAATACATGGTTGAGAGAATGATAAATCATAATATAGTTCTGATACTGAGGTAGTGATTTTGGAATAATATGTGATTGTTTTGGATAAATTGGATATTCTTGACTACCTTGGAACTGATTAATGATTTGTATATTCCATAATTGTTGGGGTTTAAAACATTTTTGGATTAATAAAGTATATCCAGCATTCTATATGGAATAAGGGAGCATGAATGTAATCAATAAGGAATATGGTAATACATGATGAAGGTATTAATATGCTATTACGGGGTAAAAAGGATCTATATTATGTTTACCTTCCTTATAAATGTTGGACTGTGAGTTTGGACAGAAGTATTTTGGATAGTTCTAGTTTGGATTTTTTTGGATTTCCATAAAAGGACAACACGGAGGTCGGGCGGCAACCCGTCGCGTCCGGCAGGGCTGCGAGACTTGAACCCGCAACCGAAGGGCGACAAGGGTGTATCACCTACCACTGGCCCACGAGATGTCCTGGATTAAATAATGTTGTTTTTATTAAAAGATCTTGTAGATGAATTATAAATTCGTTTATTTTGGAAACCTATACGAATAGTGTAAATAGAATTTTTACATTCTATTATCTTTTAGAGTGAAAGATGAGTTTGTAGTAGAAATTTATTAATGGATAAAAATCTAATTATAAAGTAAGTATATCTCCTTATGATCTTAGCCAATCTCATAAATAAATTCCACAACATTAAGAAAAGGAACTTAGAACAAAAATGTTGTCCTAGATGGTACCTTAAATCATCACTAATTTATGGCTTTGGGATTGTTGGCCTTTTCATAGCCATGTTCTCTACCACTCTCCATCAGATAATTGATGGTTAGATTTCTCCTCCATATCCATATTTTCCTACATGGAACCCTAGTATGTGTTATTTTCGGTAATCTTCATACTTTCGACTCTTTATTTTAAATAGAGACCTCATTAATTCATTTTTCGATATGGGATTTCAACTTAGATATTTTGAAATGTCAAAAATGTGTTATCCTAATACCCTATGTTTTGTTGAACTGATGGTATTTCAAATCATCATAGATTGATGAATTTAAGGACCTCAATTATACACTTGTTTGTGATTGATGACCTCAATCACTACCTATAAATATTTACGTTTTTCCTCCAATTATATGTCTCTAATTGCCACCAATGTTCTCCTAATCGAGATTATAATTTGGTGGTGACCCTTTGATTTCTCTTTTCCTCATATTAAGACTAAATTTTAGTAACCCAATTTCCTATGTGGGTTTTACCACAAATATATTTTCTACTTTCAACCTTTTATTTTCGAAGAACAATTTCAAATTGCGAGGACGCAATTTATTGAAGGAGGGGAGAATGTAACACCCCAAGAATTCATAATGTGTTATTTCTTCAAAATAATTCAATAACTTGTACTACACGCAACACCGAGTTCAATCACACCTTGACTTACAAAAAAAAGGCCATTAAAAGAGGTCATGAATAGTATTAACTAAATTTTAAACTTTATATAATCCTTATAATTTTAGAATCCATATTATGAGTTTCTTAGTCATAATGCAAGAACATATTCATTTTCAGTATTGCACTTTTATCAACTTTTAATAGTGAAACCTTTTTAAATACAATATTTTAAACTTTTTGACTAAATGGGGACATCAAAAAATTTAAAATGAAACATCTCAAGCTTCCACGGTACGCTTTCCTTTGAATAAAATAGTAGCGTGTGTTGTACGCAACTTCGTGTTTTAACACACACCACAACCGATTAAACTAGCCATTATGAATAGTAATACCTAATTTTTGAAATCATATATATTTTATATTTCAAAATGGACTTCATTTTTGGATTCGGAATATCGAAATTATCCTAGGGTGAAATTTTGGTACTTTTCGGATAACTTTTATATTTTGATGAATAGTGAAAATTACTAAATTTTAATTAAAAACAACTTTTTTAATCAAAATAATTAATAGTGATAAATTGTGAATTTGAGTGGTTTTAAAGTATATTTAGAATATATTTTTACCATTTAATATAATGTTGGTCATTGGACATAATTTTACAATTAAACCGAACATAAACAAGTGTCAATCTTTTTATAGTTATTATCTCTTAAAAACACGCTTTTTGTTTTGACAGCGGGAATTAATTTTAAATTAATTTCTGCCACTTCTGTGTTTTGAATTTAGGAAAATGGATTCCATATTTGGAATCAGGATGTTCAAATTGTGTAAATAGGTAACTTTTATTTTTAGACATTTTGAATAGTTACTGTGGTAAATATTTTATTTACCATGGTTAAAGGGTAAATCCGGTAAATAAGGGTTAAAAAATAATATTATAATAATACAAAATTACCCTAAAACGTGTCCTAACCTTATTGGTGGACACATACCCGACCATGAGAATCCTTGGGTCAATTTGGGGACCCCTTGGAGCCACTTGTATGTGGTAGGGACACTTTATATTAATAAAGTTAAAATAAAAATAAAAATGGCATAAGCTTACATCTTTTAGAAGAACAATTTTTACATAGGGTTATACATGTTGGATTTTCGATTATAAATATTCATTAGAAAGCTAAAAAGAGTTCCTACATAATGATATTTTATTTATAATTTTTAGACATCAAATAATTTAAATTATTAATGACACAATAATGATGCAATGTTTACCTCATTAATAAATCATTTAAATAAATAAGATTATAATGATTAAAATATTATCTAAAACCTGTCCAATTCTTATTGGTTGATATTATTTAGAATATGAGTCATCTTATCTTCGGCCTCAATGATTTTTGGACCATTATAAACCGAATATATTTATATTATAAAGTAATACTTTCACTCTTTCCAAAAGAGCCCCTCTTCTCCCTTATAAAAGGAGACCACTTCTACTCATTCCTCACACCTCTCAAGCCACTTGGCTCGTCCAAACTCTGCCCAACTAAGCTCCCCACATCCCTCTCCTCCTCCTTGAAGCTTCCCATTATGCAGAAAGCATTTCAACAAGTCCTTTGGTTCCAACCAAAGTGAGTTACCTAAATTAAAGGTAACGATTTCTTTTAAATTATTTTCATTTATTTTGCTTCTTCAACCCCCAAACTCTTTTTATTTCCTTTCTTTTGTAACAACACCAGTATCCTCAATATACTAGGATGTTGTTATAAGAAGGATTCAAACTACACATACACACAACTCCATCTAATGGATGATGAACATAATGTTTCTGTGGATGGCAAACTAATGCCTCACGAAACGATGATTGTTCAAATACATCTTACCGCCACTCATGGTGGCCATTATGATGGCACTGAAATTAAATATGATATTAATGATATATATTTTATATATAAGCTTCTGTAATTCCATTTTATTTCATAACATTATTCGTTTCATGTTGTATATACATACGATAATTTCATTTGAGGAAGTGCGGACTACCGCCCCCTTAAAATGATATGACACGTTCATACCACACATGGAACGTATAAAGGATGGTGTTAATGAACTTAAGTAACATATATAAAATATTATATTATACTGTAATAGTAATATACCTATGTATCATTTGGATTCGATTCTTTTAAAATAAAAATTAAATGGAAATAGCGTTCGTGCGTACGTACGGACTACCGTCTCCACGAACGCGATGAGATTCATTCTCCATCGTATCCATTCAAGTATAATTATCATTTAATGATTTAAAAATGATGTTTAAGGACTTGATATCATTCTGGATATGAATAAGATACAACAAACATGACTTATGTAACAAAACATATAAAGAAAATGAGTAAGTTAACACCCGAAACGGCGATAATACTAAGATATTATTATCAAATCAATATTAAAAGAACATATATGATATCATATTAATGTATATGATTCTTGTATAATTTAGTAACAATTATTTCACTATTATACAGGAGGTTAACCTACCCCAACCAAGGAAAAGTACAAGGTAAGGGTTATTTCACAATCTCTTCATTATCCGAGGTTGTATTATACGTAATAATCTACTGGGATTTCTTTATCATCCACATCCATGTTTCTTCGAAATGTATTTCAAAACATTTTTACTATTTACAAGAATATGGGTTAAAGTCATTTATACCCTTGTTTGACTTTTTATAAGAGGTTTATAAAGGAATCTTTCCGTCGTTTTCAAAACAAGGTCCGTTTTAACCTTTTCGACAGAATTGAGGTAAGAATGTTTTTTTTAACTAATACGGCGGGTGCGGTTATTTTCCGCCGTTATAAAATCGTCGAAGCTTTCCATACAAGCTTATAAGGATATTTTCAAAGAAAAAGTTTTATTTTATATGGATCTTAAATGATTTCAAAATAAAAGGAGATACTTCTTTAAAAAGAATTTTGATTTCATCTATGTCAACATCCTTTGATGGATTTTAAGATTATTTGAAGTTGATTTATTATGATACAAAACTTCTATATTGTATTGAAGGTTTTGTGATATGTTTGACTGTGGATGTGCTATTTTTATACCATTCATAGTTTATGGTGAAATTATTGACATTTCGTATGCTAGTTTTAATACGAATGTTTATGTTATGTTTAAACCTTTTCATATGGGAATGCATTGGACTTATTAAGTGACGGGTGGAGCCCGCTATAGCTCCTCGATGCATCGGTAGGTCTCATGAGACAAACTAGTGTCTTGGCACAAGGCCTTGACAAAATCTTATTTGTAGTCTTGGCACGAGGCCTTGGCTATGTGGTTATGATAGTCTGGCATTATGCATTCCAACATTATGAAAGTGGTTATTGATATTGCATGTGATTATTCGATTAGTAGAATATCCATGTGAATAAGTAAATGGCATTATTTCATTTTACTTTTGCCATACTATGTTGAAGTTCAATTTTAAAAGGCTTTTGTTTTAGTAATTCATTGCCTTAAATGTTTATGCTTTTTTGAATGTTCCGCTATATTGATATCCTTACTGGGCATTTGAGCTCACCCCTTTTCTATGTTTTATTTTTCCCAGGTAGTGAAGAAGTAAATTATGAATGACTTGCAGGGATATTATGAGGGGTTAATAGTGTGGATATGAAGACTTTGTTGTTGTAGTAGTTTTTTACTTTGAAATGTAATGTAAAACTTTATAATTATATCTAGTGTTTCCAAGGCTACTAAACCAATCGGTCTTTCGAGATTTGATCTTTCTTGTGATCATGCCAATGT
This sequence comes from Viscum album, assembly GCA_963277665.1. NCBI lineage: Eukaryota > Viridiplantae > Streptophyta > Magnoliopsida > Santalales > Viscaceae > Viscum > Viscum album. The sequence goes on along the minus strand of OY728142.1, from coordinate 1,811,946,892 downwards.
TATGTAATTAATGCACCAACTCTGGGCAACTGGGGTCAGGGCGTTACTCATATCAAGGAACCCTTATAGAATGGCCTCTATGGAGTTGGTGGAGCTAAATAAACAACTAGAGGAATTGAATGATAAAATATTTATTCTCCCTAGTGTTTCTCCTTAGGAGTCCATGTTCTTTTTGTTATGAAGAAAGATGGGTCTTTGGGATTGGCATTGATTATAGGGAAATCAATGTTGTTACAATAAAGAATAAGTATCCTATACCACGAATTGATGATTTATTCGATCAACTTCATGGAGCCCAACATTTTTTAAATATTGATCTTTGATCTGGATATTATCAGTTACTTGTGAGGAAAGAATACATTCCAAAAACAGCATTCCGAACTAGGTATGAGCATTACAAGTTTACAATAATGCATTTTGTACTAACTAATGCTCCATATGTTTTCATGGATTTGATGAATAGAGTTTTCAAGGAATATCTTGATGACTTTGTGGTGGTTTTTATTGATGATATCCTGGTTTACTCTAAAAGCTATAAAGAACATGAAAATCACTTGTTCACTATACTGAACACTCTGAGAATAAATGAATTATATGGGAAGTTTAGTAAGTGTGACTTTTGGATCAAATTAGTTTCCTTTCAGGGCCACATTGGCTCTAAGGATTTAATATCTATAGATTCTACGAAGACAAAGGTTGTGAAATAATGGCCTACTCAAATGAACATAACTGATGTACGTAGTTTTATCGGTTTAGTAGGTTATCATCGGCATTTCATTCAGAACATCGCTTGTTTTTCCAACCCAATGACCAAGCTCACACGAAAAGGAGTTAAGTTCATATGGAAAAAGGAATGTGAATTTTTTTTGAATAATTAAAGAGGTGGATATTGAATTCTTCGATCTTAACCCTACCATCGGGGAAATATGGGTTTGTTATCTATAGCGATGTATCAAAGAAAGGACTTGGTTGTGTCCTTATGTCGAGTGATCGAGTAATTGCCTATGCATCTAGGCAGCTAAAAATTCATGAATAAAACTATCCAGCTCATGATCTTGATTTGGTAGTGGTAATATTTTCTCTGAATATTTTTATACATTACCACTATAGAGAAAATTTTGAGATATATATAGATCATAAGAGTTTGAAATGTATATTCTCACAGAAAGAACTCAACATGAAACAATGGAGGTGGATTGAGCTACACAAATATTATGATTTCATAACACACTACCACCTGGGGAAATAAAATAAGGTAGCAGATAATTTGAGTAGAAACGAATATGGAATTCTGAACAATATGAGAGTTGAAATGGATCCTATGTTCATGGATCTACTAAAGATGGATATGGGAATTATTATGGAAGGTAACACATCACTAATTTTTCTAATGGTTTCCCAACATTCTTTATTGGAGAGGATAAAAAAGTTCTCAAGATGATGATGAGGAGTTTCAAAAGAAAATTAAAGCTATAAATGATGGGAAGTTGACTGAATTCTCATATCAAGGTGGCATTTTGAAATTCGGGAAGAGGCCTTGTGTTCCCGCTATTCCGAAGCAAAAGAGAGAACTGTTGGATGATGCTCATAGCTCTAATTTCTTTATACATCTTGGTAGCACAAATATGTATCGGGATCTCCAAGAAAACTTTTGGGGGGACAATATAAAAAAGGGAGATTGTTGAATATACGTCAAAGTGCCTGGTATGTCAACAAGTGAAGGCTGGGAGGCAAAAGTCTAAGGGGATGATGCAACCACTACTCATACCATCATTGAAGTGGGAGAACACTACCATGGACTTTGTCACTATACTTCCAAGGACATCTATAGAAAACAGTTCTATATGGGTCATTTTGGATCGTCTTATAAAGACATATCACTTTATTGTGATTTGAGAGGACTTCTCATTGAATCAACTTGCACGGATTTACATCAAAGAAGTGGTAAGGCTACATGGATTACCACTCTCTATTATATTTTATTGTGATCCTACATTCACCTCAAAGTTTTGGAAAAGTCTCCAACATGCTTTAAGAACTGAACTGAAATTCAGTACGGCCTATCATCCTCAAAATGATGGCCAATCTGAGCAGACTATTCAGACACTATAAGACATGTTGAGAGCATGTTCTATGGAATTCAAAGTAGGATGGGACCAACATCTTCCACTGGTTGAATTCTCCTACAACAACAGTTTCCACTCGAGCATCTGAATGGCACCATATGAAGCCCTTTATGGGAAATGGTGTAGAACACCAGCGTGTTGAGATGCAGTCATTGAGAGAAAGATTCTAGGACCTGAATTGGGTAAAGAAATAGTGGAGAAGGTGAAAACCATTCAGCAGCATATCAAGGCAACCCAAAGTCGACAAAAGAGTTATGCAGATAACTGTCGACGAGACCTTCAGTTCAAAGTTGGAGACATGGTATTTCTACGCATATCTCCATGGAATAAGGTCATGTGGTTTGGGAAGAAAGGAAAGATAAGTCCAAGGTATATCGTCCCCTTAGAGATCTTTTATTGAGTCAGAGTTTTGGCCTTTCGACCGGTACTTCCACCTACCAGGTCTAAAGTACAAGATGTATTTCATGTTTCCCTCTTAAGGATGTATATACCAGACCTTTCACATATACTCTCTTCAGAGGTGGTATAGTTAGAGGATGATCTTTCCTATGAGAAGTAGCCAGTGAAAATCTTGGATCATAAAGAAAAAGTTCTACGCAACAAGACTATTCATCTAGTTAAGGTACTATAGTGAAACCATAAGTATGAAGAGGCAACGTGGGAACTAGAGGAAGCAATGAAGGAAAAGTACCCCCACCTGTTTTTTTCCTAGATTGCAAAATGAAATTTCGAGGGCGAAATTTCTAAATAGGGGAAGAATGTAACGCCCCATGGTTTTGAAATTAAATATTGAGTGCATATTATAATATATAATATAAACTCAACATTTCCTTTTCTATGTTTTGAATTTCAAAAAAACGGTCATCTAAAGTTGTGATCAGAATGTCATTTGGAGTCTGATAGAACAAACTTGATTTTTGGGTGAATAGTAACATACCCTTATGAATAGTAATATGAATAGTAATATGACTCTTATGAATAGTAAATAATAAAATTATTTTATTTTCATGTGTTAATAAGATAATGAGATCTTAATTAATTTTTCAATGTGAAATAAAACTAATTACACCTTTAAAATTGTTATGTTTCGAATTAACTATTACTTTATTTAAAAATTAAATTAATAATATTTTTAAAATTAATTTTTAAAAATAGAGTTCATTTTTTAATTCTACACATCGAAAAATGGTAGGGGTAAATTTTTCTGATTTTTTTAAAATTCAAGAATTTATTTATGAATAGTGAAATACGATAAAATACCGTATATACAAATTATAAATTAAATACACTATTTATGACATCATAAGTGATGTAAGTCCACTTGGTTCAAAATAACACGCACTTATTACTATTAGGGTTCACATGAAAGAAAAATATTGGTTGTCTTGAGAGAAATAATATAATAATGAATTAAGTATTCAAAATTTACCCCTCTCCTCCACTATAAAAACCCCTCACCACTCCCTCTTCTCTTAACTTCTCTAAGCCTTGAAGCTCCTCAAATCTCTTCCAAAATACCCTTCCCTAGTCACTCCCCATGACAAGGAAGCTCTTTTTATTTCCAAAATACCATAATACCTTCCCTTAATGAGGTTCTTGAGGAAGTTATTTTAAGAGGTAAAGAACCTTTCTTTTTCTTTTTGTTTCATTTGAATTTATCTTCTTTTGTTATCCTATCCTCACCTCCTCTGTCAAAATGACCATGATAACTCCATTATAATATATATAATGTATTTATATCATGTTAATGGAATAACCATCATCATTATTCTTACCCCCTCCCATTTATTTTTATAAACAAAATCAACGTCCATGAGGTTCCAATTTATAACCTTCGTGGACAACAAAGTTTTGATCTTCAATATATCCTTCATTACTGTTCATGAAACCATATTGATGGTTGAACCAGAATATAATATATTTATTAAAACCTAATTAATATTCATGAACCGATATATGTACATATTATTATTTAATATGACAAAACAAGTTCATAATAATCCAAATACCGCCAAATAATCGAAGTGACTGTCTTCTAATGATTCATCCTCATTACAAGTAACCAAATGATATAAAAGGACATTAAAATTTTCGTATGTTCATAAATAATATTTAATATCAATTCTGGATATTTACATCCATGCCACTTCATTACTTAAGAACAAGGGTACTGATTATGAAAAATAAGGAAAACAAACACTCCAGAATGATAAGATTCAACACAATAACATATTAGTAAGGACATAAATGAACTAAATAGGATTATAATAAACTAAATAAATTTATAATAGGTTCTTAAATAAGTTATAAATAAGTATAATTTTATATACTAGGATCTTAAGTTCAAGATCGGAACACATTCAGAGTTAAGGTATGGGTTTTTACACCCGAACTTCCATTTTCATTCAGGTTACTTTCATTATCTAAATGCCTCAATAAAATTTTTATGTATTGTTATGTACTCCAAAAAAAATCTATGTGATTATAATATATATGTTTAACAACCAGAAACCTTCCTTATTTTATGGATATTTGCATGTTTTAAAAGGAACTTTCAAAATTGTTTCCAAAATACAAGCCCGGTTCAAGGGAACTTCTCAAATTCTTACCTATTTTCATGGGTACTCTATAATCAATTGTTGGAAAAAATTATCCTTAAAAAACACTCATTTTATCATGAAATACTATCTTAATTCACTTCTGGTATTATACACATATTTTTCAAAAAGAACTCTTCTTTTCAAAGTAAAAGGGTTTTATATCAAGAATTACTTGAAGATTTTATGGGAGTATCTTCATCTATTTCAACACTATTGTTGATTCTTCTGTATTATTGGGTTTAATCATTTATTATATCAACTACCATTTTTTATTTAATGGTTTATTACTAAATCTATTGTGTATTATCTATCCTAAAACAATTCATCATATTACTCAGAATGGTTAGTATTTTATGTTTAATAATTGCGAAAGATAGTTACATTTCATATGATAATTTCAATATGAATGTATATGGTGTTTATGTCTATCCCAGATCATATGAGGAATGCATTGCACTCATTATGTGATGGGTGGGGCCAACTATATCCCCTCTATGCATTAGTAGGTCTCATGAGAAAAACTACGGTCTTGGCACAAGGCCTTGACCAAATGATTATTTATGGTCCAAGCATGAGGCATGGACGGTATGGTTATGATGTTCGGCATATGCACTTCCCTCATTATGATGATAGTATATGAAGTTAATGTGGTTCCTTGACTAGTAAAATACCCATTATTATGTTTTATTATGGAATTATTTACTCAACTCAAATTCATGCCATAATGTGTACAACATTATCATTTGTTTTAAGGCATATGTTTTCAATTACTTACCATGTCTTATGTTTATGATATCATCCGATGTATTACATACCCTTACTGGGAGTTTCAACTCACCCCTTCCATATGTTTCATTTTCTTATGGTATGAAGAAGTAAATCATGAGTTACTTTCAATAATAATCTAGGAGACTTGGATGTTTTGAATAGAATAATATAGTGTTGTTTTCCTTTCAATATGTAACGTTGAACTTATTTATGTATCTTGTTTCCAATAATAATAAACTACTTGGTCCATCGGTATACTTATTCATAGTTTATATGAAAATGTAATAAAATAAGGCACCGGCTTGGGGAAACTGGGGTTGGGTCCTTACAGATTCATATACCTCATTTCTTTCCTTACTAGGCTTCTAACTCACCCCTTTATTTGATGTATATCCTTTGTTGAATACATGTATTAAATAGATTATAAGAGCTTTAGAAGGATAAATAAGAATAATTTAAATTATTTTTAGGTTTTATTATTTATAATTGATGTATGATCATAATTTTCACAATACACTAAACCTTTATATCTTGGATTGTATCACCGTTATGTTATTTCTTTTAAAAATAATGTAATAGTCATGCAAGAAAAATTTGGGTCACTATAGTGGGTATAAGATAAAGGTTTATATAATTTGATAACTGGTATTATAAATATTTAGTGAAAACCATAAGTATAAGTCTATATATAGTTAAACATCCAATAGTAATTATTTTAATAAAACTATAAACATAAGAATACCATAATATATTCTTTTATAGTTAATATGAACAAAATAATAAATTATTTATTTATTATTTATTTAATTATTATTTCTTTAACCCTTTTCTGTTTTATCAAATTTTGGGAACAAAAATAAACTAGACTTCCAACTTGTGTGAGGGACAATGGAACAACTGTCTAAACGACACCCCTAATTCTATGGGATGTGCAGTTCAAAACTTCATAGAAATTTTTACCCAGTTTTCATAGGCTATGAATAATAACCTAAAAAATGTGGAATGTTTTACATCACTAAAAAAGGAGAGACTAGATATAAATGATTTTATATGATAACAAACACAAAAATTCAGTTGGTCTTTCAATCCACTTGTCATTGAATAGTGGGTTACCCCAATTGAGAATATATTTTATGTTCTTCACTATTCTTAGAAGGAGAAGGCAACTCTGGCCATCTATTGTTTTGATTGATAGGTCGATCAATGGTGGGAGTTGATAATGAATATGAATTTGAAGGATGAAATATAATATCTGGAGTGGGAATACATTAATAAACTATTTCTTAATAAGTATATCCCTTAAACTCTATAAACAAATATAGAGAGATAATTCTTACAGCAGAAGAAAAAGAAAGGTGAATCTATCACGTCTTATGAGGAAAAATTCACAAGAATTGAAAGATATGAATTGGTGTTTGTCATCAGCGATGATAAAATGTTGATATATTCTTTATTGGTTTAAAACTACACCTTTTAAAGGCTCTAGATATCTAAGACTTTGGGAGTTATGAATAGTTAGTTTTATGTGCACTCAAAGTAGAGATGGAGTTTTGTGAATGGTCCCATTGTTATATTGATAAGAATAGAATAATAGAGTTTCAAGATAGTTAGATAAATGATAATAGAGGAAAGAGGATCCAACCAAACAAATTTAAAAGATGTGGGAAGAATCATCATGGTAATTTCTTCAAAAAGATGGGGAAATGCTTTAAGTGAAAGAGAGAAGGCCACCAATCTCATTAATTTCAAATAGACGTGAATAAGATGACCAACATGATAGAGGAAAGGAATGAACATATTAATGAACCACCTATGATTAAATGATTCAACATTAGAGAGAAAGGGTACTATGTAAGACAATTCTCTAAATTGTGGGTCCTTGAGGGTAATTAGCATCAGCAACCACCAAATCCAAAAGAGAAAGTGAAAGCCTATGCGATGACCATAGCTGAGGTGGAACATTAAAATGAAGTTGTAAAAGGTACACTTCCTATTCACTAAATAATGTAAAATTTTTATTTATTTAGGTTCTACACATTCATTAATATCCTACAAGTTTTATAGAACTATTGAATCAAAACCTTGATACCTTGAAGTAGATATATCCATAAAACACTTAGTTGTGCAATCATTTTATCCCAAGTATTGGGCTCTTATCCTATTAGTGTTTGTGGAAAGACTATTCTAGTAAATATTATAATCCTTACCTTGGTGGAATTTGACACTATACTGGGTGTGGATTGGCTCTTGTTATATAGAGAACACATCAATAGGAAGGAAAAGGAAATATATTTCTATATTAAGAATCACCCAATGCTTCTATACAAATTCATAAAAGGTCATGAATCTCTTTTGGAAGATTAATCAACCGTGTGGGTGTTGATACCCTATAAAGAGTAATACCTTGTCCAAATGGTTGAGCTAAAAGAGCTTATCATCATGGAAAAAATTCCAATTATGAGGGAATACATTAATTTATTTCTTAAAGAGTTACCCATACTTCCCCCAGATTATAAGTTTGAGTTACCAATAAATCATACATGAATCCACTACTATCACCAAATTCCCCTATCAGATGGACCATATAAGAATAGTGGTGTTAAATAAGCCACCGCAAGATCATTTGAATAAAGGATCCATACACCCTAGTTCATTACCTTTGGGTGTGTCAGCTACTCTTTGTAAATAAATAGGATGGATCAATGAATATGTGTATTGATTACTCAGAGCTCAATAAGATCACTATAAAGAAAAATTATCCCCTTCCAAGGATTGATGACTTTTTCGATCAACTAATCGAAGATATGTACTTCTAAAAGGTGGATATTTATTCTAGATATTATCAGTTGAATGTGAATAGGGATGATATTTAGATGATATAGTTTCATGTAAGGTATGGGCACTAAGAGTTCATAGTGATTCCATTTGGACTTTTTAATTCCCCTAGGATCTTTATGGATTTGATTATTAGAGTCTTTAGAGGGTAACATGAAAAAAAATTCTAGTGTTTATTGATGATATTCTAATTTAATCCAAGAGAAAGACGGAACATAGAGATCAGCCAAGGATTATTCTGGAGACATTAATGAAGGGGAAAATGTACACTAAGTGTAGTAAGTGTGAATTTTGGAATCAAAAAGTCAAATGCTTGGGGAATATAATTATAATTAAGGGAATTTATGTGGACCCTTCAAAGAAAAATGTAATTGATGAATTACTTAGACCCACTAGTGTCATGGAAATCCATAGTTTTCTTTGATTAGTTAGGTAATAATTAATTTTTATGATAAATTTATATTTATTGAATAACCCTCTAACTAATTTAACATGAAAAAGGGTAAAGTATGTCTTGACATAATAATGTGAGGAAAGCATTAAGGAACTCAATAATAAGTTAATAATTGTGTTTTTACTCACACATCCATAAAGTATAGAAGGTTTTGTAATATATAGTGATGCTTAAAAAATTGGTTTGTGTACTCATGCTGAATGAAAAGGTGTTAGCCTTCACCTCGTGACAACTGATGATCCATGATCATAACTACCTAACCCATGATCTGGAGTTATAATTTGTTATCTTCACCCAGAAGACTAAGTGGAACTACCTCTATGGAAATAAGTGTGACATATATATAGATCATAAGATTATAAAGTATGTATTCACACAGAGGGAGCTTAATATGCATCAAAGAAGATGTTTAGAGCTAATTAAGGGCTACAATTTCTCTATTCACTTTCATCTACGAAATGTGAATAATTTAGTTGATTCTCTTAGATGAAAAAACCCTACTAATATATCCATGATGTAGATTGAGAAAGATCTTATCTTTAGGGATATAAAAAGGTTATATTTGAAAATCATTACTTTAGGTAATACATCCTACCTTTCCCAAATTATTTCCCAACCATATACCAAAGAGAATACTAAGAAGGCACAAAGTGATTATATGGATCTTCAAAAAAATGTGAAAGTGGAAAGGGAAGGGAATCTTCATGAATTCCATATCAATGATGGTGGTGTGATTTAGTTTGGAATTGGTCTTTGTGTATCCTCATCACATGAGATAAATAAGGATATATTGAATAATGTGAATAGATCAACTTTTTATATCCATCCTAGAAGCACCAAGATGTATTGTGATCTCTAAAAGAACTTTTGGAAGTAAAATATGAATAATTAGATCGCTAAAACTTGATACCATTTCCCATGACCACCTAGAAAGAGGGAAACATCACCATGGATTTGTCACTAGTCACTCGAAGACATCTAAATGAAACAATATGATATGGGTTGTGGTGGATTGACTCATAGATACATTATAATATATACATAAAAGATGTTGTGAGGATGTATAGGGAATCAAATTCAATCACCTTTAATCATGATCAAAGTTTTACTTATAAATTTAGATAATTATATAAAATTCATTGAATACTACACTGAATTTCAAAGCGGTCCATCTCCCCTAAACTGATGGTCCATCTAAATCGACAATTCAAACAATCTAGGACATATAGATATTCTCCTCAATGGAATTTAAAAGTGGATAATATCAAAATATATCATTAGTTGAGTTCTCATACAACAAAAAATTCCATTGAAGTATTTGAATATCTCCATATGAAGCTCTGTTTGGGAAACGATATAAAACTCTAACTTATTGGGATTAATTTGAGGAAAAAGTTATCCTCAGACTTGATCTTGGGAAATATATAATAGATAATGGAAAATACATCCAAAAAAATATAAAATATACAAAAATTCAGTATAATATTTATGCTGAAAACAATTTAAGTGAATCTGAGTTTGAAGTTGGAGAAAAAAAATTCCTTCGAATCACAGTGGAAGAGAGTCAAGAAATTTAGAATGAAAAGGATGCTTATCACTAGGTACGTTTTCTCCTTTTATATACTTGATCACATAGGAGAACTTGCATACAATCTTGAAATTACACCAAATATGGATCATGTTCATGATGTTTTCCATGTATCCCTCCAAAGGAAGTACATACATGATCCCTCACATGTACTGAATCTTTAGGTGGTACATCAAAAGAATGAAATCTTGTATGAGGAGTAGCCAATGAAGATATTATATCATCGAGAAAAAGTTATATGCTATAATACAACTCACTTTTTCAAAAATTTTTGGAGGAACTAAAAATTTGAAAAGGTATCATGGGAAATAGAGAAAAAAATTAAACAAAAGTACCCTCACCTATTCTCAATCGAGAATATGAGTTGAAATTTTTGGGATAAAATTTCTGAAGGGGGAAATAATGTTACTAACTAAAGTATATAAATGATATTTGTTTTTTGAAAAAAATGTGTGTTATATATTATATAGTATTATACACATACAATACATAAAGAAACCAAAAATAGTTTACTTTATTAATAAATTTCATTACATTAATCAACAATTATACCCATTAAAATTTCAAACATTACAATGTGACAAAAAATATAAATTAAGAAAAATAGAATGGGAAAATATTTATTACCATAATCTACTAGAATAATTGCCTTTTTTTCTAATACTACAAAAATGAAACAAAATATTAATAAACCAGTCAAAATTTTAGAAAATGGGAATGTAGAACCTTGAGAAGAATACAGTTGAATTATGAATAAAGGAATTAAGTAGTACTTATTGAAGGTAATTTTACCATTGGAATAGTAAATTTACTATTGATAATAATCACCTATCTATTGGGAATAGTAACCTTGATGTTGGAATAGTAATTTGACCCCAAAATAATAAAGTTCAATATAAATTATTTTTCTCTTGTGTAATTTATGTAAATAAAAATATTATAATTTTTTTCTAAAAAAGGAATCCTTTTATGGGGACTTTTCAAACCATTCACACAATGAAAACCCCATTCTAATGAAGAGGTCACTCAATATATATCCCCATCTGAGAAGGATCTATAACTAGCTGAGATGGTAGAGTGTCCTAGAGGGTGACATCCTGATCAAAGATGGTTCGTCAAAACAATTTTTTAGCACAGGTGGTTTGTGCCTCATTTCTCAAATCTAATCAGTTATCGGGTGACCCAACAAGATGGGAGGATCCAAGGGATGGAGAAATTCACTCAATAGCAGGCTCTTAGGAATTGATCCCTACACCTCAGAAAGGCAGCATGTTTTATACCACCTCCTTCACTAATGTGCCACTGTCGAAGCAAGAAAATATTATAATTCCAAATAATAAAAATCAAGATTAAAAAATTAAATAAAATATAACATGTATTTTTAATAAGTTGTATCTTAAGGTATTTCATAAAAACCACAATTTCTATATTATATATTAAAATAACCTATGTTATAAATTTTTTTGATAAATTGAGTTTCATTTTTAAAATAAACATGTCAGAATTGGATGAGGGAGATTTTTTGGTAGTTTCTTGAAATACATAAATTTTTAGGTGAATATAAAAAAATATAGTTTTTTAACCAGTGTATTTTAATCTACATAATTCATGATTCAATAATGACCTAATCAATTATAATAAATTTCTATAGACCGAGAATTTTTTAAAATTGATAAATGATTCATTTAAATACAATAAACATGTTTTCTAAAGATAAAATGTATTTTCCAATGTCTAAAGTCCAAGTATTAAACTAAAATAAAAAAAATCATTATTCCCAGTTTCCTATTTAAAATAATATTTAATTAAAATTATAAATGGGTTTAAAGTCTTAAAAAACATTCAATTATATTTATATTTTATTCATTATGTCAAAAATATCACTATTACAAAGTTTTCTTTAGATATTGTATTTTATTAAATATTTTATTCTAAAAATACTCCTCTACTCAAGTATAAATAACACCTCTCCGACCCCCTAGAAAATCACTTCAATTCCACTTTACAAAGACAAATTTCCACTCAAATCCTTTATGTGTAATCAAGGGAAGCAACGTTGAGAATATAGTGTGACTTTATAACCTCTTCTTTGTGTTTTCCGCTTGTCTTCCAATTTTTCTATATCCCTTAAACACTAAAATTATATTTTATTAAATAATTTTTATGTTAAAATTATATTAATGATTTTATCCTACTTAAATCATATATACTATTTAATTATATTTCAAAATTATAATACCACCTCCTTGGACAATGTCCCGTTAACTATTGGTTTACCGCCAACTAGGGAATTCAAAATTATTTCCATATCAACAAACATATGAATGGATATAATAAATTATATATGATATATAAATTTATAAATATATTTATTTTAATCTTATGGAATTAATTATACTTATATATAAATGAATTTGAACAAAATATCAAAATCAATGCAAAACGATAATTTTCTTTAAGGAAAACATGAAATCAAAATGTTTTCCCTTTAACCTATGAAATTAAGAAATATAATCTCATGATTATAATTATTAAATAGTGAAAAAAGACCATAACTCACCTTTGGTTCAATGTTTTAATTTACCAAATTTTATTATTTTGGATGTGGAAAAATGATGAAATAAAGCATGATTTAAGGTTATGGGATTTTCAAACCCAAACTCTTTATTTTGGTTATCTCCAATTTCACATTTATTTTAGTATAGAAGATACCCTAATATCCAAAATATTTCCTTTTAATTTTATTTCAATTTTATTTTGTCGATATACATGTATCTACCCTTCTAAAATATTTTTAAATCCATTTACAATCCTTTTTCAAAAATACTTAAATTCCAAAACATATCTTAAATAATCTTGAGTTTCTTCTCATTTCAAAGAATAAAATGATATTTTATTCAAAATTGTGATCTAAACTGTTCATTTGGGAATCATAAAGTTCATTTTAGGGTGTATTATATGTGAAATATTTTACAAAACTCATTCCCCTCCATGGGTTATTTCATTAATACGACGGTTATCCTTGCTTTAGGAATGCATGATTGTGAGCATTTTATGATGTTATGGGTGGGCCTAGAATTATGTATCTCTCTAATGTATTGGGTAATGTGATATATCTTGTGGGTTTATTTTTATTATTATTGAACATGATACAATATTTTTTCATAATGACGATGTTATGATTTATACACATCTATTATGCATGAATATGATTCCACATTTGTTCACAACTATGTATCATATTTGACCACTATGTCAATATTATGTTGTTTATTTGAAAAATAATGTAGTATTCATGTAATAAAAATTTGGTTCAATATACCATGCCTTGATGAAGGTCCATAAAACTTTGGTGAAGGACCACCACACCCTGGTGAAGGTCCTTCATACACTAGGAATAGCCATTTCATCCAGATTGCAGGCAAATTTATTAAGTCACTTCTCCACTTGCATGAATAATCATCTAAGATTATTTTATCCTTATTCCAAGGACCAATAAATTTATTTAATATATATTTAAGTATATTTCAAGGTTCTTAAAATAATATCACATGATTTTATCTATACTATCTATAATTCACTTAAATTAAATTTTTAGAAAGATAGGTGATTTTTTGTGATCATAAAAACACCATGATAAATATGAATGCAACAATATAACTATTTTTTGTGATAAAAACACTTAATATAAAAATATAAATGAAGAATAGATCAATAAAGAAATAAGTAGAAAATAAATTTAATATTTGGGTAGATATCAACTGAGATCAATAAATAAACTAATAATCCATGCTATTAATAATAATAAAAAATAATTTATGTGATTTAAACTATCCCCTTTTGAAAAACAATTATTTTCCCATAATAACATGCATTATTTTTAAAAAAAAATTCATCCATTTGTGATTATAAAAAAAATAAAAATAGAAAAATAGAAAAACAATGGGAAAAAAAGAACTTAAGGGATAACTTTAAAAAAATAAAAATGAATTTTGAAAAATGAATTTTAAAAGAGAAAACAATTTTGAAAAGATGAAAAATATTAAAGAATAAAAATACTAAACATATTTTGAAAAATATTTGAAAACACATTTTTATTTCCACAACACACAAAATAATCTAATTATTATAGAGAGATAGATACATGAAATTTTGGAAAATATAGCAAAAAAAAGAGAAAGAATATAATTATAAAACACTTATTAACTTCTAAACTCACCAAATAATAGGAATTATATATATATATATAATGGAAATTTATAATAAGAAAAGGTAAATGGAAGAAGAAAAATTAGGTAAAATGAAAAAATATTTTATTTAATTAAGTAAAAATATAAAGAAAAATGAGAAATAAAAAACTCCTTCTTAAGTCCCAAACTCCTAAAATTATATGATTATTATAGAGGGATATAGGAAAAATAAAAAAGTAAGGTGAAGGTATCAAAGGAAAAAAAGATAAGATAAGTAATAGAAATGAAATAAACATAGAAAATGAAAAAGGAAAAAGAGAATAAAAGCATGAAAATGAATTTTTTACACACCTCTTAAACTACACACTTTCCTTCATTGACTGAATTCACCTTTATTAATATATTTCTTCTTTTAATGAGATTTTTGGGGTTATTATTTTGAAATGTAAACATTATTTGAAAATAATTATTCGATTTGGGATTTCTTCCAAAGTAAATTCAAGTGAAAACATAAAGACAAGTATATATAAACTATTTTTACTCAGCATTAATCTTATTTAAGATAGATAAAAGAAAAAATTTAATTTAAAATAATTAACACATATATGTATATATAAAAAATGTTTAAAACAATTTT
The DNA here is from genome assembly GCA_963277665.1 of Viscum album. NCBI lineage: Eukaryota > Viridiplantae > Streptophyta > Magnoliopsida > Santalales > Viscaceae > Viscum > Viscum album. The sequence continues at coordinate 1,811,931,694 of OY728142.1, read as the reverse complement.
TAAAATAAAAAATTACCAAATATAAATATAAGGTATCAAAGATAGTTTAAAAATAATAATAAAATATTTTATTAATACTTTATTTTAAAAATATTAATTTGAAATTTTGAAAAATAAGAGAAAATAGTTTCAAAAGTAATAATTAACTAATTTTAAAAAGGAATATCTATATTAAGGAAAATTTTATAATTAAAGATCTATAATTATTCCACTTAAGTGATGCCATATATTAGATAAGAGGTAATATCCAAGAAATATAAATAACTATTTAAATAAATTCAAGATATAAAGATATTTTTTTAAAATAATATTTTTTAAAAATTAAAGATAAATCAAGATATACATAGATCAAATAGATAATTTTTAGGACCAATTTGTGTTTTAGTTGTATTTGATGTCAACAAGTTAATCTATTGATTATATTGAAGAAATAAACTATATTGAGAAGATCGTGGATAGAAATATGGATTGAAGAATGTTTTTAATCGGATCCATGACATCTGGATGAGTCAACATGATCCATTAGATTGGGATGTTGATAAAATGTCATAAGCTATTGGAAATCGAATTTACCATCATAATCTGGAATAAATTTTTGGTGATCATTTTTGTAGCCAAAAAAGAAAGGAATCATCTCACTTTATTTTTGGTGAAAATTGGAGTGACAATTGTATTTAGGAATTATGACTCAAAAATGTATTCAGAGATTCAGACTCACAGTACTTAGGAAAATCCATCATATTGAAAAGAATTTTTCTAGAAGGAAAGGTTCATAGGGATCACCTTGGGTCTGATATGAAAGGAATGAGAAGTTCTAAATCTTTCCATTATAAATGTGATGATGATTTACTAGATTTTATTTCACAAGTATCATAAGTTGTTTGTAGAACATGTGATTAAATCCTTGTAAAGGAAAGGGGGAGAAAAGGTGATGCCAATCATATTCAGTATTGATTAAAAAGAAAGGTGTTGCTGGAAGATAGTGAAGTCAGAATACTCTCCTTTGAAAATGTGATGATTCTTTGTTGATCTTTTAGTTATGATAAATAAAATATATTTTGTAAGACTTGTGATGTAATATTTATTAAATAAATGAAGAGTGAAAGTTATGCTAACAATTATATCAAGTCTGCTAAAAAACATATAAATCATTAGAAGCTAAACGATGCTAAAGTGGATCTTCAACATAATAAAACTCATGAAGGAATTCATGATACGACTAGAAGTTTTTAAAAGGATAATTTCGTTTAAGCCAAAGAAGTTTGATCATTGAAATTATTCTGTTGGATTTATATCTGTTTAAAGGGTAGGGTTGTTTTTAGAAATATGAGAAACTAATAGTGATGGTTTTCATTTAAACAAAATCTAAAAGATATAAAACTTTAGAGGATGAATCTGATGGGAATATTAATCAAAAAATAGAAATAATTTGAATTTTAAAATATCATTGGTGTCATATTCAAAAAGGAATTAATCAACTAGTATCGATAGATGAAAGTCAGAAAGTCATCATATTCATCAAATGTAGAATTGTTTGAAACTAATGAAGGGGGAAATTGTTTTGTATTAAAAATGGAACAGTTTTCATTAGATTTAATAATAATTAATGTGTAGGAAAGACTAATCATCGATCGTGAGAAAAAAAGATGAAAAATATCACTTATATGTGGTTAGATGTGTTGTCAAAGGGAGAGCTTGAATTTCGAAGAAAAATATTTTTTTATGATACAGAGAAACATAATGAAGAAACTATCATTTTACATTTGTCTTTATCATAATTAAGCATATCATAATTATGATAGAGAATCAAAAATAGAATAAAATTTTATAAGAAGATGAAATATTTCTATTTCTTCATGTATAAATTGGGTACGGACCATCGTAATGAATAAATTGGACTCAGAAAATTCAAATGGAGAATTCGAATTGGAATGGTGCATGTGAAGGAATTATAAAGAATATATGAAGTTGTTATAAGATTCTATAAGGATAGATAATAGTGGATAAGCATTGAAAAATTCATAAATGTATATGAAATTCAAGGAATCTTTTAAATTCAGAGAATTTGTTTGAGTGGGAAATAAATTTAGAATCTCTCTCAATCCTTTTTTGGGGTGAGTATAAAAGGTAAGAAGTACATTGAAATTTTTTGATGTATGTACTATTCATAGTGAAAAAGATAGATAAGCTACACATCTATAGGGAAAATAATTTTTAATACTTAGCTTTTTGAATGAGTTTTATCAAACAAAAGTGAAAGTAGAAGAGGCAAGATGGGAATGTTTTTAGATGATCATTGTATTCATTGGATCATAAAATTCACCTGATTATTGTATTCTACTAGTCTTTGTATCTAGCTGGTCATCATATCAGGCTGGGTAATTAGATCGGGGAATCATATTTTTTTCTCAACTGAGGTGGAAAGTTTTCAAAATTGTTTCAATTGTATTCTGCAGAGCCATATTATCATATTGAGAAATTAGACTTGGGAATCAGACTGGTAAAATAAGGAAGAGTTTTACTAAAAATTCAATGAGGTTCTTACCAGCTTCAAGTTAAGAAAGTGAATTATTTTTTAAAGAATAATAAATTTTCTAGAAGTTAATAAAGAATAATAGGTAACATGTGTTATTACAAAAACATTATATTATATCATTTTTTCTGGAAAGATAACATGCACTAATGGATTTTTTAATAATTACTATTCAAGTGAAAGGGAATATTTTATTAATTATATTCCACACAAAAGGATTATTTTCTAGTGGATTGTGTGGTGTTGGATTATTTCCAAACAATACCAAGGCTGTATCTATTCTTATTGAATAGTGAACCTTATAAAAACTTGTGTTCAAGTACATATGTGTTAGATGTGTTTTCAGCCGGGAAGAAATATTTAATAGGTGGAAAAGTTTGTTTTATTTTCAATGAAAAGTAAAAGAAAAATTTATCATGGATTCACCCCTCTCCCTCTTAGAGATTTAATTATCCTGACTGGGTAATTACAATTGGTATCAGAGCTGAAGGTTCCCATCGCTTATTCTTTTACGAAGTTATGAAGAAGTTGTTTTGATGAATAACCTAAGTCATGTGAATATTAAGGGGATTCTGATCTTAAATGATATGAATTATCATATCTAGAAAGAAATAATGTTCTCATATTTTATGTCACTTAGGTATGATGTTTCAAAAGTTTTTAAAGATAGTTTCCCTCCTCATATTGAAAATGATCCTCTCATAAATGTTGATAATTAAAACCTTGAGAATGATAGAATAGATAAGAATTATTTACTCTCATCACTTTATGAAATAGATTCTCTGAGATCAAAAGGATTTTACACTACCAATGGTATCTGGGATATTCCAAAAAATATTTATCAAGGAAATACGAAAGTAAAAAATGAAAAGTTGCAAATCTGGAGATTGAAGTATGAATATTTAAATATGGGTGAGTATAAATCGATTTGTGACTTCATTACTAGCGTGAATGAAATTATTATCTCTATTAGAGGTCTTGGTAAAAAGTTATAAGATTCTATATTTTTTTAAAATATATGAATAGTTCTTCCAAAAAAGTTTGATTCCAAAGTTACTTCATTGGAATATAGATATCCTAATAAATTTTCTCTCAATGAGTTACATAATACTCTCATCACATGTGAGATGATAAGGGAAAAGTTATGAATGGAAAAAAAATGATTGAGAAATTTTATTCCAAGCCCCCAAGAAATAAAATTTTAAGAATGTTCATGAGGAAGATTATGTTTGTTGACTCTAACACTAAAAATAAGGTCAAAAAAATCTTGATGACATTTTATCCTTGTTTTCTAAAAACGTGAAAAGTTGTAGAGGAAGTTATAATGTTAAACTTCCCTCAAAAGTTTTTTATCTAGATCCATTGGGAATTTTGTTTCCAACAATCCTTTAATATGTGATGAAAAATAAAGTGATGAAGAAGAAATTAAATAAAAATAATAAAGAAGTCCAAGAAGGTCTTGGAAGGAAAATGGTCATAAATAAAAATCTTATTCCAAGAGGAGAGATAATATGTTATCAAAATACAAAAAGGTTAATATTTTTATCTAAGTATGGTGATAATTATTAGGTTACAAATGGTGTTAAATAGAATACATTTATTTCAATAGTTAATGAGGAACTTTTTTCTAGCAATGAAAGTAGTTATTTTGAAGAATAAGAAGAAAGTGAAGTTGAATCTGAAAAATATATTGAGAAAATTGAGGATAATATTTTCATTTCAAAAATTAACAATGAATAATTCGGAACGATTAGCTTTTAAGAAAAAACTTATTTAGAATATAATCTAAAGGAATAATTGAAATAATGTATGAGGAATATTGGGAGACTTGAAAAGGAGATCAGGGAGTGGAAAAGTGAAAACTCTTCAGAAAAAATCAAGAATGTATTCCTAATGATAAATTCAAGTTAATGGAAGAGATTTATAATTTGAATAAATATCTTGATAAATAAAAGATTCATAATGAACATCTAGAAGTTAATATGAAGGAAAAAGAAGAATAGTTGGAACGTTTCCAATAAAAACTTTCAAAAGATGAACAGAAAGGTAAAAGTTTCAAAAAATCTCTCTCTAAAGTTAGTGAATGTTCTCATATGGGTAAACCTAAGAAGGATCAACAAAATTTACCTTCAAAGGTTGAGAAGATAACTGTAATTGTTTCTAGAAATAAAAAAGGTGGTAAAGTTATATATGTGTCCAAGACCAAAAATTTTGTGAATCCAGAAGTTACTAAAAATTATGAGTTTGATAATTTTTCTAATACTTGTAATTCCAATAAATCTAGAAAGAAAATGAAGCTAATAAAAAATATTCTGATTGATAATATATTTTTTGTTTATTTAGATAAGAAAATCAAGAAGGTTTCTAAGAAACATGTTCATAACTCCGTTCAATATGGAAGTTTTAGAGGAAAATACACTTTCAATGGAAATTGCTAGTATTGTGATGGATTCAGACACATTAAAAATATGTGTTGGTTTAACCAAAAATCATTACTATTATTCCATAGGTTATGTAAAGAAAAGTTTGAGGTGTTGTCAATCTCCTTACAAAAATAATTCTAAGAAGGTTGTTTGGGAAAAACCTGAGAAGGTTGGATTAAAGATTGAAAAAATATTTTAACCAGTGAAAACTATTTATGAAAGATGTGAGAAACCTAGACACCTTATTAAAGGAAGTGTTATTTTTTTACTCTCCTGAAAAAAATTTCAAAACAATTCTCAGAATTCAGATGTTTAAGAATTTAATAAAAATATATATATTGAGTCTAAATAGATATGGTGTCTAGTAATATTTCCAGAATATGTTGACTTGGTTGGGAAGTTAGAGGAATCACATAAATCAGCAAATGAATTAGGGAAGAAATAGTCTTCTAAAGATATAAGAAATGCTGGTAAAAAGGAATCAATATATTGTAGATATGATCAAGAAGGACGTGATATCAAAATTTGTTTAACTATCTTACCAGAAAAAAGATAAGCATGGATAAAATGTTACAAAATAATTATAACAAGTATGTTATTAAAGATGAAGAAAATTAAAAATCCTCATGAGAAGATTCTATTGATAATAATAATGTTTTTAAAAAAACTGATAAGGATGAATAGAAATAAAACAAGTAAATCCAATGAAAATTAATAAAAATTCAATACTAAGAGAGGAATCTCACTCGGGTTTTTATTTCTAGGAAATAATTGAGGTTTCTCCTTATTCCAAAATTTTTTGTATATTTCTGAGTAATGAGGTTATGAAAAATATGTTTTTTTGAAAATTTTTGTTTTTATTAACATGAATATTCTAAAAAAAATTGAAATTGGTGCCGGTTAATTTTATTTTAAAAACATTATTTCAAGGATTTCCCCATCCATGAGAATTTCGAAAGAAATATGAAAAGGGTATTACATGCACTTTTTTAAATGGAAAATATTAAAATCCTTGATTGTTGAATATTATTTTTTGGATCGTGTTTTCCCACATAAACTTATAGTTTTTTATTTAAAGTTTATTTATTAATAAATTCATGTAATACCTATGTTAAAGAAAAGGTGAAATATTTAGAGAAGAAAATTTCCAACCCCTAGAGATGAGATCATTTTCAATAAGGTTGGAACTTATCATGATGACCCCTTAGAATTTAATTATCAATAAGGGGGAGAAAGATAAAGGGGAGATAAAATAAATAGGGGAAGCAACAAAGGAATTAAGAGAATAAAAAGTGAGAAAATAAAAAAATACCACATATTATTTAGAAGTGGATGAAGTGGTTAAAGTGGTTAACGTTGGTATTGAAAAAAAAATAAAAAGGGGGATATTGTTAGGCCCAAGTTGTGTTTTGGTTGTATTTGTTTTCAATGGATTAGTATGTTTATTATGTTGAATAAAATAATTATATTGAGAAGATGATGGATAGAAATAAATATTTAAGAAAGTCATCAATCAGATCTAGGGTATCATGATGAGTTGACACAATCCAGCATATTGGGGTGTTCATAAAAATTTAGAAGCCACTGGGAATCAAATTTACCATCATCATTAGGAAGAAATTTTTTTTGATAATTTTTACTACCATATAAAAGAGAAATCATCTCACATTTTTTTTGTGAAAATCAGAGTGATAATTGTATTCAGAAATTCTAACTCAAAAACATATTTATAGATTTGGACTCACAATGCTTAAAAAATTCCAACGTATTGAGAAGAATTTCTCTTGAAGGAATTTTTCATGTGGATTACCTTTGGTTTGGTATGAAATGAATGGGTTATCCTAATACTTTACATTACAAATGTGATGAAGCTTTTTCAAATTGTATTTCAAAAATATCATAAGTTTTTTGGAGAACTTATGATGCAAGTCTTATGGAAAAAAGGGGAGAAAATTGGTTTCTAATCATATTTATGATTGATGGGAAAGAAATATATTACTATTGGATTGGGAGGATACAATACTCTCTTTGTAAAATGTGATTATTTTTTACTTATCATAGAGATATCATAAATCATAAGTATTTTGTAAAAATTGGGATGTATGATTGATGAAATAAAGGGGGAGTGAAATAGATACTAGAAATTGTATCTAGTTTTATCATGTACATGTCTATCGTATTCATGATGAGAAGGAAAGAAATATGTTGATGAAAGATAGGGATGTTACAATAATTTCCTTGGTAAGTTAGACGATACTGATGTTGGTCATCAAAATAGTTAAAGTTATGAAAGAATACATGATATAAGTAGAAGTTTGTGAAATAAGAAAGCTTGAGAAGTTGAAGATTTTGGATCATCATAATGAGTCTATTATATTCATATCTACTTGAATGCTGGGAAGGTTTGTGGAAAATGTGAGAAAATAATGGTGTTGGGTTTGAGTCAGACTAAAATCCAAACGATATACAACATCAAAGGATGAAGATGGTGGGAATTGTAATCAGAAAAGAGAAAGAAGTTGTGTTTTAAAATATCATTGGTATTGTATTCAAAAAAGAATGAAGCTTCTGGTACCGATACTTCAGAGTTATCATGTCATTATATTCATCAGGGGAAAAATTATTTGAAACCAATGAAGGGGAATATAATTTCTCTATTACTAATGGTTCAAGTTCCATCATATTAAAGAAGTCTCCAAGTGTATCCTAGACCAATCATCGTTCTTGAGTAAAGAAGAAGAAAAATATCACTTAGAGATGGTTGGATGTTTTTTCAAATAGAGAGCTTGAATTTAAAGAAGAAAGTGTTTTTTGATGCAGAGAAACATAATGAAGAAACTATTGTTTTACATTTGTCTTCATCGTAATAAGGAAGATCACAATGATAATAGGGAATCATAATTGGACTAAGTTTTTCTAAGAAGATGAAATTTATCTATTTCTTCATACATATATTTGGTAAGAATCATCGTAATGATTATATTGTATTGATAAAATAAAAATGGAGAATCAAAATCGGACTGGTGCTTATGAAGGAAGACAAAAGAAGAGATAAAGTTTTTAGAAGATTCGAGAAGGATCGAGAAGAGTGGAGAAGTAATGACAAAGTCATAAATGTATCTGAAATTCAAGGAATCATTGAAATTCAGATAATTTCTTTAAGCAGGAAACAAATTTAGAATGCCACCCTAACCTTTTTTTAGGAGAGTATAAAAGGTGATAAGTTCAATGTACTTTTTTGATGTATGTACTATTCATAGGTAAGAAGAGAGATAAGCACCGTATCTTTAAGGAGAATATGTTTTTTATTGATATTTTTTGAAGATGTTTCATCGGATAGAAGTGAAACGAGAAGAGACAAGATTGCAACATTTTTAGTAGATAATCATATTTATAGGATCATCATATTCAGTTAATTATCTTATTATTCTTATCATTGTATTTATTTGGTCATCATATCATGCTGGATAATCAGATCAGGTAATCTTATTTCATTTTCTAAATTGAGAAAGAAAGTGTTCAGAATTTAACCAATCGTATTCTATAAAGAAATATTATCGTATTAAGAAATTATACTTGGAAAATCGGACTGAGTTTTATTACAAAGTCCATGAGGTTCTTACCAACTTCTGAGTATGAAAATGAATAATTGTTTTAGAAAGAATACATTTGTGGAAGATGATAAATAAGCATAAGTAACATGTTTTTTCATAAAAACATTATATTAAATCATTTGTGATAGAAGATCACGTGCATTATTGTATTGTTTTCATAAGTTCCATGTGAGTAAAAGGGAATAACCTACTTATTGTATTCTACACAAAAGGATTGTTTTATAGTGGATTGTATGGTATTGGATTATTTCATACCATACCAAGTACGTATCTATTCTTATTAATAGTGAACCTTACAAATATTTATGTTCTATTGGAGGTGTGTTTGATTTGTTTTCAATGTGGAAGAAATCTTTAACTTGAGGAATAGGTTGTTTCATTTACAAGAAAACATACAAGAAAAATATATCACTGATTCACCCCCTCCCCCTCTTAGTGATAGAATTATCCTGACTATGATATTTTTATAATTTTACATGTGAATCATTCTTAATTCACCATTAATGAATTAAAAATGATCAAGGGCTAGTGGTTTGGTGAAAATTTCATCAATATGATATTTTGGTGGAAACAAATTCAATAAGATATCACTTTTTTGGAAGTGATCACTTATGAAATGGTGTCTCGGGTAAATATGTTTAGTGAGAGAGTGTTGGATATGATTTTTAGAGATATTGATAGAACTAGTATTTTTGTACGTCATATGGATATGGTTAGATGTTATACAAAATTCAAAGAGATTGTATTGTATCTATAGTATTATATCATAATAACTCCCAGTAAGTATATATTTTATATCATCTATAGAAAGGGAAACCGATTTATGCTTATTAACATCCATAATATGATGGATTTTTCTAGTATATTTCTAGTTCCATAAGTAATTTTCTTATATATTAGACATCCAGAAAAATCAACATCAAAAAAAGAAGTTAATTCAAGATAGGTTCCTTTTGGATAAAACAAACTGAGATTTTTAGAACTTTTTAAATAAGTAAAAAACCTTTTGATAGATTTTAAATAATATCCCTTTATATTAGATTGAAAATGAGATAAATACAAACATTAAACATGATATCAGGATAGTACAGATTAAGTTAAAGTATACTATGAATCATACTTCTATAAATCTTGTTATCGACCGGTTAACTAGCTTCATCCAATGTAATCTTAGAATTAATACTCATGGGAGTAATAATTTACATATAATTATCCAATATAAATCATAATAATAGTTCATTGTTGTATATTATTTAGTTTAAAAATCTTTCATCATAATTTTGAGAAATTTGAAAACTAAGATAGATATTAAGCTCACCCATAAAGCTCATCTAAAAATCCTTCTTTATTAAATTGTAAAATTCAATAAAAAGTTTTTCATTGGTGGAGATGAAAATCCCATCATCAATGTAAATTTGAGAAAGTAAAAGATCATTTGAGATGTATTTTAAAAATATATTTGAATCATATTTTATCATTTTAAAACAATTTGAAAGAAGATAATTTAAAATTCATGCATACCAAACTCTGGGGGATTGTTTAAAAACATAAAGAGATTTAGTAATTTTTAAAATAGAATTCAGAAAAAGAGGATTTTTAAAGCTAGGTGGTTGTTCCAAAAAATAATTTTTATTTATAAAAAAATTTAGAAAAGTTAATTTGACATCCATTTAAAAGAATTTAATCATTCATATGAGTAGTGAATTCTAAAAATATTGTTATGGATTCTATCTAAGATAAAGGTGTTAATGTTCCACCAATTTCAATTCCTTCTTATTGGTTATAACCTTTTGATATTGTATGATATTTATTTCTATTGATACTACTAGATTTATCTAGTCTATTTCAAAAACCTCATTTTGATCTAATATCTTGATGATCATTAAGACTTTCAAGAAGAGTACATACATCATTTAGATTGAATTAATTAAGTTCCTATTTAATGGAAAGAACTAAATTTTTATTATTTAGGGATTCATTAAGGTTTTGTGGTTCAATGTGAGAGACAAAGGTAAGATGTTCAACCCTATTTAAGATTGACCTATGAGTATGATTTCCCTCTTATAAATCACCAATGAAATTTTCAAGGTGGTGGTATTTAAATTTTCTAAACATGTTTAGAAGATAATTTTAAGGAGACTCTTGTTCTTCTTCCCCTTATTAGGTTTACAAAGGTTCATTTAAATAGAATTTTCAAAATCATTTTGAGAAGAATATTTTCGATAACTTTAATCAAATACAACATGGGTTGATTTTTCCACCATTTTATTCCTTTTTTTCATACATGGTATGTTTTTTTTTTGAGTTGGAGTACCAATTATAATCAAGTTTTACAAGGTACTCTTTGTTTTTTAAAACAAATAAAATTACACCCACAAACATTGAAAAATATGACTGAGGGTTTTTTATTAAATCAAATTTCATAAGGGTTTTTTTATGAAAATTCCTAACAAGAACATAATTAATGATATAGCATGCAATATTCACTACCCCTGGCCAAAAATATTTTCTAAGAGATAATTCATTTAAAACAGTTCAGTTGATTTCTTGGATTTTTTAATTTCACCTCTCTACTACCCCATTTTATTAAAGGGTTTGAGGAGAAAAAAGAATGTTATAGCCTTTGAAATAAAAAAACACATTAAATTAATTTTTATAATATTATCCGTCATGATAATTGAAACTTTAAATAATTAAAAATATTTTAAATTTTAAACCTTTTTTGAAAACATGATGTAGAATTTTAAGCTTCTATTTTACGATATAAGAAATATTCCCATTCCAATCATGTATATTCAACAGAAAATTTGAGTGTATAGGTTTTTTCTATTATAATTTCAATTTAATTAAGGCCAAAAAATTCAAGATGGACCATTTCAAGATATTTTAAGGAATAGATACAATTTTTAGATTTAAAAGAATTTTTTTTATTATTTACCATATTTTCATTCTTTAAAAATTATTTCATCATTGAAATTCAATTTTGGAAGGTCTAATACCAGTTGATTACAGTCGAGTTTGAATAGAGGGTGTGTGATATGATGGCCAAGGAATCATTTAAAAATCCATTAACCATTAACTTTTTCATTAAAAAATTTAACATTTTGGCTATAAAAATATTTTTAATTGATTTTATAAAAATTTTGAAATATTTAAGCGGTAAATAAATTCTTTACATTTGAAATAAAAACTTTTCAAATATAATTTTCAAAATATGTTTTAAATTAATTATCACACCATTGAATTATACTTAATAATTTTTTTTATTACTTATATGAATAAAAAAAATAATTAAAGATTAGTTAGAAAATTTGATGGTACTTTCATCGATTATCTTACCCATAGAGTTATATCCAAAGTTGACTTGATCTTCTTCAGGTTTATTAATTTGAGGGAATTAGGAGATATTGTCACACATGTGTCTCCTGAAATCGATGTACCATAGTGTTTCCATGGTTTTTCTTGAAATACACTTTTCTGAGAAAATTAATGGATTTAATATTTCTATACCGACGAAACTTTGGTCTTCTTATATTAAAAAATAATGATTTTGGAATCGAGATTTTATTATGAGGTTTTATTTTGGGAATATTGGAAGAAATATGTATTAAATTTGGTCTTCCATTTTACAATTTTTTTCAATAATATTCATTTTTTAAATGACTAATTATTTTTCAATACTTACAAAAATTATCTTGCAAATGACCTGGTACAAAAGTAGATTTAAATTTACTCTTAGAGGTGTTCACATGAATAGAGTAAAGTAATAAGACCCGGTAAATTCAAAGTTTTTGAGATCCCAAAATTTTATTTAAATTTTATTCACCTTGGGTGAATTTAAAAAGATATTTTTTAAATCTTTATTGGGGATTTAATATTATCAATTTCTGGTTGATTTTTTATTTTTATGGATAATTATTATTTTTATTTTATGATAATATCATTTTCTTGAAGAAGTTTGTATTTTTCTTGAATCACTTTCTTATGATTCTTTTAGACTACTAAATATAAATAATTGAGTTAATGATAGCAATTTTGAATTTTATTTTAAGAATATTTTAAATATTTATAATTTTGGTGAATGGAGGATAAAGAAGAAAATGAGATTGGAGAATAAGAAGAAGAAGAAGAAGAATAAGTGGAGTAAAGAAAAATGGAAGTAATAACCTTGAAATCTTTATTAACATGTTTCATGAAGTACTTCGAGCTTGAATCACCTAATGTGGATGACAAAATTGAGTCCATGAAATCATCTCTTACACTCCATGTAGATAATTTAAAAGGATTTTACCTGATAATTTTTATTTGATATTTATTCTTGAAGATGGGGAACTTCAATTTGATTTGAACTTCATTTTTACATTCCTATCATGTCATATCCAGTCCCTTCTTTTGATTTTAAATTTCTAGATCACTTGTTGAAGTTTTTATTTTAGAAGTGATTGAACATGGTGTGGGTTATAAGGGAAAAGTCAAAAACCTCAGCTTTATATTGTTCATAATTAGTAGCATTAAAGGTGATGGTTTTCTTAACTTCTTTTTCTTCATTATCCTTCTAATCCTCTTGGAATTTCATTATTCTTTTGTATGTCAATAAGAATTTGATTAGTTACTCAACCACCATATTTTTTCACGTCTTTTGATTCTTTTATTTTCATTACTTTAGGATCCTAAGAGATAGGTAAAAACCATAGTATTTTATTTACGATAATTTCTAAAGATAAATAATCACTGAGGGAATTTCTACTATTTCATACGTCAATAAATCTCATAAAAATGCTTAAAATAGATTCATCAGAATGCATAGTAAAACATTAAAAATCTTAACTAAATATAGTTAATATTATATCCTTAACCTTATTTATGCCTTTAGGGGTTACTTATAAAAATTTTCAAATTTTAGAAGTAGTTTCTTATATGGAAACATGATTAAAATCATTCAATCAAGACCATAATATAAGGAATTTATAGATTTTTTATTCAATTAAACAATATTAATATCTTCAAGAGTCCATTTTTCATCAGATTCTTTGGTGGGGAAATACTCATGCATTAAAATTTTCTAAAAAGGATAAGAAATACTAGTAAGAAAAATTTACATCTAATTATTCTAATAGGAATAGTCAATGCCGTCAAAAATAGGAGCTTGTGATTTTAAATTAAATTCCATAATAAAATCAATATTTAAAATCAATTAAAGATTTGAAAAAAATATTTTAAAAAAATTAGATATTTTTTAAAAAGTAAAGAAAATAACCCCTCTAATACCAATTATTTTTTAGAGATTATGGAAAAAGTGGGGTGAATTTCCCTTTTATAAAAATTAGAAATAAAATATTAATTTCAAAATTAAATTATTTCAAAATAATAAAGCAGGAAATTGAAAAAGAAATAGTTGAAAAATTCGATTCGAGTTAATGAAGATAATATAAAATTAATTAAAGAATAAAAATCATCAAATCCAATTTATACAATAATAAATGATGATATTAAATGATAAATGAAAAAAAGTAAATATGAGAAAAACAAAATTTATAAGAAGTTTGGGTAACGCTTGATGTGAGCCCCTATATCTTCACTCCTTGACTCGGGAGGTCAATGGTATAAATCTAATGGTCTCAAAGGTGACCAAGAACTCGTCCCTTTAAATTTTGTTTTGTGAGCACCCAATTGATCTTCGCCGTTATCCAAGTGACCCATCCTGAAATTTTTTGAAGTGTGAACCATTAGAGAATTGAGTTTTAGAAGAGAGGGATTTGATTTAGGAAAACCTGTTAAAAGATTCTCATATATCTCTTGTATGGAAGAAGTCTAATTAAGGATGAGAGATTTCAAATTATTGTGAGATCCTTTAAAGGAATTGAGAACTTTAAGTTGGCTCTTTGAGGGAATTGTTAATTTTAGTACTTCATCATCAATTATAATCAAGAGAGTGTTTCATAAGTTTTTTGTTTATATCCAAGCACCCAAGGCTACTATATATAGTATTAAAACAATTCGGATATATTATATAATTCCCCTAGATAAGTAAAGACTTTAAGGACTGGATTTAAGAGAGTTTTGACTAGAATTAAATGTATATTGAGGCCATAACTGGCCTAAATGGCCTGGACCACACCCTGGTAAAACCTTCATGACTATTCTTACGTTAAAACCTACAAAGAACCCATCAACTAACCCAGATTGTGGTTCACTCTATACTCTTGAGGTTCCACCATGCCCCGAAACAATCCATTTCGGGTACATTGTATGAAACCTCAAAAGGTGGATGCACTAATTTCATGAATGATCCATTAAGGTTCTTCTAACCTTCTTCCAAGGATAGAAAAATTCAGTTAAAATATAATTAAGGATATTTTATGTTTCTTAAATAATATAACATGATTTCATCAATACGAGATAAAAATAACTTAAATTAATTTTTTAAAAAGATGGGTGAGTGTTTGTGATCTTGAAAAAACCATGAAAATGAGTTTTACAACATGAACCACTTTAATAGTTTAGAGCACTAGGTTCATTAGGTATCAATTTTAAATGGGGTGAGGAGAGTTTTGGAGAAATTTTAGAGTGTTTTTTTTCATATAAAGTTGCAATTGTGATTATGATATTTTCATTATGATCATGAATATAAAACTAAATAAGAACAACCTGACTCTAGTAACCTATGCCTTGTGTTTAATTTTGTATATAGGTACAACGTACAAGGGATCACACCATGTAGGTTCATTCAGCTTAGTAGTCTTAGAAAACTAGATACATATACAATTCTCAAATTATATTGGAAATATAAAAACATATCATTAAAAAATTCCTTCATCCTTAATATCATTTATAATATCCTTCTTTATGACCCAAGGAAAGGAAAATAAATAAAATGTGAGATCAGATGCTCAGTAAGGGTGATGTACAACCAAATCTATCATGATTAAATAAGGAAAAATCAATATGGCACAGTGGATAATAAAAACACATGTCATTCAATCAACAACTTGAGTTTAATGAAATCCATGGATAATATCATCATAGTAAACACATGAATAATGAAAAATGAATTCTTAATAAAAAAATGCATAATTCTAGAAATTCAAGATCAAGAAGTCCTTTCAACCAAGATATCATGATTGTTACAATCAAGGCTTCTCAACCAAGACATCAATCTTAATAAATAGGTATGTAAAAACAAGATAATAATCTAATAGATCAGGCCTGATGTTTTGTATCATGATACTTATTGGTTCATTTCGGGGATATCTCTAATTATTCCTCAAACATAATTTTCACATCCTATTCATTTCTCATTTTTGAATGATTAATAAAATTCATTCTCAAAATGAATTATATATAAAATATTATCTGTATTGAATTAAGAATATAGAAAATAAATATTTGATAATTGTAATCATAAACCATACAAAGAAATAATAAATATTGTATCATTCTATCATATCCTTATTAACAACAATTGGTGTTTTCATATATGATAATACCTTTAAAAGATCACTAGAACAAATCATGTGGAAAATTAACTTTTCATTTTTTGAAATCAATTATTTAAAACTAAATATTTATAGAATATTAAGAAAAACATTTCATTTCAAAATAAAAATTAAATTTTTAAAAGTAAGATTAAAATAAAAGAGTAAGTATTATTTTTGAAAAAAAAAATCTATAGTTTTTTTAAAATAATGATTATGTTCAAACTTTTGGTAAAATGTACCATATCCAGAAAATAACAAGAATATTCATTTTAAAACATTTTTATAGAAATTAAAACATGGGTAAAATTACTTTAATAAATAATTTTATAAAAGTAAAACAATTCTTGAAAAAAAATTAATGAACATATGGACATGTTAGAAAATTATTTATAAGGAAAACTTCAAAATAATATTTCTAAAATAATGTCAATTATCAGTAACTTACTTGTAGATTCTTGATAAAAAAGAGAAGAAATATAAAATAAACATGTAAACCTCAAAAATAAATATAATATTAGAAAATAGGTGTTTCTTATAAGATTTGGAACATATAATTTTCCCAAAAAAATATGAACATAAAAAATCTAAAATAAAATGAGATTGTAAAATAAATCTGTTGCCTAAAGAATATTATACATACTTATAATATCACTTCCCTAGTAATTGATTTTAACCTCAAATATATTAAATTTAAATTTATTATACTAATATACCAGAATATTATAGATAATTATAATATCATATATGATCCACTTGTAACATTCCAACACTCGTTTATTAATAATTTTTTATTTAACTCTTATTTTTTGGGTAATAACTATTTCGTTTTTCATGTATGCTTCGATTTGACGTTCCAGTTCCTTACATCTTAATAATATTACAAAATATATAGAATTTTAATAATGATATTAATATCATATATATTCATTATATATATATATATATATTTAAAATAATCCATGAATGTTTGACTTGAAAAATAAATCACATCACTTTATAAAGGCAGTAGTCTACATGTACGCACAAGTGAAGTTGCCATTTTTTAATGGGTGGAAGCATAAAAAGATAAAAGATATATTATATTTATAGAAAAGTAATTATGTTAAAAATAAAATATATAAAAATTATATTCATCATAATAACCATCCATCAATGAGGCTGATGAAAATGAAATACTTCGCTTTGTGAGGCGGTAGTCTGTACGTATGCACGAACAACGCTATCTTTTAACATTTGATGGAGAATGAGACAAATAAAGGTTGAAATATTAAAATAATAACATATAATTATATGTGATATAATAATTTTTTTATATCCTTTTATTATATCATCTTGTTTATCATATAATTTATGTTGGTAAATGAAGAAATAAAATGAAAACGCACGATTAAGAGCTTTACCACTTCTTTAGACAACCTCTTTTGGATCACATATTAAGCCTTATAAGGTTGGTATTTTGATTAAACCAAGACATATAGATCATGTTTAGAGATTTATCTAAGATATTTGGGTAGTTATTAGGTAAAATATAATTCATATGAACTGTGAGGACTAGAGGATAGGTGATATCCTTTTATAAGGGACATTGAAGACACAATTATATGTTTTCAAAAAATTAAAATATATTAATGAATTAATCAAGATAAATGGATCCAAAATTAATCATATTAGAATAATAGATGTATAGGGTTTAAATAAAACCTTTAAATAATATTTTTACAAATTTTTTGGTCATTTTAACTTTTATTATTATAGTGTTAACCATTTTAACCCATTTTAACTCTTATCGTGATAATTGAATATTTTACCAAAGTTATTATTCCAAATGAACAGAAATTAACTTCAACTTATTACCGAACATTAATTATGTGTTTTAAAAATATGAAATCTATTTTACATGATTCAACTCCTATAAGTTTTAGAAATTATTTTTAATATATTTTTGCAAAATGTAATAAAAACATTTTTAGAAAAATGTTTGTTTGACTCATAAAATGATTTTATAGAAAAATAAAGAATAATGTTTATTATAGAAAAATTAATTTTATTATGTTAAATTAAATTATTATTATTTTTCTAATAAACTAAAAAATTTAAAGGTACCTTTTAGTATTTTATTAAAATAAATGAACAAAAAACATATTTTTTTGAACAAAACAATTAACAAGATTTCCAAAAATGTTAACCATATATTTTTAAGTTCAACATTATATTTTTAATATTAATTGTATTACTTATTAAATATATATTTAGTTTATAAAAATGGTTTTATAAACCTTCAAGTTATTATTATGTTACTATAGTATTCTAAAAGTGACAGTTTTGAAAAAATGATTTTTTCCAATATTCACCAAAAAATCAACTAAATAATAAAAATATTAAGAATTAATCCGAAGATAATTTTAAAATTATTAACTAAAAAATGAAATTAAATTCATAAAATTAAATTTATAAAAAATTAAAATTTAGTTGTTAATCACATGATTGAATAAAGTTATGTGCATTCTGTTATTGTTTCTCTAGAAAAAAATCTCACTTACTATATTTGAATATTGGGCATTACATTCTTCCTTCTAAAATTTTATCCCTAAAGTTTACATAATTTTACCTCATGAAAAAATTTGTATAGTTATTTATCATAAATTCCATAAATTACCATTTTCCTCTTCAATTTTATAATTTCTATAAAGTACCTTCACCAATCGAGACTTCTTATTCTACAACTTATGTTCTCTAGAGTTAAGAATATAGATAGGCTCTTCACAATAAGATAAATGAAGTTAAAATTATATATCATTGTATGTGATAACATTTGTTGGGTCTGGAATGTATTTCCTTAATAACTAGATATAGAACACCTCATGAACTTTAGAGAGGCTTGCAGACATTTCCAAATAGTAATCTAAAACTCCAATTCTTTTCTGAAATTCAAATTGATCATTGTACCTATGAATTAATTTCCTTTTCATATAAAACTTTTTAACACACATCAATAGAGATAACTTAATGAAAACATAATCTCCCACATGAAATTATAGGTAATTTCTTTGGTTTTATGTATAGTTCTTTTTCATTATTTAATCTACCTTGATATTACTATAAATAGTAATCATTTTTTCTATTATCTCCTCATAAAGTTCTAAGATTAGAAGCTTCATTTCACTAAATTCATCCCAAAAAGTTGGTGTATGACATCTGTTCTCATACAATACTTCATATGATTCCATTTTAATACACGAATGGAAGATATTATTATATGAAAATTCAACCAAATGTAAATAATGATCTAACATACCTTCAAATTAAAGTGATAAGAACCTTAACATGTCTTCTAATGTCTAAATAGTCCTTTTGGATTGTCCATCTATCTGATGATGATAAGTACTGCTAAAATATAGGTTCGTGTGGAAATCCTTTTGAATAATTTTCTTGAATTTTGATGTAAATTGTGGTTCATGGTCATATACAATCTAAAGAGGTCCACCATGAATTCTCATAACTTAATTCATATAGAGTTTTTTAGGTGTTCATGAGGTATATCTTCCCTTACAGTGAGGAAATGTGAAATTTTTTTAAGGTGATCAAAAATAACCCATATGGGATCATTCTTTCTTGGATTCTTTAGTAATCTAGTGACAAAGACTATAGTGATATCGTACCATTTCCTCACGGAAATATGTATAGGTTGCATAAATCCTTTACAATATTGTCTCTCAGCCTTTACAAATAGATAAACCAAGCATCTTGATATATAATATGGAATTTTCCATTTCATAATATCCCACCAATAAAATTCTTTAAAATCTTGATAAATTTTTGTGATACCAAGGGGTATATAGAAATTTGAGCTATTAAATTCATTTAATAATTCTATTTTCATATCACGAATGGATGTAACACATAGCCTTCTTATAAATTTCAATACACCATATTCACAGTTGATGTATATAAACAGCCCATCATTCCTAAATTTTATTTTCTTTTCAATATTCTTATCGTCAAGATAGGAAATTTTTATTTTCTCTAATAAGTATGATTTTTAAATACTTTTGAATATGTGTGTTGTTTCCACTTCCTTAATGATTCTCATATCTAACTTTACTAATTCTATGACTATAAGATCTTTTTTATCCTCATTTTATCCAAAATATCATGATCTTTCTTACTCAATGTATTAACAACCTTACTTTCCTTCTAGGGGTGTTATTGTATTGAGAAATAATAATACTCAGTTAATTATATCCATCTACATTTCCTTATGTTGAGATATGTTTATGAGGATACTTATTTCAAACTTTTGTGATTTGTATATATTACACATTCTCACCATAAAGGTAATGCATCTATATCTTCTATGAAAAGATTATAGATTCTAACTCAGATCATGGGTTAGATAATTGTATTCAAGTATTTTCAATAGACCTGATGTATAGTAAATGACTCAATCATTATGCATAAGGACACATCTAAGTCCCTTCTTTGATGCATCACTATATATCAAAAACCCATCCCTTCTCTATAGTAAATTTAATACTGATGCATTAACTAGTATCCTATTTAAATCTTAAAAAGATTATTTAAATTCTTATAACAATGTAAACACAAACCCTTTACATGAAAACATGGTTTATGGGTTATCTAATTGAGAAAAAATTTAACAAATAGTAAATAGTTATATATTTCTCCAAGGAAACTATGTACCTTGGTTATATTTGTTAGTATTAACAATTCCATCATTGTCATTGTCTTTGAATGGTAAACTATCTACAAATAATTTTTTTTTCATTTTCAATAGTCGGTTTATGGGTTCCCGGTACCCGTACAAATAGTTCCCAAAAATCTAGATTTCAAATTTCAAATTAAAACCAAACCACTTTCCATCAACCGCCACATGCCATACCTCGAGACTTCAACCCATCATCACACGTTTCCATCACTGCATCTCCATCAATGTTCTTCACGCACACCCAATACTGCAGGTCGTCGGTAAGACCATCGGAAGCGTCATCGTCGGAACCTCCTCCGCAGAACACCACCATTCATCATCACCGCCACAAAACCAACAACGCCGGAGAGAACCAACCACCAACATCGACTAAGAAAGATCAAACTCCATTACAGAAAGTTACAACACTAGAATGATGAACAAAATGGGAATTGTCTCTGTAGTTCCACACCCGTTGAAACCACCAAGAAAACAATCTAGCAGAAACAAGACCACAAACATATCATCATCACCACCGCACAACAAAAAATAAAGCCGAAATCATCTAGAAGAAACGAATCCACTTGAAGAGGACCCATTCCTTCGCCATACATACCGATGCAACAAGAAACACCAAAACAGAGCCCCATACCTGAATAAAATCACCTCCTCATCGAAAAAAACCATCAGGAGCCAAGTAGGCCTCATTGCCACCTGAACGACATCATCACCCAAGCTCACACAAACAACAAAAGGATGAAGTAAATATGGCTAAGAAAATAAAAATCATGTATCTAGATTTTATATTTTCTATATTTTCCATATAACTCCTTTAAACTTGTATTTTTAAGAATGATTCAGAAATTGATCTTATTCTCATCATAGATTTTGGAGCATATTATGATATCATCAATGAATATGACAATGAAATTATTAAGATAATATATGAATACATTATTCATCATATCTACAAAAAAATAGGGTGTATTAATCAATACAAAGGGTATTACTATAAATTTTTAAAGTCTATACCTCATTCAAAATGTCATATTTGTAATATCATCCTTCTTTAATCATTGTTGGTGATACATAGAATGACGATATATGTTTGAAAAATATTGAGTTCCATGTAGTTGATCAAACAATTTATCAATATGAGGTAGATGATAATTTTTCATTGTGGTGAAGATATTGGTTTCTTTATAATCAATGCACAATTTTGTAGAACCATATTTCTTATTAACAAAACGAACAGGGGATCTCAATGGTGAAACTATAAGGAGTATAAATATATTATCACACAATTCTTGTAGTTGTTTCTTTAGTTCCATAATTACACTATGGCCATCTTATAGGAATTATTATATATAGGATTTTCATCAGCAATAAGATAAATATAAAACATAACTTCATGCTCAGGTGTATATCCAGGTAGTTCTTTAGGAAACGTATCAATGTATTCTTGCACAATATGTACATCCTCTATTATAAGGATACCTCTCTCATTCATTGGTTTTTTCATCTCTTCTTATCCAAGATTTCATAAAGAATAACTACTATAGGTGGATATAGAAATAATTTAAATAATGTGTTCTCCCCTTTAAATATAAGGTATTCCATATCTCCGTTGTTAATCTTAATATCTTTCTATTGAAAATAAATTTTTTCAATATAATTTAAAATCCGATAAATACCAGGGATTATATCAAATTCAATCAAAACAATAACAATAAATTTTGTAAACAGGGTGTGTATAATTCTCATAATGGGAATTTAACGACATATCCTTATTATAATAATATTTCCACTATGAGTTTTGATTGAAAACTCCATTACTAGGGTTATAAAGAAATTTATAATTTTATTGGAAAACATGGAATATATAAAAGAGTGAGAATATCCAAAATCAAATAATAATTATCTAAATTTGATGTTATAATTAATGTACCTACCACCACATCTTTGGGAACTTCAACCTCTGCTATATTAATCACATAAACTTGGCCTTCTCCCATTGGACTCTTCTCTGAAAGTTTCCCTCGAATCTTGGGACATCGGTTTGAATAATGTATCATGTATTTATAGTTTAAGAACTAGTTATTAGTGGTTTTATTCATTTAATTATATTCAATAGCCTTATGATCCCTGTATTCAAAATTGAAACAAACTCATGTTTTAATTAAGAAAGTACTTAGGAGTTTCTATCCATAATTATCACATATTTGAAATCATAACCTCCCTTTATTCTCCTTGGACACATTTATTTTTCCTTTATGCTTAGTTGACCTCTTCTTTCCTAGATTTTACTAAAGATATAATAATTAGAATAAAAAAATTCTATATATTTATTTCACTTGATATAATGTCATAATATGATGAAAATGTTTTAGAAACTATTTCCATTCGAAGAATCGGCTTAAGCCTGTCAAATAAATAGTCAATATTTCTTTTTAGATTATTTATGTAGTTTATAAAATTTATGGATAATCTTATAATCTTCGACTTGTACTCTACCTAAACTTCTGCTCCATTCAGCTTTAAAGTGAGAAACTTCCTCTCCATCTTAGCTCACTATTATTGAGGAATATATTTGTTGAATAATATCACTTTAAAATTTCTCCATTTTATAATTTTTCTTTCATCAACCTATTTAGTGTTTTAAATCAATGACCACCATTAATCAGTAACTTCCTTCAGAAAATAAACTACCAGAATGACATTTTCATTTCAATTACTTCAAAAAGCTCATAATTTCTTTTCAAGAGACTTAATACATTGTTTATCTACTAAGGTATTACAAGTGACATTAAAATATGGAGTCTTATATTCCATTAAATGATCCATCATTGGTGAATCACATTGAGGAACAATAGGTATATATATACAGGAAATTTTATTCTTTATAACTTGACTCATCTCCCTAATATGGTCATGATCTACTTAGTTCCAAGACAATATATATTGGATTTATCAATAGGGCAATCCCTACATTAAATAGGAGTGTTAATTACCTGTATTTTGTTAGGAATCATCTCTAAACAATGTAATACACTAAGTAATCTCATAATCATCATGACAATTGATGCATAAAATAAAAATCCATGTAATAGTAAAGTTTATCATATACCATGTTGGATTATCCTAATTTTCATGTTAGCTATGTTCATTTAAAACACAGTTACCAAGATTCCTAAAAAACTTTCTTTGATATCAACTACAACAACTTTACTCTAGTAACCCATAACTAGTGTTTAGTTCATTACATTGTTACAAGATATAACGAATTTCACCATGAATTATCGATTAGTTTAGTAGTATTATTAAACTAGATACATATATGATTCCCTTATTACATTGAAAATAAAAAAACATAGCACAAAAAAATTCTTATGTCCTTGATATCATTAATAATATCCTTCTTCATATCCTTGTGAAGGGAAAATAAATAAAATTTGAGAATAGATACACAGTAAGGGTTATGTACAGTGGAAGTTATAATGAGTAAATAAGTCATAATCAATATGGAAGAGTGGATAATAAAAACACATGAATTTCAATAAACAAGTTCAGTTCAATAGACATCCATGTTTAATATCAACATAGAAAACACATGTATAATGAAAAATTAATTCTTAATAAAGGAAATTAATAATTCTAGGAATTTGGAATCAGGGCCTCTCATCCAAGATATTATGAATATCACCGTTAAAGTAGCTCAACCAAGATATCACTCTTAATAAATGTGTAGGTGTAAACCAGATACACATCTAATATGGAATGTCTATTGTTTTGTGTTATGGGACTTATTGATGCATCAAGGGGATATATATAATTGATCCCCACCTATCACTATCACATCTTATACATTTCTCAAATTTTAAATTATTAATACAATACATTCCCAAAATATCTTATAAGTCAAAAATTATCCATATTGAATTAAGAATATGAAACATTAACAATTAATTACCATAATCATAAACCATTCATAGAAACAATAAAGATGGAATTATTGGATAATATCCTAGTTTGAATCAATTGGTGTTGACATAGTTTCTAATACCTTTAAAATACCACTGGAACATTTCTTGAGGAAAACACCCTTTTCATTTTTTAAAATAACTTATTTAAAATATAAAAAAATCAAAATATTAGAAAAAAAAATTTCTTTGAAAATAATCATGGAAAACTGTAAATGAATCTTCAAATAAAAGATTTTTCATGATGGTGGTAAAATTAATTTGTGTGGGGTATGTTAAAACAAAGATTATGTTCACACCTTTGGTAAAAAAGTACCTCATTGAGAAAATGACAAGAAGATTCCTTTTAAAAATATTTATAGAAATAAAAATATGGGTAAAATTTAATTTAATAAATATTTATATAATAATAAAAATATTATTGTAAACATTTTAAAGAAATCATTGACATGGAAGAAAAAGTGTTGGAAGGAAAACTCAAAAAACAATATTTTATCTAAAAATGGAATCCCCAGGAGTGGCCTTTTCAAACCCTCTACTCCAGTAACCCCCTCCCCATGAAAGGATCACTCCCAAGAAAGACCCAGATGGGAAGGAATAATTTTCATCTAAGATGGAAAAGTGTCTCATGGGGTGACAGCCCGATCAGTGATTGTTTGACACAACAACCCATTAGCTAGTTGGGTTGCGCCCTTCTTCAAACTCGATGTAGCACCGGGTGATCCGATAAGGCAAGCAGACCAGGGGAGGCAGAAATACCTCCAAGAATGGTCTCCCATGTTTCTAACTCCATACTTCCAATTATACTTCATTACTATGACCCTTCTCATTTACCATTTCTCCACTATCAAGGCGAAAGGAAAACTCAAAAAAATTAAAATAAATTCCCTTATATGTAACTTACTTGTTGATTCTTTATCCAAAAAGAGAATAAATGTAAAATAAACATATAAAAAAATAACTATAGGTAAATAAAATGGGTTTTAGAGATTATGATCATATAATTTTCCCAAAGGAAATATAAACATAAACAGTCCTAACATAAAATGAGATTGTAAAATAAACTTCATACCTCAAGTACGACTTGCCTCATAATTGACTTTAACCTCCTATATAAAGAATTTAAATTCATTTTAATTATATAAAATAACCATATATATACTTATAATATCATATATGATCCACTTATAACATTTCAATACCCATTTATTAATAATTATTTACTAAAATTTTCATTTCCATGTGATAACTATTTCATTTTTCATGTATATTTCGATTCAAAAGGCATGGTTATTTCATCTTGAACATCGTTATATAATATATAGAAAAATAATAATATTATTAATATAATATATATTAATTATATATATATATTTAAAATAATCCATGAAATTTCCATATGAAAAATAAATCACATCATTTCATGGAGGCGGTAGTCTACACATACGCACGAGCTACGTTGACATTTTTTAAGGGTTGGAAGGGAAAGAATGTAAATTATATATTATATTTATAGAATTATTTTTATGTTATAAATTTCATATATAAATATTAAATTCAATATAATAACCATCCATGAATGGTGGTATTTAAAAATGAAATATATCGCTTCACAAACTATAGTCTGCACGTACACACGAATGATGATTTTGGTTACCATTCGATAGAGAAAGACATAAATAAAGGTTTAAAAATTAAAATAATAACCTGTTAGTATATGCGAGATAATAATATTATTATATAATCATATTTATCTTATAATTTAATAAATTATAAGAACAAATAATATGAAAACACTCGATTAAGAGTTATACCTCTTCTTTAGAAAACCTCCATTGGATTACACCTTAAGTCTTCTAAGGATGGTATTTTTTGTCAAAAAAAAATACCAATAGATAATTTATAGGAATGTTATGAAAATATTTGGATAGGTATTTTCATATATATAATGACTTTTAACTGTGAATAGGAGAGGAAAGGTAGTTTACTTTTATAAGGTTGGGAGAGGACACACTTCGAATTTTTCAAAAGATTAAAATATAGTAATGTCTTACTCGATAAAAATCGACCAAAATAAATAATATTTAAATATGATGTGATAAAGGGTCTAAATATGACTATAAATTATGATTTATAAAAAAAATTAAGCCTTTTTAACCCGTATCATTTTAGTTTTAACTCTAACCTATTTTAACTCTTACTGTGGTAAGTGACTTTTTAGCAAAGTTATTATTAATAATAATAACAAAACATTAACTTAACATTATTAACTAATATTAATTATTTTTATTCAAAATATTTAATCCATTTTACATGATTCAACTCCTATAATTTTTATAAATTACTTTGGATATAATTTTACAAAATTCGAGGAAAACCATTGTTAGAAAAATGTTTGTTTTAATCATAAAAATGATTCTACAGTAAAATAAAGTATAATGTTGATTATAAGGAAATTAATTGAATTATATTAAATTAAATAATAGTTAATTTTATTTCAAACTAAAACAAAACCTAAAAGGACCTTGTAAATAAAATATTTATTAAAAGGGAAGAATTAAAAATGGTTTTTATTTGAAAAATAACATTATATAGATCTCCAAAATGTAAGTCATATATTTATAAGATAAAAATAATATTTTTATATTCATTGTATTACTTCTTAAATATATATTTTTTCTATAATTTTTTTCATATACCATAATGTTATTCTTTATCGTTATAACGTCATAAAAGTGATAATTTTGTAAAATCAGTATTCTTCACTATTCAACTAAAATCAACTTTTTCTAAAAAATATAAAAAATTTATCTAAAACTAATTTTTACATGATGAATTCAAAAATGAAATTAATTTAATAAAAATAAGTTTATAAATATTGAGAATTTAGGTTTTAATCACATTCTTGAATAACGTTCTCTGCATTATGTTATTATTTCTTTATAAAGAAAATATTACATGCTATAATTGAATATCAAGAATTACGTAAATTCCCCCAATATAAAAATAAAATGAGAAAACAAGGAATCAAAGAGTAATATTTCACATCTAAAAATCCTAGATAAAATTAGGTAAAAATCATATAAAATAATAGAATAATTTCACTATAAAGTTTTTTGGATGACAAATTCTAATCACTTTATAATATGAAAATATATCAAAATGTATCCAATGAAAATATGAGAAAATACCTCCTAAAAACTCATGTAATGGATTAAAAACTCTGTTCAATTTTTAAAAATTATCTAGTATGATAGGAGATTCAAAACATTATTAGTTTTATTTTACTCATGTTTAATGTTCTCATTTTGTAGGCTCTTAATGTTACATTTATACATAAAAAATACATAAAAATGGAATTAAATGATGAGATATTTGTGAGAATAAATAAAATATTTACTAATAAATATATTTGTGATTACTTCCATAATGAAAACCATTTTTATCTGAATTATTTTCATTTACATCATACTTATTCTGTTGGGAGCACTTTTTGTATAAGGTTGTATTTTTTGTCAATAGTTGTCAACGAAGATCAAAATGAAGGAGATCAAGAAGTAATGCCATGAAATGGAGGAATGGAAATTCATATGATTTTTGTACTGATCATAAGGTATAATCTATCTAAAGATGATTAAAGAATAATGGGGATTTGATGAAGACCATGCAATTCTTCATGGTTGCATGAAAAAAATTCAAGAGACTACTTGAATAATATAATCGTATGATTTGTATGAAGTAGAGAATGATGGTTGAAAAAGAAGATAATGTGGAAGGGATTGGAATTCTGATATGGCCATGCAATTCAAATTGTATCAAAATATGATGATGTGAAAGGTGATCTATCAAATTATATATATCACGATAGTGGAGTTTGTGATGATAGAAGAAGAGTTGTAGAAGAATCAAAATCATAGAAAAGAAGCATGAAGGTTATGGCCGAAGCTTATATTGAAGGTGTGCACAAAGAGGAAGTGGTGAGTGAAATAGGTGGGTTGTGCGCGAAATTGGAGAGTTGTGCGCGAAAAACAGTGTGGTGCACGAAATAGTGGAGTGAAGTTTTTCGCACAACAAGTGTTTCAGAATCAGAATGTTGAAAATGGTAAAGGCATGGGCTGTGTGAAAAAACAGAGTTGTGCACAGAAAAGTGGGAATGTGCGTGGAAAAATGTTGTGTGTGGAATAGCTGGGTGAGTTCTTCACGCAAGCAGTGTCTCAGATCATAAAAATTGGCAAAGGCAAGAGGCGCGTGAAAAATCAAAGATGTTTTCGCCATGTGCACAAAAAATCAAACTTCTGGACAAAAAGATGGTTGTGCGCAAAAATGTGGGTTTAATGTTTTACGCGCAAGAGATGCTTCTTGTTCAGAATGATAAAAAATGAAAAATTCATGAGGTGGGTGAAAAATCCAGGTGGTGCGTGAAAATAAAAGGAAGGTGCGCGTAATCTAAAGAACAGAGAGACAGTTTTACATGTAGGAAGGGGTTTTACGCCCAAGGTTAAAAATGCCTATAAATATGAGGCGAACACCTCTAATTTAGAGCATCTCAACTCTTAGACAAATACCAAGCTCTGTCGTGTGGAAAAATTGAAGTATAGAGTGGCACACAAAAATAATAAGTGTTGCATGGAAAAAAGTGTTGCATGAAAAATAGAAGTTCTGCATGGAACACAAGGGTTGCGTGAAAAGGATTTTTCTTGCCAAAAGGTGTTTTTACGCGCAAGGATTAAATTTTATGCGCTAGAAACCTAGAAGGGTGTGCGAAAAACTTGGGTGTCCTGCAAGCCTTTGACAGGTTCCTTGAACCCTTGAATCGGATTCATGAAGAAGGAAGTATCGTGTACCATTCGGTTTTATGAAGAGAAGTAGTATCGCACACACACGACTGGTGTTTATCACCCTCATTATGCTTTGCAAATATAAGAACAAAAACACGTGCAACTAAACTCATATATGCATAGAACGAGGAAAGTATACTAATACACACAAGTGTTGGTATCGGGAATTAAATGAAGAGAAGAAGAATATTTAGTGCATTCAGTTATTGCACTAAAGTGGAAGAGTGAACAAAAAAGAGAATCAATTCAGGAATCTGATGCAAGCAACGTCTCATGCTGAATAGGAGACAAAGACTTCAATGAAAATCTATTAAAGTGACCTTCACGTCTATAAACTGAGTTGGACTTTACCAAAGGCAGTGAGCCAGGGGGAGTCAACGGGAGTGACCCGAGGGACACGGTGAGCTATCCCTGAATGTTTGTAAAGGCAGTGAGCCTGGGACAGAGTGACTATTCCTAAACCATTGTAATCCACAACTAGTTAAGAATAGTGTAATTAGGTATGACCGACAACTTGGAGGCGTATGATCCTTGGATGTAGCCCTTAGTGGTGAACCAAGTAAAAAGAGTAGTGTCATCTCTTTGCATGTGAATGTTTGATCGCTGATCATATCCATCATACAGGTTTAACTAGTTTCAACCAACGTGGGAACAAGATCCATTAGTTTAAAAGAAAAATTTGACACCCTGATTCACCCCTCCCCTCTCAGGGTGTCCCGGGGTCCTACATATTGATGGTTAATATAGTTATTTTGTTTTAATTTCTCACCGTATGATGGGTTTTTTTGCAATGGTTGTATATTTGGGACAACTTAATAGTCATAATTATTTTTATGATCTACTACTATATACATAAATCATAATAATATCATGATTATTAAGTTAATAAATTAATTTAAAAATATTGATTATTATTTATAATTGTTATCATATATAGTTTTGTTCGTGATGATATTATAATTTTTATAACAATTGTGGATTCTTTTTCTGATTGATGTGAATGAACATCACGAAATATATTTTTTCCAAAAATATTGTGATAAAATAGTTAATTTACCCTTAAAGGTTCCATTTATTTTTCAAAAATTATATAATAAATTTTCTCTACTTTGGATAAAATAAACAACCAACTAGTCGCCAATTTCCCCCGAATAATACACACCGCATCTGATGGCATCAAGAATCTAAATGTACCAATGAGAGAATGAACATTCCAATGTAAAATATCAATTCCTTTTTTTCACTAAATATATACCAATAACATTATTAGACCATTAATTCCCTATTTTACCCAACATTCTATTTAATAATTGCCTATCTGGGTTATCTATGCATCACTTCATTAATGGAATATCATGATTTATAGTTATACAAGATAATAAAATGTCATGAACAGTTATTATCTCACCCAAACACCCATTTTATATCCCATGTGGAATAATATATCATCACTCATATAGCCAAATTCTCTTTAGGAAACCAAAAAATAAATATGCCCTTATAAAATCAGGATTTCTAACCTAAATTGGATTCATTAATTAATTCATTGAATTATTAACACCCCATATTATTATTTGGGTACTTTGCATCTATTTACACTTTCGCTATATGAATAATCTCACATAAAGCACCCAAATTAAAATATAATATGTTAAGGTCCACCTATTACTAATTAAATCAAATATATTTATAAATAATGTTTTTTTTATACAATCAATAGATTTGAAAAAACCTTCAAAATCAAGAAAAGGGTTGTTATTAAATTAAAACCAAGCATCAACACAAACCAATGAAGAAAATTATACATATCTTATTATTTTTAATAGAGTAACACTTCCACTTAAATATCATAATTTCATCCATGAATGAGAAATTTGGATCAAGAATATGATAACAAGAGTTATAGAGGAAATAAGAAGCCATTATGAGCTCACTTCATAACTAGAGAGACCCTAATCAATATTTATAAAATTACATTCTCAAAATCCCTAAACTAAAATTATTTCAAAATAGATAAAAAGGACACCATGAAAAGTTCAATGGAATAAAATCACATGTAACTTATTATTATTATCCCACTAGACTTCTAATGAATTTTACAAGGGTTCCAATGAGACCTTCACTAATCCCACAAAATCACATTTTTCACCCTATCTATATTTTCCCTTCTTCTAGATTCCTCCAACTTATTTCCCATATTAAAATACATACAATTAAATACCATAAATCTAAAATTGAATTGAATTAATAACCAAAAACTCCAAGGGTAATCTCACCTACCATGTATAACTACTGGTGTCTCCCCATATGAAATCACCCAATGAAACCAACTGGTCACATTGATTCCAAAGAAAGCTATTATAATCCAAAAATTAACACCTATTATTTAAAACTTGTAACATACTTTCACCTATATATTCTTCATGAATTTAGATTTTTATGCATTATTACATATTTAATTGAACAAAAATCTAAAATTTAATTAATCAACAAATTATGGACCCCTTTATAAACTATAAATACATAATATTTATATAAAATTCCAACCTAATAAAAAAAACAACTCATAAACTCCTTGAAAATCCACTTAATTACATTACAACTTAAAATTTTAATAGTATTATAAATAATCCAATTAACTATTTTTCAATATGTCTTCCTTATTAAAAAAAATTAATTATTCTCCAATCAATATAAAATTTTTGATGATTAGAAATATCTAATAATTTATTCTACTTCATCCCATCTATATTCCATCAATAGGGAAAGATTGGGAGATACCCCCATTATATTTTAATATTTCACACATTTTTTTATTTTTTATCATAAATAATTTTATAATTATTATAATTATCATTTTAAAATTTTTATAATGATTCATAAAAATCCATTACTACCCTAATACATTTACATTCATAATTAGATATATCTATACTCTATAAACCATAAATTAAATATATATATTTTTTGTAATTGTCACATAACCAGAAATTTTAAATTATTCCATGAAAATTTATGTTTATTATAAAAATTAATTCAAATTTTAATTATAAAAATCAGTTAAATAATTTAATAACTGAATCTAATTCAGCCTAATGAAAATTAAATTTCTTCCAACAAATTTCATGATCAAAGTTAATTATTTATTAGTTTCTATATAAATAAAATTACATATTTGCAGTAAAAAACTATAATAATATTTTTATTTGTTTTAATATTATACCTTTAAAAATGATTTCATATTTACATTTAATTAATTTATTCAACTGGACATCCAATGTTTTGGGTTAGATTGGATATTGGGTTTTTAGGTCAGCTGCTTGTTTTGAGGTTATGGGTTTCTAAGATGATTGGTTCTGTTTGGGTATCATGTTTATATAATAACTTCTCTCAACTATGAAGGATTTATATCCACCAATAATAACCTTGATTTTACAATATAACCTACCCCTCAATTTTTTATTTAGCATTTTTCTCACAATTATACTTCAACTTGATCTGTATCGTTGTTTATTTTGCCATTTAATGGGTCTTGTGTGTCTTTTCTTATACAACTATGTATATTATTATCAAATGGATGAATTAATCATGATCATTTGATTTTTCACAAGATTTATTCATGCTCACAAGATCTGTTCCAATATCTTACCTTTCATGTTGTATTGTCTACCCATATTGCCACATTAATTATATTCCTTAACCCAAACCTGTAGTGCACCCGAATTGTATGGACCCAGTTAGAGTAATGAACCACTGAGAGGGGGGTGAATCAGCGGTACCCCTTTTTAAGTTCCATTAATATTTATAACAACCTTTGTCTCCTGTTAATGATATAATTCCCTACTGAGAAAACAAACGAGCACACATCCAAAGGAATATGGTAATTTACAAGGTTCACTATTCAATAAGAATAGCTACGTCTTTGGTATGGTTGGAAACAATCCAGCACCATACAATCCACTAAGAAAACAATCCTTGGATTACAACGAGTAGGATATACCCTTACACTCACGAAGAACTCTGAAACAATCACTTCAGTGTGTGTGCACCCTCTTAGCACAATAGGGCAATGTCTCATTTCTTGTAACAACTTATGTTACCGGCACTTCCTTTAAAATAAACAAGTGTAAGAAAGTTCAGCACAAATATTCACTCCCTTACCCATAAGAAATTCAAGGACTTCTTGGACTTGATATAGATCAATTATAGTCTGAACTTCCCATTCCGAGTCTCCATTCCGAATTCTCTCAATCCGATTCTTCAATCTGAATTTTATCCTTCAATCCGATTCTGCAATACCAATCTTCCTCAGTCTGGGAAACTCAATACGGTGTCAACCAGTACTGATTCCCCATTTCGATTTGTTCAGTCGAAACTTCCCATTCTGAATCTTCACTCGGAGTTTTTCTCATTCCGAGAAACTCAATACGGTGTCGACCAGTATCAAATTCTCGTTACAATTGAAACTGTAATGAACTCTATCAGCCAAACACTTATTTCTCTCTCTATATTATCAGATCTTCTCTCACTAATTAATCATCACACCTTTACTTTATACTCTTATCTCCTTTTATAGGTGTTCCAAAGTATGCTTAGGCGGGAAACCAAAATATTTTCCCGCTTACTTAGATTCACCCAAATCTTAATTTCTCCTGAAATCTCGGAGTAATTAAGACTTTGTCAACGCTTCTAGAATATTATCAATTCTTCTTCCACTTATCTTGATTTCAAACTTTGGACTTTTCCGAATCCGACCTTGTTACGCAAGTTTCTCGGTATCACATTCTCATATTCACTCATATGTCTTCCCGACATCATATTCTCAGATTTACTGTTCTTGATTATTCGGCATCACTTTCTCAGATTCACTCTTCTTGATTCTTCGGAATCACTTTCTCAGATCCACCCATCTGTCTTCTCAGTATCATATTCTTGGATTCACTCTTCTTGATTCTTCAGCATCACTTAAATTCTCGGTATGACTCTTCATCACTTCTTCGGCATGACACCATTTCAATTCTCGGTATGACTCTTCATCGCTTCTTCAGCATGACACCATTTCAATTCTCGGTGTGACTCTTCATTACTTCTTCAACATGAAAAAGAATTCTTCATCATAACTCTTCTTTGCTTCTTGGTATGGCTATTTATCGCTTCTTTGGCATGACACCATTTCAATTCTCAGTATGAATCTTCATCGCTTCTTCAGCATGACACCATTTCAATTCTCGGTATGACTCTTTATTAATTCTTGGTATGACTTCACCAGTTCTTGGTATGACTTCACCATCCAACTTTTTCTTGCATCGTGATTACTTTCATATACTCACAAATTTAGCGTTACAAAACAGAAAAGCATCATCACAATGTGTATTGAAGTCTTAGTACCTTCACATCTCTTGTTTGCCAACTTCCAAGTTCAACCACTTCCAGGTTTCAAGAATTTGCAATTTTCGGTTCCGAATTTCTTGATTTCCAGATTCTGAGTTCTCTGAACACCCGGTTCTGAGAATTGTAACTTCTAGGTTCCAAATCTTTAAACTTCTAGCTTCCAAATTCTTTGAAATGTAAGGTGTCTTTCCTTTATAAAAACTTCTTTAATACCAACAAAAGACAAACCATGCAAACCATCTCTTCTTTTAGCTTGGTCCTAACAATCTCCTCCTTTTGATTTTGTTTT
Source organism: Viscum album (assembly GCA_963277665.1). Classification (NCBI taxonomy): domain Eukaryota; kingdom Viridiplantae; phylum Streptophyta; class Magnoliopsida; order Santalales; family Viscaceae; genus Viscum; species Viscum album. The sequence goes on along the minus strand of OY728142.1, from coordinate 1,811,896,443 downwards.
CAACCAAGTTTTCATAAATCACCAAACTTTGAAACCTCAAGAAATGGAATACTTATCAATAATTCTAATCCTACGTGAGAAAACTCAATGTAGGAAACAAGAATCATTGATATCAAAACCATGTTGTCCAAAAGGTAGTGAATATGAAATCTTCATCTTCCTTTTCAAACATATTCATTCTTCCTGTAAACAAATTCAAGTTCTTTCCTACAACAACTCCAATCAAATAGTTAGAAAAGTTCACAAACACAAACACTGCTGAGTTCACAGCTTACCCACAACTCTCTCTTTAAACAATAGATTTATGATACAAAAAAAACTTCTCCCCCTTGATAAAACAATCCAAAGCTAAGAAGAGAAGGGACAGAACAATATACCTTATCTTTGAAGTGAAAGAGGCTGGACACCCATGTTCAACCTCAATCTTGAGAATGATTCTTTCAGAAAGGGTTTCGTGAAAATATCAGCAACTTGTTCAGCAGATGAAACATATTCAAGTTTCAGTTCATTCTTTTCTACATCCTCTTTGATGAAATGATATTTGATGTCAATATGCTTTGAACGAGAATGTTGGACTGGATTATTGGTAAGATTAATTGTGCTTTGATTATCACAGCCCAAGACTAAGGGAAACTTCACTTCAACTAAAAAATCTTCCAACTATGTTTTCATCCATATAAGTTGAGTAGCGGCCATGGTGACAGCAACATATTCAGCTTTAGCCATATTGAGTGTCATAGAATTTTTCTTCTTCGAGTGCTAGCCAACACAACTTTTTCCCATAAAGAACACTCCACCAGATGTGGATCTTATATCATCAACATTTCCTTCCCAATATGAATCCGAATAGCCAAACAAATCAATGTTATTTGAACCACTATACTTGATTCTGAATTCTGCTGTGCCTTTTATGTATCTGGGAATTATTTTTCCAGCAACAAGAAGTGATTCTTTAGGAGCACTCTGGAATCTTGCATATAAGGTAACAGAAAAAACAATATCTGGTCTTGATGTAGTCAGGTACAAAAAACTTCCAATCATCTTTCGATATTCTTTCTGATCAAATTCTTTTCCTTCATCATTTTTATTAGCTTTGTTCCCATTGAGATAAGAGTTTGTACAGGTTTTGAGTTTTCCATACTAAACTTCTTGAGAAGTTCCTTAGTATACATTTCTTGGGAGAGAAAAATGAATTATTTCTGTTGCAAGATTTGTAACCTAAGAAAGTATCTCATTTCACCCAACATGAACATCTCAAAGACATTCTTCATTTCTTCACCAAACCTTTTATAGCTTCTTTCATCATTCCCAGCAAAAATAATGTCGTCAACATAGACAATCACAATGAGAGAAAGATCTTAGATTTCCTTGATGTACAGATTTTTGTCAACTATTCCTTTCTTGAAGTTCATCTATTTTAAGCAAGTATCCAGTTTGGAATACCATGCTCTTGGATCTTTCATTAGACCATACAAGGCTTTCTTCAACCTGCACACATAACTTTCATCCTTCCCAACAACAAAGCCACATGGTTGTTCAATATAAAATTCTTCTTTAAGATCACCATTATGAAATGCAGATTTGACATCCATTTAAAAGATTTTTTAGCCTCATTGTGTAGCAATAGAAAGAATGATTCAGATAGTTTCTAATCTGGCCACCAGAGAAAATGTTTATTCAAAGTCAATTCCTTCAATATGGGAGTAGCCTTTGCAAACCAATCTTTCTTTATTTCTGATAACTTCACCTTCTTCATTTTACTTGTGCCGGAAGACCCACTTTGTGCCAATAATGTTCTTATTTTCAGGCTTGGGTATGAGTTCCCATGTTTCATTATTTTCAATCTAATCCAATTCTTCATTCATGGCTTGAACCCATGCCAGATGCTCAAAGGATTCTTTAACATCATTTGGTTCCACTTTAGAATACAAGGAAGTATGTGATATGGAATTACTTGTTCTTTTTGTTTGAACCGTGTGACGTTGATCACCAATTATATTCTTAGCTTGCACTTGTTTCATCAGCCTTGGATAAGTTTTTCGTGTGCCTTCCTCATCACTTGATATGGATGAATCTGATTCTTCATCTTGATTAGGATTATAATTCATTGCATCCTTATCAGAATCTTTAACTTCATCTTCCTCATCTTCCTTTTATGTTTGGACATGCTTATCTTTCCCTGGATTTTCAATGAATTTTACATCAAACACATCCCCCATTCTTCATGTTTCTTTGTTAAAACATCTATAACCTCTTCCTTCTGGTGCATAACCAAGAAAAATTCTGTCTTCTCCTTTCTGCTCAAATTTTCCACTGTTTCCACCTTTATTCTTTATAATACATGGGCTCCGAAAAACTTTAGCATGCTTCATACATGGATTAATGCCATAGAAAAGTTCATATAGAGTCTTGTTAGATTGGGGCATGTAGAAGCATCGATTTTGAATATAAATAGTTGTACTTGTATCTTTCCTCCAAAAGTAATGAGTAAGGCCATGTTCAAGCAACATGGTTCTTCTCATTTCTACCAATCTTCTGTTCTTCCTTTTAGAAACCCCATTTTTTTGAGGTGTTATGAAGCACTATATTCATGATGAATTCCATTCTTCTCAAGATAGTCTTCAAATTCTTTACTTTTATACTCACCACCATTATTTGTTCTCAACTTCTTCACAGAGTACTTACATTCTTTCTCATCTTTTCTTCTAAAGCTTTTAAACATTTTCAGGGTGTCTGACTTGTGATTCATAAACATAACACATGTAATGCGAGTAAAATCATCAATGAAGGTGATGAAGTACTTGTCTTCATTTGTTGATTGTTTTCTCATTGGACCACATATGTCAGAATGTATTAGTTCAAGGGGTTGTTTAGAACAAATGTCATCCTTCTTATGCACAACACTTGTAATCTTTCCTTTTTGACAGGTAGTGCAACACCAATCTTTTCTTATTGTAAAATCTGGAATATCTCGAACACTGTCCCTTTTAGATAACTTGCTCATATTTCTCTGACACATGTGTCCAAGTCTTCTGTGCCACAACTGATTTTCTTCCACTAAGCTCATGTAACAAGAGTTTTGTGAATTTCCAACCTGAAGCAGATTCCCTTTGGTTCATTGACCTCTTGTAACAATCTCACCATATTCTTCACTTTTCAAAACAAATCCAACTTTCTTGAAGATAACTTTTTTTCCCCCATCACACAATTGTGATACACTCAGCATGTTGTGCTTCATCCCATGAACATATAGAGTTTTCTTGGACTTCAATTTTTCCTTCCCAATGATGGTTGATCCAACACCTTTGATTTTTAAAGATTAATCATTGCCAAATGTTACAGTGCCTTCTTTAAACTTCTTCACATTCTTTAGAAACACCAATTCACCTTTTATATGTGAAGAACACCCACTGTCAAGTATCCAAGGTTGTTCTTCCTTTGTAACTTTTAGAGCAGTTTCAACAAAAAGAGATTTTTCTTCTTTCACTTATTTCTTCGCCTTCAGCTTCTGAGAATTAATAACTTTTTGTTGAGCTGGTAATAGCATAATACATCCTTTTGCAAGATTTCCAGGTTGTTCACACCTTTCACAAATAGTCTCTAGAGGCTGGAACCTATTTCTTGTCTTGAATTCATTCTTCTCAACTTTCTTCAAGAAAACTTTCTCACTCTTCTTTCTTTGAGGAGATTTACTCCCCCTCAATCTATGCCTTTCATATCTTGTGGGGTGTTGGTAATAATGTTTATTGAACCAACACATATTCATTGTATGCCCGAATCCACCAAAAAACCAACAGTACCCATAGAAGGATTACCTTCCTCTAATGCTTTTATACTGATATTTCTTTGTTACTCTTTCTTCAGACCCACCAACCATTCTTTTGTTAGGAAGATAGCTATACTGGAATTCTTCCTTCTCTGATTTTACTTGTTTTTTACCAGTTTTATACTAAACTTTCCTTGAAAATTCTAAGTTCCTAGCAACAATGGTCTTGGCCAGATAAATAACATTCTCATCTTTCTTCTTCACAGCAACCACTTTATTCTTCTGTTGAATTTTCTCAGGATTTTCTTGTTGAGAGCTTTCACCTACATTAGTATTTGAGTTTTGAAAACATATGTTTCTTAATTAAACTTCTGAGAACTTCTTTTGAACGAGCTCTAATTCTTCCTATTTTTCTTTCAACTTAACTATCATGTGCTCATTTTGGTTTTTCTCATCTTTAAGAGACTTCTTCAAATCTTCAAGTTCTTTCTAAAGTTCTTCTTTAACATTAGCTTGATTGCATGATGAGGAACATTCATCTTCCAACTTTTTGTAAAGTTTCTCTAGCCCTCTTATCTTCCTTAAACATTCCTTAAATTCTTCTTTCAGATGCATCTCAAGCTGAGTTTCATCTTCCTCCGACCTTCTGCTTCTGAAATCTCCATCATTCATTATTGCAATGAAAGTATTCTCAACACCATGATCAACTGATTTTTCAGATTCAGCATCACTTTCATCATCTTCTTCATTTATGGATAGAAATATTTTTCTCTTGTATTTTAAGAACTTCTTTTCTTTCCCCGACTTTACTTTACCACCCTGTTTCTTCCATAACTTTCTTGGCTTTCTTCATCTTCATCATTGTCTTCTTCATTCTCCCTTCAAGGATAGTTAACTACAAAATAGCCAATGCATCCACATTCAAAACACTTCAAGGGAAGTTTTCTCTTGTATTTACTTATGCCTCTTTTAACATTTTTTGAAAACAAGGATAAAATATCGTTAAGATTTTTACATACCTCACTTTCAGAGTCAGATTCACCACCATCTTCTTTAATCAAGATATTCTTCGAGTTTTCCTTATTCATGGATTTGAAAGATAATTCTCTATCAACCTTTGTCTTGGTCTTTATATCCTTTTCCCTTCTTATATCATAAGTAATGAGTATGCTATGAAAATCATAAGGAGGTAGAGTCTCTGAGTCTCTGTCTTCTAATGAAGATACCTTCACATCAAATTTATTAGGAAGAATCCCCAAGATTTTTTCCACCACAGTAGAGTATTTCATCTCTTCACCAAGACTTCTGATGGTACTAACAATATCGTTCACCCTAGTGAAGAAATCCCCAACAGATTCATTCTCTCCCATCTTCAAGTCTTCATACTTCAACCTCCAGATTTGATGTTTTTCCTTCTTGACTTTTGTGTTGCCTTCGTATATGTTTTTCAGTTTGTCCCATATACATTTGGTTGTGGCTACTCCTTTCACTCTCAAGAACTCATTTTCAAAAAGTGAAGACAATATATCATTCTTGCCTCTTCCATCATTCTCAAGAAACTTCTTATCAATAGATGTAAGTGGAACATTATCATCAATGGAGGGAAACCCAACTGTTGCAACTTCAAGAACTTCATAACAAAAAGACATGAGATACGGTAGCATTCTATACTTCTAGATGTGATAGTTCTTCCCATCGAATACCGGAATGCCTTTACTATTCACACAATTTAGATTTTCCATCAGAAAGGAAAACAAAGGGAACCTGGCTCTGATACCACTTGTAAGGACCCAGTTAGAGTAATGAACCACTAATAGGGGGTGAATCAGTGGTACCCCTTTTCCCCTTTTTATGTTCCCTTAATATTGAGAACAACCTTTTTCTCCTGTTAAAGATATAATTCCCTACTGAGAAAACAGACAAGCACACATACAAAGGAACACAGCAATTTACAGGGTTCACTATTCAATAAGAATATCTACGTACTTGGTATGATTGGAAATAATGCAGCACCATACAATCCACTAAGAAAATAATCCTTGGATTACAACTAGTAGGATATACCCTTACACTCGTGAAGCATTGAGAAACAATCACTTTAGTGTGTGTGCACCCTCTTAGCACAATATGGAAATGTCTCTTTTATTATAACAACTTATGTTACATGCACTTCCTTTCAAATACACAAGTGTAAGAAAGTTCAGCACAAATATTCACTTCCTTACCCATAAGAAAGGCAAGGACTCCTTGGACTTGAGATAGATTAATTACAGTCCGAACTTCCCATTCTGAATCTCCATTCCGAATTTTCTCAATCGGGTTCTTCAATCCGAATTTTATCCTTCAATATGATTCTTCAATCCGAATCTTCCTCAGTCCGAGAAACTCAATACCGTGTCAACCAGTACTGATTCCCCATTCCGATTAGTTCATTCTGAAGTTTCCATTCTGAATCTTCACTCAGAGTTTTTCTTATTCTGAGAAACTCAATACGGTGTCAACCAGTGTTAAATTCTCGTTACAATTGAAACTGCAATGAAACTCTATTGGCAAAACACATATTTCTCTCTCTATATTATCAAAGATTCTCTCACTACTTCATCATCACGCCTTTAATTTTTAATATGATCTCCTTTTATAGGTGTTCCAAAGTATGCTTAGGCGGGAAACCAAAATATTTTCCCGCTTACTTAGATTCACCCAAATCCTAATTTCTCCTGAAATCTCAAAGTAATTAAGACTTTGTCAATGCTTCTAGAATCTTATTGAATCTTCTTCAACTTCTCTTGATTTAGAACTTTGGCCTTTTCTATATCCAACCTTGTTACACAAGTTTCTCGGTATCACATTCTCAGATTCACTCATCTGTCTTCTCAGCATCATATTCTCAGATTCACTCTTCTTGATTCTTCGGCATCACTTTCTCGGATTCACTCTTATTGATTCTTCAGCATCACTTTCTCAGATCCACCCATATGTCTTCTCGGCATCATATTATTGGATTCACTCTTCTTGATTCTTCGACATCACTTCAATTCTCAGTATGACTCTTTATCGCTTTTTCAGCATGACACCATTTCAATTCTCGGTATGACTCTTCATCGCTTCTTCGGCATGACACCATTTCAATTCTCGGTATGACTCTTCATTACTTCTTCAGCATGACAAACACTTATTTGGCATAACTCTTATTTGCTTCTCGGTATGTATTTTCATTGCTTCTTCAGCTTGACACCATTTCAATTCTCGGTATGACTATTCATCGCTTCTTCGGGATGACACCATTTCAATTCTCAGTATGACTCTTCATTACTTCTTGGTATGACTTCACCAGTTCTTGGTACGACTTCACCATCCAACTTTTTTTCATCATGAGTACTTGCATATACTCACAAATTTAGAGTTACAAAACAACAAAGCATCATCGCAATGTGTAATGAAGTCTTAGTGCCTTCACATATCCTGTTAGCCAGCTTCCGAGTTCAATCGCTTCCAGGTTCCGAAAATTTAGAATTTCCTAGTTCCAAATTTCTCAATTTCCAGATTCCGAGCTCTTCGAACACCAGGTCCAAGAATTTCAACTTCTAGGTTCCGAATCTTCTAACTTCCAGCTTCCGAATTCTTTGAAATTTAAGGTGTATTTCCTTTATGAAAACTTCCTTAAGACCAATAAAAGACAAACCATGAAAACCATATCTTCTTTTAGCTTGGTCCTAACATGAATTTCTCTCTAACATTTTTGGTTTCCCTTAGTTGGTCTTTCTGAGACTTTTATGAGTGATATATATCTTCTCATTGGTTCTTTTAATATTAATTATTCTTATTGGTTAAATGGTGATACTTTATCTATAAATTTTACATTTTTGAATTTAGTGGATATTAAAAGGATTCTATCCTAATAAACTTTCATTAATGATACAATAACTTTATCTTTGATCATCCTAGAGGTGAAAAGGATTTGATCATATTTTTAAACATTATAATAGGAATTTGGTAAAATGAGATCATCTATATAAACATTTGTTCTTATATGACTCTCATTCCATTATATGATCTTAATTTTTTATGCATCGCATTTGTGTATGTGGAGTGTAGTTCATCCAATAGAGAGTATATGTAAAACCATTTCATTAAAGTTAGTCGTCGATTCTTAGCTTTATAAGAACTTTAACTTGGATAGGTTTATTATTTAATAATGTTTCCCTTATCTCCTTGTATGTTATTTTTTTCTTTTGAAAATAAATTCTCTTTTCATGGTGTTAATTTTATAAAAATTGGTCAATATTGGATAAAATAATGTAAATTGTCATTTTTATTATTTATTTTTTTATATTTATATCATTTTTTGGCTGATTCAGTATTATTTAATGATTTTTGTTTTTTATTTTACATTTTTTTTATATGATTTATATTTGATAAATATTTCTAGTTTTATCTCTATTTCATTTATTTTAATATATGAAGTCAAAAAATATTCTTATTTTTATTATTTAGGTATGTGTTAGTTTATCCCACTTACGTGCCTTAAAATATTTTGTCCCAATCTTATGTATTATCACAAGGGTTCCATTAAATTTGAAATTAATATTTTTTACAGTAAAAATGATTTTAATTATTTGTGAATAAATCTCTATGATCTATAAGTATAATAGAAACTTCTTGATTCTTAATATGGTTTTAAAAATAAAATAACATCTCTAGTCAACAATGGCTATAACAAGGCTCCTTAATTTTTTATACCCTTTGATACCCTAGAAAATCTGGATAGTTAATTTCTTCTAACTTAAGGTGATAAAATATAGCATTAGGTTTCATATGAGTTCATTTTTGTTGTTATTTGAACGGTATTTGAATAGATATATATAATTAATTTTCTTTTTGGTGGGTTTTATAAAAATCTAAATTTTATAATTCAAAATATGATTGAGAAATGCGCTCATATCAATGAATTTAACAAAATAATGTGTGACCTAGGCAAAATAGATATTAAAATGGCAAATAGGTAACAACCCATAATATTTTTATCAGATTTATATTTTTCATAAAATATTCTAAGTGATACATTTATATATTTGAATGAATCTATTACCTAGAAGTTAAATAATCATTTATATATAGGGATTTTAAATTAAAAAATAGGGTCATGTGTGAGGATTAGGGATTTAATTTTAGGTCTAAAACTAAATAGATATCTAATTTTTAAAGGAATAATCAATGTAGAAGAAACGTGTCTAAATCTAAAAAAAGAGTGATTAAATGTTATCATTGGAACCAACCAAACCATATTAAGAGAGAATTTATAAATTAAAATTCATTTAATAATTATAAGGAGGGATAAATCATTTTTAGTGGTATATACTAATTATGATATTATAAAAGTCTTAAATATCTCTAGTGAGTTTATAAGAGAGGATTATGTTTTAAACATTGATCATTCATTTCACATGTTTCATAGAAGGGAGTGATTTTCTAAAACATCTAAGTTTAAGGAAGGGGATGTGATCTTAAGTAAAAATTATAATTTTTGATTCATGGTTAGATATTATGTTTTTCTTGAAATTCATGTAAAAAATAAAACTCTAAATGATCTTAGGTGAGTACTTGAGATTAAGATAAACCAAATTTAATTAGGTATGTTTGACCAAAATAAATATTTTTTTGTATAATTTAGGTTATTTAAATTTCATTAGTTGTTTCCCCAATGGCTGTGGATGACTCCCACATCTATAGGTTGTATTTTTAAATGGTAAAAATAATATTCATGACATAATAGAATCTATATCATAGATAATGATAAAAAATTATTATTGCAAAGAATATTAAGACCTGTAAGTGTTAAGGAGTAGAGTAAATCTATAAGAAAGGGTTTTTAAAGGGAATTATATAAATATTCCAATTTTTAATTATTATGTCTTTAAAAGTAAAAGAGGGTAGGTTTTAGTATGTCCAAGTTCAAATTTCACCCTCATTAACATGTTAATTCAAATTTATAGAGACCGTTTGGAGTAGCATTCCATGGTGGAAGACATTACCTTATCACTTTTATTGATGAATATTCTATCAAATTACATATTTATATACTTAAAAATAAATTAAATATATTTAAAACCATTAATTATTTGAATTAGATGGTGGTGAATCAGTCTAATTTAAATATTAAGGATATTTTTAATGATAATGAGTAAGATTAATTTTCCAAGGGATTCATTGAATCATATAATATTTTGGGAATGTTGTAGTATAATACTATTATTGATATGCCTCATAAAACTAGACATGTTGAGAGAATAGATTGGACCATTATAAAAAGGCTAAATTCATGTTTCCATTCTTATAACTATTCAAATCATTTTTGGTATGTATTCTACTATGAAATTATACCAAATTATTAGATATTCATATAGATTTGTAGGTTTTAGAATTCATTTTTATAGGATACCCACATGATGTAAAATGATATAAATTGTTGATTATTGAACATTATATCCATAAATTTATCATCATTCATGATTTCAAGTTTCCTAAGTCTATTATAAAAAAATCAATGTATCCATAGTATCCCAATTACACCCCAAAAGAAGGGTATTAATATTAGAATATATCTAAAGTTAGTGACTGAAAATAAATATGTTTATCTTCATCAAGGAGAAGAGGCATAACCCAAATACTATGTTGATGATTCAAGTGGAGTTGTTGATTATTATTTTACAATGGATATGGATGAGATATTTATTCAACCTACTTCTATATTTGGTTATGTCGATGTGGTTTTTTTATTTAACATAGATCAATACCTTATTGAAAATAAACCACTATTATATAACCAAGTAGTTAATAATATAAAATCTTGGAAATGAATTTTATTCCTAGATGAATAAATTAAATCCCTTCTAAAAAAAATATAACATAAAAGATTCTAAATAAAATGGAAGATACTAAAATTAGTGGATTTAAATAGATTTAAAAAATAATAAAATTATAAAATAAAATATTATATGTATGTATATATTAGTTTCAAAGGGTTTCTTGAAACATGAATGCATTTATTATAAAAAAAATTCTTATTTTGAACATTCTTCTATTATCTTAATTTTTTATTTTACTATATTTGATGATTTTTATCTAAAACTGTGGGATATAATAATAGTATTCATTGAATTTCCACAAATGCACCCAGGAATCAATGATTGACACATCTGCAAAAATTTATACCATATGTGGATGATCAAAAGGGATTAGATGTTAGTTCTTTAAATAAGTGATCGTCGACAATGAGTGAAACATGAATGTATCATCAAATCAAATGCGGTAATTGTTTGATTTAATTTTTGTGCTTATTCATGATCCTATCGAATCCTTGGGTTGTTTAATGAGTTGGGTGTAATTGGTGTCGATGTCACAACATCAAACCAGTGATTAAAATTTTTATTACTTGTTTTTTTACTTCTATTTCACACACAGAATAAACTAGCTATATCTTAGCAATCTTGTGGTTGTTTAAGTGAAATTAAAATTATGTTTTCCTGAATTCAAGTAAAGTTCATGGTGTTGATTTCAACTCCATATAAATTTCTCTAATCCAAGATCTGATGGACACTATTTTAATTCATCTAATCAATGAATATTGATATGGTGGGGTAAAGTGTTCTGTAGGATGAATAAAGGAATTCAACATACGTGTGGAATCAAATAGAAAAAAACATAAACTTTAGAACTTTAGAAAACAAAAAAAGTTAAAGAAAATATATTTTTTAAAATAAATATTTTTTTGGTTACTATTCATCCACGTGTATAGTATCATAGGAGTAAATTTTTCAAACTAAATATATAAATAAAAAATAAAACGTAAACTTATCACCCAAAAAAATTTAAAGTGGCCAATATTAGGTTAATAAAGATTACATTTATTATGTTGAAAAAAAACACAATGTGTGATTCCCACCGACCCATCCCAACACACAATTTATGGAGCGTCACTACTCACCCAACCTACTGACCCCATTTGGGTCTTCATACAACCATAAAACCCCTTGAGGGCTTATTTTCAATCCCATGAATCCTGAAAAATAATCCACAAAATTAAAAAAATTACTTGAAATTATTTGGAAATTAATTAAAAAAATTAGGCTCATGGGAGTTTTTAATTATAAATGAAATTTGGATTAATTTATTTTAGATCATAATTAATTCTTTCAAGTAGAATAAAATTAACCATTTTATTTTATTTGGTAATTTTATTTCATATTTACTGATCATCAATGAGACTAGCCAATGTACACCTAATATTTTTATTTAAAGATTCAATTTTTTCAATGTGTGTGATGTTTTATTAATTAATTTATAAATGGCAGTCTATGTAACGTCTTTATATCATGTTATATGCATTAGGTCTTTCATGTTCATGATTTATTGTATTTGTGTGTATTTTTTATTCCTAAAACCTTCTCACCTATGTGTCACTATTTTTGTATAGTGATGAAGATAAAAGATTATGAAAACCATGTCGAGACTCAGTGAAGTACAAGATGAGGCATTGATATGTTATATTGGTAAAAGCATTGTTACTAGATACGGGTAAGAATTAGGGTATCACTCTTGGGGTGTGAGTTGATTCATTATTTGTTTTATGTATCAACCAATAGTAAGAACTCATGAGTAGTCGATTTATTTTATTGATTTATGTGTGGTTTTTTATTATTTTGTGAATTCTTATTTTATGTGAACATATAGGATAATAAATAGGAAAGCATAAACAAAAGAATTAATACATAGTGAATGTTTTCAATTATGCATGTTTAATTTTTGAGTGAGATCATATAGAACAACTATATTAAATAAAAACATATTTTATTTTTTGAGAATAATTAAAATACCTCAAGTAAATATAAAATAAAATTCCTTTCATCACTTAGTTTTTTACAAAATAATATGTTTGTGGTGATCTACATCCATAGTTGAGGGTGTCTCCTACTACTGGGGCGTTCTTATAAAATTTGTGCGGTAACATAACTAAAGTTCGCAGAAATAAAATATCTATAACTATCTTATTGAAACTTTATATACAAAGTGTTGAGTAATGTATGGTTTCAATTTAGAGGAGATCAGAATCTATACAATATATCAAGTAATTTCATGTTTATATGGTTGACTAGCCAAAAACATTTTTTGAGAATCCCTAAGTAGTGGTGTTTCCATTTATTAGACTATAAGGATAAATTTTAAGGTTCCTTGACACTAGAATACTCAAGAGACCAATTATTTTATATCTAATAGTTGAGGGCTACAAGGGTTTGATAAAATATAGAGATATATATATTTAATAATAATAAATATATAATGTCAAATAATTGGTAATCATGAGAAAAGTATAAATCTATTAAAAAAAATTTGTATAAAAAATAAAATTATTACCACAAGGTAACTATGATCAATACTAGACATTGAACATGTCCTTATTAGGACTAATTTCAAAGAGTGGTATAGGGGATTCCACATAGTAATATGATATGAAAGGAAATTATATGTGTTGGAGTCCCTGCTGCATATTAACCCAGCTTAGAAAGAAAATGTGGGTGATAAGGATACTTATAAAAGATTCATATATGTTTCATATGATATTTACATCATAATTTTGTCATCAATGTGTTAGGTCCCTTGGTGTGGTGGTAGTGACTAGAGGGGGTGAATATTCCTTTTTATTATTTATTACAACTATTAATATATCAGATTTATAACATTGTTAAAAGTTGAAGTGTAAATAAAACATATAACACATGATGTTTTTATTGAGGTTTGGATCACCAAGATAATATTCCTATAATCAATATCTTTTACTCCTAGAGGAGACTGGTATGCACTAAATCATCACTTTTAAATGAGAGTGATAACCCGATTATATAAAAATACAAACGTACCTTTTTTAGACCTGGTGGTACAACCCCTAACTTTTGAAGGAGTCACAAACTAACTTTGTTTTGTCTGAGTGGAACTGCCCAATCTTACTTTTATATGGGAGGAATGACCCAATGAGAAAATTTTTATGATAAAATCTTAAACCAAAACTCTAGAGGACAAATAGGTAGTAGGTAGTATTATAATAGAGAAGTAATAGAAAACAAATGAAACAACAACTTGAGAAGATTATGTTTAAATTTGTTATAAATCATGTTTTTTATCACACCATTAGAGAAAGATAAACATGATGAATATTATTAGTGATCACAGCAGAACAACGAAAGTCGAATAAGTTTCTTGATCAATTCGTGAGAAGCAATAAAATTTACCAACGTATCCTAGTCAAAAAAAATTATATGTACTATATGTGTGTTTTTATCCTTGAAACAATATCCTAAAACATTGACACGTAGGTTTATAGGAGTGTGTTTATGTACAATGTATGCACGACACTTCTTATTTTCAAAAATATAATAATATGTCTGTTACTTTATTATGTTAAAGTTTTGATGTAAATAAAATATAATCATGCTCACATCTTATTCATAAAATATAAAATAAAGCATTTAATATATTGAGAGTAATAATTATTAAACACATCATAATTGAAAATTAATTTAAATAATAATATAATTATTCATATTATAGATACAGTAGAATGTTGGAAAAATAGATCATCTTATTAAAAGCAATCTTCATGAACAAGTGTTACTAAAAGAATCTATAATTATTTTAATTAATGTTGCAATTATATTTCAATATAAAATATTAAAACATTTCAAAATGTAATTTATTTTAAAAACATTAACTAAAGCTAAGAATATAAAAATTTAGGAAACAAATTTTAACTAACGGTGGATCATGACCTATAATTGAAAATAGAGAGTAGTGAGTTATTAACTACCGTAGAAAGTGTGCATTGATGAAAAAAGAGATTATTACTTACCATTATATTTTTAAGTAAAAATAAAAAGAGTTAATAAAAACTACCAAAAATAAATGCATCTTAATAAAAAAAGACTTCATGAGAATAATAAGAAAATTACCTATCATTGGATGTCTAATGGTGGTCCAATGATAATATATTAAGCCACAACAAAAATATAAAAAAACAAATAAAACAATCAAAATTAATTAACAAAAAAAGAAAGGAATATTAAATTAAAACAAAAAGAATCAAAAAAAAATCTCTTCATGATTCTATACATATATAATAGTAAAAACCATGAAGATGTAGCAAATAAAAATTATTAAAACATATGATAAAAATAATAACACAAAAATAAATCTAATATAAAACAAAGAGAAAAAAGCACTACATGTGAAGAAATATGGGGTAGCATCTTGAGGAGGTTTAAGAAAGATCTTACGAGGAATAGAACATCAGGTGGAAACAAAAATCGGATGAAAACATAACCACTTTTTATGTTCAATGGTGGGTAAATTTACCTATCATTGAATTCCAACGTTGAGAAAATTTAATCATCATTGATGTCACAACGGTGGGTAAATAACCCTCACCGTTTGAAATTTTTCAATAGTGAAATGAATGACCCACGATTATTAAAAACCAATGGTGGCTTGACAAAGGATATCAAACAACGAGACATTATTAAATACACAAGAAAATGAAGATGATGGAGTAACTTAGAAGAAGAAGATTAAACGTGAAAGAAGTGCGAATCTTTGTGAGAAAAATACACAAAGAACTTACTGAGGCCAAAAGAGAAAAAAATTAAATCTATATGAAATAATGAACTAGTACATCAAATATAGGAAAAGAAAGTAGAACAAACATGATAAAACTGTAAGCTGAAGAAATACTAAACCTGTACAGCAACCCTGAGTGGTAAAAATATTAAACAATACTTGAACCAAAAACAAGTTTATGAATAATATAAAATAAAATAAATAATAGAAAACTTGAGAAGATGAATAAAAACTGGTATAGGAGTCATCGATGAGGAGAGAATAAATATGTCGGTGATATGAAAATATGGGAAGTTTTCAAAATATGATGATAAAATTTTAAAAATTAGAGTGTGTGAGAGATCAAAACACTAACACATAATAGGATGATAGATCAGACTAATGAAATGAAAAAAGAGAAGATATGTCAGTTGAGATTAAATCTGAGACTAAAACTTGTGTCCCACATCGATTTGAACATTAGGAGACCGAGAATTATAAGTAACATGGAGCACTATTACTCATCTCAGAATAAAAACACTACACACACAATTGTCCTAAGGTCCATGCAGGTGATCCATGACCAACCCATGTGAGTGCACTCTTTGGGCCTTATACACAAGCCTACATGCATGGTGTGTGAACTATACTTCAACCAGGCTTTGTGCGAGCCTCAAATTCTAGACCTCCCTTGAGGGTAGACCTTTGGGTCCCCTTAAGAGTGGTTGAGGTTTTTCTTTGGTTCTTGTATAGACATCCATATTTTTTGTAACAAATAACAACATCAAAAAATATAAATAAAAGAACAAAAAATATCACAGCAAAGTATTAAACCAATTTATTAAGAAATAATATTTTTGAAACAAAATTTGATTTAATTAAATGTTATTTCTTAATAAATTGGTTTAATTGTTTGTTATGATCTTCATTTTTCTTTTCTTTATTTTTTTTTTATTTATTACAAAAAATATGGATTTTGATGCAAGCACCCAAGACGAACCTCAACCTATTTTAATGGGAGAAGAGATATAAAATAGTTAATACCCAATTATAATAAATATATCCCTTTTTAAATTAAAAAAAAAAATTATTTATTAAATTTTCAAATAAATTAATAGAAAAATATTTAATCCTTAAAAACTTTCTCCCCCCTTTTGAAATTTTTTAAAAAACACATCAATAATAGTGAAATAAAAAAAGTAAAATATTATAATAGATACAATAAAAATAATAAAACATTGTTATTTTTTAACACTGTAATTGTTAATCATTATGATCTAATTATTATCTAAGAACAGTAGAAAATTTTAGTTTGATACAGAACTATTAAAAGATTAATAGATAGTTTTAGTGTTCAAGTAGATAGTGTTATTTAATAAAAATAACCTCAGTGAAATTAAGAATATTCAATTATAGAATAGACACACAAAAACATTAAATAGATTTATTAAAACATAAACTATATTATGAAAAATTTAAGATTCTAGGATACCCAATTCAAAATTCATTTTCATAAATTTAACAGAATCTCAGGGTTTAGGGAAAATATCATCTAATTATTTCTCAATTGGAATAAATTCTAAAAATATATCAACCTTATTTACATGATCCCAAAGATAATGAAATATAACATCAGTTTGTTTAGTTCTTGAGTTTTGAGGAGGTATTTTAGAAATTTAAATATCACTAGTATTATCATAAAAAATATAAACTTTATCAAAATTAATATTTAAATAATAAAAAGTTTTATTTATCCATATAAAATATGAATAATAACTAGCAACAAAACCATACTCAGCCTCAGCTATTGATAGTTCTACTAATAGTTTTTTTCATAGACCTCCATTAGATTAAACTTTTTTCCTAAAAATTGACACATATCTGAAGTGATTTTTCATTCAAGTCTAAAACAAATAAATTTAGAATCATAATAATATAGTAAATCAAATAAATTATAATTAGAATAAAACAACCCAATACTAAAATTGGTATATATAATTAATATTTTAATAGAATTAATATGACTTTATTTGGGGTTTGACTGATATCTAACACACATACAAACAAAAAACATAATATTGATCCTAGAAGTAGTAAGGTACGGGATAATTACTATCATGCCTCTATAAAAAATATCACAAATAGACTTTCTATATTCATCTGCATCTATTTTGGATTTTGTGCTCATATGGGTTCTCATATTTTTATAAGAATCTAGTCCAAACTTGTTTACTAGTTATTTTGAATACTTATCTTGATTTAATAAAATAACAATTTTTCTTTGATTAATTTTTAAACCAAGAAAAAATTTCAAATCCACCATTTGGATCATATCAAATTCATTTTTTATTAATTTTCTAAACTCATTACTTAGATTATCATTTTTAGAACAAAACACTAGTGCAGAAAACATTTTTAATGCCACCATTTTTTATGTCGGTTATATATAACTGACTTGATAAGTTGTGATACGTGGTTTTTTACATCGGTTATTTTATGACCGACGTAAAAAATACCGAGAGTAAATTTTTTTATGTCAGTTATTTTAATAACCGACGTTAAAAATCACGCAAGTTCATTTTTTACGTCGGTAATAAATTAACTGACGAAAAAAACCAAAGCATGGTGTTTTTTACGTCAGTTATAAAATAACCGACCTCAAAACTAGGTATCTAAGATTTTTTTACGTCGGTTATAAAATAACCAACGTAAAAAAAAGTGACATTTGAGGCCGTTTTGACGTCGATTATTTGATAGATAACGTAACAACCCAACCCGCAGAATTTTTTATGTCGGTTATATTATAACCAACATAAAAAAACTTTGATTTCTGATGTATTTTTTAGGTCAGTTATTCTATAACCGACGTAAAAACCCAACACGCGGCTTTTGTTACATCTGTTATTTTATAACCGATGTAAAAAAAGCGTTATCTGATACATTTATAACATCGTTTATTATAATACCCAACGTATAAATGTAATAAAAATATTTTATAATGTCAGTTATTAAATAACCGACTTTATAAAACATTTAAAAATTTAACATGCCCCGTGTATTGTCATTTGTGATTTTTTGATTGACAGTCCGGCGATCGTCTCTCCCGCGCGGAAGACCCTGATCAACTCTTCGATCTCATTGCATTAAAGTCGTTTTTCCATCATCGTTTATCATATTTACTCTCCTCGGATCTATCATCTCAACTTGCAACACTCAGGTAAGCCTCCCACCACTTTATTTCGTTCTTTTTTTCCTGGAGAGTCTATATTTACGTTTTGTGATTTTTTTTGTTTAAACTAGGTAAGATTATTCAATTTTGAACCCTCTTACCTCGTTTTTCCATCATCATCTCATTTATTATCACTAGATCTATTAGATCGACTCACAATATTCGCGTAAGCCTCACCTACTTATATTTCGTTTGTTTTTGTTTCATGGATGCCCGACATTGATGGTAATTTTTGTTGTCATTGACAACTAATGATCTCATTCACCTATATTACTGCAATTTATATGTAAACCATTGTAATACACCCACTCTGTGTACCATTGTGATTTATTTTATAAGTATATATGGTTTTTCATGGTGGAATGTTTGTTTTGGATCCTTGGTTGTTTCTATTTTGGGTATCACTTATTGTTGTTCCATAATCTATTTACATCGCTTCTTTTCGTGGACTATTATAAGTCTTCATATGCTATTAAAAGCCAGTTCATTGCACAATATAGCATTTTAGACTAGTAAGAGATACAGTTCATTGTTCTCATTTCGAATAATGGCATGATACCAGAACTAGTAGCTTGAGGTTAAAATCTCTAGATATGCTAAAACTAGTAGCTTGAGGTTAAAATCTCATGGTTCTAGGGGGCTGTCAAGAGGGTTGGTGGCTGTCCAGGGGGTTGGGGGCTGTCCAGGGTGTCCATGGATGTGGGGGCATTCCAGGGGTGTGGGGTGTCCAAGGGGGTGGGGGTGTTGAAGGGGGTGGGGGCTGTTCAAGGGGGTTGGTGGGTGGGGGGGGGGGCTGTCCAAGGGGGTGGGGGCCTGTCCAGAGGGTTTGGGGGTTTTCCGAGGGTGGGGGCTGTCCAGAGGGTTGGGGGTGTCCATGGGGGGTGTCTAAGGGGGTGGGGTGGGGGTGGTATCCATGAGGGGTGGGGTCTTGTCTAGAGAGGTGGGGGCTATCCAGGGGGTGGGGGGCTGTCTAGAGGGTTAGGGGTGTCCAGGGGGGTGTCCAAGGGGGTAGGGGGTGGGGGTGGTGTCCAAGAGGGATAGAGGTGTTGTCTAGAGGGGTGGGGGTTTTCCAGGGGTGGGGGTTGTCCAGAGGGTTGGGGGTGTCCAGGTGGTGTCCAAGGG
The DNA here is from genome assembly GCA_963277665.1 of Viscum album. Taxonomy (NCBI): domain Eukaryota; kingdom Viridiplantae; phylum Streptophyta; class Magnoliopsida; order Santalales; family Viscaceae; genus Viscum; species Viscum album. The sequence continues at coordinate 1,811,876,683 of OY728142.1, read as the reverse complement.
GGTGGTGTGGGGTGGTGTTCAGGAGGGGTTGGGTGCTGTCTAGAGGGTGGGGGTTGTACATGGGGTGGGGGCTGTCGAAAGGGTTGGGGGTGTCCATGGGGGTGTCCAAGTGGGTAGGGGGTGGGGGTGGTGTCCAGAAGGGGTGGGGGTGCTGTCTCGAGGGGTGGGGGCTGTCTAGAGGGTTGGGTGCTGTCCGGGGGGGGTAGGGGTGGGGGTGGTGTCCAGGAGGGTTGGGGGTGCTGTCTAGAGGGGTGGGGGTTGTCCAGATGGTGGGGGCTGTTTAGAGGGTTGGGGTGTCCAGGGGGTGTCCAAGGGGGTAGGGGTGGGGTGGTGTCTAGGAGGGGTGGGGGTGCTGTCTAGAGGGGTGGGGGCTGTCGAGGGGGGGGGGGGGGGGGGGCTGTCTAGAGGGTTGAGGGTGTCCAGGGGGTGTCCAAGGGGGTAGGGGGTGGGGGTAGTTTTCAGGAGGGGTGGGGGTGCTGTCTAGAGGGGTGGGGGGCTTTCCAGGGGTGGGGGATGTCCAGAGGGTTGGGGGTGTCCAGAAGGTGTCCAAGGGGGTAGGGGGAGGTGTCCAGGAGGGGTGGGGGGCTGTCCAAGGGGGTGGTGGTGTCTAGGGGGTGTCCAAAGGGGTGAGGGCTATCTAGAGGGTTTGGGGGTTGTTTGGGGGGTGTCCAGAGGGTTGGGTGGTGTCTAGGGGGTTGTCCATGGGGGTAGGAGGTGGGCGGTGGGGTCCAGCAGGAGTGGGTGTCCAAGAGGGGTGGGGGGTTGTCCAAGGGTGTAGTGGTGCCCATGGGGTGTCCAAGGGGGTGGGGGCGGTGTCCAGGGGGGTGGGGGCTGTCCAAGGGGGTGGTGGTGTCAAGGGGGTGTCCAAGGGGGTGGGGGATAAGTGTCAGTTGGGATTGACTATTGTATCGTGGTTTCTAAGATTATGACATGATGATTGTGTCATGATGATTGGGTTTACATTGTGATTTTCTCCATATGAGTTTTTATTTTAAATTTGATTTGATTCTCAGGTTTACTCCATTTTCTCCAATTTTCTATCAACAATTGTAGGCCCCATAGTTTTATTTGATTCAATGTAATTTAAAACTATTATATCTAACAATATTTTGTTTTTAAAATAATATTAAAGATTATTTTTTTAAATACGCATAGATTTATTTTATATTACAAAATTGTTTTACATTCAAATTATGATTTTTTTCATATAAACATATATTTTTCTTATCTTAAAAATATATATATTTTTTATATTTGTTATAGGTAATAATGAGTCGAAGTTGGATTACGGCACATTGAATGAGAAATGAATATGAGGAAGGTGTTGATGCCTTTTTGGAATTTTCTAAACGAAATGTTCTAAGTAGTGACATTTTTTTTTGTCCATGCCTGAAATGTTTGAATATGAAAAAGTTGAAAAGTAGAGAGATAAAAGATCATCTGATTTTTCATTGTTTTAATCCAAGTTACAGCCCTTTGATTTGGCATGGTGAAACTGGACGGAATGTCACTGATGATAATGATTCACAAGATGGTAACTAAGAAGGAATTGAAGAAATGATTCGTTATATTGCAGCAGAAAAAATTGAGATAGAACCGATAGTTGCGGGTCTATATGGTGATGCTGAAAAACCATTATATCCTGGTTTTACAGATTTTATGGGTTTTTCAGTGGTGTTAAGATTGATTAATCTAAAGGCGAAACATGGATGGAGTGACAGAAGTTTTACAGAGCTGCTACAATTGAAGAAATACATTCTTCCAAAAGATAACAATCTTCCAGATTCACATTATAAGGCCAAGAAAATATTATACCCAATGGGATTGGGATACAAGAAAATACATGCATGTCTGAATGACTACATTATATATAGGAAGGAATATGAATTTCTATTAGAGTTTCCTAAATGTGGGACATCACGGTATAAGGTGGAAGGAAAATCACAGGCTGATGTAGAGATTACAAAAAATCCCTTCAAAGGTATTTTGGTATCTTCCTATAATTCATCATTTCAAACATTTATTTTCTAATTCACTTGATGAAAAAAGGATAAGATGGCATGCTGATGAGAGGTTATGTGATGGAAAAATACATCATCCAGCTGATTGTCCACAATGTAAGAAAATTGATGAGCAGTATTCTATATTTGGAAATGAAATTAGAAATCTCAGACTAGGGTTGTGCGCAGATGGAATTAATCCATACTGAACCCTCAGTAGCACACATAGTTCATGGCCTGTTTTATTAGTAATTTACAACATCTCTCCTAAAGTTTGTATGACGAACAAATATGTCATGTTGAGTATAATGATCTCTGGTCCAAAGCAACCAAGCAATGATATTGATTTTTACTTGTCATCGTTGATTGATGATTTGAAACTGTTATGGGTAATGGTATTAGGGTGTATGATTCTTATAAAATGGAATATTTTCAACTACATGCAGTGCTTCTGTTCACTATAAATGACTTCCTAGTGTATGGAAAATTTGTCTGGATATAGTGTTAAAGGGAATAAAGCATGTCCAATTTGCGAACAACAGACGTCATATTATCAATTGCATCATGGGAGGAAAACAGTGTACATGGGTCATCGAATGTTTTTGACTATGGATCACCCTTATATAATACTAAAAAAGAAATTCAATGGCTCACAAGAATTTGATATTGCTCCAAAACCTTTATCCCTTGAACTGTATTTTGAGAGGGTGAAAAACCTTGATGTGACATTGGGAAAGACACATAAATCTGGTAATGATAGACATATTTGGAAGAAAATGACAATATTTTTTGAGCTACCATATTGGAGGTATCATAAAGTTAAACATAATATTTATGTCATGCATGTGGAGAAGAATATTTGTGATTGTTTGATTGTAACATTGTTAGATATTAAAGGAAAGACAAAATATGGGTTGAATGCAAGATTAGGCTTACTATCAATGAGAATACGTTTAGAGTCAGCTCCCACTTCTAAAGGAAGACGAACATTTATTCCCCCGGATTTTCATACATTATCGAAGAGGGGGAAAATTAACTTTTTTCAGTGTCTTCATGATATCAAAGTGCCTCAAGGTTATTCTTGAAATGTAAAAAAATTTGTCTCATTGAAGGACTTGAATTTGATAGGTATGAAATCACATGATTGTCACGTCATGATGAAACAAATTCTACCAGTTTTATTTCGTGGAATATTACCCATCCGGGTCAGAAAGACTATAATGAAGTTGTGTTATTTTTTCAATTCAATTTGTAATAAGGAGATTGATGTGAATGCTTTGAACATTTTGGAAAATGATGCAATTTTTATACTTTTTCAATTGGAAATGTATTTTCCTACAACTTTTTTTGATATAATGGTGCATTTAATGATTCATCTGGTTCGAGAAATAAATCTTTGTGGACCTGTATATCTTCGTTGGATGTATCCTTTTGAAAGGTATATGAAAATATTAAAGGGGTATGTTAAGAATCCATATCGACCTGAAGCCTCCATTATTGAAAAGTATATTTCTGAGGAGGTAGAAAAGTTTTGTACGAGCTACTTGGCTACGGCACAACACATAGGTTTGCCTCCATCTCTCCATGAATGAGTTAATAATTAGGGAAAGGGGATTCATGGATTGAAATTGAAATCATTTTTAGCTAAATAGATGAAGAAGTTATAATCATACATCTTGAATAACATAGCTGATGCTCAACCATATATCACATTGCATATTAATGAGTTGAAACAATGTCATCCAAAGAAGAAATAAATGTGGATTTTGAATGAGAACAACAAAACATTTTTGTCATGGTTTAAAAATACCTTGCTTGATAGATCAGATGTATCAGAGACATTAAAATGGATAGTGGGTGGTCCATGTTTAAATGTGATAACATGGTCCGATTATAACATTAATGGCTATACATTTCATATGAAAGCTCAGGACAACAAAAGTACAGTTCAGAATAGTGGTGTATTGGTGTTTGTAGAAGCAATGCATTTTTCGAGTTCTAAGGAAAAAAACACAATTTTTGCATCAAGGGAATATTATGGAGTGATTGAAGACATATGGGAGGTTGATTAATTTAAAATTAATGTTCCTGTTTTTAACTGTAAATGGTTTACTGGTAACAACAGTGTCAGACACGATGAATTTGGAATGACACTTGTTAATCTGAATAGATTGGAAGACACAACTAATTCTTTTATAATGGCAACACATGCAAAAAAAATTTATATGTAATAGATCAATCAGATATGCAGTGGGCTGTTGTTTTACAAGGGAAAAAACAATATGTTGGTTAGGATGAATTTGATGAAGATGCTAATTTATGTGAGATCCCTTCTTCCATGGAAAGATTAACAAAACATAATGATGAGCATGTTGAAGACATGGTTTGTGCCATTAGGAATGACCACGATGAAGGAATTTGGTAAAATAATCCATTTATACATTCCTAAAATTACAGGTAACATATGTTTATTTCTTGATTACATTTATTTTTTTCATAAAATGTTAGATATTGTAAGTTTTTTCTTTATTAAAGCATGTATTAAAACAAAATAAGTATAAGTTTTTGTTTGTTTTAAGTTTTTTTAGTTTACTTTATCATGTTTACTATTACATAAATTATATATCTATTATTTTTGTTCAGTGAAAATTACTTTACCATGTTTACCAGGTTTACCATGTTTACCATGTTTACCATTTTTACCATGTTTACCATCTTTACCATATTTAACATCTTTACCATATTTACCATCTTTACCATTGTTTAACATGCTTACCATATTAACAATGTTTACTATTATGTACCTCAGTATAATTTTCTATTTTCTGATTAAAGTAGTATTAAAATATTTGAATTTGTATATTTGTGAACTAATGTTTGTTTTTTTTGATTTGAAGGATAATGACAGATCATTCAGTTGATCAACCACATGATTCTGGATATGGGCATATTTTTTATACCTCTGGGGAGGAACATTCACATGCTCCTCTTGATGTTCCCCAATCTTCCTCATGTTCTACTATTACGACAAAGAGTTCAAAGGTTGGTAAATGTGGGTGCACATGTTTACCAAAATTAGCACTTGCACGTACGTAGGATCAGAGGATACTTGTTGAGTTTGATGATGATGATATTCCTAGAGTTCCAAATGCAAAATATTTTAATAGTTTTGTATCAAATCAGGATAAGAGAAAATTAAGCATTATATATGATGACTGGAGAAGTGTGGACAAAACGATAATCTCTCAGTTGTGGGAGATGATTTTGGTAAGATCTTTTGCTATTGTTTGATTATTATTTAAATGTTTCTAGTATATATAATATGTTTAACCACTTCTTTATCAGATGACATTTGATATTCCTGACACTGGAGGAGTTAGGAAGAAATGCTTATCGTTGGCTGCCAGGAGATGGAGGGATTTCAAATCAGCCCACTCATCTTATTTAAGTTATGGTCATAGGATTCATGACAATACATGTTGTATATATCCTTTTATAGATGAAGAAACATGGAGACAGTTTTTTGAACGTAGAAGAAAATGGTCATTTTTGGAAAGGGCAATGTAAAATTTTATAATTTTCTTATATAAATGATCTTATTAATGTTTTGTTAATGATTTATTATTCTTAATTTACAAAAAACAAGGAAATATCATCAGGAGATCCATTCTAAAAATGTATACCCTCATAGTTTATCTCAGGGAGGGTATGCATTTTTGGAAGAACAAATGATGGCGGAAAAATTTCAACAACTAAGAGCTGAGTCTTCAAGATCTGGAGAGGTGGACCCTCTATCCCCTCCATCTAGACATGAAAAATGGAAGAGAGCTTGGATAGTAAAAATGGGGAAATATCTTTCGAAATAATCGATAATTGTAGCTGAGAGGATTGTAAGATATCTATTTTATTTATTTAAGTTAACTATTTTCTTAATATAATTTCAATCATTACAGAAATGTTCAATTAATTAATACAGGACTCTCTTGAGGAGCAGAGTTCACAGGGGGCATTTATAGCTACTGGGAGGCAAGGTATTTTATCTGTAGCATTAGGAAAGCCCAAAAATCCTGGTCATGTAAGAGGATATCTGGATGGTGTATTGGTAAGAAAAGTGTTTCCACGTTCTTCAACCTCTAACGTTGAGGGGGTTTATAAAAAAAATTGAATCCATGGAGGCTCAAGTTCATAATATTAATGCGACGATGGAGCAAAAGATTATAGCATCGGTACACTCTATGTTTTCAGACATGCAAAGACAATTTCAGACTGCAGCTCCCACTCCACCTCCCCCTGCATACCCCATTGTTTATCCTCCACCTCCGCCAATAGCTCTCACTCCCCCACCTTAGCCTGTGGACCCCATTTTTTATCCTACACCTCCACCGCAGCTTCCTACTTATTGCGAGTAGTATGTTGATGATCCTCAACATCATATAGTTGCATATGGGTTGGTATATTGTATAGGAGATACAGTTCATCATCAATGATTAGAGGTAGAGAATCAGAGGGTCACTGTACAGGATGATGCCTTTTGTGAGAGGTATGATACACATCTATCTCAAAGAGTTCATTATCATTAAACATAAAAAACCACTAACCTTAAATTTCCTTTTATCAGTGATCATTGGATGTTAGGGGTTTTTTTCCCAAGGGAGAAAACACTTTATTGGATATGCTCTGTCCATGATGATGTGCGGGAATGTTTTAAGAATATATTAGAAAAGTAAGTTTCAATTTCTCAATAGTTTTATATATTATAATTAATTTTAAATTTACCCCATTTGTATTATTTTCTAATAGGGGATGGGTCTACCTTCGAAAAAACACAAATGAAAGGAGTGAAAAGATCAAATATGTAAATGCGAAGGTAAATATCCATTTATAATTTTTACTTTTTGATTTATTGAATAAAAATAATATATTGAATTTACACTCATTCAAACAGAATTTTCATGAACAATAAGGCATCATCGAATGCGGATATTATATGTTAAGATTTATGTATGAAATAATAACAACTGGGAAAGTTGTGAATTTTGACTTGGTAATATTTCCTCTTAAACGTTTCAATAATATTTCAATTTGATTTATTCATTATACACATTAACTACTATCCTTTTCATTTGTAGATTTTTTATGACCCTCAACCCTATACTTCTTAAGACATCAAACACTTACAACTGGAGTGGTCAAATTATTTTACAGGTTTGATATAATTTTAGTTGTTTGTAATGTAAAATGTAATTTTTAATATTGTCGTTGTAATTGTGTATTTGGTAGTCATTTAGGTTGGATTTAGTTTTTTTTAAGTTGACAGTGTAAGTTTTGAATGTTATATATTTGAATGTTTAATTTTTCTCTACTTCTTGTTTTTGTCTACTAATGATGGTTTTTCTAGTATGGATTCTGGTCTGGGGGGAGGGGTTCAAAGGGTGTGGGGGGTGTTCAGTGGGGTGGGGGTGTCCAGGGGTCTGGGAGGGCTATCTGGTGGGGTGGGGGTCCAGGGTGTCCGTGAGAGTGGGGGCAGTCCAGGGGGTGGGAATGTTTCCAGGAGGGTGGAAGGGCTGTCCAGGGGAGTGGGAGGTTGTCCAGGGGTGTGGGGGTGTCCTGTGGGGTGAGGGGGGTTTCCAGGGGTGGGGGTCCTGGGTGTCCATGGGGATGGGGGGCAGTCCAGAGGTGTGGTGGGGGATGTCTAGTGGGTTGAGTGGGTTCTGGTATATTTTTGTTAACTTTTTGGTCTGTTTCAAGGGTGTGAGGGTGTTTTCCAGGGGTGTGGGAGTGTTGTCCAGGGGTGGGGGGGTCTACATGAGGTTGGGGGATGTCCAGGGGTAGTGGTGGTGTCCGTTGGTGTAAGGGGGTGTCCAGGGGTGTGTGGGACAATCTAGTGGGGTGATAGGGTTTTGGTTTGTTTTTGGTAACTTTTTGGCCTGTTTCAGGGGTGTGGGAGGGCTGTCCAGGGGTGTGGGAGTGCTATCCAGGGGGTGGGGGCTATACATGATGGTGGCGGGTGTCCAGCGGTGTTTGGGGCTGTCCAGGGGGTCAGGGGGGTAGTCCAGGGGTGTGGTGGGGGTTGTCCATGGGGTGAGGGGGGAGGGTTGTCCAGGGGTGTGGGAGTGTTGTCTAGGGTGTGGGGGTATACATGAGGGTGGGGGGTTGTCCCAGGGTGTTTGGGGCTGTCCAGGGGGTCGGGGGGCAGTCCTGGGTTGTGGTGGGGGATGTCCAGTGGGGTGAGGGGGTGTTGTTCAGGGGGTGGGGGGTTTTCCAGTGGGGTAAGTCTTAAATGTTATCAGTGTAAATGCTTAATTTTTCTTTGGTTATTGTTTTGATATACTTCTGTTTTTGTGGTACAAATTCTTGATTTGGTTTCTGGTTGTTTCTGGGGAGAGCAGAGGACTGTATTCAATTTTAAAAAAAATTGGCCTTCCACGTCGTTTATTTTATAACCGACGTGATAAAGGAATCAAGAAGGGTTTATCACGTCGGTTTTTTGAATAACTGGCGAGATAAACACATATGGAATGGTTTGTCATGTTGGTTATTTAATAATTGATGTGATAAAAGGCCTAGGAAATGGTTTATCATGTAGGTTATTAAATAACCGACATCATAACCCCCCCCCCCCCCCCGGACTGGTTTAGCATGTCGGTTATTATATAACCGACGTGATAAACCATTTCCCAGAGGTTTATCATGTCAGTTATTAAATAACCGATGTGATAAACATCCCCCGCACGGGTTTCTCACGTCGGTTATGTAATAACTGACATGATAATCCCCCCTGGTTTATCACGACAGTTATGTAATAACCAACCTGATAAACCCTCCCCCCCAGGTTTTTGCACATAGATTATTAATTAACCGACGTGATAAACACCGTGATGTTATGTTTTTTACGTCGGTTTTTAAATAACCAACGTAAAAAAACAAAATTTATAACATCATCCGTATTAATGTCGGCTAAAAACTGACAAAAATGAAAAATAACCGACGTAAATAATGTTTTCTGCACTAGTGAAAGATAATTTTTTCAACATAAATATGTATAATCTGTATATCATTTGAAACGCCTTTTATAAGTATGTTTGGATCAAACATTCCTTTAAAAAAATAATTTTTAATTAAAAATCAAGTTATTCTTTCATACCAAGCTTGAGGATCTTTCTTTATGCCATAAATGACATTAGAAAGTTTGAAAACATGATTTCAAAATTCATTATTTTTTGGTTTTTTAACATAAACCTCTTCGAGAATTATAACATTTAAAAAGCACTATTTACATCCATTTGAAAATTTTAAAATTTTAAAAAAAAATGTAAAAGATAATACAATATATATGGATTCTAATATATAAAATCATGAAAATGAATCCTAAAAATAAATAACTTATTCTTGAAGATAACCTTTGGTAACTAATCTTTTCTTATCTCTATCTATATTATCATATTCATCTAATTTATTTTGATAAATCCATTTTGTTCCTATAGACATTGTATCTTTAATTAACTCAACGAGATTCCATAATTTATTTCTATAAAACTATTCAAGTTAATAATTCATAGCATTAACCCAATTATAATCTTTCTAAGCATCTTTAATATTAACAAGAATAAAATCAGATATAAATCTTGAATTTGAAAAGAAATGTAAAACAAAATTTCTGGTTCAAATTTCGTATTCAACATTTCCTAAAACATTTTCCAAAGAGCGATCTTTGTGAGTTTTCAAAATCAAAGGATCGGGTTGAGATGAGATATGATCCCCTTCAACTTATGCATCATTATTTTTAGGTTTATCATTATTAAAGTTGAATTCTTCAAAATCTTCAACATTATCAGCAGAATCATTACACTTTTAATCATTATTTTCAATAAATTTAATATGTACGGATTATTCCATTCTCATAATTATTTTTTTATACCCTATAAGTATTACTATTATTATATTATCCCAAAAAAATACCTTCATCACTTATGAATCAAACTTTTCAAAATTTTCTTTAGTATTTAAAAAAATAAACAGTTCATCCAAAAACTTTAAAATAACAAATTTTGGATTTCTTACTTTTAAAAATATCATAGGGATTTTTCTTTAACAAAGGTCGGATATAAACCCTATTTAAGATATAATGAGAATTTATTACATATTAATACCAAAAAAATTGAAAGGTTGAATTCATTAAGCATTTTTCTTTCCATTTTCGGAATAGTTTGATTTTTTCATATCTGAAACACCATTATATTGTGGTGTTATAGGGGTTGAAAATTTATGAAAATATTTATTAGTTTCACATAAATTTTCAAATATATAGTTTATAATCTTTTATAAATTTTCTTTTATCATAGAATAAATTAAGTGACCTTTTTTATTTTGAATTTTCTTATAGAAAGTAACAAACTTTTTTAATTTTTTCCTTTTATGAAACAAGAAAATAGTCCAAGTATATCTTCAATAATCATCAACAATTAAAAACATATCTTTTAGAACATATAGAAGTAGTTATCATGGGTCCAAAAATATCCAGATATAGCAGTTCTAAGAATCTACTATTATTAACCATATTTAATGATCTAAAAGATTATTTTTTTTGCTTACCTTTTAGACAAGAATAAGATACATAATAATTACAAGTAATGAACTTTGGAAGTTCCAGAACCAGTTCATGTTTAGTCATCTTGTTCAACTATTGAAGATGAATATGTCCCAACCTTTTATTCCATATAATGTGATCTTTATCTACTTCATTTAATAATTTTAGTTTATGTTGTTTTAGTTCTAAAAAATCAATAGAAAATATATTTTCTTTTCAATTATCATAAAAAAAATATTATCTTTATAAAAAAGAAATTTTGTATCTTCAAATTTTACATTCATACCATCATCACAAATTCATGATATGCTAATTAAGTTATGTTTTAATCCTTTTATAAAAACTAATTTAGAAATTTTAATAGAATTTAATATACCTACTTCTCTAAAACCTTTAACCATAACTTTATATTTCTCACTGAAAGAGACAATACCTCTATCACAAGTGTTAAAATATAAGAAGATATAAAATTCACCAATAATGTTCCTTGAAAAAACATTGTCCACATACCATGTGACTTTGGAACTCTTCAGGTAGGTTTCCAACAAAAAAATCATGTAGATGGTTGTTTTGGTACCCATACTAGTTTGGGCCCAACTAGATAAGTAGAAAAACATTTTGTTACATATATAGATTTGAGATAATTATTGTATAGTAATCTAGAAAAAAAATTAGAAATGAAATTCTTGGTATAGAATAAATATTGAGTAAACTTTAATGAGCATTAATTTTCAAAATTCTGTTTTAAGTTACAATTAAAGAAAGTTACATTTGAAATATTCCCATTTATACCTTTAACAAAAATAGTTCTATACATCTTAGGAACCTGATTATTTCATCCAAAATCATTTTTATCAGATTTGGGTTTGTTCATGGCCAATATTTTATTAAATTTTTCTTGGACGCGAACAAATAAAAATAAGATTTCCTCTAATCCTATAATTTCATTTCTTAGGTTTTCATTCTCTTTATGTATAACTTCCAGGTCATCACATATTATTTCATTTGAACATGATCTGAAAATTTCCAGTTTCTTATTTTCATGTTTAATATGATTTTATTTATTTTTAATTTTATCTAAATAATCACAAACCAATTTAAATATTCTATGTTGATCTTCATAATTTTTTTACAAGAAATATTTTATTTTAAATTCACATTTTTAACATTGATTGGATCAGAATCTACAACCATTTTCTATTATATATTTATTTAAACAAAATAATTCAGTTTTTATTTTTTTTTCTTTAATATTCTTATATTCACTTTAAAATTCCCAATATAATTTATCCATTCTTAATATGTAACTTTTAAATTTTTTATTTTGAGAAATTAATTATTTAACTTCATTTTAAATATTAGATTCGTAACTAGAAATTTAATTATAGTCAGTGTAACTCATTTATAGTAGTATCCATCAAACATATATTTTCAAGTTATTTTACACTTTCAGAACCAGTATCACTTGAGTATGATTCTTATGAATAACTCCATCTAGCAAGATATGCCTTTCACTGCTTCTTCTTGTATTTCTTTTATTTTCCATATTATTTTAATTTGAGATAGTCTAATTTTATATGCCCATTTTACTTCACTAATAACATATTAATTCAAAAACATTATATTTGCTAGTTTTACCTCTTTTACTACCCTTTCTATCATCTTTTTGATAGTCTATTCTTGGACACTTCTTAAATCCACTTTTACCCTTCATGTACTAATAAAAAATTTAATGAAATTTTAAATTTCATCCTTCTCACTTTGATATAACACAAAATAAAAATAATTATTAACAAAATCCTTTCAGCATTATCATTATTTATTTTTATATTGTATTGAAGAAGTTATCATATCATCTCATCAATTGAATATTTAGTAAAATCCTTACATTCTATGAAAAAAACATTCTTTGACTTTTATGTCTTAGGTAGATCTTGAAGTAATATTTCTATTAGAGCTTAATTATTCATGGTATCTTTGAGATAAACCATGATGTTGAAAATTTTGGTGAATCTATTTTATATCTCATTTATGCTTTCTTGATCAGTCATCATGAATTATTGAAACTCAACTCGGTGCATGTCTAGTTTAGTTCTCTACATCTTGGTAGTTCATTGATGAGGTACTTCTAGAGTTCTCCAAATATCAGAATTGGTTTTATAGGATGAAATATGACTATATATTTTTATAATTAAAGATAAGTAATTCATAACTTTTTAATTCCAAACACATTTTGAAGCATCATTACCAGTAAGATTCAAAATAAACATCAGGAAATTTATATGTCTTTGACATTATAGACCAATAATCAAGACCTTGATTTTTAAGAAATACCTTCATTATGTATTTCTAATAGACATAGTTACTTCCATTGAAGTGAGGTGGTCTGATGGGATTTAACATCTCGAAATCCTAATTAGTCATAAAAAATAGTGGATCTTTTCTGAAGACATTTTATAATAGGACAAAGGTTAGTTTGAAAATGGATAATGAAATAATTAAAACCAAATCCTTAAAAAGGAACCCTACTCTAATATCAATTTTTAGGTATCTTGGTGTGGCATTAGTTACTAGAAGGTAGTGAATAGTCCGTTTTAATTTATTATTACAAATACTAATTTATCAGAGTTATAACTATGTCAAAATTTTCAACAGAAATAAAATAGATAACATGTGATGTTTTTAAAGAGTTTCATATCACCAATATCTTAGTACTCTCATCAATCCCCTCTACTCCTCGAGGATACTAGTATGCACTAAATCATCAATTTTTAATGGGAGTGATAAAGAAATTATATACAAATAGAAACATACATTTTTCACACCTAGTGGTATAACCCCTGACTTTTAAAGGAGTCGCAACCTACCTTAATTTTGTCAGTAAGTAACAACCCAACATTCCTTTTAGACAGCAGGAATATCCCAATGATATCTTTTATATGGGAAAATCTTAAACCAATAGTCTAGAGTTCAAATATGTAGTATAAAGTATTACAATGGGGAAATAATAGAAAGAAAGTGAAATAGTAGGTTGAGAAAAATATGTAGATATTCATTACAACTCTTGTCATTTGGTCACATCAGGGGAGGAAAAGGAAGGTGATAAAGATTCTTAGTGATCACAGTAGAACATTGGAAGTTGAAGAAGTTTCTTAATAAATTCTAGAGTAGTGGTAAAATTTATCAACATATCCTTGTCAAAAAAACATATGCACTAGTACATGTGTTTTTATTCTTGAAGGAATATCCCAAAACATTAACCCAATGATTTACATGATCATGTCTATATCCAATATATGCACAAAACATGTTAGTGTAAAAAATATATTAATATTAACATTACTTTATTCTGTTAAAGTCACTCTATAAAAAAACATAATCAGGCTCATATTTTATTCATGAAATAAAAAATAAAATATTTAATATTTTAAGATTAATAATTATTAAACAAATCATAATTGAAAATCAATTGAAAATTAATTGAAATAGTAATATATTTTTTCATATTATATGTAAAATAGAATTTTATAAAGACAAAGCATCATATGAAATATAATCTATATGAACATGTGTCACTAAAAATGCTACAATTACTTTTAAGGAATGTTGCAATTGTATTTCAATATAAAATATTAAAACATTTGAAAATGTAATTTATTTTAAAAATATTAACTAAAAATAAGAAGACAAAAATTTTGGAAACAAATTTTAACTAATGGTGGGTTATGAACTATCATTGAAAGTAGATAACGGTGAGTCATTACCCACCATTGGAAATTTCCAATAGTGGAAAAATATAGTATTACCTACTATTTTATTTTTAGGTAAAAATAAAAAAATTAACCAAAACTTAAAAAAATTCCGTACATATTAATAATAAATGGATTCATCACTATAATAAAAAAAATTACATAAAATTGGATGTCTAATTATGTCTTGTTGAAAATATTTTAAGCCACAATAAAAAGATAAAACATATGAATAAAAAAATCAAAATTATTTCTCAAAAAAAATAAAATAATAACAAATTTAAACAAAAAACAATAAAAAAAACTACTCCCTTACTTATATACATATATAGAAGAAAAAAATATATAGATGAATCATATAAAAATGATTAAAAACTTCTAAAAAATAAGAATACAAAGTCCAAAAACAAAAGAACAAAGCACTGCATGTAAAGGAAGACGAGGTAGATTTTACCGGAGGTTGAAGAATGATCTTCCAATGCATAGAACACCAAGAGAAAAAAAGGGTGAATGAAAATATAAACCAACCTTGATGTTCAACAGTGGTTAAATTTACCAAATTTTTAAGTCCAATGGTGATTAAATTTACTCATCGTTAATGTCCTAGCGGTGGGTTAGTGACCCAACATCGGGTTCCAATAGTGGGTAAAATCACTTATCATATGAAATTTTCAAATGGTGAGATGAATGAACCACCATTGTTAAAAACCAATAGTGACTCAAAAAAGAAGAGAAACCAATAGGACTGGCTTCGAACTAAATGAAAATAAGGGTGATAGTGAAACATAGAAGAATATGAAATAAGGAAGAATGTTAAATCTCTGTGAGAAAAATACACAAATATTTATGTGTATATTTATATAATATGTTTATGATTTTGTATTTATACACAAATATTTATGTTTATGGTTTTATATATATTTATATGTTTATGATTTTATGTTTATGAAACACAATTTATACAAATATATATTTATATATATACATTAATGTATATAGATTTATAAAATTATATTTCTGTATACATATAAATAAAATTAAATAAAACCAAATAAATATTTTATATAATATGTTAATATAATATATTTAAATTATATATATATATATTATGGAATTTATTTTTTTAAATAGTGGGTGTTTACAACCCCCTATAATTTAAAGACATTATAGGGGGTTTGAACCCCCTCTAATTTAAGATATTAGAGGGGGTTTTGAACACCCTATAATTTAATACATTAGAGTTGGGTTTCAAAACCCTCTAATTTAAGTATTTATAGGGGTTTTTGAACCCCACACTAATTTATGATATTAGAGGGAGGTTTTGAACCACCACTAATATTATTGATCTGTGGCAGTTATGAACCCCCTTTATTTTTTAAAATTAGTGGAGGTTTAAAACCCCCACTAAAATTCAACCAGATGTTAAAAAAATGTTAGAAAATTTAGATAGGGTTTAAAAACTCCTCTAATTTAAGAGATTAGATGGGGTTCTTAAACCCTCTAAATTTGATGATTAGAGAGGGTTGAACATATCCCCCTCTAATTTATAGGTTCATAAACTCCCCTAAATTTTATGATTAGAATAAAGTCATTTTTCTGGATGAAGTGAGAAACTCACAAATTCCTTGCCAAAACCAAATTACACCATACCAAAAATAACAAAATCGGGAGGCGACAACAAATTTCACAACACAAAAATGCAAATTCAAAAAATACATAATACAGCACACAACATCTAAGACCCTCAGAAAGAACACACTACGCACCAGTCACCATCTTCAGCATCACAACCATATCAACAGCGAAGTCACGAACATATGGAAACTTGTTCACAGGAAACCACCATCTTAGTTGAGAGTAAGAAAACTAGAAAAATAGCATCCCTTCCATCAAGGATCAATAGCAATGGGCATAGAACAATAAAACTTAAACCAATTGAAAAAAAAAGATCAGATTCACCAAACCATGACCAAAACAAACACTTACATCCAGGTCTCTCCCCATGAAAATCCCACCAAAACTCAAATAGAACCATCCCAAAACCACTCCAATAACCAACGCACCATGCCAGCCTAGCATGGAGATAAGAAATGGATGGAAAGAATAGAGTTTGGATAGGTCCATCCAAACGAGGGAGAAAACTTCGGCTGAACCACAATCCAATTTCAATTGAACCATTAGGTCATAAATGTAGTACCAGGTGCTTGAAGAATCACTGAGAAAGATAACAAACCTAAAGAAAGAATCTAATATGAAGAAACACCAACCCACAATAAAACCTTTCGATTCAAATGGTGACCAAATAGACGAGTGACGCAAGCTGCAATGAACCCCCGAATCGATGAGTGACACCAAAAACCCAAACCACCTAATATTATTTGTGAAAATATGATATGGAGATTTATCACATAGATTTAGGTAATGATAGTGGTGGAATTAGCGGTCAAGGGCCACAAAATGATGGGAACGTCCACCTGAAAGGGAACCAGTGAAAAGCCGCAAGATCTGGAATGATAGGCTAACATGGAGGGAAGGGAATAGAAAGAATAAGGGGATCTAGACGTATTAAAAGAAAATAAGAAAGGTCAATCATAGGAGACAGAGGTGGAAGAAGGCTGGAAGATGGAAAACCATAGATCTCTAGAGAGATATCCCCCATCCGAGAAGGCCACCATTTCCTACTATGTTTATTATTCAAGTAGAGATGTTGATTATTAGTTTACGAGGCCTATAGATGAGAGATTTATTCCACCCACTACTTTATTCAGTTATGTCAATGTGTTTTATTTTTTATTTAACATAGATTAAGTCCATATTGATAATAAACCACAGTTAGATAACCAAGTAGTTAAGAATAAAAAATCTAGGAAATGACTTGTTTCCATAGATTAAGAAATTAAATCCATTCTAAAAAAATATACCCTATAAGATTATAAATAAAATAGTATATAATAAAATTAGTGTATATAAATATATTTAAAAAATAAATGATACAATAAATAAGAATAAAATATTATCTTTACATATATATTAGTTTCAAAGGGTTTCTTGCAACAATAAGACATTGATTATAACAAGTATCTTGTTTTAAAACATTCTTCTATTATATTAATTTTACCTTTACTATTTTTTATCATTTATATCTAGAATTAATGGATTTAAAAATAGTATTCATTTAATTTCCACACATGCACTCACGAATTTATGATCAATACATCTTCAAGAAGTTGGAGCATGTGTGGATAATCTAAAGGTATTATACATCAGTTCTTTCAAGCAGCAATCGTCGGAGATGAGTGAAACATGAACTCATCATCTACTCAATTGAGGTAATTGTTTGATTTAATTTTTGGGCTTATTCATTATCATGTTGGATCCTTAGCTTGTTTACTGAGTTGGGTGGCATTGGTGTCGATGTCATGATTTCAAACTAGTGGTTAAATTTTTTAAATTAATTTTTCTTCAACTTCCATTGAACGCCCAAAATAAAATAATTGTATATGAGAAATAATGTGGTTTTATAATCCAAATTAAAATTAAGTACACATTAATTTGAGTAGATGGAATCATAAAGGTTCAAACTCTATATACATTGCTCCAATCCAAGATCGGATGGACACTAGTTCAATTTAGCTAATTGATGAAAAGTGATTGGGTGGGGTATAGTGTTTTTCATGAAAGGTAAATTAATTACATGTAGGTGTGGAATCAAAGACAAACAAACAAAAACCAAAAACATGTAGTATTTTCAAAACAAGAAAAAAGTTAAAAAAAAATCAGATGAATATTATAGTGGATACTAGTCATCCAAGCGTATAGTATTGTGGGCGTCAATTTTTCATACTAAATATATCAATAAAAAATAAAGGCTATTGTGAACAATAACTATTTAGATGACTAAGGTGTCTTTGGTGGTTCAATAAATTAATTTAACATAAAACTATCACCCACAAAAATTACAGGAGGTAAATACAGGGTCAATAAATATTAAAATAATTATTTTGTATTGAACACGATGTGTGATTCCCACCGACATAGCCTAACACACAGTGTGTGGGGTAATCACTAATCACCCTACCTACCCACCCACCTAGGTCTTCTTGTGACCGAAAACCCCCTCTAGGGTTTATTTTTAATCCCATGAGTCTTGAAAAATAATCAAAAAATATTAAAAATATATTTAAAATTATTTAGAAGTTAATAAAAAAATTATGCATGTGGGAGTTTTTAATTGTAAATAAAATTTAGATTAACTTATTTTAATTTATAATTAATTCCTTCATGTAGAATAAAATTTCTAATTTACTTTTATTTTGTACATTTATTTCATATTAACTGGTCATGAGTGATATTAGTAAATGTATGCCTAATATTTTTATTTAACTATCTAACATTTTAAATCTGTGTAATGGTTTTAATAATTAATTAATAAACGATGGTCTTTACATCATCATTATCTCATGTTATATGTATTAGGGATTGTATGTCCATGATTCATTGTATTCATGTGTATTTTTCATTCATAATACCCCTTCACCTATGTGTGAGTATGTACAAATAGTGATGAAGATAAAAGTGATGCAAACCACACCGAGGCTCAGCGAAGGACCTGATGAGGCATTGATATGTTAGACCGGGATAAGTGTTGTGACTATAATTGAATATGACTTAAGGTGTTTCCATTATGGTGTTATTTAATTCATTATTCCATTAATGGTTCAACTATTAGAAAGAACTCATGGTTAGTTGATTGATTTATTTATTTATACATGGTTTATTATTATTTTGTGAATGTGCACTTTATGAAAACATATATGATAATAAATAAGAAATCATAAATAGAATAATTAATACCTGATGAATGTTTTATATTTGTGCATGGTTAATTTTTTAGTGATATCACATAGAAAAATCATATTAAATAGAAAACATATTTCATTTTTTGAGAATAATTAATATCCCTCAAAGAAATATAAAATCAAACACCTTTCAACACTTAATTTTGAACAAAATCATATGTTTGAGGTGCTTAATAGCCCTATTTGAGAGTGTCTCTTATTAATGAGGTGTTCATATGAAAGTAGTGGTCTAAATTAACTAAAGTTGGAAGCAATCATATAGTCATAACTAGCTTTCAAAAACTTGATACGCAGAGTGTTGTGTAAAGCATGGTTTCACTTTATAGGAGATAAAACTCAACTCAACATAACTAGGAACTATAAGTTTATATGTTTGACTATACAAATAACCATGAGACTCCCTATATAATGGTTTAGCCATATATTGGACTATAATGATATGTTTTAAGGGTCCCTTGCACTAGAATATTCAAGAAATCAAGGATTTTGAAACCAGTAATTGAGGGCTACTATGATTTGAAAAAATAGAGAGAGAGAGAGAGAGAGATTTAAGATTAATAAATATATAATGTTGAATAATTAGTAATCATGATAAAAGTATCAATATAGTAAAGTTTTATTTTTAAAATAAATGAAAATTAATACCACAAGGTCACTATGATCAATAATAGATATTGAACATTTCCTTGGACTAATTTCCAAGAGTGGTGTAGGTTATTGCACATAGTACTATGATATGAAAATAAATTATATGTTTTGGAGTCCTTACTACATATTAATCCACCTTAGGAAGAAAATTTAGGTGATAAGGATACTTATAAGAGATTCATGGATGTTTCATCTGATCTTTACATCATAATTCTATCATCAATGTCTGGTGATTTGTGAATGAAATATGGAAACATGGATGCTCATACCATGATCTCTTATCTCCAAAAGGTATGTTAGGAGAAAGTGAAGCAATATATTAATGAGGTTAAGATCACTTTGATCACATTTAGATTAAAATATGGAATTTTGTATGGTCCTCATGTACACAAGATAGTAGAGTAGATTGAATGATTAGAAGAATTTGGATACAAGTCAAACCATACACTTTTATTACATTTCACTCTCTCATATTTATCACTCAGTTTCTCTAGTTTTATTGAGAATTATAAAATAAATAGTCTATAGAAATCAATTCATTATCTTCTGGGTAATATTCAGCAAGAAGATGAAAACTTAAAGAAAGATGAATCTCTAACTCTTATGGTGAACAAAAAAAAAGACAAGGAAAAAGTATCAACAAAAAATGAAACATTGAAGTCACCTTCACAATGTCCTTCAATGTGACCAAAAATAAATAAGTGGAGCATTGAACAAGAGGTTATTCTCATATCATGTGGCATGATAGGCCACTAGTTGAGTGTAAGATCTTATCTTTTTTAGGTACTTTTCCCCCCTAGTTCCTTTCATTAGAACCTTAATAAACCAGTATCATTTAGATATGGAGAGCCTTTGTTGGAGAAAATGACCTAAATTTCAAGGATGTATTCTTTTTTGAATTAGTGTAGTCTTGGTATAAGTGATTTAAGTGTTAAAATGGGTTTAGGGATAGTCGAGAGACTTTGAAAGGAAAATTAGTTGAAACTCAACTGTAGAACATTTACACATGATGTAAGGGTATTACATTCTATTTAATTATTATTGGGTTTTAAACAAAAAAAAATTAAAATGATATATTTTTTGGTGTAAACCTTTAAAAATTATTTCACGGTGTGTAACTGGGTTATACAATGTGTAAATTCCAATCCTGAAATTTTAAACAAAAAGTGAAACTGAATTATTAAATATTTTTTGATATATCCCTCCCCCATCAACCCTATACTCATTTTTATGATTTTAGAGTCTCCTATATAAATCCCAAACTTTTTTAACCTCCGTTCTTGGAAAATCAAGATTTAGATTGAATATTTTTACCACAAGGTATGTTCTTTCTTATTGTTTAGATATATTTATCTCTTCTGCACCACTTTCCGAGTAAAGTAGGATTTTTACCTACTATTGAATATAGATCATGATCTCATATTGTTAGACTTCGATTTTTTTGATCTTGAATATAGGATTTGGATCTAAATTTTTATTTTTCATTGCATTATTGACTGATCTGTTTCAAATTGTGGATTCTTCCATTGGCGGGCATTGCCAACAAATTGTGGTGGTGGTCAAATGTTCAAATCCCATAGTCATGATCTTTATTTAGTACATATAAATTATATAATTTCAATATTTTTTTAACAGTTTAATTTCCTGATAAAATTAACTAATTTGGTGAATAAATTAATTATAAATGAATGAATGAACACTAACATTTTTATTGATTTTGGAAACACACAGAACACAACACACAAGAGGTACCTCATGAAGGTCTAAAGTAGTGGATCCCCAAGGAAGAATTAATAAAAAATGTGATGCTACCAGATGGGAAAGATCCTAAGTTAAGGAATATGAATACATTTTGGTTTGGGGAATCCTAAGACTCAAAGAAGTTTTCCACCTTATTTCCCTCTCTCCATGTGTGATTGATCTCCGTATGGGCAACCATGATCTGTTTTCACTTGCGAATATAATATTCAATGTTTCAGGGATAACTTACACTTCCTAATAGTTCTTTGTAGAGGATCAAGGAATCCATTTCCACTACCTTTAGCTTTATTTTTCTTTGATCACTTAACTCCAACCTCGTTACCATTTCCCTTTCCTCAGCCTGGATAGCATCACCTATATCACAAAAGTTTGAGAAAGTAGTGACGATGAACCCCTGTGGTCTCTAATAACTCCACCACCCCTCATCTCCCCCCTTATGAGGGACCCATATGTGTTGATTTTGAACCCACTTCTTAGGGGGAACTAACATAACCAATTCCACTATCCCATCCTCCCTCTATGGTTGGGCACACATGGGTTGAAAGGCCTGACTAACAGAGCTCCTTGGAATTCTGTACACACACTGACCAGGTCCATCTAAGTTTTCTTCATTTTGAAGCTGATGATGGTTCTAGTTTCGATGATATTCTTTTGGCAAGTGTCATTCCAATATTTCCAAATAATCCAACATCCTACCACTAGGATAACAGCCCGACCTTTCCTCTCAGGACTATTCTCTCCAGCGCCACTAAACCACTGACTGAGAGTGTTCTCCTGGATCCCTTCTTGATCATGCTACCCTAATAAAGCTTCATATTCCTGTAATGTCTAGAGAGCCCATTCTCTATCTAAGAATAGATGATCCACCGTTTCTTGTTTGGTATTTTTGCAACACCATCATCTTGAGGCCATGGTCACACCCATGTGTTGGATTTTATCATTAATGGTCATCGCATTATTCCTAACTTTCCATAGTAGGAAGTTAAACTGGGGGGAATCCCCTTGCACCACAATGTATCCCCCCATGGGTCACCAATATTTGGGTCCCTCCTCACGCTATCATAGGCCTTAATAGAGAACTCGGCCAACGAGGAGCCCATGAAGATGAGTCTGTCAGGATCCTCACTAAGAACAATCTCATTGAAGGTGGTGCGTAGATTATCATCGAGTATGGTCTGAAGAAAACCTATATGTATGCACACTTATCTAAAAGACATATCAGGTGTGGGCAGTCTAGAAACCACAACCTGCCTCCCTCCCAATCCTGATGCCAAAAAATCGCATCTCCTCTCTCCACCTGCCACCTGGAATGAGGACACATAACCTCTATATACGGGTGTATTAACTTCCATATCCTAGATGGATGAAATAGATACACTGCCACATCCATTCCATATTTATATTGCATAATCATCCCACACATATTTCGGCCTTCCATAGCCTCCCATGAAAGTTTGGCATGCATCCCTTGTATGGTAAAGGATACACTCCATAGGTTGATGCCCCCTTTAGCTATTGATCTTGATAAATACTTCCCTAAGGCCCAATGTTGTATACCTTTAATCTATCCATCACATATAAAGGAAACCATTATCCTTTCAGTGTTGACAATCACACTTTTGGTAGCCTTCAATATGGACAGGAGATGCATGGGAATTGAAACAAGAACACTATTTACCAGAGTAATAAGCCCTCCATAATGGATTGTGTGATATTGATGAGTGAATTGGATAATTGATTGGGAATTAATTATGTGATGTTGTAATTCTAAGTTTGAATAATTAATTGGTGAATTAATTTATTGAATCATAATATTGTAAAAAATAGATTAATTAATTATTGAATTAATTAAAGGAAGGATACGGAATATGTGTAAATGGTGAATAGTAACATAGACATTCAGCCAAGTATTATGAATGGTAACATGATCGTTCAATTATATATGTGTTAATGGTGAATTGTAACATAGAAATTTGGCCAATTATTATGAATAGTAACATTCTCATTCAATTATGTATTGTAAAATGGTGAATGGTAACATGTACATTTGGCCAAAGAATAAATAATGGTAATATAGTCATTCTAATGTGTGAATTAATGAATGGTAACATGGTCATTAATTTTTGAAATAGAAAATGGTACCATGGGAATTCTAATGTTTGAAAAAATGAATAGTAATATGGTAATTTATTGTGGAAATAATAATTGTAACATGGACATTCAAACACGGGATATCCCTCTGGGATAGATCAAATTCCGACATGGGATGAATGAGGTATTGAGATATGGGTGTCTACATGAACCCAAGGATTATGTGGATAAATAAATATTAATTAATAATGTGATAACTATTTAATTATACTTTGTAATTATTTCTTTATAAAACTACATGCACTATTATTTGACTGGATATTTTTTTAGACACCGTTTCTGGTGGCCTAATGAGTTATACCCACACCTTACTTAGGTTTCCTGATTAATACTTGAATAGATTTTATTATTATAGCATAGTTTAAGGGAAAAGTGTTGGTTCAAACTTCGGATTGGGGATGGATCTTGACATGTACATTATTGTGGAATGTTTTCTATTTCAATTGGATATTGTATTTCCTGCCTTGATTACTATCAGATATGAGTATTTTTTGTTGATATATATTACTTCCTCTATTGTTTCTTATTTCCACTATTATACTACTTTGATCAAAGAAGGTATAACATCCCCATGAATGACTTATCAGACCCTTGCTACTAATAGGCATCCTCTAGCATACAAGGAGGCACTCTTGAGGTCATGTGAATAACCATCTTAGGGAATTGGTATGTGCCTCCTGGGTTGGGACACTAAAAAATGGTATCATATGAGTTTTATTTTATTTTTATTTTGCATTAATATTTGGGAAATTTAAACATAATACTAGAAATCATCAGGCCTTTGTAATGAGCTCATGCATGAGAGTTTCAAATGCATGTATCGGGGGAAACACATGTACTTAGGGAGAGATTATTATTATTATTATTTGTTTTTATAATTTAATGTTATTTCACCTTCAGTGACATACTTTTTCTGTGATGTGAAAATTGTTTTTGAGATTTTATGAGAATTGATTCATGTCTATAATGGCACAATAATTGATTTTACATGCACCATTTTTTGTGCTTCAGATTATTTTGTGACAAGTATCAATTTAGGCACGCATGGGAAAATGGGTTTTGGGTAAGTTTTTAAACTTGAACTATTTTCTTAGCTTGTGAAATTGAATTGAAAATGGTGCATAATATGAAATTTAAGATGGTAAAATGATATAATTATTTGAATAAATGGTTTTCTAAATGATAAATCTAAACTATGAGAACATGTTTACCCATGATACCAAGACCTAGGTGTCAGATGAATAATGGTAGTGTTAGCACCTCGGTTTTGACCGTGTGGCGATATGTGGGGAGAATACTTGTTGGGACCTTTAGTTTTTTCCCCCTTATGAAAATATGTTAATGTTGTCAATTGTGTCCAGATGTGCATGTTTGGAATTGTAGAGTTATGCCACCATGGTGACGCTGGTTGAGAGGACGATCGAAGGACATGGTAGTGGATGATTTTCCAATGGTGGAACCCGAGGCACCGATTGTGTTGAGTGAGGAAGCAGAGGAAAGTTTATGAGAGAACTTTACTCACTTCATGAAATTCATGAAAATAGACCTAGGTTGGTCAGTTAAAACCATGGCTGGGCTAACAAGAGAGTTTCAGCTACAACACTCTCTGAATTTCACTAGAGAGGGTTGTCCTAAAGGATATAAGTTCTGGGTTGAGTCCATAAAGATGATACATGACCATTTAGAGACTCTTGATGAAAAGAGGGTCTAGTTAGCTGCTTATATTCTATGTGGATCAGCGGAGAACTAGTGGGATATTTAGGTGCAAACTAGACAAGATGATGGCATACTATGAATGGACTTCTTAGAGATGTTCTTAGAGAACTTCTATCCAGAGATACTGAGATGGGAGAAAGAATTGGAATTCATGTAGATGATTCAAGGGATCACGTCTATGATGGATTATGTTGGATTCCATGTAGACCTTTACTGATTTGATCCAGTATTGAAATGATATGATATAGCTATGGATATATGCTTTCGGGATGGACTTAAGTGTGAAATTAATTCCCAATTTAATATTTTTATGTTAAAGACGTTTGATGAATTGGTGTATCATGCTCTCTTAGCAGAGGGAAACCTGAAGGATGCTTCCAGGGATGGATAGAATATTAAAACTAGATAATTAGGAGGTGCAACTTTCAATAGAAAAAATCACATCTATGAAAAATTTAGTCAGAGAATTGGAAAGAAGTGTACACATATAGGAGGGTTGGTTTCACATGAACTTTTAGGTGTGATCTGTTATCAGTGCGGTAGGACAGGCCATTATCATAGGGATTATTCCCGTCCACCAGTAGTGTTTCAGTTTTTTGGCAATATGGGACATCTATATAAGTTTTATAGGATGCTGAGATAGACGATCAGTGAGGGTGAAACTAGGCAAGGTCATAGTGGGAGGGAATATTCTACACCACATCAGGCTGGTAGCTGGAGTTCTAATAGCAGAGGCAGTAGATATAGAGGATGCAGTGCTTCTGGGAAAGATAACTCATAGAAATAGAGGGGTGAGAATTAGGGGAGTTAGATGGAATCCCAAGGGAAAGGGGTCGGATAGCTACATGTAGTGCAACCTACACTTGTGGATAGAGAGGTTGGACCATCAATAGTGAGAGGTATTATTCTTGTGAAAGTCCCCAGTCATGATAATTGTATCAATGAGAGGTGGAGGGGGTGAATTAGTGATACTTTTTATTTTATATTCCTTGAAACAACCTTTTCCCCCTAATGAAGATTTTAATCCCTATTGAAACAAATTCAAACACACATCCACAGGAACAGAGGAACACAAGTATTTATAAGGTTCACTATTAAATAATAATAGATATGTCCTTGGTATGGTTTTAAAATAATACAATAAAACACAGTCCACCAGAAAAAAATCCCTTGGAATACAATTAGTAGGATATTACATTTTACTCATATAGCAATATGAAGATAATCTAATATTATGTGTGCACCCTCTTAGAAAAAATAGGGTAATACAATATTTGTGTAACAAAACATGTTATGTGTTCTTCCTTTTCAATTTCCAAAAATATGATAAATCAGAAACAATTCTTTAATTTCTTACCCAGAAGCTGGTAAGAACATCCAGGACTTTGATATAGAATTCAAATCTGATTTCCCAATCTGATTATCACAATATAATTATTCAATTCCAATACTCCAAATCTGATTTCCCAATACAAGGGATACAACCCTAACAGAATAAAATTGAGTAAATTTAGAATTATTTCTTCCTCAGTCCAGAAATCCCAATATGGAAATCTAGATCCTATTATCTGGCCTGATATAGTGACCAACCAAATATGATGACAAGAAAGAAATGATAAACAATTGAATATGATGATCAACTTAATACAATGTTCAGCTGAACAACATTATAATCTTGTCTCTTCTCCTTTAACTTATCTCCATCGAAACTTCTTCAAAAAAGGATTACTATGGAAGACTTCTTCTCTCCCTTGAAATTAATAGCTTATATCTCTTCATATGAATAGTATATATGTCTTCAGTCTATATATAAAGTACAAAGTACTTCTCCATTTTATAGGTGATCCAAGGATGGTTTTGGTGGGAATCCCCAAAACATTCCCACACAACCAAATTCACCAAAATATTGATTTACCACAAATTTCAGGTAAATTTATGACTTCTTAAATGCTTCTTAATTCTTATTGGATCTTATTCATGACATCACCTTTTCTTTAGACTTTCTTTTCAAATGTCAGTCTGATTCTGATTCTCCACTCAGATTTTTGATATGATTATGTTTCTTTCAACCTATTCTGATTTTGTCAATATGATCCACAAGATGAATTGATATCAACTCGGATATGATGACTCTTGATCTGATTGAGGAAACAAAAACATCTTCTTTTCATATCATTCTCCCCATTTAAAATACTTCCAACCAACCCCTTTAACTCTTATCTTGATAAAACCATTTGAAAACAATAAAAGTTCATCTACCTATTCTAAAATTCATCATCATCTATCACTAAGGTTTTATATCTTTTGGATTTTGTTCTGATGGAAAACCAGTACATTTGGTTTCTCACATTTGTCAAAAATCTCCCCAGACTTTAAATACCATACACTTCCTTCAACAATTCACTCAACCATCTTAAATGGTTGTCCATATTGTTGAACGATCTCTATCATTTGGATTTTCATCAACTTCAACTAAATTATTTTACCATCGATCTTTGAATACAAATCGTCCTTTGATAAATATGATAGTACGATGAATACGATGGACCAGTGTCGGAATATTCAACTTTAGCCACTTCCTTCAATTCCAAATTTGTTCTTTTATGATGAATTCCTTCATGAATTTGATTAAATTTTATAATAGATTTAGAATCATCTGATTTTCATTGGAAAGTATTGTAACTACCCAATCAATTCCTTCTCAGCCAAAATAAAATTAACATGAATATGATTAGACTGGATATGATCTTCAACACTATTTTCTATTTCCATCTAGATATGATCAATCTAAATAAAATTTGGAATATTTTCATTCACTATCCCTTTATTTCATCAAGATTTCATCACAAGTATACTGAATACTTTTGATTTATGAGAAATCCAAATCATTAAAGAATTATCACATTTGTTTTATTGTACTCATATAGAATCTGATTCTCCCATTATGATCAAATATTTCATACTGGATTCATTGTCAATCTAATGACCATTTACTTCCAACAAGATACATTCTCAATATGATATACTTTTCTTATACCTATATTTTCTTGAATATGATGGACCTTTTAAAGCCTTGAGAGTTCGATTATTTGTATTACAATGGTCAGTCCAATTCAAAATACAAAGTAAGTTGATCTTCTTTTATTCTCAAACTTCCTTGATTATTTATAAAACTTTCTTTACAACAAAAGAAAATACCTAAATATGATCACCTTGGTCATCTTGGGATCAACATCTTGTAGCTTTGACTTTATCTAGTGCCTTATTTGATACTGGTGCCTCTCGTTACTTTATATCTATAAAACTTTTTAATGGTTTGTGCCTAGTAGTTGAGTTTATAAGTGGAGTTATGATTGTAGATACACTAGTGGGGGTATGATCTAGAGACATCTATTTGTGTAAGGTATATTCTCTAGAAATTAAGGAATATTGTTATCTATGGGATATATATATTCTTTACATGTCGAGCTTCGACCTAATTATGGGTATAACCTGGATAGTTTCATATAGATCCCACATAGATTGTTACCAAAGAAGAGTAATCTTTATGTATCCTAAGGGTGACAATCATATTCACCGTGGGGAGTGGGATATCCAGGTAGGCTGAGTAGGGCCAACTACTCAGCAACTAGGAGAGCTCACAGGCCAGGTTTCTAGTCTGTTGATGTATTATGGAGGAGTATAGTGTGATACATTTCCACCTATAGTGGAGCAGTTTTAGGATGTGTTTCCTAAAGACTTATCAGCACTTCCACCTAAGAGGGATATAGAATTCACTAATGAGATCATGATGGTAGCTGAGCAAGTATATATTCCACCATACAGAATGGAACCAACAGATCTTTAAGAGCTCAAGATTTGGCTGGAGGAATTGAATGATAAGGGGTTTATCCGTCTAAGTATGCCTTTGTGGGGATCAATCGTGTTGTTTCCAATGAAGGCTTATGGAATTTTTCTCTTATGTGTTCATTACTAAAAGTTGAACTGGATGGTTATGAATAAATGGTATCCTCTTCCAGGTATTGACAATATATTTGACCAGTTTAAAGGGGTTTGTGCGTTCTCAAAGATCAACTTGAGATCAGGGTATCATCAATTGAGAGTTTGGACTTCTGATATACCAAGAACTAATTTCATAAGAAATTATGTACTTTATGAGTTTTATGTAATACTGTTTGGATTGAAAAATGCACCAGTAGTGTTTATATCCTTGATGAATAGGATCTTCCATCTATACTTGGATTAGTTTCTGGTGGTGTTTGTGAATGAAATCTTGGTGTACTTCAAGACTCATAATGATCATTCCCAACATCTTGACATCATTTTGAGTACACTGATAGATCATAATCTTTACACCAAGCTATTTAAGTGATAGTTTTGGATTGAATGGGTATACTTTCTAGGAAATATCATCTTAGAGAAAGGTGTGTTAAGGGACACAGAGAAGGTTTAGGTAGTTGTTTCCTTGAACCATCCCAAGTATGTGTTTGATATCCAAATATTTATGGGGTAATTTAGATATTGTAAAATATTTATCTGTGTCTATCCCTATTTCAAATCATTGCTTTCGGGTTTGACTAATAAGGGGGTAAAGTTCTAATGGATGGAAGCTTGTGATAATGTCTTCCAAGAGATGAGGAGTAATTTAATATCTATACTAATCTTTATCCTAAATATGATTGGTGAGGAGTATTTGGTGTATTTTGATTATTTTGGAGATGTTTTGATTGAGTTTGATCGAGTTGTGGTATATAGGTATTGACAGTTGAGACAACATGAACAAAATTACCCTACACTTGATCTTGAGATATCAACAGTGTTTTATGCTCTGAAGTGTTGTTGACTCTATATGTTGGTTGAAAAGTTTACAGTGTTCACCAATTAAAATAGACTAAAGTAAATATTTTTTCAAAGATATTTGAATCTTTGATAGCGGAGATGGGTGGAGTATATGTAGTTTTTTTATTTTAAAATAGCATATACGCCTAGAAAAAGAAAATTGTGTTATTTATTCATTATGCAAGAAAAATCACACTCATATAGTTCAAGAGACAGGTGATGAGTGGAAGATGATGGATTTATTGGCTGGGAAGAATGTGGTGGTTTAGAAGAACTAGGAATAGATGACACTTGTATCAGTTGTAGTGGAGTCTATGCTTTTTCGATGGATCCAAGATAAGAAATATGAGGATCCAGAATGTTTATATTTGAGGTAAAGCCTTGAATGTGGGGATTCACCTTTAGATTGAATCGTAGATGAAGATGAGATTTTCTTTGTCAGAAATCAAGTTGTTGTGCCTACGATCATGTGAGAGGAACTCATGTGGGAATTTCATGCCTCGATGTGGGTAGTACATCCAGGTGTAACAAAAATGTATCAGTACCTATTACAACAGTTTTGATGTTCGTGCATGAAAAGTGAGATATAAAGGTTCCTAACATGATTCTACACTTGTCAGTATGTGAAGGAAGAGCTTCAATGACTTGTAGGTTTGCTTCATTCGCTACCCATTTTGGAGTGGAAGTGGGATGACGTGACAATGGATCTTGTGGTGAGTCTTACAAAGACACCGAGAAAAATTTTGATGTCTAGTTTGTTGTGGACCTACTGATAAAATTTGTGCACTTCTTACCTATACAAGAAACTTTCATGGTAGAGCAGTTCGAAGTTTTATATATGTTGGAAATAGTCCATCTGCACAGGGTGTCATGGACTATAGTTTCAAATAATGATTCTTGTTTCACTTTATAGTTATGAAACAGATTGAAAAAAGTACTTGGTGTATTAGTATTATTGATAATGTATTTGCACCCATAGATATATGGGAATTCAGAGCATACTATATAGGTACTTGAGGATATTCTATGGGTGTGTGTGCTTGACTTTGGGGGATCTTGGGAGAATCACTTGGCTTTGGTAGAGTTTTTATATAAAAATTTCTTTTAGAAAACTATACCAAATACCATATTCTACGGGAATGTGTGCTTGAATTTGGAGGATCTTGGGAGAATCACTTGGATTTGGTTGATTTTTCCTATAAAAATAGCTATTAGAAAACTATACAGATGGAACCCTAAAAATATCTTTATGGTTGTCTATGAATATCACCTCTATACTATATAGAGGTTAGCAATTCATAGTTACTGGGACCGAGTATCATGTAGGAGACATCAGAGTAGGTTCATCTAATTCGAAAACATATGTATATGGCTCAAAGTAGGAAGAATTCGTATGCTGACAGATGGAGATGACCCCTAGAGTTTATAGTGGGAGATCATGTATTCATTCAGGTGTTTCCTAGGTTGGGTCACTACAGGATATAGAGGCAAGGAAAGTTAGTTCCCAAGTTCATTGATCCATTTGGGGTAGTGGAGAGAATCTGACTGGAGGTGTACCAATTGGATATTTTATAGAAATAAATATCCATGTACGATGTTTTCCACATATCAAAACTTTGATAGTATCATACTGACTCTTCTCATACTATCAAGGTAGAGGATGTTGATCTTGAGATAGACATGTTCCTTGAGGATCATCTGATGCGTGTGTTGGATCGCAGTGAGAAATTGTTATGGGGAAAGACCTTGCCAATAGTTCATGTATTATGGAAACATGGATGTGTGAAAGAGGAAACATGCAAAATAAAAGAATATGTACTGGCTCAGTGGCCCAAACTTTTTCACTCAGAATATCCGAGATTCTTGGAGGTGTTTCTTGAGGGAAAATTGTTATAAGGTGGGGAGACAGTATGATCACATCTTTTATAGGTACCTTTCTACCTTAGTTTATTTCATTTGAACCTTAATGAACTAGTCTCATTTAGAGATAGATAGATTTATTATAGAAAATTTTCTAAAGTTTTGGGATGTATGATTTTTTTGAATTAGTGGAGTCCGAGTATAAAATAGTTAAGTGTAAAAAAGGGTTTAGGGCGAGTTGAGTGGCTTTGAAGAGAAAACGGGTTGAAACTGAACTACAAAACATTTACACATCATGTAAGGGTATTACACATAATGTAATTATTCAGGAGTTTTAAATAAATAAATTTGAGGAAAATTTTTTTTGGGTGGACACCATTAAAAATAATTTCACGACATGAAACTGGGTTACACAACATGTAAATTCATGACCTATAATTTTAAACATGTAGTGCAGATGAATACTTCAATACTTTTGAATAAAACCCTCCTCCTTCAACCCTACATTACTTTTGATGATTTTAGAGGCTCCTAGATATATCCCAACCTTTTATGACCTCAATTATTAGAAAATCAAGAGGTAGATTTAATATTTTTTCCACCAGGTATGTGTTTTCTTCTCGTTGAGATCTATATCTCTCTTCCGATCCTCTTTCTAGGTAAAGAAGGATGTTTACCCACTATTATATTTAGATCTAGTTCTAATATTTCTATTCCTTGATTTGTTTGATTTTGAAATTTGGATTTGGATCTAAATCTCATTCTTCAATGCGTTCTTGATTGATTCACTTCAAATTGTGGATTCTTCCATTGGTGGGCATTACCAACAAATTGAGGTTAGTGGTATAATTCTAAAATACCATAGTCATTATTTTGATTTAGTACATGAAAATTTTGTAATTTTTTTAACACTTTAATTTCATGATATAATTAATTAATTTGGTGAATTAATTAATTATGATATTGTGAAATTGTGGGATTTGGGGATAATCAACTATGTAAATTGAGTGTTTGGTATTGATGAGTGAATTTCATAATTAATTTGGAATTAATTTTGAGTTTATGAAATTGTTAATTTGATTAATTAGTTGGTGAATTTACTTATTGAAGCTTAATATTGTAAAAAAGGGATTAATTATTTATTTAATTAATGGATGGATGGATAACGAATATGTGTCAATGGTGAATGGTAACATGGACATTCAGCCAAGTATTATGAAAGGTAACATGATAATTCAATTATATTTGTGTAAATAGAGAATGGAAACTTATAAATTTGGACAAGTATTATGGATGGTAACATTCTCATTCAATTATATATATGTCAATATTGAATGGTAACATAAAAATTCGGCCAAATATAATGAATGGAAACATTCCCAATTGATTATTTATTGTAAAATGGTGAATGGTAATATGGAAATTTGGACAAGGAATAAATAATGGTAACATGGTCATTCTAATGTGTGAATTAATGAATGGTAACAGGGTTATTCATTTGTGAAATAGATAATGGTAACAAGGTCATCTAATTTGTGAATAAATGAATGGTAACATAGTTATTCATTGTGGAAATAAGAATGGTAACAAGGAAATTCAAACACAAGATATCCCTCAGGGATAGATCATACTCCAGCCCGGGCTGAAGTAGGTATTGAGACATGAGTTTCCATGCAAACCCGAGTTTTATGTGACTAAATAAAGATTAATTGAAAATGTGATAACAGTTTAATTATATATTTTAATTATTTGTTTATAGAACTACATGAACTATTATCTGATTGGATATTTTTTTAGTTACCATTGGTGGTTGATGAAGATGTTAGGGAGAAGCAGTTCCAAGTAGTTAGTCTGGGTTGTATGTAATTTTTGAATTCTATGGTCAATGAATTCCTCTAAGGCCTACAGGCCATGTAATACTTACACCTATGGGCCTTCTAAGGGTTCCACCTCACCCCTTGAAAAGTGGATTATCAAAATTAATAAAAAAATGAAGGCCTTTTAGCCATTGGATGGAGATACCATTGGTGGTGACCTACTAAATTGTACTCACATCCTACTCAGGTTTCATGATCGGTACCCGAATAGAATTTATTGTTACAAGAAAGTTAAAGGAAAAGGCTCATGGTAAGATTGTTGATTGGGGATATAGGTTGGTTGAGGGAACTGGATTTGGTTCAAGACCATCTTGGGAGTCATCAATTTCTTTATTTTTGGTTTGCATCAAGACACTTGACACATAATTTATCAAGGAATGTCTTCTATTTTAGTTGGATATTGTATCTTCTTCTTTGATTACTATGAGAAACAATTATTGTATATTGATATATATTTCTTCTTCTATTGTTTATTATTTTTTGGTGTATTACTCTGATAAAAGAGGGTATAGTCTCCCCATGAATTACTTATCAAACCCTAGATTCTTGTCAACAGCCTCTGGTGTATGATGTGGCATGCTTGTTGTCATGTGACTAAACGAATCAGCGCACCGACATGTGGTACCCTAGTCAGGATGTTACAAAGAGAATTTTCATTGAATTAAAGAAGAAGAAAGTAAAATATTTTACTTCAGGTATATTCATTGTTTAATGTGAGATTTCTATTTTACTTTTTAGGTATTGGATAAAATTATGACATATATAACTGTATCTAAATAGAATAACCAATTATGTGAAGAGAGATTAAAATATTGAAGTGGATCTTCAATTTTTTGATAGATCTTGACTCCAACATTATCTAAAGAAGACCAAAACTTAATAATTCCAACCGAATACATTATAGTATTTGAAATCAATTTTTATGTGATTTTTCTTTCCAAAAATAATATATCATGTCATTTTTATACACAATGAGATTTAATTTCAACTATGATATAAATTTTTTAGGTATAATTTAATTCAATAATATTTCATGCACTACAAAAAAAGTCATTAGATAGAGTTTTTTTTTTATTAGAGGGGGTTGTAACCCCATCTAAATAAATTAGTGGTAGTTATGAGGAATCATTGATAATGTGGCCACCTCATCATGTTATAGAAGGTTTTTAGGAACTACTTGTAAGTTAAGATTGAAATTAGAGGAGATTGTTTTAGAGGGGGTTTAATCCCCTTCTAATTATGCCATAAATTTTCTAGAATATGGTAAATTAGTGGAATTTTGAACTACCTATAAATCATTAAGAAAATTAGGGGTAGTTAAAAACTTCCCCTAAGTGATTTTTAATCTCAACATTTTGTGGAGGTTATTAACCACCCCTAAATGTTTTTATTTTTTTAATCAACATCCCTATAGAACCACCCCTACTTTTTTGTATATATATATATATATATATATATATTTGTATATATAATATAATATAAATTTAAATATACATAAATATATAATAAAGATGTATTTAATATTATATTTGTATAATATAAATCATATTTTTCATATATTTATTTATATATTTATTTGTTTATTTATTTTGTATATTTATTTCTATATATACAATGTATTTATATATATATTTTTATTTTTATTTATATATTTATTTATATATATATATATGTATACAATATATTACATTTCTATGTATACAATTAAATTAAATTGTATTATATATTATGTATAAAAATATATATAATATATAGATAATCAAAAACATTATTTATATAATACATACATGTTTATTTATATTCATGTGTGTCTAAGTATCTGTATAACATTTTATTATTATTAGATGGTGATATCGAAAGTTTAGGAGATTCTCCTTGGAAATAATGGTGATTCTTGGGGTTTTTGTAATCATGTTGATTCCTCACTATTTAGGATCCATTTTTTGTCAAGAAGACCATCTCATGAGGTTTCTTGGGATTTATCTCAGCTTCATGGAACCTTGATCTGGGTAAATCAAGATATTTTTGAGAATTTTCGTGGTGTAAAGGGTTCTTCTATTGTGATTCCACATATTTCCAGAAGAAATTTCAAGATTCCAATGCCTCTTATTGATGGTGGAAGAGAGCCACCCTGATAGTCTGATCAGGTGTTGCTTGGATCTAATCAGGTTTTCTTGGAGCTCAGATTTGTTCGATGGGAAGATTGGGGCTTGGATCTGCTCAGTTATTACTCGAATATTCTCTGAGGGATGTAGTAGTGGATGGAACGTATCAATATACGGAGGTGATAGATTTTTCTATTGCAGTGGTGACTGAAGTGGGTGATGTAAATTGATCTACGATGGTCAGGGAATTTCCTTTGATTACTTCTATCTCACGATGTGGGATCGAACGAGTCTCGGTTTCAGGTGGGAAATCTGTTGAAATCCATGACCTAAGGGATATTTCTAATCGATGTTCCCTAGTTATATTTAAGGGTTCCTCCGATAGTATAATTCTCAAGAAAGGATCCTTGGCCGGTGTTGAGGCTAATCATGAAGCCTTCTAAAAATTTCTAACTTTGGGAAAGAACTCACTAATTACTAGGTTTATTCTTCCCAAAGGTTAGAAACCATGGCTTCTATAATATCTTGTTCACGTGATCTCATTTTTGTGGGGATTTTTATAATGGAAGTGTATTAATTTATGTATATGTTTCTTTCACTACTTGTTTCAATAGAATAAAGCTAGAATATATGTGTAGTCCTTTGGTTTATTTCTTTTGAAGCTGAGAATACTCCACCTCCATGAATGGATGATTTATTTTAATCTGTTAAGGGTTAATAATGTTTTTTCATGGGTCTGGATCAGGTTTCAAGTAATAAATTAGATTTTATGGGACCCAAAAGTCTTTCATGATATTGTTGTAACCATTAGAATTCTTATTCTCTTGGAAAAGGAGATAGAATACATAAGGTGTGGCCACTTTGAGAGAATTCTGGTTGAAATTGATTTTATGTCCACTCTTACTGATAATATGACTCTTACCACTCCCACTGATGATATAAAAATCAGTTTTGAGTGTGATTATTGTACGGAGTTCTGTCAAATTTGAAATTTTTTTAGTCATTTAGATAAGAAATGTGTGAGGAATGTTTTTGAGTTTTGTGGTTTAAAGGGGAATCCTTAAAAGGATCGTGATGATAATGTTAAAATAAATTTATCTGGATTCATGGGCGGTTAGTACCCATGAAACCTAGGAAGTGCCTAGTGGAATATATAGACAACAAGCCTCAAAATCAAGGGGCTAGAGCATACAAAAATAAAGATCTAGTGGTTATTTGGGAGCAGGAAGGGACTTATTT
Organism: Viscum album; assembly: GCA_963277665.1. Lineage (NCBI taxonomy): Eukaryota > Viridiplantae > Streptophyta > Magnoliopsida > Santalales > Viscaceae > Viscum > Viscum album. The sequence goes on along the minus strand of OY728142.1, from coordinate 1,811,839,292 downwards.
GGTCGCAACTTGCTCACTATCCATTCCCACATTGAAGGATGATAATAGGAATGGGTCTCTAATTGTTGTTGTAGGTACTGGGGGATGATATCTCATATGTTGTCGTGTTCAAGAATGTCACTCATGTGAGTTATAACCTTGTAAGAGACAGTGTGGGGACTGAAATGGAGTAGACACAGACTAAAATTTGTATTAGTTAGCCTGGTGATGGAAATGAAGAATCAGATTTCAAAAGTAATGATGGTTTTTCCCTGGGTGTTAAATTGATTCAGCATGGAGTTCCATCTGAACCAATTCAGCAGGTTGGTGGAAAAACTTCCTATGAGGTTGTTTGTGTTGTGTTTTGGTGTTCTCTTTCACCAATAGTTGATCATTGTTGTATTGTGCAGATATTGGATTCCAAATTTTTAGGGAATGTTAGACAATAAGATATTTTTTGGAAATATGATGTTCAAAAGAGCATGGGTTATCTTCCAGAGATTTAGAATTTCTTCAGCTCTTCATGAATGTTTGGAAAATGGGGTAATGTTTTAGATGATGGAAGTGACAAGAAAAAGCAGATGCTTTGATGGACACCACTCATATTAGATATATGGGTTGAAAATCCCATGTTTCTTTTAAGTATGATGTTCTAAATAGAAAGGTAAATATGGTCAGTTGTGAAGGTTTTTCTCTAGTTCCTCTAAAAAGAAGGCTATATAAGGTTTATTCTAATTTGCACAAGAATGTTTCTACCAGGTCATCTTCCAAGGTATCAAAGATTCATCTCAATCTAGAGCAAGAAATGTCTAAGTAGAGGATCCTTGGGATCCTCAATCAAGACATTTGTAGTCGGAGTGAGAAACTGCTGATAATGATGATGATTCTGATTATGATTAGGGAAATGATCCTGGTTTTCTTGATCTGTAGTTTTATTATCTAGATGAGGGAATGACTCTATATATGACCATGTATTCTTTCTTGCTTTCATGTTATCTTTTTATTTCACCTTTAATAATTGGTCAAGATATTTTCCTTCGGGCTAGACCTTTTTTGTACTATTATTATATAATTTATAAAAACAAAAAAGTTTTTTATAAGATACAATTTTCAAATAAATAATATTTATGTATATATTCATGTAAAATATATATGATTTTATAATATAATTAAAAGTATAATAAATATAGTTTTATATAAATAAATATATATTAATGTACACATTATAAATACATTCACACACCCACACATGAATGTGTATATTTATATATTTATTTGTCAATATTTAGTTATATACTTATTTTCATATATTTATATATATAATGTATTGATATATTTACTAATATATAATATAAAATTTATAATATAATATAATATATATATATATAATTATCTATATACTTATTTATATTTATTTATTTATTTAATGTATTTATATAATTAATTTATAAAATATGTTTATAATTGATTTAAATATATTTATATAATATCTTTATATAATACATACACACATACAAAGAGAGAGAGATATATATTATAAAATTTGATATTAAAAAAAATTAGGGGCTTTTAACCACCTCGAAAATAAATTTTTTTATATTTTTTGTGGTGGTTATGTAAAACCGCTGCTAATTTATATGAAAATTTATTTTAAAGGGGGTTAAACCCCCCTATAATTTTTTATCTAAAATTTAGTGACAGTTATATTAACTTTCCAATAAAATATATATGAAAAATTATATTAGAGGGGGTTTAAACCCCCCTTTAATCTCATAGATTAGTAGAGGTTTTGTATAACCGCCAATAATTTATAAGAAAAAAAATATTTTAGAGGTGGTTAAAACCCCCTCTAATTTTTCATTTAAAATTTAGCAGCAATTATTCAAAACCAAAGCCAAAATATAAAAAATATATTTTTGAAGGGGATAAAACCTACTCTTATCTTATATTTTAGATATGTTATTGTATAAATACTTCTAATTTATATTGAAAACAATTAGAGAGGGTAAAAAAAAACCCACCAAATACACTATTTTTTTGTAGTGATGTAATATCTTGGTCTTCCATCAAGGTACATATCCTTTATAATTATGTCAAACTTCTTTTTTCCCTAAAATAAAGTTTAGTTAGGAGTGGTAGATATTTCAAGATTATTATGAAGGCTATGGGGGCCTAGAGCTAAGGTTTTTGGAGAATTAGGGTGAGGCGCACAATTAGTGCACGGTTTGGTTAACCATGCACCATAATCATGCATACTAGAAAGGAAGGATGATAGTTTTACAAACCATGTAAAAGAGTCCTAAAAACCATGAAAATTTGGTAATTTATTATAGGTATATCTCACATAGTTTTCACCTGGTTTTTCTAATTGTACACCTAAACTGTGCGAAGTGTGGTGCACCTGGATAATATGTAAGCATGGTTAGCACATGATTTGGCCAAATGTGCATACAAACTGTGTGCCCTATTAAAAATATAAAAATGAAATTTTTACCTTATTTTATTTAATTCTAATTATCCCCTTTCTTCTCCCCAATTGTGCACATAAGTTGTTGGAATCTTTATTCTTACCTCTTTAGAGTTTTTGGAGTAATTCTCTCATCCAAATTTAGTTTCCTTCATCATCAGTCACATTGGAACACCCTTTATAACTCTAACACTTCTTAAAATTCCTTCACTAATTTCTTCTCCATATTTAGTGTTATCTATATGTGATCTAATATACCATATTTTCAGGACTTTTGTCTAGTTTCCCAATTTCTCTCATTCCATCCCAATTATGAGGTCGATATTGGATGAGGTGTCTTCCATGGGGTTAAGGTGGGTGGTCTATTACTTTTCCCTAAAATTATCGATGTTTATAACATGTTTCATTATTCCACACACCAATCCATCCATGTGTTCTTCCTAACATTTTTAACGCTTTAAATTAGTTGTTTAAACCATGACATGGGCATGCTATGAGACTTATATAGTCTGTTAGAGGTTAAAGTCTTCAACTTAAAACACCATGTAGGGTGTGATCAACTAGATTCCCTTAACAATCTCTCTTTTCTTAACCAAAACACCTACCGGGTGTGTTTGGTCTATCAACCATAAAGAGGGGTGATAGAATTAAATTAATTTAAATGTTAAATGGCATGGATGCCTCACTTTTCCCTATGATTAATTATCTCATATCCTTGAATATTGTTCTGGACTCTGATCATACTGTAATATGTGGGGTCATCCTTGAGAAATCCTTAGATTCCCATCCTATAATGTGTTGGGTGAACTCATAGGACACCACTCAATTCATCGATGATAATTCCAAGTAGTATACCCAACTTGGAATTGGTAAAATTATTATATTCATGAATGACTGAGTTGGACACTAATGATTCACCTGTAAACACTAAATATTATAATGCATGGGATGATCTCCCAATATTCATCTTGATGTCCTAAGAAATGGTCTTCCTTGTATTATCTCCTTAGACCCAAATCTGGTATATCATGAGACTACCTTGTACTCACTCCTCATGAATAGTTGGAAACTATTGTGAGTGGAATTATAAGGGTTAACCCCTTGTATTATACCCAAAACCAATATCATATCATCTTAGTTGATAACTATGAGTGGTGTCGACCTATAAAAGTCAAGGATTCCATAGAACTTCTATAGATACCTTATGATTATTATATGTTGAATCCTTGTCTATATACCTCAGGTCCTTGGACAAACTAAAAGGCCATATGCTTAGAGACATTTGGTTTAGGCCGAAGTAGGTAGGGTCGGTTGGGTATCCCATGAGAAACATAAGATGGCATGGGTTTTATTTACTTTCACTACTTCGTTTATTATTTATGAACACCATTATATCTTATATTCATATATTTTATTTTTATTAGACACCTTTGGCAGTGGCCTACTAATTTTCACTCACACAGTCTTTGTCATGTCATTGGTACCCATGAAGATTTCATTGATGCATGTAAGGATAAAGGGAAGTTCCTAGCTAAGGACATTTGATTTACTTTTTTGATGGGATCATGGGAGAAGAGGATCGATCCATTTCCCAAGATTATAATAGTGATGGTTTTTTATCATTTTGTTTAATTTTGAATATATTATATAGTTTATGGATTATACTATGTTCAACTTGATTAAATCTCTTTATTATCATCACATCATCTTCATATAGTGTTGATTACTCTCTTATGTCTATTTTATACTATCTGGATGGTTTATTTTTTCCAGAACAGCGTTACTATTACCACTATGTTTCAATCTAATAAAGAGGTTATAGTCTCTCTACCATACCACCATACTCCCTCTTTTTTATTTGGAAACCTCTAGCATAAGGGGAATTTCTTTTGAGGCCTTGTGGCCAATTGAACTAGTCACTTATCTAGGAACTAAGATTGGGACATCACAAAGATATATCAGTTATTTTTCTTTTTCTTTTTCTTATTATTTGTAGTTTGTAGACATGATACTAGGATGTGTCAAAACTTGGTAATAAGTCATTTCTAGGAGTAGCTAACCCGAGTGTGGGGGAAAGGCCAAGTTTCTTGAGATGGGATTTATTGTTATGGATTTCACCTGTTACTATTGTACTATTTTAACCATTGGGTGACACACATTATTCTCGATGTTATGTATTATTGATTTCTACCCTTAGTCTGTTATGGTAAGGGAGAATTATCTCATGTATCATCAAAGGCATGTAGGTACTTATATTTCATTCAAATATCATTCCATGCATATGTCATTTCCTATTTTTGTGTTCCTTATTTTATGTGCATTGATTCTTATGATTGATATTACTAAAGTTTCTTATATGTAATGATAATAAAATAGTTACATAAAGTGTATGCTTCAACAAAAATATTTTTTCCCAAATATCTTGATAATGGTACCTTACTTAACCAATTTTAACATGGTTGAATCTATGGAACATTTATTGCATAAGAATAAATTTTAGGTGGTTTTAGTAACATGAATTTTCAATTAAAAAATATATTTTTATGATCTAAAAATTGAGAAGGAAAATAAATCTAAATAAACCATGTCATATAGACCTATTATATTCAAATACATGTTATTTAACAACTGATCATGGTTCAACGGAGTGCCAACTGCAACTTATAAATTTTATGTATTTCTAAACCAATATAACTAACAAAATTTATAATAACTTATTAAATTCAAACATGTTTGTAGTTAAATGTGGGTTTAATTTCAAATTAATTCATTTTTCCTCTATAACTTGGAATTGACACCCCATATAACTAAACCTTTTTAAATAAGATTTTAAATTCCACCTAATCACTTAACTTAAGGAAATGGTAGTTGGTTAGTGTGTCTTGTGTATAGAATACTTTTTCCTATCTTATTTCATATTTAGAATATATTATACTTCAATATTATTTTGAGTTGTGTGCATGGAATTATATATATATTCTACTATAATAGCTTCAGGTCAAGTACTAGAATGGTGATGATGACTATACTCTTGAGGAAGTGGGACCTTAACCACCTATAGGGAAACCTAAATCACCTCATTTAGTATAACCAATTATTATTGGATTGAGAGTTGATGCTTAACATAGATAGGGTTTCTTATTTCTAGTAAAATTCATAGAAGGATTTCTATGGAATATACCCACTATGTTAGAGTTGAACAGGGAGTTCTAGCAGCAACACCCACCAAATTTCTTGAGGGAAGGTGGTCCTAAAGATATGGAATTTTGTCTATAGGATATTATTATGATCATTTATCATTTATATATTCCTATAGAAAGGAGGGTGAATCTTGAAGCTTATATGGTTCATGGATCTTCCAAGTGATTGTGGGATGTTCTTACGCAGGAAGATCGGTATAAAGGTATGGTCTGGAAGGATTTCTAGAATCCTTTCTATGAATACTTTTTCCTAGAGATCTTGAGATATAATCAATCTGTAGAGACCCGAAGCCTGACGTACATAGACTTTACATTACTTTTGCGGAATACTTAGTACATAACAAAAACACACACACAAGGATCGTAATATTTTAGTGTGTTTGGAAACTCGGAATAAAATCTTCTAATCGTGGTGAAAGATCTTCAACATCTCCCATAAAGATCTTCCTTTTTTTTACCTAAAACCTTTCTTTATATCCTGGGGAAAAGAAAACATAAAAGGGTGAGCTCAAATGCTCAGTAAGGGTAAACAAAAGAAATATCAATCACATCGTATTCATAAGAACATAACATTTTGGAAATCATAACCTGCAAAAGAGAGCATAATTTCATAACATGGGATAAATCATGGTAGTGAAATGTAATCACAATAATCATAACTTAAAACATGAAACTTTGTGGCATTCACACATAATCATAGAGAATCATTTCTTGTTAGTCAAGACTCATTTCCATGACTATCTTAGTGGACAAAGTCCCTTTTCTGAATCGAGTAACCCTCATTTCAGTCCTGTTTCATTGAACCGGTATAACCTACCATTTCAGCCATGTCTATCTCATGAGATATAAAATCTTTACCCAATGAATTGGAGGGAGATATAGGTCCCACCCATCTTATAATGAATCCTTTCTTATGTGTGCCACATAATCATAAATCATACATCATCGCATAACACATGTAACAAAAATGGGATTCTTGAAACATCATGACATCATAAAACAAACCATATAAGGTAAATGACTTCATAAAATAATTCCCTCACAACATAATCAAATCAATGTAATAATAGGGATAAAAACAGAACCCTTTATTATCTTAGATGGAAAATAATTTTGATAAAACACTTGAACTCCATTCTTGAGGAAAATATCCTTTATTCTTCAAAGACATTTTTCTTTTCTTAAAATGTCATAAAATTATAAACTAAAAGAAGTTGATTAAAAATAAACTTGAAAACTTGTAAAGAAAGCTTCTTGGAAATAATGTTTTAAAAATCCATTCATGTCGTATAAGTTAAAAAAACATTCTTCTCGTACTTTTGTCGGAAAAGTCAAAAAGTACCTCGTATGAAAAACGACAAAAGATTCCTTTCATATCTTTTACTAAAAACTTACCGAAGGGTAAAATTGGATTTAAACTATTGTATTTGGATGGAAACAATATTATATATTGAAGGAACATGGATGTGGATGATAAAATACACCCCAGTAAATACTTACGAATAAACAATCTCGGATAAAAATGAGATTGTGATATTTCCCTTACCTTAGGTCTGATTTGCTTCGTATGTGTCCGAACCTCCTGTATAATGATTTAAATAATGTCATTGACTTATTACAGAATCATATTCATTGTTATGATATCATATATGGTTCACTTATGACATTATATTACCCGTTCTTTTGTAAATTCCATGTTAAAGAAGCGTTTTGTGTAAAATTGTTTCATTTATCGTAGGTGTTTTGACTTGTTGTTCTTGACATTATTATTACTTATATCATGATTTACTTACTTCAAGAATATAAAATATGATTTATATATCATATATATTCAGTATATATATATATAAGATAGATAAATGAAATGAAAAACACCGTTCATGGAGACGGTAGTCCGTACGTACGCATGAACGCTGTTTTCCTTTCCTTATTGTCTTGAATGGAAGTAAGTAGATGACATACATATACATATATACATAAATACAGTAGCTCTATAATGTCATATATTTCATTATTATTTCTTATATATACTTTTTAATCATTCTTAAATGGTTAACATGGAGAATGAATCTCATCGCGTCGTGGAGACGGTAGTCCGTACGTACGCACGAGCGATGATATCATTTCCATAAATATTGAATTGAATTGGAGTGGATTATACAATATATAAGAATCAATATGATGTTGTAATAACTATGTATAGTTATTATTTACACCATTATACCCATCCATGTAAGGTGGTGGTGGAAAATAGATTACACCACGGCGTGGAGACGGTATTCCGTACGTACGCACGCGTGGTGATTTCTTTTCCCGTAGGATGGATAGATGGTGAAATATGGTTGTTTCATACTTATAATAACATATCAGTACATGAGTGATACTGATGTTATTAATTCATAATGAAACAACCTAAGAAGAAGAAGTGGAAGAAGAAATAAAGATGAAAGAATTGGTAACGGTAATTACCTCTTCTTTGAAGAGCCTCTTTGAGACCTCCTCTTAGGGCACTAAAATTGGTCTTTTAGGAATACAAGAACCTCTAGTATGTTGCTAGGGAAGTGGAGAAAAGATTTTGGCAGGGGTTGGCCGAGCTGGAGTGCTCAAATTGGTGTGAGGAGGAGGGGGAGGAGGTGTCCTTTTATAGGGGAGGAGAGGGGCACCTTAGGAATATCTCAAAATATTATTTTATATTAAAGTCAAATTCGGTTTATAATGGTTCCAAAGGGTCTTATTTAGAAGCTAAAGTGGGGATGGGTCTAAATCCTATCATCCAATAGGATTTAGACAAGTTTAGGGTATTATTTTAACCTTATCAATTAGATTTAACTCTAAGTTAAATAATTTAACTTTTACCGTGTCTTTTTGTTTTCTTTCACTATATGGTTAATACACTTACTATAACATGCCAAACGAACCCCAAATTGTATATTATTAATACATATATCCTTATCTAAGTCATTTGGACGAACCTTAGATTTTTAGGAATAAAATAACAATTAGTAATATAATATTTGATTTATAAACTATTTTGTGTCAATTTTGACACTATTTGATATATGGTTTTTGTGAAAGTCATAAAAGAATTATATGTTCTAACCAAGTTAATTAAAAAAACACTAATATATCATAGTAACCTAGAAAATTAGTGTAATTCATAAAAAGTCTCAAATTACATTCATTTGAGCATTTATAACATCAATTATGTTAATATTTCCTTAAAAGGATAATTACTGCATCATCGTTGTGTCATAAATAAATTAATTTATTTAAGGTCTAAAAATTACAAATAAAATACCATCATGTAGGAAATATTTTTAGCTTTCTAATGAATATTTACAATCGAATTTATCTTATGTAAAACCCTATATTAAAATTTTTTTAGTAAATATACGTTGATTTTAACTCTTTTAACTCTTCTTTGAATTAAATAATAATAAATGTCCTAATCTAATCCAAGTGGGCCTAAATGATAATATTTTCCACTTAAGGTTGTTTTTGGTCGAGATACACTTGTCCAATAGAATTAGGACATGTGTTAGGGTAATATCTTACCCTTAATTACCCTATTTACTTTTAACCGTGGTAAATAAAAGTAAAAAGTCACTATTCACCAAAAATTATTTTCATCTCATTGAATCGCATTTTACTTACTGACATCAACCGTGTCTCTCGGATTTTTGAAATTCCATTCACAGAAGCGGTAAAATTAAGTTTTATGAAAAATTCAGTTTTTTAACTACCACTTAGTAGTTTCACTATTCATCAAAAATTGATGTTTTTCAGAAAAATGCCAAAATTTCATCCTAAGCTATATTTCATATTCCGAATTCAAAAATTAAGTCTATTTTACCAAATTCATAACATAGAAGTTGCATTAATTAATTTTATAATTAAATCCCGCTGTTAAAACAAATAGCGTGTTTTTAAGAAATAATATCTATCAAAAGATTGACACTTGATTATGTCTGGTTTAAATGTGAAATTACATTCAATGACCAACATTGTATTAAATTGTAAAAATATATTTTAAATATACTTTAAAACCATTAAAATTAATAATTTATCACTATTAATTATTTCGATTAAAAAAGTTGTTTTTAATTATAATTTAGTAATTTTCACTATTCATCAGAATATGAAAGTTATCCGAAAAGTACCAAAATTTCACGTTAGGCTAAATTCGATACTCCGAATCCAGAAATTAAGTCCATTTTGAGAGCTAAAATTTCTAAAATTTAAAAAGTGGTTATTACTATTCATAACGGCTAGTTTTAATAATATTTTAATAGCATATCGTTGTTTCGTGAAACTCAGTATTGCGTACTACACACGCTATCGAGGAAGGTTGCGATTGCGTGTAATGCAAGGCAAGTCAAATATGTGTGTTGTGAAAGCTCCTTTTGGTGTAGCATACAACACAAGACATTAATAAAATTAAAAAGAATAATTTTCATAAAATCTCGGGTTGTTACATTCTACCCCCCTTAAAATGAATTTCGCCCTCGAAATTCGTCGGGGTTATAAATGGTTTACTATTCAAAATTTTCTTTAATAGAAACCCACATCGTAAAAAGGAATATCAAAACCAATATTTAAAAACAAAAGTATGAAACGTAACGGTTACCCAAATAAACTAGTCATTGGGTTTCCACATAGGTGAAAATATGGATATGGAAGAGAAATCTAACCATCATGTTCTGATGGAGAGTGGTAGAGAACATGGCTATGGAAAATACAGCAATCACAAAGCCATAAATTTGTGACGATCTAAGGTACCATCTGATTCATCAGATATAAGATCACTAGGACAACATTTTTGGTTTTCAAGATCGTTTCCCTAAAATTAAAGAATTTGAATTAGAATAAATACTTACTTTATGTTGGTACAGCCTCACTGTTGTTCGTGCCTTTAACAATTTCCACTTCATCTCTTAAATAAATGAAGTTGAATTTGTTATTCGTGAAGTGTTTGCAGATCATGTGATAGAATGACGGGTCTTTCCATCTGTCTCAAACAAAAGGTTAGCAAAAATTATATACATAAGTCGATCTATAGTGATATTAATCATATATGGTTCCTAAAATGGACTTTATACTTCATATATCATACTGCTTAATATAATAAAACTAGTTTCTAATAAACAGGGACTTCCTGTAGGCCAGTGGTAGGCGATAAAGGCCAGTCGCACTCCGGTTGTGGGTTCGATTCCCACATCCTTGTCCGACGCGATGGGTTGTCGCCCGTCCTGTAGGTTGTCCTTTTTCTAAAACTATAACATCCCATCAATAATATTGAAAAAACTTCTATCCTTAAACAATACTAACTTATGTTCTACATAATCCATTTCAATCTTTAGGCTTATCCATAATACTGCAGTCCACTCTCATAACATAGTGAAAACGATTTCCAGAGATTTACTACCATCGTTGATCCCCATATATCATAAGATATGTCTTGTTGGTCACATTCTAAACATTCAAAGGCCTTAATCATGTATTCTCTTGAATACCCATTGAACCTTAGTGAAAACATGAATGTAGTTAAAAGTTAACTCTTTCCACATACCAAAATCCAAAAATTCTATATACTCAAACCATGATATAACCTTCTCCTTATATCAGTCATGAGCTCATGAATACAATCAAACACCTCATTATCTTATTATTCCTTCATTATGCGCATATCATCTAAATTCCAAAAATATCTGAATAACCTTTCATGGATAGTGGTACCATTAATCATACACTTTCATAACTCAAGGAAAGACAACAGTTTAACAATCCTTAGATGTCTCTTTATTCCATAGTACCATGAGATTTCTTATACAACATTACACATGATAAACATGTAATCATTCCACTACATTCTTAAACCATTGACCGAGCTTCAACAATTCTTTCATCTCATACATCATTTGTAGTCTCTTCATCATCATTAACATAAATACTTCCCATACGACCATACTGATTATCTTCATGAGACTTTCCCTTAGGGCATTGGTTTGCATAATGCCCGTACATTCCACATTTAAAATATTTAACCATCGTTGATGTCGTAGCAATAACATTATCCTCATCCATGGTTTTAACTAAACCTTTTCCTTTGCACTTACTTGCTTTGTGTCCTTCTTTTCCACACCCAAAGCATCTTCCAGTTCCTTTGAAACATTCTCCTTGATGCCTCTTCCCACATGATTTACATAGGGGAAATAGAACTTTCTTTCCTCTATGATCATCATGAAACTCCATCTTTCTCTTATTATCCGAGTCAGGAAACTTACCAAATTTTACTTTATTGATCATATTATGAGATTGCTGATTCGGCATAATAATGATGTTTGGACTTCCAAATCCCATTTCATTATGAAGAATATCATTCCATTGTCCATCATGTCCTCCATTATCGTGAATCATCTTTTTTCCATCCATTTTCTAAAACCCAAAAAAAGAATAGTGTGAGAGGCAAAAATCATGCTAGGGAAAACAACATAATAAAGGTGGAGTATCCTCAATATCTAACATCTTAGGTTAAATTCTATGATCGTTACCGTAGTTATAGGACTGTATCCTATAGGTATACTTATCCTTAGGGACATCCCTATACCTTATAAATATCTCTAGGGATCTCACTAAAGTTCTCACATCCTAGTTTCCAAAGGTTGACTAAACATTTCCTCTGATACCAACTGTAGAGACCCGAAGCCTGACGTACATAGACTTTACATTACTTTTGTGGAATACTTAGTACATAACAAAAACACACACACAAGGATCGTAATAGTTTAGTGTCTTTGGAAACTCGGAATAAAATCTTCTAATCGTGGTGAAAGATCTTCAACATCTCCCATAAAGATCTTCCTTTTTTTTACCTAAAACCTTTCTTTATATCCTGGGGAAAAGAAAACATAAAAGGGTGAGCTCAAATGCTCAGTAATGGTAAACAAAAGAAATATCAATCACATCGTATTCATAAGAACATAACATTTTGGAAATCATAACCTGCAAAAGAGAGCATAATTTCATAACATGGGATAAATCATGGTAGTGAAATGTAATCACAATAATCATAACTTAAAACATGAAACTTTGTGTCATTCACACATAATCATAGAGAATCATTTCTTGTTAGTCAAGACTCATTGCCAAGACTATCTTAGTGGAAAAAGTCCCTTTTCTGAATCGAGTAACCCTCGTTTCAGTCCTGTTTCACTGAACCGGTATAACCTACCATTTCAGCCATGTCTATCTCATGAGATATAAAATCTTTACCCAATGCATTGGAGGGAGATATAGGTCCCACTCATCTTATAATGAATCCTTTCTTATGTGTGCCACATAATCATAAATCATACATCATCGCATAACACATGTAACAAAAATGGGATTCTTGAAACATCATGACATCATAAAACAAACCATATAAGGTAAATGACTTCATAAAATAATTCCCTCACAACATAATCAAATCAATGTAATAATAGGGATAAAAACAGAACCCTTTATTATCTTAGATGGAAAATAATTTTGATAAAACACTTGAACTCCATTCTTGAGGAAAATATCCTTTCTTCTTCAAAAACATTTTTCTTTTCTTAAAATGTCATAAAATTCTAAACTAAAAGAAGTTGATTAAAAATAAACTTGAAAAATTTTAAAGAAATCTTCTTGGAAATAATGTTTTAAAAATCCATTCATGCCGTATAAGTTAAAAAAAACATTCTTCTCGTACTTTTGTCGGAAAAGTCAAAAAGTACCTCGTATGAAAAACGACAAAAGATTCCTTTCATATCTTTTACTAAAAACTTACCGAAGGGTAAAATTGGATTTAAACTATTCTATGTGGATGTAAACAATATTATATATTGAAGGAAAATGGATGTGGATGATAAATCACACCCCAGTAAATACTTACGAATAAACAATCTCGGATAAAAATGAGATTGTGATATTTCCCTTACCTTAGGTCCGATTTGCTTCGTATGTGTCCGAACCTCCTGTATAATTATTTAAATAATTTCATTGAATTATTACAGAATCATATTCATTGTTATGATATCATATATGGTTCACTTATGACATTATATTACCCGTTCTTTTGTAAATTCCATGTTAAAGAAGCATTTTGGGTAAAATCGTTTCATTTATCGTAGGTGTTTTGACTTGTTGTTCTTGACATTATTATTACTTATATCATGATTTACTTACTTCCAGAATATAAAATATGATTTATATATCATATATATTCAGTATATATATATATATAAGATAGATAAATGAAATGAAAAACACCGTTCATGGAGACGATAGTCCGTACGTACGCATGAACGCTGTTTTCCTTTCCTTATTGTCTTGAATGGAAGTAAGTAGATGACATACATATACATATATACATAAATACAGTAGCTTTATAATGTCATATATTTCATTATTATTTCTTATATATACTTTTTAATCATTCTTAAATGGTTAACATGGAGAATGAATCTCATCGCGTCGTGGAGACGGTAGTCCGTACGTACGCATGAGCGATGATATCATTTCCATAAATATTGAATTGAATTGGAGTGGATTATACAATATATCAGAATCAATATGATGTTGTAATAACTATGTATAGTTATGCTTTACACCATTATACCCATCCATGTAAGGTGGTGGTGGAAAATAGATTACACCACGGCGTGGAGACGGTATTCCGTACATACGCACGCGCGGTGATTTCTTTTCCCGTAGGATGGATAGATGGTGAAATAGGATTTTTTCATACTTATAATAACATATCAGTACATTAGTGATACTGATGTTATTACTTCATAATGAAAAAACCTAAGAAGAAGAAGTGGAAGAAGAAATAAAGATGAAAGAATTGGTAACGGTAATTACCTCTTCTTTGAAGCGCCTCTTTGAGACCTCCTATTAGGGCACTAAAATTGGTCTTTGAGGAAGACCAGAACCTCTAGGATGTTGCTAGGGAAGTGGAGAAGAAATTTTGGCAGGGTTTGGCCGATCTTGAGTGCTCAAATTGGTGTGAGGAGGAGGGGGAGGAGGTGTCCTTTTATAAGGGAGGAGAGGGACACCTTAGGAATATCTCAAAATATTATTTTATATTAAAGTCAAAATCGGTTTATAATGTTTCCAAAGGGTCTTATTTAGAAGCTAAAGTGGGGATGGGTCGAAATCCTATCATCCAATAGGATTTAGACAAGTTTAGGGTATTATTTTAACCTTATCAATTAGATTTAACTCTAAGTTAAATAATTTAACTTTTACCGTGTCTTTTTGTTTTCTTTCACTATATGGTTAATAAACTTACTATAACATGCAAAAAGAACCCCAAATTGTATATTATTAATACATATATCTTTATCTAAGTCATTTGGAGGAACCTTATATTTTTAGGAATAAAATAACAATTAGTAATATAATATTTGATTTAAAAACTATTTTGTGTCAATTTTGACACTATTTGATATATGATTTTTTTGAAAGTTATAACAGAATTATATGTTCGAACCAAGTTGATTAAATAAACACTAATATGTCATAGTAACCTATAAAATTATTGGAATTCATAAAAAGTCTCAAATTACATTCATTTGAGCATTTATAACATCAATTATGTTAATATTTCCTTAAAAGGATAATTACTGCATCATCGTTGTGTCATAAATAAATTAATTTATTTAAGGTCTAAAAATTAAAAATAAAATACCATCATGTAGGAAATCTTTTTAGCTTTCTAATTAATATTTACAATCTAATTTATCTTATGTAAAACCCTATATTAAAAATGTTTTAGTAAAAATACGTTGATTTTAACTCTTTTAACTCTTCTTTGAATTAAATAATAATAAATGTCCTAATCTAATCCAAGTGGGCCTAAATGATAATATTTTACACTTAAGGTTGTTTTTGGTCGAGATACACTTGTCCAATAGAATTAGGACATGTGTTAGGGTAATATCTTACCCTTAATTACCCTATTTACTTTTAACCGTGGTAAATAAAAGTAAAAAGTTACTATTCACCAAAAATTATTTTCATCTCATTGAACCACATTTTACTTACTGACATCAACTGTGTCTCTCGGATTTTTGAAATTCCATTCACAGAAGCGGTAAAATTAAGTTTTATGAAAAATTCAGTTTTTTAACTACCACTTAGTAGTTTCACTATTCATCAAAAATTGATGTTTTTCAGAAAAATGCCAAAATTTCATCCTAAGCTATATTTCATATTCCGAATTCAAAAATGAAGTCTATTTTACCAAATTCATAACATAGAAGTTGCATTAATTAATTTTATAATTAAATCCCGCTGTTAAAACAAATAGCATGTTTTTAAGAAACAATATCTATCAAAAGATTGACACTTGATTATGTCTGGTTTAAATGTGAAATTACATTCAATGACCAACATTGTATTAAATTGTAAAAATATATTCTAAATATACTTTAAAACCATTAAAATTAATAATTTATCACTATTAATTATTTCGATTAAAAAAGTTGTTTTTAATTATAATTTAGTAATTTTCACTATTCATCAGAATATGAAAGTTATCCGAAAAGTACCAAAATTTCACCTTAGGCTAAATTCGATACTCCGAATCCAAAAATGAAGTCCATTTTGAGAGCTAAAATTTCTAAAATTTAAAAAGTGGTTATTACTATTCATAACGGCTAGTTTTAATAATATTTTAATAGCATATCGTTGTTTCGTGAAACTCAGTATTGCGTACTACACACGCTATCGAGGAAGGTTGCGATTGCGTGTAATGCAAAGCAAGTCAAAGATGTGTGTTGTTCAAGCTTCTTTTGGTGTAGCATACAACACAAGACATTAATAAAATTAAAAAAGAATATTTTTCATAAAATCTCGGGCTGTTACATTCTACCCCCCTTAAAATGAATTTCGCCCTCGAAATTCGTCGGGGTTATAAATGGTTTACTATTCGAAATTTTCTTTAATAGAAACCCACATCATAAAAAGGAATATCAAAACCAATCTTTAAAAACAAAAGTATGAAACGTAACGGTTACCCAAATAAACTAGTCACTGGGTTTCCACATAGGTGAAAATATGGATATGGAAGAGAAATCTAACCATCATGTTCGGATGGAGAGTGGTAGAGAACATGGCTATGGAAAAGCCAGCAATCACAAAGCCATAAATTTGTGACGATCTAAGGTACCATCTGATTCATCAGATATAAGATCACTAGGACAACATTTTTGGTTTTCAAGATCGTTTCCCTAAAGTTAAAGAATTTGAATTAGAATAAATTCTTACTTTATGTTGGTACAACCTCACTGTTGTTCGTGCCTTTAACAATTTCCACTTCATCTCTTAAATAAATGAAGTTGAATTTGTTATTCGTGAAGTGTTAGCAGATCATGTGATAGAATGACGGGTCATTCCATCTGTCTCAAACAAAAGGTTAGCAAAAATTATATACATAAGTCGATCTATAGTGAGATTAATCATATATGGTTCCTAAAATGGACTTTATACTTCATATATCATACTTCTTAATATAATAAAACTAGTTTATAATAAACAGGGACTTCCTGTAGGCCAGTGGTAGGCGATAAAGGCCAGTCGCACTCCGGTTGTGGGTTCGATTCCCACATCCTTGTCCGACGCGATGGGCTGTCGCCCGTCCTGTAGGTTGTCCTTTTTCTAAAACTATAACATCCCATCAATAATATTGAAAAAACTTCTATCCTTAAACAATACTAACTTATGTCCTACATAATCCATTTCAATCTTTAGGCTTATCCATAATACTGCAGTCCACTCTCATAACATAGTGAAAACGATTTCCAGAGATTTACTACCATTTTGATCCCCATATATCATAAGATATGTCTTGTTGGTCACATTCTAAACATTCAAAGGCCTTAATCATGTATTCTCTTGAATACCCATTGAACCTTAGTGAAAACATGAATGCAGTTAAAAGTTAACTCTTTCCACATACCAAAATCCAAAAATTCTATATACTCAAACCATGATATAACCTTCTCCTTATATCAGTCATGAGCTCATGAATACAATCAAACACCTCATTATCTTATTATTCCTTCATTATGCGCATATCATCTAAATTCCAAAAATATTTGAATAACATTTCATGGATAGTGGTACCATTAATCATACACTTTCGTAACTCAAGGAAAGACAACAGTTTAACAATCCATAGATGTCTCTTTATTCCATAGTACCGTGAGATTTCTTATACAACATTACACATGATAAACATGTAATAATTCCACTACATTCTTAAACCATTGACCGAGCTTCAACAATTCTTTCATCTCACACATCATTTGTAGTCTCTTCATCATCATCAACATAAATACTTCCCATACGACCATACTGATTATCTTCATGAGACTTTCCCTTAGGGCATTGGTTTGCATAATGCCCGTACATTCCACATTTAAAATATTTAACCATCGTTGATGTCGTAGAAATAACATTATCCTCATCCATGGTTTTAACTAAACCTTTTCCTTTTCACTTACTTGCTTTGTGTCCTTCTTTTCCACACCCAAAGCATCTTCCAGTTCCTTTGAAACATTCTCCTTGATGCCTCTTCCCACATGATTTACATAGGGGAAATTGAACTTTCTTTCTTCTATGATCATCAGGAAACTCCATATTTCTCTTATTAGCCGAGTCAGGAAACTTACCAAATTTTACTTTATTGATCATATTATGAGATTGCTGATTCGGCATAATAATGATGTTTGGACTTCCAAATCCCATTTCATTATGAAGAATATCATTCCATTGTCCATCATGTCCTCCATTATCGTGAATCATCTTTTTTCCATCCATTTTCTAAAACCCAAAAAAAGAATAGTGTGAGAGGCAAAAATCATGCTAGGTAAAACAACATAATAAAGGTGGAGTATCCTCAATATCTAACATCTTAGGTTAAATTCTATGATCGTTACCGTAGTTATAGGACTGTATCCTATAGGTATACTTATCCTTAGGGACATCCCTATACCTTATAAATATCTCTAGGGATCTCACTAAAGTTATCACATCCTAGTTTCCAAAGGTTGACTAAACCTTTCCTATGATACCAACTGTAGAGACCCGAAGCCTGACGTACATAGACTTTACATTAATTTTGTGGAATACTTAGTACATAACAAAAACACACACACAAGGATCGTAATAGTTTAGTGTCTTTGGAAACTCGGAATAAAATCTTCTAATCGTGGTGAAAGATCTTCAACATCTCCCATAAAGATCTTCCTTTTTTTTACCTAAAACCTTTCTTTATATCCTGGGGAAAAGAAAACATAAAAGGGTGAGCTCAAATACTCAGTAAGGGTAAACAAAAGAAATATCAATCACATCGTATTCATAAGAACATAACATTTTGGAAATCATAACCTGCAAAAGAGAGCATAATTTCATAACATGGGATAAATCATGGTAGTGAAATGTAATCACAATAATCATAACTTAAAACATGAAACTTTGTGGAATTCACACATAATCATAGAGAATCATTTCTTGTTAGTCAAGACTCATTGCCAAGACTATCTTAGTGGACAAAGTCCCTTTTCTGAATCGAGTAACCCTCGTTTCAGTCCTGTTTCACTGAACCGGTATAACCTACCATTTCAGCCATGTCTATCTCATGAGATATAAAATCTTTACCCAATGCATTGGAGGGAGATATAGGTCCCACCCATCTTATAATGAATCCTTTCTTATGTGTGCCACATAATCATAAATCATACATCATCGCATAACACATGTAACAAAAATGGGATTCTTGAAACATCATGACATCATAAAACAAACCATATAAGGTAGATGACTTCATAAAATAATTCCCTCACAACATAATCAAATCAATGTAATAACAGGGATAAAAACAGAACCCTTTATTATCTTAGATGGAAAATAATTTTGATAAAACACTTGAACTCCATTCTTGAGGAAAATATCCTTTCTTCTTCAAAACCATTTTTCTTTTCTTAAAATGTCATAAAATTCTAAACTAAAAGAAGTTGATTAAAAATAAACTTGAAAACTTGTAAAGAAAGCTTCTTGTAAATAATGTTTTAAAAATCCATTCATGCCGTATAAGTTAAAAAAAACATTCTTCTCGTACTTTTGTCGGAAAAGTCAAAAAGTACCTCGTATGAAAAACGACAAAAGATTCCTTTCATATCTTTTACTAAAAACTTACCGAAGGGTAAAATTGGATTTAAACTATTGTATGTGGATGGAAACAATATTATATATTGAAGTAACATGGATGTGGATGATAAAATACACCCCAGTAAATACTTACGAATAAACAATCTCGGATAAAAATGAGATTGTGATATTTCCCTTACCTTAGGTCCGATTTGCTTCGTATGTGTCCGAACCTCCTGTATAATGATTTAAATAATGTCATTGACTTATTACAGAATCATATTCATTGTTATGATATCATATATGGTTCACTTATGACATTATATTACCCGTTCTTTTGTAAATTCCATGTTAAAGAAGCGTTTTGGGTAAAATCGTTTCATTTATCGTAGGTGTTTTGACTTGTTGTTCTTGACATTATTATTACTTATATCATGATTTACTTACTTCCAGAATATAAAATATGATTTATATATCATATATATTCAGTATATATATATATAAGATAGATAAATGAAATGAAAAACACTGTTCATGGAGACGGTAGTCCGTACGTACGCATGAACACTGTTTTCCTTTCCTTATTGTCTTGAATGGAAGTAAGTAGATGACATACATATACATATATACATAAATACAGTAGCTTTATAATGTCATATATTTCATTATTATTTCTTATATATACTTTTTAATCATTCTTAAATGGTTAACATGGAGAATGAATCTCATCGCGTCGTGGAGACGGTAGTCCGTACGTACGCACGAGCGATGATATCATTTCCATAAATATTGAATTGAATTGGAGTGGATTATACAATATATCATAATCAATATGATTTTGTAATAACTATGTATAGTTATTCTTTACACCATTATACCCATCCATGTAAGGTGGTGGTGGAAAATAGATTACACCACAGCGTGGAGACGGTATTCCGTACGTACGCACGCGCGGTGATTTCTTTTCCCGTAGGATGGATAGATGGTGAAATAGGATTGTTTCATACTTATAATAACATATCAGTACATGAGTGATACTGATGTTATTACTTCATAATGAAACAACCTAAGAAGAAGAAGTGGAAGAAGAAATAAAGATGAAAGAATTGGTAACGGTAATTACCTCTTCTTTGAAGCGCCTCTTTGAGACCTCCTCTTAGGGCACTAAAATTGGTCTTTGAGGAAGACCAGAACCTCTAGGATGTTTCTAGGGAAGTGGAGAAGAGATTTTGGCAGGGTTTGGCCGAGCTTGAGTGCTCAAATTGGTGTGAGGAGGAGGGGGAGGAGGTGTCCTTTTATAAGGGAGGAGAGGGGCACCTTAGGAATATCTCAAAATATTATTTTATATTAAAGTCAAAATCGGTTTATAATGGTTCCAAAGGGTCTTATTTCGAAGCTAAAGTGGTGATGGGTCGAAATACTATCATCCAATAAGATTTAGACAAGTTTAGGGTATTATTTTAACCTTATCAATTAGATTTAACTCTAAGTTAAATAATTTAACTTTTACCGTGTCTTTTTGTTTTCTTTCACTATATGGTTAATACACTTACTATAACATGCCAAACGAACACCAAATTGTATATTATTAATACATATATCCTTATCTAAGTCATTTGGAGGAACCTTAGATTTTTAGGAATAAAATAACAATTAGTAATATAATATTTGATTTAAAAACTATTTTGTGTCAATTTTGACACTATTTGATATATGATTTTTGTGAAAGTCATAACAGAATTATATGTTCGAACCAAGTTGATTAAATCAACAATAATATATCATAGTAACCTATAAAATTATTGGAATTCATAAAAAGTCTCAAATTACATTCATTTGAGCATTTATAACATCAATTATGTTAATATTTCCTTAAAAGGATAATTACTGCATCATCGTTGTGTCATAAATAAATTAATTTATTTAAGGTCTAAAAATTACAAATAAAATACCACCATGTCGGGAAATCGTTTTATCTTTCTAATGAATATTTACAATCGAATTTATCTTATGTACAACCCTATATTAAAAATGTTTTAGTAAATATACGTTGATTTTAACTCTTTTAACTCTTCTTTGAATTAAATAATAATAAATGTCCTAATCTAATCCAAGTGGGCCTAAATGATAATATTTTACACTTAAGGTTGTTTTTGGTCGAGATACACTTGTCCAATAGAATTAGGACATGTTTTAGGGTAATATCTTACCCTTAATTACCCTATTTACTTTTAACCGTGGTAAATAAAAGTAAAAAGTTACTATTCACCAAAAATTATTTTCATCTCATTGAACCACATTTTACTTACTGACATCAACCGTGTCTCTCGGATTTTTGAAATTCCATTCACAGAAGCGGTAAAATTAAGTTTTATGAAAAATTCAGTTTTTTAACTACCACTTAGTAGTTTCACTATTCATCAAAAATTGATGTTTTTCAGAAAAATGCCAAAATTTCATCCTAAGCTATATTTCATATTCCGAATTCAAAAATGAAGTCTATTTTACCAAATTCATAACATAGAAGTTGCATTAATTAATTTTATAATTAAATCCCGCTGTTAAAACAAATAGCATGTTTTTAAGAAACAATATCTATCAAAAGATTGACACTTGATTATGTCTGGTTTAAATGTGAAATTACATTCAATGACCAACATTGTATTAAATTGTAAAAGTATATTCTAAATATACTTTAAAACCATTAAAATTAATAATTTATCACTATTAATTATTTCGATTAAAAAATTTGTTTTTAATTATAATTTAGTAATTTTCACTATTCATCAGAATATGAAAGTTATCCGAAAAGTACCAAAATTTCACCTTAGGCTAAATTCGATACTCCAAATCCAAAAATGAAGTCCATTTTGAGAGCTAAAATTTCTAAAATTTAAAAAGTGGTTATTACTATTCATAACGGCTAGTTTTAATAATATTTTAATAGCATATCGTTGTTTCGTGAAACTCAGTATTGCATACTACACACGCTATCGAGGAAGGTTGTGATTGCGTGTAATGCAAGGCAAGTCAAAGATGTGTGTTGTTCCAGCTCCTTTTGGTGTAGCGTACAACACAAGACATTAATAAAATTAAAAAGAATATTTTTCATAAAATCTCGGGCTGTTACACAATCTATGGAATTATGATGTCTAGGTAAGGGTAATATGTCCTTCATGGACTATTAAGATCATTTAAAGGATCTCCAGTGCTTTGCACCAATTTTTATAGTGATGAGCTATCAAGGGAGAGATATTTTGAGTATGGGATCAGGTATGCTATCTGATATTAGGTTAACATCATCTAACTAGATACTATCTTTGAGATGTTTAACTAGGCCTTTATATCTAATTATAACCTAAGATAATATTAAGGTACAAGGCATGGTGGTTTACCTTATATGCAAGGTAGTACATTATCTAGTGGAAGGAAGATTCTCTTTAGGACTTCTCATGAGGGCAGTGGCAGTCAGGGTGTACACCTTAGTAGCTATGTGGTATTCCATTAGTGTGGAATGAAAGGTAACATGAATCCATAGTGTAGTAAATACCCAGTATAGTTTGGATCATATGGTAGAATGGGAAATCTCTTGATATTTTTTAGGAACTTTCCACTGGTTCTCAGTGGGATAGGATTTTTACTTGTTCTAAGTTTGGGAGTGGGATCAGTGGATCCACTCTAGGTAGGAAGATGGAGTAATACAGGCCATTCATGATGAGGAGTAGGTCAAGGTCTAGTAATATAGATACAAGTTGTGTAGTTCCATTATAGAAAACCTATTCAACAAGTTCAGGTTATAGCGTAGGGTCACAGATCTGGCCAGTTATATGTAGTGAGTCCTACACTTGAGGAGTAGTGTGTTGATCCATCTATAGTACGAGGTATTATTTTTTGAGCCTCAACTCTAGTATATACTTTTTTGGATTAGGAACCTCAAAATCATTTATATATTCACATTTTATAGGAATTCTTGTGGTCTTGGGATATATTACATTTATGGGTTATGTCTCTAGACACTCCACTAGGAACCTATTAGAGAGTGTTCATTGATGTAATGAGTGCCCTATTGAGATAGGTAGATACTATTTATTCTTTAACCTTTTCATTCTTAAGATGTCATGTTTTGACAAAATTCTCAGGATGGACTGTTTAGTACCTGTTTAAGCCCATATTAATTATTATCTTTAGAGGGTGTATTTATCATCACTTGAGGGTTGTAAATGTGTTCACAAGGAAGAATGAGATGTTTAGGAAAGTTGAGTTGGACCTGAGAATCATGGGCTGGGAAAAGTTTCGACCTATATTTCCAACCCTTTTATTGATAACCTGGAAGTATAATAGGATGTCTTTTATCTAGTGGTGGATCGATTCATAGATGTCTTTCCTGATAAATTTTATATTCTACCTCCTAAGAGAGAGGTAGACTTCACTATCAATCTTGTTCTAGGGGTGAAATCAATATCTATTCCTCCATATAAGATGGATCTTATAGATCTATTAAAACACCAGGGGAAGTTGGAGGACATAGAAGCCAGAGGGCTCATACAACCCATTACTTATACTAAGGTTTCAGTTGTAGATTTTAACAAGAAGGCAGATGGTACCCTGAGGCTATGTGTAGATTACCAGTGGTTTAATCAGCTCATGATTAAGAATTGATAACCACTTCATCATATAGACAATATCTTTAACCAGCTCTGAGGATCCAATTTCTTCTTGAATATTGATTTGAGAGCAGGCTATCCTTAAGTGTGAGTCAGAACCTTGGATATACCATGTATAGTTTTTTGAAGAAATTGTGGCCTTAAAAAGTATCTAGTGATTTCATTCAATCTAATAAACACCCCTTTTATCTTTATATACATGATTAACTAAGTTTTCTATCCATACCAGGATGCCTTTGTGATCATTTTTGGGGATGACATCTTAGTATACTCTCAAAATGGAAATGGTCATGAAAACACCTTGACACCATGAGGATTGCATTAAGAGAGCATGGGATCTATACCAAGATAAAAATTATAGTTTTGGATCCATAAAGTTCACTTATTGGTTCACATTGTCTTGAAGTAAAGGGTTTCTATGGATCTAAAGAAGGTGAGAATCATTTTTTCTTAGGAGCATCATAAGAAAAAAAAATATAAATTTTAAGCTTCTCTGGACTATGTGGTTAAAATCGATGCTTCATTCAAAAATTATCATTACTTAAAAAATAACTTACAAGATTAAACCAGAAGTATGTAATCTTTTTATGGTTTGAAACTTTTGAGAAGGCCTTTCATGAGTTTGATGGAAGGCTAAATTCAATGCCAATCCTACTTTTTCCTAATCTGAGTAAAGGATACATAGTTTATTGTGACACATATGAATCAGGGTGAGAGATATTTTGATTCAATGGGAATGATTCAGGGTGTCAATTTATTGTTAATTAAGGACTCACAAGCATAATTACACAATCCATTACCTAGATTTAGCAGTTGTTTTTCATGTGTTATGTTGTTATAGATGTTACTTCCTGGGGGAACAGTTCATGGTATACACAGACCATAAGATCCTCAAATATATATTATATCATTATTAAATAAATATATATAATTGAATATGTGTTGAATATATTTAGTATTTAGACTTTGATCTCTCCTACATTCTAGTGAAAAATAATGAATTTTTCAATGATTTTATTTGAAAATATCAGAATGAAGATATTCAGGAAGCTAGTAGTGAATGGAAATTAATGTATATTCTTTCTAAAATAGATATATAAGTTCATAACTTTCATATATATCCTATAATCATGTAATTATCAATGACATCATCACTTCTAGATTGAGTGAATAAGAGGAAACTTTCAAATCCAAAAGGCTTAGTCCAGAGGGAAAGTGTTTCTGATGAGGACACACCATCTAGTTGGGTTATTTATGAGGATAAGAAACTGTATGTCAAGGGACATGTTTGGGTTCATATAGATATGCGATAGAAATTTATGTGAGAATTTCAAGCCTCAAAATGGTTAGTACATCCCAAAATTATTAAAATGTATAGTGATATACACTGCAAGTATTGGTGACCTGGGATGAAAAGGGAGATCATAGGATTTATTACTTAGTTTTCAACCTTTTGGTAGGTGAAAGCGGAACATTAGTGTCCTTCTATCCTTTTACATCCACTAACCATCTTAAAATGGAAATCGGATGATGTCACAATGGATTTTGTGATGGGATTTACAAAGTCACCTCAAGTTAGTGACGTTGAATGGGTGATCGTAGATAGGTTATCAAAGGTCATCCACTTCTTATATATCTAGGATACCTTCTTAGTGGATGACATTGGGATAATTTATATCCATGATCATACACCTTCATGGAATTCCATGTACCATAGTATCAGATAGGGATGCTTGGTTCACTTCTCAGTTATAAAAGAGTTTGTAGAAGGCTTTGGGTTCATGAGTACTTATTAGTACAACATACCACCCTCAGACGAATGGTTAGTATAAGAAAACTATATAGGTAATAGAGAACATGATATTTTCATGCATCCTTTATTTTTTATGATCTTTGGAAAATCAATTGACTCTTGCAAAGATTTAATATAATAACAGTTTTCAAGAAACTATCCACATGGATCCTTATGAGAAACTCTATGGTAGGTCATGTTGTTCAACACTATGTTAGTTAGAGGAAGGGGAGGCTATGCTACTTGCATTGCATCTCATTTAGTAAAAATTAAACATGTACAAATGATCAAGAAACATATGCCTATTGATAATTCTAGGCAGATGTCATATGTAAATCTCCATCACTAACCTCTGGATTTTGAGGAAGGTTATTGTGTCTTCCTTTGATTTTTACCTAGATTGGGTCATCAACAAATTCAAAGGTAAGGAAAACTAGCACCCATATTCATTAGGCCTTTAGATACCTTAAAGAAGGTTGTGTCAGTAGCATATTGGATAGATCTTCCTCACAGGTATAAGGCTATACTTGATTTCTTCCATGTTTCTCAGATACACTATTATTACTCTAACCATATCATGTTTTTTATTCTAAGGAAGTTGAGTTAGAGGATAATGCAACTTTTGAGGAGTATCTCATTCATATCATCAATCATAGAATGAATACTCTTTAAAGAAGTATAGTTCCTATGGTTTGAGTATTATGGTAGCATGACCGTGTATAAGAGGAAATGTGGGAATGGGAGTACAATGTATATTCTCAATGGATAGAGTTTTTTGTGTAACTTAACCACCCTTGAAAGTAAAACATAGGTATGAGTTTCCTTAAGATGGTGATATTGTAGGAAATTAGTTTTATATAAAGGTATGAATCCTTTTTAATTATTCCAAAACACATTTTCCCTAAAATAAAGTTCTCTTGGGAGTGGTATAGGTTTTTGGAGTGTTCGGAAGGGTTCAAGGGCCTGGAGTAAAGGTTTTTAGAGAATCCAGATGAGGAAAACAGTTAGTGGATGGTTTGAAGAACCATTCCCCTAAACCATGTGTACTAGAAAGGAAGGTGAAAATTTTGATAAACCATATGAAGAAGGATTGAAAACTATGCAAACTCTAAAATATATTATAGGTCCATTTCACATGGTTTTCACACTGTTAGACAAATCATGCTCCTAAACAATGTAAGGTGAGGTGATCTTGGATAGTAGATATTAATTGTTATTTTATGGTATAGACAACCATATTCTCTATTAAAAATATGGAAATTACAATATTTCCCATAATTCCCTTAATTTTAATTCTCTAATTTCTTCTCTACATTTTCACACCGCATCTACAGTAAGCTATCTTCATCCCTATTTGGATTTCTTTGGTGGAACTCTCTCATATAACCTTTGTTTAGTTCTCTATTGGTCACATTGTACAACCCATAAAAATTATAACACTCTTTTACCTTCCTTCCTCATTTTTGTTTTATATCTTTGGTATCATATAAGTGTGAGATAATATACCTTATTTTCATATCTTTTATCTAGTTTCCTGATTTCTCTTGTTCCTTGTTCCATCCCCAATATGAGGTTGATACTAGATGAGGATTCTTTTACAGGGTTAAGTTTTGTGGTCTATTACTTTCCCATAAAAGTATCAATGTTTATAACTTGTATTGTTGTGTTGCAAGATAGACCTTCCACGGGTTTCTCTTATAATGTGTAACTATTTAAATTAGTTATTTAAACATTGACATAGGCTTGATATGAGACCTATAAAATCTCTTGTATCTTGAAAACCTCAACCCAAACCACCCCTTATGGCGTGATCAATTAGATTCACTTAATGTCCTCTCTTTTAATTTAACCAAAAACACTTATCGGGTGTGCTTGTTTTGTGAATTATAAAAATTAATGACCAATTTTAATTAAATTGGTAAATAGAATGGATACATCACCTAGAACTATGATTAATTATCTATTATGATCGAATTATTCTATGGAAATTGATCATATTGTTATAGGTATAGACTTCCTTGATCAAGACTTGGATTTTGGAACTATAATACCTTGGGTGAACTCATATGATACCACCCAATTCATTGATTTTAATGCCAAGTAGTATAACCAAGATGAATTTATTCAATATAATGGATTAATGAATTCCTTAGTTAGGCATCGATGATTAACCTAAAAACTCTATAAATTATAATTCCTAGGATGATCTCCCCTGATTCGGCATGATGTCCTCATACATGAACTATCATGAATTATATACTTGGACTATAATCAAGTCTACCATAAAATTACACTGGGATCACTTCTTAGGTTCAGTTATAAACTCTTAGGAGTGTAATTCCAAGGTTTTGTCGCTTGGATTACAACCAAAACCAATATCTAAACATCTCGATTGATCACTATGAGTGGGATAAATCTCTAAATTTTAAGGATTCCATAGACCTTCCATGGATCCATTATTATTCTTATATATGGAATCATTGGATATCTTTCTCAACTACCTGGTGGAACTAAAAGGTCATAGGCTCAGAGAAATCTATATTAGGTCGAAATAGGTAGGTTTGGTTGGGCATATCATGAGAAACCTGAATCGACATGGGTTCAATTTATTTTCACTGATATATTTATTATATTTTCACATTATTACATATTATATTAACATATTGAATTTCCATTAGTCACTATTGGTGGTAACCTAATAAGTTTTACCCACACCTTGTTTGGTCCTCTGTTTGGTACCCAGATAAATTTCAAGGATGCATGCAAGGATAAAGGGTAGCACCCAGTTATAGAAGTTTTATTTCCTTTTTGGATGGGATCTTTGGAGCTGAGGATCAATCCATTTCTCAAGATTCTCATGGGTATGGATGTTTTGGAATTTTATTCCTTTTTATTTATATTAAATTTTTTGTATGTCTACTACCATTAATAGCTTGATTCACTCTCTGTATTATAAGGACATAATCTATATATAGTGTTGATTACTACCTTATGTTTTTTGTTTATTATTTGTGTGGTTTATTTCCACTTCCATAAAATATAAACTACTTCACTATTTCCATTGTGTTTTAACTCTAATAAAGAGGGTATATTCTCCCCAGTGTACCACCATACACCCTTGTTGTTATTAAGTATCCATTGGATTATAGGGAGGTATTCTTGAGGCCTTATGGCCAAAACGTTTGGTCACTTATATATGTATCGGGCCAAGTATTTCATATCTCAACTATACATTAATTAAATATGTCCTATATTAGAAATATATTATAAATATAAAAAATGAGACTCAATAATATTTATTTGTTTAAATATATAGCTTAGTCAAGTAAATCCAAAAGAAAATGCCAATGAAATGATAATAATGTTGTTTAGACTCTTTATAATATAGACCTCATAGGTATTTAACATGATTGATTTTTTTGAAGTGACCAACACACATTTTGATATTAAATGTGGTAATGTCATAATAATTTTAGAAAATGTTAAATAAGATATTTGTGAACTATTTTAGGTAAAAGTAAAAGCTAAATTCATATTCCTTATTAAACGCCATTAATAAATTTAAGGAATGTAAAGATTAAGTAAATAATATTCTTGGTTAAAAGATATGAGATGATTCGATCTTGCGGGCTAAAGAATATCTTAACTGGTCTTTAATTGATCATGAAAATGTAGAGTGGATGTATTCCTAAAATCACATCTCTTTATACAGATCAAATAATCATTATAAGGATGATAAATTATGATCCTCATAAGTCTTATAAAATATTCATTATCTATTCTAGACATGATTTGAAAATAGCGATGTTAACCCATAACTGTTTTCCAACACAAATCAGTAATGTAAATCATATGAGTTATAGTATGAAATAAATTGAATATGTTATAATTCATGAGTTTAGATGTAGCATGTTTATTAAGTCTAATTTAATAAAAAATCATCAAGAAAATAAAATGAAAGTTTTTTTAATTATCTTAAAGTATTCTAAGGATACTACACAAATCCATAATATATAAAAGTTATAGCCATGTAATAGAATATATTTCTATAAAAAGGTGAAAATATCTATTAGAGATGATGAGAGAATTATTTACATGGATAAATTAAAATCTATATAAGCATAAATAGTTGGAATGGGAGAAAGTTCTATAATATCCCATAGAAAAAGGATTGATCAAGACATATACTATGTAGGAAAGATATAACTAAATTGAGATAGTTTTAGGATCACCAAGTTAAGGTGGTATATTTTTCAATATGAATAATGAATCAACACCCTATAAAGAATCTGTAAATAGAAATAATCTACAATTTATAAGTTCATTTGTATTCAAACACTAGATTCCATATACCAAAATCAAATCTATAATTTTTTTAAATTTATTCAATTTATAAAAATTCATTGGTAGAAATTCAAGAAAAAATATACCTGGGTGGTACAAGTGTGTAACCAATAAAGCTATATTGGTTATAACAAGTCATAATTCTTAAATAAATTAGAATTACACATGAAATAAAACATTCTATGATCATTATATTTGGAATTAGTTGTCAGGACCACCTTAATTGAATTAAACTTTATGGAAGATGTCTATATGGAACAACCAAAAGTGTGTGTAAGACAATAGAATACCAATAATGAATTATAGTTGTAGAGATCCGTGCATGGATTAATGTAATCATTGTGTTTATATAAAATTAATTTGGGATTAATTTTTTCCATGTGTATATAAGAGAGAACACCAATATTTTTTAAGTGATATATGCTGCTAATATATGAAAAATAACTATTATTTTTAGTCATATAGTTATTTATGACTATATTGAAAGTAAATATCCAAAGAGTGACTTAAAGTAGTAACAAAATTTCAAGGGAACTATATCTACTAAGATATATCCAATGGGTTACTTAGAACAAGTCTAAGTACATATATTGAAATTCTATATGAAAACAATGGGGTGATTTTAGAGAGAATTTTTTCTATTGTCACATGATATAAATCCCTCAAGGAAGACATGTATAAGACATAAGAGGAGATTATAATAGTGATTATAACCCCATACACATTGGATATTGATATATCACATATTTTATTTTATGTAATAGATATGATATTTTCAATGCATACATTATGGTAGAAAAATATAAGTTAAATCCAAGAGATCAAAATAGGAAGAAATCAGAGTTATCAAAATTATACATGAGAAAGTATAAGGGATATATACCCGGTAAATAGAGAGGAAGGAACACTAGTTATAAGGGGACACAAACTATTCTTCCTATGGATTATTTGGATCTAATATCATAGTTAGGCTAAATTTATGAGAAATGTTATCTCATTAAATCTAGTGTCTTTTATATCTACAAATACAAAGTATATTATTCCATTTGTTGTGGATAAATAAGTGGATACAATACATAATGGTTTATTCCAGTTATTATAATCATACGAAAGGTACTGGATAACATGAAAAGATTATTATAGAGAACAAAATGGATATACTCAAGGTTATCATCTCTTGAGGGTTTTTACTCAAGGAACTAAATTTAGGGATAGTAGGATGTCAATATTAGAAAACATGATAGTCCTAATGACTAAATATATAACTCTAAAAATTAAAGATCATATCATATGAGAGATAAAACGTATATTGTTAGAAATTTGGCTATTGTGTAAGTTGGAATGTTTTTGAAGTTAGGTTCCCTAGACCAAATTTGAGTAGTTTTTTTATATTACCATATCATGTATACAAAAATTTATGCATGATCTTTTGTTAGAATAATAGTTTTAACACTTATAAATATACTATTTATATGGTAATTTCCTTAGATTATTTTTTTATAAAAATTTTATGGTAGTTATCATATATAATTAGAACCTAGATATGTTATGACAATAATTTTATAACATGTGTCCTATAGTCTAGATATATAAAAATTATGTGACACAGATAATATATGACTATCAGGTGTTGTGGGATTATAATCCTTGAGAATTCTTCTTAATAAGTGTACACTTGGTAATATCAAATAGATGATATCATGAGGACTAACCTACTAATAGAAACACCACAAGTTTCTTATGTCATTATTTGTTCATATGTGTGATCATCGGTATTGCTCTCTCGACTTTATATCATTATCATTTTTTATCATTTGATCACAAACATTGATGTATGAAAAAAATATGATATTTATGTTATAGAGAGGAAGATTTTGTTGGGTGTGCCATTGTTTGTATGGTGTTGATTGAATGATAAAGATTGTGCTTTGTCTCTTTTGTAAAGGAAGATATATCTTTGGTCTAGTTGACTAGGATGTTATTAATTTTATTAAATCCATGGCCATCATTGAAGATGGTAAGTCCATATAGTAAGGTCATAAAATAATAATGAAAGAAAGGGTTATGTCCAAAAAAAAGTCTTGCTTTATGAGATATTATGAAATAAATATATTATATTACAAGGTGTGTGTTCAAAGGAGTGGTTTTTGTTTCTATGACTAAACCTTCCTTAGGGGCCAAGATGTGTTTCTAGATACCACTCTTGGTATGTGGGTATGAATCACTACTATTTTGATAAGGGAATAAATGGTCTCAAACTAATCAAATTTATATTATTTGATAATTATACTAAATTTGAATTTTTGACATGGTGAGCCCCACATCAGGGAATGGGATATTTTCAAGTTTAAATGATTACAAGAAATAAATTCACTATTATTCAATTTTAGAATAATATAAGTGAATTTATTTATTTAGAGTTGTAAAGACCCAGAAATTCCTTGTAATTTTTTTATTATTTGGAAATATTCAAGTCCTCGGTTTATGACGGTACTTGATTCTGAGGCCTGGAGAGCCCGAAATATTTTTCTAAAGTTTCTTAAATACTTTCAGTAAGCGTGTGAGTGGGTTTTTGTAACTTTTTAAATGGTGCTCAGAATTGAAATTCGAGGGAACCATTGATATCGCAGCGCCCGTAGTTTCTTAAGGAGACCTTCACCTCAGTTGTAGTTGGTCGTGGGTGGAAGATAGTTTTTTCTATCCATCGTTGG
Organism: Viscum album; assembly: GCA_963277665.1. NCBI lineage: Eukaryota > Viridiplantae > Streptophyta > Magnoliopsida > Santalales > Viscaceae > Viscum > Viscum album. The sequence goes on along the minus strand of OY728142.1, from coordinate 1,811,805,957 downwards.
GAAATAAATAAAATGTTGAAATAAAAATAAACTAACTTTATTTTTATTTAACTTTTTAATTATTTTTAATTCTCGGTGGGGACCACCTGATCTCTTCAAACCCTTTTTTTTAATTGCGCCAAACCCCCAAAATTTAATGACTTCATTAAATGAAGTCATTAAACCTATCAATTAAGGGGGAGGATCTTCATAACCTTAATTGGGATCTTGGTTTTTGCTGGAGAAGAAGCTTGGTGGAGGATCTTGCTGGAGGAAACCACCCTTAGTGGAAGAACTCTTCTCCTTTAACGAACATTTCTCCAATGAAGAACTCCATCGAAGGATCTCCAATGAGGAACGTCTTCAATGATGATGAACTGACGTCCGTCCTTCCCTCTCTTCATAGACATCAACGAATATTTGAGGTAGGGATTATTGTTTTTGTATACCCCTTACCCCGTTCTTGTCATTCTTCTCAATTTAAGAAAAATTATTCCATTTTCTACCGTTCTAACGCAGAGGGTGCGGGCCAAACGAACACGGACCGACCCCTCTACAACCTTTATGGATTCTGATATTCTTCACAGATTGTTTTCAGGTTGATAGAATCCCGACTGTGGTGGTATTGAATCGATGGAGACGTCCATAGATGAGTTTGCGGGTCTTCAGAATGAAGATCGGGCCACCGGGGCGCACCCGGTGCCCTGAGGAATATCGCCAGTGACCGGTGCCGGCAACCAGCTTCGGTAGGGCTCGGGAGCAGCGGTCGGCACTCCAGTTGGTCCGATGATGGCGGTCATGCGACCGCAGCTCCAGAGGAGGGCCATGGCCCATCGGTCGTGGCGGAGCAAGGGCGGCGGCGGGCACATGGTCGGCCACGTGAAGGGGGCGGCGACGCGCGTCCGTGCCACTGAGCTTAAAATGGCTAGGGTACGAGGCCGCAGCGGTAAAGGGGACGGCGGTCAGCTCGTAGCCGGTCGCCGAGCTTATAGGGGCTGCGGCACGAGGTCGCGGTGGAAAAGGGGGCAGCATTCGGCTCACTGACAACCACCAGAGGTGGCACGGTACGCGACCGCTCCATGAAGGTGGGCTTGCCGTCTAGCCAGCTGAGGATCCAAACGGGACCCCCAGGTCCCGTGTGCCAGCTGCTGATGCCACGTGGCACCGGACAGCTGGCCACCCAACCCAAATGGCAGGGTCGTTTGGGGTACCCAGGGGGCGCATTATCCTCTGGTGGTATCTAGGGAGGACCCCACCACGGAGCCGCCCAGCCACGGGCCTCCTATGGGCCGCCCAGAGCAGGCCGCACCACGGGCCGCGCAGGTGGGCCTGGCCACGTCGGCGGGCCAGGCCGGACCCAGCGGGCCGGGTCGAATCCCGTGGGCCGAGTAACCCCAGGGTCGGACCCGGGTCAGACCCAAGTCGGGTCGGGTCGACCCAAACCAGGTCGAGTCGAACCAAACCAGGTCGGGTCGGCCCAGGCAGGGTTGGCCTGGGTCGGTCCAACCGGGTCAGACTAGACCCGAACCAGCTTCAACCCTTTTCCACTCTTTCGGCCATAACTTGAGCTATGGGCATCTGTTTGACAAACCGTATGAGGCACCGAAAACCTTGGATCAAGACATTCCTTTTGTTATACCCCACTTGAGTTTTTGGTAATGTTGGGGTACATCTGGGTTGGATCGAACATGAATCCAACCGGGCCCTCAGGACTAAAAGGCGAATAACTTACAGACCGGGCATTCGTTTGACACACCGTCCGTTGCATTGATACCCCTATTACGTGGCAGTCCTTTAGGGATAATTATTCATGGAACTTCATGGCATTTAGAGCATTTAATTTTTTATTGAGTAGTAGACCCTCCCAGAATCAAGGGAGCTTAGTGCGGGAACACTATGGCTGGATGTAACATTAGAAAGGGAACCTATGTGGGTTTGTGCATTGGAATCCTATGTGGGTTTGTGCTTTGGGATCCTACGTGGGTTTGTGTTCTAGGATCCCACATGTATCCACTCTAGTAATCTAGGTGGGACAACTTTAGGATCCTACGTGGGTCTGCTGTACTAGGATCCTACGTGGGTCTAATGATTTAGGATCCTACGTGGGTCTGCCTCTCAGTAGAGTAAGATGATTCAGTAGTTAGATATAATCATCATTGCTACCATACCTAAGTTATACCTAGTGTGATCTGAGTTATATTCTTTATGGTGAAACCATTTTGGTTCTTCTCTAGGTGGTGTTACCTAAGAGGTACTCACCTATGTGGTGTTACCTTCATAATACTTCTTCCGTGGACAGTTGTTCTTTTGGATCAGGAGATGGATCACTATGTAATCTGGACAACTTAGGTATATGTATGAGCATAAACCTAAGTAAGGATGGTTGTTAATTGTTACCTTATGATTGTACTCTTACTTTTTTGGTATATTGTTTGTGGATTCTGGGATACCTTTGGGGGTCTCGGGGTACCTACTGAGTATCTTTATACTCACCCCTACACAATCTATTCCCACACCTTCTTGTATCCTGTTTACATGACAGACATCATTGATCGAGGCTAATGGCGACGGATAGGAGGCTGCTCAGAGGTGGAATTAGACAAAACGTACCACAGGGATGACTTGATCGAGAGTTGTACCTACCCTTCAGGTAGGATTCCCGGTAGATGATCCAGGAGCTGTTTCCCATTCAGTTTTACTTGTACTTTTAGTTGGGCTTGTATACTGGCCCTTACTTTCTGTACACCTTTTACTATACAAGTTACTTGTGGTTACTCCTTATTGTGTTTTCAGACTGTATGTGTTGTATGTTTTAAAGTCAATGCCTTCCCAATTACTAGGATATGTGTTTCGGTTCTAATCGCCAGCCCCTAGCCTATGGATGGTGGGATTGGGTGTAACACCACGAGATTTTATGAAAAATATTCTTTTTAATTTCACTAATGTCTTGTGTTGTACGCTACACCAAAAGTAGCTTGCACAACATGCATCCTTGACTTGCCTTGCATTACACGCAATCACAACCTTCCTCGATAGCGTGTGTAGTACGCAATAATGAGTTTCACGAAACAACGATATGCTATTAAAATATTATTAAAACTAGCCGTTATGAATAGTAATAACCACTTTTTGAAATTTTTTAAATTTTATTATTCAAAATGGAATTCATTTTTGGATTCGGAGTATCGAATTTAGCCTACGGTGAAATTTTGGTACTTTTCGGATAACTTTCATATTCTGATGAATAGTGAAAATTACTAAATTATAATTAAAAACAACTTTTTTAATAAAAATAATTAATAGTGATAAATCATTAATTTGAGTGGTTTTAAAGTATATTTAGAATATATTTTTACAATTTAATACAATTTTGTTCATTGCATGTAATTTCACATTTAAACCAGACATAAACAAGTGTCAATCTTTTGATAGATATTGTTTCTTAAAAACACGCTATTTGTTTTAACAGCGGGATTTAATTATAAAATTAATTAATGAAACTTCTATGTTATGAATTTGGTAAAATAGACTTTATTTTTGAATTCAGAATATAAAATATAGCTTAGGATGAAATTTTGGCATTGTTCTGAAAAACATCAATTTTTGATGAATAGTGAAACTACTAAGTGGTAGTTAAAAAACTGAATTTTTTTTAGAACTTAATTTTTCCGCTTCTGTGAATGGAATTTCAAAAATCCGAGAGACACGGTTGATGTCAGTAAGTAAAATGTGGTTCAATGAGATGAAAATAATTTTTGGTGAATAGTAACTTTTTACTTTTATTTACCACCGTTAAAAGTAAATAGGGTAATTAAAGGTAAGAATGATATAAATATTACCCTAACACATGTCCTAATTCTATTGGACAACTGTATCTCGACCAAAAACAACCTTAAGTGTAAAATATTATCATTTAGGCCCACTTGGATTAGATTAGGACATTTATTATTATTTAATTCAAAGAAGAGTTAAAAGAGTTAAAATCAAAGTTTATTTACTAAAACATTTTTAATATAGGGTTATACATAAGATAAATTCGATTTTAAATATTCATTATAAAGGTAAAAAGATTTCCTACATAATGGTATTTTATTTGTAATTTTTAGACATTAAATAATTTAATTTATTTATGATGCAGTAATTATCTTATTAATGAAATATTGACATAATTGATGTTATAAACACCAAAATAAATGTAATTTGAGACTTTTTATGAATTCCACTAATTTTCTAGGTTACTATGATATATTAGGGTTGATTTAATCAACTTGGTTCGAAAATATAATTCTTTTATGACTTTCACAAAAATCATATATCAAATAGTGTCAAAATTGACACAAAATAGTTTTTAAATCAAATATTATATTATTAATTGTTATTTTATTCCTAAAAATCTAATGTTTGGACAAATGACTTAGATAAGGATATATATATTAATAATAAACAATTTGGGGTTCTTTTGGCATGTTATAGTAAGTGTATTAACCATATAGTGAAAGAAAACAAAAAGACACGGTAAAAGTTAAATTATTTAACTTAGAGTTAAATCTAATTGATAAGGTTAAAATAATACCCTAAACTTATCTAAATCCTATTGGTTGATATGATTTCGACCCATCCCCACTTTAGCTTCGAAATAAGACCCTTTGGAACCATTATAAACCGATTTTGACTTTAATATAAAATAATATTTTGAGATATTCCTAAGGTGCCCCTCTCCTCCCTTATAAAAGGGCACCTCTTTCCCCTCCTCCTCACACCAATTTGATCACTCAATCTCGGCCAAACCCTGCCAAAATCCTTTATCCACTTCCCTAGAATAATCCTAGAGGTCCTGGTCTTCTTCAGAGACCAATCTTAGTTTCCTAAGTGGAGGATTCAAAGAGGCATTCCAAAGAAGAGGTAATATCCATTACCGATCTTTTCAACTTCTTTCTTCTTCAACTTCTTCTTCTTTAGTTGTTTCATGATAAAGTAATAACATCAGTATTTCCTATATACTGATATGTTATTATAAATATGAAACAACTCTAATTAACCTTCTATCCATCCTACGGAAAAATGAAATCACCGCGCGTGCGTACGTACGGAATACCGTCTCCACGTCGTGGTGTAATCTATTTTCCGCCACCACCTTAATTAGATGGGTATAATGGTTTAATGAGTAACTATATATGATTATTATAAAGTTATATTGATACTGAAATAGTATACATACACTTCAACACAATTCCATGACCAATGGAACGATATCATCGCTCGTGCGTACGTACGGACTACCGTATCCACGACGCGATGAGATTCATTCTCAATGATTAACCATTCATGAATGATTATAAAGTATATATAATAAATACTAATGAAATATATGACATAATAATTATACTGTAATTATTTATATTTATATTTATTTCATCTACTTAATTCCATTCAATTCAATAAGGAAACGAAAACAGCGTTCATGCGTACGTACGGACTACCGTCTCCATGAACGGTGTATTTCTTTCCATTTACTGATTTATTATATATGTATATTCTGAATATATATATAAATCATGTTTTATATTCTGGAATTAAGTAATCATGATCTAAGTAATCATATGAATAATTACAAGTTAAATACACGAATGACAAATGAGATGATTTTACCCAAAACGCTACTTTAACATGAATTTACAAAAGAACGGGTAATATAAAGTCATAAGTGGACCATATATGATATAATAACAATGAATTTGATTCTGGAATAAGTCAATAACATGATTTAAATCATTATACAGGAGGTTCGGACACTTACAAAGCAAGTCGGACCTAAGGTAAGGGAAATATCACAATCTCATTTTTATCCGAGATTGTTTATACTTTGGTATTTACTGGGGTAATTTTATCATCCACATCCATGTTTACTCAATATGTAATATTATTTCCATCCACCTACAATTGTTTAAATCCAATTTTACCCTTCGGTGAGTTTTTAGTAAAGGATATGAAAGGAATCTTTTGTCGTTTTTTGTACGAGGTACTTTTTGACTTTTCCGACAAAAGTACGAAAAATGTTTTTTTAACTTATACGACATGAATAAATTTTTAAAACATTATTTCCAAGAAGAATCCTTTACAAGTTTTCAAGTTTATTTTTAATCAACTTCTTTTATTTCAAAGTCGTATGACATGTTATGAAAGGAAAAATGTTTTTGAAGTAGAAAGGATATTTTCCTCAAGAATGGAGTTCAAGTATTTTATCAAAATTATTTTCCATCTAAGATAATAAAAGGGTTCTGTTTTTATCCCTATTATTACATGGATTTGATTATGTTGTGATGGAAATATTTTTATGAATTCCTTTATCTTATATGAATTGTTTTATGATGTCATGTTGTTTAAGAATTCCATTTTTATTTCATGTGTTATGCGATGATGTATGATTTATGATTATGTGGCACACATAAGAAAGGATTCATTATAAGATGGGTGGGACCTATATCTCCCTCCAATGCATTGGGTAAAGATTTTATATCTCATGAGATAGACATGGCTGGAATGGTAGGTTATACCGGTTCAGTGAAACAGGACTTAAACGAGGGTTACTCGATTCAGAAAGGGACTTTGTCCACTAAGATAGTCTTGGCAATGAGGCTTGACTAACAAGAAATGATTCTCTATGATTATGTGTGTATTCCAAAAAGTTTCATGTTTTAAGTTATGATTATTGTGATTACATTTCACTACCATGATTTATCCCATGTTATGAAATTATGCTCTCTTTTGCAGGTTATGATTTCCAAAATGTTATGTTCTTATGAATACGATGTGATTGATATTTCTTTTGTTTACCCTTACTGAGCATTTGAGCTCACCCTTTTATGTTTTCTTTTCCCCAGGATATAAGGAAAGGTTTTAGGAAAAAAAAAAGGAAGATCTTTATGGGAGATTTTGAAGATCTTTCACCACGATTAGAAGATTACGTTCCGAGTTTCCAAAGACACTAAACTATTACGATCCTTGTGTGTGTGTGTTTTTGTTATGTACTAAGTATTCCGCAAAAGTAATGTAAAGTCTATGTACGTCAGGCTTCGGGTCTCTACAGTTGGTATCAGAGGAAAGTTTTAGTCAACCTTTGGAAACTAGGATGCGAAAACGTTAGTGAGATCCCTAGAGATATTTCTAAGGTATGTCCCTAAGGTTAAGTATACGTATAGGTTATAGTACTAGAACTACGCTAACGATCATAGAATTAAACCTAAGATGTTATATATTGAAGGTACTCCCCCTTTATTATGTTGTTTTCCCTAGCATGATTTTTGCCTCTCACACTATTCTTTTTGGGTTTTAGACGATGGCTGGAACCCGAAGGAACCGTGTTGATCAATGCAATGGACAATGCAATGATTTCCCTCCTGAACAAACAAATGTTATGGGAGATGGAGTGAAAAATCTTATTACTATACTTACACAAGCTATGAATCATTCTGGACTTCCAAATGAGCAGAGAAGGGAACAATATTCTATTGATTCCTTCATGAGGCAACGTCCAGCTTCTTTCAGTGGGTCTTCTGATCCACTTGTTGCTGAACAATGGATCAGTACCACTGAAAAGATATTTTCAGTTATTCAATGTTCTGAGCATGATAAAGTCATCTTAGCAGTATATCATTTGGAAGGTGAAGCTGATCAATGGTGGAATCTTATCAAGAATACGAGGCCAAGAGATGAAATTGAGTCCATGGAATGGGAGAAGTTCAAGAACTTGTTTTTCAGTAAGTACTTCCCTTGTATTCTTCGAACGAAGATGGAAAAGGAGTTTCTTGAGCTGAAACAGAAGGATGATGAATCTGTTCGTATATACGAAGAGAATTTTACAAGACTTGCAAGGTATGCATCTGGCATTATCGTCCAACCTGAAAGTAAAGTTGATCGATTTTTCAGTGGCTTAAAACCAAGTCTTCGAAGGGCATTAGCTATAAGAGACTTCAGTAGCTATGAAGAAATTGTGCATTGTGCTATCAAGGTAGAAATGGAAGTTGGTGTTAAATATCCATCTCATGGTTTTGACAAGAAACGAAAGATGGAGTTCAAGGAGAAATATCAGAATAATGGTGAAAAGAAGATGAATGTTTCCTTATGCACAAAGTGTGGAAAGAAGCATAGTGGAGATTGTCTTAAAGGGACTAGAAAATGTTTTAAGTGTGGAAAAGAAGGTCATCGAGCAGCTGAGTGTCTAAGTAATGGAATAAGGGTTTCTAATGATGTGAATAAAGCAAACACTGCAGAGAACGCACTACCAACACTTCAATGCTTCAAGTGCAAGGAAATGGGGCATTATGCTAATAAATTCCCTAATCCAAGGGTTAGTGATGATCAACATGAGCAACCACTGAAGGAAAAGGACAAAGGGAAGTCACATGTGATCACTATTGGCAATGTTGAATATGACAACGATGTGGTGGAATGATTAAGTGTTTATGTAATGGGATTCCAAAATAATGTTGTATCATTGAGTATTGCAATATTTATTGATGTGGTATTCAAAGTGATTGAGATATTTTTTTTGGAAATAAGATGATATGCACATAATGAAGGGAAAACGAGAAAATGAAATGTTTAATAGTATTCATGATCTCATGATTGATATAAGGACTAAGTGATATCATGGTTTGAGTATATAGAATTTTGAGGATTTTGGTATGTGGAAAGTGTTAACTTTAAACTGAATTCATGTTTTCACTAAGGTATTCAAGAGAATACATGATTAAGGACTTTGAATGTTTGGAATGTGACCAACAAAACATATCTTATGATATATGGGGATCAACGATGGTATTAAATCTCTGGTAATCGTTTTCACTATGTTATAAGAGTGGACTGCAGTATTATGGATAAGCCTAAAGATTGAAATGGATTATGTTGGACATAAGTGAGTATTGTTTAAGGATAGAAGTTTTTTCGATATTATTAATGGGATGTTATAGTTTTAGAAAAAGGACAACCCGTAGTACGGGCGACAACCCATCGCGTCGGACAAGGCTGTGGGAATCGAACCCACAACCGAAGTGCGACTGACCTTTATCGCCTACCACTGGCCTACAGGAAGTCCCTGTTTAGTAGAAACTAGTTTTATTATATTAAGCAGTATGATATATGAAGTATAAGTCCATTTTAGGTACCATATATGATTAATCTCACTATAGAATGACTTATGTATATTTAATAACTTTTGATAACCTTTTGATGGAATGATCCGTCATTCTATCACATGATCTGCTAACACTTCACGAATAACAAATTCAACTTCATTTATTTAAGAGATGAAGTGAAAATTGTTCAAGGCACGAACAACAGTGAGATTGTACCAAAATAAAGTAATTATTTATTCTAATTCAAATTCTTCAACATTAGGGAAATGATCTTGAAAACCAAAAATGTTGTCCTAGTGCTCTTATATATGATTAATCAGATGGTACCTTATATCATCACAAATTTATGGATTTGTGATTGTTGTCTTTTCCATAGCCATGTTCTCTACCACTCTCCATCAGAACATGATGGTTAGATTTTTATTCCATATCCATATTTTCACCTATGTGGAAACCCAGTGATTAGTTTATTTGGGTAACCGTTACGTTTCATACTTTTGTTTTTAAAGATTGGTTTTGGTATTCCTTTTTACGATGTGGGTTTCTATTAAATAAACTTTCTAATAGTAAACCATTTATAACCCCCAACGAATTTCGAGGGCGAAATTCATTTAAGGGGGGTAGAATGTAACACCACGAGATTTTATGAAAAATATTCTTTTTAATTTCACTAATGTCTTGTGTTGTACGCTACACCAAAAGGAGCTTGCACAACACGCATCCTTGACTTGCCTTGCATTACATGCAATCACAACCTTCCTCGATAGCGTGTGTAGTACGCAATACTGAGTTTCACGAAACAACGATATGCTATTAAAATATTATTAAAACTAGCCGTTATGAATAGTAATAACCACTTTTTGAAATTTTGTAAATTTTATTATTCAAAATGGAATTCATTTTTGGATTCGGAGTATCGAATTTAGCCTACGGTGAAATTTTGGTACTTTTCAGATAACTTTCATATTCTGATGAATAGTGAAAATTACTAAATTATAATTAAAAACAACTTTTTTAATCAAAATAATTAATAGTGATAAATCATTAATTTGAGTGGTTTTAAAGTATATTTAGAATATATTTTTACAATTTAATACAATGTTGGTCATTGCATGTAATTTCACATTTAAACCAGACATAAACAAGTGTCAATCTTTTGATAGGTATTGTTTCTTAAAAACACGCTATTTGTTTTAACAGCGGGATTTAATTATAAAATTAATTAATGAAACTTCTATGTTATGAATTTGGTAAAATAGACTTTATTTTTGAATTCGGAATATAAAATATAGCTTAGGATGAAATTTTGCCATTGTTCTGAAAAACATCAATTTTTGATGAATAGTGAAACTACTAAGTGGTAGTTAAAAAACTGAATTTTTTTTAGAACTTAATTTTCCACTTCTGTGAATGGAATTTCAAAAATCCGAGAGACACGGTTGATGTCAATAAGTAAAATGTGGTTCAATGAGATGAAAATAATTTTTGGTGAATAGTAACTTTTTACTTTTATTTACCACGGTTAAAAGTAAATAGGGTAATTAAAGGTAAGAATGATATAAATATTACCCTAACACATGTCCTAATTCTATTGGAAAAGTGTATCTCGACCAAAAACAACCTTAAGTGTAAAATATTATCATTTAGGCCCACTTGGATTAGATTAGGACATTTATTATTATTTAATTCAAAGAAGAGTTAAAAGAGTTAAAATCAAAGTTTATTTACTAAAACATTTTTAATATAGGGTTATACATAAGATAAATTCGATTGTAAATATTCATTAGAAAGGTAAAAATATTTCCTACATAATTGTATTTTATTTGTAATTTTTAGACATTAAATAATTTAATTTATTTATGATGTAGTAATTATCTTATTAATGAAATATTGACATAATTGATGTTATAAACACCAAAATAAATGTATTTTGAGACTTTTTATGAATTCCAGTAATTTTATAGGTTACTATGATATATTAGTGTTGATTTAATCAACTTGGTTCGAACATATAATTCTTTTATGACTTTCACAAAAATCATATATCAAATAGTGTCAAAATTGACACAAAATAGTTTTTAAATCAAATATTATATTATTAATTGTTATTTTATTCCTAAAAATATAAGGTTCGGCCAAATGACTTAGATAAGGATATATATATTAATAATAAACAATTTGGGGTTCGTTTGTCATGTTATAGTAAGTGTATTAACCATATAGTGAAAGAAAACAAAAAGACACGGTAAAAGTTAAATTATTTAACTTAGACTGAAATCTAATTGATAAGGTTAAAATAATACCCTAAACTTGTATAAATCCTATTGGTTGATAGGATTTCGACCCATCCCCACTTTAGCTTCGAAATAAGACCCTTTGGAACCATTATAAACCGATTTTGACTTTAATATAAAATAATATTTTGAGATATTCCTAAGGTGCCCCTCTCCTCCCTTATAAAAGGGCACCTCTTTCCCCTCCTCCTCACACCAATTTGATCACTCAAGCTCTGCCAAACCCTAACAAAATCCCTTCTCCACTTCCCTAGAATATTCCTAGAGGTCATGGTCTTCTTCAGAGACCAATCTTAGTTTCCTAAGTGGAGGATTCAAAGAGGCGTTCCAAAGAAGAGGTAATATCCATTACCAATCTTTTCAACTTCTTTCTTCTTAAAATTCTTCTTCTTTAGTTGTTTCATGATAAAGTAATAACATCAGTATTTCTTATATACTGATATGTTATTATAAATATGAAACAACTCTAATTAACCTTCTATCCATCCTACGGAAAAATGAAATCACCGCGCGTGCGTACGTACGGAATACCGTCTCCACGCCGTGGTGTAATCTATTTTCCGCCACCACCTTAATTAGATGGGTATAATGGTTTAATGAGTAACTTTATATGATTATTATAAAGTTATATTGATACTTAAATAGTATACATACACTTCAACACAATTCCATGACCAATGGAACGATATCATCGCTCGTGCGTACGTACGGACTACCGTCTCCACGACGCGATGAGATTCATTCTCAATGATTAACCATTCATGAATGATTATAAAGTATATATAATAAGTACTAATGAAATATATGACATAATAATTATACTGGAATTATTTATATTTATATGTATTTCATCTACTTAATTCCATTCAATTCAATAAGGAAACGAAAACAGCGTTCATGCGTACGTACGGACTACCGTCTCCATGAACGGTGTATTTCTTTCCATTTACTGATTTATTATATATGTATATTCTGAATATATATAAATCATGTTTTATATTCTGTAATTAAGTAATCATGATCTAAGAAATCATATGAATAATTACAAGTTTAAAACACGAATGACAAATGAGATGATTTTACCCAAAACGCTACTTTAACATGAATTTACAAAAGAACGGGTAATATAAAGTCATAAGTGGACCATATATGATATAATAACAATTAATATGATTCTAGAATAAGTCAATAACATGATTTAAATCATTATACAGGAGGTTCGGACACTTACAAAGCAAGTCGGACCTAAGGTAAGGGAAATATCACAATCTCATTTTTATCCGAGATTGTTTATACTTTGGTATTTACTGGGGTAATTTTATCATCCACATACATGTTTACTCAATATGTAATATTATTTCCATCCACCTACAATTTTTTAAATCCAATTTTACCCTTCGGTGAGTTTTTAGTAAAGGATATGAAAGGAATCTTTTGTCGTTTTTTGTACGAGGTACTTTTTGACTTTTCCGACAAAAGTACGAAAAATGTTTTTTTTAACTTATATGACATGAATAAATTTTTAAAACATTATTTCCAAGAAGAATCCTTTATAAGTTTTCAAGTTTATTTTTAATCAACTTCTTTTATTTCAAAGTCGTATGACATGTTATGAAAGGAAAAATGTTTTTGAAGTAGAAAGGATATTTTCCTCAAGAATGGAGTTCAAGTATTTTATCAAAATTATTTTCCATCTAAGATAATAAAAGGGTTCTGTTTTTATCCCTATTATTACATGGATTTGATTATGTTGTGATGGAAATATTTTTATGAATTCCTTTATCTTATATGAATTGTTTTATGATGTCATGTTGTTTAAGAATTCCATTTTTATTTCATGTGTTATGCGATGATGTATGATTTATGATTATGTGGCACACATAAGAAAGGATTCATTATAAGATGGGTGGGACCTATATCTCCCTCCAATGCATTGGGTAAAGATTTTATATCTCATTAGATAGGCATGGCTGGAATGGTAGGTTATACCGGTTCAGTGAAACATGACTTAAACGAGGGTTACTCGATTCAGAAAGGGACTTTGTCCACTAAGATAGTCTTGGCAATGAGGCTTGACTAACAAGAAATGATTCTCTATTATTATGTGTGTATGCCACAAAGTTTCATGTTTTAAGTTATGATTATTGTGATTACATTTCACTACCATGATTTATCCCATGTTATGAAATTATGCTCTCTTTTGCAGGTTATGATTTCCAAAATATTATGTTCTTATGAATACAATGTGATTGATATTTCTTTTGTTTACCCTTACTGAGCATTTGAGCTAACCCTTTTATGTTTTCTTTTCCCCAGGATATAAAGAAAGGTTTTAGGTAAAAAAAAGGAAGATCTTTATGGGAGATTTTGAAGATCTTTCACCACGATTAGAAGATTACGTTCCGAGTTTCCAAAGACACTAAACTATTACGATCCTTGTGTGTGTGTGTTTTTTTTATGTACTAAGTATTCCGCAAAAGTAATGTAAAGTCTATGTACGTCAGGCTTCGGGTCTCTACATTGGGGTAGTCATAGCACGGGCCCTGAGGATGGTTCATGACAAATTAGTATCAGAGGAGTCGGTTCTACCGTAAAAAATTGGACTTTGATCTTTTAATGGAAATTGTGTTAAGTGTTATGAGTGTGGTTATCAGTTTAGGGACTCTAGTTTTGCTGCGGTGGCTAATGTATCCATACATCAAGACCCTGACTTCTGATTTCTGACTTAGTGAATGAAAACATTGATTGTGTGTGTGTTTCGAAAAGCTTTCTTTGTGATCTCTTTGAGTCATATCACAAGGTATAACTTATTGACCATGGTGCACCTGTTTCTTTTCAGGATGCCTCCACGTAGACAGCTAGTATAGGTTTTGGGTAGAGCAAGTCGTGACATCCCACCGAGCGATAAGGCCTCGGTGTAGGGCCTTTTTTCAATAGAGGCACCAACGGAGGCACCAGTGGGACCATTATCTGTTGGGTCACCGATGCCACCAGCCCAAGCAGTAGAGAGTTCACGCCGATTGAGCGCTTTGCATGAGTTCCAGTTCCAGAGGCCACCTAGGTTCAGGGGTGAGATGGACCAACAGGTATCTAAGTATTGGATGGAGGTCGTGGTGAGAGTCTTTTAACTATTAGGAACATCATCTGATCTCATGGTGATCCTTGTTGCTAGTTTTCTAAAGGCAGTAGCAGGAAGATGTTAGAGCTTGATGCTCCAGGTTCATGACTAGGTGAAATTTCTCTAGGAAGATTTTGAGATCCTGTTTCAGGTAGAGTTTGTCCCAGCAACCCTTCACGCAGTGCTCATATAGGAGCTTCTTCATCTATAGTAGGGAAGCATGATTATGGATCAATACTCAGCGAGGTTCACCAAACTCTCGCGCTACTCCACTGATATGGTGCGGGACCCATTCTTTAGGGCCCATACCTTCAAGAAGGGACTCAGGAGGGAGATCAGGGCTTCAATGATTTCTCTCAGCATCCTGACGTAGGTAGGGGTATTAGAGTGAGCCCTCTTAGTGGAGAGTTTTCTTGCTGAGCAGTCACCAGTAGTGAGACCCACCACCGGGTTTCACGTAGCGGAGTCTTCTATAGCTGGGAGGAGACAGATTTCATAGAGGTCCAAGAGGACCGGACCTACAGGTGTAAGACCGTAGTATTCAGGGTCGGTTTTGTGGGGCACTTGAGATAGATCCAGTCATGCGAGGAGCAGGTAGTGTTACGCATGCGGCGGGCAAGGTCACGTGGCTCGTGACTGCCAGACCCACCATATGGATGATCGGCAGATGGTCGAAGGACTGCCCAGGTAGAGACATAGGTTTGATCAAGGAGGTCCATAGGGAGCAAGCGGATGTGGAAGAGGAGCTAACCATGCAGCTGGAAGTGGGTGACGATTTGAGGTGTTACCTCCACCACCACCAGGTGGTCCACCCAGACCACAGGGAGCAGGTGGATAGGGGTGAGCTCAGCTCCAGGCAGCTGAGGCATATGACCACAACACTCCGGAGATGATACGAGGTATGATCTATGTCTACTACACCTTAGCTACAGTACTTATAGACACAGGTGCCAGTCATTATTTTATTGCCACTTCCCTCGTTTGGAACTCAAAGATTCCAGTGGAGCTGTTGGCTTGAACCATACAACTAGAGAAATTTACGAGAGAGGATTTGATTATTACACACTGGTGATGGTAGTGTGAGCTTACTCTGGGAGGTAAGAGCTTTAGCTGGGATCTTCTAGTAGCAGCGTCGAGGCCTTACAACGTGATCTTGGGTATGGATTGGTTATCTACATTCCCATGCCCAGATCGACTGCATTGGGAGAAAAGTGCAGTGTATCCATGAGAATGGGACTAGGTTTACCTTCACAGGCAAGAAGGAATCCTTTTCAGCATAGGATGGACTTACCCAGAGGAGAGTGCATCTGATCACTCATCAATTGGCTAGCCTTACCCTCAGAGCGGTTGATGTGGAGAGTTTGAGCTATCCTGTAGTGATGGACCAGTACATGGATGTCTTCCCTAATGATGTTCTAGGTCTACCTCCTTGTAGGGAGGTGGACTTTTACATTGACTTGTACACTAGGACAGCACTTATATCTACACCAGTATATTGGTTGGATCCCACGGAGCTTTGTGAGATGTGGGTACAGCTGGAGGACTTACATGGGAAGGGGTTCATCTGGCCAGGTGTTTCTCCTTGTGTAACCCCGATTTTGTTAGCCAAGAAGGCGGATGGGAGCTTGAGACTTTGTGTTGACTATCGACACCTGAACTAGGTAACTGTGAAAAATAAGTACCCACTCCCAAGGATTGATGACCTCTTTGATCAGCTGAAGGGAGCACAATGGTTCTTGAAGATAGACCTCATATCAGGCTATCACCAGCTCAGAGTACGATACGAGGATGTGCATAAGATGGATTTTAGATATCGGTATAGCCATTTAGAGTTTTTGGTCATGTAGTTCGGTGTGACCAACACTCTAGCAGTGTTCATGAAACTCATGAACAGGATCTTTCATCCATACCTTGATTGCTTTTTAGTAGTCTTCATCGACGACATTCTGATATACTCGACTACTAAGGAGGATAATTCCTATCATTTACAGGTAATTATGGACACACTCTAAGAGAAGCGGCTTTATGGTAAGCTCTCTAAGTGCCAGTTATAGATCCGATAGGTTCGCTTTCTGGGACATGTTATCTTAGAGGCTGTATTTTTGGTGGTTCCAATGAAGATTGAGGCGGTACTTGCTTGGGAGCCACCGAGGAGTGTGACAGAGGTACGAAGTTTCTTGGGTTTGGCCGGATACTATTGGAGATTTTTGCCAAATTTTTCTAGAGTTGTAGCACCTTTATCAGCATTGAAGAAGAAGGGGAAACCCTTCATGCGGTCGGAGATATGCTAATGGAGTTTTCAGGAGCTGGGGTAGAGGCTGACTAGTGCCCTCATATTGAGGATTCTGGAGGAGAGTGTTGGGTAGGTAGTCTACTACAATGCATCAGGGACTGGGATCAGATTTGTCCTAATGCAAGAGTGAGCAACTATCACATATGGTTCTCGACAGCTAAAACAGCATGAATAGAACTATGTTACCCATGACCTTGAGTTAGCAAAAGTGGTCTTCTCTTTAAAGATGGGATGACACTATCTGATGGGGGATCGTTTTACAGTCTACTCTGATCACTAGATTTTCAGTTATATCTTCTCCCAGAAGGACCTGAACCTGAGATAGTGATTTTGGATAGAGTTCCTATAGGACTATGACATTGAGATAGTCTATAATTCTAGGAAGGATAACATTGTTGTAGATTCAATCAGTAAAAGATCCGGTATATAGCTTCTAGGTGAGGAAACTTAGCAGCTGGCCGCTTTGCAGATATCTGTTATGGATCATGATGGAGAAACTTTTCTTCAGTCTCTTACATTCATTCACCCACTCCTTCACCGATTCAGGGAGCCACAGCATGGGGATACTGACTATGAGTCTCGACATGATCAGATATCCACTGGACAGGCACCTGATGGATTTTCCAAAGATGGGGAGCACGTCATCCTTTTCAAAGGACATACCACAGTACCAGTGTCACTTTGAGAGGAATTTTTGAGGTAGTTACACACATCTCCACTAGAGGTACATCTAGGAGTGGTGAAGATATACCAGGACCTCCGACGATAGCACTAGTGGCTGAGAATGAAGAAAGCAGTAGCAAAGTTTGACTCTCGGTGCCTCACTTTTCAGCAAGTGAAGGTGAATAATTAGGTACCGATGGGCTTAGTTCAACCTTTAGAGGTCCCAAAGTGGAAGTGGGATGGAATATCAATGGACTTGGTGACAAGAATTCAACATACATCCATAGGTCATGATTCTATCTGGGTGATTGTTGACTGACTCACCAAGTCGGCCCACTTCCTACCAATCAGAGAGCAGGGTTCAGTAGAGAGCTTGGGAGGCCTCTATGTGTAGAATATTGTGCGACTACACAGATTACCCTTGATTATTATCTCTGATCGTGTAGCGCGTTTCACTTCCCGGCTATGGAAGGGGTTGCAAGAGGCTTCTGGGATGTAGCTTCATTTGATCACCACCTTCCATCCTCATAGGTATATTCGGACTGAGCGGACCATTCAGACCCTCGAGGACATGATGCATGCTTACATCCTTGACTTCAATCGTAGCTGTGAGGATCACTTTCACTTGGTGGAGTTTTTATACAACAACAACTATCACTCCACCATTAGGATGGTACCATTAGAGGCTTTGTATAGCCGACCTTGCATATCGCCTTTGTGCTGGACTGACCCAGGGGAGTCAGTACTCATGGGACCAGAGATGGTACAGGCTACCACAAAGAAAGTGTAGATCATCTAGGAGCGAATAAAGACTATATAGAGCAGACATAAGTCTTATACTGACAGGAGACGAAGACCTCTGGAGTTCGAGGATGGTGACCACGTCTTTCTACGGGTCTCATCCCAACGAGGTTTGCGGAGATTTGGCCGGGGGGGCAAGTTATCTATGAGGTTCATCAGACTCTTTTAGGTCCTCTACAGAGTTGGTGAGGTGGCTTATCGGCTAGAAATTCCCCCTCAATTACACTGAGTGCATGAAATTTTTCACGTATCCCAACTGAGGAGATACGTGCAAGATCCTACTCATATCTTTGACTAGAGTGAGCAAGACATCGATGATGGGGCGACATTTTTGGAGGTTCTAGTGAAGATTGAGGATTGACATGAGAGAGTCCTTTGTGGGAAACTGATACCTTTGGTGTGTGTACATTGGAAGAACGGGAACCTCCATGAGAGTACATGGGAGTGGGAGGATCAGATTCATGCTCAGTACCCCCACTTGTTTCCCTAGTTTTTTGTAATGTGGCTTTTTGGGACACAAATCCCTGAGGTGGGGAGAATGTAAGGACCCAGAAATTCCATGTAATTTTTTTTTATTATATAGAAATATTCGAGTCTACATTTTCTAACGGTACTTGATTCCAAGCCCTAGAGAGCCCAGAATGTTTTTCAAAATTTTCTTAAGTACTTTTAGTAAGCGTGTGAGCAGGTTTTTGTACCTTTTGAACCAGTGCTTGGAATTGAAATCTGAGGGCACTGTTTTTCTCACAGCACCGGTAGTTTCCTAAGGAGACCTTCACATCAGCTGCAATTGGTCATGGGTGGAAGATAGTTTTTGTTACCCATCATGGCGAAATAAAAAAAAGTGAAAATAAAAATAAACTAACTTTATTTTTATTTTACATTTGAATTCTTTTGAATTCTCGGTAGGGACCACCTGATCTCTTCAAACCCTTGTTTTTAATTATTCCAAACCCCCAACATTTAATGACTTCATTAAATGAAGTCATTAAACCTATCAATTAAGGGTGAGGCTCTTCATCACCTTAATTATGCTATGGTTTTTTTCTCTGGATAAGAATCTTGGTGGAGGATCTTGTTGGAGGAAACCCCCTTAGAGGAAGAAATATTCTCCTTCAATGAACATTTCCCCAATGAAGAAATACATTGAAGGCTCTCTAATGAGGAAAGTCTTCAATGACAATGAAATGACGTCCATATTTCCCTCTCCTCACTGACGTCAATGGATCTTAGAGGTAAGGATTTTTTTTTTTTGTATACCCTTTACCCCGTTATTTTTGACTTCTTGATTTAAGAACAACTATGCCACTTGCTACCATTCTAACACAGAGGGTGTGGGCCAAACAAACACATCCCAAACCCTCCGCAACATTTGTGTATTTTGATGTTCTTCATGGCTTGTTTTCGTATTGAGAGAATCCCAACCATGGTTTTATTGAATCGATGGCGACGCCCCGAGACAAGTGCGGGAGTCTTCAGAATGAAGATCAAGCCACTAGGGCGCACCCGGTGCCCTGAGGAACGTCATCGGTGATCGGTGTCGATGAACAGAACCGGTAGGGCTTAGGAGCATTGGATAGCACTCTGACCGGACACGACGAAGGTGGTGGTGCGACTGCGCTGCCAGAGGAGGGCCATGGCACGTCGGCCACGGCAGAGCAAGAGCGGCGACCAGCGAATGGTCGGCCGTGTGAAGGGCTGGCAGCGTGCGTTCGTGTCGCTGGGATTGCAGGGGCCACGGCACAAGGCCGCGGCATGAGGCCACGACGGAAAAGAGGGGGCGGTCGGCTTGTTATCGGCCACCAAAGGTGGCATGGCGCGTGACCACACCGCGGAGGCGGGCTGGCCGTTTGGCGAGCCGAGGAGCCGAGCGGGACCCCCCAGGTCCCGCATGCCAGTCTTCGGTGCCACATGGTGTTGGCCAGTTATCCACCTAACCTAAATGTCTTGGACGTTCGGGGTACCCAGGGGTACCTTACCCTTGGGTGGCGGCTTGGGCAGACCTCACCGTGAGGTCGCCCAGCTATGGGCCGCACCGCAGGTCGCCCAGCAGGCCTTGCCGTGCTGGCGGGCTGGGCTGGACCCAGTGGGCTGGGTCGGATCCCGTGAGCTTGGTCAGATACAAAGCCGAACACGGTTTGGTCCAGGTCGACCCGAATTGGGTCGGGTCATGCTGGGCTAGCCCGAACGAGTCGGACCGAACCCGAACTAGCTTGGACCATTTTGTACTCTTTCGGCCATAACTTGAGCTGCGGGTGTCCGTTTGACGAACCGTCTATGGTACAATAAACCTTGGATCTAGTTGGTTCTTTTGGTATACCCCACTAGAGTTTTGGATAAAGTTAGGGTACGGCCGGGTTGGATCGAACATGAATCCAACTGGGCCCTCGGGATTAAGAGGCCAATAACTTTTAGACTAGTCATCTGTTTGACGCACTGTCTATTGCGTTGAGACTCCTATTACCTAGAAGTCATTTGGGGATACTTCTTCGTGTAACTTTGTGGAAGTTAAATCATTTACTTGTGGCTTGATGAGTATACCCTCCTAGAATCAAGTGATCTTAGTGCGGGAACCTTGTGGTTGTATGTAACATGAGAAAGGGATCCTATGTGGGTTTGTGCCTTGGATCCTATGTGGGTCTGTGCTTTTTTATCCTACATGGGTTTGTGTTTCAGGATCCCACAAGGATCTACTCTAGGAATCCACGTGGGATTACTCTAGGATCCTAAATGGGTATGTTGTACTAGGATCCTATGTGGGTCTGATGATTTAGGATCCTACGTGGGTTTACCTCTCAATAGAGTAATATGATTCAATAGTAACATCAAATCATCATTACTATTGTACCTAAGTTATATCCATTGTGATCAGAGTTCTAATCTTTGTGGTGAAACCATTTTGGTTCTTTTCTGTGTGTTGTTACCTAAGAGGTACTCACCCGTGTGGTGTTACCTTCGTGGTACTTCTTCCTTCGTGGATAGTTGTGCTTTTGGCTCTGGATATGGAGATCTATGTAATATTGACATATTATGTATATGTATGGGTATACACCCAAGTAAGGATGGTTGTCACTTCGTACCTTGTGATTGTACTCTTACTTTTGTGGTTCATTGTTTGTGGATTCTAGGAGACCTTCAGGGGTCTCGTGGTCCCCACTGAGTATCTTTATACACACCCCTACATGGGCTATGCCCACAACTTGTTGTGTCCTATGTAGATGACAAACAGCATTGATCAAGGCTAAGGTTGAAAGATAGGAGGCTTCTCGGAGGTGGACTTAGACAAGACGTACCACAGGGATGACTTGATTGAGAGATGTACCTACCCTTCAAGAAGGATTCCCAGTGGATGATCAAGGAGCTGTTTCCTTTTCATTTATACTTGTACTTTCAGTTGGGATTGTAAACTAGACCTTACTTTCCGCACACTTTTTACTATAGTAGTTACCTGCGGTTACTCCTTGTTATGTTTTCAGACTGTGTGTGTTTTAGGTTTTAAAGGCAATGCCTTCTCGATTACTGGGATATGCCTTTCGGTGCTAGTCTCCAGCCCCTGGGTTATGGAAGGTGGGCTTGGGGTAGTCACGGCACGGGCCCCGAGGACGGGTCGTGACAAGAGTATTCCAAAGTGTTAAGTGAATATGAGAAATAAAATTTTATAAATGAATATTTTTTATTCAAGGTTCTCTTAATATTTTCGAGATAGATGGGCCGAGTTAATGGATCATATTTTATCATGTGGCATAATTTAGATGTTTCAAGTAAGTGATAAAATTTCATAAACTTTTATGACATGTACACTATGTTAGATGTAGTGAATATGGTTCAATTTAAAGTATTTAATTTATATAAGGGTCAAAGTAAAAATTTTATAAATTAAACTCGAATATATAAGGAAATAAAATCCATTATTCAAATTGATTATTCATTTCATGATTTTCAAAGCACCTATCTCTACACTACCAATTTATAAAGATTAGAAGTAGTATTTGGAGTACTTAGATCCATGATTACTTCTCATATCAATGATATATTTCTCCAACAATCATTGGAACATCAAAACCATCATTGAATTTATACACTAGAACCTACGAATGATTGATGGATATGTCCATAAGAATCTAGAGAAATATTGGTTATCTATACAGATTTGGCGTTGGTTCCTTCAAGAATAAATCTCTAATAAAGAGTAGAATATGATTGTGTTATCAAATAAAATTAGTTAAGATTTTGATTTATGTTATATGATTATTCTTGATCATGTGGGGTCCTTAAGTAGTTTACTAAGTTTTACTTCATTGGTTTCTATGTCACAATGATTGTTAAAGAAACTTCTCTTTGATTTGGGACAAAACCTTGATCAGGGTACTATGATTTTTTTCTCTCTCTAGAAATTAGAAAATTATAGTGAGGGGCTCTAAAAATGTGTAGTGAATAGTGATCATGAATATTTTCTTTGATTTCATTAAATAGGTTGGTTTTATTTATGAAAATTACACTTTTTACATTCTATAAATGAAACTATTTAAATTAAACCATATTAATTATATCTGATGTAGTGAATATATCATAAATTTCATATATTTTTTATCACTTACTTGAAAAATCTAAATTATGTTACATGATAAAATATGAGCCATTAACTCAACATGAATCTCTTATAAATAATCAACGAACTTTGATTAAAAATGTTCATTTGTAAAATATTATTTCTCATATTCACTGAACACTTATGAATACCATGAGAGAATAATTCAATTTTATTATTCTAAAATTAAATAATATTAAATTTATTTCTTAGAATCATTCAAACATGGAAATATCTTGACTCCTAACATGTGTCCCATCATGCCTCAAACTCCAACTCACTATAATTGAACAAGCATATGAATACTCTTAGTGTGTGATCATTTAAGACCATATCTCAATAGTAGTGATTCATATCCACAAAACAAGTGTGATATCAAGAAACACAACATAACTAATAAGAAGATAAGGTTTAGACATAAT
This sequence comes from Viscum album, assembly GCA_963277665.1. Lineage (NCBI taxonomy): Eukaryota > Viridiplantae > Streptophyta > Magnoliopsida > Santalales > Viscaceae > Viscum > Viscum album. Next base: position 1,811,782,665 of record OY728142.1, on the reverse strand, counting down.
AATAACTAACTCTATTTTTAACACACATCACATAATATAATCCCATTTTCTCATGACATCTCATAAAGAATTACATGCACTTTGTGTCAAAATAATTTCTTGCTTTATTAATTTATAAACTGACTGAACAGACATAACCTTCACATACCAAGGCCATGGATATAATAAAGGTAATACCATCCTTGTCCATCGGTCCTATGATATCACTTCATTTAGGGAAGTTTCTTAAACTTATCTTGATCATTAAATTAATTCCATGCCACCAATGACACACCCTGCATAAGATACCTTGCCACAACTTAAATTTCATGGTTTTGATCTTTTGTAAAAGTAATTGATCAAATTATACACAATAATAATTAGCTAAACTCAATATACCAAGACACATACTCATAGATAGTAATAACTAATGACACCATAAAAATTTCATGTCCTATTATGGATTTAGTTCTCATGATCTCACCTACTCGATATCAAGAAGTGATAACATAATGGGAAGAATTATCAATTCTTATGATCCCTAAGAACCCAATATTCAAACATCATCTTTTTCCCATAAGTATGATATATATAGACCATAGGATATATTTTTTAATATTACCAACATTTTATCTTGATATTATCATTATATTTTTGAACTATTATAACATTTTGATACAAAAAATAATCTAAGAACATTACCATGATATGTTAATTTAAAATCACTAATCACATTAGGTCTATGTAACCTAACTTCAAAAAATTTCATACATAGATCAATGGAAGTAAATATATACCTTATACTACTATAATGGAATGATATCAAAAATTGTATTCTTTTATGTTAAACAATGAATTTAACTTTATTAAATATGATTAATTTTTTTATTTCCAAAGTTTCCAACATGATATGATTTATCTATTATTATAAATTGATGAAATTATTATCTTATAAAAAAATTTGAGGCCATATGATCTTGTAAAACCTTTTATTAACAATGTTTTCTATATTAAATAATTGGATAATAAAAAAAATAATGGTGATTATTATGGAGAGAAATCATAAAAAAATTATAATAATGTGCTTATTCTAAAAATATTTTTAAAGTGGAATGTTTTTGAAATGTTTTATAATGTTAATATCACATTTAGTCAATATTTAAATTTTTATTAAATGAAATCACCCACTTCAGATTCTTGGAAGCTTTTTATACATAATATTCTATATGTAAAATTATTGGAAGTGTTAAGGGGAACAAAACAACCACCCACTGTAGATTCTATGTTTTCTTTAGGGTGTTTTATTTTACTAATAACATTGAGAGGTATATCACTGGGTAGTTTTTTTATTCCCATTTATTTCCTTCTTAGGTTGGTTTTGAATTATCAAGAATGATAATTGTTCACTAGGTATTTAATGTCAGAGCTCAGTTTTCTAGATCCCTTCCTTTTGGTTTTTTCACATCTTAGAGGTACCAAGTGGTAGTTTGAAGGAATTCCACAGGTGAGAGTGGAGTTATTTTCCATTCAAAGAGTTACCACACCAAAATAGAGGGTATTTTCTGGCCTATTTTGAGCACATTTGAAGTTATGATCAATGAGGAGATAGTTTTGATCTATCACTTTTCAGGCATGGAAATTTTGAGGTTGGTTGTGTGGTGCTTGATGCACCACAGTTAGTGAAATGGACTGACTAGATGTTTTAGAGGTAATTTTTAATCAGGTGTTTCCCCTATAAGAATTAGGTAAGGATCCAACATAGTAGTGGGGTCATGAAATCATTGGGTGAAATTGGGGTTCTCGTTGTTAGAAACGATCACTCTAAAACACCCATGTTATTAGGTGTATCTCATTGTAAGGTCCTCCTATATAAAAAGGTAATATTAAAATGAATTATGTTGGGAATGTTGGCATACGAGGTCAGGAAAAAGTCATGCGCATGATGGAGAAAGGAAAATGATGATAAAGAGTCCTCCATGTCATGGTCTTTGATGTATCAGGTCAAAATGAAGAGTGGTTTTCCTCTATGTTTTTCTGGACATCATGGTGTCTTGTTAGGCATCCAAAATGCCTTTCATTGTTTTATGGTGCATAAAATAGTGTAGGTTAAATTATTTAAATTCAAATTTTAAAACACAATATATTTTATGATATATTTCATTAAAAATATCAGGAAAATAAAAAAATCATTTGACAAGAAGAACCATGGGTATATTAGGAATCACTACACCATGGTCGAGGACTTTCGTGATTCATATTTAAATAAAGTGCTAGGAATTCCTTATTCTGGTTTTAAATCCCTTCCTATTAAACATAGCTGACCCCTAGGCCTCTCACCTCACTCTAGGCACTTCCTTTAACATTCTAAACACCTTGGATCATCAAATCAAATTCTCTTAGATCAACTTATTCTATCTTTTTCTTATCTTCATCTTTTCTTGTTCTTCTTTCCTTCCAAAGGTTTGTGTTGGTTGAGTTTCTCTATTTTGGTGAGTTTTGAGCATGAATTAATGGTGGTTTTTGTGTTTTAACTTTATTAGTGTTTCATTCTATTTAGTGTTTGATCCTTATTCTTTCATTCTTTATTATATAATTTGGATCATTTAATCAATATGGGGATTCATTACTTCTACATTTTTTTATATACTCTTGTAAAATTATCATGTTTTAGCTTATTTGGGTAAATTTTGAAATTAACCTAAATTAGAAATAATAACCCAAATTATGAATGGATTAGAATTAGGTTGTTGTTATTGATTGTGATTTATTCTAGGATGATGTTACCTATTTATTTGATAGATAATGTGCTATAATTTTTGATTTTGTTGTTATTATTGTTAGCATAGTTGATATTCATGAAATAGGATAATCAATATATTTTTGGTAATGATGTATTGATTGATGAAATAAGAAATTAATTTTATTACCATTCTTCATTAGATATAATGAAATATAGAATTTATGCATGAATTATGTTGTGTCTTACTTCTAACTATAGACATATGGTTTTCGTGTTGATGGATACTATGAATAATGAATAGTTTAATTCAATAATATAATTAAATAGATTTTTGATAAATATAATTGATTTTGGTTAAGTGATATGGTCTTTTTTTCGAAATTCTTAAATATCTTAGTGATATGGCCTCAGTTTTCCCATGAGTGTGCCATGATAAAAATGATTTTTTTGCTCTATATGCTTTATTTAGGATGGTAGAGCCTTGTTGTAATTTTTTTTGAACATGGTATAATTGGTAGGCTTTGTAAAAAAATGGGCTGATTTTCTAGAGGTTTATGTGGTGTCTTGATGTCAATGATGGAATATGGAATGTTTTGTAAAACATAGTGTGGGGATGATACTGAGATGGTTGGAAGTAGTTTATAGTTGTGTTCTTTTATTGGTTGATGCTTGGATATTTCTTTTAAATAGATGGTTTGTTAGATATTATTTGTTAGGTTTTCCAACAGCTTGACCCAGATTATCTCTATACACAAGAAGTGAATATTTGGTTGTGGTAGATTTAGATGAATCCTATAATAAGAAGAAATTATAGATTGATAAATATATTAATAATGAACTCATGGGATGGGTTTTTGTTATTATAAATAATGATATGATGTAATTATATGAGAAACCATTATATTTTTAGAATTTAATGATCTAAGTATCATGTGATGAAATCTAGGAATGGTAATACGACTTATAAATCATTTTAGATTGTAAGTAATAAATGTTAATAAATCGTAATTGGTAAATGGTATAATAATGATTTAATAGTAATTTTTAATCACTAAATGAAAATTTTTAATGATGAATTTAGATGTTTTTTTATATGTTTGAGAACTATTTTTAAGGCCTTAATGACAGCAGCCGGGTGTCTGATAGTATGATAGTTTTAGTTGATTATAAGGCTATGTAGTTTACATTAATTTGGTTATGTGTGATATATCTTTATATTTTATAATTCCATACACTTCACCGCCTAAGTTGGTAAATAAAGTAACACCCAAATGTTTTTGGGGATGTTTTTTCAAAAATCTAGGTTCATGACGGAATAGATGGATAACTTCTACCTCTACCTAGCTCTCTCTTTAGTTATAGTATCATATGTGGTCATACCTAGGTTATGATGAATTAAGGTATAGGTTATGGAATCATGAAGGTTGTGATGTCTCTTGGTCTTACTATAAATTTATGTTTTTGATGTAATAGATTATGGTTATAGCACATACTTGTATCTATTCAAGGTAACTAAGTTTACCAAGGGAATACTTTCATAGGATGTTTCATCATAATATAAAATTTATGATACATGGATTGTAGTGGATTTTATACTTCTACTAGTTTATTTATGATATAATGATGTTTATATTGTGATGATACACATAGGATGCATGATGGGATGATTTTTTATCTATGCTATGTATGCATGGGGTTCAGGATGAATTGTGGAAGGGATCAACATAGAATATATGTCATTTTGGGCATGATAGTGACACAATAGTGGGGAAGTGGAAGAAATAAAACTTTCCTACATATATGACTTGATATGGATATGATTACTTCTATGTGTTACTTTATGAGCTACCCATGGTGAGTGTAAGGTATATTTTTACCTTTTTATTTGAGTAGTTGGTTTCATTTTTCTATTCACAAGGATTTAGTATGATTCTTTCACATTTTCATGAGAGATTTCAGGGAGTAACCTACTATGTATACATTTATTATCACCATATGTATATATAAACATATTTTTAGGTATATGGGAGCTATTTTGTGATCGATCTGGGAAATAATTTCTCATAGTGGTTTTTAAAAATACTTTAGTTTTATTGGCTACCTAGCTGTTTCTTTTAGTACCTTTTCATTATTTTATATTATTTATAGAATTTAATTCAAGTATTGGTATTATTTATGTATGAATGGCCTTTAATATAATATCTCATTTTATCTCACATTCCTTAAATTTATGTGAATACGATATTGTATCTAATTTTAATAAATTCTATACCCTTAGTGTTAGTCACCAAACCAAGGCCTATTATAGGAAAGTTTTGGGGGCTATCTCCATATCCTCATTTCCATCCCAAAAGGGTTACAAGTGATGGATAGGTTTCTCAAGAAGTAGTATTAGAGATAATGGTTGAGATATGTGATGGATTTTTGATATAGTAATTAGTGACGATTTTGTGGGTTTTTAGGGAAACAATATTAGTTAGAATTATTACATGTTGTAAATAAGGGACCTTCAAGTTTACTGAACATTAAAAGTGAAGTGATACTACTTATAATGTAGATACCTAAGTAAGGATAATTCATCATTATTGTCTGGGGATGTGTTTAAATTGGGTATAAAATAGGAAATAAGTTGAAATTAATTAATTAATTAACCTTAAACATTCTATATTCAAGGTTAGGGAGTCCCTAGATTTTTTATGTATAAATCTAGGTTGATGTCCCCATCAGGTTTGTGCCAAATATATTAAAAAGGATAATCCAAAATATCTTCATATATTTTTGGTCTATGAAAATTCCTCTTGGAGGAGGAAATTTTAGTTTTTTTTAGTGGAAATGTATATATAAGTAATAGGGCTCCATTTTAGATCAAGAAATAAATGCTTAGTTGGAGGAGGTAGAGATTTCCTTAAGTCTGATTCATGATTAGAGGGAACACCGGTATTCATTAACTATGAAAATGTTTCTAGAGCAGCTCAATAGTAGCGGTTCTTATTCCTCAAGGATTAGAAGGATTCAACTATTACATGGGATAAGTTCAATGAACTATTCCATGATAAGTTTTTTTATTTTACCGTGAAGGCATATTCTTGACAGAAGATTCTTAATCTATACCAGGTAAATTTTTGTATGTTGGATTTAAATATCTATTTTAAGAACCTCTTGTGTTATTCTTATGACGTCCTTCTAAATGACGAGGCTGAGCAAAGGCATTTCAAGGAGACTTTTCATCTAGATATTTAGTTCCTAGTTACCTCATTTATGTGGAAGATATACCTTGAAGTGTAAGTGAGGGAATATTTCATTTATAGGATTCTAGATAAGATAGTATTATATTAATAATTGATTCATAAGGACTATATAAATATTATATTTGTGGTAATAATATCTCATGTTCCTAACTAGATGAAGAATTTTCAAATAGTGGGTCTTCAATTCTAGCCTTCTTCATCTCATTTCTTCGAATATGATAGTTATTGGACCCATTTTAATAGATCAGGAGTGGTTTTTAATATATATATATATATATATATATTTCATTAACATCATAATAAATCATTTAAAACCTTACTCATCAGTCATCATGGATCTAAAGGCCCTCTTCAGTCTTAGTAATTTTAGTATTAACCACTAAGGTAGCAAAAACATAAGTGAGATCTAGCCTTTGATCAATAGATAGGGGTGGGGTAGGTAGAGGACATCCCCTAATGCTCCTAGTCCTCCAAGAAAACAAGTATATAATGTTCCTAGAAGTATTATCTATTAGTATTAAAGAGGTCATGGAGTAGTTCTTGTTCAGATTCATGCCTCATAGTTTCCATTTTCATAAAATCCAGACATCATGTGAGGTACTATCTACATGTTTTAAATTTAAGTTAATGCATTGTGTGATTCAAGAGATGCACTACCCTTCATTTCACCCTCCCTAGTTCATGATTTGGTACTTTATGTGGTGAGGATTCCAATTCTCTTGGAATTTAATAAGCTAGTTGGAGATTAAGATAACTTGTATAATGTGTGTTTATATTTTGAGCAGATGTAAGGGAAATATCATTACTAGGAAGATTTCATACATTTGAAGACATAGCCATATGAAATCATCCTATGAATGGATTATCTATATTTTGTGATGGATATTTTTTATTACTTCAGGAGGTGAATTATATTATATGATGTTTATAGAGATAATTTTTTGTTTATAGGTGAGAGAGACACTCATATTGGTCGAAGGTCTGTTGAGTCCCTATCTTCTTTAATGGTTGGGTTGATGTTGGATTCTGTAGAGGATTATCCAATGTTATTTCTTAGAGTTGTTTAGGAGTACCTTGATGTATTTCCACAAGAGTTTGAGACCTTATCTCCTTGATGTGAGATCAATTTTGGGATATATCTTCAATAGAATTTTTCTTCTATATCAATGTCTCCATATAGGATGGCCCTGCATGAGTTGTGGGAGCTGAAAATTATGATTGATTATATTATATAGCAAGAATTCATTAGACCTATTGTGTCACCTTTGGGTGTTCCAGATATATTTAAGAAGAATAAATATGGAATTATATTCTTGTGTATCGATTATTGTCACTTAAATCGAATAACAGTGAATAAATTTTATCCCCTCTGATAGATTTATGATTTTTTCAACTAGTTTAAAGGAGTTGTATGGTTCTATAAGATTGATTTTTAGTCATGATATATTATCATTTGGGTGAAGTATGAGGATATCCTGAAGATTTATTTTCGATATCGTTATAGGCATTATAAGTTTGTTGTAATGTCATTTGTTATGACGAATGCTCTAACTATATTCATAGGACTAATGAATGTAGTTTTTCATGATTTTAGAGATCTATTTATGGTAGTTTTTATCAACAATATCCTTATGTTCTCTAATAATTAGGAGGATAACAAGGATCTTCTATGAGTTATTTTCACTTTTATTCAACATAAAAAGTTGTTTGGTAAGATATCAAAGTGTGAGTTTATGGCCCATGATGTTTATTTCTTGGAAAATGTTTTAAATTATTGTAGTGTAGCCACATATAATTCTAAAATTGAGGTGGTTATTTCTTGTGTATCCCTAAATAATGTTACAAAAGTGTTGAGTTTTCTTTTTCTTTTGGTTTATTATAAGAGGTTTATTCCCAATTTCTCTCAAATTATGACTACTCATACATATTTGACCAGAAGGGATTAGGAATTTGTGTAGACTGGCCAATGTAAGGATTATTTCAAGGATTTAAAGGAAAATTTGGTCAGTGATCCAATTATTCATTTATTATAAGATATCATTACATTTTAGGTTTATCATGATGCTTCTCATCTTGGGTTGGGTTGGGTTCTGACATTCCCCCATACCCGTATTCCTAATTCCGTTTCTAAAATAACATTCTTTAAACATTATATTTCACATAAAGTGAGATAAATCTATTTTTATTTTACATTATTTATATAACTTAAACATTATATCTCAAAAAACGTAACACAATACCATCAATGAAAGGTTTATCTTTTTTGAGGACTAGCTACAAAAGAACTTATTTTATGATACTTGTGAACATTTCTACATAATCGAGCCACACTAAACTCTATTATAGACTTATCATATGTTATAATCATATTTATATCTTGTGGAAGGGAAACATAATAAGTTGTTGGTCTTAAGTGATCAATAAGGGAAAAAACAGAAAAACATATCATCAACTGTTAAATTATAAGTATATGATAAAACATGAGCTGGGGTGAAATGTCTTATTAGAAAGAACATGGAATAATAATAGTTATCTATAATTCATGAAAAAAGACATATAATCTCAAATTAACAAAAATATAACATGGAAAAAGAGTGTAAGATGATAAACATGATTCATATATCATAATCACTTGCATATAACATAATAACATGGAATTTCATTAAATCATATCACAGCAAGGAATTATGGAACAAAAATAAGCACAGAAAAATTCATATTGTGAAAATATCCAAGTATTACCACCCTTTATATAGTGAAAAAATAAAATCATTTTGACCCTTTATTTTGTAAAAAAAATCCATTTATTTCTATGTTTTATATTCTAAACAAATCCATTCAAGTCTATCATTTAAGTTTTAAACAAATCCAAGCATGTTCATAATTCAATATCTCCTGATATATAAAAACATAAACAATACATTGCAGGGTGATATAAGAATCTAACCATCATCATTCATACATATGTGTTCTATAATATATCAATAATTAAACATATAATGAAAACCCATTGGAATATAGTGGGTTGCATTATTTATATCATAAATAACCAATGGAAATAAAAAATTTATTTACAACATATCCAAATGTTATCACCAAAATTGAAATCAAGAATGTAAATGGTTGATACATAAAATTTAATAACCCTAAAATAGATTTCATAGAAACATTTAAAGGTTAAATCATAAGAAATAACTAACAAGTATATAAAGATTTTAAAGATAAATAGGAAAACAGGAAGCAAAACCCCTTTTTTTGAATGGTTTGAAAACTCCTTAAAATTGTTTTCTTTAAATTGAAATACTTTGAGCTAAATAAAAATTACCCTTTAAAACTAAAAAATATATTTTGTAAAAAAAATATTATAAGAGAAATATTGTTTCATAATTTTTCTTTGAGAAGCCCTAAAAACACTGAATAATTCTTTCTTCAAAACACAATCCATTGTTATCTTTTTAAAAATAAAAAATTACCTTTTAAAATCAAACTTTTAATTTTGGAAAATATAAGAATATTTCATTTTATTTTAAAAAAAATTAAGAGTTACAATAATTTGTAAAACCATTTTTAAACATGGAATGGAATCTTTGTAAATAAAAATTCTCATACTATGAGAGAAACCATAGAAGAGTTTTTAGAAAACCTTTTTAACAATGCTGTAAAATAAAATATTATGGATCGTATTAAAAATCCATTTTCAAATATGCGAAGTGAAAACATTGGAAAAAAATTATTTAAATTTATCTTAAATAATATATCCTTTAAAATATATAAATTTTATCAAAAGTAATGTGGAGTGAAAGATGAAACATTTGATTATAAAAGGATGGAAAACCATTTTTAAAATTTTTAAATACGTTTTTTGAAAACACGCATTATAAAAAGAGTAACAAAACTTCATTTTTTTTAAATGATAATTGAAATATTAAGGTCAAAAGAGATAGAAAATCATTGTGTTTCAAAATATAAAGGATAATATTGGTTGGAAAATAAAAACTTTACATGGAATAAGAAGATCTTATTTAGAGAGGATGGTAATTATTCTCAACATCGTAAAAATTTATGAAGAAAGAAATGCATCTATGTAATTCCAAAAAAATAATGTTTAAATAAATTATAATATCATCATATAATATAAGAGAACCATCTTATGAAACCAAAATTAAAAAATGAATCATTATGACTCAAGAAAATAAATTGAGTCAAGAAAACCCCTTATAGTGGTGGTAACATAAGAATGAAAATAACAAAAGAGGTTTAAAATGAAATGAACATTAAAATATAATTAAATGAGAATTATTAATTATAATTTAATAAAATATGGAAATTGATACTCCATATAAATGAAACAATGGTGTCCAATATCAAACATTCCTCATTGAATTGAAAATAAAGATAAATAACCATTACAATCTTGGTATTCTTTAAATCAAAATACATTTAAATAAATAACATGATATTGATTTTCAAAACCCATAAAATAAATAAATATGGTAAAATAAATTTATTAGACAATAATTACACCATATCCAAGATATCATGGTGCACAATATTAAATATGTCTTAAGAAATTAAATTTAGGACAAATGACCCCTAAAATTAAATCTGGGTTATTCAAACATAATATAACCTCATATATAATGAAAATAACTATATTAATCACTAATTTCAAAGACTTATTCAAATACATTACCTTATATACACATTATTTATAACTATCTATCACAAATATAATACCCAGTTATAGTTTATTTTCAACATCGAGTTTTAAGATTTTTGGATTGTTTGTTTCGTACAATTTTCACAATGATGAGGTCGATTATTACTTATTAGTTAAAAGTTATTAATTTATATATTATCCAATATATAATAATAATTTTTTCATTGATTCATTAATACCCATTTCATTAGGTAAAATACATGGATATGGTTCATAAAAAAGGAAATTGTGATGAACTAGTTTCAGAGTGTTTAACGATCTAAAGGTGGTATATTAATAAATATATTAAATATTAATAAAATGTTTATATAATAGTTAAAAAATTTAAAATAAATTATTAATATTAAATTATATAACTATTACATATTATTTATTAATCATTTATTATATAAAAATTATAACATTGTTCATGAAGGTGGTAAAACCAACCCAAACGAGAGTGTGACATAATGATTTAATGAATATGGACATGTTTTTATATATTGTAAATATAAAATTTACAGAAGATTAAATATGTAATAAATATAATTTAACTTCATTAAATTTATTATTATAACCATCCATATGGTATAGTGATGCTAAATTAAATTCAATGTTTGTGGATGCAGTAGTTCGCACCTACATACAATTAACGATTCCATTTCTCAAAACATTGGTTGAAATAAAGGTATTTGATAAATTATAATTTAGGAATAATAATTTTGAAATATTTAAGATATTCATTCCCAAAATAAATTCTTTTTACCATCCATTAAAATCAGTGATAAAAAACAAACCATATTGCTTCATGGAGAGGGTAGTCTGCCCGAATGCACGATCGTTGTTGTTTTTTTCTTAGTGGATGGAAAGGATTGAATAAAAATTAATCCATTAATATAATAACATTATAGTATATTAATATTAATAATTTATTTATCTTATGTTGGATATAAATTTTTTTAAGATTAATATTAATAAGGAAAGAAAATGGGGTAATAAATACTTATGTTGAGAAATTGATATTTCTCTTGGAAATATCCTTGGAAATGGAGGCCTTAAGAAAACTAATTGAGACTATAGGATTATGAAATTGTGATAGGATTATAGGAGGATAAAAATAAATTAATTTATGATGATATTTTAAGGGATAGGTGTATCATTAAGTGGCATAAGTGATCCCCTATCATAAGTGAAGATAAGGGTAATTTGGCCGGTACACACTACATTTTATTAATGATATGTCACTATTCAAGGGTAAAAGGATAAAAAAGTGTAAAATAATGGATGGTAGAAGGTATTAATGAGCCAAATATCTTCTAAAAAACTTTGAGGTATGTTTTTTACATTTTTTATTCTTTTTTCACTTAGTAAAACTCTTTCACCCTTTTTAACTTTTACCATAATAATTTATATTTTAATCTTGGTAAGTAATTTTAAACACTAAAATTAAAATTGAACTTATTATATGATTTGAAAAAGTTGATTTAAAGTATGAATATAATTTTATCTAAAAAAATTATAAATGATAGAAAAGTTAATTTTGATATTATGACACATAATTCATAAAAAATGTTTTTAGAAAATAAGTGTTTGTAAGCATAAAATTTATGTTTAGGTTAAAATTATAAATATAATTAATTTACAAGAAATAAATTGGTTGATTATAAAAAAATGATTTTAAATACAATCCAAACCCTAAAATTTTATTTGGTTTTTATTCAATCAATCTTTAAAATAAATTCATTTTTCATAAGTTGAGAAAGCTTAAATTCTCTCCAAAAAATACAAGAATCATTCAATATTGGAAAAGAGGTAAAATAGAATTTATTAGCTTTAAAACATTATATAAAATAAAAAATCATATAATGGTCTTTGATACACATGGTTAACTCACATTCCTAGCTTAATTATCCAATCTTACTGACCAAATTTTCACAATATATGGTTAGCCTAACTGTGCATCTAACCACGCACCCCCTTCCTTAAAAAACTCAAATTAACAACCTTGATGCTTCAAAAACTCAAACAAAACATACCCAATAATTCCACTACATTAAAATTATCCCAAAAATGGTACTTTTCATCCCTAAAAAATTATTGGGCCCTACTTTAAATGAATAACTTTGATAATTATTGCTATATTTCAGATACCCTCTCCAAAATATCTTCTTGAGTCATCCCATGATACCAATAAATTTGAACCAAAGGAATGATCCTAACTTGAAGAATTTCATTTCCATAATACATAATCAAGTTGATCTATCCACATATAAAACATTGGGTTCTAACTCAATAGCCTCCCACCTCAAAATATGATTTGGGTATGGATGATACTTCCTCAACTAGGAAACATAGAAAATGTTATGACATTCCACATAAAATTTTATAAAATTTAATCTATAATTCACTTATACAATCTGTTCAATGAAATCTATGGTATATGTATACCATGCTATCAACTTCCCTTCTTTCCCAATCCTTGTGTTCCCCAATCTTGGAGTCACTCTTAGTAACACACTATCCACAACATTAAAAATTAATGGTAATCATAATCAATTTGAATAATAACCCTCCTAAATCTAAGATAAAATCATATTCTTATGAATCAAATTAACCAGATATATAGTCTCATGTACTAAAATGGGTCCCAAAAGGGCCTTATCACTTGTCTTAGCCTAACACAATGTTTAAAGACTCTAGTTTCATTGGTTTTGTCCTTTGAATATTTATAAATATATCAACTGATTTTTCCTTAGAATAGAAACTCTATTTTGGGAGTTGTAGGACCCCAAAATTAATATATTACCCTAGGCAGGACAAAAAGATTGTTTGTGTTGGGTGTTTAGTTGAAGGCAGTTGTTGGTTGGATCATTAAGTAAATTATATAATTTACTTATTTATTTAATGACCTAAACCTAATACCCACCCATTATATATTTCATTATGAAATATTCATAGGAGTAGAAGCATAACCCTAGGATATTATAGAGGAGGAGTTGATTGTTGGCATTGGCATTGAAACTGATGACTCAGGAACGTGAATAGAAAACTGGAAATCATGGATAATCATGAGATGAACAAATAACATAGTTTAATCATCACATTAATCACTATAGGACACATTATTCATCAACAGTTGATCATTATTGATTTAGGGATTATTATTTTGTGATTTTAACCCATGGTTTATTTGATAAGAATGGATTTTCTTATCTAGTTTGTTTTTTTGTGATTTCCCATTCTTCACATGTACCTAGATTTGATTAATATCCTTGACCATGCTTATAATTTTTTATTATTGTCCTGATTTTAATATTCTTGTTTCTATAATTTATGATCATTGGATGAATTCTTATCTGCCAATGATAAACTCACATTGATTGTGTGCCTCTCTCATTTCTGTACTTCACACTCTTCATCGTTGACCCATGGGATCAATGATTCAACATTTACAGAATTGATTGAGTGTGATAAAACCTAGGTATGTGTGATTATTTCATGAATATAAATATATTTGTGGTGAATGGATGGATTGAGTTGGAACAAGAGGATTTCAGATATTTTTTCTCAGGGATCGAGACCCTGTTTTGGTGATGGGAGGTGCGATGGATAAGGATCAGGTAACCAAATTCCTATTTAACAACCACCAAATGTTTTTAAATGATAAAGAAATATAAATTTATTTAGTTATAAGTGATCAAATAGTGATGAGGTGGTAGTGAAGGGAAATCTGTCACCAATTTGAAGGAACTTCTGTTTGTTTAAAATTCCCAACTACGTGCCATGTATCCCAGATGAACACGCATCATGTAGTCTGGGTTCTTATGATGAAAATGGATCTCGATAAGTTACAAATCACATTTCATGTGACTGATCCCACATTCCATGTGATCCTACCTGGATATCCAAGCCTTGTGCCAAAGGCCCATGCCCAGGTTCATGTTTGGTCAGACATGTCGTTTACCATAAAGAACATGCCATGTATATATACATAGTTACCCAAGTTGTGTACCATTTCTACACGCCAAGTACCTTGGGTAGTTGTACATGTCATGTAACCTAATATACCTTCTATGTAGATTCATATGTCTATCCAAGTCGTTTGCAATGGAGGACACGCCCAGGTGTCCAGGTGGATTCACACACCATGTAACCCTACGTAGAAGTTGTGTACTATGGTTTTACATGATGATTATATAATAGATACATATCTTGGGTTTGAATTCATTGTAAATGTTGTGTACCCTAATAGAACATTCCATATACTCCCCTCATAATATTTTACCTTGTGTATATCCTTCTTCAGGACTCAAATTTGAGCCTATGAGTATCCAAACCTGCATAGTTTTACATGTGGAATGAGATGGAAGACTTTGTTTTAGCATTCAAGATATGATTCAAGGGGATATTAGTGGGGAAATTTTACAGAGATTATTATCTGGTGGTAGAGTTTGAGTGTGATAATTAGAGTGTTACTCGGGTCAGTACTCTCATTTATCTCTCTAGGGTGAAGGTATTTCATATCCTTTATACAGGTAGAGACAGTTCCCCCCACAATATAGTGTGTACGGGTCCCCGATATGTGGAGTGGACTCCACTTCATTGATCTCTAGCAGTGTGAGGGTCCTCCATTAGAGTAGTTCTCCCTCAAATGTGCTATGTAGTGGTGAGGTGTGGGACCTCCATATTCGTAAGAAGTTATATGAGATTCTAGGATGGGAGATATTTCTCCCTTAGTTGTGATGTATATTAGTGAGGATATGCCCCTCCACTTTTCATCTTTTGTGTTTATGTGGTTTATTTTTCATCGAGATGAGACCTTTTGATTTGTGGGAAGACTCTTCATTCCTATCTGGTTATAGAGATAAAGATATCCTTTCTCTCTTCTCATGGGTTTCTTTTTTAGAATATCTAATGTTTGGTTTGTTCACTCAATTTTTTTATGGGTCAAGCTAACTATTGTTATTCCTATTTCTCCCTTCTTGGTTTTTAGTTTTTCCTAATGGGGTATGTATATTATCACCCATGCATGGGCTTTTCCCGTATTTGTGGTGTCTTATACAATCGATAGGTAGATTTAATGTGAACTTGGTGGACCTATTTTTTAGGATTATGGTGGTAATCAGTGTTTTTATCCATATTCAGTGATCATTCAGGGAGGTGCCTCTTCATTTTTTCCTTTTTCAGTTTTTATCAGGTTGGGACTTCATTTCTAGTCGGTTGTGTATTTTTTCCCTTTATATATTTTATTATATTCTATTTTACTTTGATGTTTTATTAAAGGTTGTTACATGAATGGTTTAAACTCTATATGTTTCATCCTTTATTTATATCCCTAAAATATTTCATTAATATGGTTGTGTGCATTTGTATAGGTACTTAGGATAAGGACTCTCATTTCAATGATATTCCTACTCTAAGCTTGTCGTCTACCCCTAGCCTATTGGAGGCAGTCTTAGGAAGTCACTTTTATCTTAACACTGACCCAGGAGGGTTCCTGATGGATCATGTCATGATAGAGTTGTATCAAAACACGTTCTTACTTGATCTGATGTTTATAGTTGGACTAGTTGTGATATTTGGTTTGTAAAACTATGGCAACGATGTTGGAAGTGTCACACGTTTGTCTCTAAAACTAGGGAACCATGTGACAGTGTAGTGGCTAACATATCCATATATCAGGACTCTGAATACCTACTTTTTCACTCAACATACTAAGAAATTAGTTGTAGGGAAACAAAAATTACATGCATAAAATAAGATTTGATCTTTTTACTGTTATTTCCTTCATGATTTAGTTCCCTAGATATGATCAGTTAACTTTGGTACTTCTTGATAACTTTTAGGATGTCTCCACAATGATAAACATATATGATGCTTATTTCACCAGTAAAGCAGTGAGCAGTGTCTCCACCCATAGAGTAGTCAAAGGACCCTCCCCATGTGGGTCAGTTTGAGCATTCATTCCAGTTGTAGAAATATTTAGTTATATCTATTCAATGTAACTGTGTTCATATATTTATATTTCGTATAGAGTTTCAGTATTAGGGACTACCCAAAATCTAGGTTGATACAAACCCTCTGATGGAATAATTTCAGTTGGAGACGATGGTTTGAGTTTTTTTTTATGTGAATTCCACTCGAGAGGATGGTCAGGTTTGAAAAAAACTCCTCCCATTTATTATCGAGGAGATTGTAGGGTTTGGTTACCTAGGAATGTGACAAGGAGATACTATCTGGGGAAAAGTTTGATTGCCTATTCCACGGTGATTTTTATCCCTCCACCAAACCACTAGTTCAGGTTCAGGAGTTCCTTGAGTAAGCTTGGTCTATAGAGATCTTCCTAGAAAGGTAGAATTAGGATGTTGGATATGGAATAAGAAATTGTGGAGATGCTTCAACAGCCAGAATACATCAGCCATCAGGGTTTCTGTGCAAGAGGAATATTCATGATTAGACTCAGATGAGGGGATCTCATGCATAGTGGAATCATGATGGACTCATATTGGATATTCCTTAGCTCAGTGGTCTTGTATAAGACTCACAAATTATGGGAATAGGTTATGTTATTTCAGTGATGGGAAGGGTCATTATGCCTTCAACTATACGACATGTCTTAATAAAGGAAAGACAATAGGATCTTCCAATATAGGGACTCTAGATATATAATAAGGTATAATTCATATCCCTTTTTCCTTTTTTTATGTTATTTTTGAAACTCTTCATTTTCCATTATTTTATCCCCATGTTAATGTGGTAGGATATGGCTTAGAGTAAGAAAGAAATAGGGATGCTTCCCCCACCAACATGGTTTCTTTTTTTACTCTATTTAAATTCATACGAATGAGTCAGTTACACTCAAAGTATATTGTTTCATGTTGTGGTGGAGGAGTTATTTTATTTGTATGTTTGTGGTCATTTTTGTGTTTTCATTATGGAGGATTGTTTATTGTGGGACCTCTTGGTCATCATCCTGAAACCCTATGACTTCATTATGCATATGGATGGGTTTTCAAAAATTCACACCCATGTAGACTTTCACTACAGGAGAATTATATTCCTTTGTGTGGATAGGATGATATTTTCCTTCACAATCAAGAGAGAACTTATGGATGAGTGTTTGAGGATCACAATCAAGAAGCTACAACCTTTCACCCATCAATTGATGAGTTCATCCCTTAGTGTAGTGGTCTCTTTAGGCATCTGGATTTAATAGGTAGTTGAGGTTTAAATAGATTTCTTTCTCAATTATGTTTTGGGATCACCTAAAAGATGGGAGATTGACTTATGTAGTGAATTTCACCTTGAAACTACAATGATATCTTTTATAGTATGTTAAGTTTCCCCTACCAAGATCTAGGAGACGAGGTTATATTTGGAATACCATTGAGATAAATGTTCTATCAAACCCCTTATGTCCCCCTGGGAGGCTTTGGTTTTGTTCAATAAAAATACAAATGTAATCTTGAGGATTTGTATTGACTGTAATTTCCAAAATTAGGTCACGATCGAGTATAAATACTCATTTATTAGGATTTAATACCTTTTTACCGGTTAAATGGTACAATTTTGACATCAAAGATCGATCTTAGGTCCAAATATCATCAGTTGAGGGTTTTTTATGGAATATATTCTAAATATGGCATTATGATGTTGCTACAGACATTGTGAGTTCCAAGTGATGTCTTTCGATGTGAATAATTCCCACGTTGTGTTCATGGACCTTATGAACAGGATCTTCCACCCATACTTTGACAAAATCATAGTTTTCTTAATTGATTAAATAATAATTTACTATATGTTAGAGGAGGAGCATGTAGAGTATTTGAGGATGGTTCTAGACTTACTTCAAGATCACTAGCTTTATGGTAATCTCGCGAAGTGTCAGTTTTGGATTTTTTGAGGTTTGAATTTTGGGGCATGTCATCTATAAGTATGGTATAGCTATGTATCTAGTAAAGATTGATGTAGTTATTTATTCTAAACAACACAAGAACGTGTTATAGGTGTATATTTTTCTTATTTTGATGTTCTTATTTGGTTAAGGAGGCGTCAAAGTAGTTTTCAAAATTTTAGCTAACTCTAGTGGTGGAAAATGGTGAAACTTATCTACTATTTATGGTAGTGAATCCATAACTTCTTTAGTGGGTGATATATGCTGAGTTTGGGGATGTTTAATGAGAATTTTTGTGTAACTAGATATCCTTAAAAGATAAAACATATGTATTTTCTATAGGTGGGGATCATTCCATCCCTTTCCAAGGCTATAAGGTGGTTCCAATAACGTTTTATGAAGAGTTGTCGAGGGGGTTTCATGCTACCCATTGGGATAAAAATCCTATTGTAGTGAAAATTTATAGGGACTGTTGGTGTTAGTTTTTTTAAGCTAGATTAAGGTATAGTGTTTTCATGTTTGTTTCTCAAAGCCTCACCTGCCAACAGGTGAAGGTTGAACATCATGTTCCGACAGGATTGACTCAACCTATTTAGTTTTTTGAATGGTAATGGGATATAATATAGATTCATATTTTAATGTTTATTCTATATCCAGTGAGATTCCACAACACTATTGGGGTGTTTTTTGGCTGACTAACCAAGTCTTCACACTTCCTTCCTATTCAAGGCAGAGCTCAGTAGAGAGTTTGGGGTGTTTTTTCATGCATGAGATTGTTCGGATTCATGGGTACACACAATGTTCATCAACAACTATGATGCTTAGTATATTTTGTGGTTATGGTGGGGATATAAGGAGTATTTTGAGAACTAGTCATAAATGAGAACAATATTCCATACCCAGGTAGATGGCTGGTCTAAGGAGGCCATCCAAGTTTTGAAGAATGTGTTTTGGGAAAACATGTTAGTTTTTTATTTTTAGTTGCATGGATCACATTCCATAGGTGTATTTTGCTTTATATAGTAGTTATCACTCCTCTATTTTCTTGAAAATATGCAAAGAACTATACAGGAGACCCTAAAGGTCACCCTTATGTTGGTCTAAGGTTTTTAGGACATCTTATGTTGGGCTATAAATGGTGCATGCAATTTCATAGAAGGGTTCGATTGATATATTAGTGTTTGAGGAAATCTATATGTGGATAAAAATCATATATAGACTGACTTAATAGAACTTTGGAGTTTTATAGATGAGACCATTTTTTCTTAAGGGTCTCCCAAGACATGGATTGTGGATTTTTAGGTAAGTATAAAACTTTTCCCAAGGTTCTTTCGGTTGTATAAGTATATATGAAAGGTTGGAATGGTTTCTTACCACTTATCTATACCCTTATAGTGAGACTGAGTGCATGATATCTTCCATGTGTCACAGTTGTGTAGGTACATTCGTGACCTATATTACGAGATTGATTGTTGAAATCTGGACATTAAGGATAGTGTCTCCTTCTCAAGGTAATCAGTGGAAATTGAGGATTGAGAGAATAATATCCTAAATTGATAGACCATTCCTTTTTTTGAGTTCTATAGCAGTATGGGAGCATGTAGGAGATATCTTGGGAGTATGAAAGTCAGATGTGGGATCATTACCCTCACATTTTTGTGTATCTTGTTATTTTTAGGACAAAAATAATTGAAAGAGGGGAGAATTTAATGACTCTAGTTTCATTGGTTTGTTCTTTTAATTGTTTCTAAATATATCTCTAGATTTTTCCTCCGAGTTGATGTTTTGTTTTGGGTGTCACAGGACCCCAAAATTAATATATTAAAAATGTTGATATATATTAAAGCATGTGCACATATTTTTTATAATAAATGGTTTTTTCATTATTGGTACCTCTAATGGGAAATATGAGACCATGTTTATTTCAGAAATGTGTTGTTTACTCTAGGTTCAATATAAAGTTGGTTAGAATAGGTCATTCGGTTTATGGAAACCATTGGTGGGTTAATCAAGTAAATTAAATAATTTATTTATTTAATTTATCTAATGACCTAAACCTAATACTATCCCTTTAAATATGTCATTTTGAAAAATTCATAGGGTTTTCTACATAACTGTGGGATATTCGAGAGAAGGATGTAAACATTGGCATTGGTATTAGTGACTCAGAAACGTGAATCGACAACAGGTGATCATAGAGAATCATGAGATGGATAAAAAAAATAGCAGGATCATCAACTTCATTGCCATATCATGCATTATTCACCAATTATTGATCTATTCTTTAGGTAGGTCTTATTATTTTTTAATTTTTACCCATGGTTTATATGACAAGGATGGATTTTCTAATCTTTTTTATTATTATGTGATTTCATGTCCTTCGCATGAGCCTAGATTTGATGAATATCCTTGATCTCATTTGTCTTCTTCATTATGACCATGATTTTCATAGTTTTGGTTATGAAATTTATGATTTTTTAGTAGATTTGTATCATCCAATGATAATATAGCTTATTTGTGTTCTTTTCCCATCTTCGTTCTCTTCACACTTCATTATTCACCCATGGGGTTATCAATTCAACACTTCTAGACCATTTAGAGTAAAATCAAGCCTTCAGATTCATGATAATTATAAGAAAGAAAATATGTTAGAGGAATTTGGATGCATCTCTATGGAATTAGTGGATTTCATATATTTAATTCTGGGTATTGGGACCCTGTTTTGGAGATGGGTGGCCTAGCGGATAAGGATCCAGTAACCATATTCCCATTTACTGGCCACCCGACTCTAAGAAATAATTAATTAAGATGACTTAATTTAGTTTTGGGTGATGAAATTTTAAGTAAGGTGCTGGTGAAGGTGAAATTAATGTCTGTGTGAAGAAACTTTGGTTACTTCAAAATTACCAACTATACAGCATGTAACCCAATAGAACACACACTGTGTAGTTTAGGTTTTATGGTGGCTATGGTTTTGTCTAAGTAAAATATCACATGTTGTGTGGAGAGGCCCACATGTCATGTGGTCTTCATCGTGTATCCAATCCATATTCTTAAGGAACATTTTAATGACCCCGTATTGTCAAACATGTCATACACCCTAAGGGACACACTATGTATATTTATATGGCCACCTGAGCCATATATTGTGTGTACATGTCCAATACCCTGGGTAATTTTTCACATCATGTGACCTAAACTATATGTCATGGTGAGTCACATGACTAGCCAAGTCTTTTCCAAGGGAGGACATGCCCGGATTTCCAGGTGGATTCAAATTCCATGTGAACCTATGTATACACAATTTACATTGGTTTTATATGCTGATTATAGTGAGGAGACATGGCCAGGGTTCATATTTAGGGGAAACACAATGTATCCTATTTAGACACATCATCTACTCTAAGAATATTCTACCTTATGTATCTTATTCTTTAGGAATTGGATTTGGGCCCTCAATATCCTATTCTAAGTAGATTTATGAAATAAACATGATTTTTGAATTAATTTAAGAATTATAGATATGAAATAAGGTTATTTTGGTGGGGTGCTTCTATAGCGATGTTTATCTAGTGGTAGAGTCCAAGTGTGATCATCATGGTTTTACCTAGGTCATTACAATCTAGCATCTCTTGGGGGTATGGGTCACCCATATGATTTATATAGGTATATATAGTTTTCCCCAATTTTATAGAGATTGTGGTTCCCCTATATTTAGAGTGGACTCCCCGTCATTGACCTATGGAATTGTGTGGTCCCTATATTGGAGTTTTTCTCCCTTAGTTGTGATATGTAGAGGTGAGGTGTGGGACCTCAATATTCTTGAGAGGTTATAAGAGATGTTGTGCTTGGAGATAGTACTCCTTTAGTTGTGATATATAGTAGTTATTATCAAACCCTACACTTTTCATCTTATGTGGTTATATGGGTTGTTTAGCATCAATATAGGAACTTTAGAGATGCAGGAAGACTCTTTATTAGTAGTTGGTTGTGGAGATGGAGATCCCCTTTCCCTATTCACTTGGGATTCATTTTGATCATATCTTATGTTGGGTTTCCTCGCCCTATTTATTTATGGGTTGATCTGAATATTTTTATTTCTATTTTACCCTTTTGGTGTTTGGGACGTCCTACTGGGTATGTATATACTCACCCTTTCATAGGACTTTCCCAAACATTTTTTTCTTAAGTAGTTGATAGGAACAATTTTATGACCTTGTTGGAGCTAGTTTTAGAGAATAATCGTGGTAATAATTATTTATGTCCATGTTAAGTGGTTAGTCTTGGATATCACGAGTTGGGAACTCTTATATTTTCCCTTTTTTATTTGTTGTCAAGTTGGGGAATCATTTTTGGTTGGGAATATATTTTTCACCTTTATATATTTTACTGTATGTAGTTATACATTGATGTTTTCAAAAATGTTTGTTGTATTCATGGTTTACACTCTTGACCTTTCAGTCTTTATTTATGTCTCTAAACTATTTCATGGAGATGGTTGTGTGTGTGTGAGTATGTACTTAGGCTAATGCATCCCATTTCAGTTATACACCTACTCAGTTCTAGTTTTTAGTATCTATCCTATTGGAGGTGGTCTTGATGTGTCACCCTCAACTTACCACCAGCCTAGGATGGATCCTAGTGGGTTGGGTCATGACATAATGGTTATTGATATTGATGATCGAACAGTCCCTCAAAAGGTTCCATAGAAATCAATGAATGATAATTGGTATTATACACAAATTCCACTAAAGTAAAATTATCCTCCTAGACCATTTAAGATCAATAAAATAAGCTCATAAAATATCTATTATGCCTCTAACCCGCACACTCGGATCCAGTTCCATAAATGCATACTTTACATATTGTCTTTAATACCAATAGTATATTACCAGACATGAATATCACATAATTACATGATTTAAAATAAATATTACATTACATACATTCCAAAAACCTTTTAGGTTTATATCTTTAGATAATTAGAAAAAAAAAAGATAAACTAATAAAACCCATGTCTTTCTCACCTAAGAGATATTTTTTACACTAAATAAGAAACTAGTTAATCCATTATAAGACTTCAAAAAATCTTAAAAAATATTGAAAAATTTATCTTATTATACATAGCATGTGTAATAAATTTATTCATAACCTAGGGAAATGGAAACATAGGAATGGGTGAACTCAAATGCTCCGTAAGAAAAACATACAACTAAAGTTGTCAAAAATATAAGCATGGTATACATAATATAGAAGAAATAATTAATATAAATAATTACATAATAAACTAAAACTAAGATAATTATATATCCATGACAATATATAAAAACATGGATATTAATAATATTGATCTCATACCGATGGAATTATTAGTATTGTACAGAAAAAACATGCTCCTGAGGCCTTATTCAAAGACACTGCACTAATAATGTGAGAGGTATGCTCTCAAACCCAAACATGAAACTGTCGTGATTAATGGATAGTATTACTCAAGTAGGTAGTTAAACCAACCCAAACATGAAACTGTCATGATTAATGGAAGATTTTGAGGTGGTTTAATTGTTATATACTCACATCAATAGCATAATGATATCATTTATTTTTTATTAGTGTGATATAAAATAATTATAAATGTATTATATTAATAATTAATAGATATAATAATATTACATAATTTGAATAAAATATTTTCCTCTTAGTATACTTGTTTTAAAAGATTAAATAAACGATGATTATGTGTTGATCATGTCATTAAAAAGTTCTCCAAATTATCTTAAAAAACTCAATGAAATCATAAACAGAATATTTATCCATTAAACCCATTATCATGACCATCCATTTAAGGAGGTTATGAAAATAAAAATGTATATAAATTATTCCATGGAGTCGGTAGTCCACACGTACACATGGTTGATGATTTTGTTTTCCATAGAACAGAATAAATTTATAATATGTTTTATAATTTAAGAATACATAATTTGTTATAAATATCAAAATTATTTATCAAATAAAATTTCATAACTATCTTTATAAGTTGGTTGAGTAAAACAAACCATGACGTTTTGTAGAGGTGGTATTCTACGCACACACACGAAAGTTATTTTCGTTTTTCTTAAGGATAAATAGAATAGGTGATTAATGATTATTAACATATCATAAAAAAATTATATATATTACCAATAATGATTAAATTACATAAGTATTTTAAAATTATAACTATAAAATAAATAATTAAAGGAAATAAGCTAAGTAAAAATGATGACTCACGATGATCACTTTATGATTTCCCAAGAATATCCTTTATAAATGGATTGTATAGGCTAATATCTTGTGAAAATAAGCTAAAAATAGAAAAATAGGATTATAGGTTAAGGTATAAAATTATATTTTTAAAAGGAAACCTGGTTTTTAGAGTGGTATTGAAGGGGTCGTGAGAGGCCCCTTTTATAAGTGGTGAGAATGGATTTTTTGTAAATATTTCAACATAATATAAAGGGAGAACATCTTAAACATGTAAATTGGATCAAAAAATAGACACTAATTGATTATATGGTGGTATAAGGTTTATAATATCTCAAAAACTCAATTAGAGACATTTTTTTAACATGTTTCAAGCTCTTTACCCCTTGAATTATTACTTTTTCCATTTAAGATTTTACTACAGTGACTAGTTTTTACCAAATGTAAGTTAATATTTATGACTAAAAATATAGTGGTACTTATTAAATAACTTATGTTCTTAAATGTCTTATGTGGGTTTAAAAATTAAAACCAAAATTTTTAAAATAATAAATTCACCTATAAAATAAATATTTTTTTCTTATAAAAAGGTTTCATAAATTTAAAATTCATACTTATATACTAATAATGTCATAAAAATTAGGTTTTTTGTAAAAATAGTATTTTTCACAATTCACCTAAAAATAAATCCTTTTAGAAAAAAAACCCAAAAATTCATATAAATAAAATATTACTATGATGAATAAAAAATAATTTTTATTTTTTCAATTTTGATTCATAAAATTTAGAAAATTGACTTTTAAATAAAAATATGAGATATAATGAAAAATTGTTTCTATAATAAATTATCCTTTTTAGAATATTAACAATTATCATTCATATTTCCTATAATTTAAAAAATAAATTAATATTAAAAAATTATTAATATAAAATATATTTTATCATCATTAATCATAAGTTTCATGGAATATAAATTTATTTCACATAAAAAAGGAAATGTTTAGAAAAATAAATTTCTAAGCATAAAATGATCCTACTAGTTGTTTTAGTTATATCAATTGAATTTCATAAGTATTAAAAGAAACCATTATATTAATTTATATAAATATGTTTAAATTATATACTCTTATTTATTATAACTAATTAAATGTATAGGTTTTTAATGGTTATATTTAATACTTATATTGTTATCTAAACTCATCATGGTTTTTATTTAAGTTTGGCATTATTTGTGGAGAAAACTATCAAAAAAATTTACTTATATAAATATAGTAATATATTAAAATTTATAAGTGTTAAAATATCCAGTAAAATCTAGATAATTAACTCTTTCTTCTTTTCTATCTAATAATGACAACTCATATTTAATTTTAACAGTGTTCCCACAACATTCTGGAATCCCATCCAAAATCCTAATGTAAACCATATATCTATATTTGAGAAAAAATACATCAAAACTTCATGAAGTTTAATAATAAATTTTACATAAATATTACTAATCACATTAACCAAAAAATATATCTTTTATAGATAGTAAATTCACTAACTTCATAAGATGATCTATTATAACCCAAACACCAGTATGCTTTATTCGTGGCCTCAGAAGCACCATCCCCAACCTCTTGTCTAAATACAAAGATACTCAAAATCAAACTTCTATATCTTTTATTAAAAAATGAATTATGTCTATCAACGTACCAACCTAAAAAATAATATTTTATAATATCATGAATAATAAAACTTTCCAGATTTTGAGGAATAACTAATACAAATATTCCATTCATCAATATGTGAAATTGGTTTCATCAATGCTAAAAAAGGTAAGATGTTTTTGGTACCTTTAAAAATTGATAAATTTTATTAGTGCTACAAAAATCACTGGTAAAGTCACCATTTATCAACACACACAAAATCACTAATAAAGAGATAATTTATCAATGCTAGTTTTATCAGTTCCTTTTTTAGTGCTAATAAACACTCCTTTATCAGTGCTAATATTTTTTTCCAGGTTCATCACCCACACAAACACCTTTATAATAACATTACAATAACTATTATTAGTGATCCCACACCCCCCACCACTCTCCAACACCCTTTATCAGTTCTCCCCCACAACCACAACTCACTCATGCCTTTATTAGTGCTCGTCATCCATCACACCTATGTATGCCTGCGAGGATTTGAACTTATGGCCTCTACCTTTTCACACTTGTTTTTTACCACTACTCTATATTATTTTTATCTATATTTATGACATATTTATTTATTTATATAAATGTATATACATGTATTTTATCCATATATTTATATATATAATTATATTTAAATACATTTATAAAATATGTTTGTGTGTGTGTCACTACTAGAAACATGAGCTATACCAATGCTTTTAAACCATTGGTATAGGATATAAACCCATTGGTATAGCCTATACCAAAGTTTTTCCAAACCATGGGAAATATGGATATGGGTATTTACCTATACCAACTATTTTCAATAAATCATTGTTATAGGTCACCTGGATCTACAATATACCAATAGTTTCATAAAACCATTATTATAGACCTATACTGATGATTTGAATAACCATTGGTATAGAATTTCATTAACTTGGTAGTAATCAGCTCCATGATTTAATAAAATTGTTCATACCGGTCTATACAAACAGTTTTAGAAAAAAATTGTATATCTTACCCTTACCTATCTACCAGAAGCCCCCACCTTGGCCTAATATCAACAAAAACAAACGGATGCACCTATATACACCAAAAAACCTCCATCCAATATATAATATTTAAGAAAATAATTAATGCATTCAATAAGTGACAACATAAATTTAAAAAATCACATATATTCATTCACATCCAATCATCAAACATCATGCATCATAAATATCAGTCAAAATATAAAGGATTTATCTCTCTCTCATCACCATCATCATCATCATTATCTTCACCATCATCCTCTATATCATCCTCATCGCGATCCTTAGCATCACCAACACCATCTCCAACACCATCACCCTGACCATCACCAAGAAATTCATCATACCAACTACTGTTGGGACTATAATTACAATCTCCCGATACATCATATAAAAAATGAATCATATACATGTATGTATCAAAAAACACAGTGATATTAGGTGGAAGTGAGGGAAATGAGTCTTCCATAACTTTCATAAATTCCTGGTTGGCCTTTTGAATCTTTTCACGCATCTGTATGTATATTATTTGGCCTATACTTCCTCTGTATGAACTTGTGATGCATATTAATGAGTTATTTCAAACTTAGTTATACCATAACTGGAACCTAGAGTGGCATAATATCTAGTAGGAATAATACTCATCCCTAGTCAATATCATACTCTCCCATGGTTCTCATCTCCTAATACATGGTGAAAATGATCTATTTTCCTGATGTTGTCAGCTTCTTTCTCATCAAGGGACTCCAAATCACACTTTTGAAAATATAAACTAACTTTTTAGTTATAAAAAATACTAAAATTTTAAATAAATAAAAAGTAAAAAACATACAATATTATGTTGTGTCTATTCGTTTATCATTATTCCATATTTCTTCTTTTTGCTAGAGAAAAACTATTTTTATCTAGTCACATGTCCTTCAATATTTAATACTATCCTCTGCAATAAAATTGAATATTTTAGAACATCAAGAGAAACATGATATTCATCAACTATAAATTATATAAAATCATACCAAACAACCCCTTTCACAGTTTTATTGGAAATGTACATAACGAATTTCAATAAACATCTTTGGTTCAGGGAAAAAATATTAGAATAATTTTTATTTATACTAATTTTTAAAAAACATTATAATTGATATGCATACCTCCGGAAACTATATTTCAAATATAAAAATTAATTTATATATTTATTTTACACATATAATCCCAATTTAATTGTTCAATAAGAAACTATTTCATTGTTAGGTCCTCACTATAACATTTTGGGGGTTATTATAATCTCTCTAAAAATTTACCCAAAACCTTTTTATATATCAAACCATTTGGAATTATAAAAACTATTGTTAACCATAATCTCTCTATAGGTTCATCTTTTTCATTAAATTGTGGTTTTAAGGTGTGTAACACTTATAATTATTTTAATCCATTCCTTTCACTCAAATTTTCCTTCATTATTTCTTTCACAATATAATCTCTATTTTCTATCACTCATTATTTCGATGGGGAAATGGTATTAGAATTTCGCTGGATTTTGAGCGGTTGGAAATGTATTTGAATAGATTTTTTGTTAGATA
Organism: Viscum album; assembly: GCA_963277665.1. Classification (NCBI taxonomy): domain Eukaryota; kingdom Viridiplantae; phylum Streptophyta; class Magnoliopsida; order Santalales; family Viscaceae; genus Viscum; species Viscum album. The sequence goes on along the minus strand of OY728142.1, from coordinate 1,811,753,581 downwards.
GGTCCTTCAGTGAATCTATTTATATTTAGTGGTGGATCGTCTTTTATTTGTAATCTATCTCAGTGATACATTAATTTAATAATGAAATATAGTTATGTGATTCAATATCATACATCATATTTACTATGTTTCAATGTAGAATTATCAAACATATTGTAATGTGCTTCTACGATCCATTGTATTGTAATGTTTATAGTAGTATGATTGAAAGTGGTTATATGTTTTTATTTATAATAGTAATTAATTTTGTATTCTATGCTTTTTTCTAGTTATCATAAAATTTATTTGAGTTTTCATGGATATCGGTAACTATTTTTAGAATGTTAAAGATGATGTGTTTATTGTGGTGTACATGTTTTTTCATGGTCAAAATATGAATTATGTGGGGGTGGGTGGATTTTTCTATTCTTCAAATGTTATATCACTATGTGGTGTGGTCTAAGTTTATGGGATAGGTCTATTTTTCTGGTGATATCTACCTTGATTTTGGAGAATTTTTTCTACTTTCCTTCTATTGAAATAAGGGTTGTCCATACTAATATTGAAGAATAATTTTTTATTTTCTTCTTGTAATATCTTTTTATTTATCTTATTTCTATATTCACTACTTCTATATATTTAATTTTAGTTTTTTTGTGGAATATTTTCTTAGATCCATCCCTCTAGGGGGATTGATTAGTATTGGGTTTCTCATGTATGTTCAGTATCTAATTACAATATGCACTATAATTTTGTCTCTCGCACACATATTTTAGAGTTTTTTATCAATTCTTATAAAATTTTAGAGATGAAATTTTTAATTTAAACAAAATAATTAACTAAAATAATGAAAATAATAAACTTAATGATTTTTTATAAAAAAAAAAGTTTTTTTATATATTCTCATCCAGAATAATTCTCTAGAATTCAACCACGATCCCAAGGCAGATTTTTATTTTCCATATAGAACCTGAGTGGCTGACCATTCATATATATTTTTTTATTATTAGAATTTAAATTGTTTTTAAGTGATTAAAATTAAAACAAGGATCATTTATCTTCATTCATTCTCCATTATAGCCAACAAATTTAAAATATATATAAATAAAAATTAAAACCACGTGTTTTTATTAGGTTTAGTCCATCATTTTTGTTTTTAAATAATTCTTCTTGAACCTTATATTTTTAATTTCATAAAAAGAAATTTAATTCCCTTTATAATCCATGTTTTTTATATAAATTCACAATTCTCGCATATATAATATAATATTTTGAATTTTTAATTATTCATTTATAACTATATGGAACATTAAGATCAACTTTTAATAATTCATGAATATTTTGAATAATAGGGAAAAATTACACAATATCATCTTTGAAAATTTATACCTCCTCCTTAAATCATTTTCTCTTACATTTTTATTGAACATCAGTTTTTCTTTAAGTTTTAGTAGCCACTAATAATTCTAGATTTCCACATGATTTTTATAGGTTTTTTGTATGTCTAAAACACATTTATAATCTTGAAATACTTCTTATGAATTTTTTCTTTCAAACATGTATAAATAATTTATCACTATCTAGTTTCAAATATTGTAGTTTAAAATCATTTTGATTCTTAGCAAGTATAAATAATTGTATAGAATTACAATGACCAAAAAATAAATTTTAGAGAAAATGATCTCCACTTAAGCATTAAGACATGTAATAATTTTATGGAAATATAATTTAAGTTGATAGTGTAAATATTATCCTATTTTATAGAAAAAAATCTTATGTAATTAGAATAATAAATCATGGTGTTAGTCGAATGATTAGTAAAACTATACCATTTTTAGTTATTCTCTATTAGTGACATGTTATTTTTTATTGTTCCTCATTAGTAATGAATCATTAAAACTATGTTAAAATTGGGTTATTCAGTATGTTGTAAGTAGTTTTCATATAATGTTTTTATAAAATATTGCATAATAAATTATTGTGGTTTTTTGAATCATAATTTAAATATAAGTATCATGTTATGAGTGAAGTATAGATAATATTAACAAAGGAATTGTAACACCCCAAGCTTCCAGGATACGTTTCCCTTTGAATAATGCGGTAGCTTGTGTTGTACGCAACTTAGAGTTTTAATACACAACAACCAATAAAACTAGTCGTTATGAATAGTAATACCCACTTTTTGAAATTTTAAAAATTTTATTTTTCAAATTTACTTTATTTCTGAATTCGAAATATCTAAATTATCTAGGGGTGAATTTTTGGTATTTTTCTGAAAACATTCAATTTTTTATGAATAGTGGAAAACATTATGTTATTGGTTAAAAACGAATTTTTATTTAAATAGTTATTTATTTTATTTCATTTTATTCTAGGTCAAAATAGATACATAATACCAATATATGTTCAATATAATTCATTGGATTCATTTTATAATAAGTTTAGATATATAGAAATTTTACTGAACTTTTTACTGTCTTTTACCCACCTCCAAGGAGAATTTTCAAATTTGCATAAAATATACTTTTTTCACTTGTTTTAGTTGGATTTTAAGAATCCAAGAGACATGGTTAATATCAATAAGTAAAATTTGGTTCGATAATATGAAAATAATTTTTGGAGAACCGTAACTTTTTACATTTATTTACCACGGTTAAAAGTAAATAGGGTAATTAAGGGTAAAAATGATATTATAATTACCCTAACACATGTTATAATTCAATTGAATAAGTTTAATTCAACCAAAAAAATCCTTAGGAATAAAATATGATCCTCTGGTCCACTTGAATTAGATTAGGACATTTATTATTATTTTATTTAAAGAAGAGTTAAAAGAGTTAAATTCAAAGTTTAATAACTAAATCATTTTTAATATAGGGTTACACACAATATAAATTAAACCGTGACTTTTAATTATAAAGATAAAAAGATTTAATACATAATGGTATTTTTTTATAATTTTTAGTCTTTAAATAATTTAATTTATTTATGACACATTGATGATGCAGTAATTACCTTATTAATGAAATATTAAAATAATTGATATTATAAATATCCAAATAAATGTAAATTGAGAATTATGATAAATTACACTAATTTTATAGGTTAATATGACATGTTAGAGGTTGGTAAATAAATTTTATTCTAAGTGATAAATTTTTTATGGCTTTCAAAAAAAATCAAATACTAAATACTGTCAAAATTGACATAATTGAGTTTTTAAAACAAATACTATATTATTAATTGATATAATATTCCTACAAATATATGGTTCGGAAAACATACATATATAAGGTTATATATATTAATAATGAACCACATGGGATTCTCTTGGATTTTTATAGTAAGTTTATTCACCATATAATATAAAAATACAAAGTGACAAGGTAAATGTCAAACTATTTAACTAAGAGTTAAATATAAAAGATAAAGTTAATATGATGACCTAAACCTGTCTAAAACCTATTGGTTGAGAATTCTTCTACTTATCCCCACCTTAGACTCTAAATAAATCATTTTTTATCCCTTAGAAACCGAAAATTATTTTATTATAAAATAATATTTCAAGATTTTCCTAAAGTGACCCTCACCTCTCTTATAAAATGGTACTTCTTATTATCTTAATTTCACACCTCCAAATCCATTTGTCTCGACCAAACCCTGCCAAAATATCCTACCAAACTTTATCAATTCATCCTAGAGGCCTTCATTTGGTCATAAATCCATCCTAAAGATCCCTTTTGATCAAATCAAAAGGAATAACCCGAAGAAGAGGTAAATATTTCACGACCCTCTATCAAGTTCTTTTCTACTTAAACTTCCTCTTTATTTGTTATTTCCATTCTAAAATAATAACTCAAGTATCTTATATATAATCTGATGTTATTAAAAAAATTTACAACCATATTCATTATTCTATCCATCATATGAATGACAAACTCACCATACGTGCGTACGTACAACTTACCGTCTCCATGTCGTAGTGTAGTTTGTTATTCAAACACTTAATTATTTGGATGGGTATAATAATGATATAACTGATGTAAATAATAAATATAACATATTAATGATTCTTTATATATACTATACCATCCAATTACATAAAATTTCACCATCAATATAATGATATTGTCGCTCGTGCGTACGTACGGATTACCGTCTCCATGAACACGATGAGATTCATTACCCATCATAATCATTCAAGAATAATTTTCATTTTATGATTAAAAAAATGTTTAATAATTTAATATTATTCTAGATATGAATAAAATACATCCTACCCATAACAAATATGTCTTACTTAACTAATCATGTAAAAGAAAACAAATCAGTTAACACCCTATACGAAGAAGGCCTTGAAGGCTTTCATTTTTATATATATAGTTATTGTATAATTTAATAACAATGTTTTAAATATTATACAAGAGGTTAATATACCATAGACTAAGGAAAATTACAAGTTAATTATTAATTTCACAATCTCTTTATTATCTGATGTTGTTTTTAATATACCATCGACTAAGGAAAATAACAATGTTTTAAATATTATACAAGAGGATAATATACCATCGACTAAAGAAAATTACAAGGTAAGTATTAATTTCAGAATCTCCTTATTATATGAGGTTTCATCAGTAGGTATCATGAGACAAACTAGTGTCTTGGAACAAGTCATTGACAAAATCTTATTTTTAGTCTTGGCACAAGGCCTTTACTATGTGGTTATGAAGTCTGGAATTATGCATTCCATCATTATGAAAGTGGATATTGATATTGCATGTTATTATTCAACTAGTAGAATATCCATGTGAATAGGTAAATGTAATTATTTGATTTTATCTTTTCCATATTATTCTGAAGTTTAAGTTTAAAAGGATTTTGTTTTAGTCTTATGAATTTCCTTAAATGTTTATGCTTATTTATGAAAGTTTCCGCTATATTGTTATCCTTACTGATCACCTGATCTCACCCCTTTATATGTTTTATTTTTTCTAGGATGTGAAGAAGTATTTTATGGTTGACCTACAGGGATAGGATAAGGTATATGAATGTGTTAAAAAAGGTAGAATGTTGTTGTTGTTTTTCATTTTATAATATAATGTAACGTTCATGTATGTAATATATTTTTCAAGATTTCTAAACTGATCAGTCATTCAGGACTTAATTCCTTGTAATCATTCCAATGTATTAAAATAATGCACCGACTCTGGGCTTCTGGGGTCGGGGCGTTATAGTTGGTATCAGAGGAAGTTTAGTAAAAACCTTGGAAACTAGATTTAGATAAACTCTGATTAGAGCACATTACCCTAAGATGGACTTTGAGGATTAGTATGGAATAACTTCCTAGAATTTTGGTAATGTATAGATTTTGTTTACTTTTTAAGAAATACATCCCTGTCTGGATACGACCAAGTAGAGGCGACTCTGGCACAGATGTACCTAGGGGTAAAACCTGAAAGCACCACTTTGATCTAGACTCGAATAAGAACTGGTGCACAACAATGGGTCTTGCTGCACTCTTGGTTACGACACTCCTAGGGGATATGCTTAGGATAATTATCATTTTCTTACAAACCATTATGAAGGGTTTATTGGTATATACTTCCTCAAAGAAAACATTTTGATGATTATGGATTATATCCATAAACAATTCAATTTATGTTAAGTGATTTACAAGTTTGGAATTATGTATTGCGATTTATAAACTAATCTAGTGTATGCCATTTTTTAGAAATGACGCCTAGTGGAAGGAATGGAAACCATATCAATGCACGTAATCCATATAGGGATTTCCATCCTACTCAAAATAATTATAGTGGAGCTGGTGATGCAACTGGTGCTGATCACCTGATCACCATACTGGGATAACTCACTCAGGTAAGGAATAATAACCTTACCCGTATGGAGCACCCTGATCCATAACATGGAGGATCAATGTTAGACCGCTTCATGAGGAAACAAACACCAAAATTCAGTGGGAGTACAAATCCATTGGTAGCTGAGCATTGTATAAATTACTTAGAGAAAATATTTCATGCTTTGGGGAGTAGCGAAATAGAAAAAGTTGTCATGGTAGTTTATTGCCTCACGGGAGAAGCAGGTCAATGGTGGTCATTGATCCAAAACACAAAGGAAGATGAAGAAGTATTCAACATGGAATGGAGAGAGTTTAGAGATATTTTCTTAGAAAAATATTTTCCTCATGACCATAGAGGAGATATATAAATATAATTTATGAGTCTGATGCAAAAGGAGGATGAGAATGTCGCAAAGTATGAGTCTAACTTTAAAAGGTTAGAAAGGCATGCAGAAAATTATATATGTAACCTAAGGAGTAAGATTGATCATTTATTTAATGGGTTAAAACCATTTCTTGGTTGAGCATTAGTCTCACAATCCTTCTCATCGTACGAAGATATTGTCTCATTTGTTATCAAGATAGAAAAGGAATTCTCTAAGTCTTACGACTTTAAAGTAAAGTAAAAGAAAAAAGATATCTAGATAACACTCTAGAAATGGAAATAAAGGGAAGAAGGAAAAAGTTGAATATCTATCATGCGGTAAATGTGGGAAGAAACACACCAGTAGTTGCCTGAAAGGAATGGGAGTCTGTTACAAGTGTGGGGAAAGGCCACCAAGATCGTGATTGCAAGGGAAAGAAAGAGGCTGTCAATGTTGAATGCTATAATCGTATAGAAAATGGGAATTTTGAAAATGAATGTCCTAAGCGGCAAGGGAACTTACCTTAGAAAATGCCAAGGTAGAAATTCCAAGTTTATGTGATCACTACTGCTGAGGTTGAATCTCTAAAAGACATGGTGGAAGGTAATTTAATGGTTTCCTCAAGTTTAGACAATTCTTTATTTGATTTGAGATCATTTCATTATTTCATATCTTCCCAATTTTCTAAGAAAATTAGATATTTTCAATTTTACTTAACAAGGGAGTTGACAGTCAAAACACCAAAGGGAAGTATCATCACAAATAAGTTTTCTGAATAAGATCTTGTTAGGGAATATAAATTTTCTTTATCTTCTGATCTCATCATCATACCCATGATTGAATTAGATATAATCCTCAAAATGGATTGGCTTTCAAACCAATATGTGAAAAATTTATTTTAAGAAGAAGGAGGTTACAATTTTCGATGATGATAAAGAGTACCTTATCTTTAGAGCAGAAACGTCACCACCTGATTCTTATCTATATCCACCCCCAATAGTTCTACTAAATTAAATTATTAGGGAAGAAGAGAATTAAATAACTTTGGGTGAGGAAAATAATGTTCGAATAGAGGATGTACCTATTGTGAAAGAATATGTTGATGTGTTTCCAGAGGATTTACCTAGAAATTCTCTAGAATGAGAAATTGAGTTTTCCATTGATTTAATTCCTGGTTCAAGGCCCATATAGAAGACCCCTTATAGAATGTCCATTGTGGAATTAGTAGAAATAAAGAATAAACTAGATGAATTGAGTAATAAGGGATTTATTCTCCCTTATTTTTCTCCATGGGGATCCCATATTCTTTTTGTTAAGAAGAAAGATTGATCTATGAGGTTGTGCATTGACTACAGGGAGATAAATGTTATAATAATAAAGAACAAGTATCCCCTACCTCACATTGATGATTTATTCGACCAACTTCATGGAGCTCAATATTTTTCAAAGATTGACCTTCGATCTGGATATCATCAGTTGTGTGTGAAGAAGGAAGACATTCAAAAAACAAAATTTCGAACTAGGTACAGGCATTACGAGTTTACAGTAATGCCTTTTGGATTTACTAATGCACCCTCTATTTTATTGGATCTAATAAATAGATTTTTCAAGGAATATCTTGATGACTTTGTAGTGGTATTTATTAATGATATCTTGGTATACTCCAAAATATAAGAAGATCATGAAAACTAGTTGCGCGTTATTCTAAAGGATCTTAGAATAAATGAATTATATGGGAAGTTTAGAAAGTGTGAATTCTTGCTTCAGGAGATTTATTTTTTTGGCCATATTGTCTCTAAGGATGGAATCTCTATTGATCCTTCAAAGACCAAGGCAATCCAAGAATGGCCAGCACCAATGAGTATAACTGAGGTGCGAAGTTTTATTGGTTTAGCATGTTATTATCAGCATTTTGTCCAGAATATTTCCTAATTGGAAAACCTATTAACCATGATCACACGTAAAGGGGTTAAATTTTTTTGGACAAAAGAGTGTGAAGAATGTTTCGAATAACTAAAGAGAAGAATAGTCAACTCTCCAATCTTGACTCTACCATTAGGGAACGATGTGCTTGTTATTTATAGTGATGATTCAAAGAAAGGACTTGGTTGTGTCTTTATGCAGAATGATAAATTTATTGCCTATGCATCACAACATCTAAAAATTCCTGAGAAAAACTATCCCACTCATGATCTTGAGTTAGCAGCTGTAATCTTTTCTCTGAAGATATCGAGACACTATCTCTATGGTAAAAAATGTGAGATTTATACTGACCACAAGAGTTTGAAGTATATTTTCTCACAAAAAGAACACAACATGAGGCAAATTAGATGGCTTGAACTACTCAAGGATTATGATTCCACAATACACTACCACCTGGAGAAGGAAAATAAGGTGGTAGATGCTTTGAGAAGAAAATATCATGGAGTTTTGAATAATATAAGAGTTGAAAGGGATCCTATTTTAATAGATCTATTAAAGATGGATATGGTAATAACCATGGAAAGTGAAACATAAATACTTTTTCAAATGGTTGTCAAACCATCTTTACTATAAAGGATAAAAAGTTCTCAGACTAATGATGAGGAGTTTCAAAAGAATATTAAAGCTGTAAACGATGGGAGATTGAGTGACTTCATATATAAATATGGGATTTTAAAATTTGGGGAGAGACTGTGTGTTCCCGATATACCTGGTCTAAAAAGGGAATTTTTGGATGATTATCATAGATCTAATTTCTCTATACACCCTGGGAGCATCAATATGTATAGAGATTTGAAGGAACATTTTTGGTGGGACAACTTGAAGAAGGAGATTGCTGATTTTGTCTTAAGATGTATGGTTTGTCAACTAGTGAAAGCTGGAAGGAAACAACCTGGAGGAGTAATGCAACCTCTTCCCATACTAGAGTTGAAATGGGATGATATTACGATGGACTCTGCCATGCTGCTACCAAAGACTCCTAGAAGGAATGATGTAATATGGGTCATTGTTGATCATCTTACCAAGTCATCACATTTTCTTTCTATAAGAGAAAATTTACCACTTGAAAGTTTAGTAAGACTGTATATTAATGAATTTGTAAGACTTCATGGAGTACTCCTATCGATTGTTTCAGATCGTGATCCACGTTTTACATCAAGATTCTGGAAAATTCTTCAGATGGCCCTAGATACTAAACTTCGTTTGAGCACTGCCTACCACCCTCAAACCGATGGACAATCAGAACGGACTATTCAAACCATAGAATACATGTTTAGATCTGGTTCACTTGACTTTCAAGGTATGTGGGATCAATATTTACCTCTGATAGAATTTTCCTATAATAATAGCTTTCATTCAAGTACTCAGATGGCACCATATGAAGCGGTATATGGAAAGAGATTTCATAAACCAACTTTTTGGGATGATGTTGGTAAAAGGAAACTTATAGGCCAAGAACTTGTTGAGTAAACAATGGAAAAAGTGGTGATTATCCAAACCCAAATCAAAGCATCCCAAAGTAGGCAAAAGCACTATGCTGGTAACTGAAGGAATGATTTGGAATTTCAAGTAGGAGACCATGTTTTCTTAAAGGTATCTCCATGGAAGGGTGTTATATGTTTCGGTAAGAAGGGTAAATTGAGTCCTAAGTACATCGGACCTTTCATAATTCAAGAATGAATTGGATTTGTAGCTTATCATTTGGAAATGCCTCCAAGTCTCTCCAAAGTTCATGATGTGTTCCACGTTTCACTGTTGAGAAAATATATGCCTGACCCAACACATGTACTCACCTATGAGGAAATTGAACTGGAACCTGATATGTCTTATAGTGAAGAACCTATAAAAATTCTTGATACTAGGGAACAAGTGTTGAGAAACCGGATGACTCATCTGGTAAAAGTTCTATGGAGAAACCATAAGATAGAAGAGGCAACATGGGAACCCGAGGAACTTATGATGAAGAACCACCTAAATCTTTTTATTCAATAATATTATAGATATTTTTAGGAAGAAATTATTTTATGTATGGTAGAATGTAACACCCCAAGCTTCCATGGTACGTTTCCCTTTGAATAATTCAGTAGCTTACATTGTATGCAACTTGGAGTTTTAACACACCACGACCAATGAAACTAGCCATTATGAATAGTAATACCCACTTTTTGAAATTTTATAAATATTATTTTCAAAATGGTATTCATTTTTTAATTTGTAATATCGAAATTAGCTATGGGTGAATTTTTGGTATTTTTCTGAAAACTTTCAATTTTTGATGAATAGTGAAAAAACACTGCGTTATTAGTTAAAAACGACTTTTCAGTTAAATAATTATTTATATTATTGTAATTTATTTCAGATAAAAATATATAGATAATACCTATATATGTTCAATGTAATAAATTGGATTAATTTTATAATAATTTTAGATATATAAAAATTTTATTGAACTTTTTACCGTCTTTTACACACCTCCTAGGAGCATTTGCAAATTTGCATAAAACTTTATTTTACCACTTCTATGAGTTGAATTTCAAGAATATAAGAGACATGGTTAATATCAGTAATTAAAATTTGGTTCCATAAGGTGAAAATAATTTTTGGTGAATAGTAACTTTTTACTTTTATTTACCACGATTAAAATTAAATAGGGTAATTATGGGTAAAAATGATATTATAATTACCCTAACACATGTCCTAATTCTATTTGATAAGTTTAATTCGACCAAAAACAACCTTAGGAATAAAATATGATCCTATTTGGTCCACTTGGATTAGATTAGGACATTTATTATTATTTATTTAAAGAAGATTTAAAACAGTTAAATTCAAAGTTTAATAACTAAATAATTTTTAATATAGGGTTACACACAACATAATTCTACTATAAATATTAATTATAAATCTAAAAATATTTACCACATAATGGTATTTTATTTTTAATTTTTAGACATTAAATAATTTAATTTATTTATGACACAATGATGATGCAGTAATTGCCTTATTAATGAAATATTAAAATAGTTGATATTATAAATATCAAAATAAATGTAAATTGGGACTTTTGATAGAATTAAACTAATTTTATAGGTTAATATGACATTTTAGGTTTGGTTAAATAAATTTTATTTGAAGTGATAAAGTTTTTATGGCTTTCATAAAAATCAAATACTAAATAGTGTCAAAATGGACATAATTGAGTTTTTAAAACAAATAATATAGTATTAATTGATATAATATTCTTACAAATCTAAGGTTCTGCAAAAAAAACATAGATAAGGTTATAAATATTAATAATTAACCATTTGGGGTTCTCTTGGCTTGTAATAGTATGTTTATTAACCATATAATATAAAAATACAAAGAGACAAGGTAAATGTCAAACTATTTAACTAAGAGTTAAATCTAAAAGATAAGGTCAATATGATACCCTAAACCTGCATAAAACCTATTGTTTGAGATGTTTTCAACCCATAACCACCTTATCCTTGAAATAAATCATTTTTGAGTCATTAAAAACTGAAAATTATGTTATTATAAAATAATATTTCAAGATTTCCCTAAAGTGACCCTCACATCTCTTATAAAAGGGTACTTCCACCTCTCTTAATTTCACACCTCCAAATCCATTTGGTTCGACAAAACCCTATCCAAATATCCTATAAACCTTCCTCCCTTCATATTATAGGCCTTCCTTTGGTCAAAAATTCAACCTAAGGATCCCTTTTGATCAAATCAAACGGAAGAACCCGAAGAAGAGGTAAATATTTCAACACCCTCTTTCAAGTTCTTTTCTTCTTCCACTTCCTCTTTATTTTTTGTTTCCATTCTAAAATAATAAATCCATTATGTTCTATATACTATGATTTTATTTTAAAAATGTTACAACCATATTCATTATTCTATCCATCATATGAATGAAAAAGTCACCATACGTGTGTACGTACGGCTTACCGTCTCCAAGTCGTGGTGTAGTTTGTTATTAAAACACTTAATTATTTGGATGGGTATAATAATGAGTGTAAATGATGTAAATAATAAATATAACATGTTAATGATTCTTTATATATGATATACCTTCCAATTATATACTATTTCACCATCAATATAATGATATTGTCGCTCGTGCGTATGTACGGATTATCGTCTCCACGAACGCGATGAGATTCATTCCCCATCGTAATAATTCAAGAATAATTTTAATTTTATGATTAAAAATAATTTTTAAGAACATAATATAATTCTTTATATGAATAAAATACATCCTATCCATAACAAACATTTCTTACGTAACCAATCATATAAAATAAAATGAATCAGTTAACACCCAAAATGATGATACTACTGAAATATTATTAACAAAGAAATATTAGAGGATCATATATGATATCATATTTTTGTATATAGTTATTTTATAATTTAATAAAAATGTTTTTACTATTATACATGAGGTTAAAATACCATCAACTAAGGAAAAGTACAAGGTAAGTATTAATTTCACAATCGCTTTATTATTCGAGGTTGTTTTTAAGTAAGTATCTACTGGGAAATATTTATTATTCATTTCCATGTTTCATAAAAGAGTTTTCAAAGGTATTATTTTTAATGTACTTTTTACTAAAACATCATTTTAAATGTTTTAAATATTTATTCTTCTAATACTTTCTCATTAATGTCCATGTTTTCAAAATGTTTTTAAGGATTTATTTATATAGACATGAATGTTTTAAAATGTTAATTCCTTTAAAAAGTTTCAAAAGTGGTATGGGACACTTTGATTCAAAACTATCTTTTAAATGACTTCCTTTATATGACTTTTAAATGATTTCATAAAAAATGGATATTTCTCTCAAAGATTTTTACTGATCATTTTCAACTATGCCAACATCCTTTATGGGATATTATTCTTGATCGAGGTTGATTAATTATGATACAAAACTTTCATATTGTATTGATGGTTTTGTGATATGTTTGAGTGTGGATGTGTTATTTTTATACCATTAATGTTTTATGGATAAAGTATTGAAATTTTGTATGCTATTTATAATATGAATGTTTATGTTATGTTTAAAACTTTTTATATGAAGACTGAATTGGACTTATTAAGTGATGGGTGGAGCCCGCTATAGCTCCTCGATGCATTGGTAGGTCTCATGAGACGAACTAGCATCTCGGAACAAGGCCTCAACAAAATCTTATTTATAGTATTGGCACAAGGCCTTGACTATGTGGTTATGAAGTCTGGTATTATGCATTCCATCATTATGAAAGTGGCTATTAATATTAGATGTGATTATTCAACTAGTAGAATATCCATGTGAATAAGTAAATGGAATTATTTGATTTTATCATTACCATATTATGTTTATGTTTAAGTTTAAAAGGATTTTGTTTTATTCTTATACATTTCCTTAAATGTTTATACTTATTTATTAAATTTTCTGCTATATTGTTATCCTTACTGAGCATCTAAGATCACCCCTTTCTATGTTTTATTTCTTCCAGGATGTGAAGAAGTATTTTATGGTGTACCTACAGGGATATGATAAGGGATATGAATGTGTTCAAAAGGGTACAATGTTGTTTTTGTTTTTCATTTTATAATGTAATGTAACGTTCATGTATGTAATCTATTTTCCAAGACTCTTAAACGGATCGATCCTTTGGGACTTGATTCCTTGTAATCAGGCCAATGTATTAAAATAATGCACTGACTTTTGGGCTTCTAGGGTCAGGGCGTTACAGGAATGAATATCCCTATAAATGTAATGGTCATTTATTGAATATGTAAGGGACACCCTGGTGTAAGTCGTACTTCAATAATATAGAAAAGAAAAATATATGCCCTCCCTATATATATAAGATCATATTTCAGAAATTCTATATTGGATTTTTCATTTATATCAAATAAGGAATCTAATATATTGATAATGGATAAAGTAATAGATCACAACGAAATCTATGAGTTGATGATAAAGAAATAAATATGAATCTCTATAAGAAAAGTAGTGGTTTGGGTGTGCTTTTAGGTGTGCGCTGCTTAGTAGTGGGATGATTGGGAGTGGTTGGTGGTGTGATTCTTGATGTGTGCTGCTTGGTAGTGGTCTGGTTGCAAGTGGTTAGGGCTTCCATGAGCTGTCAAGAGTGGGAAGTCTATATAAGGGCTATTTTTTTGAATTGATGTTTGTGTTATTTTATATTTTGATACATTATTATCACAACTGGTGGAGTTGTAATCCAAAAACTAATCAACAATGAGATATCCTTAGTTAAAAGTGGGAGGGTGGCACACTCTCAAGTTCTTATATCCAAAGTTGAATAAGGCCATAGTGACAGTAGTAAAGAATCGGTGCCCATTAAGGCTGAGTACATGCCCATAGAATGTTCCATGTTCATCACCTCAAGGGAGGGAAGTTATTGTGAGAATATCAGCCCACATGAAAACCTTTATGTGTATATAATAGAGTAAACTCACACTATAAATTAATATTTTAAGGATAATACCATTGAATAAGACCTTGATGAAAGAAACCCACTTGAATCAGTTTATGGGTTATTCAATAAGGAATAAACTACTAAATGTGTAGAATGTAAACACATTTTCATAATAGAAAATAAAGTGGATGTCTACACTAAAATTAAGGATTCATGGTAATATACTAATGAAGAATAAATGTTTGAATGTGAGGCTATTAATTCAGATCTAAAACCACCAGCTGAAAGTGAATTTCTATAGTATAAACAGCTCAAAAAATTGGAAAAGAAGCTGGGAGGATGTGGAATTCTTTAATAATGAGCTGGAATAATTAGAAACCATTAGAATGACACCTAAAACAGACTTATAAGGTACTCAAGAATCCAAATTCAACTTAGGAAGCACGATTCAAACTTTAATGGAAGTTCAAATAACTATACATAATTGGTTTTTGATGCCCTAATAAGTGTGATATCAAGAGAAAAAAACAACAACTAAATAAGTAAAAAAAATTAAAGGTTTAATGTAAACTATTTCTAAGGAGAAAATATCAAAAATATTAGGGGAAAATATGCAAAATAATTCACTAATGTGATACCATTTAAAGTTATTGGAAATAAATATGGGAAGAATGAAGATCAAAGCTTCATACTTGAAGTGGGAATTCCTAAAGATAGATTAATGAAATATATGAATGATTTGGAAGCATTTATCATCCAAGAAAAATCATTCATAGAGTAATATATGGATAATGAGTACAAATTAGCTAAATCTCTAAATCATAAGATTAAAATAAGTACAAATTTTAAGAATTTATACCTAATTAAACATAAGTGTCAAAGAAAAATATATTATTACTCTCAAGTTCTTTCATCATAGTCCATGCAAAAGTGTGGAGGTATTTTATATAATCCTTGTTTTGTATTTCTTTTTTATGAAACATAAAAAGAATTTTCAACAACAAAAAACATGGTATTAATGTAAATAATCATAATTTTCACTCAAAAACAACAAATATGATTAATAAATTAGACTTAGTAGTCTTATAGTGAGAAATCATTTCCCGATAATGTGTTTTTGTATACTCATTCGTGATAGGTATGGCCTATAAATATATTCCAGTTTTAGAAACCCAACTATTATAAAAATAATGCTTATATTCCATGATTTATGTAGTCCTTTCATCCTAAACATTAGGAAAATTATAAGTAAGATGCTACCAAAATATTAATTCATATAGATATAATAAAAATATTACATTAAATATAATGAATTTACTTACCCATATTTTCCCCCAAGAATTATCCCTCACTTTATTTTGAACATGTCTCTAGCATATTTGGATAATGGGAATGATGGTCAAGTACTTGAAAATAGTCACCATTAAACTCCTCCATGTTGTCCCTATTTTACCAATCATTTGGATATCCTCGTTTTACTCAACCATCGGATACAATTGGCGATTCCACATTTCATGCATATTTGTACGCCCACACCACCTAGTGTAAGATCTAACTATGAAAGAAAAAAAGACAAATATTATATCAAAATATATTATAATGAAAATAAGTTATGGTCAAAAAAATACTAGGGTTGTATACATATACCTATGATATCCTAATCAATGGGTACTACTGGATACCTAGGTTCTGAAGTAATGTTTAATTGTATAGTAGTAGTGGGGTCCAATGTTTTCTTGTGATCATTAGAATGTGTGGGAGAATAATTCAAAGGAGCATGAATGTAAAAGTATGGACAGAATGAAGTAGAAGAAAAATAAGTTGTCATAAACATCTATGGAAAAGTATAATATGGATGGTGAGTGGGAGATATATTTAAATTAGGAAAAGAAATATGAGTAGGATCAGATGTAAATGGTTGTGATAGTACAAGAAGTTTAAATATCTCAGGTTCCTCTAATGACACTATTATATAATAGAATTTTCAAGATGGTATATATGATGAAGGTATAGGGCATGATCGGGTGCAACAAGTGGTGCGAGTAGCTCTAGTACCACCAACACCAACCCATGCATCGTCTGGATAAGCACCACTGCCACTAGGTTGGTTAGAGAATAATTATCTCCTAGGTGTTGCATCCTAATTAAAACTTGAAAACAAAATTAATGGAATTATATTTTATTTTATTTATAAATATATATTAAATAGAATACTCACAGCATACACCATAAGAGAATGCCCATCTCTCACATGCAGTGGTTATTATCATAGATCCTCTTCTGTCGTACCTCTTCAATGTTTTTCATTTCCTGCATTTCAAAACAAATATGAATTTAATTAGAAATTCATAAATAATTTTCAATACAAATAAGAAAAAAAATTTGGCATGACCTAATTAAGGAATACCAGTTGTTAATCCAAATAAAGGATATAAGGTGAAATAACATAATCATACTATATTTGGTGACAAAAATATCAAAACATAAAAGGCATGTCATAGAAAAATAAACATGTTCTAATTAGTATATTTATCTTGAGTGTGATATAGTTTTATTCTTTTATTTTCAATTCAATCAAATTTTGTTTTTTTTAGGTCATTTGGTTCATTTTGGTGAATTGATTATGTCAATTATCCATTTTTTGGGTTAGGTTATTTGGTTCATATTTTGGGTTAGGTTATTTTTCCATTTTTTGGTCAGGCTATTCATTTTATTTGTTTTTATTTTCATTTTAATTAGTTTAATATGTTTCAATTAAATTCATATTTTTTTATTCTAATTGGATTGTTTCCTTTTTTTGGTTTTTCAAGTTCTAATAAAATTCAATTCAATATTATAAAATGAAACTCAAAGAAAACTACAACCAATTAATATTTAAAATTTATATAAAGGTCAATTTGGATACTGAATTTTTAAAATAAAAAAATAAATAAATTTAAATAGTACCAACCTAAATAAACCAAGTTGAGCTAAAGAAAAATTATTGAAAACACATATGGGTGATTCTATATATTAACCACCATAACTTCAGGTTCACATCAACTATAACAGTTGAACTATTAGATTCATCATAAGTAATAAATTGATTGGGTCCAATGAGGGTAGTGATGGTTTCAATTTCTTCCCCAAAATCATCAAAAATATTCTTTGGGATTAATTTAATAATGACACAAAATTTAGGTCTTAGATGATCTTTCACATAAAAAATTGTTTCACCAAAGATTACAATATATATGGCACATCAGTAGAAATAGTATGAGTCATGTTAATAACTCAAAATCTAGAGTCATGAATAAAATATCCATGTCTCTTCATCAAAAAAAACCACTTACATTTCATCATAAAGGCACGACCATGACAATAATAATCTCATATTAGTATTTTCTCAATGACTCCATAATAAGATACATTTTCAAATCTAGGTATAATATCTAATATAATGGAATAATAGTCTATTTTTTCAATTACCATAACACTATAATGTTATGTTCTCATGTTAATTTCTCATTTAGTGATAATAAATTTATAAAAATTGATGACAATTGATGTTTATTCACAAACCACATGATTAATACCGAAATACAAAGCTATTATTCCCTTAAAGATAGTGTCAGTAAGAAAACTCAGTACCTAAAATATAAATGAATATTAAAATTAAATAAATATTAATTTTTTATTTTAAAACGTCTACCTTCAATTTTAACGAAGAAAAAAACTCTTTGCTATGAAAAGATTCTTACCTTATCAAAGATAAAGAATAGTGATTTATATTTATAATTTGTTTATATTCCCTATAAAATTAGAATTAGTTTAACACATAAGTAAGAATACATGGGATGACATAACATATACTTGTTCAATTTACATACATGATTTAGTTATAGAACAAATCAGAGTTAAAAAAACCCGTCTGATGTGCCATATCCCACTCTTCAAGGATTAATGGAGTCAATGTATATAATCTAGGAATTCCCCCTATTTTGGGAAGTGATGTAAAACTAGGTTCAATTTGGTCATACTAATCTTATTTATTTCTCATTTTTTATTATGTCTCATGATCACATTGGAAAAATACTTTGAAAATTAATCCATACATTATTTTACCAACTAACCTTTCAGAAAAGGACCTTGAGGATGATTCATGTTCCAGACACAAGACATCAATGTGTAAATATTTCTTTTAGTTGGATACATCTAAAAAATGAAATATATCCTCCAAGAAGTATTTCAGTTGGAAGATGGACAGTTAGATTCACATTCATGTGAAAATCTATTGAGGAAAAATTTTCTATAACTCACACAAAGTTAATGGTGCTGCATCCTAAATTTTTTACAATAAAAACTTGAAAATCCTTTAAGCACAAAGGTCTCTCTAAATATGGAACAGTAAAATAAATATCACCATTAAATTATTGGATAGTAGATGAAATATTTCTATTGGAATCAATACATGTAGAAGTATGTGATAATCATAAGCCTTCAAATATTTCAAATTCATCTCTCTTCTGTTGACTTATTTTGATATGTTGTTTGAATAGAAATCAGAAACCTTTATAGTCTCTAGTACTCCTAGAAATTGATTTTTTTTGTAGGTTTCATCACATAAGAATCACATGGAACTTTCCATCTATTTCCACTGATACACACAGGATGTAATTTTGGCTGATACCCTAATCCACCAAGTCATGCAGAGATTATAAATCATATTTTTCTATCCACCTGAAGTATAGAAGAATTAAAAGTAACATTTTATGTATATTTTTTCCAATGTTCATTACATCTAAAAAATGACATAACATATTCATTGAATAATAAGGAAACTCTAGTAAGATACTTTTCTACTTCCAATTATGATTGGATTCATTGGAAACATTCTACCTCTTTCTAGATTTCATCTACCCTTTCTCGAATGAAAAACTAACATTTAGAAAATAATTAATCACATCGGTTCGAGACATACACTAAGGTGGATTTTTGGTCTCCATGTTATTGTAAACCCTTGGAAAATTAGTTCTATATGGATGATCCATTGGAAAGAATAATTTATGTCTCATAAAATTGAGTCTATAGTGATATTTAAGTCTTATAGATTTTTTATTCTTCATTAAAATAGGGTAGCAAAGTTTGTTCTTCATGCTCTAGTCATATATCATTATATTAGTAGGAAAATCATTTATCGTTCACATAAGAATAGAATGCATCCAAAATATGTATTTAGAATAAGAAACATGTTTTTTAACACCCACATTCCAGATATGTTTTAGTTATTTTATTAAAGGTTTCATGTATACATCTATATCATTACCAGGACCATAAGGTAAATATATGAGTATACTCATGAAATTGAATGTTTTTTTCATACACATACATAGAGAAAGGTTATAAATCTGTATTATAAAATTCCATGTGATTTAGAAAGTAAGCATATGTCCAAATGGATTAAAACCTTCACATGATTGACCCAACCTCACATTATGTACATCAACTACAAAATCAGGATATCAAGCATCAAATGTTTTTCATGATAATCCTTATACAGCATGAAATAAATAATTATAATTTTTCGTTCTCTTGGTATCATTTCATCACATATTTATTTATATTTCATCATATGTGAAAAGATTTTGGATTTTGGGAATAAATGAAAAGTGCCACAATACTTTCTATAGAATAAGAGATGGTGTTCCATAAGTATTTGGATTCAATCTACATGTTCCAAATTTTATACAATCATTTTGATCATCTTTTTACTCCCAAAATAAACTAAAACCTTTTGGAAAGCATGAATTTGGTTTTTACAATATCCAAGTTCATAAAGTAATTTCCATGAAATATAATTGTTTGATTGAATATCTACATCATCTAGAAGTATGTCCTCCAAAAATGTAATAATATAATCAATTACATTATTAAAAATACCTTAAATTATTTTCCCATAAAGTAGTCAGATTAAAAATTCATGCTTTTAAATTTTACCACATTTCTGATATACTAGAGTCATGACAATTTTATTCATTTTTTTCACCCCGTCAACATCATCATTTTCATTACATGCATCATGTGGGGTCATATCATTGTTTTATTTAATTATCATCCTTTATTTATCATAATGAATAATAAATATAAATTATTCATATAATAAATTCTCTAATCTAATCCTCTCATCCAGATCAGGATCATTTTGAGATTTACTTTTCTCCCCATTGTGATACCATACACAACAGTTTGATTGAAAACCAAATTTTGTATATGGTAGTTAACTTCTTCATAACTTAACCAATGTATTCCAACATAATTATAACATGGGTTTTGTTGGTCAGAGTGGAATCTCAAGAGGGGGGTGAATTGAGTTCCTACTTAAAATTTATGTTAAAAACTTTATTATAAAGATCCCCCAAATTTTGAAAATAGCCCAGTTAATTAAGAAAATAGAGATATAGATGTCTAATTGGTCAATAGGTTTCTCAAAGGGTGATTAGTCCCCAGTTGAATTAGTGTATAACACTTCTTCAACTTTTGAAACAAGTTTAATGAATTAAACACATACACACACTTACTAAAACTAACTATCAAAGTGAATGCAAAATAGATTTATGTTTTAGAAATAAGCATAAAAAATATATATATAATAGAGTAAAACAAAATATAGAACACAGAAAAGTTAAACAAGAGGTTCAGTCTCAAGACGAGAGTTAATCCTCTCCACTTGGTGATCACCTACCACCAAGCAGTTTATATTAAAAAGAAACTTGATACACAACCTATATTGGGATTTACAACTGTTTTCAAAAACTGTATAGGGTTCACATCCTCTACCAATGTTATTCGTGGGAAAGAAAAACAATACAGACCACACACGGTCTATTCCACAGTTATACATGGGAATAAAATGTAAGTGAGTTTTGATGTAAGGATATTCAATATCCTCCAGTTCAAGCACAGAATACAGTATGTGAATCAAACAGACACACTTCAGATAAATGTAAAAAGAAGAAACACAGTAGATAAATTATGATGAGATAGAGTTTAGATTGCTTTATGTGTTTGTAGTTCAACTCTTGACTCCTTGAAGTGAAGAATTTGAAGTTTGAGTCTTTCTCGGGAATTTATCTCCAAAACAGAGTGTCGTAACTCCAGGTTCTAGATTTTAATAATTGAGTGTTTTGCTTCCTAAGTTGATTGAAAGTTTATGAGACACAGAAGACAGCCTCAAGTGGTTTTCCCAAAATGATCTTCTTAAGCTTCTTGGATTTTTCTGTGAAAGAGTCGAATGGTTATTCTTTGATGTAGCAATTAAGCTCTGTTCATGTCCAGACGTTCTTTCTCTACTCATCACACACACCTCTTTTATCTTCATTGGTATTCCCTTTGTATACATTAGGTATGACAGTAGGAATGAGTAGACCATGTGTGGTCTTTCTTGTACCTCGTACTGTCCCCATATACGGTCTCCTGAAATATCTAAAATCTGAATTAATTAATGTCAATAGAATTTAAATTATCAAATATGACTATTAGAATAATATTAATAATTTTGAAAAATTATGGAAGAATCGGTAGACTATTAACCGTAGCCTTCACATTGGTAGGATTCAATAGTAGGTGCACATCTGCAACCTCCAACTGTAACCTTCCATCAGTAACATTCCATCGGTAACCTTAAACTGTATGTTTGCATCAGTGACCTTGCATCGGTGACCTTTGCATCGGTGACCTTGCATCGGTCACATTTTAATCGGTAACCCTTGCATCAGTGACCTTTACATCAGTGACCTTTTCATCGGTGACCTTTGCATCGGTAACCTTTGCATCGATAACCTTTGCATCGGTAACCTTGCATGAGTAACCTTGGATCGGTAACCCTGCATTGGTAACCTTGTAACAGTGACCTTGCATTGGTGACCTTTGCATCGATAACCTTTGCATTGGTAACCTTGCATCAGTGACCTTTGTATCGGTAACCTTTTCATCGGTAACCTTGCATCAGTGACCATGAACTTAGATAAATTCTACACTGTAAGCTTAAACCAACAAGCAGTGATATTAAAAGTATATAAATATTACTTTGATATAAACATGATTTATCATAAATGATTATCTTGTAAGAGAAACATAATTATCACATAAAGAAAACATGATTTGGGATTATCAAAACGTGATATAGGATTATCAAAATATGATTTGGGATTATCAAAATAGTTGAGTCCAACAATCTCCCCCTTTTTGATAATCACAAAATATGTCAGTATTTTCGGAATTAGGGTTAAGCACATCTGCTAATTTCATCAGTTATTTTATCATACACATACTATTATATCATTAAAACTAAATTTTATCCATAACATATATAAATTGATGATAGAAAACAAAAATTCTAAACACTTCTCCCCCTTTGGGTAACTGTGAGATTCAAGTTTAAATATTTTTCACCTTTGTGATTAAAAAAAATCATACATAACAAAAAGAGAGAAAACAGAGTGTTTGTATTAATAAAATAGTGGTGAAATATACAAAAAGAAATACACCGATCCCTATCAGCTAAGACAGTCCACACTCAATCCACATCAGATATTTCCATTGGAGCTTTGTCTTTGGAAGCTGAGGATATAGGTTCTAAAGGTAGAGGGACAGGCCTAGGAATGGCACTCAGTAGGGTAAGAGGATCTACAACAGAAGCATCAGTAGTCCTGTAGTGAGTAGATCTCTGAGTAATAGTGGGGGTAAATCTTCTGATGGCCTTTGTAGGAGTCATCATAGGTGTAGTACTAGCAGATCCTGAGGTGCCTGAGGTAGAAGGCAAGGCTAGAGGAACAATGATGAGAGTGCAGTCCATGTGGAGGAAAGGAAAAAAGAAGATTCATGAAGTCCATAATAATATTTCCTCCTCTTTCCATAGCAGAAATAAAATCATACTTATTCTCCATAAATTTATCCAAAGTAGGAGTCAGCTCTCGAAGCCTGCTAACCAGATATTTAAAGGCTTTAGTGACAAGTGGAATCCTCAAGTTCTCCAACAGCAACTTGAAGTGGCCATCCATCTGATGCTTAGTGTATACCCGTTTATAATAGAAGTCAACATGATCCTTGATGTCCTTCTGATATTGAGTACCTTCCCTTAAATAATCTCCCACAAGCTTATGAATTTCCCTAGTAATGGAAATGAATTGAGTCACAGGTTGAGGGTCTTGGGTATTGGTACTAGAGAATCTTTCTACTTCTTCTCTAACAATAGATCTAAAAGCCTTTATATCAACTAGAGGAGAGGCTGAAGTGGAAGCAGATGCACCTAGAGGTGCCAGAGAGAAATCCACTGCCTCCTTAAAGGATTTAGTCAGCCCATTGATCAGTCACTTCACATCATCATCTTGTCCTTTCACATGTGTTTCTATGGACTTCTTAAAGTCCTCAAACACAGTTAAAAACTGATGAACCACACCCTTGATATATCTAAGATCTCTATACACTTGAACTCTTGAATACATATAGTATTCCAAGCTTACAATTTATTATTTCACACTTTTCACAGACTCTGTCAAAGTTTTCACTTGACTTTGGCATTCCTTCAGTTCATGAAACAAACTGGAGTGAAAGGTGGAGATCATTCTTTCTAAAGCAGATGCTACAACCTCCTGATTGAGAGCCACTGATCTCTCTATGCTAACAGATCTATCATCAATGTGTCTCATCAAATCATACTTCAATGATTCCAAAAAATCCTTTTTCACATATTCTCAAGGAAAAAGAACCACTGGCTGTATAATAGTGGTTTCTAAAATAGTATGAATTGGAGGACTTCTGATAGGCTGGTAATACTCAGAATCTCTATAATATAATCCCAAAACTATGAATCTAGGAGCTTCTGTCCAGTCCTCTATTAAATGAGAAACAACGACTGATCCTCTAGCAACAGGTTCCTCCCCCTCACTTAGAGCATTCTCTCGATTAACAATATCTATCTCTACCATAATTCCTGGAGAAGCTACATCAACAGGAGGTTCCACTGCCACTTCTTATACTGAATTTTCAACTACTTCTAAAGAAATTTTAGCTTCAACTGAATTAGCAACTTCTTCATCTACACCTTCAATCATTTCTATATGTCCTATTAGAGGACTGAGACTTAGACATTCCTCTTCACTTACATCATCAATAGTCACAAAGTAATCATGACTAGATTTAGTGACCTCATCCTCATCTGAGGTTCCTCTAATGTCTCTTAAGACATTTTCTTCCCCTTCTTCTTCACCGGTCTCCTCATCATCATTATCCCTTAGGATAGTCTCCCTTCTAGGCAATCTCATTGGTGGGCTAGGCTTACCAAAGGATACAGTATTAGCACAAGAATCTGAAGGAATGTCTGGATCACTCATGTAATCTATAGGAGAATCTTCTCTTTTTGGCACGGCAGTGGCTTCTCCTTCTTCATCTGAATATACATGTTCTACTTCACCACGCTTAAGACCAGGGTCTCTCTTATTTTTAGGCCTAGTGGGATGAGCAACAGGGTTAAACTCTTCATATACCTTAGCATCATCATTCACCCATCCTCCCAACCATGGATTCCAGTTAATCTTCTTCATCTTGAAAATCACTTTGGTGATACAATGGTTATCCCTCACAACAATAGTTTCCTCTTTTTCTCCAGCAACTCCTTTCACTTTCAATATAAGGAATATCAACTTAGCATGAAATAGGGCATTGGATTTGGAACTAGTATTGGTCATATCTTCTAGTTGAATCATCAAAAGCCTACATGAATTTATTTTATGTAAATTCTTTAATAGGTAAAAAAATAAATACATCCTAAAATTTCAATGTAGAAAATTCCCTTCTCCTGTGACTTAAAACATGCTGGATAAACTTGAATAGCAGTTTATCTTCTCCTACCATCTCAGCAGCAATGACTTTCCTAGGGATCCCACTCCCTGTCAGTTCGACTAAGTCTTCTTCATAACAGAAGAACTCAGTCGAGGGAGGTACCACTCTTGAGTAGTAATCATAAATCCCTTCATGTGTTACTCTCACACATTCATCCCATTCAATAGAGGATAAGCTCACACTTACTCTATTTACTCTGGAATTCATCCAGTTCTCATTCTCAGACTACTCAAATATTATATATTCATAAAACTCCTTCAAAATCTTCGGATAATAAGGTCCATCATTATTTGCAAATCACTCGACCCAACCTTGATCTTCAAGTGCCTTTAGCACTAAAGACCAGCTCATCAGCAGCCATTCCGATCTAAGCTCCTTCTCAGTCACTATTTGCATCTTCGATAAATGCGGGTTAATCACCTTTTCCACTGTCTAGATTCCACAACAAGACTCAGCTCTAGGTATCTTAGGATCTGGTGCATCTCCTTCATTAGCAACCAATGTCCTTTTCACTCTTTCTATCGATATGGATCATCTTGAGGGTTTTGGAAGAGATATAGGTTTAGGATTAGGGAGAAAAAGGTTCGGGAGAAGGTTTGATGTGGATTGAAATGTGGTCTATGTTTTAATTTTATTATTTAGGGATCAAGAAAAAAATCAAGTAAAAGAAAAAATAAAATAGAAAACCTTTCAACTTCCTATAGAAAGAAAACACGAAGTCCCAGAAAATATCAACTATCGGTAAGACGTCATTGGTGAGGTCTTAATGGTGAGGTCCTATCGATAAGGTCCTATCGGTAATGTCCAACGGTGAGGTCCAACGGTAAGGTACAATAGTGAGGTCCAATGGTAAGGTCCTATCAGTAAGGTCCTATCAGTAAGGTCCAACGATAAGGTCTTATCGGTGAGGTCCAATGGTGAGGTCCAACGGTAAGTTCCAATGGTGAGGTCCAACGGTAAGGTCTCTAAGCGTGAGGTTTCTAATGGTGAGGTTTCTAACGGTGAGGTTTCTAACAGTGAGGTTTCTAACGGTGAGGTTTCTAATGGTGAGGTTTCTAACTCTACAGTTTATCATACCTAACTCATGTTTGATATCATTTAACCTCTCAGAATTCAAAGGATTTGTGAATGTATCAGCCAATTGGTGTTCAGTACCAATGAATTCAAGAGTGATATCACCTCTTTGATAATGATCTCTCAAGAAGTGATGTCTCACATAAATATGCTTTGTCCTATCATGAGATAATGGATTTTTAGAATTGTGAATAGCACTTTTTTCACAGTTTATAGAGACATTTTTGAATTGATATTCATAGTCTAGTAAAGTGTGTTTTATCCACATAATTTGATCACAAAAACTACCAGATGATATATATATTCAACTTCGACAGTAGATAATGAAACAGAATTTTGTTTCTTACTACACCATGATACTAGTGACTTTCCTAACATGTGACATGTTTCAGAGGTTCTTTTTCTATCTAACTTTCAACCAGCAAAGTCAGTATCTGAATAACTTAATAAATCAAATGGTTGTTCTCTTGGATAAAACATTCGTAAAAATTATAGTAAACCTGAGATATTTAAAAATCCTTTTAACAGCAGTTAAATGAGATTATTTGGGATTGTATTGAAAATTAGCACACATGCATATACTAAACATAATGTTAGGTCTACTAGTAGTAAGGTATAGTAGAATCCCAATCATACCTCAGTAATTGGTTTGATTCACTGGTTTACCAGTTTCATCAGCATCCAACTTACAAGTGGTAATCATAGGTGTATCACTACCTTTATTACTATCCAAACCAAAACGTTTCAAAATATCATTATTATATTAAATTTGATTTAAAATAATACCATTTTTATTTTGAAAAATTTGAAATCCAAGGAAAATTTTAAGTTCCCCCATTAAACTCATTTCAGATTCATCTTGCATCATTTTTGAAAAATCAGTACATAAATAGTTTTAGAGGCTCCAAAAATTATATCATCTATATAAATTTGTACTATTAAAACATCTTTGGAAATCCTTTTAATAAACAGAGTAGGATCCTCTATTCCTATAGTAATAATTTTTGAAATAAGGAAAGAACTAAGTCTATCATACCAAACTCTTGGAGCTTGTTTTAGACCATATATGGATTTTGATAGTTTAAAAACACGATTTGAAAAATAGGGATTTGTTAAAATAGGGGGTTGTTCAACAAATACATCTTCAACTATGTACCCATTTAAAAATTCACTTTTTAAATCCATTTGATAAAGTTTTAAATTCAGATGAGCTGCATAAGCAAGTAGTATCCCAATGGCTTCTAATATAGCTATAGGAGCAAAGGTTTCCTCATAGTTTAATCCTTATTCTTGACTATATCCTTGTGAAACTAATATTTCCTTATTTCTAACTATGTTTCTAGATTCATCAATTTTATTTCTAAACACCCATTTAGTGTCTATGGTCAAAGTGTCTTTAGGTCTTTCTACCAATTGAAAAACTTTGTTTCTTTCAAAATGATTTAATTCTTCTTGGATTTCTATCACCCAAAATTCATCACGGGTTGCATCATTAATATTTTTGGGTTAAATATGAGAAAGAAAAGCTTGATGTTCAACCTATTTTCTCAGAGAATCTCTAGTTTGAGTTCCTATATTTAAATCACCTACTAAAGTATCCAAAGTTTGATTTTTTTAGAGTTATAATAACTCTATAAAGAGTTGAACTAGACTCTTCTTGAATGTCTACAGGTTCAAATTCACTAGGCTCGAATTCTAGAAAATTTCCAGAACTTGTTTTTTCACTAAGGGCTCACTGTCTGTATAATTAAGGTCCATAATTGACAAATGTTCCTCAATATGTTCAAGAGAGGTTTTGGGTTCAATTGGATCAGTCTCATAAAATTTTTCATGAACCGATTCTTCCACACATTTTTTCTCTTATTAAATACTCTATATGCTTTACTAGAGATTGAGTAACCTAGGAAAATTCTTTCATCACTTTTTGAAGAAAATTTTTCAAGATTATATTTAGTGTTAAGGATAAAGACTTTGCAACCAAAAACTTTAAAGTAATTAACCTTAGGGTTCATATTATTCCAAAGCTCATAAGGGGTCTTCTTAAGAATAGGTCTAATCAAGACTCTATTGATAATGTAACAAGCCATATTAACAGCTTCATACCAAAAATAGATAGGTAGATTATAGTCATTAAGCATATTTTGGGAAATATCTTGAAGTTTCCTATTTAATCTTTCTACCACTCCATTTTTTTTGAAGTGCTCTAGGAGTAGATAAATTGTGAGTATAGCCATTATGTGAGAAAAAAGATTCAAATTCTTGATTTTCAAACTCACGGCCATGATCACTTCTCAAGGTCTTAATTCTAAGTCCACTATGATTTTATACAGACATGGAATATTTAATGAAGTAAAAATGTGCTTTAATTTTGTGAGGTATCAAATATATCCAAGTATTTCTAGAAAAATAATCTATAAGAACATAAACATAGTGCTTCCCATTTAAACTTGAACTCTAGATGGTCCGAACAAATCTATGTGAAACAACTCAAGAGGTTGAGAAGTATAAACTTCTTTAATTTGTTTCAAAGAAACTTTGTGTTTCTTTCACTTTTTACAGGGATTAAAAACTTTGTTAAGAGGGAATTCCAATTTAAGTAAGTCTCTAACTAAACCTTTCCTAGTCAGTTTCGAAAGTGAGTGCACATTGTAGTGTCCTAATATTCTGTGCCACAAACAAGATTCCTTATGAAACTCATTTAAACAAGAAACATTTTTCTTAGCTAAAGAATCTAAATCAACAGCATATACATTCTCATTTCTAAGATCTATAAATATTAAATCATTTTTAGAATAAAAAACATTGCATGCATCATTTTCAAATTTAACATTGAATCCATCATCACACAACTGAGAGATACTTACCATATTGTATTGTAACCCATCAATAAAAAGTACTTTTGAAATTAATATAGTATTAGGTTTACCAATTTGGCCTAAGCCGATGATATTCTCTTTTGCATTATCACCGAATGTGACATGTTCACCATTAAAATTAATTATGCTTTTGAAGAATTTTTAGTCTTCTATCTTGTGTATTTCACATCCACTATCCAAGAACCATAGAGTTTTATAGGATCTCGTTAAATAGTTTTCCTACAAAACCGATTAAGTACAGGGTAACTTGGTTACCCATATTTTCTTAGGTCTAGAGAGGTTAGCATGTAAAACTTTGAGAACCCATACTTTTCTCACAAGTTTTCTATAATCAGTATATATGTTTTGAGACATGAATACTTTGTTTGGTCCTTTAGAGAATTTTCTTTCAAAAGATGGTCCATATCTTAAACTAGTTGTGAACTGTCCAGATTTTGGAACAAATTTAGTTTTAATAATCCTTCTCTGTCCTGGTTGACACCCTATACCAGTTGTGTATTTTGGAGTAATTTGTTTTCCTAGTAATTGAGTCAAGGTATCTCAACCTGCAGTAAAATTCTCTAAATCCATTTTTAATTACTCATTTGATAATTTGAGTTCAGTATTTTCTTTTAACAGTTGAGCACATTTTTCTTTTTCAATATCCAGATCAGACTTATAATTGGAATTTAGAGCATGTTAGCTTTTCAACAATTTATATTTATCCTTGAGTTCATTAAAGGTATCCTTAAGAATTCCATGGTATTCAAATAGTTCATACTTAGCCATATTTTCATCATTGTTTGATTCACTTTCATTCTTAGAATATTAAGAATTATATACAAGATAATTGGGTGTTACCTTGGATGTTTATGTCATGAAACACAGGTTTTCATGTTTT
Source organism: Viscum album (assembly GCA_963277665.1). NCBI lineage: Eukaryota > Viridiplantae > Streptophyta > Magnoliopsida > Santalales > Viscaceae > Viscum > Viscum album. The sequence continues at coordinate 1,811,723,254 of OY728142.1, read as the reverse complement.
TTCTTTTCAATATCAAAAGTTTTAAATCCACTTGAGCTATCTTCTGAGGCACTCCAGGTGTATTTTATAGCCTCTTTATATCCTTTTCCCTTTTCTTCAAACTTCTTAAATTTCAGCTTAGGGAAATCATCTTTCACATGACCTTTTTTTTCACTCATAATAGACTCTCTCATTTGTGTTATCATTCCATTTCCTGTCCTTTTTCCACTATCGTTTATTATCATACCTTCCTTTGTAGTTTGATTGTATAAAGAAATTTTTCTTTTGGTAGAACTTCTTGAATCTCCTTACAAGATGATCCATCTCAGCAACAGTATCAAAGTATGAGTCTTCACTGGTGGAAGTGTATATAGGAGCTTGAAGTTTTTCTTTCTCTATGTTCTTTGAGGTATCAGTCTTGAATGCTACAGATTTCTTCCTTGGTTCTTCATATTCTTCTTGATTTACCTTAAACTCTTATCCATACTTCATAAGCTTTCCAATTAGTTCCTTCACTGGTAGCTTTCCTATGTCACAAGATTCTCGGATAGAAATATAATTTTCTCTCTATTTGTCAGGTAGGCATCAAAGCAACCTTATAATCTGGTCCTTGTTTTCCACTGGTTTCCCAAGAAGACTCATGGTATTCACTATTTCGTTGAACCTGGGATACATTTCAGAAATTAGTTCATCAGGCTTCTTTTTAAAATTATCATATTTAATTGTATAAGTATTTAATCTCATTTCTTTAACACTAGTTTTTCCATCATGAGAAACAGCTAAAGTATCCCAAATTTCATATACAGTTTTATAAGAAGATATTCTATTGAATTATTCATCACCTAGAGAATAGTAAAAATCATTTATTTCTTTATATTTATTACTATATGTAGATTTAGTCAACTGAGACCATGTGTCCCTAGTAGTAATAGGCAATACATGTTTTTCTTCAATTGTGCCCCAGATTTCATCTCCCATTCTCTCTAGATACATTTTCATTTTTAATTTCCACTGAGAATAGTTATTACCATTAAAGAAAGGTGGCATGTTAATAGAAGCACACTCAACTCTATTATCCATTGTTATTTAGAATTTAATGAACTGAAAATTTAGATATGATAGAAATTTTAAGATCTTTAAGATACAACTAAAATCATAGTTAAATAATTTGACAGGTTTTACAACAGTATAGGTAGTAGTAAAAACAGACTAAACTATTCCCTATGATACCAAATGTTGGTCGGAGTGGAATCTCAAGAGGGGGGTGAATTGAGTTCCTACTTAAAATTTCGGTTAAAAAATTTATTATAAAGATCCCCCAAATTTTGAAAATAGACCAGTTAATTCAGGCAGTAGAGATATAGATATCTAATTGGTCAACAGGTTTCTCAAAGGGTGATTAGTCCTCAGTTGAATTAGTGTATAACACTTCTTCAACTTTTGAAACAATTTTAATGAATTTAACACATTCACACACTTACCTAAACTAACTATCAAAGTGAATTAAAAACATATTTATGTTTTAGCAATAAGCAGCAGAAAATAGATAAAATAGAGTAAAACAAAATATAGAACACAGAAAATTTAAACAAGATATTCAGTTTCAATCCACGACTTAATCCTCTCTACTTGGTGATCACCTGCCCCCAAGAAGTTTATATTAACAATAAACTTCATACACAACCTATATCGGTCTTTACAATAGTTTTCACAAATTATCCAGGGTTCACACCCTCTACCACTATTCTCCGTGTGAAAGAAAAACAATACATACCACACACGGTCTCTTCTACAGTTATACGTGGGAATAAAATGTAAGTGAGATTTGATATAAGGATATTCAATATCCTCAAGTTCAAGCACAGGAGACAGTGTGTGTAGCAAATAAACACACTTCTCAGAAATGTAAAAAGAAGAAACACAATAGAGAAATTATGATGAGATAGATTTTAGAAGGCTCTATGTGTTTTCAGTTCATCTCTTGGCTCCTTGAAGTGAAGAATTTGAAGTTTGAGTCTTTCTCTAGAATTTGTCTCTAAAATAGAGTGTTGTAACTCCAAGTTCTAGCTTTTATTAATTTCGTGTTCTTCTTCTTGAGTTGATTTAAAGTTTATGAGACATATAAGTAAGACTCAAGTTTTTTTCCTGAAATGATCTTCTTAGGTTTCTTGGATTTTTTGGTGAAAGCATCGAATGGTTCTTCTTTGATGTAGCAAGTAAGATCCTTTCATGTGTAGACATGCTTCCTCTAATCATCATTCATGCCTCTTTTATCTTCATTGGTTTTCCCTTTGTATACATGAGGTCCGACAATAATAATGAGTATATCATGTGTGGTCTTTCTCATACCTTGTACTGTCCCCAGATACGGTCTCTTGAAACATATAAAATCAGTATTAATTAGTGTCAGGAGCATTTAAATTATCAAATGTGACAGTTAGAATAATATTAAGAATTTTGACAAAGTATGGAAGAAGCGGTAGACTAATAACAGTAGCCATCACATCGGTAGGCTTCAATAGTAGGTGCACATCGGCAGCCTCCAACTGTAACCTTCCATCAGTAACTTTCCATCAGTAACCTTCAGAGGCAACCGTCAACAGTAGGCTTGCATTGGTGACCTTGCATCGGTGACCTTTTCATTGGTGACCTTGCATTAGTAACCTTTTCTTTAGTAACCTTTGCATCGGTGACCTTTTCATTGGTAACCTTTTCATCGATAACCTTGCATCGGTAACCTTGCATCGGTAACCTTTCATCAGTGACCTTTGCATCGGTAACCTTTTCATCAGTAACCTTTCATCGATGACCATTCACTTAGATAAATTCTGCATTGTAATCTTAAACCAACAAGTAGTGAGATTAAAATTATATGAATATTACATTGATATACACATGATTTTCACAAAAATGATTATCTTGTAAGAGAAATATAATTATCACATAAAGAAAACATGATTTGGGATTATTAAAACATGATTTGGGATTATCAAAATAGTTGAGTACAACAGGTGTTGTATAAGACCTTTATTTTAATCATTAGTAAATTTAAATTATAAAAAACTCTTCAACTTGTCTTGAAACTCTATTGAGATATGATTTGTTTCATAAATCAAATATATATTCATTCTATTAAAAAATGTTATATTTCATGTCATAAAATAACTGATATGATATTGAAGTCAAAATACTATATATATAACCATAATATTTAATTATGTTATATCAATGACTAATAACTATACATAATATTGCACAATAAATTAATATATGGAATAATTGAAAAACTAGTCTATATGAGAATTATAATATAAAAGACAATAATGTTTATCAAACATGAACCAAGTTATATATTGTGGTCTAAATCTAAAAAGTTACAAACCAAGCATGGAAATAGTTGAGGTTGGTCAATAAATATATTATATAAGTAGTTAAATAAGTGTTTAGTATGGAATGGGTCATAAAAAACGCTTACTCATAACAACTCATGCAAGGAATAAGTCATCATAAAAACATCTCTTTATAAATATCAAAAGAAATTAAATGCACCTTTATATAGATATGTTTTCCAAAAAATTAACATAATTTAAGAACAATGTTCATGGAATAAAAAAATCTATCCATATTCAACCTTTTATGAAAACAAGAACCATCTATATATGTGAACCATATAATACATTTTAAATCCAAACATGTTTAAGACATGCAATGAATAATTTCAATTTTTAAAATAAAAAATTGAAATAAAAAATTTTATAACCCCCTCATTTTTTCAAAAAACAAACAAAGTACTAAAATAAATAATTATAGACTTACCTCATATATATCACACAAAATAATAAGTTCATATTAGATTTATATAGAATTATTTTAAAAATGTAAATAAATATTTTTAAAATCTTTAATTTAAGTAAAATTAATTGTTAAAAATATTACTTTATTTTATCACATAAATCCATTGGTTAATATTTTGTTATACTGAGAGTAAATTTTCAATCTTTGAGTTTATCATGAGAAGATGTTTTGGTGGATATGTGAGATTAGATGTTCGATCATTGAATAATATGTAAGTACTATATTGAATAATATGATTTTGAAATTTTATTTTTTATATTATTTTTACTTATCTTAATGTGGGTAGTTTAGTTTAATACCAATGGTATTAATTATCCTTAAATCAAGGAATCATTGGAGGCTTTGATAAGAGATTCATTTCTATAACTCTTATAAAATACATGGTGAAGTGTGGTGAAAAAATATTTTATAAGGGTATTTGATCAAAAATACATAACAAAATATCATAATTATTTGAGCTTTATAATGTGGGGGATGCCTTCATATTTAATAGGTGATCCATTAAAATAAAACTTGTCTACATGGATGTAGAGTCAAGTTATCCAAGATGTAACTCATACAGTTGGGTGTGTGGTATTTTTTGATACATAAAATGAATAATTTTAATTTTTAAAATAAAACATACAAAATAATAACTTCATAACCCCTAATATTTTCAAAAAACAAAAAAAGTACTATAATAAATATATACAGACTTACCTCATATATATCACACACACTAATAGGTTCATATTAGATTTATATAGAAGTAGTGAGTGACTAAATTAAAAAAATACATCACTTATAATCAGATTTATTATGCAATTCAATAAAAATATAATTAAAACTAACCTTAGTTCAAAGAATCTAGAAGAATATGACAAAAAAGAATCTAGGTTAGTGTTTTATACCTATAAAATAAATGAAAATAATGGTTTACAGAAGATATGAAAGATTTTTAACTTACCAATTTGATACTCAAGAAGAATTGAATTAAAACCTTGAGGGAGGAGATATTCTCATGGCTAGGGAAGAAAACCAAAGATCATACTGTTCTTGATATGGATGGGAGTGAAATGGGAGGAGGGGAGTCCACACTGGTTAAATGTGGAAGGCTACACAAACTATTTTAAAAAACCATTGGTATAGTCTTTTTATACCAACTTTCAGCTAAAATCGTTGGTATAGCCTTCCCATAAATAGGGTAAACCAAGAGTTTTGTTAAACTATTGCTATAGGGGGTCCTATACCAAAGGTTTTACCTAACTATGGGTATAGCCCCAATGGTATAGGTCCACTTTTCAGTAGTGTGTATTTTTGTGTGTATCTATACACACACACACACACACATGTATATATATATTCATTTATTTATACTTGTGTGCATATATATATATATCAATATTTATTTACATAAATTAGAATATACACCAAAATATATTTTTTTGTTAACACAAACACTCACACATATTTATATATAAATATTGTATATAAATTTTTATAGGTATATTCATATTGGTATATTTTTAGGGTTAAACTTTGCATATTAGTATCATATTTTGACTACCCATAGACATTATTGATTAATCAAATCATTAAATAACTATCACTATTTTATTGAATCATAGTGGTAGTAGGGGTTATAGCCTAGTAAAAAAGAAACCTTGTAATTATTTATCCAAGATCAAATTTGAGTCCCAGCAACAACAAATATCGGGCGGAGTGGCACCTAGTGTGGGATTGCCAAGGTGGAGGCCCAGGTGTGTAGCACATTGGACCTTAGGGGTTTCGTCGTGGGTGTGGTAGATGGTGGGATGGTGGTGCAAGCTCAATGGTGGTCTGTCTCGATGGCGGTGGGGTCTTCGGGCTCCTCGGCATAGGCAAGCGATGGAGTTGGGTCTATGATGGGGCTTGTGGTGGTCATTGGTCTCAAGTTCATCAGCAGCACAGGGTGGTGTCTTTGGCAGGATCTCTGGCTGCAATGGTGGTATGACCTTGTGGTGACCCTCACAGGAAGCGATGGTGATCAATTCGAGTGGCGGAGTATGTGACGTCCATGATGGCTAGAGTAGAAAATGGTCTTCAGGGGTAGCTTTAATGGAAGGAGGAGAAAAAAATGTGAGTCGGATACCCAAGTGCAATCCCATATGAGGTTGGAGTAGGAAGAAACTCTCAACAATGCACATCAGATTGAATGAATGAGAGGGTATGGATTTGTTATCGATTCCAAGCCACATGCAGTCCTTCATGGGAATTACATGCTGAGTATCATTACAGGTTGGTCACTTGGGAGTAGAAAATTTGAAAAATATCAGCTATGGTTGGATCTCAATTGGGTTTCGGATCTCTGGGCCATAAATGACCATGTATTGGGCCTAGTTCCTTGGGCCTACAGGCTGTGTAAGGTACCCCTTCAACCCTATTAAAAAGGTACTTATCCCAAATTAATAAAAATATAAAGTACTTATTGAATCATAGTATCCTTTGTTTCTAGATTCTTAATACCCAGTCAATTGAGTATTCTAGTGGAAATAATTCTGTAATCCTCTCCTCATATTTCAAGATATGGTTATTACACTACTCAGAGATTTTCAAGATAGGATTTTGATTGGTAAACCGCATTGAATCATGTTGCCTTTAAAGGTTGAGTGAATTCCTAGCTTATGGGAATCGTAATATTGATTTACACATCATTTTACCTCTAAATATGCAACAATATAGCATTGATTATTTATTTGTTTTCAAATTTAGTTAAGTTGACTCATCGCTCTCAAAAGAATGTCCCGATAGTATTAGTCACCCTCAACTAAGGCTGATGGGAACCTTATACACTCAATTTTTTCAAATTAAAGCAATTTAAGGATTTGTGCCTTTATATATATGTGTGTGTGTGTGTGTGTGTTGGTCAGAGTAGATGACTCAAGAGGGGGGTGAATTGAGTGTCTATAAAAATTTATGTTAAAATTGGTTCTTTAAAATGACATCTCCAATTAAAATAGAATCAAAGTCAGTTTTTAGTGAATTTATAAAATCTCTGAACATTCAATTAGATTCTCATAAGATTGATTAGTTCTTAGCTTTACCAATATAAAGATTAGTAAAACTTTTGAAACCAATCTACTCATTCAAAATAGATGTAAACACTTTCTAAACTAACTATCAAAGTTCATTTTATCTTAATGTGAAAAATACATATCATATTAAAACACAAGACAAACAACACAGTGAATAAAACAATAGGTTCTGTCTCAAGCTGAGACTTAGTCCTCTTCACTTGGTGATCACCTACCACCAAGTAGTTTATATTAATAAACTTTTGATCCAAACCCTATACTAGGGTTCACAATAGCACACAGGGCTGTCCAAGTCACACTTGACTTCTACCACAGTTATTCATGGGAAAAATATCAAACAGATCACACAGGATCTCTTCCACAGTTCAATGTGGGACACAAGAGTAGAAAGGTATTGAGTGTGGGGATATTTTAGTATCCTCCAGTTATTCTTAGGAGACAGTGTGTATGAAACAAACAGATGCACACACTTCTCGAAAAGTAAACACAAGAACACAATAGAGTTATAAAATAAGAATAGAGTTTATAAATCTCTGTGTGTTGTGCAGTCTAGCTTTAGACTCATTGGATGTAGAGAAAATGATATTTGAGTTATCTTCTGGAAGTTAGCATCAAAAAAGAGTATCTCAATTTCTGTAATCTAGATTCAAGGTGCGAAAAAGATTCATCTCTTCCTTTTTGAGGAGGTTCAACAAGCTTTAGCAGGTTATTGCTAGTAAAGATTCTTTTTATCTCAAGCTTTGAGTTCCTATATTTTCAAAATCTTGCATGTTCGCACAGTCTATCATTTTTGTTTTTGCAGTGTGTCTTCAAGATACTCTTTAAGGTTGATCTTGTAATCCTTTTATACTTCATGGTCCACTAGGAAAGATGATCTCCCCACAATCATATACCTTGTACTGTCTATGTATAGTCCTACAGACAACATTAAAAAATATTAGAAACATTAATTTTTCTAAATATGACCATTTGAAATAGATTTGAATTAATAAATTTGAAACAATTATTTATGACAATCGGTGATTCATTTTCATTGTTATGTAATCTTTGTTTTGTTAATATGGGTATGTCATCTTTGTTCTTTCATCTTTGGTCTATCATCTTCAGTATTTCATCTTTGTTCTATCATTTTTGGTTTGTTAATATAATTCTTTGATCTCTAGTCTGTCATATTCAGTCTGTCATCTTCGGTTTATTAATATTAGTCTATCATCTTCAGTTTGTTAATATCGATTTGTCACCTTTGGTCTGTCATCTTCGGTCTGTCATCTTCGATTTGTTAATATCATTCTTTCATCTTCAGTCTGTCATCTTCAGTCTTTCATCTTCGGTCTGTCAAACATCGGTGTGTCGAACATCGGTGTGTCGAACATCGGTGTGTCGAACATCGGTGTGTCGAACATCGGTGTATCAAACATCGGTGTGTTGAACAAACTATCGGTTCCAGGGACTCTAAAAAGTTTATGAAGTGTATGTCTTATACGTAACATTACTATACTAAGAGATATCCAAAAATACATGTAAAAAATACACTTGTAAACATATTGATTCATAAATATAGGTAATTGACTTATTGAAGTATATAGTTCTAAATGAAATAATTGATTTACTTAGAGATATTAAATGGCATGAAAGAGTATAATATATAGAGTAACATTATTTGTGATTATGAAAACTACTATATCATAGAAGGTCCAACAATCTCCCCCTTTTTGATAATCACAAATTATGGCATACATGAAAATATAAATAATAGGAAAAAAAAGATAACTAGACATAGTATACTGCACTGAATGTGATTATTCAGTATACACTAAATACTCCCCTTGTTTGAGTTTTTAAAACAAATCCCCCCCCCCCCTCAACAAATGGATCATGATGAGTATATTCCATGTGTCCTATACCATAAATTCTCCCCCTTAGATGAATAATGTATGCCTTTTATTTCTCCTTCTTTTGTGATTAGAAAAAAAAATAAAGAAGATAAATATATATAAAAAATAGAATCATAAAAATAGCTCTATTAAGAAGCAAAAGAGTACAGTCAACAAGAAGCGACAAATCCCTATCGAAGATACAATCCATCCCTAAGAGTTTGGCTTCTGAGGGGATTTGTATTTATCTAAAGGATATGGAGTAGGATGAGAAGGTTTAGGAGTGGCAGAGGGAAGAGTTGGTCTAAAGATAACACCAGGTAGGGCAACACTTATAGGGACATTGGCTGCAAGACTAGGCCTTCTCTCTGACAACACGTGACTGGGAGATTGCTCTGTAATGACCAGTCGAATCTGGGAAATATCTTGAGAGATAGTCATTGGAGCAGGAGGCTGAGAGGTGGTACAAATGGAAGAAATAGGAGAAACCATAATTGATTCAGCTTGAACATGTAGATATAGCTTAAGGAGGTTGATGAAATCATTGATGATTTCACCACCATATTTCATGGATTTCTCAAAGTCATCTTTATTCTCCATAAATTTATTCAACAAAGGGGTAAAATTATTCAATTGAGTAACTTTTTTCTTGAATGCTTCTGTGACTGGAGGTATTCTGAGATTTTCTTCTAGAAACTTGAATCTATTTATCAGATCATGCTTGGTATAAATCTCCGTAAAGTACTTATCCACTTTCTCTCTAATCTCTTTCTGAGTAGCATAGGTTTCATTTGTGAACTGCCTTACCATATTGTACCCAAGGTCTGTATTTTGATGAACCTTTTCAAGAGTTTCTTTGTCTGAAACACTCTAAAGATTTTGGAGTTCCTCTCTCATCATAGCCTTGAGAGATTCCAAATCAGCAACAGCACCTTTTCCACACCTAGAGTTGGAAGGGCCAATAATAATTTTTCCAATCTCCTATTTCAATTTCTTCAGATCTACACTTAGTTGATGAGTCACCAAGTTACTAATAACTTCTATTAAACCACTAAAGGAGGTCTTGAAATCATAGGTCATAGAATTTAACTAATTGATCATCTTCCTTAATTCTTCTCTTAGAAAGGTATTATGCATAATGATGGTTTCTGTTGTGGTAATGAGATTTTGTTGAATCTTCTAGATAACCATCCTTTCAATCTTTGTTTCGTCTGCATCTGAAGTACCTATTGAAGTGGAGGATTCACTTTTGTATCCAACTAAGTATTTCACTGACTCACATATATCATTTTTGAATTACTCCATATCAGCCTTAGTGACATAGTCACTAGGCACTGTTTGTGCTACTGGCTCTACTGCTGGAGATGAAACCAGTGGAATAGGTTCTGCTTCAGCTTGGGATTATAGAGCAGGAGGAGGAGGAACCCTCTCTTCATCTGAGTCATATTCCAACCCAAAAATAATGTATCCTAGATCATTATTCCACTCTCTAGTACAGGTCCAGTCTCTTGGATCAATAGTTTCAATCCTGATCCTTCTTCCTTGAGGCTCAGGAACAACTTCAACTTCATCAGCTTCTTCATCCTATACTCTAGCCATAATAACATTTCTGGGTATAAGAATCAACTAAAATTCATGTTCTACATGTTCTCTAGCCAATTCAACTTCACAAGGCACTTCCTCAATTTGTGTAACTTGATCCTCAGCTTCTACCTCATGTCCACCAGCTATAAGTTCAGTAAATTCCAGAATTATGTCTTGATTTTCAGCATTAGGATGGGGTGATCTATCCTTGTGGCCAACATATCTATGATCAATATCTTCCTATTCAACAGGCTCAGCACCATTACCAGCTCCATGTACAGATTCCACACCAGATCTGTTAACTACATGTTGTCCAACTTTCAAAGAATCACTTAAATTCTCATCATTTCCTCTTTCTTCATCATCACCATCATCAAAATCCTCATCAGATTTACTCACATTGCCTTCAGCTCCAGTAACCTCGGACTCTTCCTTATCCTCATCACCTAACAAAGATTCTCTTGAGGGTAAGTCCAAAGGTGGACTAGCAGGTCCATAAGACATATCTTTGGGACGTTTAGTAATATCAAGATCACTCATGTCATAAAAATGAAATCCTTCTTCCCCTGGCACTTCAGTCTCAGCTTCCTCATCAGAATAAACAGGATCTTCTCCTAGTTTGAGACCTAGATAAACTTGATCCTCTGGACTGGTGAGATGGTCAACTGGATTGAAACCCTCATACAGCCTTTCCTCATCACCTTCCTAGCATTTATTCCATGGGTTCCAGAATATCTTCATCCTTTTAAAAATATCTTTTTGAAGGTAGAAACCACTACATGCACTTATCACATCATCTCCATCTTCCACACAACCTATCTTCTTTAACATGGCAGAGATCATCCTCGGATAGTATAAAAAAGTTTCCTTATTGTATGGATTTATCAAATCAGATACATGCACCATTAGATACCTACACATGTTAATTTTTATCCCATGTTTCAACAGATAGATCAGGAATACATCATGATACTTAAAAGCAGAGAAATATCCCTTCCTTGGGAAGATTTGATGTTGGATAAACTTAAAAAGTAATATTACTTCTCCCTCGAACTCACTTGAAATAGTCCTCCTAGATCCTCCATTTTCAGTAAGCTCCATCAGAGTATCTTCATAAGATAATAAATCAGATAAAGGTGGAATATTACCTGGATAATCAGTATAGACACCTTCATGGGGAATCTCTAAGCACTCAGCATATTCCTTAAATGAAAAAGCTATTTCCTTTCCCTTTACCACTGACTTCATCTTGGCTTCCTCAGCTTCATCCAGGGATATCTTCAAATTTCAATAAAATTCATGTACTAGTTGGGGATAATAAGGCATTTTATTATTAGAGAACCAGCTTATCCACCCTTGAGATTCCAGCACTCTCAATAAAAATGACTTCCTTGATAGAATCCGCTCTTCAGATACTTCCTTCTCAGTTGTAACTACTCGGTTTTCCAAGCTCGGTTTTGCAGTCCCACTGGACTCACCTTTCTAATGCTTATTAGATGGATATTTTCTTGGCTCTTACATAGCGCACTTGGTCATTTCCATTTCGAGGTTTCGGATTCTGACAGAGTCTAGAGGTTGAGGGTCAAGAGATGGAGTGATAAAGGGTAGAAGGCTTTACAGCAGTGGGAAGGTGGAAGGTCAGAATGGATCGAACAAGATATATCATTTAGGGATCGTAAATTGTAAAGCATAAAATTTAAACACGGAAAAAATAATACCAAAACAGTGTAATTTTATTTAAAAAAGACAAAATTACGAAAGTATCCTTAAATACATCGGTGTCATTGAATCGGTATTACATGATCAGTTTCAAGGATCAGTTTCATGAGATCAGTTTCAAGGATTAGTTTCAAGGATCGGTTTCATGAGATTAGTTTCACAAGATCGGTTTCCCAAGATCAGTTTCGCAAGATCGGTTTTAAGGAATCTACTGATTTATCATTCCTAGTTCATGTTTGATGTAATTCATTCTCTCAAAGTTTAAGGGTTTAGTGAATATATCAGCAAGATGATGTTCAGTCCCAATAAACTCAAGAGTTATATCCCCTTTTTTATAATGATATCTCAAAAAGTGATGTCTTACATCAATATTATTTTTTATTGAATGAGAAATTGTATTATTAGAAATGTTAACAGAACTTTTGTTGTCACAGTTTATGGGGATATGTCTGAATTGAAATCCATATTCTAATAAGGTGTGCTTTATCCACAAAATTTTTGTACAACAACTACTAGAAGTAATGTATTCTGCTTCAGTAGTTGATAATGCAACTGAATTTTGCTTTATTACTACACCATGATATTAGAGACTTTCCCAAAAAGTGACATGTTCCAGAGGTACACTTTCTATCTAACTTACATCCAAAAAAATCAGCATCTGAATAGCTAACTAAATCAAAAGGTTGTCCTGTAGGATAAAACAATCCTAAATTAGTTGTATACTTGAGGTATTTGAAAATTCTTTTAACAGCATTTAAATGTGACTCTTTTGGTTTTTCCTGAAATCTCTCACACATAAACACACTGAACATAATATCTGGCCTACTAGTAGTTAAGTACAGCAAACCCCCAATCATTCCTCTGTAAGTAGTTTGACCAACTGATTTTCCTTTTTCATCAAGATATAACTTACATGTGGAGCTCATAGGGGTTTCACTACTCTTAATGCTATCAAAGCCATATCTTTTCAAAATATCTTTAGTGTACTTACTGTGATTTAAAATAATACCATCTTTATTTTGAAATATTTTAAATACAAGAAAATATTTATGTTTACCCATTAAACTCATTTCAAACTCGCTTTTCATTATGTTTGAAAAATCATTGCATAAAGAATTTCTAGAATATCCAAAGATAATATCATCTACATATATTTAGGCTACTAAAACTTCTTTTGAAATTATTTTAATAAATAAAGTAGGATTTGTAAGTCCTTTTTTAAAGCCTTTAGAAATAAGAAAATTACTCAACCTTTCATACCAAGCTCTTGGAGCTTGTTTTAAACCATGTAAATATTTTGATAATTTGAACACATGATTTGTAAAATGTGGATTTGTAAAACCTGAGGGTTGTTCAAAAAAAATATCCACAATTATATAACCATTTAAGAATTCACTTTTGACATCCATTTGATAAAGTTTAAAATAGAAGTGTGTTGCATAGGCAAGTAGGATCCTAATTGCCTCAAGTCTAGCTACCGGTGCAAAGGTATCTTTATAATCAATTCCTTCTTCTTGATTATATCTTTGTGCAACTAGTCTAGCTTTATTTCTAACTATATTTCTAGCTTCATCTACTTTATTTCTAAATACCCATTTGGTTCCTATGGTCAAAGTATCCTTCGGTCTATCTATAAGTTTCCAAACTTTATTTATTTCAAACTGATTAAGTTCTTCTTTCATGGACATTACCCAAAATTCATCTATGATCACATCATTGATATTTTTAGGTTCAATCTGTGATAAGAAGGCTTTATGTTCAACCTATTTTCACAAGGAAGATCTTATTTGTGTTCCTCTATATAAATATCCAACAACAGCATCAAGGGGTGATTATTAAGGGTCCTAGTTGGTCTAGAGAAGTTAGGACTTGATATTTCAGGTTGGTTAGGTTGATCTGGTTCACTATGGCTTGGATCGAGATAATTTTTAGAACTGGAAGTTTTCAAAGATTCCTTCACATGATGATTTGAGGTTTTAAAATTAATGTCCAGATTGGACATATCCTCTTCAATATTTTCTAGTGAGGTCTTAGGCTCATGTGGATCTGATTCATCAAACTAGATATGTACAGATTCCTCCACACATTTGGTTTTCTTATTAAAGACTCTATAGGATTTTCTTGATGTGGAATATCTAAGAAATATTCCTTCATCACTTTTTGATGAAAATTTATCTAAATTATCTTTAGTGTTCAGAATATAAACTTTAAATCAAAACACTTGAAAATAACCTACTTTGGGTTTCCTATTATTCCACAACTCATAAGAAGTTTTCTTAAGGATGGGTTTGATTAATACTCTTTTTATTATGTAACAAACTGTATTAACAGCTTCATCCCAGAAATAAATAGGTAGGTCATATTCATTGAGCATAGTTCGTGCAATTTCTTATAGATTTCTACTTCTTATTTCTACCACACCATTCTGTTGAGGTGTCCTTGGAGCAGAGAAATTATGATTTTAGCCATTTTGTGAGAAAAAAGCTTCAAAATATTGATTCTAAAACTCACGAACATGATCACTTATTAAGGATTTAATCTTAAGTCCACTGATATTTTCTACAGTCCAAGCATACTTGGTAAAGTGTGAACAAGATTCACTTTTGTGAGCTAGCAAAAAGGTCCAGCTGTACCTAGAGAAATCATCTACAAGAACGTAAACATAGTGCTTCCTATTGAGACTCGAAACTCTAGATGGTCCAAAAAATTCCATTTGAACCAACTCAAGAGGTTGAGAAGTAGTTAGTTCTTTCTTTGGTTTGAAAGATATTTTATGATGCTTTCTTTATTGACAAGGATTACAGAATTTATTGTCTGGAAACTCTAATTTGGGTAAGTCTCTAACTAAGCCTTTTCTAGTCAAATTTTTAAAAGAGTGTATGTTGCAATGTCCTAGTCTTATATGCCAGAGCTAAGACTCTTTGAGAATTGCATTTAGACAAGATACATTCTGTGAGGCTAGTGTGTTTAGATTTATAGCATATACATTATCATTTCGAAAAGTAGTAAATACTAAGTTATTCTTGGCATCACAAACATGTCATGAATCTTTTTTGAATTTAAAATTAAATCCATCATCACACAATTGAGATATACTGATAAGGTTATACTTTAATCCATCAACATACAGTACTTTAGAAATTGAAATAGAGTTAGGTTTACCAATCTGGCCTAGGCTGATAATTTTTCCTTTACCATTGTCACCAAATGTGACATGTCCTCCATCAATCTTGATAGGAATTTTAAAACTTGAATAGTCCCCTATTATATGTCTTGAACAGCCACTGTTCAAGTACCACAGATTTTTATAGGAGCTCTTTAGACAGTTTACCTACAAAACAATTCATCCAAGAAATGACTTTGGTACCCATATTTTTCTGGGTCTACATACATTAGTGATATAAGCTTTAGGAACCCACAACTATCTTATGGGTTTTCTATATGCAGAATATAAAGTGTTTGAAAAGTAAACTATGTTTGGTCCTGAATAATTAGATGTAGTAAAATAATTCTTGGAATAGGAACTTTTTGTAAAATTATAGTTTTTCAAAAGGGTAGCAGATTTTCCAGATCTGGTTACAAAATGTAATTTGGATAAATTCTTTTGACCTGGTTGATATCATGTTCCTGAAGTGTGAATAGGATCTATTTGTTTACGAAGCATTTGACTAAGAGTATTTTTTCCATTAGTAAACTTTTCTAAGTCTTTATTCAATTGCTCATTAGACATTTTTAACTCATTGTTTTCCTTGAGCAGTTGAGCATTTTTCTCTTTTTTAGTTGTAAGTTCAGAGTTATCAGTCACAGTAAGAGCATGTTGTTTCTTCAAAGATTTATTCTTATCTTTCAACTCATTACATGTTTCTTCTACCATGTTTCAATATTCGAATAATTGATCATTTTTCATATTCTCTGACTCAATTTTAGAATAATAAGAATTATGTACAGAAGAGTATAAAGTTACCTCAGTTGTGTTTGTCATAAAACACATATTACCCATATCATCTTTCTCATTTTTAAAAGAGACAGATTCACTTGAGTTGTCCTCAGAGGCACTCCGGGTGGCCTTCATTCCTTTCTTATACCTTCTATCCTTAATTTCATACTTTTTCTTATATTTCATATTTTTAGAGTCCTCCTTCACATGTCCTTTCCTTTTACATTCGTAGAAAATTATCTCTTCTGATTTATCATTTCTATTCCAATATTTTTTCCAATTTCCCTTGTTATCATACTTTCCTTTGTAATTGGGTTTTTTGAAAAACATCTTTTTCCTATAAAATATCTTGAATCTTCTGGACAATTGGGCCATTTCTTTATCATTACCGGTAGATACTTCCTCAATGCTTTAGCTTTCAATAGCAGCTTGAACTTAATCCTTGTCTTTACTTTTAAAAGCAGTTGTCTTGAAAGCTACAGTCTTTCGTTTTGGTTCATCCTATTCTTGATTCATTTTCAATTCCTCTTAATACATCATTAATTTTCCAATCAATTCCTTCACTAGAATATTATCAGTATCGCATGATTCTCTAATATTCACAGACTTTCCATACCATCTTTCTGGTAAGTATCGCAGAATCTTCATAATCTGTTCTTTGGCTGTTACTTATCTTCCTAAAGAAATCATAGTATTCACAATTTCACCGAACCTGAGATACAAATCAGAAATAGACTCATCAGGTTTTATTCTGAAGTTTTCATATTTAATATTATAATTATTTAATCTCATTTCTTTAACATTAGATGTTCCCTCATGAGAAACAGACAGAGTGTCTCAAATCTCATGTGCAGTTTTACAAGGAGAGATACGGTTAAACTCTTCATCTCCTAGTGTATAGTACAGAGTATTCATTGCTTTACAATTATTGTTATAGGTGGTCTTGGTAGGTTCATCCCAACTGTTTCTACTAGTTTCAAGAATTATATATTTACTTTCAATAGCAGTCCAGATTTCAAATCCCATGATTTCTAGATGTATTTTCATCTTAAGATTCCACTGAGCATAATTAATTCCATTAAATAAAGGTGGTCTATTGATAAAATCCCCTTCTAATCTAATTTCCATGATACATATTGTAAAATAATTTCAAAGAGATAAAAATTTAAAAATAACATAAATTTTGAGATCTTTGAAAAACAACTATAATCACATTTGACAAGATTTGAAAACTAACAATAACTTTTAAACCCTTTGATACCAAATGTTGGTCAGAGTGGATGACTCAAGAGGGGGGTGAATTGAGTGTCTATAAAAATTTCTATTAAAATTTGTTCTTTAAAATAACATCCTCTTTTAAAATAAAATCAATGTTAGTTTGTAGTGAATTTATAAAATCCCAGAACGTTTAATTAGATTCTCAGAAGATTGATTAGTTCTCAGATTTACCAATATAAAGATTAGTAAAACTTTTGAAACTAATATACTAATTCAAAATAGATATAAACAATTTATAAACTAACTATCAAAGTTCAGTTTATCTTAATGTAAAAAATACATATCAGATTAAAACACAAGAAAAACAGTAGAGTGGATAAAACAAGAGGTTAAATCTCAAGATGAGACTTAGTCCTCTCCACTTAGTGATCACATACCACTAAGCAGTTTATATTAATAAACTTTTGATCCCCACCCTGAATAGGGGTTCAAAATAGTACACAGGGTTTTCTAGGTCACAATTGACCTCTACCACAATTATTCTTGGGAAAAATATCAAACAGATCACACAGGATCTCTTCCATAGTTCTATGTGGGAT
This sequence comes from Viscum album, assembly GCA_963277665.1. Classification (NCBI taxonomy): domain Eukaryota; kingdom Viridiplantae; phylum Streptophyta; class Magnoliopsida; order Santalales; family Viscaceae; genus Viscum; species Viscum album. Next base: position 1,811,705,436 of record OY728142.1, on the reverse strand, counting down.
ACAAGAGTATAATGGGATTGAGTGTGAGGATATTTTCATATCCTCTTGTTATGCTTAGGAGACAGTTTGTATGAAACAAATAGATGCACACACTGCTTGAAAAGTAAACGCAAGAAAAAAATGGAGTTATAAAAGAAGAATAGAGTTTATAAATCTCTATGTGTTGTGCAGTAAAGCTCTCGACTCATTGGATGTAAAGAAAATGATATTTGAGTCTTCTTCTGGAAGTTAGCTTCATAACAGAGTATCACAGTTTCTGTAATCTAGCTTCCAGGTGTGAAAAAGGTTCAGCTATTCCTTTTTGGGGATGTTAAACAAGCTTTAGCGGGTTGTTTCTAGTAAATATTTATTTTAGCTCAATCTTTGAGTTCCTCTCTTTCCAAAATCTTGCATGTTCACACAGTCTATATTTTTTTGTAGTGTGTTTTCAAGATACGCTTTAAGGTTGAGCTTGTAATCCTTTTATACTTCATGGTCCACTAGGCAAGAAGATCTCCCCACATGCATGTACCACGTACTATCTACGGATATCCCTACATACAACATTAAATAATGTCAGAAACTTTAATTTTTCTAAATATGGCCGCTAGAAATATATTTGAATTAATAAATTTGAAATAGTTATTTATGACTATCGGTGAGTCATTTGCATCGGTCTGTCATCTTTGGTTTGTTAATATCAGTTTGTCATATTTTTTCTGTCATCTTCGATCTTCCATATTTGGTCTGTCATCTTCGGTTTGTTAATATCGGTCTATCATCTTCGGATTTTCATCTTTGGTCTTTCATCTTTGGTTAGTTAATATCGGTATGTCATCTTTAGTTTGTTAATATCGGTCTGTTATCTTCAGTTTGTCATCTTTGGTCTGTCAACTTTGGTCTGTCATCTTTGGTTTGTTAATATCAGTATGTCATCTTCGGTCTGTCGAACATCGGTGTGTCTAACATCGGTGTGTTGAACATCAGTGTGTCGAACATCAGTGCGTCGAACATCAGTGTGTCGAACATAGGTGTGTCGAATATCGGTGTGTCGAACATCGGTGTGTCAAAGAAACTATCGGTGTCATGGACTCTAAAAAGCTTATGAAGTGTCTGTCTTATACGTAAGATTACTAGACTAAGAGACTTCTAAAAATAAATGTAAAAAATACACTTATGAACATATTTATTCATAAATATAGGTAATTGACTTATTTAAGTATATAGTGATGTATGAAATAATTGATTTACGTAGAGATATTAAATGGCATGAAAGAGTATAATTTTTAGATGGACATTATTTGTGATTATGAAAACTACTTTATCATAGAGGGTCCAACAATATATATATATATATATATATATATATATATATATATTTGAGGGATTCTATTAATTTTGATGAATTAAATATCTTTTTATTCAACATGCTCATACTATATGAGTATGCTTTCAACTTAACAATGCATTTAATATAAAAACATTCATCATGTATTAATCTTTTTTAATCTCTGCATACTTGTTTATTATTTTATATGATTACCTTAACATGCACATTCACAAAACAATCATAAAACAAGCATAAATTAACTAAATAATCACAATTTGTCATGATCATATACTATTGGTTGATCTATTAAGTAAATAATAGACCAACCTAGACCCTAGGGGTAACTACCTGATTTGATTCTAACTCAAGGTGTTGCGCATACCCCATCCAATGTATATCATTTGGAATATCACCTCATCTCGATACCATCCACATCTGGGTTTAACCTTGTCTTTATACATAATTACTCACACATAGGTGAGGGGGTCTCGGAGATGTGAAATATAGATGTAAGGAGACAAAAGTTGACACACATACCCTTATAGATATAAAAAGGGGAGAGAAGATGCACAGACAGTAAAAAATAAACTAATTATTACAATCTTCACATGAAATTGCAATAATAAAATAAAAAATTAAAATTTAATCATACATTGGTTGGTTGATTCTCAAGATCATTCGTTAGATGATAAAAACACAATATAAAATTAAATTTTCAATAAAATCTACTCGATAGTATTTTAAATGAATTAAAATAAAATAATTTAATTTTAATTCATAAATGATAAATCACACTATCCCGGAAAATTGTTTAATACATTCCTAAAATTTTAAATTGGCTTTTTGAAATAAAACAATAAATTTTTTGGGCCCCTAAGGGGCCCAAAAACCCCCTAAAAGGGGATTCATACCATTTTTATGGACAAATGGGGTCAGGCAGATCATGTAAGGCTTGACTCTACCCATCCTGCTGCATGTGGAACCAACTATGGATTATTAATAAACTTAATAAAAGAAAATATTATTTATTATTCATAATTATTAAATAATTATAATTAATTAAAAATAATAAATAAATATTAATAATTAATTAATAGATATTAATTATAAATAATCTAAATAAATATAACTATTAATTATTATTATTAATTACTATTGAATTTTTATTAATTAATAATAATTAATAATTTTTAGTAAATAATTAACAATAATTTTTAATAATTAAAAATTATTTAATTTGTAATTAACAACAATTAATTAATAATAATGAATAATTAAAAATTATAAAAAAATTAGTAAAATAATTAATAATAATTTATTCATTTTTATTAAATTTATTTACTAAAGAATAATTTCAAATATTTATTAGTAATTATTTAATGATAATTATTAATTAATTAGTTAATTAATTAGTTAATTAGAAATTAATTCTTTTAAAAGGTATTTAAATATCATTTAATTACTAATTATTTAATAATTATTAAATATTAATAATTAATTAGTAATTAATATTTTTATTAATTAATTACTAATAATTAATAATACATTATTATCAATTTTTTTGTTGGAAAGGAGAAGTGTAATCCCATGTCGGATATCCAGTCCATCTTATAAAATAGAGTAATGGATGAGAGATTTTTTCATGATTTTATATTAATTTTTCATGTTTAATATGATCCTCAAAGACCCCCAAAAGAAAAAAATAAGGAATAAGATCATATTTACCATTAGTCTCAACCCAGGAAAAAAATATGGAATGAATCCTTAGATCCAAATCCAAAAATCCAACTAATTCATTACCCTTCTGAACCTGGGTTAATTTCTTTCTGGCCACTATAAACTGGAGAACAACGCCCTGAATTGTAACTAAGACTGTTATAAGAATTGTAGTAAAATGGAAGAGCTTCATAAATCACCTCTTGGGAAATTCCATTAGATCCATTAACAATATAAATTTTATCAAACAGAGCCATCAAAACATCCAATTCTAGAAAGATATAGGTGATAAAGGGTTGAGATCCTGAATCGATCGAGATCAACTTCCCCATAACCGAAATCGTTGACTTGTCAAAAAGATGAATTGGAAGCTCCATTGATTGTTTGATGGTGGGCACTTTAGGTTGACACTTATCGAACTTACAAATCAGAGCAAATCTTTTTTTGGAATCCAAAATCAATTTCCTCCTCTAAAAAAGAGATTTATGGCCATTAGCGAGGTCTTTTCTTCAAATCGCCTACGTTCTTCAGAGAGGGGGAGAAAAATTTTCATTTTGAGTTTTGTTATTATATTAAATGGGGTTGGATCAGTTTTTATTTAGGATATGGGTTAGTGAAGCATCATTTGAAGTGACGTTTTTGGGATAACCCCTTATACCCCACCCCCTCCCCCCAATATATATTTATAATTATACATATAAATATATATTTATAATTATATTTATAAATAAATAATTTCAATTCTTTAAATATATTTATAAATTTAAATTTAAAAATAATAAAATATTTATAATTATATTTATAAATATATTTATAATTATATAATTATAATTATATAATTATAAATCCATATTTATAAAACTATATTTATATAGTTATAAATATTTATTTATAAATAAATTTAAAATATTTTTAAACATATTAAAAAAAGTTAATAACAACATTCTTATTATTATTATTATTTATTATATTACTAATTTAATTAAGATTTATTTTTAATTATATTATTAACTGTTTTATTAGTATTATTGATCTGACCGAGTTCAGGTAATATTTTTAATACCTAAACCCTTTCTGAACCTGATTACAGGGTTTCCGAACTCGAAACATATTTAGAAATATTTATTTATTAACATATTTATAAAAATATATTTTTAAATAAATATTTTTCTATTTATAGATAAATATAATAATAAATGTATATTTACTATATTTATAAAATATATATATTAATACATATTTATATATTTATATATAATTTTACTTATAAATTTATATGTATAATTATATTCAAATATATCTATTTAAAATTATTTAAATATATTCATAACTGTATAAATTTATTTATATAAATATATATAAAAATAATATATATATTTTACATGCATATTATTATATAAATATATTTATTTCAAATTATATTTATAAATATTTATTTATAATTACGTATTTATAATTATTTAAATATATTTACAATTATATTAATAAATAAATACATGTATTTACAAGTAATAATTGTATTTAATAACAATATATGAATATATATTTTTTAATATAATTATAAATATGTTTATTACTTATATATATTTATTTAAATATATATTTATATTTATCATTGTATTTATAAATTTATATTTACAATTTTTTAAAATTATTTTAAAAGATATAAATATATTTAAAATTTATTTGTATACATATTTTAATATTTATATAATTATAATTATATATATTTATGTAGTTATAAGTTTTAATTTTAAATAAATCTAAAGTATATTTAAAATATAAAAAAATTAATAATAAAATTATTATTAAAAATTTTATTTTCTATACTTTTATAATTAAGTTTTATTTTTAATTATATTGTTAACTAACTAGTACTGAACCTGGACATTTTCTCAGCATAATCATTTAATTATTAATTCACAAACACACACTCATAATTTAAAGTTATTAAAAACATCAGATAGATGAAATATAAGAAGCGAAAAATAAGCTTAAATAATAGTTGATACATCAAACAAAACTAAATCACAAATAAACATTTGAACATAGTAATCAAAATTTGATCATCCTATTCAATTTTTCTTTTCATAATGTATTGATGTTCATTAAACTGTTTAAGATCCTCTAAAGTTGAACTATCTCTCCTAAATTTAGTACTGAGTTGTATCAAATCTTTCTTGATCGAATTCATGTTCTGAGCTAGTGATAAAAATATTTGAGGAAAATAAGTATAAACTCAGATCCACTTAACATATATCTAAAATTTATATATAATAGGTTGGATTTTAAAAAAAGAAATTGGTATTGAAGAAAAACTTTCAATATGTTAAAAAATGATTATTCCTCATATATTTCCCATATTACTCAAAAAAACTACGAGGAAGCCTCTATCATCTAAGTTATAATGATCTAACTTCATGCACATCAGGTAATTATTAATGTAACCATCCAAGTAACCCTATATCCTCTCAAGACAAAAAAAATAAGAATAGCACATAATCCAATAGAAAGTAAACTCAATCCACCGAAAACACTTTAGTTGACACATAAAAGAAAACTTAATCAAATTGGTAAAAATTTCTATCTTTTTAAGAAAAAAATTATAGAAAGGATTAAATATATATTTATAAATTATAAAAAGTGAATTCCCCAAAAAACATTGATTCCATACATTTGGCCATTATTGTATAAGTATAACTCCACCCCAATTTCTTGCATGTGGAATTCAGTAAGGTTTATACTAAAAAATATATTTATAGATGAATTTAATGATGCCAACATTAATATAAAATATGATTAAAAATTACATGGTATTCCCAAGTGAAGGAAATTAATTTTTCCATTCATCAATGTCCCATATTGAGAAATACTACCCAGATCATAGAATAACTAAGAAACACACATTAGTAGTATACAATGTTACCTTTGTATTCAATTTATAATGAGGATAGTATATTGATGAAGAGGTAAGATATCATATGAGATATGATTAGTCCATGAGAGTCAATGGATTATTATGGTCCATGGATGAAATCGAGGTTAAAATTATTGTAATGGTGGAATGACCTATAATTAAATCATATATAAATTAGAAAATAATTAATCATTTATACACAGTGGAAAACCAATTCATAACTATTAATATTATCTAGTGAAATAACTTGTAGTCAAATCGACTCTAAATTTGGGAACATATTAATTGATTTTATATTGATAAATTTTAAATGAATTTCTATATATAAAACTACTTAATTAACCCAAGTAACTAAACATTACTAGAATTAGTAATCTATTCATGAACAACTTGAATGGAAATAATATGAAAATGTAGTAAAAAATCAAAATGAGGATCTGATATGCATTGTGACACCACATGAAATACCCCTTCCATATATAAAACTACTTAAATTGATCAAGTAACTAAACATTACAATAATCTTGAATTTATTCATGAACAACAAGAATGGAAATAATACAGAAATATAATTACATGAAAAAAATATGTACATATACAGAAATAACATGGAAATGAATATAGGTCATGCATAATATAAAATAAGTGCATATAAAATATATAATTTTCATATAAAATATACATTTCTAGTATTTATATAAAAATTATATCCCCCATTAATTTATAAAATAATTGTATATAGAATATGCATACTATAAATTCATACGAAACTGAAAATAAATTCATAAAATAAATAATGCACATCTTGTAAATGTTTTCATCATAAAATATAATAATGTTATCTTTTTAAAGATTCATTCCTATTTATACTAATGTAAATATACTGAACTACTATTTTTATAATAAGAGAGTATAGGACATGTGTCATATAAGACAAGTGTCCAATGCTCTTCATTCTGAAATCTGTTCAGTTATCTAGAATTGAGAGCATAGGACACATGACTTATATACATCTCTTTTAGAAATGATAAATAAAAATGTGATTCTATATAAAACATGTTTATACATGAGAGGAGATGGTTCAATTGCATAAAAATGTATTAATAATTCATAGAAGAAGAATTAGAAAATTGAATTTGAGTTCTTAATGACCTTCCATGTGTAAAATAAAAATGTTCACATCTTCCTTCTCATCAATTATGTAATAAAAATCAAATATCTAGAAATCATAACTCATTTTTTTATATGTAAAACTCAGAAAATAGATGTTAATTAAGGATTCAAGATCATGATGTAGGATAGATCCCTCACTCCTGTTATTTTTTTCATGTTTCTTCAATCTTGAAAATAGAGAAGATATTTTCTTATGAAATCCAATGAATTAATAAATATGAGTGATGGAGAAAATACTATGAAAATATAATATAGTTAATAAAATAAGCAATGAAAAAAATTAGCAGTTTTGAAGAAAATATGCAGTGAAGAAAATAAGTATTATGTATGCTTTAAAATTGAATGAAAAAATATGTACATATACATAAATAACATAAAAATGCATACAGGTCATGCATACAATAAAATAAGTGTATATTGAATATATAATGTGCATATAAAATATGAATTTCTAGTATGCATGTAAAAATTATATGCCCCCACGCTTTTAGAAAATAAGTGTATATAGAATTTTCATACCATAAATTCATACAAAACTGAAAAGAAATTCATAAAATAAGAGATTCATATCTTGTAAATGTTTATGAAAAGATAAAAATGTAATCTTTTTAAATATCCTATTTTTTTTAAAGTGATACAAATATACCGAACTATTTTTTTGCAAAAATAGAGCACAGGAAATGTCATATGAGACTTGTGTCCTATGATATCCATTCTAAAATTGATTGGGTTATCCATAATTAAGAGCATATAGAACATGTCTTATGTGCATCACTTGTATAAATGGAAAAGAAAAAAGATATTCTGTATAAAACTTTCTTATACATGAGAGGAGATGGTTCAAGTGTATAAAAATATATCAATTACCCATAGAGGAAGAATTATAAAATTTTATTTGAGCTATTAAAAGCACATGTAACATTAGGGAAGGATTTTTACCTCGAACATATTAATATGTTTGACTAAATAAGTTGTTGTAGAAATCATAGAAAATCAATTTTAGATTGAATTTGATTTTATGAAAAATCAAGAAAAAAATAATAAACAGAATCATTAATGAACTATTATATCATAACAAATTGAAAAAGATGTAATTCTAATACTTTTAGTAAACTATAGTTGATAAAAAAGAAAATTGGTACAAATTGATGTAAAAGGATAAGGTGGTGGGAAAAAATTTAAATTTGGATTCTATCTAAAACACTTATAATTTGAATTATTTATCTTATATTCCCTGATGAAAAAAGATGTCAATTTTTCTTATTATTAAAAATTTCTATAAGTAGAAATTCGTATTAAGGTTTAGCAAGTAAAAATTAGTTTTATTTCATGAAATTATTGTTGTTACATTATACATTTAAGTCAAAAAAATATTCAAACATGCATATTAAAAAACTTGTACATTATAAAAAACTACAATTAAGAAAAGAAAAAAATATTATTAACAAATTTGAAATTATATATTTTAGTTAAAAAATATATAAATAGATATGTACAAAGAATTATAATTTGAAACTGCATATAAAAAATATGAACAAATTTAAACCATCATGTTCAAGTGGATCATTTATTTATAAAAAAATATGAACTTGACTGAAAATATAAAAACCTTTTTATAAATTTTTGTTAATATAAAATTATTTTTATAAAATAAGGAAAAAATATGAACTTATATATTTAAGTGGAATCAAATATTTTTTTTAAAAAATGTGAACCTTTGTAAACAAATATAAACAAAAAATATGAATCAATAGTAATAAATTAACTTTTATAATTATATATAATCAACAATTTTGTTAATAAATAAAAACTTGTTCATACAATAATTATAAAATATAAACCAAAATAAAAAAAATATTTTTAACAATAAATATGAAAGAAAACATATTGGATGAAACCATCAAGATACAAAAAACTACAACAAAACCAAATCATCATAATTGTAATCAACCAATGCCATCTAAAACTGCATATGAAATTTTTTCCTTTTCCAACCATTTTTTATTGATAACCTAAAAACATATAAAACTAAATATAATCATACACATTAAAAGGAAATAGATAAAATTTAATCAAAATGTTAGAAAATAAATAAAGATATGAAATTTAGTAGTGTTGGTCTAAACTATGACCATGTTTTATAAGAGGTTCCTTGAGCTTACAAATATGTACTATTTTCAAAAAATAGTATGAATGATAGGGTGAGAAGTTCCTAATTAAAGAAAAATTTCCATAATTAATATAAATGTATTTAATGAAAAATATTTTATTTGGTGGTCTAAAACTATAATCATGTGTAGTTGTGTAGAAATATAAATAGAAAATAGTTTTTAAAAAATGGAATAAATTAAAGAAACTCTGGGTAGAATAAAACATAAGTATGCGTAATCAGATATTCATAAAATTAAAGGTAAATGATAGATGTTTAAAGGCATATTCATAAAAAAATATGGGATATATGGTTAAAGATTTTTTAATATTAAGAATGTGAAAACTATTTCATAAACTTATATATAAAAGAAATTTCATAATTAAAATTTATTAAACTTACACATTTTGATATGTTGTATGGTTAAAAATTTATGTTTACTAATTTTTCATTTTAATAATGATCTGTAGTTTGAAAATGAAAAACTAAAATTCACAATTGATACTTTAAAAGAAGCTATAAATTAAGAAAAACATTAAAGGTAAAAGTTAAAATTCATACCTTCAATATCCAAATAGAATTATTCATTAATTGAGAAGTAGGAAAATACATACTCATTTCATGAAATACTAATTCCTTCTAATTTCAAAAAACCCTACAGTGGAAAATAATTATAAATTTCATTGATTAATGCATTCCCAATTTGGGATGTTTTTATTATTAAAGAATAAAGAAAATATCCGAAGTTTCAAATAAAATTATTCATTAATAGAGAATTTTGGGGGAGAGGGTGAAGAACCTATATATTCCATAAACCAAAAAATAACCAAAAAAAGAATATTATTATGGTAAATACCAAAATAAAATTGTAGATAATGAAAATAAAATTGTAAAATATGTATAAACTAGCAGTATTCAACACATATAGTGAAACTTAGTATACTTAATGAAGGATATAAAATATTTTCATATAGATTTTTTATACGTAATATCTATACATTAAGAGGTTAATCATATGAAAATAGTAAAAAAACACTAACGATAGTAAGTAGAGTGTAAGAAATTCATCCCTTCCAACTAATAGGTAAACAATTTATAATAAATAATTATAGAAATTCCAGATCTCAAAAATATTTATTATTTCAATAATTTCACCTTTGATATACATTAGTATCACATGATAATTTTTTATTTTGAAATCTATGAATTTTTTCTACATTTCAATCAGCTGCATGAAAGTCTAAAAATGTCATTTAGATGCCTTAAAAATTGATCGAATTTCTGAAACATTTCAATTACTCTTTCTGAAGGTCTAGTTTATATATTTTAATTTTTTTTATGATATTTGTTTATGTACATGTCGGATTGAATAATTTTTTGATCCGATTGAAAGATTTTGATATTTTATAGATTTAATTCTTCAAGACCAATATTTTATTCTATCATTTATATGGGCTAAAAAATATATAAATCTTGTGTTTCAATCTTTAAATGAAATAATAAAACATTGTTCATCATCTTCTTCCAAATTACCACAATCATGGTTCTCCTCCTTGGTATCACCTTATCATCTGTGCATCTTTCAACAGCATCAAATCCCTCCACTATAAACATCCTTAAATTTATTCTATTAATGTAGATTGTATTTCCAGTAGTGAAATGAATTTTAAAAATATTTATATGTAAAAATGTTATGTTTTCAAACAATGATGTTTTGTGCCTTTAAAATTATTTTTCATTAAATTATTTTATGAAATTATTTCATTTTTAATTATTTTTATATTTTTAGTCAATGTTTCGAATTTCATTTAGATTTTATTTTTAATTTATAATTTATATACTTCAAAAGTCATGTACTTATAACATTATTATGTTTCATTTAGGTTAATTTCAAAGAATATACATTATAAAGTAAAAATTATATCTAAATGAAATTTTACACACTGACTAAAAATATAATAAATTATTGAACAATAAATAGAAATAAAAATATATAGTAAACAAAAACTAACTTACATGACAGAAATTTTATTTTTTAAAACCATTACATTTACACTTTAAAAATTTATGGTCATATTTCATATTAAGTATTATTTTATTAATTAAATTATTTTAAAGTATTATTAATTATATTATTATTATTTAATTTTATTAACTAAATTATTACTAAATATTCACTAAATTATTAAATATTTTAAAATAATTACATTAATAAATATGAATAATAGTATAAATAATACTAATAAATTAGTTAATAATATAATTAAAAATGAATATAAATTAAATTAATATTATATACAATTTAATTCTTTAACCACCCCCCCCCCCAAATTTCTAAAAAACATCCAGTTAACTAAGTTGGAAGAAGATGATGAGCAGTGTTCTATCATTTCATATAAATCTTGACACACAAGATTTAGAGAATTTTCAGCACCTCTAAACGACACAATTAGATATTGGTCCTAAAGACATAAATGTATAAAATTTCACATATTATCATTAGATCAATAATATATTAAATATGGAATTTATATCAATATATATCATAAAAACATTGAGATATATAAACTATTACTTCAAAAGAGTAATTGAAATGTGATTAGCCACTAAATGAGGCTAATATTAATTGTTAATATATATAATATTCATGTGCTTTATTATTCATAAACACCATTTTAGTTCATTTTACACTTTGAACATCATTCCACATTATGATTGTATTGCCTTCTTAAAATGCACTATTATGTGGTACATTTTTTAACATCATTTAAAGTACCCAATGATTCATCTGATTTTAAGGAATGTAATTATCTATATTTTAATTTTATATTTTTTGAAATTTATCTAAACTTCAATATTAACATGTTTCATTCATGGATCAATTGAGAATTCAGGGAAGAAGATGGGGATATTTTGTGATGAAAGGAAGCGGTTTTAGAGAAGGCAGATTGGACATCATCCCACGGATTCGAATGTGACGCCCACCATATAGTCCCAATTAATCCCAAATTTCGTCGAATGATATAAGACATGTATAGTAACAAATCACCCTTGAGGATATAATGCTAATTAGGCCTCCATAGTATCCATTTAGGTGGCCCAAGTTAGAGATAAAATTTTGGGCCAGATTCTGCGGCCCAGAAAAACATCCCACTAATATGATCATATCTCGGAATGAAAAACTCCAAATGATCCCGAATTTTAGAGGAGTATATAAGACATCTGGAACTAAATTTTCTTGTTCTATGTCCCACTCTGATTCGGCCATATATAAGGACTTATAATCACATATGTTCGGTGAAGGAAATCTGGCTGCCACCTCGGGTCAAGGGTGGAAAAATCAACTCTCCCTTACTTTCCACCCACCTATGGCCTACCACAATTAATTGAGGAGAATTGGACTATTTGAGGATAGAACCAAGGGCTAAAAAATGCTTATTTAAGGCAGTGGTGTTGGAGGATTGTGGGATATTGGATGCTCTGTTCAATTGTAATGTTATGCTACAATTTTGTTGTCTCAAATTTGTCTTTCACATGTAAGTGGTTCAATTCACTTTAGTATCTTAATAAAAGTTCTTCTTCTACTCTTATTCTGTTGTTCTTCATATCACTTTGATACCATTTGATCAAGGTGCGAATTTATTGACACCAAACCTTGTGAAATTATTCACACAACGGTGGAGTGATCATTTTATTTTTGTTGTTTTCTTTACTTCTCCATTTCCTCCCTCATGAGTCTACTTTCCGCTTACATTGAAACCATGGGATCAATGGAGGGATAACCCACTTATGGGTTGATCCAAAGGAGTAGAAAGTGGCTGTATTAGATGTTATTTATAACCTCGTTAATGTATAATCACTTCCTTAATTGAGATTTTTATTTGATGATTTTTAAACTCCATCGTCCTTGTTGAATTTAAGGCAACACAATTCAAGTGCTAATACGAACCTTTACCTTTTGAAGTTCTCAAAACTTTGATCCTTCAAGTGTATAGGTGAATAGTATTAAAGGGTGTAAGAATTAAACCAGTAAGTGATGATGTTGTTTTATCTCCTTAAATGAACCCATCCCAAGTATAAGAAATTTAAATCATTAAAAAGGAAATATGTCCAATCCACCCCTAGCGATAACCTAGGATCAACTCATTCTTTTAAATTGAATTCATTTAGGTCTCTTAGAGTTCTTTTAAACCCATCTAAAATCAACCCAAGTTGGCCACTTCATATCCAAAAATAGTCCATAGAATGTACATGTCTATAGGTTACTTCTTAGGTCTCTAAGGATTCGACAACCCAAGCTAAACTACAAGGACCGTCTTACCTTATTCTCTTGGGTAAATTTGAGCGAGAATCAAATTTTGGAGCCGTTTCTGGGGACCTAAGTAAGTTATCTTAGACACTATCATCCTTTTTTCATCCCACTTCTCTTATCTCATCCCCAATTTCATTCCTATGGAAAACCCTTTTGAACAAATCCAAACATCGGGAACCTCTCCTTACTTTGATCACTCCACACCAAGTGTGATGTACAATGACCATCCTAGTTTCTACTAGTGGGATAACCAACAACTGATTGAGACACAATGTTTTAACTCTTATTCTCCACAAAACATTCCAAAATCTAATGAGTTTCAATCTCCACAAAGCCAATTTGAACATCCTCCTATGGAATTCCAACAACATAGTTATCCTCCTAGAATAGACCATCTGTCTCAACCCCTTATCCATCCTAATCCACATAAATTACTTGAAAAATTGTGTCAACAAATAGAGATAATGAATTTTGAGGTTTCATCATTGAGGTTATAACTACAAAGCATTAAAAATTGTGAGGAACCCATCCCTACACAAAATGTCCCTTCCATAACCTTATGTGAAGTGTCTAGTTTCCCACAAACCTCTCATGAATTTACTGAAGAGAAAAACTTTGGATTTGGGGAATATGAAGAGGATCAAGGAATTGTTTATGGGTTTTTAAATCAAGAGGAAACTGATTTTTTGTATTCACTAGAGGGAAATTTGACATCATGGATTGAGTCTCATGAATATAACTCCATTGATGATTTTTCAAAAATACAAATCACTGAACCATTAAGAGAAATCACAAACTTTGAGTCCATACCCATTCCTGAAACTGATCTTTCTAATTTGGTGTTTGAATTTTCTATTCAAAAGGAACCAATTTTGTTGATAAATTTGGAAAATGAAACTGTGTTGGATTCAAAATATCAACTTGTGTCTAAATGTCATATCCAACCTGAGCTCAAAATTATTGTCCTTCCCTCCCCTCTAAATAATCCCTTCATAAGTTATAATCATGACCATTCAATTAGAATTCATTCTTCTCTTGAAACCAAAAAAGTTGGAATGGTCATTGATGTCTTAGGAAAGACTACAAAGGAAACTGGATCAACCATTTCTGATATTCCTTTGATTTTACCATTCATTTTAGAACATAGTTTTTTGCATGAAACAAATTATAAACATAGAATAAATCTCAACCTAGTAGAATTGGTGAAACACGTTGTCGTTAAAATGTTTAAAGTTGGTATTGGGTAAGTTGTGGGGTTCAAGTCGAGTTAGCGACCTTAAACCAAAGCGCTGCACGGGAGTCAACCCGTGGTTTTCATCTTTGCGAATCATTTTTTTTTCTTCTTCAAATAGGATTAATTAATCATTTTGATATTTAAAAATAAAAAAATATTGTTGATCTGTTCTTCTATTATGAGTATGGATAGGTATGAAAGGGGAGCACCGTATTCATCTGTGTCACATGGTGTGATCCTTGAGTAATACCTTACCCAAAAATTTAAAAATAATACAATGTATCATCAGTTTATTTTATTTTATATACTTATATTTTACTTATAGATATATATATATATACTCTTTTTTTTGTTTTTTTTGTTTTCCTTTTTCCACTATGGAACTCTGCAAGCGACATGGATATCAAAGGACTAAATTGGAGCAGTAAGAACTTCAAACTTCAACCACCAGGTGACTTCATTCCATGACCATCATTTTCAATTTCCTTTTTAAACTTTCATTCTCTACCTCTACCCCCTTCTAAATTTTCTTTTCTTTAAACACTGGGGATAGTGTTATTTTTATTTGGGGGGGAGATAAAATACAAAATGCTTTTGTGTCAAAAAAATGATAAATGATTTGAAAAAAAAATTGTGAAAATGGAAGGAAAAATTCCTTTAAATTTGAACATGGTAATAAACATTGCACACTTTGAAACTTAATATCAAATAATTTAGCATACCTTGATTCTGATTTTAATCCTTTTATAATTTCATGAGAATAGATTTTGGAAAGTGTGGTTGTCCAATGTGATATTTCATCGTTTATATTTTCATCCAAATAAAAAAAAGATCACAATGTACGTCCTTTGGATAGTGGGGTATTAGTTTGAGTTCTTGGGGTCCCCCAAATAAATAGCATAGGTTTTGTGATCATTTTAGTTTAATATGAGTATTCAAAAAAAAAATTAAAAAAAAATTGCACGTAGAGCAATGAAATGACCTAATCTGTGGCTTTCGGCACTTGGGGATCGTGACTCCATAGTTGTCTAGCCCAGAGTTAGTAATTTTATCTCTATTTATGCTAATTTGAATTTGTTTTTGACTTATTTAACTCAATATGATGCCCGAATATGTGGGTTTCACTTGGTTCCCTAAGGTCTTTGAGCCTGGGAGTCATCGGCAAAGTCTCGCTACAGGGGTTGACTCTTTTGAGTGCAACTTCAATTACCATGGAAAAATTGAAAAAACAAAAAAAATTATACAAAAAAATGAATACTCATCTTAATATTGAAATTTGATTCCACCTAGCGCTTACGTAATTTCCGCCTTGAATAATAATTAACCCCCATGTCTATTGTGATGCACAACACATCCTCATACTTAATTGATATTGGATGAAATATAGCAATGAATTTGAACAAAGGAAAGGGATTGGGATTGGGATCTGCTTATGAAACTATCCTGTATTAAAATATTTTGATGGGTTTCATGATTTTTTGGTATATGGGTTTCGGGCAACCATTGTGTACTAAATTGTTTTTGGAAAAAAGGAATTCGAATTTCATATTGTTGAGATATATTTTGCTCGGGACTAGAAAAACTCAAGTTGGGGGGTGTGATTAGCCACAAAATGAGGATAATATTCATTTTTAATATATATAATATTCATGTGCTTTATTATTCATAAACACCATTTTAGTGCATTTTACACTTTGAACATCATTCCACATTATGATTGTAATGCCTTCTTAAAATACACTATTATGTGGTACATTTTTTAACATCATTTAAAGTACCCAATGATTCACTTGATTTTAAGGAATGTAATTATCCATATTTTAATTTTATATTTTGGTAAATTGATATACACTTAAATATGAACATGTTTCATTCAGGGATCAATGGATAATTCATGGAAGAAGATGGGGATATTTTGTGATAAAAGGAAGCAATTTTGGAGAAGGCAGATTGGACATCAGCCCACTGATTCGAATTTGGGGCCCACCATATAGTCCCAAAGAATCCCAAAGTTCTTGGGATGCTATAATCCATGTATAGTAACAAATCACCCTTGAGGATCTAATGCTAATTCGGCCTACATGGTATCTATTTAAGTGGTCCAAGTTAGAGATAAAATTCTGGGCCAGATTCTGCGGCTCAGAAAAACATCCCACTAATATGATCATATATCGGAATCCACAACTCCAAATGAGCCCAATTTTATAGGCGTATAGAAAACATCGGGAACTCCATTTTCATCTTCTATGTCCCACTCTTATTCGGCCATATAGAAGGTCTTATAAGTGTGTTTGTTCGGTGAAGGAAATCTGGCTGCCACCTCGGGTCAAGTGTGGAAAAATAAACTCTCCCTTACATTCCACCCACCTATGGCCTACCAAAATTAATTGAGGAGACTTGGACTGTTAGAGGATCGACCCAAGGGCTCAAAAATTCCTATTTAAGGAAGTGGTGTTGGAGGATTGAGGGATCTTGGATGCTTTGTTCAATTGTAATGTTATGCTGCAATTTTGTTGTCTCAAATTTGTCTTTCACATGTAAGTTGTTCAATTCACTTTAGTTTCTTAATAAAAGTTCTTATTATACTATTTTTTTTTCTTCATATCACTTTGATACCATTGGATCAAGGTGTGAATTTATTCACACCAAACCTTGTAAAATTATTCACACAACGGTGGAGTGATCATTTTATTTTTTTTGTTTTCTTTACTTCTCCATTTCCTCTCTCATGAGTCTACTTTCCGCTTCCATTGAAACCATGGGATAAATGGAGGGCTAATCCACTTATGGGTTGATCCAAGGGAGTAGCAAGGGGCTAGATTGGATATTATTTATAACCTCATTAATGTATAATCACTTACTTAATTGAGATTTTATTTGATTATTTTTAAACTCCATCGTCCTTGTTGAATTTAAGGCAACACACTTATAGTGCTAATACGAACCTTTACCTTGAAGTTCTCAAAACTTTGATCCTTCAAGTGTATAGGTTATTATTATTAAAGGGTGTAGGCATTAAACCAGTAAGTGATGATGTTGTTTTATCTCCTTAAATTAATCCATCCCAATTATAAGAAATTGAAATCATTAAAAAGGAAATATGTCCAATCCACCCCGAGCGATAACCTAGGATCAACTCATTCTTTTAAATTGAATTCATTTAAGTATCTTATAGTTCCTTTAAACCCATCTAGAATCAACCCAAGTTGGACACTTCATATCCAAAAACAGTCCATAGAATGTACGTGTCTATAGGTTACTTCTTAGGTCTCTGAGGATTCGACAACCCAAGCTAAACTACAAGGACCGTCTTACCTTCTTCTCTTGGGTAAATTTGAGCGAGAATCAAATTTTGGCATCGTTTCTGAGGACCTAAGTAAGTTATCTTAGACACTATCATCGTTTCTTCATCCCACTTCTCTTATCTCATCCCCAATTTCATTTATATGGAAAACCCTTTTGAAAAAATCCAAACATCGGGAACCTCTCCTTACTTTGATCACTCCACACCAAGTGTGATGTACAATGACCATCCTAGTTTCTACTGGTGGGATAACCAACAACCAATTGAGACACAATGTTTTAACTCTTATTCTCCACAAAACATTCCAAAATATAATGAGTTTCAATCCCCAC
This sequence comes from Viscum album, assembly GCA_963277665.1. NCBI lineage: Eukaryota > Viridiplantae > Streptophyta > Magnoliopsida > Santalales > Viscaceae > Viscum > Viscum album. The sequence continues at coordinate 1,811,686,990 of OY728142.1, read as the reverse complement.
AAAGCCAATTTGAACATCCTCTTATGGAATTCCAACAACATAGTTATCCTCCTGGAATATACCATCTGTCTCAACCACTTATCCATCCTAATCCACATCCATTACTTGAAAAAAAAATTCAACAAATGGAGATAATGAATTTTGAGGTTTCATCATTGAGGTTAGAACTACGAATCATTAAAAATTGTGAGGAACCCATCCCTACACAAACTGCCCCTTCCATTACCTTATGTGAAGTGTCTAGTTTCCCACAAACCTCTCATAAATTTACTAAAGAGAAAACCATTGGATTTGGGGAAGATGAAGAGGATCAAGGAATTTTTTATGGGTTTTTAAATCAAGAGGAAACTGATTTTTTTGTATTCACAAGAGGTAAATTTGACATCATGGATTGAGTCTCATGAATATAACTTCGTTGATGATTTTTCAAAAATACAAATCACTGAACCATTAAGATAAATCACAAACTTTGAGTCCATACTCATTCCTGAAACTGATCTTTCTAATTTGGTGGTTGAATCTTCTATTCAAAAGGAACCAATTTTGTTGAGAAATTTGGAAAATGAAACTGTGTTGGATTCAAAATATCAACTTGTGTCTAAATGTCCTATCCAACCTGAGCTCAAAATTATTGTCCTTCCCTCCCCTCTAAATAATCCCTTCATAAGTTATAATCATGACCTTTCAATTATAATTTATTCTTCTCTTGAAACCAAAAAAGTTGGAATGGTCATTGATTTCTTCGGAAAGACTACAAAGGAAACTGGATCTACCATTTCTGATATTCCTTTGATTTTACCATTCATTTTAGAACATAGGTTTTTTCATGAAACAAATTATAAACATAGAATCAATATCAACCTAGTAGAATTGGTGAAACAATTGGTCCTTAAAATGTTTAAATTTGGTATTGGGTAAGTTGTGGGGTTCAAGTCGAGCTAGCGACATTAAACCAAAGCGCTGCACGGGAGGCAACCCATGGTTTTCATCTTTGCGAATCATTTTTTTTTTCTTCTTCAAATAGGATTAATTAATCATTTTGATATTTAAAAATAAAAAAAAAGATTGTTGATATGTTCTTATATTATGAGTATGGATGGGTATGAATGGGGAGCACCATATTAATCTGTGTCCCGTGGTGTGATCCTTGAGTAATACCTTACCCAGAAATTTAAAAAGAAGACAATGTATCATCAGTTTATTTTAATTTATATACTTATATTTTACTTATATATATATATATACTCTTTTGTTTTGTTTTTTTGTTTTCATTTTTCCACTAGGGAACTCTGCAAGCGACATGGATATCAAAGGACTAAATTGGAGCAGCAAGAACTTCAAACTTCAACCACCAGGTGACTTCATTCCATGACCCTAATTTTCAATTTCCTTTTTTAACTTTCATTCTCTACCTATAACCCCTTCTAAATTTTCTTTTCTTTAAACACTGGGGATAGTGTTATTTTAATTTTGGGGGGAGATAAAATAAAAAATGCTTTTGTGTCAAAAAAAATGATAAATCATTTGAAAAAAAAATTGTGAAAATGGAAGGAAAAATTCCGTTAACTTTGAACATGGTAATACACATTGCACACTTTGAAACTAAATATCAAATAATTTAGCATACCCTGATTCTTATTTTAATCCTTGTATAATTTCATGAGCATAGATTTTGGAAAGTGTGATTGTCCAATGTGATATTTCATCGTTTATATTTTCATCCAAATAAAAAAAAGATCACAATGTACGTACTTTAGATAGTGGGGTATTAGTTTGAGTTTATGGGGCCCCCCAAATAAATTGCATAGGTTTGGTGATCATTTTAGTTTAATATGAGTATTCAAAAAAAAATTAAAAAAAAAATTTGCGAGTAGAGCAATGAAATGACCTAATTCGTGGCTTTCGGCACTTGGGGATCATGACTCCATAGTTGTCTGGCCCAGAGTTAGTAATTTTATGTCTATTTATGATAATTTGAATTTTTTTTTTTTGACTGATTTAACTTGAGATGATGCCCGCGTATGTGAGATTCACTTGGTTCCCTAAGGTCTTTGAGCCTGGGATTCATCAGCAAAGTCTTGCTATAGGGGTTGACTCTTCTGAGTGCAACTTCAATTACCATGGAAAAATTGAAAAAACAAAAAAAAATTATACAAAAAAAAAATGAATACTCATCTTAATATTGAAATTTGATTCCACCTAGCGCTTCCGTAATTTCCCCCTTGAATAATGATGAACCCCCATGTCTTTTGGGATGCATAGCACATCTTCATACTTAATTGATATTGGATGAAATATGGAAATTAATTTGAAAAAAGGAAAGGGCTTGGGATTGGAATATGATTATGAAACTATCTTGTTTTAAAATATTTTGATGGGTTTCATGATTTTTTGGTATATGGGTTTCTGGTGACCATTTTGTATTAAAATGTTTTTGGAAAAAGGAATTCGAATTTCATATTGTTGAGATATATTTTGCTCGGGACTAGCAAAACTCAAGTTGGGGGTGTGATTAGCCACTAAATGATGATAACATTCATTGTTAATATATATAATATTCATGTGATTTATTATTCATAAACACCATTTTAGTGCATTTTACACTTTGAACATCATTCCACATTATGATTGTAATGTCTTCTTAAAATGCACTATTATGTGGTACATTTTTTAACATCATTTAAAGTACCCAATGATTCATCTGATTTTATGGAATGTAATTATCCATATTTTAATTTTATATTTTGGGAAATTGATCTAACATTCAATATTAACATGTTTCATTCAGGGATCAATGGAGAATTCATGGAAGAAGATGCGGATATTTTGTGATGAAAGGAAGCAATTTTAGAGAAGGCAGATTGGACATCATCCCACTGATTCTAATGTGGGTCCCACCATACAGTCTCAATGAATCCCAAATTTCGTTTTATGTTAGAAGACATGTATAGGAACAAATCCCTCTTGAGGATATAATGCTAATTCGGCCTCCATTATGTCCATTTAGGCGTCCCAATTTAGAGATAAAATTCTCGTCCAGATTCTGCGGCCCAACAAAACATCCCACTAATATGGTCATATCTCGGAATAAAAAACTCAAAATGAGCCCAAATTTTACAAAACTCTAGAAGAAATCCGGAGATCCATTTTCTACTACTATGTCCCACTCTGATGCGGCCATCTAGAAGGTCTTCTAAGCGAGTCTGTTCAGTGAAGGAAATTTGGCTGCCACCTCGGGTCAAGGGTGGAAGAATCAACTCTCCCTTACTTTCCACCCTCCTATGGCCTACCACAATTAATTGAGGAGACTTGGAATATTATAGGCTCTACCCAAGGGCTCAAAAATTCCTATTAAAGGCAGTGTTGTTGGAGGATTGAGGGATCTTGGATTCTTTGTTCAATTGTAATGTTATGCTGTAATTTTGTTGTCTCAAATTTGTCTTTCACATGTAAGTTGTTCAATTCACTTTAGTTTCTTAATAAAAGTTCTTATTATACTCTTATTCTGTTGTTCTTCATATCACTTTGATACCGTTTGTCAAGGTGTGAATTTATTCACACCAAACCTTGTGAAATTATTCACACAACGATGGAGTGATCATTTTATTTTTGTTGTTTTCTTTACTTCTCCATTTCATCCCTCAGGAGTCTACTTTCCGCTTCCATTGAAACCATGGGATCAATGGAGGGCTAACCCACTTATGGGTTGATCCAAGGGAGTATCAAGGGACTAGATTGGATGTTATTTATCACCTCATTAATGTATAATCACTTCCTTAATTGATATTTTTATTTGATGATTTTTAAACTCCATCGTCCTTGTTGAATTTAAGGTCACATACTTCAAGTGCTAATACGAACCTTTACTTTGAAGTGCTCAAAACTTTGATCCTTCAAGTGTATAGGTGATTAGTATTAAAGGGTGTAGGCATTAAACCAGTAAGTGATGAAGTTGTTTTATCTCCTTAAATGAACCCATCCCAAATATAAGAAATTGAAATCATTAAAAAGGAAATACGTCTAATCCACCCCGAGCGATAACCTAGGATCAGCTCATTCTTTTAAATTGAATTCATTTAAGTCTCTTAGAGTTCCTTTAAACCCATCTAAAATCAACCCAAGTTGGCCACTTCGTAGCCAAAAACAGTCCATAGAATGTACGTGTCTATATCTTACTTCTTAGGTCTCTGAGGATTCGACAACCCAAGCTAAACTACAAGGACCGTCTTACCTTCTTCTCTTGGGTAAATTTGAGCGAGAATAAAAATGTTTCATAAATTTGATCAATTTTTAACGCATCTAAATGACATTTTGATGTGCGTTTTGTTTTTAGTGAAATTTTTGGAATTGAATGGTCTTGTATATCCCCTACTATACTTTTTTTCATTAATAACAAGGCCTTTCAGCCTCAAATTATAGGATCTTTTCCTCGAATCAGTGTTTTGAAAATGGTATATTTGTTAAAAGGGGTGACATTTTCAGGGTCTTTTCAAGAAAATAGAATATTGGGGACCATATTGAGTACTTTTGTCATTATATAATTTCCATACTTATTCTTTTGAAGGATAATCACTTATGTAAAACCCTGTATTTTATTTTAAGGATTTCATCGATATGGGGGTTTTCAAACTAGAAATGTATTCCATTGGGAAAGTGATATTACTATATCCTCTTTCCAAATGATGAATTCAAATGGAAAGGTTGGGTGTTAGCATGGTCTCCCAGAAAACTATATCTCTAATAATTTACAAATAGAGATTCAACATCAACCATTTTCAAGTAAAAAACTCTTTTTTATAGGTATGGGTCAAGATATTCAGGCTAAATTAGATTTTAGGCATCCAAACATATTATTTGATATTTTTAATTCAATCGGAATCCAAATAAAAATGGATAAAGAAATAGATAGATCTAGGTATGGATATTTTTCTAGAGTACTTGTGATGTTGGATCATAGTATATCTCTTATAGATAAGTTTATATTTTCATGTGACTCTGATGAAATGAATTTTCAAATAACTTGTGATAAATTTCCAGTTTTTTGTTCTAGATGTAAGATCATTGGTCATTCTTAGGAATCCTACCATGGGATCACGGTTTTATATTTTTTCATGAAAATTAGGAATAACTCTTATATTAGTAGTAATAAGAATATGGAAGGTTATATTTTATAGGGTGTGCCAAATTTTGAGGTTAAGAGTAGTGGTGACACTAGTGATGAATTTGGTGAGCAGGAATTGGTTGAGATGACTATTACTCAGTGAACTGGATAGAAGCATGTTGTTTCCTCTAATTATGAGAAGAGGCATATTGATTCGGTCCTTATCTATGGCGGAGACAGTGATGGTAGTGTGTGTTTTAATTGTGATGCATCACAGTAGGAAATTTATAGTGGTACAGATTCTGTTGGTTTAGATAAGGTTAAATATCCTAGGGGTGTAACATCCACTATGAAATAGGGTATCTCGTTTAAGGATTCATTAGTTGTAAATCCCTTGAATAGGGGTATAGTCAGTACTTTTATGGACGTCCACAAAGTGGATGACAGTGGTTTAGATATAGAGGAAATGGAGAACCATTCCATTAATGAAGAATTTGCATAAGAACTGGTCAACCAACAGTTGATTCAGTAGAAAATGGTCGCTTCAAGGGCATGTAAGGGAAAAATAGAAAATTGTTGATGATATTCCAACAACATTAAATAATAACTCTCTAGTGATTAGTGAGAGGAATGGTTCTAAGGTGAATGTGTCTTCTTAAAAGGGGATAAGTATTGGGATCCTTGACAATAGAAAGTTCAATTCATTCTGATCAGTATTCTTCTAATTTTGTTCATCCTAAAGGCAGTGTCACTCATGCATCTTCCAACATATTTTGAAAGTCTCACAAGGCCACTGGTCTGGATAGCATTAAAGAAACTTCATCCAAGTTAGTGGATAAAGAGGTCTATCATTTGGTTTATTTTAGGAATCTCAAATATTCTGATCCTAAACAGTCTACCCTTATTGTCCCTTCTTCTAACTTGGCCTTGGCCACTTTGGTTCTACCTCTTCATATGGAACCTCCATCCGGATGCCCCACATGTAAGTAGGTTGGTTCTTCCCTCACATAAGTCGCATGTGATATTCTTATAAAAAAATCAAGGTACACAGGAAACATCTATCAAAGTGCAGGTGTCTACTCACAACATTTATGGGGTTGTTGATTCTTCTGATGATGTGCATGAAGGTGTAATGCAGACCCCCGCAGACAAATTCAATGAACATACCTTGGTTGATGGCCCTTCCGAGAGGGTGGAGTCTCAATAAATTTATAGGGGAACGAATTCAGAGAGCAGCGACATTAAAGGCCTCTTACAACAAGATAAACCCTAGAGGAGAGGTTGGAACACCAGAAGTCGAGGTCATGGGCACAGACGAATTAATTTGAATGCAATACGTGATGAGGAATGAAGGATAGGAGCTAAAATCAGATAAAAGATTGGTATTTGATTGTTTTCTATGAGGATGGTATTTCCATGTCTGACTCCATCTTTACCATTCTCAATTGTTATTTTTTTTAATAAAAGGGGTGTTGTGCCTAACTTTTCAAAAAAAACTATTTATTATATTTTTAAATTTATTTTAAATTTATTTTAAATTTATTTACAAAGAAAAATTTATAACTATATAAGTATAAATATACCTATAATTATATATGTATTAATATATATATATATACAAGTAAATTTTAAATATATTTATATATTTTAAATATATTTAAATAATTGTAAAAATGTATTTATAAATATAATAATAAATATAAATTTATATATATATAATAAATATATTTATAATTATATAAATATATATATATTAAATATATTTATTTATTTATATAATTATAAATAGATTTAAATAATTCTAATTATTTGATTATAAATATATATTTATAAATAGAATTATAAATAAATATATTTATATAATAATATGCATGTCAAATATATTTATTTTTTATATAAATAAATTTATATAGTTATGAATATATTTAAATAGATATATATAAATATGATTACAAATATAAATTTATAAGTATAATTATATATAAATATATAAATATGTATTCATATATATTTTTATAAATATAGTAAATATAAATTTATTAATATATTTATCTATAAATATAAAAATATTTATTTATAAATATTTAGTTACAAAAATATTTTTATAAATATGTTAATAAATAAATATTTCTAGACATGTTTTGGGTTTGGAAACTATAATGAACTGACTTGGGTTTCCATCAAACCTGGAACCCGACTCGATCCATCACACACCCGAAGGGCATTCCTAATCCCCATGAGCCGGTGACAAGCACTCGAGAATCAAACGACAAAACACATGGAATGATTTCACCAAACCTAAACAAAATACATGTCATATATATACATAAATAAATAAGGAATAGCAGAAATCCAACAGATATATTCCATAACTATAAGAAATACAGTGGAAACAAACCACTGTAAAAGTAGCCAAAACTCCAAGAGACGAGCCCAACCGCAAAGGACCAAAACCAAATAGCTGCTCCATGTGATAGCATGGAATAAATCCCACCATCTCACCACCAGCTACCAAACTCAGCTAACATGAAACCTCCCCACCTCACTACGGTGCCTTGTCTTTCCCTACATTGGAAGATATATAAAGTTCTACACACCACTAAAGAGGTGCGCATGGTGTGAGTTAACAGGCTCAACAGGATCGAACCTAGATGTTCCATAGAAAGTTTCAATATAACAATTCTTGTATGATCTTTTTAAATAAAAAATTTCATGATAAGTAGTAAATTAGTTTTATATAAAACATGGTAAACATTTCAATTTTATCAATGCTCTAAAACAAAACCAGGTATATCAATTTCAAATAAAATTTTCCCATATCATATTTCATAAGAATCAACATTAATATCATGGATAAAACAGTGCAAATCCAATAAATACAAAAACAATAGTAGAAAAAAATGTATCACAATACCAAGGAAAACAAAAGGTTAGGCAGCAGACTAATCGTACCCAAAATCTATGAACAGTTCATTATGGTACATGAAGTCAATGATCTACACTCCAAGTATAGTGATACACCCCATAAAGTAAAACTTGAGCATCATATATGTACCTAGAGCCAATAATCTACACTCTAGGACAAGAGGAACACCCTAGAATGTGAACCCCCACAATGGACGATGGCCTCAAGCTAAACATTCCACCTAGTATCAAAGGCAACCCATGTGCTTGTTTTCACAAATATCTCAATGTTTCAAAAATCATTTCAAAACAATTTCACAAATACATTTAAATGATTTTAAAATACCCTTTTTCTTTACATTTATCATCAATTAGGGGAAAATCATTTTTCTTAGAAAAATTCTTTCCAATACACACAAATCAATCATGATAATTTCTTGTATGAATCAATTTATAAATTAGGAATAATAAGATTCATCAACACATGATAGATACGAAACCATCTACCTCAACACTCAGGTTGCACATGCCCATAATAGGATCCACCGACAAAAAAAACCCAAAAACATCTATGAAGGCCCTATAATAAAATACACATCATAAGATTTATAAAATTTAGAAAACAAGGGGTCAACGGAAAGGAGGAAACCCCCAGGCCTCAAGAATTAATTCCCACCGCACCATGACCAACAAAGGAATGACCTCCGAAATGAGATCGCACAATGGATCTAGAAGAAGTCGTGAAGAAAAACAAACTTAGACCAATGAATCCAATAATGAAACCCATGGTCGCTACCATGATCAAAAACAATGAATAATTGGAAATATCACTTACCTAGAGAGATGCACTGCAACCTCAATGAAGATCGAATGATGATCAGATCATTATAGAATGAGTGGAGTCTCCCAAAATCACTTGGGAATTGACTTGGATCGAGAGAAAGAGATTCTAGAGAAATAACTGATACAAATTAGTTGCATACCTATTTTAAAAACTATACATGGGACGTTACACAGCATGTAACCCGATTACATGACATGTAACCATCAAAGTCCCACATAAGTCGGAAAAAACATTACCTCAGATAAAAATTAGTTATTTAAAACCTTCATAATGTGAAAAATGTTTTAATGTTGTGTAACCTTTCACAGTGTGAATCCTTTTTAGCATGAATCCTTTCATGACTTGCACCCAACAACACTTACACGATGTGTAACCTAGTTACATTGTGTGAAATCCTCCTGTATCCTGAAGAAAAATCCTATTAAATCTAAGAGTCCAAAAAAATATATGACTTCACCATTATAGGTATCCTCCCAATTCCTTCTCGACCCAGACAATTGGAAAAGGGAAACCATAATGAGGTTAAAGATATACCTGATAGATTGGAAAAGGGATGTTATATACTCCCTACCATAAATACTTTTCGTACTCATGAAGTCATGTGGAAAATTTAATCCATGGAAAAATATGAGACCACTACTCCCTCATCATCGACTCAAATTCCCAAGTCTCGAGACATTATGATCTATGTTTCTATAGTACCCTAACCAATGGGATCGACTTTCCATGCAAGAGTTTCACTTGAGATTAAATGATCTCAAATGGTTTCTCCAAAACAAAAACATCTAACACGAACTCAATTTCTACCCAACTCAGAATGTGAGTAGGATCAGGATGGTACTTCCTAAGCTGAGATATGTGGAAAACATCATGAATATATATCAACTGAACCATTAATGTTAATCAACAAGAAACATTCCCAATATTCTCAGTGACCTCAAATTCTCCAACATATCTTAGAGCCAATTTTCAATGTTTTCCAAGAAGACGGTGACCTAATTGAGGAGAAAGTTTCAAGAAAATCCAGTCACCCAAAAAAACTCCAGAGGAAGACACCGCTGATCTGCATATGATTTATTTCAACTATGGACTGTAACTAGATGTTGATGTACCTCATGAATACTTTCTGACATCTCCTGGACCAAACTTGTTCCAACTAAAGATACTTCACCCACCTCTACCAAAAAAAGAGGTTATCTTCACGGGTGACCATACAAAACCTTGAAGGGAGCCATTATTATCGATGAATGATAATTATTATTGTAATAAAACTAAAATAGTCCCAGATGGATATCCCATGATCCACTGAAATCTAAGACATAGGCACGAAGCATGTCCTTTTGGATCTGAATCACATGCTCCATCTAACTATCTGTCAGTGGATGGTAAGTTTTTCTCAACCTAAACAGAGTTCCCATTTCCTCTTAGATAATCCTCCATAACCTAAAGGTAAACCTAGTATCACTATTTGAAACAATGGAAGAAGGAATTCCATGTAAACTCACAATATTTTATACATAAATCTTACACATATCTTCAACCTTAGTGGTATTCTTGATCAGAATGAAAAGAGAAGACTTCGTCAACTGATCAACAACCACCCAGGCAGCATTAGCTCCCTCGAGGAGTCCATGGTAATCCAAAAAACCAAATCCATGGATACCTCATACCATTTCTATACTAGAACCGGAAGAGGCTGAAGCAAACCAGAGTGTTTCAAGTGCTCTACCTCTATCTGTTGGCTGGTGTAATGGCGGGACACATAATCTGCAATGTCACACTTCATACCCAGCCACCAAAATCATTATCACATGTCATAATAAATTTTTTAGTGCCTGAATGGATGGACCACAAAGAGGTGTGACAATTAAATAAGACTAAACTCCTCACAGATTCTGGGATGACAACCTGCTTCCAAAAGTATAGTATACCATCTGAAGAGAGAGACAAACCAAAAACAGTCTCCCCACCATAAAGGATTTCTCCAACATTATAAAACTAAACATCATGATGATGAATCTACAAGACAGACTCCATGAGAGATGATGATAACTAAACACTAGTCAAAAACATACCTGAAATATCTTCCTGATCATCTAGTTTCAACTAAGAGAAAATCCCCATAAGGTTCCACTCCTCCTTCGATTCTAGAAAATCTTGTAATGGTACTTTCTTGCTAAGTGAATTTACAATGACATTCACCTTTCCTAGAGTGTAGGACATATCGAAGTCAAATATATAAAGGTATTATACCCATCATATCTATCTAATATTCAAGTCTTTCAGAGAAAAGATATAACAAAAATTCATTTGATCAAAGAAGATTGTGAATCTCTCCCCAAAAAGATAGTGCCTCTAACATTTAGGCACATGCATAACTGTATAAATCTATAAGTCATGAGTGGGGTAATTATTCTTATGAAGTTGGGGATTATGAGAGTTATAAGATACTACATAGTCATCCTATATAAGCATGCATCCCAAAATAGCACCAGAAAAATCAAAAAATACCATGTACACCTTACAGGGCTTAGGTAAGATCAGAAAAGGACCCGATGTCAGAAGTCGTTTTAGTTCATCAAAATAAGACCTAAACATTGAATCCTAGGTTAATTTCACCGCCTTCCGGGTAAGAGCATTCAAAGGTGACACCATCTTAGAGAAATCCTTAACAACCCTTTGATAGTATCCAATAAGTCCAAGGAAGATCTGTATTTCAACAACATTATGTGGTTCCTTCCATGAAAAAACATCTTTCACCTTTTCCAGGTCAACTGATAAGCCATGTTCAAAACTTTTGTGCCCTAATAACTTCATTTCTTGAATCCCGGATCTACATTTCAAAAAATTTATATATAAATAGTGACTTCTTATAATTTACAACACCAAACTTAGATGATTCTCGTGTTCACGCTCATATTTCAAATAAACCAAAATATCATCCATTAACACTACCACAAAAGTGTCAAAATATTTGTGGAATATTTGATTCATTAATGATATAAAAATTTAAGGATCATTTGTCAAACCAAAAGGCATCACAAGATATTCATAATTGCCATAAATGTTCCTGAAAGTTTTATTTGGTACATCAAACTCCCTAACATTAAGCTGATGATAACCTAACTGAATATTAGTCTTCGAGAACCAATTTTCCCCATTTAACTGATCAAACAAATCATCCACATGTGTAAAAGGATATTTTCTCTTAACTGTAACTCGGTTCAACTTTTGATAGTCCACATACAACCGTAGTGAACCATTTTCTTTCTTGGAAAAGATAACAAGGGCTTCCCAAGGAAAAATAATAGGGAGAATGAAACCTTTTTCTAAAAGTTCATCCAACTGAATCTTGATCTCTTTTAGCTCTTCTAATGAAATATGATAAGAAGTTATTGATATTGACTACGTACCTGGAATCAGGTCAATCTTAAACTCTACCTCTATCTCAAGAGGAAAACTAGAGAAGTCATCTGGGAAAATGTCAGGAAAGTCTTGAACAACAATGGGAAGTTCAATAAAAGGATAAATTTCACTGGGATAAAAAGAAACAGCAGACAACAAAATCCTGGTCTCTAGGTGGGAAGGCCATGCACGTCCAGATCTCGGGTCCCACTCCCCATGAAACACATGAGATCTCTCATCGATAGAAGGAAACGAGACACATCGATGATAAAAATCAACCTTATATTGATGAGAAAAAATCCAATACATACTATTCATGATGTCAAATAGATATAGATCAAAAATGAAAAAATCCTAGACCAACACCGTATCATAAACCATTAATGAACAAGGACACTGAAACCCCTACTCTATCCTTTTTCTAAGAGGTGTTGCTAAATCCATTATAAAGGAAAAAAGTTCCATTGGAAATTTAAGTATATAAATATAACATGCCGATATAAATGAGTGGTAGGAACTATTATCAAATAAAATAATTTCTACTGAAGATACAATGAGGATAGTGCCTCTCATTGTTGATGGACATGCATTGATTTCTACTAGACATTCATCTACTATGTGAAAGTGTTTTACTATTGTGTCTTGTGGCTAGTTCCATTTAGTATTTAAATATTCTGACTACACCATAGTAGCCTTTGGAGCCGACAAACCATGGACATAATGAGGTGTAGTCATAGCATGATAGAAGCGGTGAATATAACCAAAACGTCCCTACCTATTTCACATCTTCACAGGCATAGGACAAAAATTTCTGGTGTATCTGACCCTCCCACACTGATAGTAATTAATAGGCACATAGTTAGATATAGTAGATGACATGGAGGAGGATCACTACTGAGACCCACCACCACCACTTTTGTGATGATCCTGACACTTCTTCTTCTTCTTCCCATGCGCGCCACTAAAGATTCCACTAGATGGAAGAGAAGAGTTTGGAAAACCAACCTTACCTACCATATCCATCTCTTCCATAATATCTTTGTCTAATCTCTCTATATACATAAATACCTACAACTTGATATCTGGTTTCAAACCCTATAGGTACTTCCAAGCCTTTAGTTGGTCATTCTTCACCATGCCCTAAAGAAAAATGGACAAGATCAGCAAACTGGTTGATGTACACTAACACCAAATGATCTTTATACTGTAAGGACAAGAATTATAGAGACTTTTACAACATCAGTGGCTCTAAACAATACTACTGGAAGTATAGGGTTTTGAAACCATTCCAATCCAAGTCCAGATGTTTGTCTTCCTGGACCATAGAATCCCACCATCGCTTCCTAGAACCCTCGAGCCTCAAAGATGCACACTTTACCTAGATATTCTCAAGTGTCTCCAATAATTTGAATATTTTATCAATCATATACAGCTATTCCTTCACCTCTTGAGGTTTATTCATTCCTTTAAATGATGTTGGATTTGTGTGTAAGAATTCTCACGACTGATTTTTCTCTCCTTTGGCTTTTGGATGTACCTCAACAACCGTGTTTTAAACTCATGGACCATCTTGATAAATAGTATAAACTACATGTATGATAGTCTCAATGATATTCTGATCCACTATCGGATTTCCTTGTGGAGCATCAGCTACACCTTCATGAGGAACTCAGGGAAGATGTCTCGGAGACATATAGTGGCACACCAAAATAGAAGGAACGATCAAACAATAGAGTAAATCTCATCTTAAAACAAAAACACAATGAGCAGAAACTGATATTTAAAACAAAACCCAACACTAGAGACATATATCCTAACTTCCCATGGTAACTTGAGTCTCATCATGAAAAGATCTGGCCAAACACTTATCACAACATAACTCTCAAGTCCTGAAAATCATATCTCCAGTCTAACATACATCCCAAGATAAAGACTCTTAAGGAAAGATCTCATTTGATACCAAATTGAAACAAACCGACATGGGTTTCCCTCAAACCTAGCTCCTGACCCGATCAATCACATAACCAAAGGGCATTCTCGATCCCCACGGGCAGGCGACAAGCACCCGGGCATCGAACGAAAAACCAGAGGGAACGACTTTTCCCAACCTGAACAAAACACATGTCATATATATACATGAAGAAAGAAGTAATAGTGTAAAGACAATCGATATATTCCATAACTGTAATAAATTAATAGGAAACAAATGACTATAAAAGTAGGCAAAGCTCTAAGGGAGAAGCCCAACTCCAATGTACCAAGACCAAAGAGATACTCCCTGTGATGGTATGGACAAACTCCCACCATCTCACCACTAGCTACCCAACTTAGCTGACATTAAACCTCTCCGCCTCACTCTGGAACCTTTCCTTTACCAATATTGGAATAAATGAAAAGGTCTATGCACCACTGAAGAGGTGAACAGGGTGTGAGCTAAAAGGCTCAATAGGATTTCACCTAGGTGTTCCATAGAAATTATCTATATAAAAATTCATGTATGATCTTTTTAAATAATACATGGCATGATAATAAGTAATGAAATTTTATAGAAAATGTTGTAAACATTTCCCCTTTACCATAATTATAAAACAAAAGAAGATAAATCAATTTCAAAGCACATTTTTTCATATCATCATTCACAAGTATCAAAATGCATATTAAGTCTAAAACAATACAAATACAAGCAATGCAAAAAAATAGTAACATCACAGGTATCACAATACCAAGGAATACAAAAGGTTAGGTAGTAGACTACTCATAACAAAAATCTATGAATAGTGCATTGTGTTACCTGAAACCAATGATTTATAATCCAAGACCAAGGAGAAACCCCAAAAAGTAAAACCCCAACATCATATGCGTACCTGGAGATAATAATATACACTCTATTACAAGAGTAACAACCTAGAAAGTGAAACCCCACAATGGATGATGACCTCATGCTAAGCCTTCCACCTAGTACCCAAGGTAACCCATGTGAAAGTTTTCACAAATATCTTAATGTTTCAAAAATAATTTCAAAACTGTTTCAGAAATCCATTTAAATGATTTGAAAACACCCTTTTTCTTTCTGTTTCTCAACAATCATGGAAACCTATTTTTCTTAAAAAAAATAAACACAAAAAATCATCAATCATGCCAATTCCTTATATAAATTAGTTTATAAAGAAGGAACAATAATGTTCATCAACATAGGCTAGAGATGGAACCACCTACCTCAAAACTTAGGTCGCACATGCCTGTAATGGGATCCATGAACAAAGAAAACCTAAAAAAGTCTACGAAGGCCCTATATTAAAACCCACATCACAAGATTGATAAAATTTAGAAAAAAATGGGTTACTGGAAAGGATGAAACCCCCATAACTCAAGAACGAATGTCCACCGCACCACGACCAATAAAGGAATGCCCTCCAGAATGATATCACACAACAGATCTAGAAGAAGTCATAAAGAAACACCAATGTAGACCAACTAACCCAATAATACAACCGAAGGTCACTATCGTGGTCAAAGACAACAAATAAGCAGAAAGATCACTTACCCTAAGAGATGTACTACAACTGCAATGAAGATCAAACTCTGATTGGATCGTTCAAGAATGATAGGAGTCTCCCAAAATTTCCTGGTAATTACCCTAGGTCAATCGTAACAGATTATGGAGAAATAACCAAAACAAAATAGTTTCATGCCTATTTTAAAAACTATACATAGACCATTACATGTTGTGTAACTCGGTTACACAACGTGTAACCATAAAAGTCCCACATACACCGAAAAACATGTCACATCATAT
This sequence comes from Viscum album, assembly GCA_963277665.1. Taxonomy (NCBI): domain Eukaryota; kingdom Viridiplantae; phylum Streptophyta; class Magnoliopsida; order Santalales; family Viscaceae; genus Viscum; species Viscum album. The sequence goes on along the minus strand of OY728142.1, from coordinate 1,811,670,940 downwards.
TAAAATCTATTATTTAAAACATTAACGACATGTAACATCTCTTCTTTTTGTGTAACCTTTCACATCCTGAATCCTTTCATGAATTTCACCCAACAACAATTACACGAAGTGTAACCTAGTAACGTGGAATGAAATTCTCCTGTAACCTACAGAAAAAGATGGTTAAACCTAAGATTCCAAAAAATCTTTGACTTTACCAATATTGGTATCCTCTCAATTCCTTTTCGGCTATATACAGACAATGATAAAAGTGAAACCATAACAAGGTTAAAGACGTATCTGATAGATCAAAAACAGGATGTTACAGAAACCACAAAATAGGGTTTAGAAAGGGTTAGGATTTTAAAAAAATTAAACAAACCAACCCAGATCAATAATACTAATAAAGTAGTTAATAATATAATTGAAAATAAATATTAATTAAATTAATAATATTAAAAATATAATTATTAATAATAATTTTGTTAATAAAAATTTATTATATGTTTGAAAAAATTAAATTTATTTATTAATAAATATTTATAACTATATAAATATAGTTTTATAAATATAGATTTATAATTATATAATTAAAAATATATTTATAGATAATTTTATAAATAATTTTATTTTTTAAAATATATATTTATTAGTATTTTAAAGAAATTAAATTATTTAATTATAATTATAATTATAATTATATATTTATATATATAATTATAAATATATATTATGAGGGGTAAGATAGGGAATTAGGGGGTGTGGGCCAAAGCACCATTTAATGCGGTGTTTTGGGTTTTATCCCAAAAACATCACTTAAAATGGAACTTCACCAAACAATATCCTAAATAAAAATTGAATAATCCCAATTTAATATAATAAAAAAATATTAAAATGAAAACTTTCCCAGGGGGAGTACATCTACTCATTGTCGTGTCAATGAAGGAAACCCTTTGATGGGAAGTCTCCCGTGAAGAAAGATCGCTTGGTTTGAAAACGGGTTTTGATTTAGAGTATAAATCATCATGTAAAATGACTTTTACATTTCAACATGTCACACAATTATTTAAAGAAATCATTATAAATAATTATTAATCCATTACCATACAAATATCACCATAGTAACAAAAGTTACATCACAAACAATATGATTTAAGGGTATTAATTAAATAATTAATACCTTCATCATCTTAAAATATTATTTCATCAATTTAACCCTTTTAATCACAAGGAATTATTATTAAAAACGAAATAATAAAATTTTTATAAAATAAAATTAATAAAATAAACCCTCATTTAACCTTCTCTTCCACTTAAAGTCTCAATTAAATTAAATAATTCATTTTATGCCAAAGCATACTTCATTCCTTACAATACATAAACTTAGTATAATTTCACATCTATTCTCATTATTAATCCAAAAAAATCATGTTAAAACATTCATATTTTATTTATTTCCTAATTTCAGATAAAATAATCATAAAACAACTAAATTCAAGTATCACATTAACCAAAATTAACTAAAGTGGTGAATTAGACACCCAGAGAAGATAAATACCATTTAACAAATGATATGTTATAAATATTCATAAGGATTTGAATCCTAATTCCTATTCTAATCACCAAATATCAATAATCCATCCAAAATTAGAAGAAAAAACAAGAATTATAATGTGGTAGAAGCTAAACCACATCAACTTCTAAAAAAGGCTTTCTATCTACTCATTATCCTAATTCCAGCACAACATGAAATTAAAATTAATCAAAAATATCTCCAAAACTGATCAAAACCCACCCATTTCTAAAGTTTTACCCAAAACTACTCAAACCCATAATCATTTAAAGATCATTAAGTCAGTAATATGATTCATGTTATCCACACCTCACTAATCCATAAAACAATTAAAAAACACATAAAAATATATAATCACTTAAACTAATAATTTATAATCTAATATGATCAATATAAATACTTTTAAAAACATATATGATCTACTTATAACATTCCAACACCCATTTATTAAGAATTGTTTATTGAAATCCCTATTTTTCATGTATGTTTTAATATGGTTGTTATGGTCCTTAAATCATGATCATGGTTCCATCGTCGTTATAATTTTAATAATGATATAAATATCATATATATTCATTATATATATATATATATAATCCATTAAATTTGTACATGAATAATGAATCACATTACTTCATAGAGGCAAAAGTCCACACATACGTACGGGCGACGTAAAAATTTTTTAACGGGAAGAAAAGAAATAAGATAAATGATATATTATATTTTTATAATAAAAATTATGTTATAAATATCATATATAAATATTATATTATTAAAAATAACCATCCATTAGTGGTGGTTATGGAAAATAAAATACATCACTTCGTGAGGCGGTAGTACGCACATACGCACAAACTATGCCATCGTTTACCATTTAATGGATAATGGGATGAATATAGGTTTATCCATTAACATAAAAACATTTCATTAAATTTTAGATAAATATATTTTTATATCATCATATTCATCATATAATTGAAGGTTGTATAAGAAGGAACAAAATGAAAACGCTCGGTTAAAAGTTATACATCTTCTTTAGACAACCTCCATTAGCTTACACCTTAAGCCTTATAAGGTTGGTATTTTGATCAAAATAGAACCTATAGATTTTTTGGAGGTATTTTATAAATATTTATTTTTGTTATTTTCTAAAATATTAATATTATGAATTTTTATAAATAGAGGATAGGTGGTGTCCTTTTATAAGGAATGGAGATGACAGGTTTGGAATTTTTCAAAAGATTAAAAAATATTAATGTGTTACTCAAGAAAAATGGCTCCAAAATAAGTCATATTAGAATAGGATATTATATAAGGTTAAAATATTGAAATAAAATTGTATTTAGACAATATTTTCGGTTATTTTAACCCCTATCATTTTAGTTTTAACCCATTTTAACTCTTATCATGGTAACTAACTTTTTTACAAAAATTATTAGTCATAATGACCAAAAAATAAGTTAACATAATTACCTAAAATTAATTATTTTTATACTAAATATGCAATAAATTTTACATGATTAAACTTCTATAAGTGGCATAAATTAATTTTAATATAAGTTCTTAAAACACAATGAAAATCGTTTTTAGAAAAATGTTTGTTTTAATTATAAAAATGATTTTACATCAAAATAAAATATAATGTTGATTACAATAAAATTAATTGGATTATGTTAAATTAAAGGAGGCTAATTTTTATTTAAAAATAATAAACCCAAAAGGTACCATGTAAATAATTGATTAAAATAAAATAACTCAAAATAGTTTTTATTGAACAAAAACTTTACTTAGATTTCTGAAAATGATAAGCATATATTTTTAAGTTCAACATTTTATTTTTATATGTATAATATTAATTATTAAATATATTTTTTGAGAAAAAAGGTTTCATAAACCTTCAATTAATTCTTATATCATTATAATTTCATAAAAGTGATAGTTTTGTAAACACAATATTTTTCACTATTCACCTATGAATCAACTATTTTTGAAAAGTCCTAAAAATTCATCCTAAGTTAATTTTTACATGTTGAATTAAAAAATGAACTTAATTTCATAAAATTAAATTTTTAAAAATTTATAATTTATTTTTTGACTAAATTATTAAATAAATCTAAGAACATTATATTATTTTTTCTTTATAAATAAAAGATTACTTACTATAATTGAATATCGGGAATTACCTTCTTCCCTACAAAAAATTACATCCTCAGAATTTCGAAAATTTAACCTCATGAATATATGTGGGTATTTATTCATCACAACATCTTTAAGTTCCCATGTTACCTCTTCTATTTAATGATTTCTCCAAATTATCTTCACCAATCGATTAGTCCGATTCTACAACACTTGTTCTCTAGTGTTAAGAATCTATATAGACTATTCATAGTAAGATAAATTAGGTTTCAATTATATTTCATCACAGGTGAGAATGTGTGTTTGGTCTAGAATTTGTTTTCTTAATAAAGAAATATGTAACATGTCATTAACTTTAGAGAGTCTAGGTGACATTATCATATGGTAAGCTAAAACTCTAATTCTTTTTAAAATTTAAAATGGATCTATGTACCTAGGACTTAGATTCATTTTATTGTTAAATGTTATAACACCCTTCCATGGAGATACCTTCAATAAAACATGATCTACCACTTGAAATTCTAAATACTTTATTTGGTTATCTGTATAGATTTTGTTATTTTATCTTACTTAATATGACTCTAAATAGTTATCACTTTTTTCATTGTATTTTTAATAAGTTTTGGGCATAAAATATTTCTTTCACCAACTTCAACCCAATAATTTGGTGTATGAAATGTTTTCCCATAAAATTCTTCATATTATTCTATTTTAATTATTTAATGGAATTTATTATTATATAAAAATCCACCTAAGGTAAATACTAATCCCATGTACCTTGAAAGTCACATGAGCACAACCTCAACATGTATTCTAATGTATGTATAGTCCTTTTGGATTGTCTATCTATCTGAGGATTATAATTAGTTTACAAATATATCTCAATGTCGAGATCCTTCTAAATACCTTTCTAAAATTTTGATCTAAATTTTGGTTTAAGATCATATATATTTAAAATAGGTACACCATGAAGTCTCAAAACTTCATTAATATAGAGTTGTGTTAGGAGTTCAAGAGTTAGATCTTCCCCTATAAAGAGTAAATATCCAGACTTTATAGGGTGATCAACAATAACCCATATAGAATCATTCTTTCTAGGACTATCTAGAAATTAAGTGAAAAATTCAATAATGATGTCATCTCATTTCCACATAGGAATTGGTATAGGTTACATGAAACCTTTAATATGTTGTCTCTCAACCTTTACCTATTTAAAAACCAAGAATCTTGATATATTATCAATAATTTACCATTTCATATTATACCATAAAAATAGTCCTTCAAATCCTAATACATTTTGTTTCAACCAATTTGTATAGAGAAATTTAAATTATGGAGTTTCATCTAATAATTATATTTTTATCTCAAACATGTATGGAACACATATCCTCTTTCCAAATTTCAATATACCATCTTTACAATTAATGTCTACCATCTTTTCATCAATGATGGTTCTGATTTTATTTTTAATATCCATATCATCATGATGATAATTTTTTATTTTCTCTAATAAAGATGGTTTGTAAATCATTTGGAATAGAGTTATTGTTTCAACTTCTTTAATGATTAACCTATCCAAATTTACTAAATATTGGAATATAATAACTTTATCAATTCTCATTTTAGTCAAAACACAATGATATTTATCACTCAATGTATCAACCACCTTATTTTCCTTCACTGGGTGGTAATGTATTAAGATATCTTAATCCTTAAGTAATTATATCCATCCCATTTTCCTCATGTTGATCAATTTTTGTGAGAAGATGTATTTCAAACTATTGTGATCCGTATATATTTCAAATTTTTTCACCATAAAGTTAATGCATCCATATAATCAATGCAATGATTATGACTTCCAGATTAAGATCATGGGTTGGATAATTCTATTCTTATATTTTTAATTTCATTGATTTATAAGAAACAACTCTATCATTATATATAATGAAACAAGCAAGTCCATTATTTGATTCAATGTTATATATCATAAAGTATCCCTTCTCAGTGGTAAATTTAGTACTAGTGCATTGACTAGTATCCTCTTTAATTATTCAAAACTTTCATTATATTTTTATGAACATATGAACTCAATCCCTTTATGTGTCGACTTAGTTAATGGGTTAGATAATCGAGAGAAATTTTCAAATATTAATCGATTGTAACTTGCTAAATTAGGGAAACTACATACCTCAGTTATATTCATTTGTGTTGGTTTTCTGTCACTGAATTTTTCTTTTAAGGATCAACTGATATTCTATCCTTAGAAACAATGTGTCCAATAAAAAAAACTTTTGTATTCTAAAATTCACATTTTCTAAATTTTCTATATAATTCATTTTTTCTATGATTTTTAAGAATAATTTTCAAATAAATCTTATGTTAATCATAGATTTTAGAGTATATAAAGATATCATCAATAAATACCAAAATTAAATTATTGAGATAATTCTTAAAAACTTTGTTTATCATATCCATAAAAATATAGGATGATTATTCTTTATGGTAATGAAATTTATTTCCTTATAATCGATTCACAACTTCATAGACCCATCAATTTTCTTAAAAAAAGAATAGGGGCTTCTCATAGTGAAAAAATAGGGTGTAAAAATACATGATCACACAACTCATGTAGTTATTTATTCAGTTAAACTATAGTAATCCTATATAGATTCTTAGATATAGGTTTTTAATCATAAATATGATCAATAAAAAACTTAACTTCACACTCAAGTGGGTGTGTAGGTAGTTCTTCAGGAAACACATAAATATATTCTTAAAAAATATGTACATACTCTATTCCAAGAATAAATTTCCTATTCATTGGTTTTTCATCTCTAATTCACTAATAATTTAATTAAAAATAGATATTGGAGGTGGATCCAAACATGATTTAGATAATGTAGTCTCCCCTCTAAAGATAAGGGATTCTATATCTTCATGATAATATTAATATATTTCTATTGGAAATAAAAAATTTCAATATAATTTGAAATAAAATCATTTATAAGGATTATATCAAATTAAATAATAGGAATAATTATCATGTTTTGAAATAGGGTATGTCTATTTTTCATAATGGGAACTAACTGACACATCATTTTTGCAATAAGATTTCCACTTTAAGTATTGATGGAAAACTCTCTTATTAGGGTGATACAGAAATATATAATTTTATTGGAAAATATAGAAGATATAAAAGAAAATAAATATCCAAAATCAAATAAACAATAAGATAAATTTGAGTTTACGATCAAAGTACCATCCACTGTATTATGGGGACTTCAACCTCGGTTTTAGTAGATGCATAAGCTTGTCCTTCTCCCCATGGATTATTCTGTTGGAGGTTCCACTGATGCTTGGGATATTGTATTGAATAATTCCCCATATCTTTATAATTGAATAATTGGATAGTATTGATTTCTTTTATTAACTTTAATTTAATATCCTTATAGTCCCTTTCTCTATAATAGAAACAAACTCATCTTCCCATTAATAAAGTACTTGAGTGTTTCATTTTACAATTATCACAAGATGGAAATCCCACCCTCACATTATTCTTATTTGACACATTTATTTTTTATTAATTCTCAGAAAAATTATTCTTTTCTTGATTTACATTAATGATATAAGAACTACCAAATTATTTTTCTATATTTATGGAACTATATAAAATATCATTAAATGATGAAATTTTTTGAGAAACTAGTGGCCTACAAATAATCATCTTAATAACATCAAATAAATGGTAAATATTTATTTTTTGATTATGTATGTAGTCCGTAGTATGCCAATATAGTCTTATAAATTTAGTTGTATAATCTACCATAACTTTTTCTTCCATATTTTTTAAAATGAGGAACTTCATCTCCATTTCATCTTGCAATTATTAGGAAAATTATTTATTGAATAATATCACTTTAAAAGTTATCCATTAAATAATTTATATTTCATAGACCTCTTTAGTATTTTGGATTAATGACCACTATTAATCATCATATCCATTTAGAAAATACACTACCAAAATAACTTTTTCCCTTTCATTACTTATCAAATCTAGGAATATAATTTCTAGGGACTTAATCCATTGTTTAGGAACTAATATATTAGTATTTCCACTATAATATAGGGGATTCTATCACATGAAGTGATCCAACAAAGGTGAATCACATTATAAAACAATAAGTTACTACATACGGGAATTCTATTTATGGGGTAGGGGGTTTCCTTCTAGGGAGGGTTTGAAAAGGCCACACATGAGAGTTCCCTTTTAAAATGAAAAAATAAAAAACAAGTTACTCCATACTGGCAATGTTATTCATCATAACCTGAGTCAGCAACCCTAATATGTCTATGATCTTCTCAATTCCAACACCAGTTATATCTGCTAGCTCAGTAAGGAAATCCCTACATTGACTATGGGTGTTTATTCCCTTTCTTCTATTAGGTTATATCTATTAAAAAATTCACATATTGATTTTACATATAATAAATATGAGTATTTATACATAAAATAAAAATAAATATAATAGTAATAATTCTCAAATACCTTTAAAGAATATCATAATTAATATGTTGTTATGTTCATTCAAAGCACAATTCCCATGTTTCCTAATAAAATTGAGCTAATACCAACTATAAAAACCCAAATCCAATAACTCATAGATGGTGCTTACTTTATTACATTGGTATAAGATACAAGGGATCTCACCATGAAGGATCGATCAGTTTATATTTCTTTTTAAACTAGATACATATATTATTACCATATTAAATTGGAGATATAAAAACATAGCATAAAAAACATTATTGAATCCTTTATATCATTCATAAAATACGTTTTCATATCCTAGGGAAAGGAAACCAAATAAAGAGTGAGATTAGATTCTCAATAAGGTTTATATACAATGGAAGAAATATTGAGTAAATAAGGCATAATAAATATGATAGAGTGGATAATAAAAACACATGCCATTTAATCAAAAAACATGAGTTCAGTGAACATCAAAAGATAATATCAACATAGAAAACACATGGATAATAAAAATTGAATTCTTAATCAAGTGAATTCATAATTTTGGGCATTCATGATCAAGGCCTCTCAACCAAGATATCATGAATCTTACCATTGAGGCCTCTCAACCAAGATATCATTCTTAATAAATAGGTATGTGTAAACCAAATACCCATCTAATATGACATGACTTATATTTTTTCTCATGATACCAATTAATGCTTCAAGAGGATATCTATAACCTATCCTTGTATGTTACTTGCAAATCCCATATATTCATCATATTTTGAATGATAAATACAATTCTTTCTCAAAATTCCATAGAATTCAAAAATTATCCATATTAAATTAAGAATATGAAGAATTAATATTTAATCATAATAATAATAAACCATATAGGGAAATAATAAACATGGTAACATTGTATTATATCTCTAGTAATATCAACAGGTTTTTTCATATATGATAATACCTTTAAAAGGTCACTGGAATTTTTCTTGAGGAAAATACACTTTTCATTTGTGAAATCACTTATTTAAAATCAAAGAATTTCCAAAATATTCGGAAAATTATTTTATTTTAAAATTAAAATGTAAAATTTTAAAGTAAGATTCAAATAAAATAAAAGTCATGATAGTGGGAAAATTATGTCATGCAATGTATGTTAAATCAAATACTTTGTTCACACCTTTGGTAAAAATTACCTTGTTTAGAAAATGACCAAAAGATTACTTTTAACAAATTTATATAAAGTCAATAAATGATAATAATTAATTTAATAAATATTTATAAAATATTAAAAACATTATTGAAACCATTTTCAAGTAAACATGGACATGGAAGAAAAATAGTTGGAATGAAAACTTTAAAACAAGAATTCTAAAAGAAATTCTCATGTATATAACTTACTTGTTGATTATTCATCCAAAAAAGTGTAAAAAAGTAAAATAAATATGTAAAACCCAAAAATAACCATATTATCATGGAATATATTGGTTTTAATATAGTATCATCTTATAATTTTCTAAAATTAAATCTAAATATAAATAATCTTGAAATAAAATGGGAATGTAAAATAAATAACATACCTCAAATTTGAATTGCCTCATGAGTGATTTAACATCCTATATAATAAATTTTAATTTATTATAATTATATAAAAGAACCAAATAAATACATATAATATCATATATGATCCACTTATAACATTGCAATACCCCTTTATTAATAATTATATATTAAAATCCTCATTTTTCGGTGATAATTGTTTCATTTTTATGTATATTTTTATTCTACATTTATGGTCATTTTATATTTTCGTGGTTATATAATATACATAATATTAATAACAATATTAATATCATATATATATCAATTATATTTATATTTAAAATAATCCATGAAATGTGTACATGAAAAATGAAGCACAATGCATCATGGAGACGGTAGTCCACACGTACACACGAGCGATATTATCATTTTTTAATGGGTATAAGGGTAAGAAGATAAATTTAATATTATATTTATATAATTATTATTATGCTATAAATATCATATATAAACTCTATATTCATCATAATAAACATACATGAATGGTGGTGATGAAAAATGAAATACATCGCTTTATGTGGGGGTAGTCCGAACGTATACACAAACAAATATTTTATTTACCATTTGATGGAGAAAGAGATAAATAATGGTTGAAAATTTTACATAATAAAATCTAATTATATTTTATATACTAATTTTATTATATAATCATGTTTATAATATTATTTAATTAGTTATAATAATAAATAAAATGAAAACACTCGATTAAGAGTTATGCCTCTTATTTCAAAAACCCCCTTTTGATTGAACCTTAAGTATTATAAGGTTGTAATTTTGATCAAAAAATACTTATATATCATGTGGATGTCTTTTCATAACATATTTGGAGAGGTATTTTCTTATATGGATGGATTATGAAGTGTGAGGAAGAGAGGATAGGTTGTGTTCTTTTATATGGGAGGAGAGGACACACTTAGATTTTTCCAAAAGATTAAAATATATTAATGTCTAACTTGAGTCAGATGTCTCCAAAATGACTCATATTTTAATAATATGTGATATAGGGTCAACATATTACCATAAAATTGTATTTATAAAAGTTTTTATGTCATTTCAACCCTTATCTTTTTAGTTTTTACCCTTTTAATCCATTTTAACTCTTAAAGTGGTAACTGAATTTTTTACCAAAGTTAATATTCATAATGACCAAAAATTAAGTTATAATTATTAAATCATATTAATTATTTTTATTCCAAATATTAAATCCATTTTATTTTATTAAACCTCTATAATTTTTAGATATTACATTTAATATAATTTCACAAAACTAGATGAAAATAGTTTCAAGAAAAATGTTTTTTTAATCATAAAAATGTTTTTTTAATCATAAAAATGATTTTACAAAAAACATAAAGTATAACATTTATTAAAATGGAATTAATTAGATTATAATAAATTAAAGGATACTTATTTTAATTTAATACTGAAATAAAATTTAAATGTTCCATGTAAATAATATATTTATTAAAATAAAAAACAAAAAATAGTTTTTATTTGAACAAAAACATTGCTTAGATTTTCAAAATATTAAGAATATATTTATAAGTTAAAAATTATATTTTTATATGAATTATATTAATTATTAAATATATATTTAGTTTATAAAAAATGTTTCATAAAGATTCAAGTAATTTTTATATCGTTATAATGTCATAAAAGTGACAGTTTTCTAAAAATAGTATTTTTCACTACTTGCCAAAAAATAAACTATTTCTGAAAAATAATAAAAGTAAATCCTAAGATAATTTTTCCCTAATGAATTACAAAATTAAATTAATTTCATATAATTAAATTTATATAATTTATAATTTATGTTTTAATCATAATCATGAATAAAGTTTTGTATATTATATTATTGTTTCTTTAGAAAAAAAGGCTTACTTACTATAATTAATTCTTAGGCATTACATTCTTCCCTCAAAAAATGCCATCCTTAAATTTTCAAAATGTTACTGCACGAAAAAATTTGTTAATTTATTCATCATAACTTCTTTAGATTCCCATATTTCCTCTCTTATTTTATGATTTCTCCAAGGTACCTTTACTAATCGAGTTGTCCAATTCTATAACACTTGTTATCTAATGTCAAGAAATTTGATAGGATCTTCAAAGTAAGATTAATTTGTTTTTTATTTTATTTACTCATAGGTGAACACATGTGTTGGTTTTGGCATGTATTTCCTTAATATTGAGATATGGAAAACATCATGAAGTTTAGAGAGGCTAGGTGATATTTTCAATTGGAAAGTTATATATCCAAATCATTCTAGAATTTTAAATGGATCGATGTACCTAAGAATTATTTTACCTTTCTTTTCAAACCTTATAACACCATTCTATATATTTACCATCAAGAAAAAATAATTTCCCACTTTAAATTCTAAATAATTTCTTTGGTTATCTATATATACCTTTTTCCTTCTTTGATATATCTTAATATGACTCTGAATAGTTATCACTTTTTCTGTCGTGTCCTCAAAAACTTCTAGTCCTAAAGCTTTATTTCATCAAATTCATCTCAAAAATTTGGTTTATGAATAATTTTCCTATAAAATTCTTCATACTATTCCATTTTAATTCTCTAAGGAAAGTTATTATTATATTCAAATTCCACCAAATGTAACTATTGATCTCACGTACCCAAAAATTCAAGTGAGTGTGACCTCAACATATCTTCTAATGTCTAAATAGTCCTTTTGTACTATCCATATATCTAATTATAATAAGTAGTGATCAAATTTATCTTGGTGTGGAGATCCTTATGAATACTTTTCTATAATTTTCATGTATACCATGTGTCATAATCAAACACAATCAAAATAGGTTCACCGTGAATTCTCACAATTCCATCAATATAGAGTCGTTTTAGGTGTTTATGAGGTAGATCTTAACTTATAGAGATGAAATATGAAAAAAAAATTAAGGTGGTTAACAATAACCCATATAGAATAATTCTTTCTCATAATATTTGGAAATATAGTGATGAAGTATAGAGTGATATCATCCCACTTCCACATAGGAATAGGTATAGGTCACATGAATCCTTTAGGATGTTATCTATAAAACTTTACCTATTTATAAACCAAGAATCTTGATATATAATATGAAATTTCCCATTTCATATTATCCCACCAAAAATATTCTGATAAATCTCAATACATTTCAGTGATACCAAGGTGTATAGAGAAATTTGAGCTATGAGAATCATCTAATAATTCAATTTTTAGCTCGAGCATGAATCAAACACATATCCTCTTTCTAAATTTCAATATACCATCCTCATAGTTGAAATATATCATCTTCCCATAATTAATGGCCTTGATTTTCTTTGGAATATTCTTTTCATAAAGCTTGTAACTTTCTATTTTCTCTAATAAGTTTGTTTTGAAAATCATTTGGAATAGATGTTTTGTTTATGTTCCTTAATGATTCCCATATCCACCTTTATTAAATAAATGAATATGGGATCCTTTTCGATCCTTATTTTAGTTAAAATCATCTAATATTTCTTATTGAATGCATCAACCGCCTTATTTTCCTTCCTAGGGTGGTAGTCTATTGAGAAATTATAATCCTTAAATAATTCTAGTCGTTGCATTTATCATGACCCAACCCACTGAGCCTGCCTATGCGATGATAAGACGAGTGTAACACCCAAAACTCACCTATAATAGGCTATGGGTTGGAGAAAATAATTGGGATGACATAAACTAAAATGTAAGGCCTTTTACTTAAGTACATGTATTCATGCACACCACTATCTCAATGAAATAGTGAAAAGTAAAAATAAAATACTACAACATATAGAGTATAAAAATGCATGAAATAACCTCTTGGTAATACATTAGAGTGTGACAATAAAAATCAAAGTGTAAAAGTGTAAAATACACACCCAACTAGAAATAAATTTCCAATCTAAAAAACTATAAAAAGGGAGAAGTTCGGGAGAGCTTGGATCCTGATCTCCAATTCTGACCACTATATGCAGTCAATGCACCCAAGTACCACTATGCTCCACTAAATTCACCATTTATCTTATAGTTTTATATATAATATTTGACACGTGTTATAAAAGACCATGTAGGGGTGATTATATACATACATAGTACGATGACCTAAAAATTATAAAGGTATCAATAAAAAGGTAAAACAGAAATCAACTCAACCCATAACAAGAGGGAACTAAAAAACAACATATATGATCATATAGAAACCCAAAAGAGAGAGAAAGGGGATATCCATATATATATCCCAACTAAGTATAATTAGTCTTATTGTAGCACTAAAGGTCCATCTCTAATGCCCAACATCACGTTCAACCTCACAAGAATTTGTGTAGAGGGGCCTACACTTAGCTGTTATTCTCCACATCTAAGGGATCCATAACTCCAATGAAAGACATACTCCCAATATAATCTCAAATATGGGGTATCACCACTCTATTGATATAGAACCCACACCCAACTATAGTATAGGGGAATACTAGCCCCGAAATCTCTCTAAAGATCATGCCCGATCACTATCATCGATCAAGCGTTACCTAAAGAAGTGTCATGATTGTAAAATCTCATATTGTATCTCATATGAAACAATTAATGATATCATCATGTCCTACATAGAAAACTACTCAATATAGGCTACATGTGGGCCTAAATTTGAGTCCTAAAGAAGGATATATGAAAGGTAGCAGTTCCGAGGAGAAGTACATGAAATGTACTTGGGGTCACATGGCATGTGACCCTAAATAATCACCTAGTTGTATTCTCCCCTATACATATCTTGTGAATCCATGTCATAATAAAGGTGGTACATGGAATCTTTCAGCCACCCGGGGCTTTCCAGTGTCCTCTCGGCCCGTGCCTATGTACAAAGGTCATGCCCATGTACACTAGTCTTGTCCAAATACACAGTCGTGCCCATGTAATATTTTTTTTGTCCATGTACCTGGTTGTGTCCATGCCTCTGTACTCTTAGAGTACATACCAAGCCTCTAACATAAGTTTATATGGTGTGTAAGGTCTATACATGGTTTTGATCTTTTTCTTCACCAAAAACCCTAGCCAATATAGTTGGGGGACACCATGTCGTGTAGTCGGGTTTTTTTAAGTTAGTAAATATTTGCCTTTATTCGGATTCTATATCCTTCATATCCACCCTAAATATCACTTTTTTAACACTTGAAATAAAAGGGTTCATTTCTGAACATTAACCTCTAGCCTCTAGTGTCCATAAATCAGATGTCTAATCACCCATGTGAAGTCGTGTCTCCTCTCTTTGCCTCTCATTTCCACTCCAGATCCCAAATCCATATATCCATCACCTGAGTCCCAAATAAGTCCTAAAATTGACCATACATCATAAATATTTATATAATTCATGCAAACTCCATGAATATAGGGAATGATCATGCTCGGACCCACCCTAATAATATTGAACCACGTCCCCATGGTCCAATAGCGAAGAATGCGATGAACGGTGGGGGGGGAAAGAACAATGATGAGATAAATCCATAATTGGTCAATGAAATCATTGAACATGTTCATAATATGGTAAATTTAGGGGTGAATCATAGTACTATGAATAAAATTGATAATTAGGATTTAATAATATTTAATATGTTTCGTGCAATTCACAGGATCGATGATAAATTAAGCAAATAATCAAAAATAAATTCTAAAAAATAAACAAAGGTGGAAACTATAAAATAAAAATTTCTACCTCAAGTATGGATTTATAATTTATAAAGAATTAATCCACTGTAAATGGTTAATAATATCTACCATGTTCATTTTATATACCATGATCCACCTAAATCCATTCATCGATTTGTGTCCTAAGGTTTTCCAACACTAACAAAGGATTCTTCTCTGCTCAAATATTCCCAAGGTTTAACCATTGTGATTTTACAAAACTGGGAATTTATAATGGAGGATAAGTTTTTGGGTCATTTAATAAAAATAAATAAATTATTTATTTATTTTATTAAATTCTCTCTCCAATGGTGTCATGGATTCCTTTGAGAATTTATCAAATTAGAAATTTATATTAACCGAAACAATAGTAATTGTAATGGATCAACATAGGATAAGTACAGGGTTAAACCCACCGAGAGTGGGAACATAGAAATGGAAACTCTTGAACAAAGGTTAGGTCACTCCAATTTAATATTGATTTTACTAAACTAATTAAGAAATTGAAATAATGGAATTCAAATAGAGAAACAAAAGAGAGGGGAATAATCTTCAAGGGGTGGTTTTTTAATAAATTTAATTCAACTTCACTTGCAAACTAACTATATCAAATTGATGTGTAACCAAACGGTTTCATCGATAAAAAATTATTCTTCCCTATAAAACTACCCTATAATCCCAATTCATCATGGTATGATAAATTAAAATAGCTAAAGTGAATTAAGTTCTAATTTCCAAAAGTATAAGAGTAATTACATTCAATGGTCATCAATGAATCATCTCAATCATGTTGGGGTTCATTCATTATTGAAAACATATAGTCAATGATTCAATGAGGATTAAAGTATATGCACAGGCACAACATGATACTATCAAACAAAAAACATCTTTAAAAGTGAATAAAAATCATGCTTTTTGGTTTGCACTCCCTTCAACCAATCACAATATCCCCTACAGTGTTTAGCCAATCATCATCAGGTGGTCACTAACGATGAATAAACTAATACCATAATGAAGAGATTAGAAAAGAATGAATGATGATTGAATAAAGAAAATAAATATATTGGAATTAAAACTAGAAATTATCCAATGATTACATGAAATAAATAAAATAAAAAAACAAAACCAATCTACAAATAAATTTGGGTCAGAACCCTATGACAGCCTCTCAGTAGTCAATCATCTCCACACATCGATGGAATCCTCAATCTCATGGTCGTACTTCCTATTTATAAGACAGTGGGTCATTAATGGATTCCCCTAGGTCAAAATTGTGTTTAATGGCCTATCTTTTTGTCAAGGATTTGCAAATATTGTCAAAGATATGCTAAAAATTAGCAATTTTTTCTATATTAGGGAATTACATAGCATGTAATATGTTTACAAATCATGTAATATGCATACATATTTTATTTTTATCATGAGATATATAAAGTTCGCATCTTGAAATATTTACATCATGTAATTATGTTACATGATGTGTAAAATGCGATTTCTCCACTAGAATCTCCATTTCATATAGATTCCTCAATTTTGCGCCTTTGGAAGTGCTCTATGATCATTCTAAACATTCAGTGTCATGCCGCTTTGCTTAGCTCAAAGCATGAAGTGCCTTTTTGTTCCTAAATTCCCATTTTTTCCTTCATATTACTCCAAATTTCAACCCTTCATAATAATATATGAAAATTTGATATCAGGCACATATCTTATATTAAATCAATTAAAATTAAATGAATTCATATATAAAAACCCATCAAAATATATATACAAAAATAGGTATACAATGAATTAAATCATGGTCTTTACATAGATTCTATATCTTCCATCTCTATCATAAATCACAAAATTTTACCACCTAAAATTTAAGGGTTCATCACCAAACATCTATTTTCAGCCTCTAGTGGCTGGAAATCAAAACTTTGATCATCCATGTGAAGCCGTGAAGCCTCCTATCACATCCTATTACTGCTCTGGATCCCAAATCCATGAACCCATCACCCTCGTGCCTCCGTAAACATTGACCAATCTTCAAACCATCGATATGTAAGTTGTTCATGCAACTTCCATAAATCTTGGGGTTCGATCATCCGCAAACCCACACCAAATATATTAAACCATGACCTTGTGGGATAAAAGAGAAGAATGCAATGAATGGTAGGTGAAAAGCACAAGAATGATGTAAATCCATTGTTTTTTAAGAAATCATGGCCAGTGATCATAATATAGTAAAACCAAGGGAGAACCACCATTTTATGAATAAAATTGATAATTGGGATTCGATAAGATTTAATCCGGGTCATGCAATTCATGGGATCAAAGATAAATTAAAAAGATCATAAAAAATTCATTCTCAATAATCCAAAAGGGTTGAAACTGTAATATATCAAGTCCTACCTTGATTATGGATCAATATTTAGTTAATAACACATTTTCTAGCGATGGAGAAGAATATCTGTTGTGTTCGCCATCAGTACTATGGTCCACCTCAACTCGTTCATAGATCTACATCCCCAAGTTTTCTAATGCTAATAAAGAACTCTTCTCATCCTATAAATTCCTCCCAGGGATATGACAATAACCATGGTGATTTTCCATAACTAGGTATTTATAATGGAGGATTATTTTTTTTGTGATTTCATACAAATAAATAAATACATTATTTATTTTATCAAATGTACCCCAACCCCCAATGGTCACCTCCCACGGAATGTCTAATGCTGAGCAACTATAGGTCATTCCTATGGTAAATCCCATGTTTTTGAATCAAACGTTACATTATATTTTACATATGAGGTCACAAACAATAGGAAAACCCATTTATATTGAAATGATGTGTGTGTGCTCTTTAAAATATATTATTATTTTTAATATAGTAATTCTGGGGCCTAAGACACCCAAAAACCACACCAACATTGAGAAAAAATCCAAATATATACATAGAAATATTCAAAGGACTAATCCAACAAAACCAGAGTTGTTAAAACCTTTTTCTAATATTTTACTCTTTTTTGTGAGAAGATGTAGTTGAAACTTTTGTGATCTATATATATTTCACATTTTTCACCATAAAGATAATGCCTCGGTATATTTAATAAAAATATTAAAGATACCAACTCAATATCATGGGTTTTATAATTTTTTTCATGTATTTTTAACTAACTTGATTCATAGGCAATTAATTTATCATTCTTTATAAGGTCACATAAAATTCCCTTCTCTGATGCATCGCTATATATCACAAATTCATCTTTTATTGATGGTAAAGTAAAAAATCAGTAAAATTACTAGTATACTTTTTAATTCTTAAAAAAATTATTTATATTCTTTTAACTATATGAAATTAAACCTTTAATGTGTAAAATTGGTTAATAGGTTGTCTAATCAAGAAAACTTTTGAAAAAATCCTTGATAATTTCATGTTAATTCAAGGAAAATATTTACCTCGGTTATATTCATTAGTGTTGATCCCATGTGTTGAATTTTTTTCAATGAGTCAATATGTGAAGTGATGATTCTTAGAGAATTATTATGGATTCATTTAATGTAATTGGATGGAATGCTTAAGAAATTCTCCTTGTAATTGTGATGATTGTTGAACAGATCTTATGTTTAAATGCATATATCATTGGAGTTGTAGAATTGAAATAATACTTACAAAAAGTGAAGACCATGAAAATATTTATTTATATGATGAATTTATTAAAGTTCTTGAAAAATATTTTTTATTTTTTAAAATGTTTAATTGAGAATAAAACCATGAAAACATATTTATTTTATTGCATGAAGAATGTTTGATGGTAGATGTATGGCCTTAGGATTTATTATGAAAAGTTTGAGAATATTCTGAGTTGAATTAACCAAATATGTAAAGGTAAAATGATAATTTCATTACCTGTGAAAAGTTAAAGAGAATTATGAAGGATACATAAAGTTAAATTGAGAAAATCATTACCTTCATAAGGGTCTGTATTCAACCATATAAGGGTACTAAGTTGATAATGCATTATTTAAGGTTATTTAGGACCATATAAGGGTATAGGAAGCTCGTGTAAGGGTATAGAAAACTCAAATAATGGTTCTAGTGAGGCTAAGAAAGGGTACCTACATAAGTGTATCCTCTCACATAAGGGTATTTTTTATCTTCCTCAATAGCTCACATAAGGGTATATGATCATGTAAGGGTACTTGTATAAAGGTATGAGGTTGTGTAAGGGTACCAATATAAAATTACAAAAAAAATTAGGTAAAGGTACACAGGTATTTATGTAAGGGTAATCTAGGCTACATAAAGTTAAGTCACTACCTATGTAAGGGTAACCTATGATATGTGAAGGTATTTAACAATTTTTGTAAGGGTAAGTGCGATGAAAATAAGCTTGTGTAAGGGTATATGGCCACTTGTGTAAGGGTAATCCTGGTGTAAAGAAACTCGTGTGAAAGTTGATCCCAGCTCGCATATGGATTGATCCCATATTATGTAAGGTTCAAACCAAATATAAATTTTGTAAAGTTCATAAGTTATAATTGGGTGTTACCCTTAGGCATTCTGTACTACCTCTAGGCATCGGGTTCTATCGACAGTAATGGGGTGATATTGCCAGACATTGGGTTCTACTGCCATGCATCATCCGTGCTACCACTATTCATGTTATAACCAGTTTCTACCATGAAATGTGATCATAAGATGAAAAATATAGTATCCATTCTTGTATGATATAGGGTATTAGTAACTTAGAATTATCAATAATTGAATGATGTATGTTCAACATAACTATGCATGCATGAATTTACACTTTCATGCATGTAAGATCGAGTGATAGAAGGTTTTTGGAATCATTAAATTCATTTGAACAACATTTTTCCATGGAAGATTCATACTCAAATGCATGCATGAGAATTAATTCATTATCATTCTTTTGAGTATGAATTCAGGAAGGAGACCGTGTGATGAAATGTGAATACATGGGTATTTGAAAGTTAATATTTCGTGTGAAGAAACAGGTTGGACCAAATATTTTAGGATTTATAAATGAGTTTCATTAAAATGGAGAAGATTAGTTTATGAAAAAAAATTAATTAATATCATGTGTAGGTTGTTTGATATTGCATTTATAGGAGATACTTCATGATATTTATTTATCTGTATGAAGAATGAAGAGAACCCAAAAACGTATGGTATTCCAAATGAGCTTCATGAACATTTAGAATACCTAGGGAATAATTGTGTACTTAATAGGAATAAATATAATACCCAAAAACATGGTTGTATTCATATTTGAACTAAAGGAAGAATAAATTTTTTATTCATAACTCATTAAAATAAAGGATTTGAATGATAAAATAATGGGTTTTTTAGAAATTAAATAAATGAGATATCACATGAACAATAATTATTTTTATTATGAATAAATTTGTGTATAAATGTGACAGCACACCTGTATAATGGTCCAGAAAAACTAAATTTCTAATTATTTCCTAGTGTGGCACAATGGATGAGTAGAGTTATATCACTTGAAGAGCTTCACAGTTGTCCAGTTACCAATTCTAATTCACCTAAAATATTTTTTTTATTTTTATTATTATTTTATGAAAAATATAAAATTTGAGTTTTTTTTATTTTTAAAATAAATTATACTCTAAAATATACTAATATGAAATGAAATATAGTGAAAAAAAATAACTTATCCCTTTATGGTTTAGTTAATGGTTTTTATCATTCTTCTTTGTTTTTTAAAATTTATTCTGATCATTCAATTCTAAAATCACTTTCATGTAATACTATATTTTATTTAGTGGGTGTGAAATATTGAATGATTGAGAAATATAAGTTCCACCTCATCCTATAATAAAGTTTGATGGAACATCTCAATCGAGAGTGTTACATCTTCCAGGACCCAACTGCATCGTATAACGTTTCATCGATCGAACGGCTCAACTCCACCATGTGAAGAACTTGCATCCAAAATAAGGTAGGGAAAATATTTAAATAAAATCATAAAATTGAGTTTTATTTCAGTGTCATGCTGTAAAATTTCCACACATGTTTACATCACCCTTGATCACCACAAATATAAATAAAACATTTGAGTTTAAGTGCAGAATTTAGGAAACATCACTTACCTCCACCAGGCCAATCCTCAGGTTATCCTCCCATTATTGGGATTAAGAGGTCATGGTGGAGAGAAGATAAGAAGATAAATAGATAAAAAATAATAATGATGCAATATAATTGAAGAGAGATAGATATATAGATATATAGAGAAGAAAAAGAATAAAAAAAACATAAGTGGTGGTTGAAGATAAATTAAATAAAGAAGAAGAAGAAATGAAAATAAGAAGAAGAATAATAAGAAGAATATGGGTGGATGAAAAAACAATTAAAAAAATTCTTTAATTACATTAAAATAATAGAACAATTTAAAATAAAATATATTTCAAAATATAAAAAATAAATAAAAAGAAAGAATAAAAAAAGAAACATCTCCCTTCCCACTTATCTCCAATGGATTCCCCCTACCCAGTGGTTGACCTCCCCTTCTATAGTGGTCGAGCCTATATTTTATAGGAAAAAATAAGCATCCTTGGTGGATGGATTCTCCCTTCATGTTCTCCTAAGGTGTTTGAATTATTCAAAAAATGAGAGTCATCTATGAGACCTGCAATGACTTATTTTGAAAACACTTGGAAAAATCAGGTGTTCAAATATTATAGTGTGCAATGGTTCAGTAAGGAAACACATTCTTCAGGCATGGGAATACTTCAGTGTTTATCGACATGTGATGGTATTGGTGATCATTCATGGAAGTGTAGAGTGGTCTTCATCAAGCCCTCCAAGTCATCCTACCTTCAAAGTGGTCGAATGAAGCCTCCATGGTGGTCGTTTAAGGGTCTGAGAATGGTAAAAGGTAACTTATGGATTTTAATAGATAAATATATTGATCCCAATCTTTTCCACCATTTTCCATGGTGTCTCTTCAGTTATTATAGGTGTTGGTGGGTGAAATTGAGCGCAGAAGAGGCGTAGGATGACGACCTCGTGGCTCGGAAAATGTCTGAGTGTGAGGTGTAAGTGAATGAGACATGACTAAGTCATTCTCTTAAATTATTAATAGTAATGTAGGGTACCATCCCACATAGAAATGGTTACATGGCTCTAGGATGGTTTAAATATCAATGTGTGGAATCTGGTAGGCATTGAAGTCAGATAACGGCAGGAGGACCCCCACAACCATCATGGATCGCCCCATCCTAAATAATTTCTCCTCCTGTCTCCGTGTGGGATTGA
The DNA here is from genome assembly GCA_963277665.1 of Viscum album. Classification (NCBI taxonomy): domain Eukaryota; kingdom Viridiplantae; phylum Streptophyta; class Magnoliopsida; order Santalales; family Viscaceae; genus Viscum; species Viscum album. Next base: position 1,811,648,156 of record OY728142.1, on the reverse strand, counting down.
CACCCACATAAAGGTGCTATCAGGACTTGGACCACCTATTAATAGTCACAAGATCCTCCCCATTGCCTTATACCTTCCAGATTGATCTAGACCTCCTGGTGTTGGCTTGGTCAGTTGTCCCCTTATGGTCTGGCTATGTGGCGAGATGGCTTGGATAAGGGATAACTATAACCTAGACCAATTTTTGGTAAACACAAAAAAATATATAAGTACACTTATAAATAATTCAAATAATAATCTCTTTAGTACAAATAAAATTCAAAATTCAAAATCATCATTTTTTTATACTTTTACATCAAATTCAATATTTCAATTTCCAATCCTCCAAATTTAATAAAATAATAAATTTCAGGGTAATATTGATATATGTTTAAAATTTTCATGAAAATATGAGTGTTTTAATAGGTGATGAATATTTCATGAAATAAATTGTGCGATAATTTTATACGATATTTTATCAAGAAGAAAGAAAGAGTTTGAAGTACGGAGGCATTGAAGAAGAAACAACTTGTATGTCCAAGTATTTAAAGATTGATAAAATCATAACATTTAAGTTCTGAGGAGTTTCAAGTCCAATAGACCTATTGTGTGTAACTATTGAAGAACTTGAAGAATTGTACATAGGAAAACCTAATTTTGTATGCAAGTGGAGGAATAATGGCATCCATAAGGTTGAATATATTTCTAGTTGTGGATCAATAAGAAGGATAAGGAACTTGTGACTTGGGGGTATAACTATTTATTAAATAGGCTCATTGTTTGGGTGTATAACCAGTTAAGGAGATAAAGGTTGTAGGGTTTATCAAAATCAGGCAGAAGAGTTGGATTATTAAGGGGTATAACTAGGATCAACTAGAGTATCGACTATTTGGGTTTATAACCAGTTGTTTCCTAAACCATTGTAATTGATAATAATATTATATTAGAGAATCCATTTTGGGGGTCCAACCAAAATATCAAGGAGTGGGACTTTTTATTGAACCATGTAAATACCATGTGTTGTGATCTCTCTTAGTATTTCTTCAAACAAGGTGATAATTTGAGATATTAATGATGTGATTGATAACCTTAACAAGTTTAATAGGTTGAAATCAAATAAAAATAATTTGTAAAAGTAAATCACAGATTCATCCCCCCCCCCTCCCCATCCTAGTGGTCAATACAACCTGGGCCTCAACAATTGGTATCAGATGAGTTTCTCTCTAAAGATACAAAAGTTTTTAAAGACAGAATCTGAAAATGATTTTAGTGGGTCCATATAACCCATTTCAAGAAAGTTCAAAAATGGTAAATTAAATAAGCAAGGTGATAATTTACCAAAGGAGTGGTATTGTGATGGAGATATACACATTTCCATATATTTACCAAAGAATAATTTGTTGAGTAAAAAGGATAAATTTGATTCATCCTTATCATGAACCCAATTAATAGATGAAATCAATATCCTTTCCTTTAATGATAATTATAATAAGAATTAGTATTCCCAAAACTTATTTTATCCAACTCAGGAAAAATATAAACCTAATTTTATCTCTGATTTTAATCCTCATGTGAAGAAATTTTGGGAGATTTCAAAATTTATCATGGAGATGAAAAGGAAATATTATTCTAGTAATGAAGTGTTAAGTTTTTATTCCAAGTAATTATCATGAAATGAAAAAGATGACCAATGGATAATCATAAATGAATTTTACTATTCAATGGTAAAATATTTATCCTTAGAAAATAGAATATTGGGAAGAGAAGAAGTGGCCTTAAATCTCAGAACAAATAAAATAGGAACCAATATTAAGGAATAAAGTGATATTACTGGAGTTATTTCCAAAAATATTTTAAAGCAAATGGACATGTATAATGAGTTTAGGACTAGTATAATATCTCCAAAAACCCAACTTGGATTAAGGAGACAATCAGGTATGGATGCTACTTCAAATTTGAAATTAAAGTCCACTCAATTGAAAGATAAAGATATGAAGATAAGAAACATTTAAATAGGATAAACACCTATAAATATAGGATTAAGATCCCTCCAAAATCCATCTCAACTTGTGTATTAGAAAAGAGGAATTCATATCCTAAATATGGAAATAATTTATTATTCCATGAAAAATCTAGAATTATGGTTTCACAAAAGATGAAAGAACTAAATTTCTTTTGTTGTGTAAGATTTGGGTACATCATGTGTAAATGTTTCAAATATGACATGCCCAAAAATATTATAAGAACTCCATAAGTCCAAATATTTCAATCAAGGAGAGACCAAATGAGTTGTGTCTCTTCTAATAAATGTTTCATTTTCTTTAACATCACTAATATGGAAAGGTATCACAATTATAGGAATTCATGCAAGGGTAAAGAATCCATATAGAGACACTCCAATACTATGACTTATAATGATATTAATTATACTATAAAAATTCATATTAATCAATAAATATGTTAAATTTCTTGGAAGATGAAACTGAGCCTCAATAAAGTGTGTATTAAGAACAAAATATGAGTACTCGTAACAACTATTATAAAGGAAAAGAAGACAAAAATGGAAGAAAAAAATAGATTTTTCATATATAAAAAATGTGCAAGAAAATGTGAAGTTGGCTCCACCATGGAATATGTATTCCAAGATGTCACTTTTTCCATCAAGGAAGAGGTTTTCCAAAGTGTTCCTTCACAAAACACTAAGTGGAAAAAGATGTAGAAAACAAATCCACATGAGAAATAAATTCATGGGAGGAAAATATGTGTGCAATTCATCAATCTTATTAACAATGAAGAAAGTGTATATCATACTGATATTAGAATAAATAAGAAATCAGAGACGATAGGAAACTCCTACCATAAATTTTTCTTCTAAATAAACAATAGGTTACTCCTCATTACCGATTATTTCATGCATTTTAAGAAAACATAAATAGAAAAAGGAGAATATTCTAACTATCACTTCACGATATCAATGATAATGATTTATTTTTTAGAGTTTCTGGGTTGGAAACTCACTATGATGAAAAGGGTGTATGAATTCCTTGATAGGTAGAAAATTTGAGAAAGGTGGCTACCAAATCATTTTTATATAAATCTCGAATTTTCCAAACAGCTTGGTAGTGATAGATTTTTAGGTATGTCAATCACACTCTCATCCAAAAATCTTAATTATATTAATCGTAATTATTAAGGTGGGGTTATTGGTTGATGAAAATATGAGACAAAGGGTAGTTATTCTTGTGAACCTATATTTTTTAATGTGTTTTATAAAAAAAAATTTGGATCATGTATTTCTTATAATAACAACCCCTATATTGATAATTTTTTAGCATGATATAACATGCATAGTAGTTTATAGATATAATAGACAAACCTTGGTTATATCTCTCCTATTTTCTACACCGATTTATCCCATGTAGACTTAGAGTTGATTAACTAGAATCTTCAGGCTCTATTTTCTCTTTGAAAAAGGGGATGTTAATACAGAATGCCTAGAAAGTTAGAAGAAGGGATGATAAAATCCCAAAATTACCCTTTTCATTTGATTTTCAATAAGGGGGATAATAGATTTTTTAACACATATTTACTTTTATAATGTGAAGGGATATTGACAATAAAATAAAAATGGGGAGATTGTAGAGATCGTGTATTGCATTTGTTGTCAATAAGTCAATATGTGAAGTGAGGATGTTTGTATAATCATTATTGTTTAATTTAATGGAATTAAATGTCTGGATTGAGAAATTCTATTTTTAATTTTGATGATTATTTAACTAGTATTAAGTTCAAATAAATGTGTTTATGGAGTTTTATAAATGAAAAAATATTTACAAAAAGTGAATACCATGAAAACATTTATTTTCATGAGTAATTGATTGAAGGATATGATATTTATTTTTCATTGTGTTTAATTAAAAATAAGACCATGAAAACATATTGATTTTCTAGTATTAATAATATTTGATGGAATATGGAATGCCTTGGGATTTATTAAGAAATGCCTCAGATGATTTTGAGTTGACTTGACCACCTGTGTAAAGGAAAATTATGAATTACATTACCTGCATAAAGCTGATGAGATATTTGTGAAGGTTGTTTAAAGGTAAATTAAGAAAATAATTACTTGTGTAAGGGGTTGTCTTCAACCACTTAATGATGATTAATTGATAATGTGTAGTGTAAGGGTATCCAAGCTTGCATAAGGGGACATGTAGCTTGATTAAGGGTATATGTGGCTCGTGTAGGGGTATCGATGAGGCTATTTAAGGGTACCAAGATGCATAAGGGTGCCTATATAAGGGTAACCACTCATGTAAGGGTTTTCATGAACTTCTCCAATACCTCGCATAATGGTATCCACTCGCATAAGGGTACTTGTGTAAAGGTACAAGGCTACATAAGGGTACTAGTATAGAGCTACTAAAAGCATTGTATAAAGTTACTCAGGTCGCTACGTAAAGGTACTCAGGTCACTACATAAGGCTAACCCAAGCTGTGTAAAGGTAAGCCATAACCTATATAATGGTAACCCAAGTTGCGTAAGGGTATATGGAGACCTATTAAGTTTAAGCATGGTGTAAAGGAGCTTACATAAGGGTATCTAGAAACTTGTGTGATGGTAATAATAGTGTAAAGGAACTCATGTAAAAGTTGATCCCATCTCATATAAGAGTCATACAAAATATAAATTATGTAAAGGTGATGAGATATCATTGGTTCTTACCACTAAGAATCAAGTACTATGGAATGGTATATGGTGTTACCACCAAAAATTGTGTTCTACTGCCAGGAATCAGGCATGCTACCGCCAGTCATACTACCCTAGTTTCTACCAAGAGATGCGATCATAAGATGAAAAAAAAAGTATTTTTCTTGCATAAGAAAGTGGATGAGTGGGTTAAAATTATCAAAAAAAATCATGAGGTTCATTCAACATTACTTTACATGCATATAGTTACACTTACATGCATGGAAGATTGAATGAGAGAAGTGTCATGGAATAATTTAATTCATTCAAACCACATTCTGACATAGAATCTTCGTACCCAAATTTATGCATGAGAATTAATGGATTCCCATTCAATTGATTATAAATTCATAAAGGATACCACATGATGAAATATGAATCCACAGGTATTAAAAAATGAATATACCACATGTATAAATAGATCTATCCTAATATTTCATGAACTATAAATGAGATTCATTATAATGGAGAAGCCCGATTTGTGTGGGAATTTTGAATGAGGTTCAAAAGAAAGTTTTCTTATATTACATTAACAGGATATGAGTTGTAGTATTTATTTATCCTCATGAAGAATGAATACATATTGAAACCTTCAAGTATTCTAAATGACCTATATGAAGATTTATAATACTCAAATAATTATTAAGTATTTGATATGAGGAAATATAATACTCAAAACCCAGAAGGTATTCATATTTAAAATAATAAAAGAATAAATTTTTTTAAAACACATTTAAGAAAATTATTTAAATGATAAAATATTAATGTCTTTGAAAATTAAATAAATGAGATAATAAATGCACAATATTTGTTTTTCTTACGGATAAATTTATGCATATAAGTGGTAAATATTTCATATATAAAATTGTGATATAATTTGATAGATTATTTTTTCAATAATAAAAAAATATTTTGAAGCCGGTAAACTTTTAAGAAGAAGAAACTTGTGTTCTTAAGTATTAAAAAATTGATAAAATTATATCATTCAAGTTCTAATAAGAGTTTCAAGGTCAATATACCTGCTACATGTAGTTTTTTAATACCTTTAAGAATTTTACATGAGAAAAACTTATACTATAGGCACATGGAGGAAGACTATCATCCAAAAAGTTGAAGTTCTTTCAAGTTTTTGATCAACAAAAAGAAGGATCCTGTGACTTGGTGGATCTAACCAGTTGTTAAAGAGACTCGTGGATGGGGTGTATAACCTGTTGAGGAAAACATAGTTGGGAGTCTTAACTAATTGATGTAGAAGATTTTTATTTTTTTAGGGGTATAACCAAGACCAATTATAGGATCAACTATTGGGGTGTATAAATATTTTCTACCTAAATTATTGTAATTGATAATAAGATTATAGTGGAGAATCCATATTGAGGGTATAACCAACATGGAAAGGAATATGTCTTTGTTCCAAACCTTGTAAATACAATGTATTGTACTATCTTTGAGTATTTTTTCATATGATTTAAGACTATTAGATATCATTGAGTGGATCAAGAACCTTAACAAGTTTAAGAGGTTGAATTCAAAATAAAAGAATTCATTAAAGTAAACCATTAATTCACCCCATCCTAGTGGTCAATCTGTCTTGGGTCTCTACATTTGGTATTTTCCATTCCATCACTACCTTTTTTTAAGGATTAACTAATATTTTATCCTTAGAGACAATATATACAAGAAAAGAAACTTCCTAAGGCCATAATTTGTATTTTCTAAATTTTCCATATAACTCATTTTTTATAAGAGTTTTAACAATGATTAAAAGATGGCTCTTATGCTCATCGTATATTTTAGAGTATAGAAATATATAATCAATAAATTCCACAATTAAATTATCGAGATAATAATTTAATATTATGTTCATCCAATCCAAAAAAATAGAGGGTAGATTAGTTAATCCAAAGGGAATTAATATAAATTCATAATTTACATACCTCATTTGAAATCATGTATTTGGAATATCATCCTTCATTAATCATAGTTTATAACACCAACAACGAAGATCAATATTTAAAAAATATTTATCTTCTTGTATTTTATTGGAAAAGTCATAAATATGGGGAAGATGATGCTTTTTTATGGCCATAAAATTGATTTCCTTGTAATAGATGCCCAACTTCATAGACTCGTCATTATTCCTAACAAAAAGAATAGGGGATTCCCATGGTGAAATACTATGTTATATAAATACCTTATCAAAAAAATCTTGCATTTGTTTCTTCATTTCCACTAATTTCATTATGTTTATCTTGTAGGGAGTATTTGATATAATTTTTTCATTTGGAATAAGATCAATATAAAACATAACATCATACTCAGGTGGGTGTCCAATTATTTCTTCAAGAAACACATCGATGTATTACTGAATAATATGTACATATTCTACATGAATAATACCTTTCATATTCATAGATTGTGTGAGCTCTTCTTCTCCAAGAATTTCATTAATAAAAGATATTGGAGGTCTACCCAGACATGATTCATATGATATAGTCTCCCCGCTAAAGATAAGGTAATCCACATCTCCATCACTAATCTTAATCTCTTTATATTAGAAATAATTTTTTTATTATAATTATAAATCCAATACTTACCAAGGATTATATAAAATTCAATCATATTAATAATAATCAAGCTTTAAAATAGGGTATGTCTATGTGTCATAATGGGAGATGACTAACACATCCTTATTGCAATAACATTTTTACTAGGATTCATAAATAAAAACACCCTTCATAGGGTGTTAGGGAAATATTTTATTTTCTTGGAAAACATGGAAGATATAATAGAGTGAGAAGATTTATAATCAAAAAAATCATTAGATAAATTTTAGGTTATAATAAAAGTACCCACCACCACATATTTTGGAACTTCAACCTCAACTATATTAATATCATAATCCTAGCCTTTTCCCCTTGGCCTCTTCTATATGAGTCTCCCTTGATTCTTGGGAAATTAGTTTGAATAATTACCCATTTCTTTATAGTTAGAGCATTTGATAGTGGTGGTTTCTTTCTTTTACTTTCATTTAATATCTTTATGATTCGTTTCTCTATAATTAAAACAAAATCTTATTTCCATTAAGCAAGTATTTGGGTGTTTCTTTCTATAATTATCACATGTTTGAAATCCCAAAATCCCTTTCTTCTTCATTGACACATTTATTTTTTCTTTAAGCTCATATGACCACTTCTTTTCTTAATTTCTCTAAAAGATATAATAATTAAAAAAATATTTCTCTGTATTAATGTGACTTGATACAATGTCATCATATAATGAAAATGTTTAATAAAATAGTGAAATTTGAATAATTTTATTAATAATATCAAGTAAATGGTCATTATTTCTTTTCAGATTACATATATAGTCCATAGTATGTCTATATAATCTTGTAAAGTTATCCTTATACTCTAATGCACCTTCTTCTTCCTTCTTATTTAAAGTGAGTAACTTTTACTCCATGTTAACTCACTATTATTGATAAAACTATTTCTTGAATAATATCACTTTAAATGTAATATATTCTATACTTTATATTTTATCAACTTCTTTAATATTCTAGATCAATGACAAAAATTAATCAGTATCTCCCTTTAGAAAATACTCTACCAGAATAATATTTTCTCTTTCATTATTTTCCAAAGCCTGGAATATATTTTGGAGGGACTTAATACATTATTCATCTACCAATATATGTGAATCACATAATGTAATAATAGGTTCCCCCATACATTCATGTTTATTCATTATAACCAAAGATAGATTCTATTATAAGGCTATGATATACTCAGTTCCAACACCAGTTGTATTGGATTACTCAGTAGGGAAACCCCTACATTAACAACAGGTGTAGAATCCATTTATTCCCTTAGGAAATATCTCTAAGAAATGGAACACACTGAGTAATCTCATAATAATTATAAATATCAAGGCATAAAATAAAAATTCATATAATAGTAAAAGTTCTCAAATACCTTATGGGATTATTATAATTCTAATGTTAGATATGTTTATTTAAACACTAGTTCCCAAGGTTACAACAAAACTTACTTTGATTCCAATAAAAAACATGACTCCGATAACATAGAGCTGATTTTTTACTTTCACTGCTACAAAACAGACCTTTAATCGTCCCAAAAATTGGCCTTTATCAGTGCTATAAAATCACTGACTACCGGAGCCTGATTAAAATCACTAGGATTTTATAAATGCTAGAAGAGAGCAGATAAAGGGGTCATTTATCAGTGCTAAAAAACACTGATGAAGGACTATATTTATTAGTGATTTTATTTAGTGCTGATAAAGTCTGTCTTTATCAATGCATTTACTAGTTTTGATAAAGGGCTATACTGCAATGTGTCATAATAGTACACTGCAAGACCAAAAATAGCACCAAAAATTAGAAAAATCAGTTATAAATGCATATTTTAAATGAAATAAAATTTATAACACAAATACAATAAAAAATATATATATTATAGATATTTTAAACATTTTTTTAACAATTACATGAGTAATTAAAAATTACCACATGCATTCAAAAACATTAATGATCCTTTGCCTTTTTCTCCTAACCCTGAATCATGATATTGTGAACAAACAAAACCTTCTTGAGAAAAATAATTAACCTATATAAGAAATCAATTCTTATATTAGTAAGAATATAAAGAAATAAATTAAACAGAAATTGTTAATTTTAAACTAAACTTTTAGTCATACCAAGAACAATGTGTATTAGATTGAGTTGTGGTTAATTATTTCATGTCACACCATTTCTTATTCATCTTCAAAAAATATCTATGTTAAAAATAACTAAATAAGAATAAGATAAAAATTATAAGTAAATATAGATTGATGAGAAAACAATCTATGCTCGTTTACTCAGTTTTGGGGATGTGATGTATGTTTTAAACTAAAATGAAACTTATAAATTTAAAAGATTCACTTGGATTCATATTGATCACACAATGAATTAGATTGAGGTTAGAAATATTTCTACATATCCCAAATTCCTTGTGGATTGTTTTACTAAAGTATCAAAACAATTTGAATGTTTTTTCTCAATTTTGAGTATGTTACTAATCTTTTTTACCAAAATGTCATTTCAAACTGGAAACACACACTTTGAGTCATACATGTCACATCATTTATCTATTTTATGTGATAATTATTCCTACTTATCACAAATGACTTCTGAATCATTGTAATAAATTATCAAGACAATCAAACCATTTTTTATTGGTTTCGATGAGTGATATGTTTTGAACTAAAATATCAAGTTTAAATTTATAACAGAAACTTTAAGTCATGTCAAGAACATTGTGTATTGGATTTAGGTGAGGGTAATTCCTATACATCAAAAATGGATTATGGATCATTTTACTAAAGTATCAAAATAATATGAATGTGTTTTTGTAGTTTTGAGTGAGTCAGATGTCTTCTTTACTAAAATTAATGTCATTTTTAAATAAAAAAGATTCATTTGGAGTCATACCAGTCACAACATGCATTTAATTGAGGTGATGCTGGTTCCTAAATGTCCCAAATGACTTATGTATCATTTTCCTATAGTATCAAAATAATATGAATTTTTTTTCTTGGTTTTGATTATGTCACTTGTATTTTTTACTAAAATGTCATTTTTAACTCAAAATATAAACTTTGAGTCATATTGGTTGCATATTGTGTAAGTTTAACATAATAATTATTACTAAATGTCAAAAAATACTAATTAATCTTTTTCAAAAATTATCAATACAATCCGAGCACATTTTTTGGGTTTTTGGTGAGTGGTACGTTTTGAACTAAAATATCAATTTTAAACTGATAGTGGAAACTTTGAGTCATACTGGGAACATTGTGTATCACATTGGGGTTTGGATGATTTATACATGTCGAAAATGACTTATTAATTGTTTTCCTAAAGTATCAAAAAAATACGAATGCATTTTCTCATTTTTTTACTAGGCTGATTGTCTTTTTTACTAAAATTAATGTCAATTTTAAATAAAAAGATATATTTGGAGTCATATTGGTCACACCATGAATTTTATTGAGGTAAAACTGAGTCATAAACATCCCGAATGACTTATGAATAATTTTAACAAATTATCAAAATAATCTGAATTCATTTTCTCAGTTTTTAGTACGTCAAATATCATTTTTACTAAAATGTAATTTTAAAATGAAAACACACACTATGAATCATACCAACTACATCATGTTTCAGTTTGACATGAGATTGATTCTTACACATAAAAAAATAATTATAAGTTATTTTCCTAAATTATCAATACAATATGATTGTATTTTCTCAGTTTTTTGTATATCACTTGTCTTTTTTACTAAAATTAATGTTAATTTTAAATAAAAAGACACAGTTGGAGTCATACCAGGAACACCGTGCATCATATTGAGGTGTGGATAATTCCTAAACATCAATAATGGATTATGGATTGTTTTAATAAAGTATCAAAACAATATTAATGTGTTTTCTCAATTTTGAGTATGTGATATGTGGTTTTAACTAAAATGTAAATTATAAACTAAAAACATATAGTTTGAGTCATACTGAGCACACTGTGTATCGGATTTAGGTGTGTTTTATTGATTATGAGATATGTGCTTTGATTTTAACTATATTAAAAATCTATAAAAGATATAATATATTCCATTATTATGGAAGAGAAACTCCATTCTCTCTAAAACACTACACATTTTAGACAACATAGGGTTTCCTCTTCTACGAGAAAGGAACATGTTCTCTCTTTTTTGGATTATTTAATATTTTTTAATGCTATATATAAATTCCTAAAATATATATGAAAAAAACTAAATAATTATTATATAAAATGATAAGGAAATTAACTTAAAAATATTAGTTAAAATGAAGACAAAATTAATTAAATAAGTAGTTATAATTCTCCTTTTCATGATTTTTGTATACATTCTTGACCTATATCCTTTTTTCCATTATCTCAGTTCTAGCCTTGAAGTACAATATCTCATGAGCATGATCAGATTCTAACAAACCACCCCAACTCGAAAAAATTAATCCACCTAAATAAGAAAAAAAATTCATTTGTGATTAATACTAAAAAGAAATAAATTAAACAAAAATACAAAATAATACATTACTTATATGGAAAATTATTTTACTTTGAAAACATCAATATTGGAAATGCAATGTAAGAGAATAAATTTTTGAAATATTCATAAATAACTAACCAATAAATTTGTATTTTAACTCACTAAATTTATTTGAAAAAATATAGATATAGGTGAATTTAATTCAGATCTTGGGGAATGTGTGATCGGTTTTGAGTATATGATGTGTGTTTTGAACTAAAATATAAATCATAAACTAAAAAAATATATTTATATTCATACCAAGCACACTTTATATCATATTGAGGTGCATTTTATTGAGTATGTGATGTGTTTTTTTCTTTCAACCATCTGCACCGAGCTATAAAAGAAAGAAATGTTCCATTTAGATGGAAGAGGAAACCCCATGCTGCATGAAACACCACATCCGAAAGCAACATGTTCTCCATATTCTCACTTACTATAGGAGAATGATGGAAAATATGACTTACCAAAAGATCAATGAAAAAAATTAATTATTAAATAAAAATAATAAGAAAAATAACTTAAAAATATTAGATAAAATGGTGATAACATTAACTAAATAAGTAGTCAGAACTCACCATTTCATGATCATAGCAAAGCAGTGACTCATCCTTGTTGATAAATTAATTTCATTGTGATATCTTTTAAAATTAAAAAATAATTATTAGATAAAAATTATGAGGAAATTAACTAAAAAATAGATAAAATGATGATAAAATCAACTAAAAGGCAATTTGTTCTAGTTATATGTCATTAAAGTATAATATAATTATTCTTGATCATATGAAACTAAAATACAAGTAATTTAGTCAATATTACATGACCCTAAAAAGAAACTATTTTAGAATATCAATACCAACAACATGATATATTTAACCACTTTATAACAACATAACATTCATGTATTATACAAAATTATCATAAAAACTTTTATCCATTTGGGTTGGTGTAAAACTCACATATAAAAATTTTCCTTATTATTCACATCCAAATGACGCTAAAGTATACCACATCCATTATGTATTCCTATATTATTATATAGATTAGTATATCCTTTTCAATATTATGTGTGATGATAAACTCTAACATACCATCATCATTATTTGATCATCAAAATGGGAATATCTCTATTCTCATGTATTTTTTATTGAGAATGATGATGAGTTTTTTATTAATGATCTTGTGAACATGGATAATTTTACATAATTAATGTACACATATATATTAGTGATGAACCAATGAACACATTTTTTATGGTGAGCTAGTGAACAAGTATCTATATGCATAATAATGATAGGTTAAATCAAATGTTCTTTCAACTCTTCCAGACTAATTTGTCGAGAATAACGACAATGTAAGAACTAACAAAGGATTTGATAAGGGTCGTATGCATGCTCTATTTCAAACTTGATTAAATCTTTAACTCCATATTCATACTCTTTTTTCAAATGATTGGTTTTCATCCATTTTAGATTCATATCCATCCTATTAGGTTCATAAAATATTCATTTTGTGAAATAAATAAATAAATAAACATAAGATATTCATTATATCAAAGGTGAAAATTAAAGATAATTATAATAATGGGAACCCAACATTTGATAATTTCAAATAATTTTAGTATGATTTGAAGGAAATATGTAGTTTAATTTAATAAAATAACTACTCCACTATGGTAGGTGTTATCCTTTGAATTCATACAAAGGTGAAAGTTATAGAAAACTATCATCCTCATCGGCTTCATCACCAGAAGTATTATTATTGAATTTTTTTTCTTAAGACTCAACCCCTATATCTTGTGTAAATGTACCTTTGTTTCTTGAACTACTAGGACTATTAGTCATCCCATACCGGGTATTGGTGATGGTTTTGGATGACTACTCCTCGGAGTAGTTCAAGAAATGTAAAAGAGATGAGGGATGAGTCTCAAGAATAAAATGTAATAATAAATTTTTGGGAGATGAAGTTTATGGGGATGAAACCAAACCTTTGTTATATTAAATAATGGGGGTACTTATCATTTTTCAGAGTTTCTATTCCTAAAAGAACTAAAACTGAAACAAAAAAATTAAATAATTTTTTTCTATGAAAAATAATAATAAATCATATAGAATAATGCATATAGAATCTAATGTCATTTTTGAATCTAGAGTTTATACTTTTTATTAATAAATTTTATAAATATAATTAGAATAAAATTGTTCCTCATAGACATAGATCTAGTGTTTCTTCTAGTTAAGATATAATAGAAGATAATAAATATGATTCTTGAGTTAAACTTAAATGAAGTACAAGAACTATAAAGTAAAAACATCCAAATCAGGAATTTATATATTTCAAATCCTTCATTTTTTGTATTCATATAGATCAACATAATAATATTATGAAAAAAAATCCTATGGTGCTAACCATAGATGATGATCTCAATTTATATAAAGAATCATTGTCTTCAAAAATCATTCTTGAAATAATCATTTAATGATGAAATAGATTCTATTATGAGAAATAATACTTTCATATTTAAAAATTTTCCAAAATATTAAAATCATATTGGTTGTAAAGTTGTATTTACATTTAGGACTCCAATGATAACATTCGATTTTTTAAAGCTAGATTAGTAATCAAAGGTTTAAAATAAATGGGATGGATTAGTTATTTTCAAACTTATACACATTTAGGTAAAATTACAACAACAAGGATATTATTTTCCTTAAAATTCAATAAATCATTTGTGTGTTCATTAAATGGATGTTAAAAATCTATTTTTAAATGAAAATTTAAATAAATAAATTTACATATAATAATGTGAATGTTTTCTATATAATATATTTAAAATAAATTATGTAAATTAGTTAAATATACTTATGGTCTTAAAGAAACACCTAAACAACATGAGAAGTATGATTCTATTATTTTATCTAATGGATTTTTACATAATAAGTTTGATAAGTGTACTTTTTAATGTTTAAAAAATAATAATAAATTATTATGTGTATTTATGTTGATGACATGTTAATTTTTAAAAAAACATGAATATTATTTATGATAAGAATAAATATTTATCCTCTATGATTAAAATGAATAAAATTAGAATAATTGATACTATACTAATTATTAAATTAAGAATAGATAGTGGGGTTATTATTATTGTCAGTCTCATTATATTGTGAATATGTTGGAAATAGTTGATCTTATTAGTTTCAAAGATGAAAATACGTTATTTTACTCTAGTGTTAGATTTTTAATTAATATAGACATAGTTGTATCACAACATGAACATTATAGTGCAACTTGTTATTTAATTTATGTGATATAATATAATAAACCCAATATCACATTTTTTTTGTTTTTCAAATTCAATGATATTCTATTAATTCTAGAATGGATCATTTAAAATGTATAATTAGAATCTTTTTACTCTTAAATAAGGCTAAAAATTCAAGTTTATTTTATAATAATTACCTAACTAAAGTAAGTATGCACTAATTCAAGTTGAAATACCATCATGGGATATTATCAATCCCAATTTGGATGGATATTTACTCTTAGAGATTGTTTCATTTCTAGGGTGGGATATAAATAGGAATTTCAAATTCGATATTAGAGTTAGAATTTAATACTTTAACAACTTTTAGAATAGAAAAAAAACGAATCATAAACTTATTAATGGAATTTAAGTTATGTAATATTTCAATGCCTCGTATTTCAATTAATTATGTTATTGAGGCAACAAGTTCCAAATATTATAGTTTCATGTACAATGAGAATTCTAAACATATTAATTTTAGACATGATATGTGAGACAATTATTATAAAATGGAACTATAATAATGTTTTATGTAAAATAATGTAATAACCTTGCATATCCATTTATAAAATATATATCGAGGGATATCATTGAATAAATTAATAGACAAATTTTTCTAAACCCCTTAAAATGATATATTTAGTGAAAAACATGATCATGCACTGGTGAAATACTCATTCCTAGATCTTTCACCAATCTACCCAAGGTTTCTCATGATATGTAAGTGGATGTAAGAATTCACGGTTCCATGTTTAAAAGAAAGTGAATAGAGACACCTGCTAGGATGGATGAAATCAGTGTGTAGAATTCTTAATATTCAATAAGGAAGCAAGAAAATCCATTGAAGGTTCAATAAAACCCCAGAATCATAAGAAACCCTAATTAAAAATTCATTCTTCGAGGGAAAGTAGTGATGGGTAATGAATAGAAAGAGAAAATAAACAAAAAACCACCAAAATATATCACCAAACAAGTAATCCACAACTGAGAAGGAGGATAAAAATTAACATACCTTGGATTGAATCTTTTATTCATCCAAGAGAAAGTATATAAATCACCAAATATTGCATTCGTTTGAGATGTGGTTTTTTTTATCCTTGATTCATTATAGACTTGGATTCTAGCCTTGGATTAGAGCCTCAGATTTGTTCAATCCCTTATTTGATTCATGATTTGATCTTGGATGAGCACTAAAAGTAGGTGGCTTCCATAGAAATATTTAGATATCGTGACTGGTTAGGGTTCTTTAAATAGATCGGGGACACTTTTATCAGAGATTCTAAAACTTTAGCACACATAAAGGATTTATAATAATAATTATAAAAAATATATATAATTTTATAGTTATATTTTTTTATTATAATTTTCCAATTATTTAAATATTTATTTATTTATTTATAATTATATGCATGATTTTAAAAAAAAATATTTTTTTTATTTGTCATGACCCGTCCTACGGGGCCTGGATGTGACTACCCCAAGACTGCCTTCCATCATCCAGGGGTTGGTGACTAGCACCTGAAGGCTTTTCCAGAATAGGGAAGGCATTGTCTTAGAGATATCTACTCACTCAAAAAGAGAAACTGAAGTAAACAACCAAAAAAAGTAAGGTATAACCATGAGAGTAAAGTACAACCACAAGTACAACTGTAAACTGAAAATAGTAAGTCGGAATACAAGCCCTAGAAACTGAAAAGAAAGTAAATAGTTGTCGCATCTGCCCTAGATATCTACTTGGAGGGTAGAAGCTGTAAGTCTAAATTTGAAGAAGAGGATCTCGACTGCTCTCGTCTCACCAAGCTCCACCAAGTTCCTAAATTCCAAAGTCTACCTTGGAGCGTCAGTAGTCTGCACTAGACACACACGTGCGGGAGGATCCCATCCAGGGGTGCGTATAACAACTTAGTAGGTGACCCCGAGACCCCCGAAGGTCTCACGTTAATCCACAATAGAAAACAACGCAAGAAATACCACAAAGGTAATATCACAATCATGATCTAAATCATGAATCACAAATCAAAAGAGACAACTCACATTAACTGTATAACTTCAAGGTTACTGGGATAGGGATGACTAGCCATAAATCCAGATCATCATATCCTTATTAACTCCACTGCTGACCCATATAGGTCATTGTATGTTGACCCGTATTGGTTGATAGATGATGACCCATATTGGTTGTTGATGTTGACCCGTATTGGTCGCTAGTGCTAACCCGTATTGGTCACTAGTGCTGACCTGTATTGTTCGCTGATGCTGACCCGTATTGGTCGCTGGTGCTAACCCATATTGGTTGCTAATGCTGAATCATATTGGTCACTGGTACAGAGGTAGGGATGATTAGTCTTATATCTATATCATCCCACTCTGGAGTTTCTGATGCTGACTCGTATTGGTCACTCTTCTTCTTCTTCATGTCACAGCCAGCCACTAGATTCCCATGCGTAGCATGCCTGATCTCCGAAAGATTATTATCCTAAATCCATCAGTCATATTTAAACTAGTAAGAAGTCTTGTAAAAAGAATACCCCAGGGACCGCCCCTTCATTGGGGTCCCAATGTGACAGATGGTGCGTCAGTCGGATGCCCAGCCTGTGAGATATGGGCACTTTTGTAAAAAGGTCCCAGTAGGATTCAAGTCTGATTCAACCCAGGTCGCATGTCAAAATCCATAAAAACTCACTTAGAGTATCTCCAAAGGACCTACATGTCACAAGGGTCCTTATTCCACAGACGGTGTGTCGTTCGGATGCTCGGTCTTTTAGTTACACCTTTTTTCCGTGAAATGAGGGTGATCGCACCTCGGTCCATCCCAGCTCAGTAGGTCCCACCAGAATATTCCCTAAGGGACCGCTTTTCAAAATGGGTCCCAACGCAACTAACGGCGTTTCAAATGGACACTCAGTTTGTCAGTTATGGGTGTTTTTTTATTCGGGGGTCGGTTGGGTCTAGGTCCGGTCCGACTCGCTCAGGCCGGCCCGACGCAATGGGTCCCAGGGTCTACCTGACCCGGCCTAGGTCAGGCCCGTTAAGGGTTGGCCCGATTCACTGGTTCCAGCCCATCGGGGTCAGCCCAGATAGTTCGAGGGCCTGGTCCATTGTTGGCCCGGCCCGGCGGGTGGGGCTCGGCCCACCCGCGCTGGGCCACTGGGGCGTGGGTCTGGCTCGGTCCGCCGGAAGGCGAACAGCTATCCCCAGCTGGCCTTGTGGCCACAGGGTCATTTCATCCTGCTGGTGGGGTGCTGCCCCACCACGTGCAATGGTCGGCCAGGGGAGCCGACCGGTCTTCAGCCGATGTGGCGCGGCGCGGGGCCGCGCCGCCCCATCCTACTGTGGCGCCTGCGAGAGTCACCCTTCTCCCATGCAGCTATCTCAGGCCAGCCGCCTCTGGCCACCAAGTCACCCGACGGTGCGCCGCATTCCCACCGCCCACGGCCGGTTGCGGCGATCCTCCTCTGGCCACCGTCGCCGGCATGACGCGTTGGCATTTCTTTCCACGGGCCCCCAAACGTACTCCAGCGGTCCGTTCTTGGTGCCATCTGTGCCTACAAGTCTCTTGAACTGACATCATCATAGTTTTACCCTCTATCTCACGTTACCATAAAAATTGAGGAAATTTTTCCCTGAAGAACGTAACATGAATGAAGTGGTGGAGGGTCTGCACCTTTTTCGTCCGGCCCACGCCCTCCGCGTTAACATGATAACAAGCGGGAGAATATTTATCTAACATTAAATATTAAATAATCTCATTTCAATAATTTTAAACCCAAATAAAACATAAACCCCCTACCTCGAGATCTATTGGAGGTGTCTCGGTTATGGCGGTAGGAGCATCCACGTTGGATGGAGTTGTCAGCGTTCATCGGTCTTGGATCATTATCACCCGAGCTTTCATCCTCTATCAGTGGATGTTGCCGTAGAACTCCATCAGAGTTTCCTCTCATGAAGAATCTATGCCAAAACCCCACCCCAAGATCCATTTAAATATGAGGGGGAAAGGTGAGTAACACATTGAATAATTAATGAGGTTTATTAAATTAATTAATGAACCTCTTTTAATTCACAACGGAGGAGTTATGGAGTTTATGAGTCAAGCCATCAAATGGATTGACAATTCACCGAACCCACCACCACCGCTCATCTGTTGGAGAAAAATAAAATCAAATTACAATTACATGTTATTTTATTATACTTTAAAATTTCAAAAAACTATCTTTTTCTCCAAACCAATTGTGGTCGAAGTGAAGCTTCTCTTAAGTGAACCCCGTCACTGCAGATTCAACGGTGATCTTGGATTTCAATTCCGAGCACCGGTTCAAAAGATAGAAAATGTCACCCATGCGTTTTCTGAACGTACCAAAAAAAAGTTCAGAAATTCATTACGGGCACACCAGGCCTCAGAATCATGCATCGTCAATTTTCACAGACTTTTAATAATCCCAAATGATTAAAAAAATTACATGTAATTTCTGAGTCTTTACATTCTCACCACCTTGGGGCATTAAGTCCCTGAAATCCGAACAAGGATACACAAACAAATAGGGGTACTAGGCATTCATATGAGCCTCTCGCTCCCATTAGCTCTCCTGGAGATTCTTGGGTTGCCACAGAATGCGCACTAGAGGTATCGACCTCCCACGAAGGATCTGCTCCTGTCAATCCTCTATCTCCACTGGGTACTCTACAAAAGTCTCCCCGTCTTCAAACTCTATATTTCCATGGTCAATGACATGATATTTTTAATACATGTATCTCCTCAGCTGAGATATGTGGAAGAATTCATGCACCCTATCTAACTACGGTGGCAGTTCCAAGTGGTATTCCACCTCGCCAATTCTCCGATGTATCAGGAATGGTCTGATAAACCTCAGTGAGAGTTTTTCGCCTTGGACAAATCTTTGTAGTCCCAGTCAAGGGGAGACTCACAAGAATATGTGGTCCCCCTATAGGAACTCCAGTGTTCTCCCCAACTGCAACCAAAATCTAGTACATGTGTATGAAGATTGTCCTCCATGGTCTGGATGGTCCGCTCGATTGGACAATCTATCTGCGGGTGATAAGATGTACACAAGCGAAGCTGAGTCCTGAAATCCTCCTACAATTTTTTACAAAAATGAGATGTGTAGCTTGCATCATGGTCTGAGACTATTATCGAAGGAACCTCGTGAAGTCGCATGATCTCCTGAACTTAAATATGTCCCAAGCTCTCTGTCGAACCCTTCTCTCGAATAGCAAGGAAGTGGGCTGACTTGGTGAGTTGGTCAACGATCACCCAGATGGTATCGTGCCCTCTAGAAATACATAGTAACCCCATAATGAAGTCCATAGATATCCCTTCCCACTTACACTCTGGTATCTCGAGGGGTTGGGTCAAACCTACTGGTACCTGATGCTCGGCCTTCACTTGCTGGCAATTGAGGCATCTAGAAACAAACTCTGCCACAGTTTTTTTCATCCCTGGCCACCAGTACTGATGCCAGAGGTCCTGATACATCTTCATCATGACTGGATATACTACCAAGGGGGGTGTATGAAAATCCCTCATCACCTCCTCTCGTAGTGCCACTGGTACAAATATATGTCATCTAAAAAGGATAGCATGCACCCGACCTTCAGAATATCCATCAGGTGCATGGCCTGAGGATATCTGAGAACATGTAGTTTTGTAGCTACTGTCTTCAAGTTGTGCCTCCCTGACTCGCTGAAGGAGTGGAGGGGCAACTACCATTGACTGCAGGTAGACTGTCTCATCTCTATCCGTGTAGGATATCTGAAGCGAGGATAACTATTTTGAAGCCTCGTTCAGTAGATGCAAACTCGATCTCCGGTTAAATGAATCTTCCACTATGTTCCCCTTCCAAAGAGTATAGACTATCTCAAAGTAATAGTCTTGGAGGAACTCTAGAAAATTTCACTATCTCAGATTCAAATATTTATGTGTGAAGATATATCTCTAAGACTCTTGCGGCCTGAGTAAACAATGAGACATTCACCCATCAAGTAGTGTTGCCACATCTTCAGTGCGAAGACTACTGCTTCCAACTCCAAGTCGTGAGTCACATAATTCTGCTCATTAGGCCTCAGCTATCGTGAGTCATAATCAATCACTACATCACCCTTCATCAGGATGCAACTGAGTCTGATCCCTAATGCATCATAGTAAACCACGTAGTTAGTGCCCTCCTCAGGCAACCTCAGGATGGGAGCACTGGTCAAACACTACCTCAGCTGTTGAAAGCTCTTCTGGCATGTCTATGACCATAGGAAGGGTTTACCCTTCTTCATCAAGGAATTCATAAGTTCTTCTACTCTGGAGAAATCAGGTATAAACCATTGATAGTATCCTTCTAATACAAGGAAGCTCTTCACCTCAATAACACTCCTGGGTGGCTCCCAAGCAAGTACTACCTCGATCTTCACAGGATCCACTGCATCTCCAGACTCTAAGATGATGTGTCCTAAGAAGTGGAACTTTTGTATCTAGAACACACAGTTCAAAAGCTTCCCATATAACTGGTGCTCTCAGAGTGTGTCCATAACTATCCTCAAGTGTACAGCGTGATCTTCCTCATATGCTGAGTACAACAAGATATCGTCAATGAAGACCACTATAAACCGGTATAAGCAGGTCTAGAAGATCCTCTTCATGAGACCCATGAACACTACAGGGGAGTTTATCACGTCGAACGACATCACTAGGTATTCGTAATTTCTGTACCAAAATCTGAAGGTCATCTTTGGGATGTCCTCATACCACACATGAAGTTTGTGACAGCCTGATCTGAGGTCTTTATTCGAGAACCACTTCACTCCTTTCAACTGATCAAATAGATCATCAATCCTCGGCAGAGGATACTTGTTCTTCAAGGTCGCCTAGTTTAGGCGCTGGAAGTCTACGCATAGCCTCAAACTTCTGTCTGCCTTCTTGGAAAACAACATCAGGGATTCCCATAGAGAAACACTAGGCCTTACGAATCCCTTCCTCTATAAGTCCTACAACTATACCCTCAGCTCCCAGATCTCCATAGGGGCCATCCGATATACTGGTGTAGATATTGGTGTTGTTCATGGGTACAAGTCAAGGCAGAAGTCTACCTCTCTGTGAGGAGTTAGTCCTAGGACATATTATGGAAAGACGTCCTCATACTCATCCACCACCACTGGAAACTGTTGACCCACCTCATCCAAAGTGTCAAAGGTCATGCAATCCAGTTGATATGTAATCAGTTTCACCCTCCTGAGCGCAAATCCATCTCATGTTGATCTATTTTACTTCTCACAAACAAAGGAAAAATGGCCTTCATCTCTGTGCATACATCGCATTGTACGTCTCAAGCAGTCAATCTGTACATGAACTGCTGATAGCCAGTCCATGACTAGAATGATGTCATAAGGCTTAAATGCCGCTACTAGAAGATCCCATATGAAAATATCTCCTCTGAGAGTAAGATCACACTGTCAGCACCAGTGTGTGACCGTTGAATCTTCTCCCGTAAGAGAATCCAAACGCAAAGGTCGAGCTAAAAGCTTAGTCAGAATCTCAAAGTCCCGAACTAAATCTGCAACAAAGAAATAATTTATATCACCTATGTCGATGAGAACTACTAATAAAGTAGAGAATATACAGATCATACCTCGTATAATCTCAGGGATTTCAGGATTGTGAGCCTTTACTTCCTGTAGTTGGGCCTGTCCCCATCCACCTGCTCCCTAATCTCATGGTGGACCACCTGGGGGTGGTGGTGGTAGTTCCCGTTGACCTCAACCACCTCCCAATACACATTATTCTCCCTTGCCTCATCTTCCGCCTAACTGACGCTCATGCTTCTCTCACTGCCACTACATCAGTGACCCCTCCGCTATCTTCCAATCATCTGCATGGAGAGTCAAATAGTCATGAGCTCTATGACCATGTACCCCATAGGAAAAATAGATCATGCCTCACCGGTGGCTCCCTCGGTCTCTCGAGCCTCGCACCACTGACCCTGCGTCCCCGGGTCTCCCTCCGGAAGGTCTATCCAACTTGGGATTCTGCTTCATCTATCTACAGCCAACTGTAGATGACTCAGCTACTTGTTGTCCAGTAGGGGCTCTTACTGACAATTCCTGCTCAACAAGGAATCTATTCATCAGCAAAGCTCTCTCTAGCACCCCAGCCTGCGTTGGGATGTAGAGAGAAATGGTCGCAGCTTTGATCTCTCATTGGAACCCCTAATCAAAGGTATGGGACCTAAATTAAGGTTCATGTACCATGTCGGTGGAGTATCGGGAGAGGTCAGTAAATCTTGTCGAGTATTAAGCCACAGTCTGGCTGCCCTACTGCAGATGCAGCAACTCCTGAATATGCAAAGAGCGTAGTGTCACTAGCACGAACTCTGACCTGAAAAAACTCTCAAAGTCCGTCCAGGTGAGGTTCATCTCCTCATGCACCTGGAGCATCGAGCTCCACCAACGTTATGCCAAGCCCTGAAGAAGTCTAGCAGCCAAGATCATCATCTTCTCGGCGGGTGTCTCTACTAAGCAAAAGACCCGTGAAACTGCCTCAAGCCAGTGCTCTACTTCTTAAGAGTCTATCTCTCCTTGAAACCTTATAGGCCTCTATATATAGAACTCATGCAACGCGCTCAGCCAGCATGCATGATCCACTGGTAGCATATGCTACTTAATAGGTGGTGGTGGTGCTGGTACACCACCCGAAGGTTCCATCACTATGATTGGTCCCCATACTGACACCTCATCGCTCGGTGGGCCATTGTCATGATCTCTAACTAGAATCCTGGTTGGTTGTCTTCATGGAGGCATCCTGTAAGAAACTGATTCACCACAATCAAAAAGTTATACCTGGTGAGCTGACTCAAGAAGATCAAGAAAACTTTTCAAAACACTATCAACCGGTGTTTTCATGTACCAAGTGGAAAAATAGAATTTAGGATCCCGTTATATGGATACATCATTCTCCACACCAATACTAGAATCCATGTACTAAAAACTGAACTCAAGACACTTTACACCATTGCCTCATTAAAAGTGGACTCTTTGTTATTCTAGTAGAATTGAACCTCCTTCTGATACCACTTTGTCACGACTCGTCCTACAGGGCCCAGACGTGACTACCTCAATCCCACCTTCCATAGGCCAGGGGTTGGTGACTAGCACCAGAAGGCTTTTCTAAAATTGGGAAGGAATTTCCTTAGTGATATATACTCACTCAAAAAGGGAAACTGAAGTAAACAACCAACAAAAGTAGGGTATAACCATGAGAGTAAAGTACAAACACAAGTAAAACTATAAACTGAAAATAGTGGGATGGAATAAAATCCCTAGAAACTGAAAAGAAATTAAACAGTTGTCGCATCTGCCATGGAGCTCTACCAGGAGGGTAGTAGCTGTAAGTCTGAATTTGAAGAAGATGATCTCGACTTCTCCCATCACACCAAGCTCCACTAAGTCCCTAACCTCCAAAGTCTACCTCGGAGCATCAGTAGTCTGCAAAAAACACACACGTGCGGGGAGAGCCCATCTAGGGGGGCGTATAACAACTCAGTAAGGGACCCCAAGACCCCCAAAGGTCTCTCAGTAATCCAAAAAGGAAAACATCACAAGAGATACCATAAAGTTAATATCACAAGAATTATCTAAATCATAAATCACAAATCAAAAGAGACAATTCACTCTAACGGTATAACTTCAAGGTTATTGGGATAGGGATGACTAGTCGTAAATCCAGATTATCATATCTATAGTAACTCCACTACTGACCTATATAGGTCATTGTATGATGACCCGTATTGGTCACTAGATACTCACCCGCATTGGTCACTGGTACTGGCCCATATTGGTCGCTCGTGCTGGCCCATATTGGTTGCTGGTGTAGACCCGTATTGGTCGCTATTGCTGACCCGTATTGGTCACTGGTGCTAACACGTATTGGTCGTTGATGCTGACCCGTACCGGTCACTAGTACAAAGGTAGGGATGATTAGTCTTATAGCTAGATCATCCCACTCTGGAGTTTCTGATGTTGACCCGCATTAGTCGCTCTTCTTCTTCATGTCACAGCCAACCTATGGATTCTCGCATGTAGAAAGCCTGATCACCAGAAGATTCTGCTCCTCAAGCCACCGGTCATATTTCAACCAGTACGAAGTCCTAAAAAATCATACCCAGGGGATCACCCCATCATTGGGGTCCCAACGTGATAGACGATGCATCAATTGGATGTTCGGCCTGTGAGATATGGACACTTTTGTAAAAAGGGCCTGGTTGGATTCAAGTCTAATCCAACTTTTTTCACATGAAAAACTCCATAAAAACTCACTTAAAGTATATCCAAAGGTTAGTCTTGTCACAAAGGTCCTTATTCCGTAGACGGTGCGTCGATCGGACCCCCGGTCTGTTAGTTACACCCCTTTTTGTGAAACGAGGGTGATTGCACCTCGGTCTGGCCTAGCTTGGTCAGGCCCATCAGAATATGCCCAAAGGGACCGCTTCCCAAAATGGGTCCCAACTCCACTAACAGTGTGTCAAACGGACACCCGGTTTTTCAGTTACGGGTGTTTCTTTATTCAGCAGCTGGTTGGGTCTGGCCCCGGTCCGACTCGGTCAGGCCAGCCCGATGCAATGGGTCCTGGGGTCTACCTGACCCCACCTAGGTCCAGCCCATTATGGTTTGGCCCGGTTCACGGGGTCTGACCCATCGGGGTCAGCCTGGTTAGTTTTCGGGCCCGGGCCGCTATTGGCCTGGCCCGCCGGGTGGGGCTCGGCCCACCCATGTTGGCCCGCTGGGCCGCGGGTCCTGCCCAGCTCGCTAGGCAGGTCTGGCCTGCAGGGTGGGTCTGGCCCATTGAGCCTGAAGGTGGACCGTTGTCCCCAGATGGTCCCATGGATGCGGGGCCGTTTCATCCGGCCAGTGGGGCGCTGCCCCACCCCATGCAACGGTCGACCAGGGGGGCCGACCAGTCTTCAGCCGAAGTGGAAGAGCACGGGGCCATGCCACCCCCTCCTTTCGGGGCCTCTTGACCACCACTACTGCCATCGTCAGCGCCTGCGGGCACCTCCCTTCTACCACATGGTCGGCTCAGGCCGGCCGCCTCTGTCCACCACGGCGCACGACGGTGCGCCGCCTTCCCACCGCTCGGTTGTCGTGGGCCTCCTCCGGCCACCGCTGGCCGCCACCGGCATGGCACGCCACTGGTTCTTTCTGTCGACCACTGAACGTACTTCGGTGGTCCGTTCATGGTGTTGTCTATGCCTACGAGTCTCCCGGACTATCGTCGTCACAGCGTGACCCTCTATCTCGTGTTGCCGTCAAAATTGAGGAAAGTCGTCCCTGAAGAACATAACATGAACGAAGCGGCGGAGGGTCCGGGCCTTGTTCGTTCAGCCCACGCCCTCCACGTTAACATGATAACAAACACGAGAATAAATATCTAACATTAAAGATTACATAAACTCATTTGAATAATGTTAAACCAAAACCAAACATAAACCCCCTACCTCGAGATCTTTTGGAGGTGTCATAGTTACGACGAGAGGAGTGTCCACGTTGGATGGAGTCATTAGCATTTGTCTATCTCAAATTGTTGTCACCTAAGATTTTATCCTCCGTCGGTGGATGTTTCCACAGAACTCCACTAGAGTTTCCTCGCTTGCAGAATTCATGCCAAAACCCCCACACTGAGCTCCATTTAAATATAAGGGGGAAATGTGAGTAACGCGTTAAAGAATTAATGAGATTCATTAAATGAATTAATGAAACTTTTTTAATTCACAATGGTTGAGTTTCACAGTTGATGAGTCAATCCATTAAGTGGCTTGACAAGTCACCGGTCCCACCATTTCCACTCATCTGTTGGAGAAAAATAAAATAAAATAACAATTACATGTTATTTTATTATTCTTTAAAAAAATACAAAAACTATCTTTCTCTTCCAACCAATTATGGTCGAAGTGAAGCTTCCCTTAAACGAATTCTGGCACTATGGATTCAATGGTGCTCTCGGATTTCAATTCCAAGAACCAATTCAAAAGATAGAAAATTTTGTCTTTGCGTTTACTAAACATACCAAAAAAAAGTTCAGAAATTTATTCTCGGCACACCGGGCCTCGGAATCACACGCCGTCAATTTTCACAAACTCGTAATAATCCCAAATAATTAAAAAAATACATGGAATTTTCCGGGTCTTTACATTATTTATAATTATAAATTTATAAATTTATAAATATAGTAACTATAAATTTATAAATATACTTGTAAATATATTATAATTATTTATTTATAATTATAAATTTATTTATATCATTATATATATTTTCATAATTATTATTTAGGTACTTGGGGGTATAATGACATTAAACACACACCCACATCCATATGTTAGGATCAAACCTAGCCCATAGCCCCCCCCCCCCCCAGGGATAGATTTGGAATTCCCTTCATTTATTTTTATTAATTACATATATAAATAATTTCTAAAAAATAATTTTTATTTATTTATAATTATAAATTTATAAATTTATAAATATAGTAAATATACATTTATAAATATATTTATTTATAAAAATTTATGAATAAATTTTTAAAATTATTAAGGAATATATAATCTTAAATACATGCATGCTAAAAATGAGTGAAATTGAATAATTAAAAATGAGTACACTTTAAAAATATTGAAAAAATGGATAAAATTATTAATTAAATATAAATTATTTAAAAAAAATACGGATATATATTCAAATAAACATGAATACATATTAAAAATATAAAAACATAATGTATATATATATATTAGGTGCATGGGGGCACAATTACATTAAACACACACAACACACACAAAAGCCAGATAGGTAGGCCATAGCCCCCCCCCCCAAGGGATAGCCTACACATCAAGCCTTATTTATTCAATACATAGTTTGAAGGCCCAGTGGGAATGAGGCCCATTACATAGCCCAAAGGCCCACAAACTCACTCTAAGGCCTAGTGTAGCATCATGCCTACATCATACCGCTTGTGTCACCACCTTCATATGTCATGCATCATGCTTGCGTCACTACCTTCCTGCAGAAATTTGATCTCACCCGGATTTGAACATGGGTCTAATACATGATTACAAGGAGTATTTTCCACTCAGGTAAGCCCCCATCTGCTGTAAATAAATATATGTATATATATAATAATATAAAAATATTAAATTCCCAAAAAATAATAAAAAATAAAAATAAAAAATAAAAAATATTAAAAATGAATTAATACCTGACTGTAATAATATTAAAAAAATAAATAAAATTCACCAATTAAGGACATAATATATTAAATGTATCATGTTATAATTAAATTCTAATAAAATACTAAAATTTGAATAGATTATATAAATATTAGGTATATGTGTTTCTAAATAAGATTTCATTAATTACGTAAATATTTGTGTGTGTGTGTTGAATATAAAAATGTATTAATTATGTATATATGTGTGAAATCATTGTAACACGTGTTTGATATAGGTTAAATTTAAAAATCAAATGACATTCAATTATTTCCATTACTTGATGATATTAGTCAGTATTTTTAATTAATATTAATTTTTAATTATAAATCATTCTTCACTAAATATATGAATTTTTTAATGTAAAGTATAAATATTTTGTATTATATAAATCATATTTTATGAAGAATTATATACATTCATATATATATATATATATGAATATATTTTTATGAAAAATTTATTAATGAATAATTATGTATAAAAACCATTAAAAATGAATAATACATTAATATGTTTTTAATTACTACATTTTTTCCTTTTCTATATTTATATTTAATATATATTATTTATAACTACTTATAATTAATATATATTTTAAAATCATTCATTTTTATTATTAATTTTTTCATTAATAATTTTTTTAATAATTATATATTTTATTAATATTTAATTTTTTTAAATTAGTACAATTTATTCATTTTTAATTTTTTTTTTAATTATTACAATTTATTCATTTTTAATTTTTTTTAATTGTTAAAATTTATTCATTCTATATGTATATATTTAATATATACTATTAATTAATATTTATAATCTATATATATATATATATATTAAATTTATAAATTTTTATCAATAATTATTCAATTAATAAAAAATTTAGTATTTTTCATAATTTATTCATTTTTTATTTTTATTTGTTTAATTATTTTAATTTATTCATTTTACAAATCTATATATTTAATATATACTATTTAATAGTATTTATAATTTATACATATGTATATTAAATTTATTCTTTTTTATCAATAATTATTTAATTAATAAAAAAATAATATTTTTTTAATTTGCTCATTTTTAATTTTTAATTTTTTAATTATTTCATATTTATGCAGGAAAAGGGAATTCCCGAGAGTGGCCTTTTTGAACCCTCCACACTCAAGAATCCCCCTCCCCGCGAAGAGGTCATTCGGAGATGCCCTAGTCGAGGAGGAGTCGTTGTCAGCCGAGATGACATTGCGTCCCGCGGGGTAACACCTCGATCAGTGATGGTTCGTCACAGCAAGTCGTCAGCCAGGTGAAGTGCGCTCATTCTGCCCACCCGGTGAGACACCGGGTGACCCGGCAAGACGAGTGGTACATGGGAGGCGGAAATTCCTCCTAAAGCGTGGATCGAACCCCCGACATCACCGAACACCGTTGCTTTGGCCCTCGACCCTGCACCACTACGCCACCGCTGAAGCGGCGAAAATGTGTTGTTGGGTAACGAGGTATTGAGCTGGCCTACCCACCTGTGCGCCGCACATCCCCAGCTAGACCTAAGGTGGCCAACCCTTGGGCTTGGGCCAGTTCCACACGGGGTCGAGGGGACGCGAGGATCGCTGGCATATAGTGTGTGTTGCCTTTGTGAGGACTCGAACTCAGAACCTCAACGATAGGACGCCACCACCTTGAACCAACTCACCCAGCCCCCGCGGGCTTTAATTATTTCATATTATTTAGGGCCTTTATCGGTGCTAAAAATAAAGCACGGAAAAAAGGTGCCCTTTATTAATGCTAAAAAAAAGTGCTCATAAAGATTACCCTTTATGAGTGCTAAAAAAGTTCTGATAAAGGCTACCAATTATCAATGATAAAAGGACGCTGATAAAATGTACCCTTTATCAGAACTTTTTTCTAGCATTGATAAAGGACAACACTGCTAATGGCTTGTTTTGTAGTAGTTTTTATTACATTGATATAAGATACAAGAGATCTCACCATGCAGGGTCGATCGGTTTATCATTCTTAGTAAACTAGATACATACATGATTCCTATATTATATTGGAAATATAAAAATATAGAACAGAATACATTATTTCATCCTTTATATCATTCATAATATCCTTATTAATATCCTAAGGAAAGGGAAAAAACAAATGTTGAGTTCATATGCTCAATAAGTGTTGCGTATAATGGAAGCTATCATGAGTAAATAAGGCAAAATCAATATGGAAGAGTGGATAATCAAAACACATCTTGTTAAATCAAAAACTTGATTTCAATGAACATACATGGATAATATCAACATATCATACACATGTATAATTAAAACTAAATTCATAATAATGGAAATACATAATTTAGGGCATCTATGATCAAGGACTCTCAACCAAGATATCATGAATCTTACCATCAAGGCCTCTCAACCAAGACATCATTCTTAATAAAGGGTAGGTGTAAACCAAATACCCATATAATAAGGAATTCATATTGTTTTTTCTCATCATACTTGTTTTTATATGAAGGTTTTGTTTATAACTAGGACCCACCTATCACTTACACATACTATAAATTCCACATATTTTGAATGATCAATACAATTCATTCTCAAAATTCCTTATAATTAAAAAATTATCTATATTTAATTAAGAATAAGGAACTTTAATATTAAAACATCATAATAATAAACCATCCAGAGAAATAATAAATATTTTATTATTTGATCATATCCCTAGTGACATCAATTGGTGTTATCATAGATTAGAATACCTTTAAAAGATCACTGGAACATTTCTTGAGGAAAATTCCCTTTTCATATTTGAAATCACTTATTTAAAATCTAAAAATTTCTAGAATATTATGATTTTTTAAAAAAAATAATCATGGAAAATTCTAAATTAATATTCAAATCAAAGAGTATTCATTATGGTGATAAAATTCATTTTTGAGGTGTATGTTAAAACAAATATATTATTCACATCTTTGTTAAAAATTACTTCATTCAAAAGATAAAAAGAAGATTCATTTTAAACATTATTATAAAAATTAAAACATGGGTAAAAATGACTTTAATAAATATTTATATAATACTAAAATCATTCTTGAAAATATTTTAAATAAAACATGTACATGGAAGAAAAATAGTTGAAAGGAAAAATTCAAAACAATATTTTTTTAAAAAGGGCCCTTACATGTAACTTAATTGTTGATTATTTATCAATAAAGAAAATAAAGGTAAAATAAAAAATTAAACCCAAAAAATAATCATATTATAATAAAATATATGGGTTTCAATAGATTAGGATTGTAAGATCCCGGTTATTGTATGATCCCGGTTTTTGGAAAGGTATGTTCTTGTTGTGTCTTGGGTTGAACCCTTTTTTTGGGCTTTAAAATGTTTCCTGAAAATTTGAGAGGCCTTGGGGGTGTTCCGGGGGCTCGGGGCACGGAATAAAGGAAATCTGGGCAAGACAGGCTAGGGCGCACGGCCTGCGCACGGCCAGGCAAACCGTGCGGCCTGCCCAGGCTAAATCGTGTGACCCTTCCTCCTCTGGACAGAAGCATGCGCACGGTTTGCACACGGTTTTCCAAACCGTGCTGATAAATTGTGTGACCTCTACTCCTCCTGATAGTGGCATGTGCATGTCTTGCGCACGGTTTTCCAAACCGTGGGGACAAACCGTGCGGCCACTTAAAGTTGTGAAAAATTAAAAGTTTTCCACTCTGGACTTTAAAACCCCACTCGGGGTTTCCTCTCATCTCCTCCCTCTCCACCCTAGGCACGAACCAAATCTCCCAAAGGCTCCAAGAGATCGATCTCCCTCATTTCTAAGGCGTTTTTGGTGTCATTGGATGCGGATCAAAGCTCTGGGTAAGGCTAATCCCATCCTTGCTTCTCTTTTCAGTTTAGGGTTTGTATCTTCTCTCCCTCTCGTTCCGAATCTCTAAAACCCTAACTTTTGGGTGAGTTTTAGGTTAAAGCTCCAAGGGTTGGTCGGATCGAGGTCTAAGGACTCTATTGAGAGTGCGTTCAACTGTGGTTTCAAGGTAGGTGGTCTAAAAGTGATATCCCATAGTTATTTGGGTATTTGTGCATGTTTAGTTGTGTTCTTGCTTTCCATTGGTTATGTTTTGGATAACCTTGGCATTTTTGGTAATAATGGTGTTTAAAATGGCAAATGGGAACCCTCAAAATCCCCATGGGACGTGTTGGGATAGACTTGACCTAATTGGGGCCATCCATGGGATGTGCCGGCTTTTCCCAGATTTAGGGATTGATATTAAACAGGTGACCTTGTTGTAATTAATTATAGAGCCCTTGATAAACATGTTGGCATGATTGGTTGAACTTGAAGTAGAAGATAGGTGATTCACCTGGACTTGGCAATAACCTAAGGGTTAGAGTGGAATGGGTTAAATGGTTGATTCATGGGAATGATGAATGGGTTAAATGGGTTACTATGTAAACTGATTAAAGAACATAATGGGATAGCTAATGGGATTAATTTTGAATGCTTAGTGAGATAGGCATAACCCATGGGAATTGGGTGAATGGTTAAATGATGTGAAATGGTAATGTGTTTATGGGTTAAGGAACGAGGTGGTTTCCCATGTGGGTTGTTATGAATAGTGTTGGCCGAAGGGTAATGGTTTGGATGATTGATGGTTACATATATATAAGCATGTGTACATGGATTTGTAGAGTGGGATATGACTTGAGGATCTACGCCCACGGGTCGAGTGAAGACAGAGGTTCTAAACTCCACCCTGATGCACGGGTTAGGAAAGGGGACTGAGGGTCTATTCTCCTAACAGTTTCTTCCACCCGGACTGAGGCTTCGAGGTGAGGTTATGATTTCTATGAGGGTTTAGTCCTGGTGAGATAGGATAACTATGGGTTTACCCTCTTGCATGTGATTGTTTTCCTTATACCCATGTAACATAATGTATGTTATTAACCCATGGAAATGTGATGAAATGGTAAATGGTGATAATGGGTGTGTAACGAATGGTAATGGAAGTGGCAGTGGCTTGGCTCTAAACTGGTTAATAGTACCTTAATAAATTACTTGGAAATTATCATTCATATTACTTTGCATGCACTATCTATTTATACTGGATATTTTGTAGACACCATTGGTGGTGGCCTACTGAGTTGTACTCACACCCTGCTCGGGCTTCCATTGGGTACCCGACCAGACTTCATGTTTGTAGGTCAGGAGAAGGGAAAAGGTCCTTGCTAGATAGTGAGTGGAAATGGGTAGCACTTGGTGGAGGATCCAGACATGGAGTCGGGACCATTTTGGGGATTTTGGCCGTTGTCTTTATTTTGGGGTTTTGTCCACTTCTGCACTTGTAGCATGACATGACATATTTGATTGTTGGAAATGGTTGTTATACATGTTCCTTGTTTTTTTATTATTGTTTCCACTATTGGTTCATTTCCGTTGTGTCTTACTCTGATAAAAACGGGGTATAGTCTCCCCACATGACCACATAGACCCCCGCTGCTAGTTGGCAGCCTTTGGTGTACAGAGAGGCGCGCTTAAGGTCATGTAACCACCCGGCTCGGAGCACCGGTTTAGTGGCTTCCGGTTCGGGGACGTTACAAAGTGGTATCAAAGGAGGTCTTTCTTCTCCTTCTCTGAGGTATTGTTATTTGGGATTGGTAACCAAGGGTTAAGACGTGTCAGGCCTTGGTAATGAGCTCGTGCTTGGGAGTATCTAACCCATGTATAAGGGGAAACCCAAGTCACCCTGGGTGTGAAATGTTGTTCTTAGTTGTGTGTTGTTACAGTTGATGATATTTCACCGTTGGGTGATGCACAAGTGGTTTGATGTGACTGTTTTATGATATTTGTCTCAT
Organism: Viscum album; assembly: GCA_963277665.1. Classification (NCBI taxonomy): domain Eukaryota; kingdom Viridiplantae; phylum Streptophyta; class Magnoliopsida; order Santalales; family Viscaceae; genus Viscum; species Viscum album. Next base: position 1,811,613,872 of record OY728142.1, on the reverse strand, counting down.
GGCCTTAACGGCACGAGGATTGGAATTCATGCATCATTATAGGAACCTAGGGAGATAGGTGACATGCATTGTATTTGACACAGGCACGGGGTGGGTGTGTGAGGCAGGAAAGTAGGGTGCATCATGCATTTTATGAAACGTAGAAGTAATGAGGAGAATGAAATAAAACAAGTGGGTAAATGATGTTTAATGGAGTAATAGGGTTTGAAAAAAGTTGGAAAATGTTGATTGGGTTAGTGTATGAAAAGTGGGTTGTTGTAGCTAGTAAAGAACTTTTGATAAAGTCGTGAAGTTTATGTGGTATGTGTGCTAAATCTCATGATTGGCATTGTAGAGAAATTCCACCATGACGTCGGTTACCAGATGGGAAACGGGAGGGTGTTGCTGAGAACACTCCTCCAGTAGAGGAGCAAGAAAATGTGGTGATCAATGAAGGTATAGAGGACCATTTCTGAGAGAACTTGGATAGCTTTATATAGATGATGGATCCGGACCCAGGACGGGTTGCACCGAGTATGTTTGAGCTGACCAGGGAGTTCCAGCTGCAACACCCTCTGACTTTCACCGGAGAGGGTGTGCCAGAGGCAGCAAAGTTCTAGTTAGAGTATGTCCAGATGATACTGGATCATCTACAGACCCTTGTCCAAAAGTGGGTGAATCTGTCCGCTTATAAATATTAATATGGTTCTATTATAATTCAATAACATACTATAGTCTTCATACAGGAGTCTAAACGTACCCTCAACTAAAGGAAAGTGCAAGGTAAGGGGTTTTCATCTCACTCCTTATTCCCGTGAGATTCATGCCATATTGCCACTATTACCTTTTGTGTGGTGTATGTACTGTCCATAATTGTATTCTTTGTGTAATACACTTTAATTTATGTGTATTTTCATATTCATTGTATGATACCTATTTCATGGGTTGTATGTTTCGTAAGTTACCAAATTTGTAAGGGTTAATTTCACAATCTCTTTATTATCCGAGGTTGTTTTTACATAAGTATCTACTAGGACATATTTATTATCCATGTCCATGTTTTATGAAAGAGTTTTCAAAGGGATTCTTTTAAGGGACTTTTTTTACTAAAACATCATTTCAAATGTTTTAAATATTTATTCTTCTAAATCTTCCTCATTAATGTCCATGTATTCAAAATGGTTTTTAAGGATTTATTTATATGGACTTGAATGTTTTTAAAATAATAATTCCTTTAAAAAGTTTCAAAGTGGTATGGGACACTTTGATTCAAAAATGTATTTAAATGACTTCTTTTCTAAATTCTGTGACTCTTAAATGTTTTCATGAAAAAAGTGTATTTCTCTCAAAGAGTTTTACAAATCATTTTCATCCATGTCAAGATCCTTTAATAGATTTTAAACTTGTTTTGAAGTTGATTTATCATGATACAAATCTTCCATATTGTGTTGAAGGTTTTGTGATATGTTTGACTATGGATGTGTTATTCTTATACCATTCATGGTTTATGGGTAAAGTATTGACATTTTGTATGCTAGTTTTAATATGAATGTTTATGTTATATTCCATCCTCTTATTAAGATGAATGTGTTGGACTAGTATGTTCTGGGTTGGGGTCTGGTTACAGCAGACACTCTGGGTTGGCGTCTGGTTATTAGAGGCACTTCGGGTTGGTGTTTGGTTATTAGAGACACTCCGGGTTGGTGTTCGGTTATTAGAGGAACTCCGGGTTGGTGTTCGGTTATTAGAGGCACTCCGGGTTGGTGTCCGGTTATTAGAGGCACTCTGGGTTGGGTTCCAGTTATAGTTAGCCCCTAGGTCTTGGCATGAGGCCTTGAAAAAGAAATTAAAGTTCAGCATTATGCATTCCATCATTATGAAAGTGGTTAGTGATATTTCATGTGATTATTCGACTAGTAGAATACCCATGATTATTTTTTATTATGGAATTATTTACTCAACTCATATTCTTGCCATAAAAGTATTCATGTTTATTATTGGTAAAGTCATGTGGTTTCAATTATTCACCATGCTTAATATTTATGTCATTTTCCGCATTATTGCTTACCCTTACTGAGCGTTTGAGCTCACCCATTTCTATGTTTTATTTTTCCCAGGATTCCAAGAAGTGTATTATGATTGATATGTTGGGTTAACCTAAAGGGAATAATGGTGTTCTCAAAGAACTATTTATGTTGTGTTTTGTGTTTGAAATTGTAATGTAATTTTAATGTATGTAATCTATTTTCCAAGACTGCTAAACCGATCGGTCCTTCGGGAATTTATTCCTTGTAATCATGCCAATGTATTAAAATAATTCACCGACTCCGGGTAACTGGGGTCGGGGCGTTACAGTTGGTATCAGAGGAAGTTTAACAATAAACTTGGAAACTAGATTTAGATAAACTCTTATTAGAGCACATCGCCCTAAGATAGACTTTGAGGATTAGTATAGAAGAACTTCCTAGAATTTTGGTATTGTAGAGATTTTGTGAGTTTTTCAAGCAATACGTCCCTGTCTAGATATGAGAAGGTAGAGGCGGCTCTGGCACAGATGTACCTAGGGTTAAAACCCGAAAACACCGCTTTGAGCTAGACTCGAACGGGAACTGGTGCACGATAATGGGTCTTGTTGCACTCTTGGTTACGACACTCCTGCAGGATATTCTTAGGATAATTCTCATTTTCTTTATAAACCACTATGAAGGGTTTATGAGTATATATCTCCTCAAGAAAACATTTTTGTGATTATGGATTATATCTATAAACTGTTCAATTTATGTTAGGTATTTTACATGTTTGGAATTATGAATGTTGATTCATAAACAGACTTAGTGTATGCCATTGTTTAGAAATGGCGCCCAGTAGAAGGAATGAGAACTCCCGCAATACGTATGATCCAAAGAGTAAGAAGGGTCATATAATTCATGGTATCAAGACAAAATTTATAAAGGAAATAGTCTCCCATGTATTATCATCATATGAATAAATAATATCAAAAGATCAGTAGAGAACTCTCTGAATTCTATGGCTTTGAAGGGAAGTTAGAGAAGAAATGGATGGTAGAAAGAAATATGGATAAAGGGAATAAGGGAAAGAAGGATTTTCCAATATGTGATAAATGTGGAATGAATCACCTTGGTAAATTCTTGAAGGGAATGAGAGTTTGTTATAAGTGTGGAGAAAAAGGACACCAAGTACGTGATTGCAAGGGTAAGAAAAAGTTTTTAAATGTACAATTCTTCATCTGCAAGGAGTTGGGACACTATGCAAACCAATGTCCAAGTCATCAGAGTACGCACCAAATGATGATATTGGATAATAATCAAGTTATGATACTACCTCAGAAGGATAGGAATGACTAGTGTTCTTATGTTATTATTATAGAATTATTTTATTTGAGTTTTGTATCAACAGTATACTGGTTACATGAATTATGGAGATAAATAAGGATTGTACTGCAGTACTATTTTATTAAGGATTTGATATTATATGGTTCTATGAAAAGTGACTTAATAGTAAGATACACTTTTTTTTGGAAAATAAATGGTTGAAGGAAAGTTAATCCTTAATATGGTCCTGATAATGAGGTAGTGATTTTGGAATAAGAGATGGTTGATTTTGGTAATTCAGAATGTTGTGGTGTTGTAAAAGAATATATGAGGAAGGCGTTCACATGTTATTACCTGGAAAAAAGGATCCTCATTATGTTTAACTTCCTTGTAAATTTTGGAATGTGAGTTTGGATAGTAGTATTTTCGATAAGTCTAAAGGTTGGAATGGATTAAGTTTGAAAGGTTATTTTTGGATTTTTATAAAAGGACAACACGCAAACCGTGTGACAACCCATCGCGTCGGACGAAGCTGTGGGAATCGAACCCACAACCATAGTGCATTTGGGATTTATTTTCTACCACTGGATTAAGTGAAGTCTCTGGATTGTATAATGTAGTTTCTTTTTTTAAAAGGGTCTGATATGTGAATTATAAATTCATTATATTTGGAACCCTATACGATTAGGATAAATAGAGTATTTTTGAGATGTATTATGTTTTGGAGTGAAAGATGAGTTTGTAATGGATAAAAATCTAATTATAAATTAAGTATATCTCCTTATGATTTTATCCAATCTCATAAATAAATTCCTCAACATTAAAAAAAGGAACTTAGAACAAAAATTTTGTCCTAGATAGTACCTTAGATCATCACAAATTTATGGCTTTGTGATTGTTGGCCTTTTCATATCCATGTCCTCTACCACTCTCCATCAGATATTGATGGTTAGATTTCTCTTTAATATCCATGTTTTCCTACATGGAATCCTAGTATGTGTTATTTTCGGTAACATTCATACTTACCACTCTTTATTTTAAATAGAGGCCTCACTAATCCATTTTTCGATGTGGGATTTCAACTAAGATATTTTGAAATGTCAACCCCAAATTTCCAATACTGAGCATAAATTGTGAGGACGCAATTTATTGAAGGAGGGGAGAATGTAACACCCTAATATTCCATGGTACATTTCTCTTTGAATAATACAGTAGTGTGCGTTGTACGCAACTTCGAGTTCTAACACACACCACAACCAAACAAACTAGACGTTATGAATAGTAACACCCACTTTTTGAAATTTTATACATCTTATCTTTCAAAATGGACTTCATTTTTGGGTTCTTAATATTTAAATTAGCTTAGGGTGAATTTTTGGTACTTTTCTAATAACTTTCATATTTTGATGAATAGTGAAGATTACAAAATTTTAATTAAAAACAACTTTTTTAATCGAAATAATTAATAGTGATAAATTTTGAATTTGAGTGGTTTGAAATTATATTTAGAATATATTTTCACAATTTAATCCAATTTTGGTCATTGAACATAATTTCACATTTAAACCAGACATAAACAAGTGTCAAACTTTTGATAGTTATTGTTTCTTAAAAACACGATTTTTGTTTTGACAGTGGGAATTAATTTTAAATTAATAAATGCAACTTCTATGTTTTGAATTTGGTAAAATAGACTTCATTATTGAATTCAGAATATCAAAATTATCTTAGGGAAAAGTTTTGGTATTTTTCTGAAAACTTTCAATTTTTGATGAATAGTGAAAAACATTGAGTTACTGTTTAAAACCGAATTTTTATTTAAATAATTAATTATATTATTTAAATTTATTTTAGGTAAAAATAGATACATAACACCTATATAAATTCAATGTAATTCATTGGAGGCAGTTTATAATAATTTTAGATATATAAAAATTTTATTGAACTTTTTCACCGTCTTTTACCCACCTCATAGGAGAATTTTTAAATTCACATAAAACTTAATTTTACCGCTTCTGTGAGTGGAATTTTGAAAATCCGAGAGACATGGTTAATATAAAGGAGTAAAATTTGGTTCAATAAGATAAAAATAATTTTTGGTGAATAGTAACTTTTTACATTTATTTACCACGGTAAAAAGTAAATAGGGTAATTAAGGGTAAAAATGATATTATTATTACCCTAACACATATCCTAATTCTATTGGATAAGTTTAATTCGACCAAAAACAACCTTAGGAATAAAATATGACCCTTTAGGTCCACTTGGATTAGATTAGGACATTTATTATTATTTAATTCAAAGAAGAGTTAAAAGAGTTAAAATTAAAGTTTAATAACTAAAACATTTTTTATATAGGGTTATACATAAGATAAATTCGATTATAAATATTCATTAGAAAGCTAAAAAGTTTACTACATAATGGTATTTTAATTATAATTTTTAAACATTAAATAATTAAATTTATTTATGACACAATGATGATGCAGTAATTACCTTATTAATGAAAGAATCAAATAAATGGTAATATAAATATTAAAATAAATATAATTTCAAAGTTTTTATAATATCCACGAATTTTCTAGGTGACTATGACATGTTAGGGCTGATTCAATGTATCTTTTTCTAAGTAATAAAGTTGTTATGACTTTCACAAAAACAAAATACCAAATAGTGTCAAATTTGATATAAAAGAGTGTTTTAAACAAATATTATATTATTAATTGATATTAAATTCCTAAAAATATAAGGTTCTGAAAACGGACTTGTATCATTATAGGTGTATCATTAATGGACCACTTGGGGGTCTCTTGGAGGTATATAGTAAGTCTATTAACTATATAATATAAAAATACAAAGTGACATGGTAAGTGTCAAACTAATTAACCAAGAGTTACAACTAAAAGATAAGGTTAATATAATGACCCAAACCTGTCTAAAATATATTGGTTGAAAGTATTTTGACCCATACCCACCTTAGGCTTTGAATAATCCACTTTGGAGCCATTATAAACTGAATATGAATTTATTATAAAATAATAGTTTATGTTTTTCCTAAAGAGCCCCTCCTCCCCCTTATAAAAGGACCCAACTTCTAACCAATTCTTCACACCTTCAAAGCCTTTTGGTTCGGCCAAACCCTGCCCAAATACTCTATCAACTTCCCTATATTCAACCTAGAGTCCTTAGTTTGATCTGAAAGCCAACTTAAGGAGCCCTTTTTATCAAATCAAAAGGAAGAACTCGAAGAAGAGATAATGTTTTCACCACCCACTTTCAAGTTCCTTTCTTCTTCAACATCTTCTTTCTTTGTTATTTCCATTCTAAAATGATAACTCAAGTATATTCTATATACTGTGATGTTATTATAAATATGGTACCACCATATTCAGTATTCTATCCATCCTTTGAATGACATGTCACCATACGTGCGTACGTACGGCTTACCGTCTCCACGTTGTGGTGTAATTTTTATTCAATACATTATTATTTGGATGGGTATAATAATGATGTGTATTTGATGTAAATAATAAATATAACATGATAAGGATTCTGTATATATTATATACCATCCAATTATATATTATACTAATATCAAAAGAATGTTATTTTCGCTCGTGCGTACGTACGGATTACCGTCTCCACGACGCGATGAGATTCATTTCCAAGTTCACCCTTCATCGACGATTATAAAAATATATATTACTAATAAGTATGTAATATATGACATAATAATTATACTGGAGATATATATATTTATATATATAAGTATTTATGTACTTACATATATCTTATTCATTTACTTCCATTCAATACTATATGAAAACGGAAACAGCGTTTATGCGTACGTACGGACTACCGTCTCCATAAATGGTGTTTTCCATTTCATATATACGTCTATTATAAATTTTTATATTCTAAATATATATTATAAATAAATCATTTTTTATATTCTGGAATTATTTAAATCGTTATCTAAGTGATACAATCAAGAGTAACAAGTTAAAACACGTACGATAAAGAAATCAATTATTACCCGAAATATTAATATAACATGGAAATTATTATTAAATGTGTAGTATAAAGTCATAAAGGAATAATTTTTTATATCATAAATATTAATATGGTTCTTTTATAATTCAATAACATACTATAGTCTTCATACAGGATTCTAAACGTACCCTCGACTAAAGGAAAGTGCAAGGTAAGGGGTTTTCATCTCACTCCTTATTCCCATGAGATTCATGCCATATTCCCACTATTACCTTTTGTGTGGTGTATATACTGCCCATAATTGTATTCTTTGTGTAATACACTTTAATTTATGTGTATTTTCATATTCATTGTATGATACCTCTTTCATGGGTTGTATGTTTCGTAAGTTACCAAATTGGTAAGGGTTAATTTCATAATCTCTTTATTATCCGAGGTTGTTTTTACGTAAGTATCTACTATGACATATTTATTATCCATGTCCATGTTTTGTGGAAGAGTTTTCAAAGTTATTCTTTTAAGGGACTTTTTTTTTACTAAAACATCATTTCAAATGTTTTAAATATTTATTATTCTAAATCTTCCTCATTAATGTCCATGTATTCAAAATGGTTTTTAAGGATTTATTTATATGGACTTGAATGTTTTTAAAATGATAATTCCTTTCAAAAGTTTCAAAGTGGTATGGGACACTTTGATTCAAAAATGTATTTAAATGACTGCTTTTCTAAATTGTGTGACTCTTAAATGTTTTCATGAAAAAAGTGTATTTCTCTCAAAGAGTTTTACAAATCCTTTTCATCTATGTCAAGATCCTTTAATAAATTTTAAACTTGTTTTGAAGTTGATTTATCATGATACAAATCTTCCATATTGTGTTGAAGGTTTTGTGATATGTTTGACTGTGGATGTGTTATTCTTATACCATTCATGGTTTATGGGTAAAGTATTGACATTTCCTATGCTAGTTTTAATACGAATGTTTATGTTATATTCCATCATCTTCTTAAGATGAATGTGTTGGACTAGTATGTTCTGGGTTGGGGTCTGGTTATAGTAGACCCTCTGGGTTGGTGTCCGGTTATTAGAGGCACTCCGGGTTGGTGTCCGGGTATTAGAGGCACTCCGGGTTGGTGTCCGGTTATTAGAGACACTCCGGGTTGGTGTCCGGTTATTAGAGGCACTCCAGGTTAGTGTCCGGTAATTAGAGGCACTTCGGGTTGGGTTCTGGTTACAGTTAGCCCCTAGGTCTTGGCACGAGGCCTTGACAAAGAAATTAAATTTCAGCATTATGCATTCCATCATTATGAAAGTGGTTAGTGATATTGCATGTGATTATTCAACTAGTAGAATACCCATGATTATGTTTTATTATGGCATTATTTACTTAACTCATATTCTTGCCATAAAAGTATTCATTTTTATTATTGGTAAAGGCATTTTGGTTTCAATTATTCACCATGCTTAATATTTATGTCATTTTCTGCATTATTGCTTACCCTTACTGAGCGTTTGAGCTCACCCCTTTCTATGTTTTATTTTTCCCAAGATTCCAAGAAGTGTATTATAATTGATATGCAGGGTTAAGCTAAAGGGAATAATGGTGTTCTCAATGAACTATTTATGTTGTGTTTTATGTTTGAAATTGTAATTTAATGTTAATGTATGTAATCTATTTTCCAAGACTGCTAAACTGATCGGTCCTTCGGGACTTGATTCCTTGTAATCATGCCAATGTATTAAAATAATGCACCGAATCCGGGTAACTGGGGTCGGGGTGTTACATTTCTACCCAGAGACTTTGAGGCGGGAGCGGGGTGCAGAGTTTATGAGCATGACTCAGGGATCGCTATCGGTGATGGACTATGCTAGTCGCTTCACTGACTTGAGATGCTTTGTCCCAGTGTTAGCAGGGGATGAGGCAGCAGTATCAAGGTGTTTCCAGGATGGGCTGAGACATGAGATCAGGTCTCAATTAAACATCTTTCGCTTGAAAAGGTTCACAGAGGTAGTAGATCAGGAACTGATCTCAGAAGGAAACCTGAAGGTAGCTTCGGGTAGTGGGCTTGTGGTGTCAGTGGGACAGACGAGCGGTGCAGCTACCTAAGGTTGAAATCGACGTTGTGAGAGATCACAACATGGTGGAAGTTGGTGGCTATCATTTTCTGTGGGACTTGTTCATTCTTGAGATGTCAGGGTTTGACCTAATATTGGGAATGGATTGGTTGGTGTTGTATTGGGTGCACATAGACTGTTACCATCATAGAGTATCATTCAGGTCACTTGAGGGTGATGCTTATGTCCACCATGGCGAATGGGATGTTCGAGCAGGGCGTGTGGGTCCGTTTTGTCGACAGATGGATAGAATCAAGGCTCGAGTGGCGTATATAATGCTTATTGACAACACAAGAGGGGAGCAGTCTATTTTCCCTCCTGTGGTGGATTGGTTTCAGGATGTGTTTCCTGAGGATTTCTCAGGGGTTACCACCCGAGAGGGATGTCGAGTTCACAATCGAGTTGCTACCGGGAGCGGAGCCAGTTTCTATTCCGCCATACCTAATGGAACTGGAAGAACTCCAGGAACTAAAGGTTCATCTTGAGGAGTTGCAGTGTAAGGGGTTTATCCATCCTAGTACGTCTCCTTGGGGATCTCCCGTTCTTTTTACAAACAAGGCCAATGGGTCGTTAAGGATATGTGTCGACTATCGAAAGTTGAATCAGATGACGGTGAAAAATAGGTACCCTCTTCCTAGAATTGATGACATTTTTGATCAATTGAGGGGTGAATCGATGTTTTCTAAGATTGATCTGAGGTCGGGTTATCACCAGTTGAGGGTGAGGTCTTCCGACATACCGCGGACAGCTTTCCAGAGTCGGTACGGGTTGTTTGAGTTTGTGGTAATGCCTTTCGGCTTGACTAATTCACCGGCAGTGTTTATGGATTTGATGAACTGGATCTTTCATCCCTATCTAGATCAGTTTGTGGTTGTCTTTGTTGACGATATCTTAGTGTACTCGAAAACTCACGACGATCATGCCCAACATCTTGACATCGTCTTGGGTACGCTAAGAGAGCACCAGCTATACGCCAAGCTATCCAAGTGTCAATTCTGGATAGGTGAGGTACATTTTCTGGGTCACATCATCTCGGAGGCAGGTGTGTTAGTGGATCCAAAGAAAGTGCAGGAAGTTGTATCTTGGGAGTATCCCAAGAGTGTTTCTGATGTTCGGAGTTTTCTGGGTTTGGCCGGGTATTACCGAAGGTTCATCCAGGATTTCTCTCGCTTGGTAGCACCGCTTTTGGGCTTGACCAAGAAGGTAATCCGGTTCGAATGGTCTGAGGCTTGTGATAATTCCTTCCAAGAGTTGAAAAAGAGGCTGACGACCGCACCTATCTTGATCTTACCTGAGCCGGGTAAGAATTACATCGTGTTTTGTGATGCGTTCGGAGTCGGACTTGGGGCTGTGTTGATGCAGGATGAGTGGGTTGTGGCTTATGGGTCAAGGGAGTTGAGACCCCATGAGTGTAACTATCCCACTCATGACCTTGAGTTGGCTGCATTAGTGTACGCCTTGAAGTGTTGGAGGCACTATCTGTTGGGAGAACGGTTTACCGTGTTTACCGACCATAAGAGTTTAAAGTACATCTTCTCACAGCGGGATATGAATCTTCAGTAACAAAGATGGGTTGAATATCTCCAGTCTTTTGACTTTGATTTGATGTACATGCTGGGAAAGGGAAATAGTGTTGTTGATTCTCTAAGCAGGAAGGTTCAGAATCAGATGGTTCAGGAGTCCAGCACTGAGTGGAAGGTGATGGATTTGTTTGTAGAAATGCACTTGGAGGTGCAGTAGGAGAGTGGTCAGGTCACTCTTGCTTCCTTAGCGATGGAGTCAACCCTTTTAAGTCGAGTTAAGGAAGTTCAGCTTGATGATCCTGAGTTCTTGATCATGAAGGAAAATCTTAAAGGTGGGGAGCTACCTTCTGGTTGGGCTGTCGGTGTGGATAGTGTTGTTTGTGTTCGTGATCATATGGTTATGCCCAAGTGTGTTTGGGAAGATTTGATGCATGAGTTCCATGAATCAAAGTGGGTAGTGCATCCTGGTTTGACTAAGATGTACCGTGATCTCTGAAGACGGTTTTGGTGGCCTGGAATGAAGAATGAAGTTGCGGGCTTTGTGGCACGGTGCCTTACCTGTCAGTAGGTGAAGGTCGAGCATCAACGCCCAGGCAGTTTGTTGCACTGATTGCCCATTCTGGAATGGAATTGGTATGATGTAATAATGGATTTTGTCATGGGTCTTCCGAGGACGCCGCGGAAGAATTATGAAAAAAAGGTGATTGGGGATCGGTTAACGAAAGTGGCTCATTTCTTACCGATTCAGGAGACCCATACAGTCGAACAGTTGGGTGAGCTGTATGTTCGGGAAATAGTGTGGTTTCATGGGGTATTATGGACCATAGTTTCGGACCGAGATTCGCATTTCACATCACGTTTCTGGCAAGGGTTGCAGAAGGCGCTTGGTACATAGGTGTTTTTGAGTACCGCTTTCCACACGCAGACGGACGGGCAGTCGAAGCGTATGATCCAAGTGTTGGAAGACATGTTGAGGGCTTGTGTCTTGGACTTTGGTGGTTCTTGGGAAAGACACCTATCGTTGGTTGGGTTTTCCTACAACAACAGTTTTTAGGCTACGATTCAGATGGAACCATTTGAGGCACTTTACGGGAGGCCATGTAGATCCACGTTGTTTTGGCTAGAGGCCGGTGAATCTGAGTTGTTGGGTCTAAGTATCGTGCAGGAGACTTCAGAAAAATTTAAGTTGATCAGGAAGTGGATGGCTACGGCTCAGAGTAGGCAGAAGTCGTATGCAGATCAGAGACGTAGACCCCTTGAGTTTTGGGTGGGTGATAAAGTGTTCCTTTGGGTGTCGCCAAGGTTGGGTCACCGTCAGATTCAGAAGCAGGGTAAGTTGGCACCCAGGTATGTGGGAACTTTTGAGATTGTGGATAGGATCGGTTTAACGACCTGAATCTGGAACCCCTCCACTGGTGCCCTGTACCCGGTTCGCCACATGACCTCAAGCGCATTTACCCAAATGCCAAAGGCTTCCAACTAGCAGTGAGGGCCTTGGTAAGTTATTGGGGAAACTATTCCCTCATTCGGTAAGGTATACAAGGTAAGGGAAACAACAATAAATAGCGGAAGTAGTAAACAATACGCAACAACTGAAACCAAATAGCAGAAGCAATGAACATATAGCAATGATTTTAATGATGTAGCATGTAGAAGTATCTAAGGAAAGAAGAAAACACAACAACGTGCTGAAATACAACTGAACATAAGTACTAAAGCAATATAAAAAGAAAAATAGGTGAGCAACTCCTCAGCATCGCAAGCCTCGCCTCGGTCCCATGCTCTCCAGCTCCAGTGCAATCAAGAACCTTAAGTAGAAGGGCGCTTGTCCTTATCTATCCCTACAACAACATCGTCTTATTGGGCCCAAAAGCATGTCCCAAACAGGGTGTGAGATACAATCCCAGTAGGCAATCACCCAAAGATCTGTGCCTAAAAATCAATGAATACAAGGCAAGAACAAGTGCAGAAAGTAGTAAACAGAAAAGAACACAACAGCTACAATCCACATTTCTAGCATATAAAGTACACAAGTAAACAACCAACAACAAGTAGGAAAATAGGTAACCCTCTAGGTAGCTCTCATAGGCTAACCCCTATGGTTCAACCTACAAGGACTAGCAACCCTCTAGGAGGCACACACAGTCTCACCCCTTTGGTTTAGCTAAGAGTGTACTTTCTGAGGAAGCACTCACCGTCAATTCCCCCTATAGTCTCGTATCATACTAAAGGCTCTCTGGGGAAGTACTCAACGTCTCATTTCCCATGTGGCCTGCGTCGAGGAACTACAGACTCTCTGAGGAAGCACTCATCGTCAATTCCCCATGTGGTCTCGCATCATATTAAAAGACACTCTGGAGAAGCCCTTACGTCAATTCTGCCTATGGTCTACTACACTAGGTTTTCACACTCCTGTGTGAAAGAAACATGCTCAGCATGAGTGCAACGTCCAAGTAACCTCAAGAACTACTTGGCTATCATTCTAAGGTTCAACAGCATAACAAAGCAACAGTTTCACTATCCTGCAACTAGGCATGGAAACTGGAAAACTCCAAACAAGAAAAACAAGCATGGAAAGCATCCAGAGTACAACAACAACTACTCTATTCACAAAGGTAAACCTCTACTATAGCAATCAAGCAAGCAGGCAATCAATCAAGGGAAAAACAGGAAAACGCACAATTCCCACACAAGGGAATTGGCACAATTGCACAAGATACTCAGAGACTTTCTACAGAAAGGCACAAACCACCTACCTCGATCTTAGGAGATCGATATACATGAACATCGATGACAGATTCTCCTTAGAACTTCGTAGATCTGAGAAAATGTCTGAAACACATAAGCCATGATAACTTGAAAAGGAGGAGGAATTGGAAAACAAGGCTCAAGAAGAAGGAAGAACATACTGCTGTGATTCCAACGCAATCGACCGTTCTTGGATCGGAGAACGGACGGATAGGTGGGAACTCGTCGAAGATTCATGGATCCTTGGTGCTCTCGGACGAATGGGACCTAGAAGAAGATGCTTTTGTGCGTCAGGCGCGACCCCAGTCCATTTAATGAAAAAAAAGAAAGTACACGGCATGTACTTTTAGAGTACACAGCGTGTACTAGGTATTTCCGTACTCCGCAAAAATCGTCCTCCACGTTACCCCTACACACCGTGTGTGTGGACCGGACTTGGCCAGCACACGTCTTTGAGATGGATAAGAGTACACGGCGTGTACTCAGAAAGTACACGGCGTGTACTTCAAAAATTTCCAGAAACTTTATTTTTCCCAAAAACTCCAAAAAATGAAAACATACCTGAAATGAAGATCTGGGTTCTTACAAACTTCCCCCCTTAAAGAAATTCGTCCCCAAATTTCCCTAGAGAGGCGTAGAAGAAGAAACCCCAAACATCTCCGGAAACTACGATTGTACATCAGCCTCCCTCTCTCAGGTCTCGTCCTGTACTCGCCCATGCTACCATAGCACCTGTACAAGAGGGACAGACTACCCACGGAGAACCTTCGTAATACGATCAAAAATCCAGATGGGATGCTTCTCAAATGATGCATCCACTTTGAGCTCAACCTCCTCGGGCTGAAAGACATGAGATGGGTCTAAAAAGTAATGTCGGAGCTGAGAGACGTGGAAGACGTCGTGCATGGCCCGGTACCTCTAAGGTAGCTGCAACCGATAGGCAACTGACCCAACTCTCTCCAAAACCTCAAATGGCCCGACGTACCGCGGTGAAAGCTTACCCTGTCTCTGAATCCTCTTGTTTCCCAACCTCAGTGTGACACACAAGAAAACCTGATCTCTGACCTCGAACTCCAAAGGCCATCTCCGCTGATCAGCATAAGACTTCTGTCGAGACTGTGTTGTAGCCATCCTCTTCCAAATCAACTCTATCTGCTCTGAAGTCTCCTGAACAAGACGAGGTCCCAGAAAAGCTGCCTCTCCTGCCTCCAGCCAGCATAAGGGTGATCGGCATGGCCTATTGTACAGAGCCTCGTATGGTGCCATCTGAATGGTCGCCTGAAAGCTGTTGTTGTAGGCGAACTCCACCAGAGGGATATGCTTCTCCCAAGAACCGCCAAAATCCAGAATGCAAGCCCGGATCTTATCCTCTAGCACCTGGATCGTACGCTCGGACTGGCCATCTGTCTGGGGATGGTATGTTGTACTCAAAAGTACTTGTGTACCCAACGCCTTCTGAAGTCCCTTCCAGAACCGAGAGGTAAATCGCGCATCCCTGTCTGAAACAATAGAGTGTGGAACTCCATCCAAACGAACGATCTCTCTGATGTAAAGTCATCCCATATCATCGACACTGAAGGTATCCTTGATTGAAAATAATTGAGCCACCTTCGTGAGCCTGTCGATGACAACCCAAACAGCATCGTTCCCCCGAGGCGACCTCGGCAACCCGATCACTAAGTTCATCGCAACATCGTTCCTCTTCCACTCCGGAATGGGTAACTCCTGCAAAAGGTATGCTGGTCGATGATGCTCTGCCTTCACCTACTGACAAGTAGAGCATCTCATGACAAAACCAGCAACATCTTTCTTCATAATTGGCCACCAGTACTGGCGATGAAGATCCTGATACATCTTGGTGATGCTAGGATGAAATGCCCAAACCGAGGAATGAAAATCCCGCATCATCTCCTTGCGTATGTCTGCTGGAACCCATACGCATCCTTGGAAATGAAAGATCTTATCCTCGCCCACTGTCCATTTAGGAATAGGTTCCTCTCCTAACACACTCTCTCGCAGGACTAAGCCTTCTGAGTCTGATAGTTACCTCATCTGCACCCGATCAAGTAGTGTCGAGGTAACAGCTACAGAAGATAGAAAATTCTGTCCCTGTCTGTCGTGTACCTCCAAATGTATCTCAAAGAACAGAGCCATAAGCTTCCACTCACTCCTTCCCTTCTGAACTGCCTGAATCTGAGTTCTCCTACTCAACGTGTATGCCACTGTGTTGCCCTTTCCGGGCGTATAGGAAAGCTAAAATCAAAAGACTGAAGATACTCGACCCACCTACGCTGCCTCAGATTCAGATCACGCTGAGTGAAGATATACTTGAGACTCTTGTGGTCAGTGAAGACCACAAAGTGCTCTCCCAGAAGATAATGTCTCCAACAGTGTAAGGCATGAACAATAGCTGCCAACTCCAGATCGTGCGTCGGGTAGTTCCTCTCATGTGGCCTCAACTGCCGAGACTCGTACGCAACGACTCCATATCCCTACATAAGCACAGCGCCTAGTCCGATACCTGGAGCATCACAATAGACAGTGTAGATCTTTTTTGTCTTTGGAAAGACTAGTATCGGTGCTGACATCAATCTTCCCTTCAGCTCCTGGAAGGCTGACTCACAAGAATCTGACCATAAGAACTTCGCCCCCTTCTTGGTTAGACCTGTCAAAGGTGCTACTAGGTGCGAGAAGTCCTAAATGAAGCGTATGTAGTATCTAGCCAGCCCTAGGAAACTCCATACCTCAAAAACATTCTTCAGCTTCTCCCAGGAAACTACATCTCTCACATTCTCTGGGTCCATAGATACTCCTGCTTCTGAAATGATGTGACCCAAAAAGTGAATCTGATCCATCCAAAAGTGGCACTTCGAGAGTTTAGAATAAAGCTGATGCTCTCTCAGTGTACTCAGAACGATCTCAAGATGTGTGGCATGGTCATGTCGAGTGTGAGAGTACACCAAGATATCGTCCATGAAGACCATGATGAAGGATTCCAAGTAAGGATGGAATACTCGGTTCATTAGTTCCATGAAAACTGTAGGCGCATTCGTGAGACCGAACGGCATGACTATATACTCATATAGACCATACATGCTCCTAAAGGTTTTCAGAGTTATATCTAATGGTTTAACACGCAAATGATGATAACAAAACCTCAATTCGATCTTCGAGAACACCCGGGCTCCTCAAAGTTGATCAAAGAGGTCATCGATCCTTAGTAAGGGATATCGGTTCTTGACCGTCAACTGGTTCAGCTTCTGATAATCCACACAAAGCTGAAGGGTACCATATGCCTTCTTCACAAACAGAACAGGCGAACCCCAAGGCGAAGTACTGTGTCGGATGAAACCATTTTCCTAAAACTCCTCCAACTATTTCTTGAGCTCCTGCAACTTAGGTGTATCCATCCTATAGGGAGGAATGGACACTGGTGCTTCTCCTGGCACGAGCTCAATCGAGAAGTCTACCACACGCTCTAGAGGAAAACCTAAAAAGTCCTCTAGAAAGACATCCTTGAAATGATCCACCACTGGAGGAAAGTCCAACTTTGAAGTCCCCTGATCATCCAGATAAAGACTAGCAATCTGGGTTGTCACCCTTCCTAGCCCATGATGCTCGAGTCCTACTCGACTGACCTGAACATCCCATTTGCCTCTATGAAGAAAAGATTCACCCTCAGGTGAATTGAAACTCACTCTGTGGCGATAATAGTCGACGGCTGCCTGGAAGGGAACCAACCAGTCCATCCTGAGAATGACATCATAGCCTGTCATCTCTAGGACGCAGAGATCCCATAAGAAATGATACCCTGCAACCTCAAGAGGGCACTCTCTAAACTGACATACACTAGATGTCCTTGTCCCCAAAGGTGTGTCTAGTGTCAATGAGTCGGCAAAAGAAAAGATGCAGAGCCCAAGGCTCTCCACGACAGCAACAGAGATAAAGATATGCGTAGAACCAGTATCGAAAAGAGTTGAAGATAAAACCGAGGCTACTAAAATCATACCTCGAACTATAGAAGGGATAGGATCCTTCTCCTGATAGGTCTGCTCCACGGCGAAATACTGGCTTGCACCACGGCCCTGCGCCCCTGGCTGACCACTATGAGCTGATCCAACTTGCTGGTGATGAGGTACTGGTGGCTGACTGCCACAGCCTCGACCTCCACCTCGGCCCGAATGGTCGGAAGAACTCCAGTTCCCCGACTGGTGAGAAACTGGTGGTACTGCTCCTGAACGAGGAGTCATGGAAGAACCCCGGTCACCAGCTTCCGGTGAGAAAACCTGGAAGAAATGCTGAAGGTGACCCATCTTGCTGCAATATCGGCACTTAATGGGGTCTCTCTAGCACTGTGGCCTCATGTTCCCTAACCGGCCACACTGGTAGCATACCACCTAGCTTCCTGACGATGCATCACGCTTCCTCGGATCACCACGCGTAGACTCCCTACAGTGCTTTTTACTATCATCGGGAGGGAAACTAGTTCTGGGAGTAGAACCGCCCTGGCTCACAGCTCCGAAGTCTCTCAGATTGCGCTCCGCAATCAGTGTCTGGTTGACGATGGAAGTGATGGAAGTCAATTGGAAGAGATTCACCTGCGAGCGGATCTCCCGCCTAAGACCATCCTCAAACTTCCTTGCCAAGAACACCCCACTCCCATCCCGGAGGGGTGTGAAACGCTGCAGATTGGTGAACCAAGAGGAATACTCCATGACAGAAATATTACCCTGTTCTAAGCTCATGAACTCCCGGGCTCGGTCATCCCTCAGGGTCTCTGGGTAGAAGTAGTCATAGAAGACGCGCTGAAACTCCTCCCAAGCCATAACCTGATGATGACCCGCCTGTGAGATCATGTCCCACCACCTCTTGGAGGAGTCTCGGAGCATGTAGGTAGCGAGATTGACTCACATCTCTGGAGGTGTCTCCAGATGCTCGAAGATAGTCAGCATGGCTTCCAACCATGACTCTACAGCCTGAGGTCCTCCTTCCCCAGAGAACGTGGGAGGATGCTGCTGCTGAAAACCCCGCGTCAAGTCTTCCATGTACGTGGAAGGAGGCGGTTCTCCCTAGAAGGTTTTTATCATCCTCATAAAACCTTCCCTGAACTGCGCATCAGCGCCTGCAACTGGTATGACAGCTGGTGCCAAGGCTGGCCCGACTGGAGGATCGGTAGGAAGTCCCCGATCAGCCATATCTGGCGTCTGATCACTGCCTAATGACAGACGTACAACCAGAGGACATCTCGGAGTCATATCTCTAAAATATCAAAAGCACACCTTAGATTAGAAAAGCAAGGACATGAAACAAAAGAGTACAAAATGGGAACAGGAAAAAGAAAACACACAAGTTTAAAAAACATGACTACACGGCGTGTATAAAACTACACGGTGTGTCTTCTTAAGCCACTGTCATGGGCGTGTACCCCTACCCTACTGGTCGTGTAACACCTCAAACTACATGGCGTGTTGACCCAACACACGGTGTATACTTGAAAACTATTCCCCTACCCAAGTCTCTTTACACGGCTAACCCACATGGTCTGACTTAACCCGAGTCTACACGGTGTGTTTTGAACAAACACGGCGTGTACTAGACAAGGCTTCGGTGGCTCGTGTTGTTAAACACACGGCCGGCTACATGGTTGGACCTTACACGGCGTTTTCCGAAAAAACACGGCGTGTATAGGTGAGGGTGACATCGTCCCGTGTTGTTCATGACACGGCCGGGTACCTGAACAAGACTACACGGCATGTGCCGAAAACACACGGCGTGTCTATGAGAAGGTAACACCGATCCGTGTTGTTCGTGACATGGCCGGGTACCTGGACAGGACTACACGGCGTGTGCTAAAAACACACGGAATTTCTAAGAGAAGGTAACGTCGACCCGTGTTGTTCATGACATGGCTGAGTACCTGGACAGGACTACACGGTGTGTGACGAAAACACACGGTGGGTCTGCTCGAGCTTCCCCGACCCGTGTTGTTAGTGATATGGATGGGTACATAGCTCCGAACTACACAGCGTGTACAAACCGTACACGGCGTGTTCCTGAAGTTACTTCCACAACAGCGTTTCCCTGCTCACATGGTCAGTGACACGTCCTAAAAACTACACGGCGTGTATCCGAAAAGTACACGCCGTGTATTCTGGGTTTTTCTAGGCACTAGCTCAGAAACTCATAGAAGCCCAGAAACACTAAAAACAAGGCAAAGAGGTGCCAAATTCCAATCTGTGAGGGCCCATACTCCCCAAGAATCAAAGCTTGGCATCTTCTACAGTCATAGACAAGAGAAAACAGGATCGTGATCCACCAATTTCTGATTTGGGAGGGCCCATAACACCTCAAGAATCAAAATTTGGCGTTCATTTAAGCAAAGTAGGAAACAATCAATCCTTTAATAAGGCAGCAGAGATTCTATCAAGCATCTATCACAACAGCATGCATAATCTACACAAAGTCTATCACAACAACATGAAATTGCTAATGTGCCCTAGATGGCATGGCAAGAATTCATGGCATGTGATTTCTACAAGTGCCTATATGATGCATGAGATGGCATACCCTCATCTCATCGGGTTGCGACAGAAATAGAACCACAATCATCAAGAAAATAACAACACAAAGCATGTGAATCACTCTAGGTGAAATCATATCAACCGTAAAATCTCAAAACTAGCAAACTGCAATTAACGAGGTAGTATGGATTTTCCTTATACACGGGTTAGCTACTCCCGAGCATAGCTTAATACCAAGTACCTAATCCCTCCTATCCCTGGATAAAGTCTCCAAACATTAAAGCAAGATAAAAGAACTCCTATGATACCACTTTGTAACGACATGAATATGGAACCCCTCCACTAGTGCCACGTACCCGGTTTTCCACATGACCTCAAGCGCATTTCCCCAAACGCCAGAGGCTACTGACTAGCAGCAAGGGCCTTGGTAAGTTATTGGGGAAACTATTCCCTCATTCGGTAAGGTATACAAGGTAAGGTAAACAACAATAAACAGTGGAAGTAGTAAACAATACGCAACAACTGAAACCAAACAGTGGAAGAAATGAACATATAGCAATGATGGTAATGATGCAGCAAGAACAAGTATCTAAGGAAAGCATCAAACACAACAACGTGATGAAATAAAACTGAACACAAGTACTAAAGCAACATAAAAATAAAAACAGATGAGCAACTCCTCAGCATTGCAAGCCTCGGCTTGGTCCCATACTTTCTAGATACAGTGCAATCAAGAACCTGAAGTAAAAGGGCGGTTGCCCTTATCTATACCTGCAACAACATAGTCTGCTTGGGCCCAAAAGCATGGCCCAAACAGGGTGTGAGATACAATCCTAGTAGGCAATCACCCAAAGATTTGTGCCTAATAGTCAATGAATACAAGGCAAGAACAAGTGCGTAAAGTAGTAAACAGAAAATCACACAGCAGCTACAATCCATAGTTCTACCATATAAAGTACACAAGTAAACAACCAACAACAAGTAGGAAAATAGGTAAACCTCTGGGTATCTCTCGCAGCCTAACCCCTATGGTTTAACCTACAAGGACTAGCAACCCTCTAGGAGGCACACACAGTCTCACACCTCTAGTTCAGCTAAGAGTAGACTTTCTGAGGAAGCACTCACCATCAATTCCCCCTATAATCTCATATCGTACTAAAGGCTCTCTGGGGAAGCACTCAACGTCTCAATCCCCCTGTGGCCCGCATCGAGGAACTACAGACTCTCTGAGGAATTACTCATCGTCAATTCCCCCTGTGGTCTCACATCGTATTAAAAGACACTCTGGAGAAGCCCTTATGTCAATTCTCATTATGGTCTACTACACTAGGTTCTCACAGTCTTGTGTGAAAGAAACATGCTCAGCGCACGTGCAACATCCACGTAACCTCAATAACTAATTGGATATCATTCTAAGGTTCAACAACATAACAAAGCAACAATTCCACTATCCTACAACTAGGCATGGAAACTAGAAAATGCCAAACAATCAAAACAAGCATGGAAAGCATCCAGAGTACAACAACAACTAATATATTCACAAAGGTAAACCTCTACTATAGAAATCAAGCAAACAGGCAATCAATCAAGGGAAAAATGGGAAAACGCATAATTCCCGCTCAAGGGAATTGGCACAATTTCACAAGATACTCATAGACTTTCCACGGAAAGGCACAAACCACCTACCTTGATCTTAGGAGATCGATATATATGAACAGTGATGATAGATTCTCCTTATAACGTTGTAGATCTGAGAAAACATCTAAAACACATAAACCACTATAACTTGAAAAGGAGGAGGAATTGGAAAACAAGGCTCAAGTATAAGGAAGAACTTACCGTTGTGATTCCAACGCAATCGACCGTGCTCGAATCGGAGAACGGATGTAGAGGTGGGAGCTCGTCGAATATTCGCGGATCCTCGGCGCTCTCGGATGAATGGGACCTAGAAGAAGATGCTTCTGTGCGTCAGGCGCGACCCCGGTCCGTTTGATGAAAAAAATAAAGTACACTACGTGTACTTTTAGACTACACGGCGTGTACTAGGTCTTTCCGTACTCCGCCAAAATCGGCCTCCATGTCACCCCTACACACCGTGTGTATGGCCCGGACTCAGCCAGTACACAGCTTCGAGTTGGAGAAGATTACACGGCGTGTACTTAAAAAATTTCCAGAAACTTTATTTTTCCCAAAAACTCCAAAAAAGGAAAACATACCTGAAACGAAGATCCGGGTTCTTACAATCGGACCAGTGGCTTACTGATTGGCTCTTCCACAACGGTATGGTGGGATGCATTATGTGTTTCATGTGTCATAGCTTCAACGATATCACCCTGACCCATCTCATGTGGTTGATGTTTAAGATGTGGAGCTTGAGGCTGATGCGTCCTTTGAGGAGCATCCGGTTCGTGTGGTGGATTGTAGTGAAAAGGTCTTGCGAGTCAAGGTTGTGCCATTAGTGTGAGTACTATGGCATCATGGGAAAGTTCAGGAAGAAACTTGGGAGTGGGAATCGAACATGCGGGATCAGTGGCCCGAACTCTTCTCTTCGGTGGAGCAATGAGGCTTGGGAACTTGGCTCGAGGATGAGCTGTTATAAGGTGGGGAGATTGTAAGATCCTAGTTATTGTAAGATCTTGGTTTTATAAAAGGTATGTTTTTGTTGTGTCTTGGGTTGAACCCTTCATTTTTGGGGATTTAAAATGTTTCCTGAAAATGTGAGAGCCCTTGGGGGTGTTTCGGGGGCTCGAGGCACAGAAAAAAGGAAATCTAGGCAAGACAGGCTAGGGCGCACGGCCTGCGCATAGCCAGGCAAACCGTGCGGCCTGCCCAGGCTAAACCGTGCGACCCTTCCTCCTCCGGACAGAAGCAAGTGCACGGTTTGCGCATGGTTTTCCAAACTATGCGGCTAAATTGTACGACCCCACCTCCTCCTAACAATGGCATTAGCATGGCTTACGCATGGTTTTCCAAACCATGTGGACAAACCGTGCGACCACTTAAAGTTGGGAAAAAATACAAGTTTGCCACTCTGGTCTTTAAAACCCCACTCGGTATTTCCTCTCATCTTCTCCCTCTCCACCCTAGGCAAAAACCAAATTTCCTAAAGGCTCCAAGAGATTGATCTCCCTCATTTCTAAGGTGTTTTTGGTACCGTTGGTTGCAGATTGAAGCTCCGGGTAAGGTTAATCCCATCCTTGCTTTTATTTTCGGTTTAGGGTTTGTATATTCTCTCCCTCTTGTTCCGAAGCTCTAAAACCCTAACTTTTGGGTGAGTTTTAGGTTGAAGCTCCAAGGGTTGGTCGGATCGAGGTCTAAGGACTCGATTGAGAGTGTGTTCAACCATGGTTTCAAGGTAGGTGGTCTACAAGTGATATCCCATAGTTATTTGGGTATTTTTGCATGTTTAGTTGTGTTCTTTCTTTCCTTTGGTTATGTTTTGGATAACCTTGGCATGTTTGGTAATAATGGTGTTTAAAATTGAAAAGGGGAACCCTCACGATCCCCTTGGGACGTGTTGGGAAAGGCTTGACCTAATTGGGGCCATCCATGGGATGTGCAGGCTTTTCCCGGATTTAGGGATTGATATTAAACAGGTGACCTTATTGTAATGAATTGTAGAGCCCTTGATAAACATGTTGGAATGATTGGTTGAACTTGGAATAAAAGTTAGGTGATGCACCTGGACTTAGAAATAACCTAAGGGTTAGAGTGGAATGGTTTAAATGGTTGATTCATGGGAATGATGAATGGGTTAAATGGGTTAATGTGTAAACTGATTAAAGACCATAATGGGATAGATTATGGGTTTAATTTTGAATGCTTAGTGAGATAGGCATAACACATGGGAATTGGGTGAATGTTTAAATGATGTGAAATGGTAATGTCTTGATGGGTTAAGGCACAAGGTGGTTTTTCATGTGGGTTGTTGTGAATAGTGTGGGCTGAAGGGAAATGGTTTGGATGATTGATGGTTAATTATATATAACCATGTGCACATGGCTTTGTAGAGTGGGGTATGACTTGAGGATTTACGCCCACGGGTCGAGTGAAGACTGAGGTTCTAAACTCCACCCTAATGCATGGGTTAGGAAAGGGGACTGACGGTCTATTCTTCTAACGGTTGCATCCACCCGGACTGAGGCTTCGAGGTGAGGTTATGGTTTCTATGAGGGGTTAGTCCTAGTGAGATAGGATAACGATGTGTTTACCCTGTTGCATGTGATTTTTGGCCTTAGACCCATGTAACATAATGTATGTGATTAACCCATGTAAATGTGATGAAATGGTAAATGGTGATAATGGGTGTGTAATTAATGGTAATGGAAGTGACAGTGGCTTGGCTCTAAATTGGTTAATGGTACCTTAAATAATTACTTGTAAATTATCATTCATATTCCTTTGTATGCACTATCTGTTTATACTGGATATTTTGTAGACACCATGGGTGGTGGCCTACTGAGTTGTACTCACACCCAGCTCGGGTCACTGTTGGGTACCCGAGCAGACTTCATTTTTGTAGGTCAGTAGAAGGGAAAAGTTCTTTGATAGATAGTGAGTGGACATGGGTAGTACTTGGTGGAGGATCTGGATGTGGAGTCGGGACCATTTTGGGGATTTTGGTCGTTGTATTTATTTTGGGGTTTTGTCCACTTCTACACTTGTAGTATCACATGACATATTTGATTGTGGAAATGGTTGTTATACATGTTCCTTTTTTGTTGATTATTTTTTTCCGCTATTGGTTCATTTCTGTTGTAGCTTACTCTGATAAAAAGGGGGTATAGTCTCCCCACTTGACCACATATACCCCCGCTGCTAGTCGGCAACCTTTGGTGTACGGGGAGGCGCGCTTAAGGTCATGTAACCACCCGGCTCGGAGCACCGGTTTAGTGGCTTCCGGGTTGAGGACGTTACAAGGATCATATAATTTTCCCTAATTAAATCTAATCATAAGCAATCCTGAAATAAAATGAAATTGTAAAAGAAATCCATTACCTCATGTCTAAATTACCCTGTAAGTTCTTTTAGCCTCATGTATAAAAATTTAAATTTATTATAATTATATGCCATAATTATATACGTACTTATAATATCATATATGATCCACTTATAATATTCCAACTCCCATTTATTAATAATTTTTTAATGAAATCCTTATTTATGTGTGATAACTGTTTCGTTTTTCATGTATGCTTCGATTTAGCAGTTATGGTCCTTGAATATTGATCATGGTTCCATCATATATATAGTTTTAATCATGATATTAATATAATATATATTAATTATATATATATATAATAATCCATGAAAGGTTGATATGAGAAATGAATCATACCACTTCGTAGAGGCGGTAGTCCACACATACGCATAAAAAACATTATCATTTTTTAATGGGTGGATGGGTAATAAAATAAATGATATGTAATATTTATAGAATAAACCTTATGGTATAAATATCATATATAAACATTATATTCATCATAATAACCATCCATGAATGGTGGTGATGAAAAACGAAATATTTTATGAGGCGGTAGTATGCATGTATGCACGAACGATGCTTTCATTTACCATTTGATGGATAAAGAGGTGAATAAAGATTAAAAAATTGACATAATAAAATCTAAGTATATGTGAAATAATGATATTATTATATCATCATAGTTATCATATAATTTAAGGTGTTATAAGAAGAAATAAAATGAAAACACTTTATTAAGAGTTATACCACTTCTTTGGGAAAACTCCTTTGTCTTACACCTTAAGAATTATAAAATTGATATTTTGATATAAAAAATACCTATAGATCATTTATAGGTTTTTTAGGAATATATTTTGGTAGGTATTTTCTTAACTATAATGCTTAATAAGTCTGAGGAAGAGAGGACAGGTTGTTCCCTTTTATAAGGGATGGAGAGGATAAGCTTTGAATTTTTCAAAAGATTAAAATATATTAACGTATTTATCAAGAAAAATGGCTCCAAAATGATTTATATTAGAATATATAATTATATTGGTTTGACATATTACCAAAAATTTGGATTTATACAAGTTTATTTTTTTCATTTTAACCCTTTTCATTTTAGTTTTAACCTTCTCAACCCATTTTTTCTCTTACCATGATAACTAACTTTTTTGAAAAAGTTATTATTCATAATGACCACAAATTAAGTTAAAATTAATACCAAAAATTAATTATGTTGATTAAAAATATGGAATACATTTTAAATTATTCAAATAATATAATTTATATAAATTACTTTTAATAAAACGCAATGAAATCCGTTTTTAGAAAAAAAAATTATTTTAATCATACAAATGATTTTATAGAAAAATTAAATATAATATTGATTCCATTGGAATTAATTGTATTATGTTAAATTAAATGATAATTATTTTTCTTTAAAACTAAAAAAAATTAAAGGTATCAGGTAAATACTTTATTAAAATAAAAAAACAAAAAACAGTTTTTATTTGACTAAAAACATAACTTTAATTTCCAAAAATGTTAAGCATGTATTTTTAAGTTCAAAATTATATTTTTATAAGAATTTTATTACTTATTAAATATATATTTTATTTAAAAAATTGTTTCATAAACCTTAAATCTATTCATATATCATTATAATGTCATAAAAGTGAAATTTTTTGAAAAATGGTACTTTTTACTATTCACCTAAAAATCAACTATTTCTAAAAAAATCTTAAAAATTAATCATATAATAATTTTGAAATGATGAATTTAAAAATGAAATAAATTTCATAAAATTAAATTTATATTAACCGATAATTTAGGTTTTAATCACATTATTGAATAAATATATGTGCATTATATTATTGTTTCTTTAGAAATAAAACCTTACTTACTATAACTGAATCTTTGGCATTACATTCTCCAATTTAAAAAAATTATCATAGAAATTTCCATAATTTAAACTCATAAATATATGTTTATAGTTATTTATAATAAATTCTTCAGTTTCCCACGTTCCATGTTCTATTTTTTGATTTCTTCAAAGCACCTTCACCAGTAAATTCATCTGATTCCAAAACACTTGTTCTCTAGTGTCAAGAATATTGACGGGACCTTCATAATAAGATAAATCATGATTTAATTATATTTTCTTATACGTGAGAACATTTGATGGGTACAGAATTTATTTCCTTAATAAATAGATATAGAACACATCATGAACTTTAGAGAGGCTATGTGAAATTTTCAAATGGTAAACTACAACTCCAATTATTTCTATAATTTAAAATGGCTCAATGTACATGGGACTTAGTTTCGATTTTTTTCAAAAATTATAATTCCATTATATTGATATACCTTCAAGAAAACATGATCTTTTGTTGGAAGTTATAAATTTTTTCTTCAGTTATCTATATATATATGTTTCCTTCTTTGAGCCACCTTGATATAACTCTGAATAGTTCTCACTTTGGTTGTTGTATTCTCAATATGTTTTGGGCCTAAAATCTTCCTTTTACCAACCTAATCCCAACAAGTTGATGTAGAATATATTTTCCAATACAATTCTTCATATGATTCCATTTGAATGATCTAATGGAATATATTATTATATGAAAATTCCACCAAGGGTAAATATTGATCCCACATACATTGAAATTCAAGTGAGAATTACCTCAACATGTATTATAATGTATGAATAGTCCTTTTAGACTCTCCACTATCAGATGATGATAATTAGTGCTCAAATTTAGCTTAGTTTCAATATCCTTTTGAATACTTTTTTATAATTTTAATGTAAACTATGGTTCCTGATTAGATAAAATCAAAATAGGTGCACCAAGAAATCTCACAACGTCATTAATATAGAGTTTCGCTAGGAATTAAAGAGGTAGATCTTCCCTTATGGAGAGTAAATGTGAAAACTTTATAAAGTTATCAATAATAAACCATATTGAATCATTATTTCATAGAGTATTCTTAAATTTAGTTAAAACATTTATAAAGATGTCATCCCATTTTCACACTGGAATATTTAGAGGTTACATGACTCCTTTTGGATGTTGTTTCTTTTCCTGCCTAAATGTCCTGAAGTCCTTCCATTTTTATTTATCTTTGGACAATCTTCTTTTTAAGGGTTAAATGGGAACCCTTATAAGGCACATAGTCTCAGAGACACGTTATATGTGTAACATCCCAGGAACATAAAGAATATGACAATTTTATATTTATTAATATTTTTGAAATAAAATATTAACATTACTTTAAAGGGAATGCTATGTTCGATGGCGTACCCAATACGCAACAATGAGTTTTTTTGAAATCTTACGTTGCACACTAATAATATAATAATATTATTTTAAATGGTAGTTAACGCCTAACCGTTGTAATAGCGGGAATGAACAGAATGAACTAAAAAATGATTAAATATGTTTGTTAAATATTTTAACAATTACCAAATAAATGGTAGATGCTTAAAATGTGAATGAATCCAATTTTAAGCATAAATATTCTAATATTATTTAAAATGTTGATTAACCGCCTTTTGATGGAGAACCCTTTTTAAATATACTTTTTGACAATTTTATATGTTATATTTGACAAAATAAAATCCTTCTTTATAATCAAGACATAAAAATTTACTTTGTGTAAATTTTTTTTATTTTTCCAATAAAGTTCATTTTTTTAATGAATAGTGAAAATGTTGTATTTTAATTCAAAACCTATTTTTAATATAATTTATTTATATGGTTATATTATATTTTTAATTGATTTTAAAGTTTAGTTAAAATATATTTTTACCATTTAATCTAATGTTGTTCATTGGAAGTAATTTCACTTTAAAATTGGACATACACAAGTGTCAAACTTTTGATAGATATTGTTTCTTAAAAACACGCTATTTGTTTTGACAACGGGAATTAATTATAAAATTGATTAATGAAACTTATATGTTTTGAATTTTTTAAAATATACATCATTTTTTAATTCAGAATATCAAATATATCTTAGGGTGGATTTTTGGTATTCTTCAAAAAAACTTCAATTTTTGATGAATATTGAAACCACTAAGTGGTAGTTAAAAAAACTAATTTTCATTTAAATGAATTTTACCGCTTATGTGAATTAAATTTAAAAAATATTACATACATGGTTTTAATTATTAAGTAAAATGTGGTTCAATGGGATGAAAATAATTTTTGGCGAATAGTAACTTTTGAGTTTTATTAACCGCGATTAAAGGTAATTAGTGTAATTAAAGGTAAAAATAATGTTATAATAATATGAAATTACCTTTACACTTGTCCTGACCTTATTTTATGAGTCATGTACAACCAAAAAAATCCATGGGTCAATTTTTGGGACCCCATGGAGCCACTTGGGTAAGATAATGATATTAATACCTTTTATTTAAAGTTAAAATAAAAATGTCACAAACATGTATTGTTTTACTAAAATAATTTTTACATGGGGTTATATAAGTTCTATTTTTGACTATAAATATTAATTAGAAAGATAAAAAGATTTAATACATCATGGTAATTTTTTATAATTTTTATACAACATATAAATAAAATTATTTATGACACCATGATGATGTAGTGATTACCTCATTAATGAACGATTTAAATAAAATGAAAAGATAAGGAAAAATATAAGACTTAAACTTATATAAAACCTATTTTATAGGTTGATTTATAATCCTTATCACCTTATCCTATAAATATATCATTTTGGGACCTTTAAAATCCGAAAACCATTTTATAATAAAGTAACATTTCATGACTTTCCAAGAGTGCCCCTCCTCCCTCTTATAAAAGGCCCCCACCTCTACCCCATTACCCACACCTATAGAGCCCTTGGATCGTCCAAAATCTGCTCATATTATCTCTCAAAATCCCTATCTCACTCCTAGAAGCCTCACTTTGGGCAGAAGTCTTTCCAAGGAAGCCTTTGGCTCAAACCAAAAAGAGTTACCCGATTTAGAGGTAATGTCTTCTCTCGAGTTTCTTTCTTTTATTTTCCTTCTTCACTCACCACTATCTTCTTATTTTTTGATACCATAACAACACCAGTATCCTAAATATACTAGTATGTTGTTATGATAAGTATTCTACCTAAACTTACACACACCTCCGTCTAATGGTTAAATAACATACTATTTCTGTGGATGGCGAATTACTGCCTCACGAAACGATGATTGTTCAATCTTCTCCTACCACCTCTCATGGTGGCCATTATGATGGAAATATATTTATATATGATATATATTATATTTATGTCCTCTATATGCTTTTGTATTTTATATTTAAAACATACCTTTATGCTTTTCATGTTGTGAAAATGTGATAATTTCATTTGAGGAAGTGTGGACTGCCGCCCCCTCAAGTGACGTGACTCGTTCATGCAATAAATGGAATGTATAAAGAATGAAATTAATGAACTTATGTGACCTATATAACATATATATTATAATTTAATTATAATATATATATCTCTCATTTATTTTTAATCCCATTAATATGAAAAAGAAATGAAATTAGCGTTCATGCGTACGTACGGCCTACCGTCTCCATGAACGGTGAATTTCATTTTTTATCTCCAAATGTTATGGAATAGTATAAAACGAATATATACTGGATATATATGATATTTAAATCATTAATACTATTCTGGATATTATGTACTTATAACTACATGGAAAATTATTTTCAAAAAAGTTCATTTTTGACTCATGTACCGAACATCGACAAAACGTATGATATGAACTCACATAATTAACTAATTATTATAACATGATAATATGTTATATGAATTGAATAATAAACTTTAAATTAAGTCCTTAATAAATTATAAATTGGCCTAAGTTTATTATTCAGGAATATAAAGAAACAAACAAGACAAGTCAGACTCGAGGTAAGGGATCCTACCTCTCTCTTTCTTTTTAAGTACTCTCTTTTATGTCACTTATTTTAAGCTCATCTTTCTTATATTGGGGGATGTTCCTTTATATTCCTCTTACTTTACTTTTTGTGTTCATATGATTAGATACCATATTTGATCTCATCAATCCATTTTTGGATGTTTTAAGTGACGTCGTTAGGCTACCAAATTTTCGTAAGGGATTTCTTATCTCACTTTTAATTCCTTAAGATTTCCATTATTCGCCACTTATTTATTTCATGTGGTGTAATTTGTACTGACATTTCATATATATTATCATGATTCTATTTATATTCATGGTATTATGTGATTCATTTGGTGTTTATTATCTTTTGGTCATACGACTTGATTGATCACAACGAGGTAAGGGGTTTTTAACTCACTTTTTATTCCCGTGAGATTCATGCTACATTTTACACTATTTACTTTTGTGTGGTGTATGTTCTTCCCATGATTATATTATTTGTGTAATATGATTTAATTTATTGGTATTTACATATTCATTATATGACCCTTCTTTCATGGGGTGTACGTTTTGAAATTTACCCAAATCGGTAAGGGAACCTTTCACCCTCCTCTTTTTAAAAGACTTAGGTATTTTAATTTACATCTTCTTATGTTGAGATATGTTCTTATATATCCATATTGCTTTAAATGTTATTTACAAGTGATGAGATACTTTTTTTATCTCTCATCATCACATTTTCTGAATTTTAAAGTGACGTCGTTAGGCTGTCGAATTTCTGTAAGGGAACTTCTTAACCCAATTTCAATTCTTTGGGTTAAACCTCTACTTCTTGATTATGTCATGCCGTGAATATGTTTGGTTGAAATATGATTGTTTTACACTTAATATCCACTTATATTGGGTGTATTTATATTTGTCACACATACTTATGTAATTGATTTATCCTTAATCTAAGGATACCGTCTTTGTATGGGACTTTGTCTCAATCTCCTTTCATTGAGGCATCTATTGATTTATACATGACTTTATTTTATACGGTGTATAAAAACCGTTTTAGTTTTCATTTAATTCAAAGGGAATCTATTCTTTATGAAGCATTTTACTAAATGACAAAAAGGAATGTTTCTTTTTTTACGTAAACAGTGACAGCGACCTTTTCCTCCGCCGTGAGTATTATTTGATCTATAGCTTTCTTAACAAGCCGTAATGTTTTCAAAAGAAAAATAAATACCATATACTCTTTTTATGTATTTTGGTATTGAAAATGGTTTTTAGAATGGATTTATTATTTCAATATCATAAAATTTTATATTGTTATTGCAATATGGGAATGTTATCTTTCCTTTATGCTTAAGTTATGTGTTATGATTATGTGGTGGTTCTTGGGTAATGTTTATGAAATCGGGTGGTTACATTATAAAATAAGGGTGGGTGAGCCCGAGATATCTCTCCAATGCATTGGGTAACGCGGAGGAGTTAAACTCTAAGGTTTCTCTGAAGATATTTAGGGAATATACTGTGATGGGTATTACAAACGTAATCATGAGGGTTACTCCCTACGTAAGAATGTTATAAATGCCTCGAGTTACCTTTATGTCTTATGATTTCTATGATTTATTCATAAATCTTATGATTTCATGATGTATGTTAAAGTTCTTATGTTTTATGATTAAATTATAATTTCATTGATTCTTATGTGTGCAAGGACTAATGTTTTCTTTCCATATTTTTATATCCCTTACTGAGCTTTTTATTATCATCCCAAGTTTTTGAAATGTTTTCCACAGGACTTAAAGATGAATAGGGTTAATTATGGGATCAAGTAGAGACATGCTATCTAAAACATGGAACTAGACATGTTTCTTTTTAAGAGTTTTTATTTTATGAAAAAAATGGAAACTGAGTAGAAGTGTCTACTTTGTAATCTTTGGAGATGTAATAGTTATGTCCTAATTCTCTAAAACTCTAAACCTAAAAATATTCTCAATGTGAATTATTCATTTAATTCAAGATTATGTAGTGTTTTAAGGCTAGGTCCTTATAATATGACCCAAAGGTCTTAGAGAAACAAGGGTAGAATCATCCCAAACACAACCTGAAATTTCTCGTCCCTAGTGTCTATATCATTATGAATCTCTCCACATTTTCATGATTGGTCAGCTAATTTCCATGTGTAGAGGTGAATAGGCCTATTATCGATAGTAATTTCCATACCCTCTCATTCTTTTAAATCTGATTATCCCTACTCTAGTGAATGCGCCTAATCTGAATCCTCATCTGGAGCTTGTTCCATGTAGATTATACATCTTAAATTCATGTGGTCTAAAGGTCTTGGGGTGTCCCAAAGTTCTTGAGGTGGCCCGAAGGGCTTGAGGTGTCTCGAAATATTTATTGTCCTATAGGCCTTGGGTGGTCTGAAGGCCTTAAAGACTCAGATGACTAAACTGGTTTCCCAAATGACAAATCAGATGAATAATTCTGGCAGCTACAGTACTGAACAGTACCTGCAACAGTATTGCTACAGCAAATCTATAGTAACCTGGAAATATTCCTCCACCCAAATTTGATATTGGGTCTCATGGATGCACTTGAAGAGTCCTTACCAACTGTACTGAGGCTCATGTGCGTGATTTTGTTTCTTAGACTTTACCTATTGAAAAACTATGAATCTTGATACATAATCTTCAATTTCTCATTTCATATTACCCCACCAAAAATTTTCCTTCAAATCCTGATAAATTTTGGTTCTAGCAAGGTGTATAGAGAAAATTTAGTTATGATCTTCATTTAATAATTCTCTTTTTATCTCATGCATGGATGGAAGACATGACCTCTTTCTAAATTTCAATATACCATATTCATAGTTGAAGTATACCATCTTCCCATAATTCATGGATTTAATTTTCTTTTGAACATTATTATCATAAAATTGGGAACTTTTTATTTTCTCCTATAAGGATGGTTTAGAAATCATTTGTAATGGATGTGTCATTTTTTCTTCCCTAATAATTTTCATATCCAAAATTACTAAATCAATGAATATAGGATCTTTTTTAATCCTCATTTTTGTAAAAATACCATGATATTTCTTACTCAAAACATGAAACACCTTATTTTCCTTTCTAGGGTGGTAGTGTATTGAGAAATCATAATATTTAAGTAATTCTATAAATCACATCTTCCTTGTGTCGAACTATTTGTGTGATAATATGTATTTTAAACATTTATGATCCATATATATTTTATATTTTTTACCATAAAGGTAATGCCTCTGTATATTTAATGAAAATATTATGGGTTCTAACTCAAGTTTATGGGTTTAATAATTCTACTAGTGGATTTTAATTACCTTAATGCATAAACAATGGCTTTATTGTTTTATATAAGGACACATCAAATTACCTTATTTTATACATCACTATAGATCAAAAATTTACCCCTTCTCGATGGTAAATTTAATACCATTGAATTGACTAGTATCTTATTTAATTCTTAAAATCTTTATTTAAATTATTATAAACCTATGAACTTAAACCCTTTATGTTTCAAATTGGTTAACAGGATAGATAATCATGAAATTTTTTAAACAAATCGTCAATGGAAACCTGTTAATCCAATGTAACTATGTACCTCAGTTATATTCATTGGTATTTTCTATTCCATCACTACATTTTTCTTTAAATGATCAAATGATATTTCATACTTAGAGAAAATATATCCAATTAAAGAAACTTCCTAATGCCAGAATTAAAATTTTCTAAATTTTAAATATAAATCATTTTTTATAATAGTTTTAAGAATGATTCATAAATGAATCTTATGATTAACATATATTTTATATTATATAAAGATATCATAAATAAATACCATGATGAAATTTATGATATTATCCTTGAATACTATGTTCATCATATCCATAAAAATAGAGGTTTTATTAGTCAATCCAAAGGGCATTACTATAAATTTTAAATGTCTATAACTCATTTTAAATGTCATATTTGGAATATCATCCTTCTTTACACACATTTTATGATAAGTAAAATAATGATCAATCTTTGAAAAATATTTAAATCCTTGTAATTTATAAAAAAAAGTCATCAATACAAGGTAGATGATACTTTTTCTTTAGGATACTGAAATTAATTTATCTATAATCGATGCATAACTTCGTAGAATTGTATTTCCTATTAAAAAAGAAGAGGGGATTTCCATAGTGAAACACCAAGGTTTATAAATACCTTATCACTCAACACATGTAGTTCTTTCATTGGTTCCACTAATTCCACTATGGTCTTCCTATAGGGATTATTAGATATGTTGTTTTCATTATGGATAAGATGAACAAGAAACTTAACTTCATGCTCAAGTGGATGTCCATGTAGTTATTCCAAAAATACATTAATATATTATTATAAAATATATACATAAGATATTATAATAATACCTTTCCCATTTATAGGTTGTTTCATCTCTTCTTCTTGAATAATTTCATTAAGAATAGCTACTGGAGGTCGATATAGATATGGTTCAGATGATGTAGTATCCCCTATAAAGATAAGCGATTCCACATCTCCATCATTAATCTTAATCTATTTCTATTGAAAATAAATTTTAAATTATAATTAGAAAGAAAATTCATGCCAAGGATTATATCAAAGTAAATAATAGAAATAATAATCAAGTTTTCAAATGGGGTATGTCTATATGTCATAATGGGAATTTCTTGACACATCCTTATTACACTAATATTTTCACCAAGAGTCTTTATTAGTAACTCCCTTATTAGGGTGCTAGGGAATTATCTAATTTTCTTAGTAAACATGGAAGATATAAAAGAGTGTGAAGATCTAAAATCAAATAAATTACTATCTAAATTTGATTTTGAATCAAAGTACCTACCACCACATCTTTGGGAACTTCAAACTCAGCTATAGTAATCACATAATCAAGGCCTTCTCCCCTGGGTCTCTTTTTTGAAAGGTTTCCCCGATGCTTATGACATTGATTTGAATAATTTACCATCTATTTATAATTGAATCACAAAATAGTAGTGGTTTCTTTATTTTCCTTGTAATCAATAGTCTTATGATCTCTTTCTCTGTAATTGAAAAATAATCATGTTCCCATTAAGCAAGTAACCATGTGTTTCATTCCACAAATATCACATGTTATAAATCCCATACTCTCTTTCTTCTTGTTTGGAACATTTATTTTTTCTTGATTCTTGGAAAACTTCTTCTTTTCTTGAGTTTACTTAAAGATATAAAAACTAGAAAATTCCTTCTCTATCTTGATAGAACTTTATACTATATTATCATATGGTGAAACAATTTATGAAACTAGTTCCATTTAATGAATAAACTTATCCATATCAAAGAAATGGTCAATATTTCTTTTTGGATTATGTATGTAGTCCATAGAATTCTTGGATAATCTTGTAAAGTTAGCCTCATACTCTATTACGCATTCTTCTTCCTTCTACATTGAAGTGAGGAACTTCTATTCCATTTCAAATTTTTATTATTAGGGAAAATATTTCTTGAAGTATATTACTTTAAAATTTATCCATTCTATACTTTATATTTCATAAACCTATTTAGTGTTTTGGGTCAATATCCACCATTGACCAGCATCTCCCTTCAAACAATACACTACCAAAATAACCTTTTCCCTTTCATTACATGAAAAAATCTAGTAATATCTTTCCAAGGGACTAAATACATTTTTCAACTACCAATGTATTATTAGTTCCATTAAAATATGAAGGCTTTTGTCACATGAGGTGATCCAACATAGGTTAATCAAACTATCAAACAATAATTTACTCTATTCGGGAAAGGTTATTCATCATATCCTGAGTCATCTTTCCTAATATGGCTATGATTTTCTTAGTTCCAACACCAGCTATATTAAATTTATCAGTAGAAAAATCTCTACATTGAATATGGGTGTTGGTTCCCTTTCTTCTATTAGGTGTCATCTCTAAACCATGGAACATGTTGAGTTATCTCTTAATTATTATGAATATTGAGTTATAAAATAAATATCCCTATAATAGTAAATTTTCTCAAATACCTTAAGGGGTTATCATAATTCTCATGATAGTTGTGTTCATTTAAAACCTAGTTCTCAAGGTTCCTACTAAACTTGATCTGATACCAATAGTAAAAACCCAAATCCAATAACCTAGATCCAGTGTTTACTTTATTAAATTAGTATAAGATATAAGGGATCACACTATACATGATCGATAAATTTAGAATTCTTGGTAAATTAGATACATACATGATTTTCATATTACAATGGAAATATAAAAACACAGTATAAAAATTATTCTTGAATCCTTGGTATCATTAATAATATACTTATTAATATCCCAGGAAAAGAAAAACAAATAAAGGGTAATCTTGGATACTCAGTCAGGGTTACGTACAACGGAAGCTATCATGAGTAAATAAGGTGTAATCAATATGGAGGAGCAGATAATAAAAACACATTCCATTAAATAAAAAAATTGAGTTCAATAAACATCCATGGATAATATCAAAATAAAAAACATGTGTATAATGGAAAGTAAATTTTTAATAAATTAAATTTATAATTATGGGAATTCATGATCAAGGCCTCTCAACTAGGATATTCTGAATCATACTGTCAAAGCCTCTCAACCAAAAAAACATTATTAATAAATGGGTAGGTGTAAACCATACACTCAAATAATATGACATGCCTATTATTTTGTCTCGTGATCCCATTTATTGCATTGAGGGGTTATCTATAACCATTCCCCACCCATCACTTTTACATCCTATATATTCTTTATATTTAAATGATCAATACAATTCATTCTCAAAATGCCTTATAAGTAAAAAATTATCCATATTGAATTAAGAATAAGTAAAATTAACATTTCATAATCATAATTATAACTCATCTAGAGAAATAAAAAATATGGTATCATTCAATCATATTCCTACTAACATTAATGGGTTATGTCATATATGATAATACCTTTAAAAGATCACTAAACCATTTCATGAGGGAAATACCCTTTTCATTCTTGAAATCACTTATTTAAAATATAAAAATTTCTTGAATATTAGGAAAAAAAATTATTTGAAAATAACCATGTAAAATTATAAAGTAATATTCAAATCAAAGATCATTCATGACAATGGGAAAAGTCATTTTTTGGTGTATATTAAAACAAATATTCTGTTCACACCTTTGGTAAAAATGACAAGAAGATTCCTTTAAAACATTTTTACAGAAAGTAAAACATGGGTAAAGATAACTTTAATAAATATTTATATAATATTAAAAAATTTCTTGAAAACATTTTAAAGAAGATATATACATGGAAGAAAAAGAGTTAAAAGGAAAACTTCAAAATAATATTTTTAAAAGAAAGTCCACTACATGTAACCTACTTGTTAATTCTTCATGAAATACAAGAATAAATGTAAAATAAACATATAAACCCAAAACATAACCATATTATAATAAAATACATGAGTTTTAATATATTAGGGTCATATAATTTTTCAAAAGGAAATTTGAACCTAAATAATCCTAAAATAAAATGAGATCATAAAAGAAATCCCTTACCTCATGTTCAACTAGCCTTATAAGTGATTTTAACCTCATGTATGATAAATTTAATTTAATTATAATTATATAAATAAACCATATAAATAATTATAATATAATATATGATCCTCTTATAACATTCCATCACACATTTGTTAATAATTCTTAATTAAAATCCTTGTTTTCAGGCGATAATTGTTTCATTTTTCTTGTATGTTTTGATTTAACAGTTATATTACTTGCATCTTTATCATGGTTATATAATATATAGAATATTAATAATTATATTAAGATTATATATATTAATTATATACATTTTTAAAATAATCCATGAAAGGTGGATATGAAAAATGAATCGCATCGCTTCGTAGAGGCATTAGTCCACACGTACACACGATCAACGTTATCATTTTTTAACTGGTGGAAGGGTAAGAAGATAAATGATATATTATATTTATAGAATAATAATTATTCTATAAATAACATATATAAATATTATATTCATCATAATAACCATTTATGAAAGGTGGTGATGAAAAACAAAATGCACCGCTTCGCGAGGTGGTAGTCTGTATGTATGCATGAACGAAACTTTTATTCACCATTTGATAGAGAAGGAAAATAATAATGGTTGAAAATTAACATAAAAAAATATAATTATATGAAATATAATAATGTTATTATATCATCATGTTTATCATATAATTGAAGGAGCTATAAGAAGAAATAAAATGAAAACACACGATTAAGAATTATGCATCTTTTTTGGACGACCACCTTTGGATTACACCTTAATCCATCTAAGGTTAGTATTTTGATAAAAATAATACCTATAGATCATTTTTAAGGATTTAAGAAACATATTTGGACAGGTATTGTACAATATATAATGTTTATGATGTGTGAGTAAGATATAAGAGGTGGTGTTCTTTTATAAGGGATAGAGAGGAAACACTTGAAATTTGTCAACAAATTAAAATATATGAATGTATTACTCAAGAAAAATGGATCTAAAATGACTCATATTTGAATATAATATAGTTTATGTTTATAATATGACCATAAAATAGGATTTAAAAAAGTTTTTAGTTCATTTTAACCCTTATCGTTTTAGCTTTAACCAATTTTAACTCTTATCGTGGTAAGTGGATTTTTTACCAAAGTTATTATTCATGCTGGCCAAAAATTAAGTTAACCATATTAACCAATACTAATTACTTTTATTCCAAATATATATTAAATTTTACATTATCAAAAGTCCTATAATTTGTGTCAATTAATTTTAATATAAGTTCACAAAATGCAATGAAAACCATTTTTAGAAAAATATTTGTTTTAATCATAAAAATGATTTTACAACAAAATAAAGTATAATATTGATTAAAATGGAATTAATTAGATTTTTTTAAATTAAATGAGACTTATTTTTATATAATACTAGAATTAAACTCAAATTTACATTATAAAAAATATATTTATTAAATAAAAGAACTAAAAATAGTTTTTATTTGAACAAAAACATCACTTAGATTTATGAAATGTTAAGCATGTACTTATCAATTCAAAATTATATTTTTTATATAAATTTTATTAATTATTAAATATATATTTGCTTAATAAAGGGTTTAATAAGCCTTAAATTTATTATTATTTCATTATAATGTCATAAAAGTGAAAGTTTTGTAAAATCGGTATTTTCACTATTCACCTAAAATAAATTATTTCTGAAAATTTTAAAAATTCATCCTAATATTATTTTAAAATTATAAAATTAAAAAATAAATTAATTTCACAAAAATAAATTTATAAAAATTGATAATTAAGTTCTAATCACATTCTTGAATGAATCTATGTGTATTATATTATTCTTTCTTTAGAAAGAAAATCTTACTTACTATAATTGAATATCAAGAATTAAATAAATTCATATGATATAAAAATAAAATGAGAAAACATGCAATCAAAGAGTAATAATTTACATGGAAAATCCCAAATAAAATTAGGTAAAAATCATAGATAATGAGAGAATAATTTCACTATAAATTTTTTTAGATTAAAAATTCTATCCACTTTACAATAAGAAAACATGTCAAAATATATCTCATGAAAATATGATAAAATACATGTTAAACACTCATATAATGGATTTAGCAATCTTTTAAAGTGTTTTAAATGTTATCTTATGCCAGTATATTAAAAAATTTATTTATTATATTACTTATTCTCAATGTTCCCCCATGTAAGGCTTGTAGTGTTACATTTGTACACAACACACTACATAAAAACTATTTTAAATGATGAGATATTTGTGAGGATATAGGAAAAACGTTACTAATAAATATATTTTTTATTATTTATATGATGAAAACCATTTTCATCTCAATTATTTCCATTTACATCTCAATTATTCATACTCTATCACAGTTATTATGTCAGTATTTTCCACCACATGATGGGGTTTTTTTACAATTGTTATGAATTTGTGACAACTTAATAGTCAGGATTATTTTTATTATCAACTGTAGTATATAAACATAATAACAGAATCATGATTATTAATTTAATATATTTATTTAGAAATAATGATTTATATTTATAATTTTTATGATATATATATTTTTGTGATATTATTACAATTATTACCACAATTGAGGATTCTTTTTTTTTGAATGATGTGAATGAACATCACAAAATATTTTTTTTCCAAAAAAAATGTGATAAAATGGTTAATTAATAATTAAAGTTTCCTTTTATTTTTTAAAAAGTATATAAGATTGTTTCCCCACTTTAGATAAAATACACAACCTAATAGTCACCCATTTCTCCTGGATAATACGCACCCCATCTAATGACATCAAGAATATAGATGTACCAATGAGAGTAAAAAAATTCCAATGAAAACTAATTATTCCCATTTTTAACTAAATATATATCAATAAAATGATTATACCATTCATTCCCTATTATACCCAATATCCTAGTCAATTATTACCAATATGATTTATCTATGAATCACTTAACTAATGGAGTGTCATGATTCACTCTTATACAACACTATAAAAGGTCATACACAATTAATCTCACACCCAAACACCCATTTTTCCCTATTAAATAATATCCCACCACTCATAGAGTTACATTCTCTTTAACAAGTCCCAAAAATAAATATAACCTTATAATATCATGATTTATATCCTAAATTGGATTTATGAATTAATTAATTGAGTTTTAAACAACCTAGATTCTCATTTGGGTCCTTTGTATATGTTTACCCTATCACTAAATGCATCATATTGCATATAACTCCCAAATAAACATATAATATATTAAGGAACACCTACCACTAACTATTAAAAATATTTCAATAAAGAATGGATTTTTTATTTGAATGCAATTAATAGATTTGAAAAAATCTTTAAAATAATGAAAAAGATGGGTTTTAGTTAAATTGACACCAAGAATCAGAAAAACCCAATGAATAACATTATCCTTAACTTGGTATTTTTTAGAGAGTACCAATTACTTTTATAGATCATAATTTCATTAAATAATGAGAAATTTGGATCAAGTGTAAGATACTAAGATTTTGAGAGGAAAGAATAAGCCTTTGTGAGCTCATTGCCCGACTTGAGAGATCATGTTCAATATTTATAAAATTATATACTCAAAATATATAATCTAAAATTATTTTAAAATAGAGTTCATGGATACCAATAAAAGTCAGATTGAATATAATCACAAGGAAGTTATTATTATTGACTCGCCATAATTATAATTACTTATACTAAGGTTCTAATGGGACCTGTACTAATCCCACTAAATCACATTTTTCTCCCTATCTATTTTTTCCTCTTCCCAAATTCCACCAACTCATCTCTTAGGAAAAAATACACAAAATTAAATATTAAAAATATAATATTGGATTGAATTACTAACCCAAAACTCCAAGGGTCATTACACTTACCTTGTATGATAACTAGAGTCTCCCCATATGATATCATCCAACGAAACCAACTGGTTACATTAATTCCAAATAAATATATCATAAACCCCTATAAACAACTATTATTCAACTATAATAACAACTTTTCACTTTTATACCCCATTGAAAGTTATATTTTTATACATTATTACATATTTAATTGAAATAAATAACTAAAATATAATTAATCAAAAAATTAATGAACCCTTTATAAAATATTCATTCATAATATTTATATAAAATTCCAACCCAATAATAAAAAAACTAATAATTACATTGAAAATACACTTAATTTAATTACACCTTAAAATTATAATAGTCCCATAAATAATCTAATTAGCTAGTTTATAATACTTGTTCCTTGTTAACACATAATTAATTATGCCCTGATCAACATAAAACTATTGAAGATTAGAAATATCTAATAATTTATTCTACTTCATTTCATATATATTCCATATATAGGGAATGATTGGGGATAACCCATCAAATTTTATATATTATACTTTTTTTCTCTATTTTGACATAAATTATTTTATAATTATTATAATTATCATATTTATCATATTTAAAATTTCATCATGATTCTTAAAAACTAATTACTACCCTAATAAATTTACATGCATTCTTAAATATATTTATACTTTATAAAACATAAATGAAATATCTTTTTTCCTAAATTGTCACATAACCTGAAATTTTTAAATGTTACATGA
This sequence comes from Viscum album, assembly GCA_963277665.1. Classification (NCBI taxonomy): domain Eukaryota; kingdom Viridiplantae; phylum Streptophyta; class Magnoliopsida; order Santalales; family Viscaceae; genus Viscum; species Viscum album. The sequence continues at coordinate 1,811,570,487 of OY728142.1, read as the reverse complement.
AAACTAATGTTTCTAATAAAAATTAATTCAAATTTTTTTATAAAAAATTTCAGTTAAATAATTTAATAACTAAATACAATAGCCTAATGAAAATTAATTTTTTTCCCACAAATAACATTATCAAAGTTAATTATTTATTAGTATTTATGAATATAAAATTAAATATTTGTTGTAAAAAAATATGTGAATATTTTCAGGTGTTTTAATATTATTCAATGAAAAATGATTTAATATTTACTTTTAATTGTTTTATTCCACTGGACATCTAATTTTTCGGTTAGATTAGATATTGGGTTATTAGGTCAGTCTCTTATGGATTTCTCAAAGGGTTGATTCTGTTTTGGAAGCATGTTACTTTTATAATTTCTCTCAATCATGTAGGATTTACATCCACTGATGATAACCTCAACTTAACAATCTAACACGTCTCTAAATGTGTTATTTGGTGTGATTTCTCACTATTATACTTCAACTTGATCTAGGTTAGTATTATTTTGGAAATTTAATGGGTCTTGGGTGTCATTTCTTATCTAAATATGTCTCTATTTCTCAAAAGGCTAAATTAATCAGGATCATTTGATTTCTCCCAATATTTTCACATGATAACATGATCTATACTAATCTATTACCTTGCATGTTGTGTTGTCTTTATAGATGTTCACATTAATTATATTACTAAACTCTAATCTAAAATGAACCTTGATTTATCTCTATCATTTTTCATTTCTTTTAGTTTCCCATTTGGGGTCTTTTATGAGTGAGAGAGATTTTCTAATTGGTTCTTCCAATTTTCATCTTTCTTATCAATTTAATGGGGATACTTGATTTCTAAAGTTTCTATTTGTGACTTTAGTATAAATTTGAAGGATTGTATCATGAGAACCATTAATTAATTATACTATAACTTTATCTTTGATCATTCTAAATGTGAAAATTCTTTGATCATATTTTTAGACATTATAATTGGTCTTTGTTACAGAGATATATCCTATGTAAGAATTTTTTCCTATGTGACTTTGATTCCTTTATATTCTATTAATTTTTTATATATAAAGTTTGTGTTTGTAGAGTATAGTTCATATAATATAGAGTATATGTAATATGCTTGCATTATATTTGATCATTGATTCATATCCTTCCAAGAACATTAACTTGGATAGGTTTACTATTTTCTATTTTTTCCATTCTCTCCTTGTATGTTTGTTTTCTTTTCTTTTGAATAATAATGATCTTTTTATTATGTTACTTTTATGCACATAGGTCAATATTGTATAGAATAATGTAAATTGTAATGTTTGTTTTTTTTTCTTATGATATCATTTGATAGATGATTCAATATTATTGAATTATTTTAATTTTTTGTTTTATAGTTTTTTTAGTTTAAATTATTTATATTTGATGAATATTTCTAATTATATATATATTTAATGTATTTGACCATATAATGTAAAAAATATAATCTTTTTTTTACAGTTTAGTTAAATTTTAGTGGATCCCTCTTATATACCTTAACAATTTGTGTTTCAACCTTATTTATTATCACTGTGGGATCTATTAAATATGGAATAAAAAATTGTGATGGTAAAAATTATTTTAATCATTTTTTTGTAAATCTTCATAATTTTCAAGTATAATAAGTTCTTAATGATTATTAATTTGGTCTTAAAAATAAAATAACATCTCTTTTCAATAATGCACAGTACATAACTTCTTAAATTGATGTGTCATTTTATACCCTAGAGAAATACCATAGTGAATTGTTTCTAGATTAAGGTGATAAAATATAGTGTGAGGTTACATATGAATCCATTGTCATTATTATTTGGATGGTATTAAAATATATCTATATTATTGAGCCACTTTTTGATGGGTTGTATAAAAAATCTTAATTTTATACTTGATAATATGATTGAGAAAAACATTTCATGCTCATATCGATGAATTCAATAAAATCATTCTCGGCCTAGACAATAAAAATTTTAAAATATATGATAGGTAATAAACCATAATATTTTTATCATCTTTAAATTGTTCATACAATATTATAAGTTTTACCATGATATATGGGAATGGAAACCTTTCCCAATAAGTTAAATCAAATTTGATATTTAGGTATTTTAAATCAAAAAATGGGGTTATGTGTGAAGATGAGGGATTTAATTTTAGATTCATCACTAAACATAGATCCAAGAGGTAAAATAATAATAAAAGTAGAAAAAATATATCTAAATCTAAAAATATAGTGATTAATTATTATTATTTTAAACAACCAAACAATATTAAGAGGTATTGTATGAATAAGAAGACCTTTATTAATTCTAAGTAGGGGGGCATTTTTTAGTGGTGGATACTAGTTATGATAGTGTTAAAGTGTTCAATATATCTATTGATTTTATAGGATATGAGTATGTTATAGACATTGATTTTTTCTTTCACATGTTTCCTATAAGGGATTATTTTTCAAAAACAACTAAGTTTAAGGATGGGAATGTGATCTTATGTAACAATAGTAATTTTTGAGTCATGGTTAGAGATTATGTTTTACTTGAAATTCATGTAAAAAAATAAAACTTCAAATGATTTTAGGTGGGTACCTGATTTTAAGAGAAAACTATTGTAATTAGGTATGTTTGACCAAAATAGCTATTCTTTTAGGTATAATTCAGCTTATTTGAATGTCATTAGTGTTTCCTCCATGTTTTTTGATGACTCTCACACTAATTGGTTACATGTTTTAAATAGTGAAACTAATATTTGTTACATAATAACATCCATACCCTAGAAAATGATCCAAAATTATTATTTCATAGAAGATTAATAATTGGAATTCTTAAGGGGTAGTGTAAATCTATAATAAGGGGTTGTTAAAGGGAATTATCCCAATAAATCTTCCACTTTGTAATGATTTTTCCCTTAAAAAATCTAACCAAGTGGGTTTCAGCAGCTCTAAGTTCAAATGTAATTGATCACCCTCATGAATATGTTAATTCAAATTTATAGTGTCCATTTAGAGTATCACACCATGGTTGAAGATATTACCTTATCACTTTTATTGACTAATATTTTATGAAATTACATATTTATATACCTGAAAATAAAGTCTATATATTTAAAACCATTAATGATTGTAATTAGATAGTGTAGAATCGGTTTAATAGAAAGAGTAATGTAACACCCTAGGATTTCATAGTATGTTATCTTCTTACAGAAATTCAATAGCTTATATTGCACGCAACACCGACTTGGCTTGTGTTACACACAACATTGAGTTTATATGAAACAAAAATTTAGTATTATAATTATTTTAAGGATATATTTATAAATTATCCATTAAATATAGTAATATGAATAGTAATAAATAATTTTTCAATGTTATTTATAATTTTTTCACAAAAATAAAACATATTTATAATGGAATGGATAAGTTTCGATAAAATAGTTATATGTTTAGAAATACTTTTTCTTAAAGGAACTACTTTTTATGTTCTTTTGTGAACAATAATAAAATTAATTTTAGACACTCTTAAAATTTTAATTTTGTAAAATATACTTAATTTTTAAATTTCAAATATCAAAATTTTCTTAGGGTGAATTTTTGGTATTTTTTTGAAAAGTTTCAATTTTTGATGAATAGTGAAAAATACCGCATTGTTGTTAAAAACCAACTTTTTCATTTAAATAATTATTTTAATTTAAATTGATTTTAAATTAAAAATAGATAAATAATACCTATATTAATTTAATGTAGTTCATTGGAATATTTTTTATAATAGAATTAGATATAAAAATTTATTGAACTTTTAAACATCTCTTTTACCCACCTTCTAGCCACATCTAAAAGGTTAGCATTAAATGTAATTTTACTATTTTTATTAATTGAATTTCAAGAAACTCACATAAATATTTTTAATTAGTATTAAATTTTTGTTCCAATAGGAACAACTTAATTTTTGGTTAATAGTAACTTTAATATTTTTTACCACAATTAAGGGTAAATCGGGTAATTAAGGGTAAAAATAATATTATAAGCATTATAAAATTACCCTGAAAGTTGTTATAATTTAATTTTATGAGTTTGTTTCAAACAAAATCAACCTTATACTGAAAATATGATCCTTTTTAATCCACTTGTGTTATATTATGACATTAAGTATATTTTATTTAAAGAAGAGTTAAAAATATCATATTCAAGTTTTAATAACAATATAATTTTTTTAATATGAGGTTATATAAGTGATATGGTTGAATATAAATAGTCTTTAGAAAGATAAAATATTTATATACATCATGGTAATTTATTTATAATTTTAGAAAATAAATAATTAAATTAAATAGTGACACAAGGATGATGCAATAATTTATTTTCTAAAGGAAATATCAAATAATTGATATTAAAAATATTAAAATAAATAAAATTTGAATTAGTTATGTCAAGACCCATCCCAGTGGGGCCTATGTCACGACTCCCTAATCCCACCTCTAATAGGCAGGGCTGGTGACTAGTACTAAGTAGGCATATCACTAACATGTGAGGCATTGCCTATGTATCTTTACACACGCACACATCTTCAAGCCCACTAAATGTTGAAATGTAAAAAACACTAAGTAAACAATGCATTAATATCACTATATCCCACAACCATAGTACATTGAAAAGTAAATTAAAGTAAATAGGTCCAGAATGCAATGCCACCAAAAAGAGCCTGTAACCATAAGTCTAACCTATAAGAAAAAAAGGCACTAAGACTAATGTCTAAAAGTCGTAGGAACATGCCTTGTTATGTCCAGTCTCACAAAGATTCATATAGTCCTAGTCCACCTAGGACTCCTTCAAAGGGTCAATCTTATTTACAATACATGACACATGTGGGAAAATCCCATGCGGGGGTGATTATAACAATACTCAGTAGGACACCCCGAAACTAAAAATTAATACAACAAAAAAAGATACAATTAGCTCTACATAGGTATATGAATATAGTATATATAACAAGGATATTTGGATATACTCAAACCAAGACACTCAGTCTCAATTTAAGTCACAACCACTACATACCAACCCTTGGAATTTAGCTCAAAGATTCCATGAATCACTCATTTGGGATAACACACTCCTAAGTCTAATAACATTGAGGATGTCCATCGAAGAGGTATTGTTCATTGGGAACCTTCATGAGAAATATACACTGATAGATCTGAAGAGAAAAATGATACCATAGATGAGGATCATAGCTAGTTTCATGGGGTGATACCGACAACTCAATCTGGATTAACAGGCTAAGTAGAGGATTGGTGCCCATGTAGTGGTGGTCACATCGATACTGAGAACTCCACCCAGGTCATGAAGAATGAATAGAGGATCCTGCTCTAGGCCTCTTGGGGGATTCTTAAAACTCTATCGATGAAGTCCTACTGAATGGATCATAGTCCTATGAATAGTAAATGATTCGTACCTACCTTCAAGTAAATGATAAAGGGGAAAAAACCTAACATAACTTGTCTAAGATATGGAGGACAAGAGAATTAAGACATGTAGAAAGGGGTACATAGTGTGTAATAGGGTCACACACTGTTTCCCTTGACCCCAGGTACTGCTTGTGTACAACGGCCAATGTCATTCCAAATTGTGTCATGTAGAATATGGGTACACGAGATGTAAAAGGATTAACATGTTGTGCTCTTCTATCCGGGGTCCACCCATGTACTTCGGTCATGTGCCAGTACATGGTCTCAACCTGTGTAACCATTCCTATGTACCGGTACATAGGGTAATCCATGTAACTAGTTCTGGTCTTGTCATGTGGGTAAGTACACACCGTGTAGGAAACCCATGTACACCACCCCATGTTCGTGTACTTCCCATTTACACACCGAGTGACCCAACGATCAACACATGACGTGTATAAAGGACTACATTCCATCTGTATCTGTTTTTCCATAACCTATCTTCTCCCTCCCTCTCACCTCGTTCAATTTCTTGGGTTCCACTCTGGTGCTCGGTTCACTTAAAAACTCAATATTGAAGGTCATTCGGTCACTCTAACACTGAATCTATGGGATTCGGGCACTCAAATGGCTCGAAAAAACATGATCGTAGGAATTATTCTTCATTTTTAAAGAATATATATTCGGAACACACTATATTTTGATCTTCTATCATATCCACCGTTGTGCCTCCATCGAGTCATCCTAATTCTAGATCTATTGTTTTGGATAATTTCACCAAGAAAATAAGGCACAATGATTGATTATTAAAAGTTTGGGGGAAGAAAAAAGAACATGTGTCAAGAAAGCTAGTAATCGAGGGAGAAAAAATGCACAAGGAACAATCCTGAGGAATGAACCTCATCTAGTTTTCATTCCTTCCTCGATACATTCCTGTAAGAATGATAAAAAATCAAGCAATCAATCTCTAGGAAAAAATCTTGATAAACCCTGCAAATATCATCTCATCTTGTATATATGATCAATCTATGGGCTAATCTATTCTTGGATTAGTCTGTGTTCATCATAGGAATCAAGAACAGGAAAGAAAAATAAAAATAACACATCCTACCTAGATTTTAGATCACTCGCTAATTAATATTAGTCATTTTGTCATTGTCATTGGTTAGATCCATCAAGAATGGTGTTCATCGATCTTTGATTCAAGGTTTTGGCGTCGCCTACCAAGAGGATTTTTCAAATATCTTTTTGCATGGTCTCCAAAGGATTATAGGGTTATGAGTCTAACATTGGATCTCTTCCAAAGGTTTTATTTAAAATAAATCTATTATTGCATCACTACTTTGATGAAACAAAAATAATTAAATTTTTTTCAATTTATTTTATTTATTTAAAATGCTTGTGATGATTTTCCACAAACGACTTGCGTTGACCATTGTTAGGTCACTTATAGGGTAAAGTCGCTGCTCTAAATAAAATGGTTCCCTCAAATTTTTGATTCGAGCACCCATTTATAATTTATTACTCTTTTTTCAGGAAAACTATGCGTGTGTGGTACTTAATATTTTAATATTTTTTAAACAATTGTTATGTGAACACCGGGTATCGGAATCACATGCCATCTTAGTACCTAGTCTAGAAATAAATCCATAAAGTATTTAAAAATAATACATAGAAAAATCAAAGACATTATATTCTCCCCACCTTGGGGATTTACCTCCCCGAAAATCCAAAACAAATGCTACTCAAAAAGATGAGGGTACTAAGCACGAATTTGAGTCTCTCACTCCCAAGTGCTCTCCTGTAGATTCATGTGATTCCACCAAACACGCACTAAAAGAATTTATCACCCAATAAAAATCTTCTCATACCAATCCTCGATATTCACTAGGTACTCAGCAAAAGTTGCTTCATCATCGATGTCTAGCTCGCCCTAGTCGATGAAATATGATGGGTCGTACATGTGTCTCCTCAACTATAATGTGTGGAAGATGTTATGTACCCAGTCAAACTGCAGGGGTAGAGCTAAGAAGTATGCCACCTTGCTAACTCTATGCAGTATCTAAAATGGGCTGATGAACCACAAAGATAACTTTCCACCCCATCCAAATCTTTGTAATCCACATCAAGGTGAAACTCATAGGAAAACATGGTATATTTCTTCAAACTCTAAAGGCCTTCACTGCCTATCAGCATAAGACTTATGATGGATCTATGTAGTCTTCATCCAATCCTTGATTATTTTCACCATCTATGTAGTAGCGCACACCAACTCTGGGCCCATGAGTGCTAACTCTCCCAAGTCAGTCCAGCAAAATGGTGACCTACAGAGTCTCCCATACAAAGCCTAAAATGGTTCCATACTAATGGTTTAATGGTATCTATTGTTGCAAGAAAACTCCACTAGTGGTAAGTGATCCTCACAACTATGGAAGAAGTTTAATATTCAAGACCATAGCATGTCCTCAAGAACCTAGATGATCTAATCAGTATGGCCATGAATTTGTGGGTGAAACGTTGTGCTCAAGAATAACTAGGTCACAAACACATCATGTAATCCATTCCACAAACAGGATTTAAAGCGATCATCATGATTTGAAGCAATCGTCAATGGAACTCCATGGATTCAAACTATCTTATCCACATATAGGTTTCCTAAGATATCTACTAAACTCTGATCTTGAATAGATTTGAAGTGGTCTGAATTGGTGAGTCGGTCAACAATTACCAAGATAACATCATGTCCCCTATACATATGTGGTAAACCCATCACAAATTCCATCGATATCTTGTCCCACTTCCATTCTGGCACCTCAAGGGTTTGTGTTAAACCAACTGGAACCTAGTTCTCATCCTTAAATTGATGAAAATTAAGGCATTGAGAAACAAACTCTATCACACTATTCTTCATCCCTGGCCACCAAAACTAACATTAGAGGTCCTGGTACATCTTTTCCACACTAGTATGTACTGCCAAATGGGATTTATGAAACTCCCTCATAACCTCCTCCTACAACTCAACTAGTACTACTATACATCATATGAAGAGAATGATGTGCTCCCTAAATTTTGAATATCCATCGAGAGCATGCTCCATGGATATCTGAGCATGTAGGGTCTCATAATTAGTATCCCCAAGTTGTGCCTCTCTAATTCACTGTAAGAGTGGAGGGGAAACAATCATCGACTGAAGGTAAGTTTCTCTATCTCCATCTACAAAGGATAACTGCAATGAGGCTAACTACTCGGATGACACATTCAGCAACTGCAAACTATATCTCCTGCTAAGAGAATCTACCAGCATGTTCCCCTTCCCAGGGGTTTAAACAATCTAAAATTCATAGTCATAGAGGAACTCTATCCATCAAATTTGTCTCAAGTTCAGATTCTTTTAAGATAAGATATACTTGAGACTCTTGTTATCATAGTAGAAGATAAAATGATCACCCATACGGTAATGTCATCACACCTTTAACGAGAAGACTAACTCTACTAAATCAATATCATAGGTTGTGTAGTTCTTATCATGTGGTATCAACTAGAATGAACCACAGTAAATCACTACTTTCCTCTACATCAAGACACAACCAAGCCCGTTTCTTGATGAATCTTAGAACACTACATACTCGACACCCTCCTCAGGAAATCTCCATATCGGAGCGCTCATCAAACTTTACCTCAACTATTGAAAAGCCTATTGGCACTTCTCTGTCCTTACAAAAGGTTGCCCCATTTGAGTAAAATCTATCATATGTGCTGATATCCTAGAGAAATCAGGTATGAATATTTGATAATAGCCTACTATACTAAGTAATCTCTGCACCTCCTTCACATTCTTAGGTGGATCCCATGATAACACTACCTTGACCTTAGTCAGGTCCACTTCCACTCCATCCACTGAGATAATGTGTCCCAAAAAGTGGACTACCTAAATCCATAACTGGTACTTCTAGAGTTTCCCATAAATCTGGTGATCTCTGAGTACATCCAGAACCATCCTTAAGTGTCCTATGTGCTCCTCATTGGACATTGAGTACACAAGGATATTGTCGATGAAGACTACCATGAACCAGTCCAAGTAAGGCTGAAAGTTACAGTTCATGAGTCCCATAAACACTATTGGGGAATTCATCATGAAAAATTCCATCACCAATTTCTCATTATGACCATAACGACACTTAAAATCCATCTTCGATATATCCTCATCCTATACTCGCAACTTTTGATGGCTTGATTGAAGGTCAACCTTTGAGAACCATTGTTCCCCTTTCAACTGGTCAAAGAGTTCATTGATTATCGGTAGTGAATACTTGTTCTTCATGGTCACTAAGTTCAAGCACTGATAGTCCACACATAACCTCAAACTCCCATCTTCATTTTTGGAAAACAAAACTGGGGTTATCCAGGGTGAAAAACTGGGTCTCACAAATCCCTTCCTCTATAATTCCCCCAATTGTACCCTCATCTTGTGAAGCTCTATGGGATACATTTGATATTCTGGTAAAGATATTGGTGTCTTCCCAAGGTGTAAATCAATTAATAATTCTATCTCTTAATGGTGAGGTAATCCTGGAACATCTTTAGTAAATACATCCTTATACTCTACCTCCACTAATGGAAACTGGAATCTCATAACATCCACTACACCAAGGGTTAGGCTAGCCAACTGATGAGTAATTAGTTTCACCCTCCTATGCATGAGTTTATCCTATTCTTCTTGGGTTTCCTTTTCACCAATAAAGTAAAACCTTGTTCTGTCACTATGGACACACCGCACCCTTCAGCTAAAATAGTCAATCTAGGCATGGATTGTAGATAACCAATCCATAGCAAGAATGACATCATAAGTCTTGACCACTTCCACCAAGAGGTTTCAACTGAAACTCTCACCTCCAAGGGTTGGGTCACAATATCAGTATAAGTGTGTGATCATTAAGTCTTATCCCATAGATGTATCCAAGCATAAGGGTCGATTCAATGGTTCAAACAGAATATCTAGGTCTCAAACAAGATATGTGGAGAGAAAGGAATGATTAGCACCTATGTCTAGCAGTACTGCAGCTAAAGTAGAAAAGATATAGATTGTACCTCAAATTATTCCTAGATCTCCTAGGTCATATGCCTCAACCGCATTCATTTGTCCCCTCCCCTATACTCCAACTCTCTAAGCCTAACGTGGAACACCTGGGGGTGGTGGTGGTATCAAGTCAAGATTCAACCACCTCCTGTTACTCTCCCAACTCCTCTTCCACGTACTCCACCCTATGGATCTACCTGCTCCTGTCATTGTCTCTTCCTTGGTGTTCCATCCACATTCTCTCTATTTGTATTATGGTGGGTCGGACAATCTCAAACAAGATTTCTTTTTCCATCACAAGAATAACAATGCCTCTCTCTAGGTTGACTGGACCCACCCTGTGATCCCTGAACTATAGATCCTCTGTCCTGGGGCCTCCTCATAAAACGTCTCCCATGTACAGGTCCCTATCACTGACCTCAGATCCCTACTACCAAGGTCTCTACTTCTACTCATCCACTTCTAACTATTACTAGTTTTATCTGCTCATCCAAGAAGCTTTCAACCACAAAACTCCACTCAAACACCCCATCATATATTAGAATGCATGGAGGGATAACTATAGATCATATGTATCAATGCATACCTCTCTCAAAGGTTCGATGCCTAAATTATTGATATCTGACCATATTCATCAAGTACTTGTAATGGTTGGTGAACCTCGATGAATAATTAGCTACTGTCAAGCTACCCTACTGGAGATTAAGAATCTATTATATACGCAGATCTCTTGGTGTAACTGGTGAAAAATCCTCTCTAAAGAGTTTCTCAAACTCTATCCATGAAAGATTCACCTCATCGTGAGTCTGGATATCCAAACTCCACCATCGTCCCACTGATCCAGGTAGAAGGTTCTCTACAAGGACCACCATCTGATCCGCTAGTTTCCAGACTAGACAGAAAACTTGGGTCGCTACCTCAAGCCAATACTCAACCGCCTATGGGTTGGGCTCACCTCAGAACCAGAGGGGTCTCTATTACTGAAACTCGTGAAGCGCGCTCATCCTTCACTCCTCATCCGCTGGTACTGTGGGTACCACATGCTACTCTACAGGTGGTGGTGTGGCTGGTCCACTGCCTAGAGGTAACATCTAGGGAATTGGTCCCTATATCGAAGCCTCATCATTGAGGGGGTCATCCCCATGATCAAGCTATTGAATCCTAGCTGGTATGCCTTATGGAGGTATCTTGAAACAAACAAGATATACTATGGTCAATGAGTATATATGGAGAGATGACTCAAGAAGGACATGGAAACCACAACCCATTCCTATATGATGCATGTACCATTTTTTTTCTACAACTAGTATTTTCATATACCAAGTTGACAAGTAGGTTATCAGAGTCCTGGTGTATGGATACATCAGTCACCGTACCAACACTGAAGTCCCTATCCTAAAATCCAAACTCAAAACACTTAACATTGTTTCCCCAAACCAATCTCATAGACTCTTGGTCCTAATGTAGAATCGACCACCTCTAATATCACTCTGGTATGACCCATCCCAATGGGGCCTAGGCCATGACTCCCCAAGCCCACCTCTAATAGGCCAAGGGTTGGTGACTAGCACTGAGTAGGTATATCACTAACATAGGAGGCATTTACTATGTACCTATACACACACACACATCTCTAAGACCACAAAATTCTGAAATGTAAAAACCACTATGTAAAAAATGCATGCATACCACTATATCCCAAAACCATAGTACAACTAAAAGTAAAGTAAAAAGAGTTAGAATATAAGCCCACCAAAAATAGTATGTAACCAAAAGTACAACTTATAAGAAAAAAAGTATCAGGACTACTTTCTGAAATCTATGGGAACACACCTTGGTCTGTCCAGTCACACAAATCATTGTCTGGTCCTGGTCTACCTAGGACTCCATCAAAGGTTCGATCATCTGCCCAAGACATGGCACGTGCGGGAAAATCCCGTGAAGGGGTGAGTTTAGCAATACTCAGTAGAAAATCTCAAAACCATAAAGCAATACAACAAAGGAAAGACACAATCATCTCTACACAGGTATATTTCTACAGTATATATAACAAGAATATCTAGATATACTCAAACCAAGACACTTAGTCTAGAGGTAAGTCAAAACCACTGCATACCAACCCTATGAATTCAGCTTGAAGATTCCATGAAGCACTCATCTGGGAGAACACACTCCTGAGTCCGATAACACTGATGATGTTTGTCTGATAGGTACTACTCGTCAGGAACCATAATGTGAAAGATACGCTAATAGATCTGAAGAGAAAAACAATACAATAAATGATGATCATATTCAAGGCCATGGGGTGATACTAAAAACTTAATCTAGATTACCCTTCCAAGTAGAGGATCAGTACCCACATAGTGTTATTCAGATTGATACTGAGAACTCCACCTAGGGTATGAAAAATGAATAGAGGATCTTACTTCAGGACTCTCAGGGGATTTCTACAACTCTATCCAGGAATTCCTGCTGAAGGGATCATAGTCCTATGAGTATGAAATGATTTGTACCTACCTTAAAGGAAATGATAAAGGGGACGAACCCTAAAAATACTTTTCCAAGATACAAAGGAAAATATAATCAATCTATATAGAAAGGGGTGCACGGCGTGTAGTAGAGTTACACATTGTTTCCCTTGACCACAGGTAATGGACCATATCATTCCAAATCGTGTCATGTAGAATATGGGTACATGGAATGTAGAAGGAGTCACAGGTTGTGTCATTCCATTTGGGATCCACCCATGTACTCTGGTCGTGTGTCAGTAAATAGTTTCAACTTGTGTAACCTTGCTCGTGTACCAGTACATAGGGTAATCTATGTAACCAGTTCAATCCATGATGTGTGGGGGAGTACACACCATGTAGGAAACCCATGTACTCCACCCCATGTTTGTGTACTTCCCATGTACATGATTAGTATTCCAATGATGAACACACACCATGTAGTTGGGACTACATGCCATGTGTATCGGGTTTTCTAGAGCCTGTCTTCTTCCTCCTTCTCACCTCGGTTGATCACCTGGGTTCCACTCCGGTGCTCGGTTCACCTCAAAACTCAAGATCAGATGTCATCCAGTTACTATAACATCAAATCAATAGAATTCAGGCCTTCAAACGGCTCAAAAACATGATCTTAGGCATTCTTCATCATTTCCAAAGAACACATAGTTGGCACCCACCATCATTTGATCCACCATTTTTTCCACTGTCGTACCTCTTTCAAGTCGTCTCAATGCCAAATCTACAGTTCTAGATCATTTCACTAAGAATTGAAGGCATAATAATTGATTATTAAAAGTTTGTGGGAGGGATTAAGAATGTGTTTCAAGAATTCTAGAAATTAGGGGAGAAAAAATGCACAAGGGGAAATCCTAAGAAATTAACCTCATCTGTTGTTCATTCCAGCATCGTTATGTTCTCATAAAAATGATAAACAAATAAATCAATCAATTTCTAGGAAAAAATCAAAATAAACCCTGTAAATATCATCCCATCCTGTATATATGATCGATCTCTGGGATAATCTCTTCATGGATTAGTCTGAATTCATCGTAGGAATAAATAACGGTAAAGAAGAATTGAAATAACACATCTTACCTAGATTTTGGATTGCTTGCTGATGAAGATCGATCACCGCATCATCTCTATTGGTGAGATCTGTCCAGAACGGCATTCGTCGATCTATGATCCAAGGTTCTGTTGTCACTTTCTGAGAGGATTTTCCATATCTCCCTTTCCCGGGACTTTAGAGGATTCCAACTTGTGAGCCTAACCCTGGATCTATGACAAAGGGTTTATATAAAATAAATTTTTTGTTGCATCATTACGTCGACAAAACAAAAAAAATATCAATTTATTTTATTCATTTAAAACACCTGTGACGACTGTCCACAGTCGACCCGCACTGACCAATGTTAGGTCACGCCTAGGGTAAAGTCCCTACTCTGAACGCAACAGTACCCTCAGATTTCTAATCCGGGCACCCGTTTAGAAGTTATTCCACTTTTTCATGAAAACAGCACACACGTGATACTTAATATTTTAATATTTTTAAACAATTATTCCAGGTACTCCGGGTCTCAGAATCATATGTCGTCTTAGCGCCTAGTCTCGAAATCAATCTATATAATATTTAAAAATAATACACTAAAAATTTAGGGACATTACATGTTAAGGTGCCCCACTAATTTTCTAGGTGACTAAGGCATGTTAAGAGTGTATTCAATGGTTTGGTTCAAAGTTATCCTTCTGTTTGGATTTTATTTAAAGTCAAAGTAATGAATAGTGTCAAAATTGACACTATTTATATTTTATAAAAATAATAATTTATTAAATTATTTAATAATCATAAAAAGATTAAAAAATACCAAATTATTATTATATGGTCTAAAATGTCATAATATGTCCATTTATGGAAAATTGACACCATATAAGTAAAAATTTATAATCTTTTAATATTTAAAATTTTATTACCACAATTAAAATTAAATAGATTAATTAAAGGTAAATCAAAATTATAAGGTTTAAAATAAAACCAAAACAAGTCCAAAAAATTATTTGATGAAGTGGATTCAACCCTTATCACATTATAATCTATTTTTAGTTTTTTAATGGACATTTGTTCATGAAAATAAATTATATATTATTTAAATCAAAGATAGTTACAAAATCTCTTTATCTTGTATATAATATATTTTATGTGTCCGCATAGGGCCAAACTAAAGCTATTAACTAATATAAATGACTATTTTGATATAAATGAAATTAGTTTCATTATATAAATTTATTTTTAATTTTTTGAAGTTATATAATTACCTTAATATTCTCTTCAATTCTAAAACAATATTAATTTAATTAACATAAAAATAGAATAAATGATTTTAATAATATTAATTTTGATATATTTTGGATTATTTAATATGTATAAAGAATTTACTAGATCTATAAGATATATTATAGATGTTTGAAATCATTATATTCTAATTAACGCTTTGTATTAATGTATTTTAAGTCAAATTAAATTAATAGTATTAAAATTGACAATAATGATATCTTATTGAATTAATTTATTATTAAATTATTTAAAAATCAAAAAAAATGTTAAATAAACACAAGGGTATAGGATATGGTCTAAAATGTATTATAGTTTTAATTTATGGTTCATTTTTAAGTATTTTTATCATGAATATGCATATTATATTTTAATATTTTGAGAGTTTCCTAAAGTTCCCCTCCCCTCTCTTATAAAAAGGAACATCCTCCCTCACTTCCACACACCACCTTGATCCCTCTATATTGACCAAAACATACCCATTTCTCCTTAAAAATTCCCTCACTTCATCCTAGAAGCCATAATTTGAGCATAAATCCAACCTAAGAAGTCCTTTTTTGCAAATCAAAAGAAGATACTCGAAGAAGAGGTAATTTTTTTACCGATTCAATTCAATTTCTTTTCTTCTTATACTTCTTATTCCTATGTTGTTTCTATACTAAAGTAATAAATACAGTATAATATATATTTTGAGATTTTATGATGATTATGGGACAACCATACTCCTCCTTTTATCCATCCTATGAATAAAAATATCACTATACGTTCGTGTGTATGGCTTACCGTCTCCACGCTGTGGTGTATTTTTTTCATCACTACTTTATTTGGATGGGTATAATGATAAATATAATGGATATAAATAATGAATATTACATGATAATTATTATATATAATTAATATTCCATATAATTATATACCATTTAACCATTAAGGCAATGATATCGTTTCTCATGCATACGTACGGTTTACCATCTCCATAACGCGATGAGATTCATCCTCCACGCTAACCATTCAAGAATGATTATAAAATATATATATATATATAATGAATAAGTATGAAATATATGACATAATAACAATACTATAATAATATATATATATATATGTCATTTAATTTCTTCTATTCAATATGATAAGAAAATGGAAACAATGTTCATGCGTACGTACAGCCTACCGTCTCCATGAATGGTGTATTCCATTCCATATATTTTATATATGTATATATATATATACTGAATATATATGATATATAAATCATGTTTTACATTCTTTAATTAAGTAAATCATGATCTAATCAATAGTATCATGAATAACAAGTCAAAACATATTGGATAAACAAAACTATTATTACCCAAAACGTTGCTTTAACTTAGAATTATTGGATGAACGGGTAATATAAATCCATAAATGAATCATATATGATATCATAAATATTATTATGATTCTGATAGAAGTTAATAATATGTTTAAAACCACTATAGAGGAGTTTTGGACACATATGGAATGAATCAGACCTAGGTTAAGGGTTAATTTCACAATCTCATTATTATCTGAGGTTGTTTGTACGTAAGTATCTACTGGGGAATATTTATCATCCATATCAATGTTTACTAAAAATTTATTTCAAAATATTCTTAATATTACTTTCAAATAGTTTAAATTTATTTTTACCCATGTTTTACTTTTTATAAAATGTTTTGAAAGGAATCTTTCTATCATTTTCCAAAGATGGTACTTCATGACCTTTTTGACAAATTAAGGCAAGAATGTTTTTTTAACTTATACGAAATGAGTGGATTTTTCTACCATCATGACTCCTTAATGTTTTAAAGATTACCTTACAATATTACAAGGTTATTTTCAAAATAAATGTTTTTTTTATAATTTCATGTCTTTTAAATGATTTCAAAGTAAAAAAAAGGATATTTCTCTCAAAGAGTTTTAATGATTATTTTCATCTATATCAGCATCCTTTTTTGGATTTTATATTTAATTGAGATTGTTTTATTATGATACAATATACCATTTTTGTTGATTGTTTTATGATATTTTTTACTATGGGTGTGCTATTTTGATACCATTCATAGCTTATGGTTAAAGTATTAACATTTCGTATGTTAGTTTTAATAAGAATGTTTATGTTGGTTATGTTTCACCCTTTTGATATGAGGAATGAATTGGACTTAGTAAGTGATGGGTGGGGCTATCTATATCCCCTTTATTCATTAGTAGGTCTCAAGAGACAAATTAGTTTGGGTTTTTACTCGTTTATGTATGGTCTTGGCATGAGGATTTGATGGTATAGTTATGATGTCATGCATTATGCATTCCTACATTATGAGATTAGTTATTGATATTACATGTGTTTATTCGGCTAGTAGAATATCCGTGTGAATGTTTAAATATAGTTATTTGATTTATTCTTTCCATATTATGCTCAATATTATGTTTAAAAGTTTTGTGATTTAGTATTATACCTTTTCTTAAAATATTATGCCTATTTATGATAGCTTTTGCTATATTGTTTACCTGTAATGAGCATCTGAGCTCACCCCCTTATTATGTTTTACTTTCCTAGGATTCCAAGATGTGTATTATGACTGATATGTAGTGTTAATCTAAGATAATAATTTCATTATCAAATGATTTTATATGTTGTATTTTATGTTTTTAATTGTAATGTAAAGTTCATACATATAATCTATTTTTAAATACTAGTAAATTGATTAGTCCTTCAGGATTTGATTCCTTATAATTATAATAATGTATTAAAATAATTTTTCGGCTCTGAGCTTATGGGTTTGAGGCATTACAGTTGGTATCAGATGAAGTTTAGTAGTAACCTTGGAAACTAGATTTAAAAATAAAATATTAGAAAACATAACCCTTTGAATGATTTTGAGGATAATTCTAAGTATAATATGTCATCTATTAGATTTAGTAATGGATAACCAAGGTTAATCCTATGGACTTATGGATTGAGAATAATATGGAATCATTTAAAGATCCTATAAATTATTCTTCATGACTATATCAGTATGATTAGTGTTTCTCACTTTGTGCTTTGAGTTTTGGTCAATGGTTAGAATCAAAAAGGTTATATAAGTAATGGTTATACTGCTGATGATGATGCATAGTTAATGGTTTGAGAATGAATTAGAATGATTAAAGTTCTTATGTATTTGGATTCATAAATTATTTCATCAATGATTCTCTGGTTATAATAATCATAAGATATAAATAAGGATTGTATTGCAGCACTTCTTCTTTAAGGATTTAGAAGCATAAGAGTTTCCATTAAGGATTTAAATGTAATAAAATTTTTGGTATGTGATAATAAGAGCTACATTTCATTGTTTGGGTAATCTGATGTTAATATTTATTTTGAAAATTTTGCGACCTTTTTGGATGGTGAATTTGGATGGAATTATTATGGTCAACTATTAAGGTTGAAATGGGTTAAGTTGAACATTGGATATTATTTTTTGAGTTTTAAGTTTGATTTATTGGATATTATATGCTAACCTTTTTGGTTTTATTAAAAATTTAAAGGATGAATGAAATACTTATGGACTATACAATTTTTTAAAAGTGGTTCATGCATAAAGAATCATCTTTAATATCCATATTCGGTTGAACAAAACGAAACGAAAATAGAACAAATCACAACCAAAGGATAAAATTGAGACATAGAATGAATTCAATTAAGTTTTCTTGAGTACTTATCTGGATAGTAAAATAATCTCTCAACTCTAGGAAAAAGTCTCTAAAAAATGTTTTATCCTAATACATTAATTTTTGTTGAATCAATGGTCTTTTAAATCATCATAGATTTATGGATTCGAGGTTCTCAAATTTATATTTATCATTTACTTTTTTTTGATTGATGACTTCAATCACTCCCTATAAATATTTACACTTTTCCTCCTTGTATATATCTCTACTTTCCACCAATGTTCACCTTTTTGAATTCATAATTTGGTGGTGACCTTCATATTTCCCTTTTACACTTATTAAGAGGATGATTTATTAACCCTATTTCCAATGTGGGTTTTACATAAAGGTATTTTCTAGTATTAACCTTTTATTTTTGAAGTACAATTTTAAATTGTGAGGATGTAAATAATTTAAGGAGAGGAGAATGTAACACCCCAAGATTTAATAGTACATTATCTTTTAAAATAAATTCAATAACTTATATTTCACACAACACCGAATTGGATTTCATTACACACAACATTGAGTTTCTCTAAAACAACACTTTAGTATTATAATTATTTAAACAATATATTTATAACTTATCCATTAAATATAGTAACATGAATAGTAATAAAAAAATTAAATTTTATTTATAATGTTTTTATAAAAATAAAACATATTTATAATGGAATGTATAAGTTTCGGTAAAATAGTTATATGTTTAGAAATATTATTTTCTTAAAGGAACTACTTTTTAGGACCTTTTTGAACAATAATAAAATTAATTTTAGACACTCTTAAAATTTTAATTTTTTAAAATACAATTCATTTTTGAATTTATAATATCAAAATTTTCTTAGGGTGAATTTTTTGTAATTTTCCAAACAGTTCCAATTTTTGATGAATAGTACAAAAAATACTGCATTGTTGTTAAAAACCGAACTTTTCATTTAAATAATTATTTTACTTTAAACTAGTTTTAAAGTCACAATATATAAATAATACATATATTAATTCAATGTAGGTCATTGGAATCCTTTTTATAATATAATTAGATATAAAAATTTATTGAACTTTTAAACGTCACTTTTACCCGTCTTCTAGCCAAATATATGGGATTAGCATTAAACATAATTTTACCACTTCTATGAATTGAATTTATAAAAATATACATAAATGTTTTTAAAAAATATGAAATTTTTTGTCTAATAGGAACAACTTAATTTTTGGTGAATAGTAACTTTAGTATTTTTTTACCACAGTTAAGGGTAAATTGGGTAATTAAGGGTAAAAATAATATTATAACTATTATAAAATTACCATAACAATTATCCTAAATTAATTGGATGAGTTTTTTCGGAAAAAATCAACCTTATTCTGAAAATAAGATCATTTTTAAGCCACTTGTGTAAAATTATGACATTTATTATATTTTATTTAAAGAAGAGTTAAAAAAGACATATTCAAATTTTAATAACCATATCATTTTTTAATATGAGGTTATATAAGTGATATGGTCGACTATAAGTACTATTTATAAATATAAAATATTTATCAATATCATGGTAATTTATTTATAATTTTATAAAATAAAAAATTAAATTAAATGGTGACACAATGATGATGCAATAATTGATTTGAAAAAAAAATATCAAATAAATAATATTAAAAATATTAAAATAAATAGAATTTGAATTAGTTGTGATGCCCCACTAATTTTATAGGTGAATAAAACTTGTTTAGGAGTGTATTAAATGGTTTGGTTTGAAGTTATCTTTCTTTTTGGATTTTATTTAAAGTCAAAGTAATAAATAGTGTCGAAATTGACAATATTAATATTTTATAAAAATAATAATTTATTAAATTATTTAAAAATAATAAAAATATTTAAAAAATAAAAAATTATTATTATAAGGTCTAAAATTTCATAACATGTCCATTTATGGATAATTTACACCATATAAGTAAAAATTTATAATCTTTTAATATTAAAAATGTTGTTACCGCAATTAAAATTAAATAGATTAATTAAAGGTAAATCAAAATTATAGAGTTTAAAATAAAACCAAAACATGTCCAAAAAATTATTGGATGAATTTTATTCGACCATTATAATATTATGATCTATTTTGAGTTGTTTAAGTACACTTTTCCATTAAAATAAATTATATATTATTTAAATCAAAGATATTTACAAAATATCACTATCTTGTATTTAATATCTTTTATGTGTCCACATAGATCCAAAATCAAGATATTAACGAATCTAAATGGATATTTTTATATAAATGAAATTAGTTTCATTATATAAATTTATTTTGAATTTTGAGAAGTTATATAATTACCTTAAAAGTCTCTTCAATTCTAAAACACTATTAATTTAATTAACATAAAAATAGAACAAATGATTTTAATAATATTAATTTTGATATATTTTGGATTAGTTAATGTGTCTAAATGATTTAATAGATCTATATGATATGTTATAGATTTTTTAAAGCATTATATTTGAATTCTCACTTTGTCTTGATGTATTTTAGGTCAAATTAAATGAATAGTATTAGGATTGACAATAATGATATTTTATTGAATTAATTCATTATTAAATTATTTAAAAATAAAAAAAATGTTAAATAAACAAAAGGTTATATTATATGGTTGAACATGTATTATAATTTTCATTTATGGGAAATTTTTAAGTATTTGGTTCAGGAATACCCATATTATATATTAATATTTTGAGAGTTTCCTAGAGTGCCCCTCCCCTCTCTTATAAAAAGAAACATCCTCCCTCACTTCCTCACACCACCTTAAGACTTCTAGATCAACCAAAACCTTCACATTTATCCTTCTAACTTCCATTAATTCATCCTAGATAACATAATCTGGTCATAAATCCCACAAAAGAAGTCCTTTTGTGCAAATCAAAAGGAGATACTCGAAGAAGAACGAGGTAATTGTTTTACCAATTCAATTCAATTTGTTTTCTTCTTCTACTTCCTATTACTATATTTTTCCATAATAAAGTAACAACTATAGTATCATATATATGGTGAGATATAATTATGATTAATATTCCTCCTTTTATTCATCCTACAAATAAAAATATCACCATGTGTGTGTGTACGGCTTACCGTCTCCACACTGTGGTGTAATTTGTTTTTCATCGATACTTTATTTGGATGGGTATAATTATGAATATAATGGATATAAATAATTATTATTACATGATAATTATTATTTTTAATTAATATATCATCCAATTTTATACCATTTAACTATTAAGGTAATGATACCATCGCTCATACATACGTACGGTTTACCATCTCCACGACGCGATGAGATTCATCCTCCATGTTAAGCATTCAAGAATGAATATAAAAATATATATAATGAATAATTATGAAATATATGAAATAATAATTCCACTAAAATAATATATATATGTGTGTTTGTGTGTGTGTTTTACTTTCTTCCATTCAATACGATAAGAAAATGGAAACAGAGTTCATACGTACGTACAGCCTACTATCTCCATGAACTGTGTATTCCATTTCATATATTTTATATATATATATATATGTATATATATTTATATACTGAATAAATATGATATATAAATCATTTTTTATGTTATGGAAGTAATTAAATCATGATCTAAGTAATAGGATCATGAATAACAAGTCAAAACACATACGATAAACCAAGCGATTATTACCCTAAACATTGCTTTAACTTGGAATTATTGAATGAACGAGTAATATAAAGTCATAAATGAATCATATATGATATCATAAATATTATTCTGATTCTGTTATAAGTAAATAATATGTTTAAAACCACTATATATGAGTTTCAAACACGTATGTGATGAATTGGACCTAAGGTAAGGGTTAATTTCACATTCTCATTATTATCTGAGGTTATTTGTACATAAGTATCTATTGGGGAATATTTATCATCCATGTACATGTTTCCTAAAACTTTATTTCAAAATATTCTTACTATTCTTTTAAAATAGTTTAAATTCATTTTTACCCATGTTTGTTTTTTTATAAAATGTTTTGAAAGGAATATTTTTATCATTTTCCAAAAGAGGTACTTTATGAACTTTTTGAAAAATTAAGGAAGGAATGTAATTTTTAACTTATATGGTGCTAGTGGATTTTTCTGCCTTCATGATGCCTTAACATTTTGAAGCTTCCCATACAATCTTACAAGTTTATTTTCAAAATAAATGTCTTCTTTTATAATTTTTTGGCTTTTAAATGATTTCAAAGTAAAAAAGGGATATTTCTCTCAAAAAGTTTTAATGATTATTTTCATTTATATCAACATCCTTTGTTGGATTTTATATTTAATTAAGGTTGTTCTATTATGATAAAATCTACCATTTTGTGTTGATTGGTTTATGATATGTTTGACTATAGATATGCTATTTTGATACCAATCATGGATTATGGTTAAAGTATTAACATTTCATATTCTAGTTTTAATATGAATTTTTATGTTGGTTATGTTGCATCCTTTTCATATGATAAATGCATTAGACTTAGTCAGTGATTTCTGGGTCCTTATATATCCCCTTGATGCATTGATGGGTCTCATGAGACAAACAAGTTTGGGTTTTTACCTATTTATGTACGGTCTTGGAACAAGGCCTTGACAGTATGGTTATGATATCTCACATTTTGAATTCCCACATTATGTGATTAATTATTGATATTACATTTGATTATTATATAGTAGAATATACAAGTGAATGTTTAAATGGAATTATTAGATTTATTATTTCCATATTATACTGAGGATTATGTTTAAAAGTCTTGTGATTAATTTTTATACCTTTCCTTAAAATTTTATGTTTATTTATGATAGCTTACACTATATTTTTTACCCTTACTGAGAATATGAGTTCACCCCTTTCTTCTGTTTTACTTTATGAGGATTCCAATATGTGTATTATGAATGATATGTAGGGTTTATCTAAGATAATAATAGCGTTTTCAAAATATTTTCTATGTTGTATTTTATGTTTTGAATTGTAATGTAAAGTTCATGTATGTAATCTATTTTCCAAGACTACTAAAATGATCGGTCCTTTAGGATTTAATTCCTTGTAATCATTTCAATGTATTAAAATAATTCATCGGCTCTGAGCTTCTATGGTCTACGCGTTACAATTAAGGATATTAGGATAGATAACGAGTAAGATTAATTTTTCAAGGGATTCATTGAATCATATAAGATCGATGGAATATTGAGGCATAAGACCATTATTGATACACCTCATCGAAATGGACTAGTTGAGAGAATAGATTAGACCATCGTAGAAAAGGTTAAATGCATGTTTCCCTTCCCATAACTATCTAAATCATTTTAGGTAATGGGTTATACTATGAAACTATACCCATATTATTAGATGATCATGTCAAGTTATAGGTTTTAAAACTCCTTTTTAAATGTTACACATAGGGTGTAAAATGATATAAATTGTGGATAAGTAAACATTATTTCCATAAATGTATCATTAATAATAATTTCATATTTCTTGAGTCTAGTATAAATAAACAAAATCCATCTATCCATGGTATCCTAATTACCCTGAAACCCAAGGGTATTAACCTTATAATATAACCAAATTCAGAAATTCAAAATAAATATGTTGATCTTTGTCATGGATAATATTCATAACCCAAATATGATGTTGGTGATTCAAGTGGTTTAGTTGATTATCATTTTATGAGTTATAGAGATGGTAGATTTATTCAACCCACTACTAGATTCATCTATGTTGATATGTTTTATTTTTTATTAACATAAATTAAGACATTATTTATAATAAACTACAATTATATAATCAAGTATTTAAGAGTAAAAAACATAGGAAATGACATGTTTCCATAGATGAAGAAATTGAATCCATTCTAAAAAAATAAAACCTGAAATATTGTGAATAAAATGGTAGATGTAAAAATTATTATATGTAAATAGATTAAATAATAAAAAATAATAAAATATTAAAGAACATCTATTTTAGTTTCAAAGGTTTTCTTGCAACATGAAGACATTGATTATAACAAATCTCTTGTTTTGAAACATTCTTATATTTTATTAATTTTACCCTTTACTATTTTTAATGATTTCTATCTAGAACAGTTGGATATAAAATAGTATTCATCAAATTTCCAAGACAACGCCTAGTAATTTATGATCGACATGTCTGAAATAACCTAGAGTATGTGAGGATGATATAAAGATATTATGCGTCGGTTCTTTCGAGCAGTGATCGTTGATGATGAGAGAAACATGTATGGATCATCAAATCGAATGAGGTAACTATTCAATTTAATTTTTGTGCTTATTCATGATCATGTATAATCCTCAGGTTGTTTGATGAATTAGGTGGTATTTGTGTCTATTTCATGATTTCAAACCGCTGATTAAAAATTTTAAATTACTTGTTTTTCTAGTTTCATTAAGTACCCAGTACCAACATTTATTATCAAAGAAATCACATAGTTACTTAATCCAAATTAAAATTAAGTTTTCATGAATTCGAGTAGAGGTAATAATAACACTTCCAAATCTATAAATATATATTTATTTTATAAAGGGTTTCATAAACCTTCAAGTTATTCTTATATCATTATAATTTCATAAAAGTGACAGTTTTATAAAATCAGTATTTTTCACTATTCACATAAAAATCAACTATTTCTAAAAAATATCAAAAATTCATCCTAAGATAATTTTTACATATAAAATTCAAAAATTAAAGTCATTTCATAAAATTAAATTTAAAAAATTTGAGAATTTAGGTTTTAATAACATTCTTGAACGAATCTAGGTGCATTATATTATTGTTTCTTTAGAATTAAAAGCTTACTTGCTATAATTGAATCTCAAGCATTACATAAATTTACATGATATAAAAATAAAATGAAAAAATGTGGAATAAAAGTGTAAAATTTTACATGGAAAACTCCCAAATAAAAATAGTTAAAAATCATATATAATGAGAGAATAATTTCACTATAAGTTTTTTTGGATTACAAATTTTATCTGCTTTACAATATAAAAACATGTCAAAATTTATCCCATTAAAATATAAGAAAATAACTCTTAAAAACTAATGTAATGGATTTAACACTCTATTCAAGTGTTATAAAAGTTATATTATTATAATAGATTCAAAACATCATTTTTTATTTTACTCATTCTTAATGTGCCCCCTTGGAAGGCTCACAGTGTTACATTTTTACACAAAACACTACATAAAAACTATATTTAAATGATGATATGTTTGTGATTATATAGAAAATATTTACTAATAAATATATTTTTTATTATTTTTATGATGAAACCCATTTTTATCTCAATTTCTTCCATTTACATCATATTTATTCATAGTCTATCATAGTTATTATGTTAGTATTTCCCACCATATGATGGAGTTTTTTATAACGATTATACATTTGTGAAAACTTATTATTCATAATTATTTTTATTATAAACTATAGTATATACACATCATAATAGAATCATGATTATTAATTTAATATATTTGTTTAGAAATTGTGATTGTTGTTTATAATTATTATTATATATAGATTTTTTGTGATGGAATTACAATTTTTATCATAATTGAGGCTTAATTTTATGAATTATGTGAATTATCATCACAAATATTTTTTTTCATAAATACTGTGATAAAATGGTTAATGTCCCGTTAAATGTTCCATTGTTTTTTCAAAAAGTCTATAATATTTTTCCCCACTTTAGATAAAATACACAACCTGATAGTCACCCATATCCCCTAGATAATAAACACCACATATAATGGCATCAAGAATATAAATTTACCAATGAGAGTTATATAATTCCAATGAAAATAGGATATTCCCATTTTCACTAAATATATATCAATAAAATTATTAGACCATTCATTCCCTATTATACTCAATATCCTAGTCGATGATTTTTTTAAAAAATTTGGGGTCGAAACCTCATTTTATTATTTAAAGTAAAGATCTCTTTTGATTGGGTAGAGGGAAAATCATTACATAGCCCAAAGGTACAAGGCCAAGTGGCCTAAAAACAAAGCTTAAAGCTCATTTTTTTTTCAAAGAACCCTTTGGTGAACAGTACTACTACAGTATCTATGATACTACAATACCGTTGTCGCTACTACAATGCCTGCTACAGTAACCTGGAAATTAGTCCCTACCTGGATTTGATCCTGGGTCTTTTGGATGCCAATCAGGAGCCTGTACCACTTGGGTATAGGCTCGTTGGTAGTCATTTATTACTAATTTGAGTTATCTATGAATCATATCACTAATGGTGGATCATGAGTCACAGTTATACAAGACTATAAAATGTAATTCATAATTATTCTCACACCCCAAAACCCATTTTGTGTACCCTGTGGAATAATATCCCACCACTCATAGAGTGAAAAGCTCTTCAAGAATCCTAAAAATAAATATACCCATAAAAAATCATGATTTATAGCCTCAATTATATTTATTAATTAATTAATTAAATTTTAAACACCTTATATTCTCATTTGGGTCCTTTGTATATGTTTACCCTATCACTAAATGCATTATCTCACATAAAACACTCAAATAAACATATAAGGTATTAAGAAACACCTACCACTGACTATTACTAATATTTCTATAAATAATGGCCTTTTGATTTGAATACAATCAATAGATTTGAAAAAACCTTCAAAATCATGAAAAAGAAGGGTTATAGTTAAATTTACACTAAGAATCATTGGAATCTAATAAATAACATTATCTATAACTTAGTCTTTCTATGATAAGACTGATTCCATTGATAAATCATAATTTCATCCATGAATTATAAATTTGGATCAAGAATAAAATACCAAGATTTTTATAGGAAATAATAAGCCTTTGTGAGATCATTTTCTGATTGGAGAGACCATAATAAATATTTATAAAAGTATATACTCAAAATATATAAACTAAACTTATTTTAAAATAGATTCCAGGGAAAGTAACAAAAATATTATGGAATAAAATAACAAGGAATTTTTTATTATCGGACCACCATACTTCAAATGAATTCTACTGGGGTTCCAATGGGACATGTACTAATCCCACCAAATCAAATTTTTCTCCCTTTATATTTTTATCTCTTACCGAATTTCTCCAACTCATCTCTTAAGAAAAAATACACAAAATTAAATATTAAAAATACAAAATTGGATTGAATTGCTAAACCAAAACTCCAAGGGTTATTACTATTACCTTATATGGCTAATACAGTCTCTGTGTATGACATCATTCATTGAAACCAACTAATCACACTAATTCCAAAGAAATATACCATAAACCCCTATAAACACATATTCTTCAACTCTTGTAACAACTTTTCACTTTTATAGCCTATTGATAGTTATATTTCATTAAATTATTATATATTTAATCAAATAAATATCTAAAATATAATTAAATAAAAAATTATGTATCCCTTTATAAACTATGAATTCATAATATTTATATAAAATTCCAACCCAATAACAAAACACAACTAATAATTTCATTGAAAATCCACTTAATTTCATTACACCTTAAAATTATAAGAGTCTCACCAATAATATAATTAACTAGTTTTTAATACTTTTTCCTCATTAAAACATAATTAACTGTGCCCCCATAAATATAAAATTGTTGAAGATTATAAATATCCAATAATTTATTCTATTTTATCCCATCTACATTCTATATATAGGGAATTATTAGGGGATAAACAGTCATATTTTAATATATCATGCATTTTTTCTCTATTTTAACATATATTACTTTATAATTATTGTAATTATCATAATTATAATCTTTAAATTTTCATCATGATTATTAAAAACTCTTTACTACCCTTATATATTTACATGCATACTTAGATATATTTCTAATTCATAAAAAATAAATGAAATATATTTTTTGCCTAAATTGTCACATAACGTGACATTTTAAAATGTTCCATGAAAACTAATGTTTCTTATAAAAATTAATTCAAATATTTTCTAAAAAAAATCAGTTAAATAAATTAATAACTAAATCCAATTCATCTTAAAGAAAATTAACTTTTTCCCCAAAAATAACACGATAAAATTTAATTATTTATTAGTATTTATGAAAATAAAATTACATATTTGTTGCAAAAAAATTATGTGAATATTTTCAGGTGTCTTAATATTATTCAATGAAAAATGATTTAATATTTACTTTTAATTATTTTATTCAGCTATACATCCAATTTATTGGGTTAAATTAGCTATTGGGTTTTTAGGCCAGTCTCTTATTTTGAGGTTACATATTTCTCATAGGGTTGGTCCTGTTTGGGTAACATGTTACTTTTATAACTTATCTCAATCATGTAGGATTTATATCCACCAACAATAACCTCAATTTGACAGTCTAACACATCTCTCGATGTATTATTTTGTGTTTTTTCTCACAATTATACTTCAACTCGATCTACATCAATATTTTTTTGGATAGTTAATGGGTATTGTGTTTCATTTCTTTGACAAATATGTCTCTAGTTCTCAAAGGCTAAATTAAACATGGTCATTTGATTTCTACAAATATTTCCACATGCTCACATTATTTATACCAATATCATAACTTTCATGTTGTGTTGTATTTCTAGATGTTTTCTTTAATTATATTCCTAACCCCTAACATGTAATGCACCTTAATTTCTCTCTATCGTTTTTAGTTCCCCTCAGTCTATCATTCTAAATATTTTATGAGTGAGAGATATCTCCTAATTAGTTCTTCTAATTTTCATCTTTCTTACTCATTCAATAGTGATACTTGATCTCTAAAGTTTCTATTTGTGAATTTAGTAGATATTATAAAGATTGTATCATGATAAACTTCCAATAACGATACTATAACTTTATCTTTAATCGTCCAAGAGGTGAAAAGGATTTGATCATATTTTTAAACATTATATCTGGTCTTTGGTACAGAGAGATTGGTTATGTAAACATTTGTTCTAATGTGACTTTGATTCATTTATATTATCGTTTTATATATATATAAAGTTTATGTATAGAGAGTGTAGTTTATATAATAGAGATTATATGGAATACTCTTGCATTAGAGTTGATCATTGATTCTTAAATTTCAAATAACATTAACTTGGATATGTTTTTTCTTTACAATTTTTTCCCTTATCTCCTTTTATATTCATTTTATTTTATTTTAAATAATAATAATCTTTTCATGGTGTTCCTTTTATGTACATAGTTCAATATTGGATAGAATAATGTAAATTATCATGCTTATTTTTTCTTTTTTTCCTTTTGATATCATTTATTGGATGATTCAATATTATTGAATTATTTCAGTTTTTTGTTTTATCATTTGATTTGGTTTAAATTGTTTATATTTCGTGAATCTTTCTAATTATACATCTATTTAATGTATGTTAACATATAATATCAAAAAATATATTCTTGTTTTTACATTTTAGTTACATGTTAGTGGATCCCTCATACATGCCTTAACAATTTGTGTTTCAACATTATGTATTATCACTATAGATTATATTAAATTTGGAATTATAAACTTTGATATTAAAAATGATTTTAATCATATTTTTCATTAATATTCATGTTTTTCAAGTATAATAGGGTCTTATTGACACTTAATGTGGTCTTAAAAATAAAATAACATCTCTAGTTAATAATGTCCAGAACACAACTACTTAAATTGATGTGCCCTTTGATGCCCTAGAGAAGGCCCATATTTAATTTTTGTTGGATTAAGGTTATAAAATATAGTGTGATGTTACATATAAATTAATTTTTTTGTTATTTATATTTTATTAGAATATATCTATATGATTAAGTCTCTTTTAGATGGGTTTTATAAAAAAGATAATTTTATACTTCACAATATGATCAAGAACTGCATTTTGTGCTCATATTGACGACTTTAATAAAATCATGCTTGAAATAGAAAATATAGATGTTAAAATAGATAATAGGTAATAACCCATAATATTTTTATCATCTTTAAATTGTTCATACAATATTATAAGTGATACCATGATGTATAGAAATGAATTAATTTCCCTAAAAGTTAAATCAACTTTGATATCTAGGTATTTTCAATTAAAATGGGGTTATGAGTGAGGATGAGGGATATAATGTTAGGTCCAGGACTAAACAGGGATCCAAGAGTTAAAATAATAATCAAAGTACAAGAAATAGATCTAAATATAAAATTAGAGTGATTAAATGTTATCATTGTAAAGAACTAAACCATGTTAAGAGGTATTGTATAGATAAGAAGTCCTTTACTAATTATGAGGGGGGGAATCATTTTTATTGGTAGATACTGGTTATTATAGTGTTAAATTATTCAATATATCTAGTGATTTTATAGGATAGGATTAATTCTAGACACTAATTGTTTCTTTCACATGTTTCTTATAAGGGAGTATTTTTCTAAAAAAACAAGTTTAAGGATGGGAATGTGATCTTAACTAACAATAGTAATTTTTTAGTCGTGGGTAGATATTATGTTTCACTTTAAATTTATGTAAAAAAACAAAAAAAATACAAATGATGTTATGTGGGTACCTAATATTAAGATAAACCTAATTTCATTAGGTATGTTTGACCAAAATAGGTATTTGTTTGGGTATAATTTAGGTTATTTGAATGTCATTAGAGGTTCCACCATGGTTTTGGATGACTCTCACGCTAATAGGTTGTATGTTTTAAATAGTGAAACTAATATTTGTTACATAATATCATCCATAGCCTAGAAAATTATTAAAAATAATATTTCATGGAAGATTAATACATGTAAGTGTTAAGGGGTTGAGTAAATCTATAATAAAGGGTTTTTAAAGGGAATTATCTGAAGAAATATTCTACTTTGTAATGATTGTGTCCTTAAAAAATCTAAGAGTGTGGGTTTTAGTAATTCTAAGTTCAAATGTAATTAATCACCCTCATGAATATGTTAATTTAAATTTATAGAGTCTATTTAGAGTAGCATCCCATGGTGGAATATATTTCCTTCTCTCTTTTATTTATGACTATTCTATGAAATTATATATTTATATACCTAAAAACAAATTATATATATTTAAAACCATTAATGATTGAAATTAGATAGTGGAGGATAAGTTTAATAGAAAGATTAAGGATATTGGGACTGATAATGAGTAAGAGTAATTTTCCAAGGGTTTTATTGAATCATATATGATCGGTGGAATATTGAGGAATAATAACATTATTGATACACCTCATCAACATTCACTAGTTGAGATAATGGATTATACCATCATAGAAAAGGTTAAATGCATTTTCCCCTTCTCATAACTATCTAAATCATTTTGAGCGGTGGATTATTCTATAAAACTCTACTATATTTTTAGATGTTCATATCGAGTTATAGGTTTTAAAATTCATTTTTATTGGTTACCCATAGGGTGTAAAATGATATAAATTGTGGATAAGTAAAAATGATTTCTATAAATGTATCATCAATCATTATTTCATGCTTCTTGAGTCTAGTATAAATAAACAAAATCCATATATCTGTAGTGGCCCAATTACACCACAACCTAAGGGTATTAACCTAATAATATAACCAATGTTATTAATTCAAAATAAATATATTTATTTTCATCAATGATAAGAGTTATAACCCAAATATGATATTGATGATTCAAGTGGTTTTATTGATAATCAGATTATGAGGGATAGGGATGGGAGATTTATTCAACCCACTACTATATTCATCTATGCCAATATGTTTTATTTTTTATTTAACATAGATCAAGAACTTATTGAAAATAAACTACTATTATATAATCAAGTATTTAATAGTAAAAAATATAATAAATTAATTGTTTCCATAGTTGAAAAAATTAAATCCAATCTAAAAAAATAAAAACTAGAAAATTGTGAATAAAATGGTATACGATAAAATTATTGGATGTAAATAGATTAAAAAAATAATTGAGATGATAAAAAATAATAAAAGATTAAATGGGTGTATATATTAGTTTCAAAAGTTTTCTTGCAACATGAAGACATTAATTATAACAAATCACTTGTTTTGAAACATTCTTCTATTTTATTAATTTTTTGCTTTACTATTTTTAATGGTTTATATCTAGAATAGTTGGATAGAAAATAGTATTCATCAAATTTCCAAGAAAACAACCAGTAATCAATGATCAGCACATCTGTAATCATCTAGAGAATGTGTGGAAGATATAATGGTATTATATATCAGTTCTTTCAAGCAGTGATCGTCGGTGATGAGAGAAACATGCATGCATCATCAAATCAAATGAGGTAACTATTCTATTTAATTTTTTTGGTTATTCATGATCACATTGATTTCTTGGGTTGTTTAATTAATTGGAACTACTATAGATATTCCCTTTAATATCACACAAAACGGATTTTAAAAATTCTAAAAAGTGTTTTTGTCCTCAGTGCTGTTAAAGGGGGGTCCATTTTATCAGCGCTATTTCTAGCACTCATAAAGGCCAACCTATTGTAGTATGTTGTTTTTATAATAGAAGACTATAGCACATACCTATAACCTATATAAAAATATATAATTTAATTGAAATAAATTTTACATCATGAATACAAAAAAAACTTCTATATACATTTCAAACAATGTTTTGTATAATTAAATTTATAATTACTATCCATAAACATTTAAAAAAATTAATTTTTCATCATATTTGGAACGCGTGATCCCCTCTCAAAAAATTCCACCCATGGTATCAGTTGAATAAAAAATAACCTCAACTAGTGAAAAAGAATCCACTTATATGAGAAAATAGTTCTTATTTTAATGATACTATAAATAAATAAATTAAACATTAATATGAATAAATACATTAATAAAATGTCAATTTTTAATAAAAAGATGCACTTAGAGTTATACTGGTCACACCGTGCATCTTATTGAGGTGAGGTTTATTCCTAAACATCACAAATGAGTTATGGATAATTTTCCTAAAGTATCAAAATAATCCAAATGTTTTTTCTCGATTTTGAGTATGTCATTTGTTCTTTTTAATAAAATTAATGTCAATTTTAAATAATGACACACTTAGATTTATACTAGTCACATCATTCATCGGATTGAGGTTTGGATGATTCCTACCCATCAAAAATTACTTATGGATCATTTTCATAAATTACTAAAACAATTCAAATGTGTTTTATTGGTTTTCAGTACGTCACTTTTTTTTACTAAAATTACATTTTAAACTAGAAACACATACTTTGAGTCGTACTGGTTGAATCATGTGTCGTTTTGATATGAGACTTCTCCCTACAAGTCAAAAAAGACTTATGAATCACTTTCATAAATTATTGAGGTAATTCAAGCATGTTTTCTTGGTTTTTATTGAGTGACATGTGTTTTGAACTAAAATGTCAATTTTAAACTGATTACAGGCACTTTGAGTCATGTCGGTCACACTGTGCATCGTATTGAGTTGAATTTGATTCCTAAACATCAAAAATGACTCATGTATCATTTTCCTAAAGCATGAAAACAATACAAATACATTTTCTTGGTTTTCACTATGTCACCTGTTCTTTTTACTAAAATTAAGGTTAATTTTAAATAAAAAGACACACTTGGAGTCAAATCGGTCACACCTTGTGTCATATTGAGGTATATCTGATTTCTTCATGTCAAAAATGACTTAGGGATACTTTTCCTAAATTATTAAAATAATCCAAATATTTTTTTCTCAGTTTTCAATATGTAACTTCTTATTTTTACTAAAATTAATGTCGATTTTAAATAAAAGGATACACTTTGAGTGATATCAGTCACACTTTGCATCATATTGATGTGTGGTTGATTTCTACATGTCAAAAATGACTTATTGATTGTTTTCAAAAAGTATAAAAACAATATGAATGTTTTTTCTTAGTTTTCAGTATGTCACATGTTCTTTTTACTAAAATTAATGTCAATTTTAAATAAAAAGACACACTTAGAGTTATACTAGTCAAACCATGGGTCAAATTAAGTTAGGGTTGTTCCTTAATGTTATAAATGACTTATGAATCATTTTCCTCAAGTTCCAAATAATCCAAATGTGTTTGATCAGTTTTTATTATATCACTTGTTCTTTTTACTAAAATTAATGTCAATTTTAAATTAATAGACACACTAGGAATTATATCAGTCACGCCATGCATCATATTAAAATAAGGTTGATTTATACATGTCAAAAATAACTTATGTATTGTTTTCCTGAAGTATCAAAACAATATGAATATGTTTTCTCAGTTTTTAGTATGTCACTTTTGTTTTTTATTAAAATTTCATTTGAAACTGGAAACATGTACTTTGAGTCATACTGGTCACATAGTGTGTCGGTTTAACATGAGACTACTTCCTAAATTTCAAAAATGACTTATAAATTATTTTAATAAATTATCAATACAATTAGAGTGTGTTTTCTTGGTTTTCAATGAGTGACACTTTTTAAACTAAAATGCCCATTTTAAACTTATAACATGAACTTTGAGTCAAAACGGGCACATTGTGTATCAGATTGAGGTGAGTATGATTCATAAATGTCACAAATTAATTATGTATTGTTTTTATAAATTTTCAAAAGAATACAAAAAAAATCTTTATTTTGAGTATGTCGGTTTTCTTTTTTACTAAAATTAATGTTAATTTTAAATAAAAAGACGCACTTTGAGTCATACCGGTAACACCATGCATCGGAGTGTGGTGATAATGATTCCTACAGTTCCCAAATGACATATTTATCATTTTAATAAATTATAAAAATAATAATAATATGTTTTCATAGTTTTGAGTACATCACTTGTCTTTTTTACTAAAATGTCATTTT
The DNA here is from genome assembly GCA_963277665.1 of Viscum album. Classification (NCBI taxonomy): domain Eukaryota; kingdom Viridiplantae; phylum Streptophyta; class Magnoliopsida; order Santalales; family Viscaceae; genus Viscum; species Viscum album. The sequence goes on along the minus strand of OY728142.1, from coordinate 1,811,534,507 downwards.
AAACTGGAAACATGCACTTTGAGTCATATTGGTCACATCGTGTGTCGGTTTGACATGAGACTAATTCCTACACATAAAAATGACTTATAAATAATTTTACTAAATTATAAATACAATTCAAGTGTTTTTTCTAAATTTTTAGTGAGTGAAACTTGTTGAACTAAAATGTCAATTTTAAACTGATAACGAGCACTTTGAGCCATACCGACCACATCATGTATCGAATTGAGGTGAGGATAATTACTTAAGGTCACAAATGACTTATGGATTATTTTTATCAAGTATAAAATTATATGAATGTGTTTTCATGTATTTGAGTATGTCGGTTTTCTTTTTTACTAAAATTAATGTCAATTTAAAAAAAAGATACACTTGGAGTCATGCCGATCGCACTTTGCATTTGATTAAGGTTTAGAAGATTCCTAAACATATCAAATTACTTATGAATCATTTTCTTAAAGTATTAAAACAATATGAATCTTTTTTATTGTTTTTGAGTATGTCACATGTCTTTTTTACTAAAAATATCATTTTAAACCGAAAACACACACTTTGAGTCATATCGGTCAAATCGTGTGTCGGTTTGATGTGAGACTGATTACTACATTTCAAAAATGAATTATGAATAATTTTCATAAATTATAAAGATAATATGAATGCTCTTTCTTGTTTTTCAGTGAGTGTAACTTTTTGAATTAAAATGTCAAGTTTAAATTGATAATGGGCACTTTGAGTCATACCAGGAACATCATGTATCAGATTGAGGTGAGGTTGATTCCTATATGTAAAAATGAATTATGGATCATTTTAAGTATCTAAAAAATCTGAATTAATTTTCTCAATTTTTAGTATGTCAATTATCTTTCTAAATAAAATTAATGTCAATTTTAAATAAAAATATCCACTTGGAGTCATATCTGTCACACTGTGTGTCAGGTTGAGGTGAGGCTAATTCCTACATGTCCTAAATGAATTTTGGATCATTGTCCTAAAGTATTAAAACAATACAAATGTGTTTTTTCAGTGAGTATTTCAGTTTTCTTTTTTACTAAAATCATTATCAATTTTGAATAAAAATACGCACCTGGAGTCATACCGGTAACACTGTGTGTTTCATTAAGGTGTGGTTGATTCCTAAAAATCCAAAAAATCAGAAAGGTTTTTTGGATAAGAACATAGACTCGGTATAAAGTGTTGACATCTTTACAAAGAAAAGCAATAGAAATCATAGTAACATTGGTAGAAAGGAACATGTAATCACTTTTGTGGCTTATTGCATATAGCTAAAAGAAAAATATAACTTTCCAAAAGATTTGTAAAAAACTAAATAACTATTAGATAAAAATGATAATGAAATTAAATTACAAATAGTAGATAAAATGATGAAAATAATAATTAAATAAGTAGTGTGGATTCACCTTTTCATGATGGTTGTATACATTCTTGACCCATTTCCTAGTTGTCATTATCTCAGTTACAGCCTCAAAGTCCAATCTCTCATGAGCATGAGCAGCTTCGAAAAAACCACCCCAACTCAAACAGAGGAATCTAAATGTATAAGAAAAAAATTATTATGGGAGTAATACTAAAAAGAAATAAATTAAACATAAATATTAAAAAACCATTACTTCTATGGAAGTCACATCTTCATGTTATATGTGTGCATTCTACCATCAGCTATGCTACCCATTCATTTCTAAAAAATATATGTCATCTTGTGAATATTAGAATTTTCAATAGTCATAATATTGTTGGAAAAATATAAATAAACAAAGTATCAATAAATAATTTATATAAAATATTTATTATCTTTGGAAATACCTCTTATGGGATGCTGGTTTGTTGATGAAATATGATCTCTCTCATAAATTTACAAACATAATAACCATAATCTTTTCCATTTTTTTTGTTTTGGACACTGTAGAAAAATTAATAAAAATAAGTAATTTGTTTTTATATGTGTTTGGATAGTGAAATATTATTGTATATAACCTAATACTTGTCCACTTGTAGAACTTTTCAGGCTCCTTTTGTGCATGGGTTTTCCTCATGCCATGAATTTCATGATATTTATACACTACCCTATCATAAAATAATTCTCATTAAAACATGATATAAAATATATAAATTGAAGTTTATTTCTAAAATTTTAGATTTAGTGTATTAAAAAAATTTAAACATCATCGTGTGTGTTTGTTTTTTTGGGTATCCATGCAGTAAATCCAATAAATAAATCTTTTGAGTATCCAAATTGACCACAATGAGAATCCAATATTTCCTAAAAACAAAAAAAGGAATAAGTAATGAAATAAATGAAAATATATTTGATATTATTAAATTTCATAGGTGTACCCCTACAATGTTGGTATTAATAATAGTTTTTCATTCAAAAGTTTTCTCATAAACAATTTTTCCAATTTTGTCACTATTTCGTTATTTTTTTAATCTATTTATTTTTGGTCTGTATAAGTGACGTGAGGACTAATGAGTTAAAATTTATGTTCATGGGGTAATCCCTTCAATCGGTATTGATATATACTCCTGTAAAAAATATGAAATGTATTTAGTCATAATTAACATTGTATGTCAGATTTTGGGAAAACAAATCATGAAAACATACCTCATGTAAACATTTACAACTGAGCCTTCTATTCATTCATAATTGAGTATTTTATTTACATTTTCAATAGAAATGTATTTTTTAATATCCTCTCTACATATTTTTTCTTTAAAATCAAATATGTGATGACTACCATTTTATAACTTTGTATCTACATGGACCTTCAATGTTAGTAAATACAGATATTGAATAGGAGGGGTAAAAGTGTTTTCAAAAGATATTTTTTATTAGTTAGTTGGTCCTTTAGATGGCTTTGAGTCTACCTTTAATTTCACCCCCTTCCCTTTGTCTTTATATAATAACATTCACCGGTTCAGACCTTTTTACATTAATTGTTAAAGGTTCAGTATCAAAAATAAATTGAAAATGAATACCTCCTTGTCAACATGTTTCTTACAAGATTTTAAGTCCACGATGTGAATGTTATAATATCTTATTAGACCATATGAATATATGCATCATCAAATGGAACAGGTATCTCAACACTTGGCTCATGAGCTATGGTAATCCTCACTATCACATAACCTATTGGAAGTGGTCTGTTGTGTAGACTATCATATTAGATATTGAACATGGTATCCCTCTCAACAAGGTGATGGGTGGGTATTGATAGATATAAATCACAGTCATTTTCAATATATATAATATCAGTATAATAAAGGTATCAGGGTTGTTTGATACACATTTAATAGAAATAATTGTCAAAATATTGATTACCTCAACTATGAAAACTCTTTGAGGGGAATGGATCACCTTAAAGCCGGTGGAGGTGGGATGGGATATTCATGAAACTGTTGTTCTTGAGTTGTTTCTTCTCTTTTCTCCCCCCCCCATAACAGTTGCTAGTAACTAAGTCTTTCAATAAAGTTTTTCTTCAAGGGTAGTTAATCTTTCTTTCATCTATTCCATTTCTTTATCTTTATCATCTTGTTTTTTTACTCAAAATATGTTCGGGGTGTCACCCCAAAATTCACACCTATGATATAGCCATAATGTTCTAGCCACTTCAAGTCCACCAATAGTAGGTGTTAATCTGGTACAAGTGTTAATGATTTTTGTGTCTATGTTGGATAGAAAATATTAGGGGTATCCATGGGTCTGGTTGAGGAGGATTTTGGATCTGACCCAATAAAAAGATGAAGGGTTGGGTTGGGTTGGGTTACAACCATTATTTCCTAAAGACCCAACCGACTCGAACCATAACGGGTTGGGTCAGGTTGGGTTGGGTCCATCAGGTTACCTAATAGGAAAAAATAAAAACACTTTATTCTGTATAATAAATATAGTTTATAGAAATTTAAAATAAAGTTTTTTTGGATAATGTATTCATACATTCTATGCGCATATTTTCATAATATAATTTGTTGAAGATTTTGTATACAATCTATGAAATACACACATTTTCATGTACAATGTGTAGTATTCATACAGTCTATACTCCAGACTATATGCTGAATACTATTACAATCGATTGAAAAATGCATATGAATTTTTCATTTTTTATATAAACATTTATTAAAAACTTAAAAATATAGTTTGGAAAAATAAATTCATTTTCATTTGATTAAATATACACAAATTTTACTATAGACTATACACAAATTGTTTATTGAATACAACTGGAAAATATAGTTTGGAAAATAAAGAATGATAAAACAAATTGTTTAGAAAAAATACAGTTTGGCATATGCATATTCATATGAATTTACCTTAATATAAACTGAAAAATAAAGTTTTGAAAAACAAATTCATATACATTTACTTCAATATACACAAATTTATTACAGAATAACAAAAAAATTGAGTGAGAACACATTTCATATACTAAGATTGTATAACAAATCCATATTATGCATTTGTCCTTTCATTTCTTCCAATAAAATTAGATATGTATTTTTTTCCATACATAAACAAAATAATACTATAGACTATTGGTCATCAAAAATGTTTGAAAAACAAATATCAACATCAAATAAAATATAAATTAAATAAAACAAATAAATTTTCACAATACTATTTTACTTTGGTAGTAGTAAACAAGTGAAGCAATTTTTTGGTATAGACATTTCTAATTACACAAAAATTATCGGCTAGTCCATTTTTTATCCTTTTTCTGGTTTACATATCCAGACCATTTTCTCTTATAATTCTTCTTATTGTTTTTTATTTCCTTATTCTTATTCCTCTCTATTAAATTAAATATTTTCTGACCTATATCAATTTCATAAAATGTGTTAACACCATTAAGAAATAGATACCAATGAGTAAAATTTATTTCCACAATCAACTTATACAAAATAAATATAACAAATTTAATAGCGCAAAAAGAAGAAAAACATTCCTAGAAGAAGGTAAATCCTTCAAAAATGAAAATTCACAAGATGTATATTTTTAAAATGTTGTTAGAATATGAGAGAATCCAACTTACTTACAGCCACTTCCATGAATTGATGATAAGGTAGAGTATGTGAAATACTCCCACTCAGTGAGAGTCATGAGTCTCTTGTTGTGACTGGATGAGGAGGAGGAATGACATTTAATGCTTGGGAATTGAAAGGGAAGGGTGGGAGGGAGAGGGAATGGGGGATTGATGATCGTATCTCAGTAGTGTGCACGCAACACCATGAGATAGGAGGGACATGGATGTAGATTCCATGTTAAGGTTTTTTTGAATTGATTGATAGGGGAAGGGATCAAGAAGGATTGGGAGAGAGATAGAGGGATATGTAGCGATCAAGAGGGGGAGTGAGGGGGAGGGAAGGGAGATTGTTAGGGTTTGATTGGCTCGATGGGGGGAGGGAGAAGGGGCGAGCTGAATGAATGTAGGGAGATTAGGGTTGGGGATCGACTGAATATAGGTGAGGAGGAAAAGGTAGAATAAAATGATCCTTGTAGAATTTTTTTTAATTACAGACCATCTTTGGGTTGGAGGTCAGGTTGGGTCATTAGTTTTCCAACCTGAAACCTGATCCAACCTATAAAAACCTGACCCACCCAAATTACATATGTAACCTAACCCAACCCACTCAGGTCAGGTCAATTCCATTGGGTTAGGTTGAGTTTGGACACCCCTATAAAATATATGAAAATAAGTAATCATTATTATGTAATAGAAATTTAAAACAAAAAAAAATATTATATCATACTTACACGTGCCTCCTTCCATAGAACATGATGTGGGATGGAAGTAGATTTGGATTTGGATTTATCAATTTACATATAAATAGATTAACATAATTATTTTTTTGTTTCATGTAACATAAAATTGTTACGGTAAGTTTAAAATATGTACTATTTTTTTCAATTAAAGTGTACCCCTTCATTGCTTTACAGTAGGGGTATGTTGGTTTTGTTAACTGTTTCTTATTTTTATCACTCAGTTGTTGTTTTGTAAATAAAAAATTATCAATAAAAGTGATGAATACATGTATTGTCAGATAATGTATTACTAGCCACAATGTACTTGAAAATACATCTTCGCACGATAGCTAGTAAATGCATCCCACACTTCTTGGCTTATCAGGTGTGCATACATAAGTGGTGGGTGCAGTTTTATTTTCCCTTCAGCATATTTAAGATTAAATATTATTATAATTGTGTGGAAGCCTCTATGAATCCTTCCAGTAATCATTAATACATATTTCATGTGGAATTAATTTGCTATAAATACACTCTACAAGGGATTATGAAGAGTAATTCAATGTTTCTTTATTTTATTTTTTAGTAAAATAAATAAAGGATATCATAATGTTATAGTAATATCTTCCCAAATCAGTTCTTTAAGTGTGGTCACAATATGGTGCCACGAATATAGATCAATAGGCATACATTTCTGAGTGATTATCATAATGTAACTACTAAACATGTCCTTTTGGGGGTTAATGTGCTAGTCGTGTGCATTCCATCCAACCTCAAATTTGATGCCTTTGATTTTCCCCTTAATAATTTTTCTAACACAGTCACTCTACAGTGCTCCTATTTTTTCTGCAGCATCATTTATTCACTGTCTACCATTTCATTGGATTCAACATCATCAATATATTTTTCCTATGGATTGGTATCATTGGTATGTGTAGAAGGTCATTGTTCTTCTACATTGGGAGTAGCAGCAGGTTGAGAAACCTATTATTCCTCAAGATTAGGAGCATTAGCACATACAGAAGTCATTATCTACTGAAGTGGTTTTACATTTAATTTATATTACATAAATTCAATACTGAATAGATAATAACATGAGGTAACACAATATATATTACAAAAATATATATATAACATGATCATTGAACTATATTTTTTTAAGGTTGAAGGTATTTGACCCCTATATCAAGTATCTAAATCCCTTCATTGTAGTATCCTCTGACGTAAAAAACTCCGTCTACATTGGGAATACAGTGAAATGATTAAAACATCCCAATGAAAGAGTCATCCTCAGTTGAATTTTCATCTGAACCTTTAGTGGTTTTGTTCGATAACAGAACAATTGACCAATTTTAGTTTGTGGGATATAGAACCTAAAATACATGTACTACCTGTGATTCCATTATAAATTTTTCATCTTTGTACCCTTCCTTACTGAAATCCACCTTCATGAATCTCAATTCATCTATTTTAATATCACTCCTGTTATCAACCCACTTTATTTGAAAAATCATCACTTTGAATTTTTTATAATCAATAGAATGTATAACCATTAATTACATAACCATTGTAAGATAATACATACACACTTAGCCCCCTAGCTAGCCATCAAATTCGTTATGAAATTAAATCCAGTTTTTCATCTGACTCTTTAAAAATATGGTCTTGAAACCATCCTATAAACTATTGATTATGTGTAATTTATATCCATATTTTATCCCTTGATGGATTCAAATGCTCAATAATTTCTTTATGGGTTTCAACATATGAGGAAACCTCCAAAATTTTATAAAAAATGTAAAGGTGGTCCTGCTCCTGATCTATAATATTGATCTTGACAACATCGTTTCTAGAAATTCTTCCACCCATAAGTCTCCCACTGTGATGAGATTTCGGTAGACCAATGCTTTCCACATCGGACAAGTAGTCATTATATAATTCAATGGATTCCTCAAAAATATATCACTCTACAATACAACCCTCTAGCTAACTTCTATTTTTAACATACCCTTTTAAAATATTCATATACCATTCATTGGGGTACATCTATCTATAATATACAAGACCGCATAGTAGAATATCTTTCACCAAGTGAACCATCATATCAAATAATGTTGGTAGGAATAACATTTCCAATTCACATAATATAACAGAAATTTCATTTTCAATAGTTGAAAATTTCGTCTGGTCTATAAAATTGTTGCATGTTTATTTGAAAAAAGAAACAGGGCTTGGTTAATGTATTATATACATTATTTGGAAAAATGAAATGTAAAGCTACATGAATTATATATTACATAAAAACATGATAGCTATGTGATTTTATAACCTTTAACTTTAAATTAATCATTGACATGATATTCTTGATATTAAATAAATATTACTCTAGTGCCTTTACATCATTTAATAAGTTACAAAACAGATAGTTATCCTTCCTAGAAAGAGCATAAGTAGCTTGAGGAAGAAAGGTAAATTTTTCACCCTTCACTAGCCAACTCTTCCCATATTCCCATATCAACCACGTATAGCCTATCCTTAATTCAAACCTTTTTTTTCTAAGTTAATTTATTAACATTCCAATGACATTATCACATACATTTTTTTCAACACGAATAACATTAAGAAAATGTTTGATGTACAGATAATTCCAGTATTGTGTTTTAAAAAAAACGGTCTCTTTTTCCAACCTGTTTCCAAAAGGTTTTTCAAAAACGTTTTACCAAAAGTAGTGTCCACATATTTTACTTTCTCAAACATTTGATCACCTATTAGTGGAGATAGTGTTGTATTTTCTTCTGAACTTCCATCAAATGATGTCATCCAAGATCGATACTTATGTCGTTAGGGTAGAAATGTGTGATGTCCTAGAAACATAGCCTTTTATGAATGTTTGAACCTAATTGATTGTATACCTTATTCACAAATGGTACACCCTTGAGTTCCTTTAATGATATACTAAAAAATCATAAGTAAGAAATTCATTTCTCATCCCATAAAACATGGATCTCAATGTGAAATCTTTATTTCTATAAGCATCATATAACGTAACACCTTAATCTCATAATAATTTCAAATCTGCGATCAATGGATCCAAATAAATATCAATATAATTAACCAAATATTTTAGTCCTAATATAAGTATAGATAATAGGATTTATTTTCATTTCATGCATAACCCTGGTGGAAAGTTATAATTTACCAACATGACTCACCATGTACTATGAGTTTTACTTTGAAAACAAAAAAGATTCACTCCATTTATAGATAACGCAGGATGAAGGTTTCTCAGATCCTTTCAAAATTCAAGATACTCATGATCAATTTTATTTCACTAAAAAGAGTATTTCAGGTGATAAAGTTACCCATATTTGTTTCTTTTATCTGCATTCCACGTCAATTTCCTTGCAGTCTCCTCACTTCCATATAGACACCTAAACCTTAGAATGATTGGAAAGTACCATACAAATTTCACCATATCAAATTCATCTTTATTTTATCGATAAGAACCACACTTTGGGCATTCTTTAAGTTATTTTTAGTCCTTGATAAATAGTATATAGTCATTTGGACAGACATGTATTCTTTTAGAGATCATACCCATTGAACATAGAATTTTTTTAGTGTCTCATGTTCAGCTAAGGAGCTCATTATATTCTGGGAGAATATTATTCAAGAGAGAAAGTAGTTGAGTAAAACTAGTTTCACTCCATTTGTTTCCTACTTTCAAATTATACAGTTTTAGTACGACTAACAATGTTGTATATTTAGTGAAACTATCATACAATGGTGTCTTTGCACAACTCTTTAACTTTTCAAACAATTTTAGACAATCACAAATTTCATCTTCAACTGTCATTGCCATTTTCTCAATATGATCTTCATCATCATTCACACTTGTAATCACATCCTCGATGTGGTCTTATTCATTGTTCATACTTGTAATCATATTAGATGATCTATAAAATGCATTGTTATCCTAGTCACTAGCTACATTAGCTTTTTCCCTGTGTCTATTCCAACATTTATAAATTTGACCAATTCCATGAAAAATAAAGTGTTCTTCCAACTCCTTTAGACTAATTAGTCTTGAATAACAACAATGTAAACACTTAAAGAGGATTTGATAATTTCCATATGCATGATCTTTTGCAAACTTGATGAACTCTTTCACCCCATCTTCATACACTTTTGTCGTACGATTGGCATCCATCCATTCTATCTTCATATCCATCCTATTTGATTTGTTAATATTAATAATTAACAAAATAAATACACAAAATATGTTCAATTGAATATGGATCTCACGAATTGCTTGAAAGAAAATGGAAAGATTTAAAAATGGTTTATCATCCCACGTGATCAAAAACAAAAACTTATTAAAGGAAATTTATAAATATAATGGAGGATATTTCACTTTTAAAAAATATTTTTCACTTTATCTTTTTAATAATAAAAACCCTTTTTGTATGAGTATAAATGAAGTATAAAATCACATTTATATTATAAAAAACTGATGAAATGTGGCTATTGAATGTAATAATGGAAAAATAAAAAAAATGTTATATTATTTGAAAAAACTTTTCATAATAGAAAATACAACTATTGAATATAATAATGGTTTCATAAATAAAAAATATATATTATATTTTTTAAAATATTTTTAGCACTAACATTGAATTTATGAAAGTATAAAAGTATTAAACTATTGATAAATTGAAAAAATATATAATAAAATTATAAATTAAAAATGTATATATATATATATATATTTATTTATTTATATTAGTATATAAAATTATAGACATATATAGAAGTATAAAATTATATATAATTTATAAAAGAATATATATATATTTTGATGAAATATACATAATTTATAGATGTATATAAATTTATAAAACTATATAAAAGTACATATATGTTATAAAAATATACATAATTTATAGAAGTATATAGGTATACAAATTTATAAAAGTATAAAATTATATTATATAAAAGTAAAATTTATGAAAGTATAAAATTATTCAATTTTAGTTCATTAACATCCTCAACATATCATAAGGTTCAATGTAAACCATTTATCCACTACCAGGGTCCATGAATCAAGGGTTATAGATAAAAAAACCAAGTGGAATGTAGAACTATGCTTGATGTGGTAGTGGTGATTAGGAACCCACTCTCACCCAACCTCCTTGGTCCCAATGACCATCATATTCTTCTTTCTACCCCACACAACTATATTTTTCCAACTCACATACTACAAACATAGATCATCAAAAATAGATAGAGGATAAAGATTGAATAAATCATGAACTGAAGAGAATCACCCTAAGGTTTACCTCTAAAGATAGACCTTCCATAATTTTTTATGACCTTTCTTGGAGGAAAAATTTAAATAACATGAAACATGAACTCGACTAGTTCATGTCCCACACATCAAACCAAAGAGTCTTACTATAACCAAGGTAAAATTCAAAATAAAAATCCATCAAAGCATGGAACACCATCACACATCACAAAAGCTTATTTTTCTTCAAAATCCATGAACCCTATTAAAGGATTCAAAATCCATTTTACACAAAAGCACACACATGAAATTAAATTTAATATAAATTCCTATATGCATTTAAAATTGAATGAAATCACTTCACACTTTATTACACATTCAAATTTTAATTATGTGATAAAATATTTTCAAAAACTCACTTTATATGGGCACACACCCTTTTAAAAACACCACAACCCCTAAAAACATTCCATTCATTTAAAAAACAAACCAAAACTCACATAACCAACTCTTGTTTTTCAAAGAATTTTCTCAACTACCATCTTAAAAATCATCTACTTTTCTAATCATAAAAAATAAAACAAAACCTCCTTTTTTAAAAACCCACCTAAAACATGTGTAGAAACTAAAATTCTATAAAAATCTTTTTTTTCATCACAAAAAAAAATTAGAACATGTCTCACAAGGAATGAAACACCAAAATTCTAATAAAAATTTTAATCTAAAATCCTCAATATATAATAAGGTCTAATTTGATCCAATTCTCCACTATCGGGGTTCAATAATCATGGGGTCTAAATAAAAAAAACCAAGAAGAATATTGAATGATGCTTGAATCAATAACATGGTTTGATGGGCTGCAACCAGTCATGCAACAATTCCTAAAACATTTCCTAAATGAGAATTTGGTCACGACCCGATTTATCAGTCCATGCAAATCAACCTCACACCATTATAATCCTTCTATTTTCATCTCAAAATATAATAATTACCCCTAATTAAACCCACCACGGAATTGAGAATCAACACACTATCAACAACGATCAAAATGAAATCTCAAACTTAAAATTCAACACATACCTTAGATTTGGATTGAGAGAAGTGGCGGTAGCAGGAGTAGCATTCAATGAGAATGATGTCGTAACACTAGTGGGGTTTGGTGAGAGCGGTGGTGGCAGGACTTGATTTCAGTGAGAGAGGCGGAGCGGCGGCAGTAGGGTTCGATGAGAGAGGTGGCACGCCAACAGTGGGGTTCGGCAAGAGCAACAACGGTGGCGGGGATAGGGTTCAGTGAGAGTGGTGGCAGAGCGGTAGTGTGATTCGGTGAGAGCGGCGGCGCTGCGGAAGTGGGGTTCGGTGAGATTGGTGGTGCGGCATCAGTTTGATTATGTGAGATCTTGAAGGTGTGTGAGAGAATACATTCGGTCAGGGTTCTTTTAAAATAAGGGATAAGACTTTTATCAATGATTTTCAAAAAAAACACTGATAAAGAGCAGTTTTATCAGCACTAAAATAGAAAGCGCTGATAAAACTGCTCTTTATCATTGTTTTTTTTAGCTCTGATAAAGATACCCCTTTATCAGCGCTAAAAAAACACTGATAAAATGTGTCTTTATCAGCGCTAAAAAAACATTGATAAAGTTCTAATGTTAATAATTTATTTATATTATTATATATATATATATATAATTATATATATAATAAATATACTTATAAATATTTTTATATATCTATAAAATTATAAATATAATAAAAATATTTATTATAATTTTATAATTAAAAATAAATAAATATTTATTTATAATTATAATTATAAATATTTTTTTTTTAAATAATTATAAAATTGTAATAAATATATTTATTATATTTATTATATTTATAATTTTATAATTATATATAATAAATATATTTATTATAATTTTATAATTATTTAAATAAATGTGTATTTATTTATAATTATATCTATAAATAAATAAATATTTATTTATAATTATAAAATTATAATTATTATATTTATTATATTTATAATTATATAATTATATATAATAAATATATTTATTATAATTTTATAATTATACAAATATATTTATTTATTTATAATTATTTTTATTTTTATTTTTATATATTTATATATATTTATAAAATTATAAATATAATAAATATATTTATTATAATTTTATAATTATTTAAATATATATATATATATATAATTATAATTAAAAATAAATATATTTATAAATATGTGTATATAATTATAAATATATATATATATAATTATCATAAATGTATTTATTGTAATTTTATAATTATTTATATATATATTTCATATATATATATATAGTTATAATTATAATTATAAATAAATATATTTAAAAAGTATTTATATATAATTAAAATTTTATAATTATATATATAATAAATATATTTATTATCTAAATATATTTATTGTAATTTTATAAGTATTTATGAGAACATAATAATTTCATGGGTATAACATGAATTAATTGTACCTAGTAAAGTATAGATCATTTTTTTAAAGTAAAAAAAAGTACAATTACAGACAGGCAAAGTAGTCCACATTAAAATAAGAAGAAATCAAATGACTTCAATCAAGCAACCTAAAAAAGGCACTATAAATCAGGAAAATCAACCACATGTGTAAGGAAAATCACTCGCATGTGTAAGGTTAAGACCACGCCTACCCCTACCATGAGGAGGTCTTCCACGCAGATGTCGGACTCATTTCTATGGCTTCGCTCTCTATCATGGTTGATGAACTTCATCTAAAGATCTCATTGCCTCTATAGACTCCTTCAAAGCAACAACATATCCTATACTAGCAGTTTGAACATTGTCAGCTCCTTGAGAACTACAACCAGAGGCCCTGAGGAGAACACGTTCAGTAATCACATCAGGTGACCCAGCCTCCAAGTGCACCACATTAACCTGTTGATTAGCAGTATCCAAAGTGGCATCCTATTGTTCATCCAAAGAACCAAATTTAGAAGAATTATGCATGTCCACATGAGTAGGATCGTCTTCCTTAGAAATACCCTAAATAAGAACCTGTTGTTTAGCCACATCAAGTGACTTTGCCTCCAAATTCATTACATCAACTTTCTATATAGAAGCATCCAAAACAACATAATATTGTTCACCCAAAACACCAAACTTTGAAGTATCGTATAAATTAACATGAGTAGGAATATCCACCTTAGAAGCACACAAAACAAGATCCTATTGTTTAGCCACATTGGGTGACCCTTCCTCTAAATTCATTCCATCAACATCCTTCTATTTAGTAGTATCCATAACAACACCCTTATTACTATAATCATCCAAAAAACAAAACAATAAAATCACTAGAATGGTCCACATGAGTAGAGACCTATTGAGTTGAATCTATCACAAGTTTTTCATAATTAATTGGAATAGCCATACCACCATAATCAGAAACTTTTGCACTCTCCAGTGTAGCCTTCCCATCAATAGAATCAGTAGCTTAAAGAGGACCACTCTTGACAATCACAACATCCTTTTTCTCACCAAGGTTCTTGCTTGCATTGTGAGATTTGTTTTCCACATTTATAATTCCTAAAATTGGAAGTTTAAACTTACACTTATCAATCACATGACTGAACATTTTACAATTATCACACTTCAATCTCTTTCGACATTTATCAATAGAATTTCTAACATTACAACACTTATGGAAAAAATCAGGTAAATTTTTAACATAAATATGCAATTCAAACTGAAAATCCTCATCTATCAGAACTGATGTGTCAGTCACGACCCATCCCAGAGCGGCCCATGTCATTACTACCCCAAGCCCGCCTCTGATAGGCCAAGGTCTGGTGACGAGCATCGAGTAGTCATATCCCAAAAATGGGATGCATTTGCCTAATTACGTATACACACGCACGCATATCCAAGCCCAAAATTCTAAAATGTAAAAACACTAAGTAAACAATGTATGCATACACTAAGACACCAACCATAGAGTATGAAAATAGAAAAACTGGAAAGTAAATAGGGCCAGAATACAATCCCACCAAAAGAAAAAGTTTGTCAAGTGAATTCACAGGTTCCTGAAGCTCATCCGCAAAAAACCTTACCTAAAGGGTAGGTTTAGAGAATTTTTCTAAAGTTGTAGGATCACCACATGTTCGTCTGATCACTCTAATCACCAATTAGTCTTGTTCCACCTAAGACTTCATCAAAGCATTGATCGTCTGCACAAGACACAACACATACGGGAAAAGCTCGTGCAGGGGTGAGTAAAACAATACTCAGTAGGACACCCCAAAACCAAAAAAGAAATACCAAAAAAAATACATGAAGTATACCACAAAGGAAACACATAAATTACACCATAAAAGAAACACAGGAAGTACAGTCAATACGGTCAGCTCACATGGGTATAAGTCTAAAGCATGAAGATAAGGTTTTCCAGTTGTAGTACACATATATATTGGTCTCTACGATACTAGAAGAATCGATGGAGCATGGATCATCAATGGTGCATGGATCGTCGATGGCGCCTAGAGCGTCGATGGCACCTGGGGTGTCGATGGCGCATGGAGCATCAATGGAACATGGAGTGTAAATGGATCATGTATCCCCCAATTAATGTAGTCAGTGAGATCACATAGTCACCAAGATCACATAGTCACCAAGATCACATAGTCACAGCTAGCCATAGGATTCCGCTCATAGTGTGCTCGTTATGGGAGCACCTGCTCCTTGAGCTATTAGGTCATATGCCAACTTCCAAAAAAACTCACTTAGAGTATCTAAAAAGGACCATCTCATATCAAGGGTCCCAATACCATAAATGGATCGTCAAACAGACACAAAGTTTGCAAGATATGGTCAATTTAGTAAAAATGATCTGGTTAGGTCCGGGTCCAACCCGACCCGGTCTGGCCGACCCGACCTAGTTCGGCCGACCCAACCTGACCTGACCTGGTCATTCTAGGCCATCCTGGCCCATTGGACCACCGGGCCATGCATTCCAGCCCGCTGGGCCATCGGATCGGCCTAGTTCTCCAGCCCGACTCACATCACGTGGGCCGATTTTGTTCCACTGGATGTGACCCACCTTGGTGGCGTCCCTCTGTTCCATGCGGTCACCTGACCACATGGAAAACCGGCTCCCCCAGTCAATGTGACATAGGAACGTGTTTCACATGGTCAGTCGTCTTTGTCTTCCTGGTCTCGCGGCCCCGCCGCCACCATGGTTTTCGTCCGATGTGGCTCTGAGTCGCGACCCAGCCGTCGTCGCTGCCTCCTTCCATGTCCCCTGGTCTCCAGCCGCCCCGTCGGTGGCCCGTTCCTATCACGCCCTGCCTGGCCCGGCCGCCCCTTTTGGGCTGGTGCTGCCTCCACCACCGATTGCCCCACTGGTAGCCTTGCCCTGCCGCGCTCCGGCTGAACCGGTCGGAGCCGCTACCTCTGACCACCGCCTTACGTTGCTGCTACATTTATGCCACTATGGGATCAGATCCCTAGTCTTGAACTATTTAACCACGAATCGAAGGCACAACAATCCTTTGATCATAATTTGCAAGGAAAAAGAAACACAAGAGGTTGGGGGAAATATAAAAAGCACATGAACGCCCCAAATAATGGATCTTAGCCTTTATCATGTTATCCTTTATCTATTCATGTTAGAAAGTTTAACGAAGAAAAATCAACCGATATTCATAAATATTTATCACCCCTTTAATCCATGTAATAAAATCTATCTCACAAGAATGATCGAACTGTGGAACAACCTATCTGTGGGTTGGTCCGTGTTTGTAATCTGAATTTAAGAAGGGATAAGAAATCACAAATATATCAATATCATGCCTTGAGGTTGGATCAATCATTGGTGAAGAATGGGGTTTTGTGTCATCGTTGATCCTCGATCCTCTAGCATTCTTCATTGTTCGTGGGAGAGGTTTCTGTCTTCTTGACTCAGATAAATTTCCATGGTTATGGTGATAACCCTGGATTCTTGACAATATGCCTTAATTTAAAGAAACCAACGCAGATTCAAATAAAATATTTTTATTAAAATATCTTCATGATGGTACCATCTAATTCCTAACTTTCACAATCGACCCGAACCGATCAATGTTAGGCCCCGCCTAAAGTAAAGCCGATGCTCTGAATGTAATGGTTCCCTCAGATTTTTTATTTGGGCACCTATTTATAATTTATTATCATTCAAATAAGAAACCATCCACACACTTTATTAAAAACTTAACATTGTTAACTGTATCATTCTAGGCACACCGGGCCTCAGAATCTCACACTATCTCCTTTCCTGGTCTTAGAATTTTCCCAATTAATTTTTAAAAATATGACCAAAGAAAATATGAGTCATTACATCCTCCCAACCTTAGGGATTTACGTCCTTAAAATCCAAAACAAGGGCTACTCTAAAAAAATATGAGGGTACTGAGCATGAATATGAGCCTCCCACTCCCAAGTGCTCTCTTGAAGATTCTCGTGCTGCCACCGAATGCGCACCAGAGGAATCGACTTCCCATGAAGGATTCACTCCTATCGATCCTTGATCTCCACCAGGTACTCTTCAAAATTCACCCCATCATCAATTTCCAGCTCTCCCCAGTTGATGGCGTGTGATTGATCATGCACGTACCTCCATAGCTACGACACGTGGAATACATCATGCACCTGATGCAACTGTGGAGGTAGAGCTAAGTGGTATTCCACCTCATCAACTCTACTTAGAATCTGAAAAGGGCCAATGTATCTTGGAGATAACTTGTTGCCCCAACCAAATCTCTGCAATCCTTGTTGAGGTGAGACCTAAAGGAACACATGGTATCCATCCTCAAACTCCAGAGGCCTCCTTCTCTTGACAGCATGCAAATTTTTCCAGCTCTATGCAGTCCTCATCCGCTCCTGGATGATTTGTACCTTCTCGGTGGTAACCCAAACCAACTCTGGACCCATGAGTGTTGACTCTCCTAGTTCTATCCAGTATAGTGGTGACCTGCATGGTCACCCATACAAGGCCTCAAACAGTTCCATACCAATGGTGGAGTAGTATATGTTGTTATACGCAAACTCTTCCAGACGTAGGTGCTCCTCCCAACTATAGCCAAATGCTAGGATGCAAGCACGTAGTATTTCCTATAGAACCTGGATGTTCCTCTCTATCTGGTCATCCATTTGGGGATGAAATGTTATGATCAAATGCAACTGAGTCCCAAATTCCTCATGCAATCCCTTCCATAACTAGGATGTGAAACGAGTATCATGATCTGATATGATTGTTGATCGAACTCCATGAAGTCGAACTATCTCCTGCACGTAGAGGTGTCCCAAGCTCTCTATTGAACTCTTCTCATAGATCAGTAGGAAGTGGGTCGTCTTGGTGAGCCGGTCAATGATCACCCAGATGGTATCGTTCCCCCTAGACATGTGTGGTAAACCCATCAAAAATTCTATCGATATCTCATCCCACTTCTACTCTCGCACCTCAAGTGGTTGGGTTAAGCCTGCTGGAACCTGGTGCTTAGCCTTCACTTGTTGGAAAGTGATACATTGAGAAAAAAACTATGCCACCTCCTTCTTTATCCTCATCCACTAGAACTTACATCTTATGTCCTGATACATCTTTTCCACTCCTAGATATATCGTCGAAGGGAAAGTATAGAACTCCCTCGAGACCTCCTCCCACAACATCACTGGCACTAATGTGTTCCCTATGAAAAGAACAACATGCTACCCACCTTTCAAATATCCATCAGGGTAATTATCTATGGATATCTAGGCATATAAAGTCTTATAGTCAGTGTCTCTGAGTTGTGCCTCTCTGGTTCGTTGTAAGAGTGGAGGGGTGACAACCATCAACTGGAGGTAAGCTACTCTAGATCCATCCATAAAAGATATCTATAATGCTGCCAACTACTCTAACACCTCACTCAATACCTGCAAGCTGGATCTCATACTGAGATCATCCACCACTACATTCCCCTTCCCAGGATTATAGACAATCTCAAAGTCATGGTCTTGTAGGAACTCTAGCCATCATCTCTATCTCATGTTCAAATCCTTCTGAAATAAGATATACTTGAGACTCTTGTGGTCATAGTAGATGGTAAAACACTCGCCCATCAGGTAGTGTCTCCACATCTTCAATTTAAAGACTACCACTGTTAGATCAAGATCATGGGTCACGTAGTTCTACTCATGATGCCTCAAATGGTGCAAACCATAGGCAATCACTGCTTTCCCCTAAATCAGGACACAACCAAGATTGTTCCCTAATGCATCACAAAACACCACATACTCAACACCCTCCTCCAGAAATCTCAATATGGGGGCACTCGTCAATCTATACCTTAGCTCCTAAAATCACTGTTGGCACTTCTTTATCCATAAGAAAGGCTTCACCTTTCATTTCAAAGCCTTAAAGGGTGCTTATACGCTAAAAAAGTCGGGTACAAACCTCCAATAGTACCCATCCAAAACCAGGAAACTTCTCATCTTGGTAAAACTCAAGGGTGGCTCCCAAGCTTGCACCGCTTCAATATTTGTCAGATCTACTGCAACTTCGGACTCTAAAATGACATACCCCAGAAAGTGGACCTCCAGAATCTAGAACTGACACTTTGAGAACTTCCCATAAATCTAGTGCTCTCGGAGTGTGTCGAGGACCATCCTCAAGTGTATCGCATGCTCCTCCTTAGATGTTGAGTATACTAGGATGCCATCAATGAAGACCATGAAGAACCGGTCTAAGTATGGCTGTAAGATTTTGTTCATGAGTCCCATGAACACTTATGGGGCGTTCTTCATGTCAAACAGCATCACTAAGTACTTGTAGTGGTCATACTAACATTTTAAGGTTGTCTTCGGTACATCCTCATCCCATACATAAAGTTAACGATAGCCAGATCTGAGTTCTATCTTCAAGAACCATCTCGATCCCTTCAACTGATTGAAGGGGTCATCAATTTTTGGTATTGGATACTTATTCTTTATAGTCACCTGGTTCAGGATCCATAAATCCACACATAATATCAAACTCCCATCTTCCTTCTTGAAAAAAAAACTAGGGTCACCCACGGTGAAACACTGGGTCTCACAAAACCCTTCCTCTACAAGTCCTCCAGTTGTACCCCCAACTCATGAAGCTCTGCGGGAGCCATCCGATATGTAGGTGTAGATATCGGTGTTGTCCCAGGGTACAAATCAATGCATAATTCAACCTCCATGTAGGGAGGTAATCCAAGGACATCCTTGGGAAAGATGTCTTCATACTCATCCACCACTGCAGGAAATTGAGGACTCATCTCGCCTACTACACCAAGGGTCATGCTAGCCAACTGGTGTGTGATCGGATGCACCCTCCTATGTGCGATTCTATCCTATGATGCTTGGGTTTTCTTTTCGTTGAAAAAGGAAAACCTAGTCCCATATCTATAGACACTATACATTGTGTGCCTAAAATAGTCAATCTGAGCATGAACTGTAGATAATCAGACTATATCAAGAATGATGTCGTAAATTATCGACGTTGCCACCAAGAGATCCCAACTGAAACTATCAACCCCTAGAGTAAGGGCACACTATTGGAACTAGTGTGTGATCATCAAATCTTCCCTAGTAGAAATCTCCATGCATAGGGATTGAGTCAACAGTTCCAATGGAACCTTTGAGTCTCGAACAAGGATCGTGGCAAGAAAAGAGTGACTAACACATGTATCTATCAAAATTTAATCTAGGGTGTAAAAGATAGATGTTTCCTCTAATCATATTTGGAGAACCAGGGTCATAAGACTCCATCATCTTAAGTTGGCATTGTCCCTATCCACTAGCTCCTTGAGCCTATGGTGGACCACCTGGGGTGGTGGTGGTGGTACCTCGAACCTATGCCCACCTCCTGTTGCCCGGCCTGCTCCTCTACCACACCACCACCCTGCAGAACACTCTTTTCTCGCCTCCTTCTCTGCCTCGGTGGTCCTTTGACTGTCTATTGATCATCCATACGGCGATTTGGGCAATATCTATCCTTGCATCCCTGACCGCTGCATGAGTAACACAGTATGTCTTTCAGCTGACTCGCTCTGCCATGGGAGTCTCGCATCATTGATCCTATATCCTGAGGTCGTTCCCTAGAGTTCTTGACCCTCTTGGGTCCCTACTTCTATTGTCGGCTACCTGCCACTGAAGACTCAGCTACCTAGTGCATATTGTTAGCTCCCACTATTGGCGCTTGCTCCACCAGAAAACTATCCACTAGCAGGGCTCACTCCAGTACCCCAACATATGTAGGGATTCTAAGGGATATCATGGATGCCCTGATCACCTGGAATATCCCCTAGTCAAATGCTCAGGCCCTGAAGAATGGGTCCCACACCATATCTGTAGAGTAGCGAGAAAGATCTATAAATCTCATCGAGTACTCTGCTACTATCTGTCTGCCCTGCTGCAGATGCAGTAGCTCCTGTATACGCATGGAGCGTAACTTTGCTGGAAAGAACTTGTAACACCCCAATAATTTGTTTTATAGTTTTAAATAAATTTGGTTAATTATGTGTTTTAATCAATAATAATAAAAATTATAAATAATTATATTACAAATTTATAGCCTTCAAATTAATTAATGTTCTAAAAAGAAATACTATTTTGCAATATTTTTTGTGTAAAAGAATATTTTAATATATATATATATATTTTATTATTTTATTACAAAGTTCTTTTTTAGAAAAATAATAGTTAATTAAATATTTTAAATGAATAGTAACAATATATATTGGTTATTATAATTATTTTGATAAATACTAAATCATGATATGAATATATTCACTATTAATATGACACCCCAAGGATTTAAAAATAAATTTAATATAGAATGCATGAAACATTGAGTCCCTACAAAACAACACTTTGTTATAACCTATCCAATAAACATAATTTTTTTGCTTCTATGTTTTTAATTTCTAAAAATGGACATACATGGTTGCTTTAGTATGATATCTGGAGTTTGATAGAATCAACTTAATTTGTGGTGAATAATAACTTACCCTTATGAATTGTGACATACCCTTATGAATAGTAACATGACCCATATAAATAGTAATTTAGCCTTATGAATAGTAACCTCACCCATGTAAGTATAAATAAAATTTAGCCGCCTTATAAATTAAATATAATATTTTATAAATTAATAATTAAGTGTTGGTATTTTTTTGAGTAATAAATATTTAATTACAATTTTAAATTAATAAATTTATTTAAAATAAAATTAATTTTCATAAAATTTGTTCCTAAATAAATTTTTTGTGGTACTATGATTTTAAGATAATTTAATAAGACCTTAGATAATTTTTTAGGGTATTGTAAAATCATTTATGGTTTTAAAACTGTATTTTTCAAGTAAATAATGATTTTCATTAAAAAATAAATTTATCATATTTAGAAAATTATTTTCATAAAATGGAGTTCATTTTTTTATTCTATATATCGAAAAATGTTTTGGGTGATTTTTGGGATTTTTCTGAAATACTTGAATTTTTGGTGAATGGTGAAATTCGATAAATTATAAAATATGCTACATAAATGATCTTTTGCATCATGATTGAGTCATGGATGATTTAAATGGCCATTGGTTAGAACTCACATGCACTTATTACTAGTTTTGGTCATGTATTCATCACTATTTATTGTTTTATGGAAAAATAATAAACTAATGATTAAAATGTTAAGAAAACCCTCCTCTCCTCCACTATAAAAACCACTCACACTCCCCTCTTCTCTTCACTCTTATCAAGCCTTGTGCCTTGTATAAATTCTACCCAAATCTCCTACCAAGCTCCTCCCCCAAATCCAGTAGTTCTTGTTCTCATAAAAATACCAAATCCTTTCCCTTAAAGAGGCTCTCAAGGAAGATTAATTCAAGAGGTAAATTCCACTTTTCAATTCTTTTGATTTCTTTTCAAGTTCCTTTGTTTTCTTTTATATACTCACATATCCTCATAAAAATGTTATGAAAACTCTAGTACCTTAAATTTACTTTAATTTTGTTATGATTATGGAATAATTTATTATCATATCTCATTTACCCTTCTTTTATGCTAGTAATAAAAAATACCATCTGAGATGTGCTAATTTACCACATTCAAGGATGGTGGGTTTTCAATTTCTATTATCGTCTTCAATTCTAGTCATGAAACCATTATTATGGTTTAACTAGACTATAATATATGTATTATGTCTCATATATGGTTCTGGAATATTTTTTTACACATGGTTTTGATTTATAAATCAAAATGAGTTTGTTGTGTTCAAAAACTGACAATTAACCCAAACATTTATCATTAAATAATTTATATAATGATTCATCTTCACTCAAAGTAACCAAATGAAATTTACAACCATGTAACCTTATGTATGTTCACTAATAACATATAACTTCAATTCTGAACAAACATCCTCATTTTACATGATTCTTTGTTCATGTATATAAGTATACCGATCATGAAACAAACGGACCCGAACAATGAAATTGAACCTATTAACCAATCAAAAAGGTCATGAATGAACTTAATAAGGTTATAATAAATCAATTATATGGAGATGAGGTTATGTAATTATTAATTAATGAACCTAAATTTGATTATTCAGGTCATTAAGATCAAGTGGAGAACACCTTCAGACTTAAGGTAAGGGTTTCTTCATCTCACTTCCATTTTTGGGAGATATTTCGTATTCACTACTATTACTTGTGCATGGTGTTTTTATACTTCCCATTGATGTCTAATATCATGAATATATTTATTTTCATGATATTCAAGGTATCATTTGATGATTATTAATTTTGGGGCATATGATTCAATTGATTACAAAGTTGTAAGTATTTTCTACTGGAACCTCTATTTTCATTCGGGTTGCACTTTTTCTCTACTCACCTAAATGAAATAATTATTTATTATTTTGTACTCCTCATAAATTCTGTGTGAATATTATATATATGTGTACCAATCATAATCCTTATTTATTTTATTTTGAGTTAAATTTTTTAAAAGAATCTTTCAAAAATTCTTCTGAAATGCAAGCCCGATTCAAGAAACTTCTCAAATTCTTACCTATTTTGAAGTTTACTCTATAATCTATTTTAATCCAGATTTATCTTTCTAAAACCATAAACTTTTACATGAAGAATATATTTTGGTTCATTTCTAGTTTTATGAAATCAAACATGTCTTTGTGCTTTAAAATCTCTTTAATGAATTCCTTAAACCGCACTAAAATGTTTTAATTCTAAAGCTTCTTTAAAAACACTTTTTACATGATTTCACTTCAGTGGGACATAATTTATGCCTAAAATGTAATATAAATGTACTTCCCTTTTATTTACTGGGATATACATGTTTAAAACTTGATTTATGACAAATACAAATGATTTTCCAAAAGAACTCTTCCTTCTAAAGTAAAATAGATTTTTCTCACCTCACTTTAACATTTATGACATATATGTCGTGTTCTCCACTTATTACTTGCATGTGGTGTGTGTAATTACCATTTTATATCATATCAAGAGTCTCCTTATTCTCATGATATTCTAAGGGATTATTATTTGAATGTTTCAAGGTGGTATGGGATGCTTTGTAATGTTTAAGGATTATTTCCTCAAGAATTTCTCATTTGTCTCATATAAAAGTATCTTGATTTACGTCAACATCCTTTGATGAATATTTTAATTCATAGAGGTTTATATCTTATGATATCATCTATAATATGTTGTTGAATGTTTTTTTATTATTTTTAATGTGGATGTTCTATCTTGATACCATTCACCAATTTACTTCGAATGTTTAGCGTTTATTCTTAATGTATAGGGAAAGTTATTTACATTTCATATGTTAGTTTCAATATGAGTGTATATGTTGTTTATTTTTATCCTCGTTCATAAGAGGAATGCATTGGACTTAATAAGTTTCAGGTGGGGCCCTCTATAGCCCCTCGGTGCATCAGTAGGTCTCATGAGACAAACTATGATATTGGCACAAGGCCTTGACAAAATGAATATTTATGGTCTTGGCATGAGGCCTTGACGATATGGTTATAATGTCCCACATTATGAATTCCCTCATTATGAAACTAGTAATTGAAATTTCATGTGTCTATTAGACTAGTAGAATGCCCATGATTATGCTTTATTATGACATTATTTATTCATCTCTTATCCCTACCATAATGTGCTCAAGTTTATTTTTAAACACGTGTGTTTTTAGTTATTCACCATACCTAATGTCTATGTTTATGATATATTATGTTGTATTACTTTCCCTTACTGAGCATCTGAGCTCACCCCTTATGTTTTATTTTCTCAGGACAAGAAGAAGTTTATTATGAATGACATGTAGGGATAAAGTTAGAGTTGTGGATGTTCCCAATAAAGATTATATGTTGTATTTAATTTCAAGTTGTAATGTTGAACCTATGTATGTATCTGGTTTTCCAAAACTACTAAACTACTCAGTCCTTCGGGATACGAATTTCTTGTAAGCATGCCAATGTAATGAAATAATGCACCGACTCTGGGAAACTGGGGTTGGGGCGTTACAGAACTCCTCCCTGAAGAGATTCCCGAAGTTTGTCCAAGTGAGGGTCATCTCCTCATGCGTCTGGATCACTAAACTCCACCATCTTCCCACTGAGCCCAGTAGAAGACTCACGGCTAGGAATGTCATCTGGTTGAGTGGCGTCCTCACTAGGCGGAATACACGCGTAACCACCTTCATCCAATCATCATCAGCATGGGGGTCTAGCTCACCCCTGAACCTAGGAGGTCATTGCCTCTAGAGCTCATGCAACGCACTCAGCCTACATGCATCCTCTACCGGTAGCACTAGTAGTAACTGCTGATCTCAGGGTGGTGGTATCGTCGGTACACCACCAAGGGTACTATCTCTGGTACTGGTCTTTATACCGATGCCTCATAGCTAGGTGGATCATCCTCATGATCATATATCAGAATCCTGGCTAGATGTCTGCGTGGGGGCATCCTGAAATAAATCACGATGTACCACAGTCAATAGAGTAGACCTAGTGAGCTGACACTGACCCAAGAAGGACATGATAAGAGACTTGATCCTATATGATGCATGTACCATTTATTGTCCCTTCAACTAGTGTTTTCATGTACCAAGTCAAAAATTAGAATTCAGAGTCCTGGTGTATGGATAGGTTGGCCACTGCACTAACACTAGAGTCCCTATTCTGAAAGTCGAACTCAAAACACCTAACATCGTTGCCCCAAACCAATCTCACAGACTCTTGGTTCTTTAGGTAGAACCAACCTCCCTTTAATACCACTCTGTCACGACCCGTCCTAGAGGGGGCCGCATCGTGACTACCCCAAGCTCGCCTCCGATAGGTCAAGGGCTGGAGACTAGCATTGAGTAGGCATATCCCACAAATGAGAGACATTTGCCTAAGTACTTGTACACACACACACATCTCCAAGCCCAAAATATTGAAATATAAAAACACTAAGTAAACAATGCACGCATACACTAAGATACCAACCAAAGAATATGGCAGTAGGAAAACTAGAAATTAAACAGGGTCATAATACAAGTCCACCAAAAGAAAGAGTCCGTCAAGTGAATTCACAAGTTCATGAAGCCTGTCTACAGAAAACCCTATCTGAAGGGTAGGTGTAGGGAAACTGTCTGAAGCCGTAGGAGCACCACACGTCTGTCTGGTCACTCTAAGCATCACCTGGTCCTGGCCCACCTTGGACTCCTTCAAAGTATCGATCGTCTACACAAGACATCTGGCAAAGTCAGTGTAGGGGTGAGTAAAACAATACTCAATAGGACACCCTGAAACCACAAAGGAAATACCACTAAGAAATACATATAAAGTATACCACAAATGAAACATACGAAGTACACCATAATGGAAACACGCGAAGTACATAGTCAATACGGTCAGCTCACATAGGTATAAGTCTAAAGTGTGAAGAGAAGGACTTCTAGTTGTACTCCACAGATCTCTCGGACCATTGTGATATGGATTGAAGGCACAACGATCCTTTGATCATAATTCATGTGGAACGAGGAATGAGAAACGCAGAAGATTGGGGGAAAGAGACAAAGCACATGAACACCCCAAAGGACAGATCTTGGCCTTGTTTGTGCCGGCCTTGATCTATTCATCTTAGAAGGTTTAACGAAGAACAATCAATCGATATTCACAAAGATTTATCATCCCTTTAATCCCCGCAATAAAATCCATCCAGTAAGAACAATCGAACCGCCGATCAACCTGTTTGTGGGTTGGTCTGCGTTTGTCGTGTGAATCTAAGAAGCGACAAGAAATCACAAAGAGATCAACATCCTACCTCGAGGTTGGATCAGTCATTGACAAAGAACGGGGTTTTGTGTCGTCGTCGATCCTCGATCTACCATTGTTCGTCGTCGTTCGTCGAAGAGGTTTCTGTCTCCTTACCTGAGAGAGATTTTAAGGGTTATGGCGATAACCCTGAATTCTTGACAATTAACCTTAATTAAAAGAAACCAACGCATCATCAAATAAAATATTTTCATTAAAATGTTTTAATGACGATTACATCCAATTTCTAACTTTCACAGTCGATCCACATCGGTCGATGTTAGGCTCCACCTATGGTAAAGTCGTTGTTCTGAATGCAATGGTGCCCTCAAATTTCTAATCCAAACACTCGTTTAGAAGTTATTCTCATTTAAAGAAGAAATCGTTCACGCATTTTATTAAAAACTTAACATTTTTCACCGTATCATTTTGGGCACACTGGCCCTCGGAATCTCACGCCGTCTCAGCGCCTGATCTCGAAATTTTCCCAATAAATTTATAAAAATAAGACCGAAGAAAATCTGGGTCATTATAGTGTCAATAAGAGTTGAGCACATGTCAATCTCAACTATAATTGAGTGCTTACACTCTGCAATACGTTGTGAAATAAGTGAGTTATTTGCTTTAACAAATGTCAACGAACCATTCTTTGTGATTCTCCCAGATGCGGATGAACCAAAAAGCTCATCATCAAAAAACGGGAAGAGCTCCGATCTTGCTTCAAAACTGTATGAACCACGGTAGGAATACCCTTTGCCGCAAGAATCTCATCGGTTTTCAGATCGCAAAAACATTACCATCACCAAAGTTATTCATCCCAGAAACACCTGAATTTGAAGATAACATACAAGAACCTCCTTAAATAAAGGACCATTGACATCATCCTTCTTTGATGGAAGAATAACAACATCAACAGGAGCAATGATGGACATCGAACCCTAATAAACGAAAACACCATAAGAATTGTCGAGGAGAGCTCCGTCGGTGCTCATCTTAAAGTATAGATCATAAAAAATGAGTCATCAAATATATGGAAATCATGAATAATAAGGGTGTCAATGTATAAATGAACATTCATAATAATGAATACGTAACATATGCATGCGTGCATCGTCATAATATATGTAATCTTAATATTTGAAACGTAACAACTCATAATCACATCCACAAATAAACTTATGATCATATAATATCAATTATACTCACACATCAATATATGAATATAAATAACGACAATCATGTCAATGAATACCATCATTATCTCATGATATATATATATATATATAATGAGTAGTTGGGGGGCTTACCCGAATGGTAAAGGCTCCCTGTAATCCTGCATCAGACTCGAGTTCAAATCCGGGTGGGAGCGAATCTCTGCAGATAGACGGTGACGTTGACATGATGCAGGCAGGTGGTGACGCATGCATGACGCAAACCTGGTGACGCAGACAGTATAATGCAGACATGACGCTACACCGGGTCTTTGGGCTAGTTTGTGGGCCTTTAGGCTATGTAATGGGTTTCATGCCCACAAGGTCTTCGGGTCATGTATTGAATAAATAAAGCTTGATGGGTGAGGTATCTCTTGGGGAGGCTATGACATGCATTTTCGCCCTGTGTGTGTTGTGTGTGTGTGTTTAATGTAATATACCCCCAAGCACCTAAATATATAGACCAAATTCATCTTACTTATATTTAAATAAATAAACAAATTTAAAAGGTAGTTATATATAATTAAAAATAATAATTATAAATATAATAAATATATTTATTATTTAAAAAAAATATTATAATTATTATAATTATATATATATATGAATTATTAATATATATATATATATATATATTAATTTATCACATTTATATTAATTATAAACATGCGTTTTTTAATTAATGTATATAAATAAACATTATTTTTTAATATAAATATAATAATTTTATATATATTAATAATGTTTTTTATTAAAAACTTTTATCACCGTTAAGAATAACGCAGATAAAACTATCCTTTATCAACGTTTTTTGAAGCGCTGATAAATGTGACCTTTATCTACGCTTTTAGTGACCGCTGATAAAAGTGATACTTTTGGCAACGTTTTCTACTTAGCGCTGATAAAAGAAGATGCTTCCTTTACCCCGATCTGTGGTAGTGTGAATAACATTGGTGTCCACCTCACGTTTTTAAACCGATGATTTAAACAAATTAAATTACTTGTTTTTTCACTAAGTACACAGTACCAACAAGTATTATCAAATAAATCATGTGATTGCTAAAGTCAAATTAAAATTAAGTTTTCATAAATTTGAGTAGAAGGCGCCGTAACAGTTCCAACTCCATAGAAGGTAGTTCGATCGAAGTTCGGATGGCATGTCGTGGTCTTTGAAGATTGAAAATCATATTTATGGGTTTTATAAAATTAAAACAATATATATTCATCACGGCAGCATCCGGGGAAGCGGTGGCATCACGGTGGCCACTAGTGTGAGGCAGCTGATCCGGTTGAGTAACGTGTTGGGAACGGGGTGGAGGAATTCCACGTGGGTATAGAATCAAAAAAGGCCAAAAACAAAAGGCTAAAACATGTGGTCTTCACAAAATAAAAAAGAGGTAAACAAAATATATTTATTTTCGGATGTATAGTACTGTGGTTACTATTCAACCAAGTGTAAAGTAGCGTGGGAGTCAAGTCGGCGTACTAAATATATAAATAAAAAATAAAGGCTATAAGATAGCCTTTGGAAAAGTATAACAAAAAAATCTGGAAGTGGGAGTTATTAATTGTGAATTAAATCTAGATTAATTTATTTTAGTTCATAATTAATTCTTTCAATATGCCAATTTAATTTTCTTGTGACAGATCATGAGCAATACCGCCCAAAATATGCATGGTATTTTTATTTAATTTATTAATTATTTCATTGTGTGTGATGTTTATAATAATTGATTAATAAATGGTGATCTATGGACTACCACAAAATCTCACTTTTAATAGTGTTATAAAATCGCTTAAGTGCCGTTAAAAAAGTGTCTTTTTTATCAGCGTTAAAAAAAATCAATGATAAAAGTAAAAAAAGTTTTTTTTAAAAGAATTTATTTTATGCAAATCGAAGGTTGGACCACACCCCATTTATCACCGTTGGACCCCTCCTTTTAATAGCGCTCATCTAACATCTCCACCCCTTTAACAGGAGTCTATTTTATCAACGCTAAAAAAATTGTTGATTTTGTTTTATCACCGCTCGACCCATATATTGTTTTGTTTTGTATTTTATGATATATTTATATATTTATATATATTTCATTACATTTTTTTATCCATATTATATATATATAATTATTTTTAAACACATATATAATATGTTTTGTGTGCGTAAATAAATAAATAAATACATATATTATATGTGTGTGTATATAAATATAATTATACATATTTATATTTATTTAGATATATTATATATTAATATTTATATACATATATTAGAATATATAGATAATAAATATCAGTTTGTTAATACACACACAAATATATTTATATATATATACACATCATATAGATATATAAATATTCATACTTTTTTATTTTAAATAATAAAATGAATATTATTTTTTATTTAGATATGGTTTATATATTTATAAAGATATTTTATATGTAAATATGTTTACATATTTATTTATAAAATTAAAATTTTATGTGTAAATACATACAAATATGTGCATATGTGTACATATTTAATTATAAATAACAGTACATTATGAAAAATGATAAAATTTGAACGTCATAATATCCTTATGAGTGTAAGTCTTGAAAATAAATCGAGTCTCCCTAAAAAAGATAAGAATACCCCCTGAATGAGAATGAAATTCCATTATATTAAAAAAATGGGGGTACCTCAACAAAAAACTCAGTTTTGGAGGTCTTCCGGACATTTTTTTGACAAAAAATGATGATTGGGGTGCCCCCGATCATCATGACGTAGATCTTTTCAGAAGTTTTGATTTGATTTGTGGTAGAGCACAAACAGACACTTGGATTAAAAGTTATAACAGTTTGAAGTTAGAGTCATATTTTCAACTTATTTTAGACCATTTATTAATTTATTGATTTTTTTCTATCTTCGAATTGTTATTAAATGACTATTACTACATAATAATTAGCAAATTTTTAATTAATATTATTTTTAATTATTTTATAAACCATTTTCCACTAAATCTCATATATATTAAGTATGATTACATATTTCGTATTATATAAATCATATTTTATAAAATATATTATATTTACATCGATATAAATATATTTATATATAAATATAATATTTTTAATGATACATAACTATCTTTTATGAAATATACCTTTTATCAGTGCTAAGAAAAACACTGTTAAAAGTACATTTTATCATCACTAAAAAAAGCACTGATAAAGAGATACTTTTATCAATGTTTTTAGCACAGATAAAAGTACCCTCTTTATGAGCATTATTTTAGCGGTGATAAATGATGACGCTGTATAAGGTCGAATCTATGACAGTGCTCGTGTGTCCATGATTAATTCTATTCTTGTGTATTTCGCATTCTCGAGACCCCTTGACATGTGTGAGTATTTATGTATAGCGATGAAGATGAAAAATGATGCAGACCACACCGAGACTCGAGGAAGTACGAGACGAGACTTTGATATATTGGATAGGGATAAGCGTTGTGTCTCGAATTAGATAGGACTTAAGGCATCACTCCCAGGGTGCCGGTTGATCAATTATTCACTCAATGGATCAACCAGTAATACATGATTGTCGATTTATTTATTTATTTATGCATGTTTTATTATTATTTTGTGCATGTGTATTTCATGCAAACACATAGAATAATAAATAAGCAAGCATAAATAAAAGAATTAATACATTGTGAATGTTTTCTATTATGTATGGTTAATTTGTGAGTTCGATCACATATAACAAGCATATTGAATAAAAAAAGGATTTCATTCATCCAGAATAATTAAAATCCCTCAAAAAAATATTAAATCCAATGCCTTTCATCACTTGATTTTGAACTAAACTATATGTTTGAGGTGCCCATCATCCCTAGTTGAGGGTGCCTCTCACTATTAGGGTGTTCTTATGAAAGTAGTGGGCCAACACAACTAATGTTGGTATCAATCCAATATCCACAGCTAGCTTGTTGAAACATTATTTGTAAAGTGTTGAGTAATGCAAAGTTGCACTTTTTAGGAGATTAGACTCCACTCAACATATCAAGGATCCGCAAGTTTATATGGTTGACTAGCCAAGAGCCTATATTGGGACTCTTTGAGTAGTGACATAACAATAGCTTGGACTACGAGAAGAGGTTTTAAGGATCTTTGTCACTACACTACCCTATCGATCATGTATTTTGAATATAGTAGTTGATGGCTACTAGGATTTGATAAAATAGTGAGATACATTTAAAATTAATAAATATATAATGTCTAATAATTGGCAATGATGGTAAAAGTATTAATATTCTATAGTTTTATTTTGTATACAAATGGAAATTAATACCACAAGTTTATTGCGATCAATATTGGACATTGAACACATCCTTACCAGTACTAATTTCCAAGAGTTGTACATGCTCTTGCACATAGTAATACAATATGAAAGGAAAATATATGTGTTAAAGTCCCTACTACATGTTACACCATCTAGGGAAGAAAATTTTGGTGATAAGGCTGCTTACAGAAGATTCATAGATGATGTATAAGATATTTAAATCATAATTCTATTATCAATGTCTAATGAGTTGTGAAAGAAACATGAAGACATGGATAGTTATACCATGATCTCTCATCTCCAAGAAGTATGTGAGGATAAAGTGAAGCATGAGATTAATAAGATTAAGATCACTTCGATCACATATAGATTGAAATATGGAATTCTATATCGTCCTTATGTACTCAAGATGATAGAATACATTGAATGATTAGAAGGGTTGGGATTCAAGTCGAACCATGAACTTTTAGCACATCTCATCCTCTCATCCTTATTACCTGGTTACTCCAGTTTCATTAAGAAGTATAAAATGAATAGTCTGGAGAAATCAATTCATTATCTTTTGGGTAAGGTTTGGCAAGAAGATGAAAACTTAAAGAAAGATGAATCTTTATCTATTATGGTGAAAAAAATAAAGGCAAAGTGAAAAGGCTGATAAAAAATGAAATGTTGAAGTAACCTTCACAAATTCCTTCTAAGAGACAAAATATAAAAAAGTGGAGCATTGAACATGAGGCTATTTGCTTCTCATGTCGCATGATAGGTCACTGGAAGAGATATTTCATTGAATTAAAGAAGAAGCAAGTAAAATCTTTTACTTTAGGTATATTCATTATTGTATGTGAGATTTCTATCTTACTTCTTGGGTATTAGATACAATATATGACTTATATAACTGTATCCAAATAAAAGAAACAATAAAGTATAGAGTTATCAAAAGAGTGAAGTGGATCTTCAAGTTTTTAATAGAGTTTGACTCCAACATCAGCTAGAGAAGATCAAAACTTCATAATTCCAATAAGATACATTATTGTATTTGAAAACTATTATTATGTGATGTTTGTTAGAAAAAACATCATCTCATGTCAAGTTCAGACACAATGATATTTTATTTCAAGTTCGAAATAATTTTTTATGGCATACCATACTTGATTAATAGTTCAACTATACATGAATTAAAGATGCCCTGTATTGGAAATGTATTATGAATATAAAAAAGCAAGACTCAATAATATCAAGTTATGGAAATATATAACTTGGTCAAGTAAATCCAAAATAAAATATCAAGGAAATGAAAAGAAGGCTGTTTAGACTCTTTATAAGCTAAAAAACACAGGTATTTGACATGATTCATTATTTTTTTTGAAATGACCAACACACCTTTTGATATTAAAGGGGGAAAAGTCACAAAGATTCTGGAACTAGTTCAACAAGATATGTGTGAACTATTTCAAGTAAAAGTAAGAGGTAAATTCATTTAATTAATAAAATTCCTTTAATAAATTTAAAAAATGCAAACAAGAAGGAATATGGTTGGTTAGAAGATATGAGATGCTTTGGGCTGGTGAGATGAAGAATTTCTTTACTAGTCTTTATTTGATCATGAAAATATAGATTGGATTTATTCCTAAACTTACATATCTTTATACACATCAAAGCATTGATGTAAGAAAAAGTATGATCAATGATGATTAATTCATTTGTTTATATGTAAAGCGTTTGTTAAGGCTAAGCCAATAAAGAAACTTGCATCAAGAAAATACAAAGAGAATCTCTGTAATTATCCTAAAATCTTCTATGGATGCTACAAAAATCCATAAGATAATTTTTTTATCCAAGTGATAGACTATATTTATTTAAAAGGGTACACATCTCTATTAGAGACAGTGAGATCAAGATTGAAATGAATAAAGTCAAAGATAGAGACGCACAAATAGTTGTAATAGGAACAAGTTCCACAAGATCCCATGGAAAAAGGATTCACCTAAGCACATACTATGTAGGATAGATATAACCAAAGTGAGATGGTTTCATGATCACCAAGTTAAGGCGATACATCATTCAATAAGAATAATTAATTTCCATTCTATAAATAAGTAGTAAATGGAAATAATATATGATTAACAAGTTAATATGAATTTAAAAACTGGATCCCATATGCCAAAATCAAGTCTATATTTTGGAAAATTCATCAATAGATGTAAATTCATTGGTGGGTACTCAAGAGAAACTATAAATGGGTGGTATAACCATGGTAAAAATAAATTTCAATTGGTTATACCAAGTCATCATTCTTAAATCCATTATAATTCTATTTTTCATACCAATTTTCGATCATCATTATATTGGGAATCAGTTATCAAGACCACCTTCGTTGAAGGAAACCTTATGGAAGATGTCTATACGGCACAACCAAAAGGGTTGGTAACACAATATAATTCCAATAATGAATTTTAGTTACAGAGATCCATTTATGGATGAATACAAATATCATTTTCATAAAATATTTATTCGGGATAAAAGTTTTCCATGTTTTTATAAGAGGTTAGTGGGAACACCATTATTTTTTAAGTGAAATATGTTTCTAATATATGGAAAATAACCATTAGTATTACAGTTAGTTGTGACTATATTGAAAGTAACTCTCCAAAGAGTGACATAAAATAGTAACCTGATTTCTAGGGAATTGGATCTATTAAGATATATCTAATGGTTTACTTGGACCAATTCTAAATACATATATTACAGTTCTATTGAAAAAAAGTTGGGGAAATTTTAGAGAGAATTGTTTCTAATGTCACATGAAATAAATATCTCAAAGAAGCCTTGTATAAGACATAGGGTAGATTATAATGGTGATTGGGACTCTATACATGTTTTCCATGGATCTATCACATATGTCATGTTATGTACCTTATATGATATTTCTAATGCATACATTATGGTAGGAAAATATAATATAAATCTAAGAGAAATACATAAGAAGAAATCAAATCTATCAAAATTGTACTTGAGAAAGTACAAGGGATATGTACCTAGTACCAGGAGAGGAAGGAAAAATAGTTATAAGGGGACACAAACTAGTCTTCTTATGGATTAGTTAGATATAATATCATAGTTAGGATAAGGTAATGAGAAAGGATGGATCATTAAAGCTAATGGATTCCATATCAAAAAATACTAAGTATGTTATGGCTTCTAGTGTAGAAAAATAAGTCATATAAAATACATAATAATTTATTCCAGTTCTCAAAATCATACCAAAGCTACTGGATAAGATGTCAAGATTACAAAAAAGGAAAAAACAGACATAATTGAGGTTATCATCTCTTGAGGGTTTTTAATCAAGGAAGTTAATTTATAGATAGCGGGATTTCCATATTAGAAAACATAATAGGCCCAATGACTAAATCCATAACTCATAAGAATCATGATCATATCATATGAGAGATAACAATTTGATTGTTAGAAAGTTGGATATAGTGTTAGTTGGAGTGTTGTGAAGTTCGATGCCCTAGGCCCAACTTGAGCAGTACTTTTAGATTACAATATCTTGTATATAGAAATTTATGCATGATTTTTTCTTACCATAATAGTTTTGAAACTTATGATCCAATATTTATATGTTAATGTCCTTATATTATTTTCCCTATCAAAGTTTTATAACAGTTCTCAAATATAATGAGAACCAAGAGATGCTATGATAATAATCAAAAAACATATGTGATATGGTCTAATATATCATAATGATGGTACACAGATGATGTATGGCTATTAGGTGATGGGGGATCATAAGCATTGAGACTTCTTCTCAAGAAGTTTGTACTTGGTGATTTTGAGTAGATGATATCATGAGGACTGAAACACCAATAGAAACACCACATGTTTCCAATGTCATTGGTTGTTTCTATCTATAAGAATTGGTTTTTTTCCATCGACTTGAGATCATTATCATTGTGTATCATTTGATCGTGTACATTGATGCATGAAAAAAACCATGATATTTATGTCATGGATAGGTATCTTGTGTTGGTAATATCATTGGTGGTATGAAATTGATTGAATGATCAAGATTTTTTTTTGTATCTTTTATAAAAGAAGATATATATTTGGCCCATTTGACCGGGATGGTATTACTTTTATTAAATACATGGACATGGTTGAAGAAGTTAAGTCCATCTAGTAAGGTAAAATAATAATAAATAAATAAAGGGTGATGAGAAAAAATGTGTTTCCTACTTTATGAGATATCATGAGATAAAGAGATTATATTACACGGTGTGTTTTTACATGAGTGGTTGTCATTGTTATGAAAAAACCTTATATCCTTATGGTCTATGATGTGTTTCTAGATACCACTCTTTGTATGTAGGTATGACACACTGCTATCAAGAAAAAGGCCTAGAGAGTCAAACACTAAGAATATTTTGATGCTTGGCTAATTCTACCAAATTGGATTTTTAGACATGGAGGTCCCCACATTAAGGGAAGAGATATGTACGAGTTTCAATGATCGAAAGAAATAAATTCACTATTATTCAAGTTCAGAATAATATAAGTGAATTTTTTTTAGATTATTCAAAATTGTTAAGTGAACTCAAGTAATAAAATTTTATGAATGAATATTTTTATTTAAGGTTCACTAAATATTTTTAGGAGAGGCATGTTGACTTAATGGATCATATTTTATCATGTGGCACAATTTAGAAGTTTCAAGTAAGTGATAAAATTTTAATAAGGATTATGAAACATACACTACATCAGATATAGTGAATATGGTTCAATTTAATTGGTCTCATCTATAGAAGGGTCAAAGTGCAATTTTCATAAATAAAAACCACATATTTAAGGAAATAAAAATCATTGTTTAAGGTGACTATTTGCTTCACGTTTTTCAGATCCCCTCTCTCTACAATCTTGATTTCTAGAGAGATAAAATGGTAATTGGAGCACCAAGATCTAAGATTACATCTAATATTAAAGCAATGATGCACTTGTGACAATTGGAACATTGAAAGAATCATTGAATTTATACACTAGCCCCCAAGAATCGATGATTGATGTGTTTGGAAGCATCTAGACCATTTTTGGAAATCTAGAGGGATTTGACATCAGTTCCTTCAAGAAATTATCTTTAGTGAAAAGTGGAACATGATTGTGTCATAAAATCAAATGATTTACTAGTTCAATTTAACTTTTATGATTGTTCTTGATCATGTGGAATCCTCGGGTTGTTTACTGAGTTTCACTTCTTTAGTGTCGACGTCACGATGATCATAGGAGAATCATCACTTTGATCCAGGATATAACATTGGATCAAGGTGATTTTTTTGTTTTTTCATATCTTTAGAAATAAAAAGAGTATAGACAGGGATTCTAAAAATCATTCAGTGAATAGTGACCATGAATATTAGCTTCAATTTCCTTAAATAGGCCGATTTCATTTATGAAAATTACACTTTGGAACTTCTATAAATAAAACTCTTTAAATCAAACCATATTAATTGTATCTGATATAGTGAACATGCCATAAATTTCATAAAAATTTTATCACTTACTCGCAACATATAAATTGTGTTACATGATAAAATACAATCCATTAACTGAACTTGTCTATCTTGAAAATAATTAATGAAATTTGATTAAAAATATTCATTTTTAAAATATTATTCATTATATTCATGACCACTTATGAATACTCTAAGAAAATAAATTCACCTTTATTAATCTAAAATCAAATAGTAGTGAATTTATTTCTTGTGACCTTTCAAACTTGTCCATATCCCAACCCCTGACATGGGTTCCACCTTGTCCAAAACTCAAATTCACTATTTTTTTCAAGCATCTGAATACGATTAGTGTGTGTCCATCTAAGACCTTATCTCAATAGTTGTGATTCATACCCACAAACCAAGTGTGCTATCTAGAAACACATCATGAACCATAAGAAGATAAGGTTTAGATATAACAACAATAACCTTTCCTAAGAATACACACTATGTAATATAATCTCATTGTCTCATAATATCTCATAAATCACCACACACACTTTATGTCATAATACTTTCTTTCTTTATTATTTTATAACATTACCGAACTGAATTACCTTACTTAACCATTTCCATGTATTTAATAAAGGAATTATCATACTAGTTAACTAGGCTTGAGATATATCTTCCTTTACGGAAGTTACTAAAAACTATCTTAATCATTAAATCAATTTTGTACCACCATTGACACACCCTATACAAGCTACCTCACTATAACATAAGTATCATGACTTTACTCTTTCATCAAATCACTCAATTAAATGATACATTATAATAATGATCACAACTCAAGAGGAAAATACACATGCTCATTGATAGGAATAACCAATTACACCAGAAACATATGGTGTTCCTATTGGTGGGTCAATCCTCATAATCTAACCTACTAGAGATCACCAAGTGAGAAATACATGAGAATAAGTCTCAATTATTATGATCCCCAAGAACTTGATGGTTAAACATCATCTTTGTCCCATCAGTATGATATATCTAGACCATAGGATATATATTTTTATGATTACTATCATAGTATCTCAAGTTTATCATTATATATATGAACTATTATGACCTTTTGATACAAAAAATAATATAATAATATTACCATGTAAATTATGAATATAGAAGTATCGACACTATTATGTAAAGAAAACATCATGAATCACATTCTATATACATGATATGGTAATTTAAAAGTATTTCTCACATTGAGTCTAGGGAACCCAACTTCACAATAATTCATGCATAGATCAATGGATGAAAAGATATACCTAAGACCGCCAGGAGGTAATGATATCATAAATTTGATTTTTTCATGTCAAAAAATGGATTTAACATAAGTAAATATGATGAATGTGTTTATTTTCAATATTTCCAACATGATATGATTTATCTATTATTATAAATTGATGAAATTATTATCATATAAAAAATGTGTCCAAATGATCATGTAAAACCTCATATTAAGTATGTTTTCTAAATTAAATACTTAGATAATGAAAAATATATATTAATTTTGATTATTAGGGAGAAAAATCACACTTTTTTATTTCTATCATAATGTTCTTATTATAAAAAGGATTTTAAAGTGTCATTTTTAAAAAATTTTAATCATGTTAATATCCCATTTGGTCAACATTTAAAGTTTTCTTTAATGAAATAACCCATTAAAGATTCCTGGAAGTTTTTTATATATAATATTCTATATGTTAACATTGATGGAAGTGTTAACCCAAGTCATGGTCTTTGATGTCACTGGTCAAAATGATGAGGGGTTTTCCCCTATATTATGGTGGAGGTCATGGTGGATTGCTGGGAATATGAAATTCCTTGCACCATGCCATGGTACATGGCATGGTTCTGGTCAAAGTATTTAAATTCAAGTTTTAAAACACATGATATTTGAGGAGATATTTCATTTCAAACAATGTGAAAACTATATATTCCTTTGATAAGAAGTTCCATTTGAATAATAGGAATCAAAATTCCATAGTGGAGGCCTTCCAATATTCCTCTATAAATATAGTGTCAGGACTTCCTTAGTTTGATTTTCAATCTCTTCCTATGAACCCTAGATGACTCATAGTCCTATGACCACTCCCTAGACACTTCCTTTGAGAGTCTAATCACCTTGGATCATTGAATCGAATTCTCTTGGATCAAGGTACTCTATCCTTATCTTCAACTCATCTTTCCTTGTTTTTCTTTCCTTTTGGAGGTTTATTTTGGTGGAGTTTATCTAGTTTTGCTTGAGTTTTGAGAATGAATTGATGAGGGTTTTTTATGATTTGACTTTAGTGGTGTTTTCTTTTTTTGGAGGCTGATATTTGTTCTTTAATTCTTTCTTGGGAAATTTTGACCTTCTAACCGAGGTAGGGGATTAATTACTTCCAACTTTTGTATATTCTAGTGTGAAAGTATCATGTTTTAGATTATTTGGGTAAACAATGGGATTAAATCAATTGAAGATAATAACTGTAATCAATAATGAATGGGAATTGGGTTATTATGATTTCTTGTGATGTATTACATGTTGATGTTTCCTCTTTGTTTGATAGATAATGCACTATATTTTTTTTGTGGTTTTTTTTGTTATCATATTTGATATTCTTAAAATAGGATAAACAACATATTACTAATAATGATGTGTTAATTAATGAAATATGAAAATAATTCGATTACCATTATTCATTGAATATAATGAAATATTGAAGTTATGCATTAATCCTATTATAATTTACATCTAACTATAGATAACAGCTGGTTATAGGTTTCTTGTTTATAGATATTATGAATAATGAACAGTTCAATTCAAGAAGATAAAAATGGTATTTTTCTAAAGATAATTGATTGTGGTTAAGTGATCCGATCATTTTTTTTGAAATCCTTAAATGTTATGATGATATTTACTTAGTTTGCCCATGAATTTTCCATGATAAAAATACTTTTTTTCTTTATATTCTTTCTTTAGGATGGTGGATCCTTGTTATGATTTGTTTTGAACCTGGTATAGTCAGGATGTTTGGTGAAAAAATGGATAGGTTTTCCTAAGGTTCTAGCAGTGGATTGATGTAGATGATGGGAGGTAAAATGATTTGTGAACAATGGTGTGGGGGATGACACTAGGTCAATTGGAACTAGTTAAGAGTTTAGTTTTCTCATTGGTTGATGATTGGAGATTTCTTTTTAATGGAAGTTTTTCCAGATATTATTAGTTATGGTTTCCAACTACTTGACCCATCTTAGCCATATGAATGATAAGTTCATCTTTTTCTGTTGTTGATTTAGATGAATCCTAGAATAATCAGAAATTATGGATTGATAAATAAATTAATAATAAACCCATGGCATGGGGTGTTTTTATTAGCAGTAATGGTATGATTTAATTATATGAGAAACCATCATATGGTTGGAATTTAATGCTCATAGGAGCATGGTATGGAATCTAGGAATGATAATATAAATTATAAATAATGTTAGATTGTAAATAATTGATGTTATTAAAATGAAATTTTTAAAGGGTTTAATAACAATTAAATAGTAATTGTTAATCACTAAATGAAAATGTTTAATGATGAATTTTTATGATTGTGTGTATGTTTGAGAAATAGTCTCTTAGGACTTAGTGGTAGTAGCTAGGTTTCTTATGGGATAATAGTTGTATTTGAGTCTAAATCTAGGTAGTTTCCCTTAGTGTGGTTGTGTGTGATATATCTTTATATTTTATAATTTCATATGCTATAACACCCGAGTTCATAGGTAAAAAAACACCCAAATGTTTGGGGGGTGGGGTGTTTACCCCCACATCTTGGTTCATGAGGGAATAGATGACTGACTTCTGCCTCTCCCTATCTCTCTCTGCAGCTATAATATCATAAGTGGGTATACCTAGGCCATGGTGACATAAGGTATATGGTATGAAATCACATATAATATGATGGATCTTGGTTTTACTATACATTTATGTGTGGGATTAAATAACTTGAGGTTATATGATATACTTATATCTATTCATGGTAACTATGGTTTCCCAAGGTTAAATTTTCATGGCTGTAGATAATTAATGTATAATGCATGATACATGGGCTATAATGGATTTCAGACTTCTACTTGGTTATAGATGAGATGATGATGATGAATTTGTTATGATCTATATAGGTTTCATGATGAGATGATTTTTTAATTGTGGTATGTATGAACGGGGTCCATAATGACCTGTAGAAGGGATGAGCATAAGATATGAGCTATTTGGGCATGAGAGTGACACACCAGAGGGGAAGTGGAAGAAGGGTACCTTTCTTACATATATTACTTGATATGGATATGATTACTTACATGTGTACTTGGTGAGCTATCCATAGTGAATATTAGATATAGTTTTACCTTATTTGGTAATGATTTGATTTCATTTTTCTATTCACAGGGATTTATTATGATTCTTTCACATTTTGATGATAGGTTTCGGGGATGATCCTACTAAGTATACTTGTATTTTTACCCTATGTATATATAAACTAATTTTAAATTACATGGGATCTAGTTGGTGATTGAGAAGGGAAATACTTTCTCATAGTGGTTGTTCAAAATCCATTGGAGTTTTTAGTTTCTACCTAGGTATTTCTTTTGGCACTTTTTAGTTGTTTTAGCCAATTTATGGAATTAAATTCATGTATTAGGATTGATTATTTATTTATAAATAGTGTTTATTGGTGGATATAATCTTATATTTTATTCATTAAATTTATGTAAAGAGTGAAATGCCTCCCATTCGTATTCATTCTATACCCTCGATTCTAGTCACCAAACCATGGCCTATTGGAGTCAGGTTTTGGGGACCCTATCTCTATCTTCATTTCCATCCCAGAAGGGGTACAAGTGGGGGGGGAGTCATGAAGGAGTGGTATTAGTTCTGATGGTTGAGAGATATGATAGAGTTTTGATATAGGAAATGGTGAGTATTGTGTTGGTTGGTACAAAAACAATATTAGTTGGACTTAGTATGTGATTTAAATAAGGGATACTATCTAGGAAAATAGTATTTAGGCCCCCCTATGATTTTATATAGGGGACTTCAAGTTTACTAAACATGCTAACTAAAGTGATGTTACTTTAAAGTTAGATACCTAGGTAAGGGTCATGAATTATTATTGTTTTCTTCTATGTTTGAATTGGATGGATAAAGGGGAATAAGTTAAAATTAATTAATTAATTAATTAACCTTAAATATTCTACATTCCAGATTTAGGACCCCCTATCATTTTTTTGGTATGAAACCAGGTTAATTTACCCATAAAGGTTATTCTAAATACATTAAACATGATGATCCACAAGATTTTCATTGATTTATGTTTGATGATAATGACTCTTGGAGGAGGAAACTTTGAGGGTTTCAGTTACAAGTTTTTTATAAGCACGAGGGATCTATTTTGGATCAAGAGACCAAGTATCAATTGGAGAAGGTGGATATTACCTTATGTTTGATTCATGATTGGAGGTAGCACTATAATTCATTATATGCAACAATATATCACGGGGAAGCTCAGTAGTGGTGGCTCTTGTTCCTTGAGAATTATGAGGGGTTGACTATTACATGGGATAAGTTATGTGACTAGTTCCATGATGAGTTTTTTTATTTGATCGTGAAGTTAGATTGTTGATAGAAGATTATTACTCACCACTAGGGGAATTACAGTATTTGAGAGTTCAATATCTATTATAAGAACCCCTTTCCATATGCTTCTGACCATATTATAGATAAAAAGGCTAGGGTGAGGAATTTAAAGGAGACTTTGCATATGAAGATCCAATGCCAAGTTTCTCTATTTATTTATAATACATACCTTGATGTGATTGTAACACCCGAGACTTTTATGTTATATAAATCATCAAAGGAATCTTTTTCTACACAACACTTTCTTGGCTTGCTTTACACGCAATCGCGACCTTCCTCGATAGC
The DNA here is from genome assembly GCA_963277665.1 of Viscum album. NCBI lineage: Eukaryota > Viridiplantae > Streptophyta > Magnoliopsida > Santalales > Viscaceae > Viscum > Viscum album. The sequence continues at coordinate 1,811,490,057 of OY728142.1, read as the reverse complement.
TTGCGTCGTACGCAATACCGAGTTTCACTAAACAACAATATGCTATTAAAACTAGCCGTTATGAATAGTAATAACCACTTTTTGAAATTTTATAAATTTTATTTTTCAAAATGGACTTCATTTTTGGACTCAGAATATCAAAATTATCCTAGGGTGAAATTTTGGTATTTTTCTGAAAACTTTCAATTTTTGATGAATAGTGAAACCACTAAGTGGTAGGTTAAAAACTGAATTTTGCATAAAACTTAATTTTACCGCTTCTGTGAATGGAATTTCAAAAATCCGAGAGACACGGTTAATATCAAGGACTAAAATGTGGTTCAATGAGATGAAAATAATTTTTTGGTGAATAGTAACTTTTTACTTTTTTTACCGCGGTTAATAGTAAATAGGGTAACTAAGGGTAAATATGATATTAATATTACCCTAACACATGTCCTAATTCTATTGGACAAGTGTAATTCGACCAAAAACAAACTTAGGAATAAAATATGACCATTTAGGCCCACTTGGATTAGATTAGGACATTTATTATTAATTTATTTAAAGAAGGGTTAAAAGAGTTAAAATCAAAGTATATTTACTAAAACATTTTTAATATGGGGTTATACATAAGATCAATTCGATTGTAAATATTCATTAGAAAGCTAAAAAGATTTCCTACATGATGGTATTTTATTTGTAATTTTTAGACATCAAATAATTTAATTTATTTATGACACAAAGATGATGCAGTAATTATCTTGTTAACGAAATATTGACATAATTGATGTTATAAACACCAAAATAAATGTAATTTGAGACTTTTTATGAATTACACTAATTTTCTAGGTTACTATGATATATTAATGTTGATTTAATCAACTTGGTTCGAACATTTAATTCTGTTATGACTTTCCCAAAAATCATATATCAAATAGTGTCAAAATTGACACAAAATAGTTTTTAAATCAAATATTATATTATTAATTGTTATTTTATTCCTAAAAATCTAAGGTTCGGCCAAATGACTTAGATAAGGATATATATATTAATAATAAACAATTTGGGGTTCGTTTGGCATATTATAGTAAGTGTATTAACCATATAGTGAAAGAAAACAAAAAGACATGATAAAAGTTAAATTATTTAACTTAGAGTTAAATCTAAATGATAAGGTTAAAATAATATCCTAAACTTGTCTAAATTCTATTGGTTGATAGGATTTCGACCCCTCCCCACCTTATCTTCGAAATAAGACCCTTTGGAACCATTATAAACCGATTTTGACTTTAATATAAAATAATATTTTGAGATATTCCTAAGGTGCCCCTCTCCTCCCTTATAAAAGGGCACCTCCTCCCCCTCCTCCTCACACCAAATTGAGCACTCAAGCTCGGCCAACCCCTGCCATTTTCCCCTCTCCACTTCCCTAGAATAGTACTAGAGGTCCTGGTCTTCTCCAAATACCACTCTTAGTTCCCTAAGTGGAGGATTCAAAGAGGCGTTCCAAAGAAGAGGTAATATCCATTACCGATCTTTTCAATTTCTTTCGTCTTCAACTTCTTCTTATTTAGTTGTTTCATGATAAAGTAATAACATCAGTATTACTTACATACTGATATGTTATTATAAATATGAAACATCCCTAATTCACCTTCTATCCATCCTACGGAAAAATGAAATCACCACGCGTGCGTACGTACGGAATACCGTCTCCACGCCGTGGTGTAATCTATTTTCCACCATCACCTTACAAGGATGGGTATAATGGTGTAATGAGTAACTATATATGATTATTATTAAGTAATATTGATACTGAAATAATATATATATATATACTCCAATACAATTCCACGATCATAGGAACGATATCATCACTCGTGCGTACGTACGGAATACCGTCTCCACGATGTGATGCGACTCGTTCTACATGATCTTAATTTCATAATGATTGTATAAATGAATTGAATGAATGAATATGGTATATAATACACTAATACCATTCTGGAAATGAATTATCTATAACCTAAAGATAAGAATAAGAATTTATTCGACAAAACACGCATAAGAACAAAAAGTTATAAAGACCCGAGTAACAAGTAACAATGAAATATTACTAACAAGAAGCTAATAATATGACCATATATGATCTCATATCAATATGTATGATTCTGGAATAAGTCAATAACATTATTTAAACCATTATACAGGAGCTTCGGACACGAACAAAGCAAATCGGACCTAAGGTAAGGGAAATATCACAATCTCATTTTTATCCGAGATTGTTTATTCGTAAGTATTTACTGGGGTGTATTTTATCATCCACATCCATGTTCCCTCAATATGTAATATTGTTTCCATCCACTTGAAATAGTTTAAATCCAATTTTACCCTTAGGTGAGTTTTTAGTAAAGAATATGAAAGGAATCTTTTGTCGTTTTTCCGTACGAGGTACTTTATGACTTTTCCGACAAAAGTACGAAGAATGTTTTTTTTGACTTATACGGCATGAATGGATTTTTAAAACATTACTTCAAAGAAGCTTCCTTTACAAGTTTTCAAGTTTATTTTTAATCAACTTCTTTTATTTTAAAGTTGTATGACATGTTATGAAAGGAAAAATGTTTTTGAAGAAGAAAGGATATTTTCCTCAAGAATTCAATTCAAGTGTTTTATCAAAATTATTTTCCATCTAAGATAATAAAGGGTTCTGTTTCTATCCCTATTTTTACATTGGTTTGACTATGTTGTGATGGAATTATGTTTATGAATTCCTTTATCATATATGAATTGATTTATGATGTCATGATGTTTCAAGAATCCCATTTTTGTTATATGTGTTATGCGATGATGTATGTTTTATGATTATGTGGCACACATAAGAAAGGATTCATTATAAGATGGGTGGGACCTATATCTCCCTCCAATGCATTGGGTAAAGATTTTATATCTCATGAGATAGACATGGCTGGAACGGAAGGTTATTTCGGTTCAGTGATACAGGACTGAAACGAGGAGTGAACTCGGTTCAGAAAGGGACTTTGTCCACTAAGATAGTCTTGGCAATGAGTCATGACTAACAAGAAATGATCTCCATGATTATGTGTGCATGCCACAAAGTTTCAAGTTTTATGTTATGATTTTGGGGATCTCATTTTCACTTCTATGATTTATTCCATGTTAAGATATTATGATCTCTTTTGCAGGTTTTGATTTTCATAAAGATATGATATGATTTTTATTTCCTTTATTTGCCCTTGCTGAGCATTTGAGCTCACCCTTTTATGCTTTCTTTTCCCCAGGTCAGGAAGATGGATATTAAGTAGAATATGCTAAAAGGGACCCTAGATATGATGAAATAAATGGGAGACACTGTAGAAGATTTATGAACCAGTTGTTTATGTTTCCCAGTTTCTAAAGACACTATACCTATACGGTCCTTTGTGGTTTTGTCATATGTTGTAATAAGAGTGCTTCAATTTTGAAGTATTAACAATGTATGTAAAGTATGGGTCGTTATAGTTGGTATCAGAGGAAAGGTATAGTCAACCTTTGGAAACTAGGATGTGAAAGCCTTAGTAAGAACCCTAAGGATAAGTCTAAGCATAGAACACAATCTTAGTGTTTTAGAAATGGCCTTGAATAACCTAGGATAAGACCTTAAGCATGAAAATTTTATTCTTGAATTATGTGGTTTCCTATTATAATTAGTGTTGCTCACACTATTCTTCTTGGTTTTAGTCAATGGCTGGAACCCGAAGGAACCGTGTTAATGCGGAATGCGATGGGCAATGCAATGATTGTCCCCCTGAGCAACCAAACGATATGGGAGCTGGAATGCAAAATCTTGTAGCCATGCTCACACAACTTTCTCAAGCTATGAATCATGCAGGATTTCCAAACGAACAAAGGAGGGAGCAACATTCTGTTGAATCCTTCATGAGGCAGCGTCCACCATCTTTCAGCGGGTCTACTGATCCATTAGTTGCTGAACAATGGATTAGTACTACTGAAAAGATATTTTCAGTTCTTCAATGTTCTGAGCATGATAAAGTCATCCTAGCAGTGTATCGTTTGGAAGGAGATGCGGATCAATGGTGGAATCTTGTTAAGAATACGAGGCAAAGGGATGAAATTGAGTCTATGGAATGGGACGAGTTCAAGAACTTATTTTTCAATAAGTACTTCCCTCGTATTCTCCGAACAAAGATGGAGAAAGAGTTCCTTGAACTGAAGCAAAGGGATGATGAATCTGTTAGTACCTATGAAGCAAATTTTACAAGACTTGCAAGGTATGCTTCTGGTATTATTATCCAACCTGAGAGTAAGATCGATCGATTCTTTAGTGGACTAAAACCAAGTCTTCGAAGGGCGTTAGCCATAAGGGACTTCAATAGCTACGAAGAAATCGTTCGATGTGCTCTCAAAGTCGAGATGGAGATTGGAGTAACCCATCAGTCACATGGGTTTGATAAGAAGAGGAAGATGGAATTCAAAGAAAAATCTAAAGAGCACACGGAAAAGAAGATGAACTTTCCCTTATGCTCAAAGTGTGGAAAGAAACATGGAGGGAGTTGTCTTAAAGGGACAAGTAAATGTTTTAAATGTGGAAAGGAAGGTCATCGGGCATTTGAATGCCGTGATAATGGGAAGAAGATGTCTAATGATGCAAACAAAGGAAGGGATACACAGAATGAACCTGCTACACTTCAATGTTTCAAGTGCAAGGAGATGGGGCATTATGCCAATCAATGCCCAAATCCAAGGGTTGATGATGATGGTCGACGTCAACAAACTCTTAAGGCTAAAGACAAAGGAAAGTCACATGCAATTTCTATCAGCGATGTGGAGTACGATAACGATGTGGTGAAAGGTACACTTACCATCCACTCTAAAGTAGCAAATGTTTTATTTGATTCTGGATCCACCCACTCTTTTATTTCTGAAAAATTTTCTAAGGGTATCACCGTATTACCTCAACATTTAGATGTTGAGTTAGCTGTGACAACACCTAATGGCACATCAATCGCATCAGAAGTTTATAATTCTTCTCCGATCGAAGTTTGTGGGAAAGTGCTTCCTGCAAATCTTGTGATCCTTCCTTTAGTGGAATTTGATGTGATTCTTGGCATGGATTGGCTTTCTCTACATGGAGCTCATATCAATTGCCAAAGAAGGGAAGTCACATTTCATATTCCAGATCAACCTACGATCGTCTATCAATGCAAGGATGAACATAACCTTCCAGTGGAAATTTCTTCCATCTTATGGGTATTGATTCCACTAAATGAAGGTTATTTATCTCAAATGGTTGGTGAGAAACTCACGATTAAGAATATGCCCATTGTACGGGAGTTTGATGATGTCTTCCCGGAGGAATTACCGGGTCTTCCACCAAATCGTGAAGTTGAGTTTTCAATAGAACTCGTACCGGGTGCTTTGCCTATTTCAAAGACACCTTATAGAATGGCCCCAATTGAGTTGCAGGAATTGAAGAAGCAACTCCAAGAGAATCTTGATAAGGGATTCATACGCCCTAGTGCGTCACCTTGGGGAGCACCTGTTCTATTTGTTAAGAAGAAAGATGGATCAATGAGACTCTGCATTGATTATCGAGAACTTAACAAGATCACTATCAAGAACAAATATCCTCTCCCACGCATTGATGACTTATTTGACCAACTACGCGGAGCTCAATACTTTTCTAAGATTGATCTTCGTTCAGGGTATCATCAATTAAGGGTCAAAAGGGAGGATATACCAAAGACGGCTTTCCGTACAAGGTATGGACACTATGAATTTATAGTGATGCCATTTGGTCTTACTAATGCCCCTGCTATCTTCATGGATCTAATGAATAGAGTCTTTAGATACTATCTTGATCAATTTGTGGTAGTCTTTATAGACGATATTCTTGTCTATTCAAAGAGCAAGGAAGAGCATGAAGATCACTTGAGAATTATATTGAAGACCCTGAGAAAGGAGAAGCTTTATGCCAAATTTACCAAGTGTGAATTTTGGCTTCAAAAAGTTGCATTTTTGGGTCATATAATCTCAAAAGAGGGGATATCTGTGGATCCAGCAAAAACAGAGGTTATCGAAAGATGGTCAAGACCAACAACAGTAACTGAGATCCGAAGTTTTCTTGGTTTGGCTGGTTATTATCGACGTTTTGTAAAAGATTTTTCACGATTATCTAATCCACTCACCAAGTTGACTCGGAAAGGAGTTAAGTTTGTCTGGACAGAGGAATGTGAAGAGAATTTCAAGGAGTTGAAAAGAAGGTTATCCAGTGCACCTGTGCTCACACTGCCTTGTAGTGGAGAAAGGTTTGTGATCTACAGTGATGCATCCAAGAAGGGATTGGGGTGTGTTCTTATGCAAAATGATATGGTGATAGCTTATGCCTCACGACAGTTGAAAATCCATGAGCAAAATTACCCAACACATGATTTGGAGTTGGCTGCAGTAATCTTTGCATTAAAGATTTGGAGGCATTACCTTTATGGTGAAAGGTGTGATATTTATACTGATCATAAAAGTTTAAAGTATATTTTCACACAAAAGGAGTTGAATATGCGCCAAAGAAGATGGTTGGAGCTGATTAAGGATTATGACTGCTCAATCCATTACCACCCTGGGAAAGCAAACAAGGTGGCAGATGCATTAAGTCGACAAGACCATGCTAGTTTATCCATGATGAGGATCACAAAAGATCCAATATTTATGGATTTACAAAGGATGGATCTTGGAATTATAATGGAAGGGGAAAAATCTTATCTTTCTCAAATGAATGTTCAACCATCTATACATGTGAAGATTAAAGAGGCACAGAAAGAAGATGTCGAGTTACAAAAGAAGGTGAGAAATGTTCCTGAATTCAACCTTGATTGTGATGGGATAATAAAGTTCAGGAATCGGGTTTGTGTTCCTCCCATCCCCGAATTAAAGAAAGAGCTGCTGGATGAGGCTCATAGTTCTTCATTCTCTATTCATCCTGGAAGCACGAAGATGTATAGGGACCTGAAAGAGTACTTCTGGTGGGATGGCATGAAAAGAGATGTTGCTGAATATGTCTCTCGATGCTTGGTTTGTCAACAAGTTAAAGCTGAGAGACAGAAGTCTAAGGGGATGTTACAACCATTACCCATACCCGAATGGAAATGGGAAAACATCACTATGGACTTTGTCACAGGACTTCCTAAAACATCCAAAGGCAATAATGCTATCTGGGTCATAGTTGATCGTCTTACAAAGTCCGCACACTTCATTGCTATTAGAGAGGATTTCTCTCTAGATCAGCTTGCCAGGATATATGTAAAGGAAGTGGTAAGATTGCATGGAGTACCACTTTCTATTATATCTGATCGAGATCCGAGATTTACCTCGAAGTTCTGGCGAAGTCTTCAGCATACTCTGGATACAGAGTTGAGTTTCAGCACTGCTTATCATCCCCAGACAGACGGTCAGTCTGAGAGAACAATTCAAACCCTAGAAGATATGTTGAGAGCTTGCTCTATGGATTTCAAAGGAGGTTGGGATCAACACCTACCTTTGGTGGAATTTTCTTATAATAATAGCTTTCACTCCAGTATTCAGATGGCTCCTTATGAAGCTCTCTATGGAAAGAAATGCAGGACTCCAACTTGCTGGGATGAAGTTGGGGAAAGAAAGCTATTAGGACCTGATCTCGTTGATGAAATGGCAGAAAAGGTTAGATCTATTCAACAACACATAAGAGCAGCTCAGAGTCGACAGAAAAGTTATGCCGACAACCGAAGAAAAGACCTAGAGTTTGAAGTGGGCGATAAAGTGTTCTTACGAATATCTCCCTGGAAGAGGGTTATGAGATTTGGAAAGAAGGGGAAGTTGAGCCCTAGATATATCGGTCCTTTTGAAATACTGGATCGTGTTGGGAAGGTAGCTTACCGATTGGCGCTTCCACCGAATCTCTCTCAAGTTCACGATGTGTTCCATGTATCTCTCCTGAGAAAGTACATACCAGATCCTTCACATGTACTCAGCTCAGAAGTTGTACCACTGGAGCAAGATCTTTCTTATGAAGAACAGCCGATAGAGATTCTGGATCGTAGCGAAAAAGTCCTACGAAACAAGACCACTCGCTTGGTGAAAGTTTTATGGAGAAACCACCAACTTGAAGAAGCTACATGGGAGCTTGAGGATATGATGAGGGAGAAGTATCCTCATTTGTTTGTTGCAAAGTGACGAATTTCGAGGGCGAAATTCTTTTTAAGGGGGGTAGAATGTAACACCCGAGACTTTTATGTTATATAAATCATCAAAGGAATCTTTTTCTACACAACACTTTCTTGGCTTGCTTTACACGCAATCGCGACCTTCCTCGATAGCTTGCGTCGTACGCAATACCGAGTTTCACTAAACAACAATATGCTATTAAAACTAGCCGTTATGAATAGTAATAACCACTTTTTGAAATTTTATAATTTTTTTTTTCAAAATGGACTTCATTTTTGGACTCAGAATATCAAAATTAGCCTAGGGTGAAATTTTGGTATTTTTCTGAAAACTTTCAATTTTTGATGAATAGTGAAACCACTAAGTGGTAGGTTAAAAACTGAATTTTGCATAAAAATTAATTTTACCGCTTCTGTGAATGGAATTTCAAAAATCCGAGAGACACGGTTAATATCAAGGACTAAAATGTGGTTCAATGAGATGAAAATAATTTTTTGGTGAATAGTAACTTTTTACTTTTTTTACCGCGGTTAATAGTAAATAGGGTAACTAAGGGTAAATATGATATTAATATTACCCTAACACATGTCCTAATTCTATTGGACAAGTGTAATTCGACCAAAAACAAACTTAGGAATAAAATATGACCATTTAGGCCCACTTGGATTAGATTAGGACATTTATTATTAATTTATTTAAAGAAGGGTTAAAAGAGTTAAAATCAAAGTATATTTACTAAAACATTTTTAATATGGGGTTATACATAAGATAAATTCGATTGTAAATATTCATTAGAAAGCTAAAAAGATTTCCTACATGATGGTATTTTATTTGTAATTTTTAGACATCAAATAATTTAATTTATTTATGACACAAAGATGATGCAGTAATTATCTTGTTAACGAAATATTGACATAATTGATGTTATAAACACCAAAATAAATGTTATTTGAGACTTTTTATGAATTACACTAATTTTCTAGGTTACTATGATATATTAATGTTGATTTAATCAACTTGGTTCGAACATTTAATTCTGTTATGACTTTCCCAAAAATCATATATCAAATAGTGTCAAAATTGACACAAAATAGTTTTTAAATCAAATATTATATTATTAATTGTTATTTTATTCCTAAAAATCTAAGGTTCGGCCAAATGACTTATATAAGGATATATATATTAATAATAAACAATTTGGGGTTCGTTTGGCATGTTATAGTAAGTGTATTAACCATATAGTGAAAGAAAACAAAAAGACATGATAAAAGTTAAATTATTTAACTTAGAGTTAAATCTAAATGATAAGGTTAAAATAATATCCTAAACTTGTCTAAATTCTATTGGTTGATAGGATTTCGACCCCTCCCCACCTTATCTTCGAAATAAGACCCTTTGGAACCATTATAAACCGATTTTGACTTTAATATAAAATAATATTTTGAGATATTCCTAAGGTGCCCCTCTCCTCCCTTATAAAAGGGCACCTCCTCCCCCTCCTCCTCACACCAAATTGAGCACTCAATCTCGGCCAACCCCTGCCATTTTCCCCTCTCCACTTCCCTAGAATAGTCCTAGAGGTCCTGGTCTTCTCCAAAGACCACTCTTAGTTCCCTAAGTGGAGGATTCAAAGAGGCGTTCCAAAGAAGAGGTAATATCCATTACCGATCTTTTCAATTTCTTTCGTCTTCAACTTCTTCTTATTTAGTTGTTTCATGATAAAGTAATAACATCAGTATTACTTACATACTGATATGTTATTATAAATATGAAACATCCCTAATTCACCTTCTATCCATCCTACGGAAAAATGAAATCACCACGCGTGCGTACGTACGGAATACCGTCTCCACGCCGTGGTGTAATCTATTTTCCACCATCACCTTACAAGGATGGGTATAATGGTGTAATGAGTAACTATATATGATTATTATTAAGTAATATTGATACTGAAATAATATATATATATATACTCCAATACAATTTATCATAGGAACGATATCATCACTCGTGCGTACGTACGGAATACCGTCTCCACGATGTGATGCGACTCGTTCTACATGATCTTAATTTCATAATGATTGTATAAATGAATTGAATGAATGAATATGGTATATAATACACTAATACCATTCTGGAAATGAATTATCTATAACCTAAAGATAAGAATAAGAATTTATTCGACAAAACACGCATAAGAACAAAAAGTTATAAAGACCCGAGTAACAAGTAACAATGAAATATTACTAACAAGAAGCTAATAATATGACCATATATGATCTCATATCAATATGTATGATTCTGGAATAAGTCAATAACATTATTTAAACCATTATACAGGAGCTTCGGACACGAACAAAGCAAATCGGACCTAAGGTAAGGGAAATATCACAATCTCATTTTTATCCGAGATTGTTTATTCGTAAGTATTTACTGGGGTGTATTTTATCATCCACATCCATGTTCCCTCAATATGTAATATTGTTTCCATCCACTTGAAATAGTTTAAATCCAATTTTACCCTTAGGTGAGTTTTTAGTAAAGAATATGAAAGGAATCTTTTGTCGTTTTTCCGTACGAGGTACTTTATGACTTTTCCGACAAAAGTACGAAGAATGTTTTTTTTGACTTATACGGCATGAATGGATTTTTAAAACATTACTTCAAAGAAGCTTCCTTTACAAGTTTTCAAGTTTATTTTTAATCAACTTCTTTTATTTTAAAGTTGTATGACATGTTATGAAAGGAAAAATGTTTTTGAAGAAGAAAGGATATTTTCCTCAAGAATTCAATTCAAGTGTTTTATCAAAATTATTTTCCATCTAAGATAATAAAGGGTTCTGTTTCTATCCCTATTTTTACATTGGTTTGACTATGTTGTGATGGAATTATGTTTATGAATTCCTTTATCATATATGAATTGATTTATGATGTCATGATGTTTCAAGAATCCCATTTTTGTTATATGTGTTATGCGATGATGTATGTTTTATGATTATGTGGCACACATAAGAAAGGATTCATTATAAGATGGGTGGGACCTATATCTCCCTCCAATGCATTGGGTAAAGATTTTATATCTCATGAGATAGACATGGCTGGAACGGAAGGTTATTTCGGTTCAGTGATACAGGACTGAAACGAGGAGTGAACTCGGTTCAGAAAGGGACTTTGTCCACTAAGATAGTCTTGGAAATGAGTCATGACTAACAAGAAATGATCTCCATGATTATGTGTGCATGCCACAAAGTTTCAAGTTTTATGTTATGATTTTGGGGATCTCATTTTCACTTCTATGATTTATTCCATGTTAAGATATTATGATCTCTTTTGCAGGTTTTGATTTTCATAAAGATATGATATGATTTTTATTTCCTTTATTTGCCCTTGCTGAGCATTTGAGCTCACCCTTTTATGCTTTCTTTTCCCCAGGTCAGGAAGATGGATATTAAGTAGAATATGCTAAAAGGGACCCTAGATATGATGAAATAAATGGGAGACACTGTAGAAGATTTATGAACCAGTTGTTTATGTTTCCCAGTTTCTAAAGACACTATACCTATACGGTCCTTTGTGGTTTTGTCATATGTTGTAATAAGAGTGCTTCAATTTTGAAGTATTAACAATGTATGTAAAGTGTGGGACGTTATAGTGATAGTGAGGTAAGATTTCATTGATAGGGTGCTATCTAGGATTTGATCATCTGAAGAGGTGAGTCATAAGGACTCTCTATGGAGTAGATTTGTGACTAGAATATCTCAATTTCCTATCCATATGAAGAATTTTTAGATAGTAGGGAGTCAATTCCAACCTTCTTCATATTGTTTCTCTAGAGCTAGTAGTTATTGGACCCTTATAATAGATTGAGTATGTATAGGTCATGGAAATCATAAGTGATAGTGTCTAACCTTCTTTTGCATTCATAATGGAGCTAGAGGACCTCTTAAGGCTTATCCATTGTAGCGGTATCCTCTTAGGTAGGAACAAAAAGAGGGAGATACAACCTTTGATCAACATATAGGGGATGAGGTAGGTAGATGATATCCCTTTAAGCTCCACATCATCCAAGTTAATGAGAATAGAATAACCATGGAGGCAGTATACATTAGGGATAAAGAGGCCATGGAGTAGGTCATGGTTAGATGAATGCCTCAGAGTTTCCAATGTTGGGTGTTCCAAACATCGTTCGAGGTATATCTGCATGTTTTATACTTGAGTTCATGCCTTGTGTGATTCGAGAGCTACACACTCCTTTATTTCACCCTAACTAGTCTATGCTTTGAGACTTGAGGTGGAGAGGCTTCTAGTGCCCTTGGTATTGAATAAGCTAATTGGAGGTCAATATAGTTTGTATAATTTGTGTTGAAATTATGAGTTGATGCGAGGAAAACATCATTACTATGTATATTTACTATATTTGTAGATAAAACCATACGAAATCATCCTAGGCATGGACTAACTATATTTAGTGGTGGATATTTTTGATTTCTCTAGGAAGTGAATCATATTATATGATGCAAATGGATATAAATCTTTGTTTGTTGGGGAGTGATACCCTCATATTGGTTGGTGTCGTGTTGAGTCCCTATCCTCCTTAATGGTCAGGTTAATTTTGGATTTAATAGAGGATTATCCAATTATATTTATTAAGGTTGGTAAGAGTTCCCTGACGTATTTCTAGAAGTTGTTGAGACGCTACCCCTTGACGTGAGATCAAGTTTGGGATATAACTTTAATATGATATTGTTCTTATATTAATTTATCCACATAGGATAGACCCTCCTGATTTGTGAGAGATATATATTCTAATTGATTATATTCTATAGTAAGGATTCATTCAAACTAGCATGACACCTTGGGGTGATAAAGTTCTATTTAAGAATAAGAAATGTGATAGTTTATGCTCGTGTATTGATTACCATCACTTGAATCATGTGGTAGTGAAGAACCCTTATAATCTCCTATAGATTGATGATTTTTGATCATTTGAAGGGAGATAATGAGTTCTTAAATCTTATTTTATATTAGGATATCATCCCATTTGGGTGAAGGATGGGTATATCCTAAATATTGATTTTAGATTTCATTATGGTTATGATGATTTTGTTGTGATATCGTTCAATATGATGAACACTCTAGATGTGTTCATAGGAATGATGAATGTAGTGTTCCATGAATTTTTGTACTGATTTTTGGTGGTTTTTACCAACAATATCTTTATGTTATATGAGTTGGAGGAGGAGCGCTTAGAGTATCTGTGAGCTATTTTGGGAGTTCTTTGGCATCAAAAGCTATTTAGGTTGCTATCAAAGTGTGATTTTAAGGCCCGTAAGGTCTATTTCATGGGACATGTTGTGTCTCAGTGTGGTTTATACATATATCCTTATAAAATTGATGTGTTTGTTTCTTGGGTGGCCCTAAATAATTTTAAAGAGGTGCGGAGTCTCCTTGGTCTTGTGGGTTATTACAAGAGGTTTTTCCCAATTCCTCTCAGATTGTGAATCCTCAAATAACTTTAATTATAAAGGATTATTCATTTGTGTAAACTGACCAATTTCAGTCTCCTTTTGATTATTTTAAGGAGAATATTGTCGATTCTTATATTCTTCATTTACTAGAGGAGGGTATTGCATTTGATATTTATTATGATCCTTCACATCTTGGATTGGGTTGTGTTATGAGGTTTCCTAAACCCACACTCCCAGGTATGGTGATAAAATAACTTTCTTTTAAAACTAGATTTTATACAAAGTGAGATGAACATATTTTAATTTTACACTACTTCCATAACTTAGACATTAAATCTCATAAGAATTCACACAACCCCAAGAATTAAAGATTTAGTGTCTCTGAGGGCTAGCTATATAGGCAACTTATTTTATGATACTTGTGAACATTTATACATAATTGAGCTACACTAGACCCCCTTCTAGATTTCTCATATGTCATACTCATATTTATAACCAGGGGAATGAAAACATAATAAAAGCGTGAGTTTAAATTCTAAATAAGTGAAAAAACTCATCAACATGTCATCAAGGGTTAGATCATAAGAATATGAGAAAACATGACCATGGGGAATGTATTATTAAAAAGAAAATGGAATAATACGAGTTATATATAATTCATGAAAACAAAAATGTAATATAAAATGAATTAACATATACCATTTCACAAGAGTATAATATGATAAACATGAGTCATGAAGCATAATCATAGGAATTTGACATAAGAACATGGCATGTCATTAGATCATACATAGAAAGGAATTATGGAACAAACATAAGCATAGAAAAATTTCATATTGTGAACAAATCCAAGTATGAAAACCCTTTATATTATGAAAAATCCCAAGAATTTACACCATTTAAGTTGTGAAAAAAATCCAATCATGCCCATGATTTATGTTATAAACAAATCCAATCAATTCCATGCTTAATGTTGTAAACAAATCCAAGCATGCCCATACTTCATTATATCATGAGATATAAAACCATAACCAATGCATTAGATGGTGATATAAGACCCCAACCATCATCATCTAAACATTTGTGTTCCATAAGACATCAATCATTCAATATATCATAAAAAATCATGGGAATAAAATGGGTTTCATTCTTCATATCATAAAGAACCCATATAAAGAAAAAATTTCTTTACAATATTTCCATACCATATCACCAAAATTGAACTCAAGAATGTAAATGGTTGATACCCAACATTAAATCACCCAAAAATATATTTAATAAGAATATTTATAGGTTGATTCATGAGAAATAACTTTTAAGTATATAAATATTTTGAAGATAAAGAGGAAACCGGGTAAAGAAACCCCCTTTTTGAAAGGCTTCAAAACACCTCAAATTTTTTTCTTTAAATTGAAATAATTTGAGCTTAATAAAAATTGTACTTTAAAATAAAAAAAATTGTTTTAAAAAAATATAATAAAAATATAATTTGATAATATTTCTTTAATAATACATAAAAACATTGAAGAATTATTTCTTTAAAGTAAAATCCATTAAAATCCCTTTTAAAATCAAGAATTCATTTTTAAAATGAAACTTTTACTTTTGGAAATTATATGAACATTTCATTTTATTTTAAAAATAATTAATAGTTACAATAATTTTTAAAACCATTTTTAAACATGGAAAGGGATCTTCATAAAGAAAAATGATCATACCATGATAGAAATTGTAAAAGAGTTTTTAAAAAAATGTTTTTAACATTTTCATAAAATAAAAAGTTACATATCACATTCCATAGTCATTTTAAAAAAGGTGAAGTGAAAAATGTGGAAAAAATTTATTTAAAATTCTTCTTAAATAATATATCCTTGAGAATATATAACGGTTATCAAAAGGGAATGTAGAGTGTAGGACAAAACATTTTATTACAAAAGTATGGAAAACCTTTTAAATGTTTTAAAATACCTTTATTGAAAACAAACATCGTAAAAAGCGTAACCAAACTTATTTTTCTAAAGGATAAGAGAAATATAAAGGCCACATGAGACAAAAAAATCATTAGTTTTCCAAATATAAAGGATACAATTGGTGGGAAGATAAAATATTTTCATGGAAGAAAATGAAATTATTTGGATAGGAAGGGAATTATTCTCATCATCATCAAAATTTAAGAAGAAATAAATACATAAATATAATTCCCCAAAAAATAAGAAGGTAAGAAATTATTATATCATAATAGAATATAAGATAACCATCACGTGAAGTCATAGTAAAAAAGAATCATTATGACTCAAGAAAAAAAGTTGAGTGAAGAAAACCCATTATGGTGGTGGTAATGTAAGAATCAAAAGAATATAATAGTGTTACCATGAAATGGAAATTAAAATATCATGATCTAAAATATATTAATTATTATTTAAGGAAATAGGTTAATGGATACACCATATAAAATAAATTATGGTGCACAATATCAAACATGTGTTATGAAATTGAAAATAGAGACACATAACCCTTACAACCTTGGTATCCTTTGAATTGAAAGACATTTAAATAAAGAACACAATATGGCTCTTAAAACCCCATGAATTACATAAATATGGTTAAATAAATTCATTATGTAGTAATAACACTATATCAAAGATATCATGGTTCACAATATTAAATATGTCTTAAGAAATGAAATTTGAGACAAAGAATCCATGACCTTAAATCATGCTTAGTCAAACATGATATAAACGCCTATACAATGAAAATAACTACGTTAATAACTAATTTAAGAAAATTATTCAAATATATTAGCTTTCATACACATCATTTATAAACATATATAAAAAATATTTTGTCCAGTTATAGTTTAGTTTCATCATCGGGTGTTAAGATTTTTTGATTGTTTGTTTTGTACACATTTCACAGTGATGGGGTGATGGGGTGATGGGGTCAATTATTACTTATTAGCTCAAATCTAATCATTAAAATATTAATAAATATATAACAATATTTTTTTAATAACCCCTTAAGTTTCATTTCATTAGGTGAAAGAAATGGATATGGTTTGTGAAAAAGGAAATTACGATGAACTAGTTTCAGCATGTTTAATGATCAAAAGGTGGTATATTAATAGATATATTAAATATTAATAACACATTTATAGAATAGTTAAAACTTATTAAATAAAGTATTATTATTACAATATATTACCATTACATAACATTACTCAATCATTCATGATATAAACATTATAACATCATTTATGTTGGTGGTAAAACTAAACCAAATGAGATCATGTTATAACGATTTAACAAATAAGGAAATGGTTTTATATAATGTTAATATAAATTTTACAAAATTTAAAAATGTAATAAATATAATTTTAAATTTTAAATTTATTCTTAGAACTATCCATGTGAGATGGTGATGACAAATGAAATTCTACGTTCATGGAGAAGATAGTCTGCACCTATGTATGATTAATGATTCCATTTATCATCAAATGGGACAAAGTGAAGGTATATGATAAATTACAATTTCAAATTTATAAATTTTTAATATTAAACATATTATTTTATAAAATCCACTCTTTCTACCATCCATTAGATCCAGTAATGAAAAACAAACCATGTTGCTTCATGGAGGCGGTAGTCCACACATACACACAATCATTGTTTTTTTTCTTATTGGATAGAGAGGATTGAAAAATGGTTGATACATTAATACAATAACAATATAGTATATTAATAATACTTATTTCATTATTTTAGGGTTTATAGAAAAAGTCTGGAAGTGGAATATTAATAAGGAAATGCTAAGGAGTAAGAAATACTTATGTTGAGAACTTGATAATTATCTTGGAAATTTCCTTGGAAATAGGTTCCTTAGGATAAGTAAATGATAACATAGGATTATGAACTTGATAGAGGATTATATTAGGTAAAAAAAATATAGGGTTTTAGGATGGAATTTTAAGGGATAGGTGTATTATTAATTAGTGGAAGTGATCCTATTTTATAAGTAAAGAGAAGGATAATTTTGGTAGTATACATTACATTTCAATAATGGTATGTCACTATTAAAGGGTAAAATTATCAAAAGTTTAATTTTATAGGCATTTTTTTAAACGTTTAATGTCTTTTACACTTAGTAAAACTCTTTTTACCCTTTTTAATTTTACCAAAGTAACTTATTTTTTAACCATGATAATTAATTTTAATGGAAAAACTTAAAATTGAACTAATTACCTAATTTAAACATGTTTTTTTAAAATATGAAAATAATTTTATCTAATAAAATTTATAAATTTTATAAAAGTTAATTTCGATATTATCACACATAACACATAAAAACTATTTTTAGAAAAAGTGTGTTTTAAACTTAAAATTTATGTGTCGATAAAAATTATCAATGTTATTAATTTCCATGACATATATTGGTTGATTATAAAAAAATAAAAGTTTTTTGGATTTAAAAATAATCTAAATCCCAACCTTTGATTTGGTTTTGATTCAATCAATATTCAAAATAAATTAATTGTTCATAAGTGGATAATCCCAAAATTCACTCCAAAAAAATACTAGAATCACCCAATATTGTAGAAGAGAGAAAATAGAAGTTATGATATTCAAAATATGGTTTAAAAAATAAAATTTTTAATGTTCTTAAATACACATGGTTAACTCACATGTTTAGCGTATTCATGTAATGATTTTGACTAAATTTTTACTATATATGGTTAGCCTCATTGTGCACCTAACCACATTCCCCCCTTTTCCTCTAAAAGCTCAAATTATCAACCTTGAAACTTTAAAATCTCAAAAAAGAACATACCCTATAATTCCAATACATTAAAATTCTCCCAACCATATGTCTTTTTATCATTAATGTTCATCAGACTCTGCTTTACATGAACAACTCTAACTATTTTTGTTACATTTCACCCTCCCTCTCCAAAATCTCTTATTGAATCATACCATGATACCAAAAAATTTAAACCAAAAGAATTATCCTTCCTTGAAGAACCTTAATACCATAATCCATAGTTGAATCGATCTCTCCACATATGAAGCATCAGGTTCTAACTCAATAGACTTTCACCTCAAAATATGATTTGGGTTTGGATGATAATTCATCAATAAGGAAACATGGAATATATTATTAATTTCCACATAAAATTTTGTAAAATAAAATCTATAATCCACTTAGATAATTTATTCAATGATCTAAAAGGGATTACCAAGGTATCAACTTCCCTTCTTTCCAAAGCCATGTGTGCCCAAATATAGGAGTCAATTTCAAGAACACACTATCCCCAACATTAAATATCAATGGTCATGTCACGACCCGTCCTTGGGACCCATGCCGTGACTACCCCAAGCCTGCCTTCCATAGGCCAGGGGCTGGAGACTAGCACCAAAGGTGTAAATCCCTAAGCTGGAAAGACATTTCCTTTATAAAAAGTAGATACACACAATCAGAGTACACAACTGGAAGAAAAATACTAAGTAAAACTAAATACAAAGGTAGTGCTGAAATTAAAGGGGGCCAGAAATACAATCCCAACAGTAAAGTACAAGGAAAAGAAAAAATAGGTACAACTAAAAGACAAACCGCTGGAAGGTGTCTAGCAGCTCCTGGGTTGTCCACCACGGATCCTACCTGAAGGTTAGGTACAGATAGCCTCCTCAGCACTCCACGTACGTCCGTCTCCTCCGAGTACTGACTCGTCATGAGGTCCACCTTTGGGTACCATCCAGTCCTCGTACACTCCACCTCGGTCAACGCTGTCCGTCGTCGACATCCAACACAATGAGGTGCGGACAAAACCCGTGTAGGGGTGAGTATAACGATACTCATTAGGGACCTCAAGACCCTCATGGCCTCACAATATCCAACAAGGATAAACCACAAAGTATGAATCAACAGATAACCATTACTTAGGTATATGCCCATACATATACCTAAGTTATCTAGTAACCCATCTCAATCATAAGGAAAACACAAAGGTCATTGACTCATCTCAAACCAGAATTTTTCATTAACGAAACCACGACTGATGGATAACTCCTTTGTCGAGAACAGTGGGCCTATCATGATACCAAGGTGCTTCTCATTAACTTTGGACTGCTGAGGTACTCCTCCTATCGAGTACCGCAGGTCTATCGCCAAATACCAGGCGCTCCTCCGCTGTGGGTCTATCACCAAATACTAGGAACTCTGTAGAGGCCCGAAGCTTGACGTACATGGAAATTACATTACTTTTGCGGAATAATTAATACATAACAAAAATAGACACGCAAGGACCATAATAGTTTAGTGTCTTTGGAAACTCGAAAAAATAATCTTCTAATCGTGGTGAAAGATCTTCAACATCTCCCAAAAAGATCTTCCCCTTTTGGGTTTTCTTACTTAAAACCTTTCTTTAAGTCCTGGGGAAAAGAAAACATATAAAGGGTGAGCTCAAATTCTCAGTAAGGGTAAGCATGGATAAAACAAAACAAATCATATACATTTGAACTTAAAAACATGAACATAATGTTTAAACATCAAAATCTTGGGCAATGACATAAAACATGGCAGTACATAAGGCATAGATCATAAAGGAAAATTAATCATACTAAACTAGAATGGTAATAAAACATGTAATTTTGGAAAAAAATTAAGCACATGATATGATTTCTATAGTATCCAAGGCATTGCTTCCAAGACCATCTTAGTGGACAAAGTCCCTTACTAAACCGAGTTTACATGCCGTTCCAGACCTGTATTACTGAACCAGATTTACTTTCCATTTCATCCATGTCTATATCATGAGATATAAATATTTACCCAATGCATTGGAGGTAGATATAGGTCCCACCCATCTCATAATGAAATCATTCTTACTTGTGCCACAACATAAACATAAATCATTCATCATAACCCAAAGAATAAAAACAGGTCTCATAAACATCATCCCATCATAACATAATCCATATGAAACAAATGGATATAATTTCATCATAAGAAAAGTGAAACCATGTAAACCATAGAGACATTATACTTGAAACATACATATATGAAATAATGTCATCTTAAATGGAAAATGGTTTTGATAAAACACTTGAAAAGAATTCTTGAGGAAAATATTCTTTCTTCTTCAAAATCATTTTCTTTTCACAAAATACCATGCAATTTTAAAAGAAAAGGATTTTGTTGAAAATAGTCAATAAATATTGTAGATAAAGCTTCATGAAAATAATGCATTATAAAACCGTAAAAATCCGTTCATGCTGTATAAGTTAAAAAGAAACATTCTTCTCGTACTTTTGCTGGAAAAGTTAAAAAGTACCTCGTATGGTAAACAAAAAAGATTCCTTACATACCATGTAGTAAAAGTCAAAAATGGATAAAAAGGACTTTAAACATACACGAAAACATTTTTATAAAACTTTTACATGGATGATAAATATAACCCCAGTAAATACTTACGAATAAACAATCTCAGATAAAAACGAGATTAGAAAAGATATCCCTTACCTTAGGTCCGATATGCTTCGTACGTATCCGAAACTCCTGTATAATGATTTAAATAATGTCATTGACTTATTACAGAATCATATTCATTGTTATGATATCATATGTGGTTCACTTATGACTTTATATTACCATTTATTTTGTAAATCCCATGTTAAAGCAACGTTTTGGGTAAAATCATCTTATTTATCGTACGTGTTTGGACTTGTTGTTCTTGATGTTATTATTACTTATATCATGATTTACTTACTTACCGAATGTAAATCATGATTTATATATCATATATATTCATTATATATCCAGAATATACATGTATTTATAATAGTACATAACATATGGAGGTAAGAAATGAAATGCACCGTTCATGGAGACGGTAAACCGTACGTACACATGAATGCTACTTTCATTTCTATTTATTATTTTAATGGAATTAAAACATAATTATACATAGGTATATTATAATTCCAGTATAATATCATATATAATATCATTAAATCCATCCTTTATACGTCCCACATAAGGCATTAACGAATCACATCACTTTGAGGGGGCGGTAGTCTGCACTTCCTCAAATGAGATTATCGTATTTACCAACTATGGAAACCATAAAGGATTGATATAATTGGGAATTAAAGAAGAATAAGGAAATAATAAACATAATATATATCATATATAAATATAGTTCCATCATAATGGACACCATGAGAGGTGGTAGGAGAAAATCGAACAAACATAATTTCGTGAGGCATTAGTTTGCCATCAGAGAAACATTATGTTCTTCATCCATTAGATGGAGGTGTGTTTAAGTGTAGTTCTAATAATTATCATTAAAACATCCTAGTATTTTTAGGATACTGGTGTTGTCACAAAATAAAGTATTAAAAAGAGTTTAGGGGTTGGAGAAGTAGAATAAAAGAAAAAAACTTAAGAGAAACTATTACCTTTAATTTGGGTAACTTCCTTTGTATTGAACCAAAAGGACTTATTGGAGTGTCTTATGCCTAATGTAAGGCTTCAAGGGGTAGGATAGGTACGTAGGAAGCTTATTTGGTCAGGGTTTGGACGATCCAAAAGGCTTGAGAGGTGTGAGGAATTTCATAGAAGTGGTCTCCTTTTATAAGGGAGTGGAGGGGCTCTTTAGGAAAGTGTGAAAACATTATTTTATTATAAACTTATCTTCGGTTTCAAGAGGTCTAAAACACATTAATGTTGAAGATAACATGACTCATATTCTAAATAAAATCATCCAATAGGAATTGGACAGGTTTTGGATGATATTTTAATCATTATAATCTTATTTATTTAAATCATTTATTAATGAGGTAAATACTGCATCATTATTGTGTCATAAATAATTTAATTTATTTGATGTCTAAAAATTATAAAAAAAATACCAACATGTAGGAAATAGTTTTATATTTCCAATGAATATTTATAGTCGAAAATATAATTTATATAACCCCTTATACAAATTAATTACTAAAGGATATTTATTAATGCCAATTTTGTCTTTACATTAAATTAATTAATCTAATGTGTCATTGTCTTTCACAAGTGGCTCCATGGGGTCCCAAAATCTACCTCAGGATTTCCATGGTTGGTAATTACTCATCCAATAAGTTTTGGACAAGTGTTAAGGTAATTTTGAATTATTATAATATTCTTTTAACGTTGAATTACCCTATTTACCTTTAACCGTGGTAAATAAAAGTAAAAAATTACTATTCACTAAAAATTATTTTTATCTAATTGAACCATATTTTACTCCTTGATATTAACCGTGTCTCTCAGATTTTCAAAATTCAACTCAGAGAAGTGGTAAAATTATGTTTTATGAACAATTGCAAAAGCTCCTAGGAGGTGGGTAAAAGACGGTGAAAAGTTCAATTCAATTTTTTATAAATCTAAAATTATTATAAAATGATTCCAATGAATTTAATTGAACTTATATAATTATTATGTATTTATTTTGACCTAAAATAAATTTAAATAAAATAAATGATTATTTAAATAAAAAGTCGGTTTTAACCAAAAACTTAGTGTTTTCACTATTCATCAAAAATTGAAGTTTTTTAGAAAAATACCAAAAATTCAGCCTAAGCTATATTTGATATTCCGAATTCAAAAATGATGTCTATTTTTCCAAATTCAAAACATAGAAGTGGAATTAATTAATTTTAAAAGTAATTCCCGTTATCAAAACAAATAGCATGTTTTTTAAGAAACAATAACTATCAAAAGATCGACACTTGTTTATGTCCAAATTCAAAGTGAAATTAATTCCAATGACCAGCATTGGATTAAATGGTAAAAATATATTCTAATTACACTTTAAAACCAATTAAAAGGATAATATAACCATATAAATTATTTCGATGAAAAAAGTTGTTTTTAATTAAAATATTGCGTGTTTTTACTATTCATCAAAATATGAAAGTTATCAGAATAATATGAAAAATTTATCCAAAGTAAATTTTTATATCCTGATTCCAAGGAAGAATTTTATTTTGTAAAATTGAACTTATAAACATGTCAAAAACTAGATTTAAAGTGGGTGCGCCATCAAAAGGCGGCAAAACTGCATTTTTTGAAAAATACTTATTTCACCTGAAAAATTTATTTTTTTCTCATACCATGTTCTAGAAAATATGTAAGATGAATAATAATGTTATAAAATTTAAAATGTAGTTAATACTATTCATAACGTATAGTCCATAATAATATTATAACAATATATCATTTTTTAGTGAAACCCAGTATTGCGTACTACACACACTATCGAGGAAGGTCACGATTGCGTGTAATGCAAGCCAAGTCAGGGTTGTGTGTGATGCAAGACTCCTTCATTGTTTTGTATAACAAAATCCAACCATATTTCATTTATACATTGAATATATATATATATATGTATATACACACTCAATCTTGCATAGAATAACTACTATCAAAATTGTGTGTAACATGATCCAAGAATAGTGTTGCGTATACTGCAAGCTAATATGGTGTTGCGTATAGCGGAAGGTAATCTTGGTGTAGCGTACACCACAAGACATCAATGAAATTGAAATAATATTTTTCATAAAATCTCGGGTTGTTACATTCTACCCCCCTTAAAATGAATTTTACCCTCGAAATTCGTCGGGGTTATAAATGGTTTGTTACTTGAGAATTTATTTCATAGAAACCCACATCGTGAAAAGGAATGCTAAAACTTAATTTTAAAAAGTGAAGTATGAAACATAACGGTTACCCAAATTAACTCATCACTAGGTTTCCATATAGGAGATCATAGGTGAAAATATGGATATGGAGGAGAAATCTAACCATCATGTTCTGATGGAGAGTGGTAGAGGACATGGATATGATAAAGCCTGTCACGACACGTCCTCGGGGCCCGTGCCGTGACTACCCCAAGCCCGCCTTCCATAGGCCAGGGGCTGGCGACTAGCACCAAGGCGTAAATCCCGAAAAAAAGGGGAAGGCATTGCCTTTGAAAAGTAAACAATCACCACAGAGTAAGCAAGCGGAAAAGTAAACACTGTACAAGCTGTGCTGAAAGTAAAAGGGGCCGAAAATACAAGCCCAACTGTAAAGTACAACTGAAAGGGGAAAACAACAACTGAAAAGAAAAGCCGCAGCGTCGATCCGTCCTCTGGAAGTCCCACCTGAAGGGTGGGTATAGATAGCCTCCACTGCTCCTCGGGTCCACCTGACCGCTCCGAGTACGTCCCGCCCAGTGGTCCACCTCCAGGTACTCTCCTGCTCCGCACGCCTCCACCACGATCAGCACTGTCCGTCGTCTGCAACCAACACAACGTAGTGCAAGCATAGCCCGTGTAGGGGTGAGTATAAGCTACTCAGTAGGGACCCCGAGACCCCCAAAGGTCTCCCGAAATCTACAAAGGATAATCCACAAAGGAAAGATACAATCACGAAGTAACATCTGACACGGCTTAGGTATATGCCCATACATATACCTAAGTCATCAATTCCCGTTCGGCTCCAACGTCCAAGCCCAAGCACAACCCAGTCCACACAGGAAAGCAACGTATACCCACACAGGATAGCACAACACAATCCACAAAGGAGAGTAAACAGTAATCCACATATGATAGCTCAACACAATCCACAAAGGAGAGTAAACATGATTCAGCTCACACAGGTATACTTCTTCGGATGACGATAAAGATGATCACTGATCCATCTAAGTCGTCGGACCCACAAAGGATCAATAGGTACTAACCCCCGCAAAGACCCACACAGGATCGGGCCCACACAGGACCTGTAGCACTGATCCACGTAGGATCGCTGAGTGCAGTAGTCGTCGCAGTCCACTGAGGATCTCTGCACAGTCGCCGTCGCAGTCCACTGAGGATCTCTGCACGGTCGTCGCCGCAGTCCACTAAGGATCTCTGCACGGTCGTCGCTGTCGAATTAGCAGTCGCAACCAACACTAGGGTTCCCGCACACAGCAAGTTCGTTCGGGAGGGTCCGCTCCACAAGCCGAGAGGCTGATAAATCAACTGACACGGAGTCCAAAGTTGATGTATCCAAAATTTCCGTATCGTCAACAGGAACTCAACGTCGCAGACGGCGCTTCAATTGGACGCCCGGTCTGAGAGTTATTGACTTTTTCGTTCTAGGGGCCAGGTTGGTTTTTAAGGAAAAACCAACCCGACCGTACTCCACCTGCGTCCAAACCTCGGGCGGAGTATGCCAAAAGATCCGTCTCACTTATATGAATTCAACGATGTCGACGGCATGTCGATCGGACGTCCATAGCTCAAGATATGAGCGTTTCCGCTCCGAGGGCCCGGTTGGTTTCGTGTACGAACCAACCCGGACGAACTCAAAGTATTCCGAAACATTGAGTGCGATATACCGAAACGACCGTCTCAATCCAAGGATCGTTTTTCTGCTGATGGCGCGTTGTTTGGAGTCCCGTAGCTCAAGTTACAGGCATTTGACCGAAACGGTCCGAAGACGGGGGGTCCGGGCCCGGGCCGACCCGGCCAGGGCGCGGCCCGGCCGGTCGGACCGGCCCGACTTGGCCTGCCCGGCCCGGCTCGGCCGAGCAGCCGAGCGACGCGGGGGGGAGCAGCCGCCCCCGCGTGACACCCCTGCGGCACCCGCGGGGTGTCGCCCTGGACGACCCGAGCGACGCGGGGGGGAGCCGCCACCCCCGCGTGACAACCCCGCGACACCCACGGGGTGTCGCCCTGGACAGCCGGACACGGCTTCAGCCGCGTCCTGCGCGTGCCGGACCCGCACGACCGCGGGTCAGCGGGTGCCGCCGCCTCCGGCCGCCGGCGCCGCCGCGCCGGCGACCCGCGCCGCCGCCGAAGTCGCTCCGATGGTCCGATTCCGTTCCCGTTTGCGCCGCTGCTCCTCCCGGGACTCGTTCTTCACTGCGGAACCATCAAACTTCCATTGCGGCACGTTCCGTCGTCGCCCGTCAAATCCGCACAACAACGAAGAACAGCGGAAGGTTGTCGGGCCGTGTTCGTTTGGCCTACACCCTCCGCGTTAGAGATAAACAACGAGAGAAATATATTCAACACATGAATCAACAATTTTAATGGATTAAAATTATTCTTATTGTCCGGTTCTTCACTTTTAAAAGAAACAATCACGGGAAAAATGAATTATTCACAACAACCCCTACCTCATAGTCGTCGTCGTACGCACGTTCTTCGCGGATTTGTTCGTCGCGGAAGGAGGGGATCGTCGCGTCGTCGCGGAAGGGCATCGCGTCATCGCGGAATCCGGCGTTGAGTTGGCGAACTCAACGGACCAAGAAACAAAAGATTTAATTTAATTATATAAAATTAAATCCGTGTTTTGTTAAAAAAACA
This sequence comes from Viscum album, assembly GCA_963277665.1. Lineage (NCBI taxonomy): Eukaryota > Viridiplantae > Streptophyta > Magnoliopsida > Santalales > Viscaceae > Viscum > Viscum album. The sequence continues at coordinate 1,811,463,026 of OY728142.1, read as the reverse complement.
CAAGGGAGATTTAAGAGAATCCCAAAGTCTCTTACCTCAAACAGCTGATCGAAGATTTCGTTGCGGAGGAAGAGACGTCGCAGAAGAACGTTGCAGGAAGGGAACGTTGGCGTCGCGGAACACGGCGTCGCGTCGTCGACTTCCGTGGGTTCGGCGTTCTTCGTCGGAGGCCGGCGTTCTTCGCGTTCTTCGCGTTCTTCGCGTTCTTCGTGAAGGAGGATGAAGGCTCAAGAACTCTGAAAAAACCTCTCAACGAGTAATCCTCCAAAAAGACTTGTTGGTCTTATTTTATTATTACGCCAACAAACGAAAAAGGTAAGTAACGACCCATCAATTCATTGAATTAATTCAACGAAAGAAACCGCTCATTTAATTCATGAAATAAACCACCCAATTAAATGGTGCGTTAAGGATTTAACAAAACGCGTCAGTTGACTTTCATAATGACGGGTTTTCGCGGGTGCGTTACTTAGCGGAAAGAAACGGCGGGGCTCGTGCGGACCCCACCTCACAAATATCCTATCAAGGGGGTAGAATATTTCTGGATAGCACCCTATCCATTTTAACTCAGTTTAAGTGGCTTTCAAGTGGCTTCAAGTGGCTTAAGTGAAATAAAATAAAGTTGTCGAACAAATTATTTTATTTTTAAACTTTAAGCCCAAAAATTAAAAACCACACCCGAGCAAATGCAACTCCGGAAGAGGCGTTTCTAAGAAAATACCGGCACTGTGATTTCATCGGTGCCCTCAAAATTCGATTCCGGGCACCGGTTCAAAAGTTAAAAAAACCCGCTCGTCCGTTCACTGAACGTACCCGAGCCAAACTTCGGAAAATGATTCTGGGCACACCGGGCCTCGGAATCAGGTGCCGTCAGAAACTGCGTTCTTGTAAAATTCCAAAGAAAATTAAGAAAAAAAAATTTCCTTGAAATTTACGGGTCTTTACAAAGCCAACAGTCACAAAGCCATAAATTTGTGATGATCTAAGGTACCATCTGATTCATCAGATATGAGAGTACTAGGAAAACATTTTTGGCTTTCAATATAATTTCCCTAATGTTGAAGAATTTGAATTAGAAGAATACTTAATTTATTTCGGTACAATCTCACCGTTGTTTGTGCCTTAAACAATTTCCACTTCATCTCTTAAAGAAATGAAGTTGAATCATGTGATAGAATGATAGGTCATTCCATCTGTCTCAAACATAAGGTTAACAAAAGATATATATAAGTCCATCTATGGTGAGATTAATCGTATATGGTTCCAAAAATGGACTTATACTTCATCTATCATACCGCTTAATATAATAAAACTAGTTTCTACTAACCAGGGACTTCCTTTAGGCCAGTGGTAGGCGATGAAGGCCTATCGCACTTCGGTTGTGGGTTCTATTCCCACAACCTTATCTGACGCGACAAGTTGTCACCCATCTTGCAGGTTTTCTTTTTTCTAAAACTACATTATTATAACATTCTATCAATAATATCAAAAAAAAATTTCTATCCTTTAAACAATACTAACTTATGTTCAACATAATCCATTCGAATCTTTAGGCTTGTTCAAAATACTTCTTTTCAAACTCATAGTATAAAGAGAACGATTACTAAAAAGGTCATATAACAAGCATGTGAATACCATCATTTATCACTCATATATCTTTCTGTTCACATTCCAATCATGTGAATACCTTAATCATGTATTCTCTTGAAAAAATGAAAACCCATTGAACTTTAGTGAAAACATAAATGCTGTCAAAAGTTAACACTTTCCACATACCAAAATCCCAAAAATTCTATATACTCAAACCATGATATCACTTAGTCCTTATATCAATCATGAGCTCATGAATACTATCAAACAATTTATTTTCTCCTTATCCCTTCATTATGTGCATATCATCTGCTTTCCAAAATATTTGAACCACTTTTCATGGTTACTGGTACCATAAAATTATTGAAAACCACAATAGACCAATACATAGATATTCCAAAATTCCACAATACCATAAATGAGATTCCATGATACTATTTTGAAATCCCATTACATAAACACTTAGTCATTACAGAGCATAATTTTCATACTCAACATCACAAATAGTGATCACATGAGACTTCCCTTTATCCTTTTCCTTAAGAGGTTGCTCACATTGATCATCATTAACTCGTGGATTAGGGAATTTATTAGCATAATGTCCCATTTCCTTGCAATTGAAGCATTGAAGTGTTGGTGGAGAGTTCTATGTAGTCTTTTCTCTATTCACATCATTAGCAACCCTTTTCCCATTACTTTGACAATAAACTGCTCGATGACCTTATTTTCCACACTTAAAACATTTTCTAGTCCCTTTAAGACAATCTCCACCATGCTTCTTTCCACACTTTGAGCATAAAGAAACATTCATCTTCTTTTCACCATTGTTCTGAGATTTCTCCTTAAACTCCATCTTTTGTTTCTTGTCAAAACCATGAGATGGATATGTAACAATAACTTCTAGTTCTACCTTGATAGAACAATGCACAATTTCTTCATAGCTACTAAAGTCTCTTATAGCTAATTCCCTTCGAAGACTTGGCTTTAAGCTACCGAAGAATCGATCAACTTTACTTTCAGGTTGGATGATAAAGCCAGATGCATACCTTGCAAGCCTTGTAAAATTTGATTCATATATGCCAACAGATTCATCATCCTTTTTCTTTAGTTCAAGAAACTCCTTCTCCATATTTGTTCGAAGATTACGAGGGACGTACTTATTGAAAAATAAGTTCTTGAACTCGTCCCATTCCATGGAGTCAATTTCACCTTAGGGACTTGTATTCTTAATTAAAGTCCACCATTGATCTGCTTCACCTTCTAATCGGTAAATAGACAGAATGACTTTTTCATGTTCTGAACATCGAAGTATGGAAAATATCTTTTCAATGGTACTAATCCATTGTTCAGCAACAAGTGGATTAGAAGACCCACTGAAAGAAGGGGGACGTTTCCTCATGAAGGACTCAATAGAATATTTTTTCCTTCTCTGCTCATTTGGAAGTCTAGAATGATTCATAGCTTGTGTAAGTATAGCAATAAGATTTTTTACTCCATATACCATCACATTTGGTTTTTCAGGAGGACAATCATTGCATTGTCCATTACATTGATCAACACGGTTCCTTTGGGTTCCAGCCATCATCTAAAACCCAAAAAGAATAGTGTGAGAGGCAAAAATCATGCTAGTGAAAAAAACATAATAAAGGGGGAGTAACTTAAATATCTAACATATTAGGTTTAATTCTAAGATCGTTACCATAATTCTAGGACTATAACCTATACTTATACTTAACCTTAGGGACATCCCTAGACATACCTTAGAAATATCTCTAGGGATCTCACTAAAGTTTTCGCATCATACTTTCCAAAGGTTAACTAAACCTTTCCTCTGATACCAACTGTAGAGGCCCAAAGCTTGAAGTACATGGACATTACATTACTTTTATGGAATACTTAATACATAACAAAAACAGACACACAAGGACCGTAATATTTTAGTGTCTTTGGAAACTTAGAAAAATAATCTTCTAATCGTGGTGAAAGATCTTCAACATCTCCCATAAAGATCTCCCCCTTTTGGTTTTCTTAACTAAAACCTTTCTTTAAGTCCCAGGGAAAAGAAAACATATAAAGGGTGAGCTCAAATTCTCAGTAAGGGTAAGCATGGATAAAATAAAACAAATCATATACATTTGAACTTAAAAACATGAACATAATGTTTAAACATCAAAATCTTGGGCAATGACATAAAACATGGTAGTAAATAAGGCATAGATCATAAAGGAACATTAATCATGATAAAATAAAATGGGAATAAAACATTTAATTATGTAAAAACATTAATCACATGATATGATTTCCATATTAGCCAAGGCATTTCTTCCAAGACCATCTTAGTGGACAAAGTCCCTTACTGAACCGGGTTTACTTGCCGTTCCAGCCCTGTATTACTGAACCGGATTTACTTGCCATTTCAGCCATGTCTATATCATGAGATATAAATCTTTACCCAATGCATTTTAGGGAGATATAGGTCCCACCCATATCATAATTAAATCATTCTTACTTGTGCCACAACATAAACATAAATCATTCATCATAACCCAAAGAATAAAAATGGGTCTCATAAACATCATCTCATCATAACATAATCCATATAAAACAAATGGATATCATTTCATCATAAGAAAAGTGAAACCATTTAAATCATAGAGACATTATACTTGAAAAATACATATATGAAATAATTTCATCTTAAATGGAAAATGGTTTTGATAAAACACTTGAAAAGAATTCTTGAAGAAAATATCCTTTCTTCTTCAAAATCATTTTCTTTTCACAAAATAACATGCAATTTTAAAAGAAAAGGATTTTTTTGAAAATAGTCAATAAATATTGTATATAAATCCTCATGAAAATAAGGTGTTATAAAACCGTAAAAATACGTTCATGCCGTATAAGTTAAAAAAAACATTCTTCTCGTACTTTTGCCAGAAAAGTCAAAAAGTACCTCGTATGGTAAACAAAAAAGATTCCTTACATACCATTTAGTAAAAGACAAAAATGGGGAAAAAGGAATTTAAACATACATGAAATTTTTTTTATAAAACTTTTACATGGATGATAAATATAACCCTAGTAAATACTTACGAATAAACAATCTCGGATAAAAATGAGATTGGAAAAGATATCCCTTACCTTAGGTCCGATATGCTTCGTACGTATCCAAACCTCCTATATAATGATTTAAATAATGTCATTGACTTATTACAGAATCATATTCATTGTTATGATATCATATTTGGTTCACTTATAACTTTATATTACCCGTTCTTTTGTAAATCCCATGTTAAAGCAATGTTTTGGGTAAAATCATCTTATTTATCGTACGTGTTTGGACTTGTTGTTCTTGATGTTATTATTAATTATATCATGATTTAATTACTTACAGAATGTAAATAATGATTTATATATCATATATATTCATTATATATCCAGCATATACATGTATTTATAATAGTACATAACATATGGAGGTAAGAAATGAAATGCACCGTTCATGGAGACGGTAAACTGTACGTACACATGAACGCTACTTTCATTTATATTTATTATTTTAATGGAATTAAAACATAATTATACATAGGTATATTATAATTCCATTATAATATCATATATAATATCATTAACTCCATCCTTTATACATCCCACATAAGGCATTAATGAATCACATCACTTTGAGGGGGCGGTAGTCCGCACTTCCTCAAATGAGATTATCGTATTTACCAACTATGGAAACCATAAAGGCTTGATATAATTGGGAATTAAATAATAATAAGGAAATAATAAACATAATATATACCATATATAAATACAGTTCCATCATAATGGCCACCATGAGAGGTGGTAGGAGAAAATCGAACAATCATCGTTTCGTGAGGCGTTAGTTTTCCATCATAGAAACATTATGTTCTTCATCCATTATATGGAGGTGTGTTTAAGTGTAGTTCTAATACTTCTAATTAAAACATCCTATTATTTTTAGGATACTTTTTTGTCACAAAATAAAGGATTAAAAAGAGTTTAGGGGTTGGAGAAGTAGAATAAAAGAAAACAACTTAAGAGAAACTATTACCTTTAATTTGGGTAACTTCCTTTGGATTGAACCAAAATGACTTCTTGGAGTGTATTCTGCCTAATGTAAGGCTTCAAGGGTGAGGAGAGGTATGTAGGGAGCTTATTTGGGCAGGTTTTGGACGAGCCAAAAGGCTTTAGAGGTGTGAGTAATTGCATAGAAGTGGTCTCCTTTTATAAGGGAGTGGAGGGGCTCTTTAGAAAAGCGTGAAAACATTATTTTATAATAAACTTATCTTCGATTTCAAGAGGTCCAAAACACATTAATGTCGAATATAACATGACTCATATTCGAAATAAAATCATCCAATAGAAATTGGACAGGTTTTGGATGATATTTTAATCATTTTAATCTTATTTATTTAAATCATTTATTAATGAGGTAAATACTGCATCATTATTGTGTCATAAATAATTTAATTTATTTGATGTCTAAAAATTATAAAAAAAATACCAACATGTAGGAAATTTTTTTATCTTTCCAATGAATATTTATAGTCGAAAATATAATTTATATAATTCCTTATAAAAATTAATTACTTAAGGATTTTCGTTAATGCCAATTTTGTCTTTACATTAAATTAATTAATCTAATGTGTCATTGTCTTTCATAAGTGGATCCATGGGGTCCCAAAATCGACCCAAGGATGCCCATGGTCGGCCATTACTCATCCAATAAGGTTTGGACAAGTGTTAAGGTAATTTTGAATTATTATAATATTCTTTTAACCTTGAATTACCCTATTTACCTTTAACCGTTGTAAATAAAAGTAAAAAGTTACTATTCACCAAAAATTATTTTTATTTAATTGAACCACATTTTTCTCCTTGATATTAACCGTGTCTCTAATATTTTCAAAATTCAACTCACAGAAGCGGTAAAATTAAGTTTTATGAACAATTGCAAAAGCTCCTAGGAGGTGGGTAAAAGACGGTGAAAAATTCAATACAATTTTTTATAAATCTAAAATTATTATAAAATGATTCCAATGAATTTAATTGAACTTATATAATTATTATGTATCTATTTTGACTTAAAATAAATTTAAATAAAATAAATGATTATTTAAATAAAAAGTCAGTTTTAACCAAAAACTCAGTGTTTTCACTATTCATAAAAAATTGAAGTTTTTCAGAAAAATACCAAACATTCAGCCTAATCTATATTTGATATTCCGAATTCAAAAATTATGTCTATTTTTAAAAATTCAAAATATAGAAGTGGCATTAATTAATTTTAAAAGTAATTCCTGTTATCAAAACAAATAGCGTGTTTTTTAAGAAACAATAACTATCAAAAGATCGACACTTGTTTATGTCCAAATTCAAAGTGAAATTAATTCCAATGACCAGAATTGATTTCAATGGTAAAAATATATTCTAATAACAATTTAAAACCAATTAAAAGGATAATACAACCATATAAATTATTGTGATGAAAAAAGTTGTTTTTAATTAAAATATTGCGTGTTTTTACTATTCATCAAAATATGAAAGTTATCAGAATAATATGAAAAATTTATCCAAAGTAAATTTTTATATACTAATTCCAAGGAAGAATTTTATTTTGTCAAATTTAACTTATAAACATGTCAAAAACTAGATTTAAAGTGGGTGCGCCATCAAAAGGTGGCAAAACTGCATTTTTTGAAAAATACTTATTTTACCTGAAAAATTTATTTTGTTCTCATACCATGTTCTAGAAAATATGTAAGATGAATAATAATGTTATAAAATTCAAAATTTAGTTAATAATATTCATAACGGATAGTCCATAATAATATTATAACAATATATCATTTTTTAGTGAAACCTGGTATTGCGTACTACACACGCTATCGAGGAAGGTCGCGATTGCGTGTAATGCAAGCCAAGTCAGGGTTGCGTGTGATGCAAGACTCCTTCGTTGTTTCGTATAACAGAATCCAACCATATTTCATTTATACATTGAATATATATATATATATATATGTATATACACACTCAATGTTGCGTAGAATAACTACTATCAAAATTGTGTGTAACGTGATCCAAGAATAGTGTTGCGTATACTGCAAGCTAATATGGTGTTGCGTATAGCACAAGGTAATCTTGGTGTAGCGTACAACACAAGACATCAATGAAATTGAAAGAATATTTTTCATAAAATCTCGGGTTGTTACAAACTCCCCCTAATAGCCTTCAAAGGTACTCCTCCTGTCGAGTACCGTTGGTCTTCCGCCAAATACCAGGCGCTCCTCCACCATGGGTCTGCCGCAAACTACCAGACACTCCCCACTGGGCTAGTCGAATCGGTCAAGCAGTTGTCAGGTCTGTCATGTACTAGGTCTCCGCACTCTGTCTGCTCGTCACTAGAAGGATCCGCTCCACGAGGTACTAGGAATCAACTCCAACTGTCGCGAAGTGCCACGAAGAAGTATCTCAAAGGTCGGTCTTGTCAATGGGATCTCAACTTAACAGACGATGCGTCATTCAGACGCCCGGTCTATAAGTTATTGGAATTTCCATTCTAGGGGCCCAGTTGGTTTTTAGGTTCAAACCAACCTGACCATACCCCAACTGTATCCAAACCTCAAGTAGGGTATTCCAAAGAAACCGTCTCGCTCTCAACTTTCCGTCGCCGTAGATGGTTTGTTGATCGGACACCCATAGCCCAAGATGCGGAGTAAAAGGTGCAAACGGGCCATAACGAGTCTGTGTCAGGTCCGACCCAATCGGACCGACCTGGCCCGACCCGGTACAAACCGGGGTTTGACCCAGTCCACGGGTCCGACCAGGTCCAAGGGGGTGGCTCGGCCCGATGGCGGCCCGGCTGGTGGCAGCCCGGCCCGAGGCGGCCTGGCCGGTGGCAGCCCAACTGGTGGCGGCCTGGCCGGTGGCGGCCCGACCCGAGCCCGCTCGGCCCGAGGTGGCCCGACTGGTGGCGGCTCGGCCCGTGGCGGCCCAGTTGACCGTCCTGCATGGCCTGAATGGCCACGCGTGGGAGGTGGGTGCCGCGCCCCCTGTTTCCGATCTGAAACGGCGCTGGGCGTTGGTTCTGTTTCTCTGTGGGACCCTTAGGGTCCCGCCTGTAGCCCGCACCGGCGGCCGGCTCAGCCGACCTCCCCTGGTTTCTCCACTGCGGCATGACTGCGCCGCAGTTTTGTTGGCCTCCGCGCAGCGCGACGACGCCGCGCCGCCTCTGCCTCGGCCCGACATAGCCATGACTCAGTTCTCAGCGTGGCATGGCGGTGCCGCACCCTTGTGGGGACCTGGCGGCCTTGCGCTGCCAGCTTTCCTCGCGACCGGCTCGTTGTTAGTCGCCGCGTGTACCGCCTCCATCGTCATCAAACAAGAACCAACAAAAGGGGAGGGTCGGACTGTGTTCATGAGGTCCGAACCCTCCTCGTTACAGTGATATCATTCTGTTCTCAAAGCACACAACATACGACAGGGTACGGAGGGTAATATTCAATCGTAAAATAACCCCTACCTCGATTGTCGCTCGTTGGCGGCAGAAGGAGGTGACGTCGTCGTTGGCGACGTTCTTCGTGGGCGGCGTATTCTCCTTTGATGCGGATGAAGTTTGCTAGAGATGTCGTGGGCGTTCTTCATGGGCGTCGCTTCCCTTTCTTGCCCCGGTTGAAGATGGAAGAAGATGATGATTGTTCTTCGTGTCCATCGTTGAGAGGATGCTCTCTCAATTCTTCTAAGGCTCCACCAAAGAATTATGCTAACCAAAATAAAGTAATAGTATAACCTTTATTTTAAATGGTTGGCATGAATTCAAATAGATTCAAATAATTAATTAATTTATGTGGAGTGGTATACTTATGAGGGAAGGTGAAGAGTTTCACCAATTTAATTGGGGGTTCCAGGGAGTTTAAGGGGATTAGAGGAGTTAAGGAACTCTGGTGGGCCCCACCTAATAACATCCTCCCAAGGGAGGTTATACTCGGGTGGGCCCCACCACCATAACCTCCCATGGGAGGTTAGGGTGTGGTGGACCCCACCTCCAACCTCTCCTTGGAGGTTTTAACCACCCAAATAAAATAAAGTTAATACTTTATTTTTTTCAATTTAATTAAAAACCCCCAAAACTATCTTCCACTCCCGTTAAAACGCAAATGCGGTGAAGATATCACTAAGAAATCACCGAAGCTGTGAGTTCAATGGTACCCTCAGATTTCAGTTCTGAGCACCAGTTCAAAAGTTATAAAATCTCGTACATACATTTACTGAACGTACCCGAACAAAACTTCAGAAATTGATTCCGGACACACCGGGCCTCGGAATCAAGCGCCTTCAGAAACTGAAGACTCGTAAAATTCCCATGTATTTAAGAAAAAAATTTCCATGGAAATTTTTAGTCTTTAAATTCTCCCCACCTCAGGGATTTATGTCCCCGTAAGCTACAACTCCCACTAAGGGAAAAAATGGGGGTACTGAGCATGCATCTGAGCCTCCCGCTTCCATGTGCTCTTCTAGAGATTCTCGTGCTGCCAGCAAATGCACACCAAAGGTATCGATCGTCCATGAAGGAACCGCTCCTATCGATCCTCAATCTCCAATGGAACCTCCGTGAAAGTCTCCCTGTCATCGATGTCCAGCTCCCCATGGTCGATGATGTGGGATGGGTCGTGCACGTATCTCCTCAGCTGAGATACGTGGAAGGCATCATGCACCCAATGCAACTAAGGTGGAAGAGCCAGGTGGTAAGCCACCTCGCCTACTCTGCTGAAAACCTGAAAAGGTCCGATGAAACATGGAGATAAATTCCCGCCTAGGCTAAATCTCTGTAGACCTCATTGAGGTGAGACCCATAGGAAGATGTGGTCACCATCCTCAAACTCCAGAGGTCTCCATATCCTGTCACCATATGACTTCTGCCTGCTCTGTGCAGCCTTCATCCACTCCTGGATGATCTGTACCTTCTCTGTGGTAGCGCATACCATCTCTGGTCCTACTAGTGCTGACTCCCCTAGGTCTATTCAGCACAGTGGCAATCTGCAAGGCTATCCATACAAGGCCTCAAAAGGTGCCATACCGATGGTGGAGTGATAGCTGTTGTTGTAGAAAAACTATACCAAAGGTAAGTGATTCTACCAACTACGACTAAAGTCGAGGACACAAGCTCGGATAATGTCCTCGAGGGTCTGAATGGTCTACTCAGTCTGACCATCTATCTGTGGATGAAAGACAGTGCTCAAGCGAAGCTGTGTCCTGAAAGCCTCCTGCTACCCCTTCCATAGCTAGGAAGTAAACCATGCATTACGGTCGGAGATAATAGAATAATTTACTCCATTTAAATGCACTATCTTCTGCACATAGAGGCGTCCCAAGCTCTCAACTGATCCCTACTCTCTGATCAGTAGGAAGTGGACCGACTTGGTGAGTCAGTCAACGATCACCCATATAGAATCATGAATCCTGGATGTATGTAGAAGACCTATCATGAAGTCCATGGATATTGCATCCCACTTCCACTCTAAGACCTCTAAAGGCTGAACCAAGCTTACTGGTACCTGGTGCTCTGCCTTCACTTGCTGACAAGTGAGGCACCGTGAGACAAACTCCGCTACTGCCTTCTTCATACCTGGCCACCAATGCTGTTGTCGAAGATCCTGGTACATCCTCGCCACTCCTGGATGTACCGCTAGAGGGGAAGTGTGGAACTCCCTCAACACTTCCTACCGAAGTGCAACTCATACCAGGGTACGTCCTCTGGAGAGTATGACATGCTCCCCACCTTCATAAAATCCATCAGGTTCCTGTCCTGTGGATATCTGAGCACGTTGCGTCTCGCAGTCAGCGTCCCCATGCTGCACCTCCCCGACTCACTGAAGAAGTGGAGGAGTGACTGTGAGAGACTGTAGAAAGGATACTCCATATCTATCCACAAAGGATATCTGTGAAGCAGCCAACTACTCTGTCGCCTCTCCTAACAACTGAATACCATATCTCCTGCTGAGTGCATCCACCACAACGTTCCCCTTCCTAGGAGTATAGAATATCGCGAAGTCATAGTCCTAGAGGAACTCAATCCAACACCGCTGTCTCAGGTTCAGGTCCTTATGAGAGAATATATACTTGAGACTCTTGTGATCAGTGTAAACTGTGAAACGCTTGCCCATCAGATAGTGCCTCTACATCTTCAAGGTGAATACCACTGCTGCTAACTCCAGGTCATGGGTAGCGTAGTTTTTCTCATTCTATCTCAGCTACCGAGAACCATACGCAATCACAGCTCACTCTTTCATCATGACACATTTGAGTCCGGTCCCTAATGCATCGTAGTAGACTATTTACCCTACGCCTTCCTCTTGAAGCCTCAAGACGAGGGCACTAGTTAGCCTCTGCCTCATCTCTTGGAAGCTCTACTGGAATCTCTCCAAACACACGAAGGGTTGCCACTTCTTCGTCAAGGCTGATAGTGGTGCTGCAAATCTAGAGAATTCTGGAACAAATCTTTGGTAGTATCTAGCCAAGCCCAGGAAACTTCGTACCTCTTTCACACTCCTGGGTGGCTCCCAAGAAAGCACTGCCTCAATCTTCACTGGATCCACCACAAATCCAGCCTCTAAGATGATGTGTCCCAAGAAGTGAACCTCTCAAATCCAAAACTGGCACTTCGAGAGCTTACCATAAAGCTGGTGCTCTCGGAGTGTGTCCAGTACTACCTGCAAATGGTAGGCATGCTCCTCCTCAGTAGTCGAGTAGATCAAAATGTCGTCGATGAAGACCACAACAAAGCGATCGAGGTAAGGCTGGAAGATCCTGTTCATGAGACTCATGAACACTACTGGTGCGTTGGTTATGTCGAAGGGAATAACCAAGAACTCATAGTGTCCATAACAACACCTAAAGGACATCTTCTGCACATACTCATCTCAAACTCTGAGCTGGTGATATCCTGATCTGAGGTCTATCTTTGAGAACCATCGTGCTCCCTTGAGCTGATCAAAAAGGTCGTCAATCATTGGGAGTGGGTACTTGTTCTTCATGGTCACCTAGTTCAGGCGACAGTATTCGACACAGAGCCTCAAGCTCTCATCCGTCTTCTTGGCGAATAGAATCGGGGTTTACCAGGGAGAAACACTGGTCCGGATGAATCCATTCCCCTACAAGTCCTCAAGCTGTACCCTCATCTTGCGGAGCTCAACGGGAGCCATCCGATATACTGGTGTAGATATCGGTGCTGTCCTGGGGTATGGATCAATGTAGAAGTCCACTTCTCTGCGAGGAGGTAGTCCTAGAACATCGTCTGGGAAAACATCCTCGTACTGGTCCACCACTACAGGATAAGTCGGACTCTCCACATCAACTGCTCCGAGGGTAAGGCAAGCCAACTGGTGAGTGATCTGCTGCACCCTCCTCCGAGTAAGTCCGTCCTGTACTGCAAAGGTTCCCTTATCGCCGATGAAGGTAAACCTGGTCCCATCCATGCAGACACACCACACTTTGCACCTAATACATTTGATCTGAGCATAGACTATAGATAACCAGTCCATACCCAAGATGACGTCGTAAGACCTGAATGCCACTACGAGGAGATACCAGCCAAATCTCTCACCTCTCAGAGTAAGCTCACACTATTGGAACCAGTACGTAATCATTGAGTCTTCTCCCGTAGGAGTATCTATCCATAAGGATCGATCCAACAGATATGTCAGAATCTCCGAGCTCCGAACGAGGGCAGTGGAAATGAAAGAGTGACTGACACCTATGTCTATAAAAACTACAACTAAGGTGGAATAGACACAGATAGTACCTAGAATCATCTCTGGAGTGCCATGGTCATATGACTCAGCTGCTTAAAGCTGAGCTCTCCCCTGTCCGCCAGCTCCCTGCAGTCGGGGTGGTCCTCCTGGTGGTGGTGGTTGCAACACCTCAAAATGTCATCCACCGCCAGCTGCTCGACCAGCCCCTCTGCCATGTACTCCTGTGCCCTGCAGACTGCCTCGATAGAATCTCTACCTCTGCCTGGGAGGTCCCTCAACTAACTGCTGATCGTCTGTACGGCGGGTCGGACAGTCACATGCCATGTGACCCTACCCGCCGCATGAGTAACATTGTCCGCTCCTGGCATGTATGACTCTGTCTCCACCTCAGGTGCCTCACACATCCGATCCTGAGTCATGCAGTCGACCACCTATAGGTCTGGTTCTCTTGGAACTCTGCATCATCTATCTACTGCCAGCTACAGAAGACTCCGTTGCATGTCGACTAGTGGTGGGTCTCTCTGCTGGAAACTCCTCAACAAGGAAACTCTCCACTTGGAGGGATCACTCCAACACTCCTGCCTGCGTCAGAATGCTGAGGGAGATCATCAGATCTCTGATCTCTTGCCCGAGCCCCTTCTCGAAGGTCTGGGCCCTGAAGAATGGGTCCCGTACCATATATGTGGAGTAGCGCGAGAGGTCAGTGAACCTCGCTGAGTACTGCTCTACTGTCATACTTTCCTACTGTAGATGAAGTAGCTCCTGTATCCGCACTGCAAAAAGGGTGGATGGGACAAACTACGCCTGGAACAGGATATCGAAGTCTGCCCAGAGTAGCGTTGCCTCATCGTGGACCTGGAGCATCAGGCTCCACCATCTTCATGCTTCTGCTTGATGGAGGCTGGCGACAAGTATCACCATGTAGTCTACTGGTGTCCATACTAGACTGAAGACTCTCACCACAGCCTCTAGCCAATCCTTAGCTTCCTGTGGGTCTGTCTCTCCCTGGAACCAAGGTGGCCTCTAGCACTAGAACACGTACAGTGCGCTCAAGCGGCGTGCATCGTCTGCTGCTGGGGCTGGAGGCATCGGTGGCCCAACGGGTGGTGGTACCGCTGGTGCCTCCATTGGTGCCTCAACTGGAAAGGGGCCCTGCACTGAGCCCTCATCTCTTGGTGGGCTGTCAGTGCATACAACTCTCGGGGCTCTAACTGGTCGTCCATGATGAGGCATCCTAAAAGAAACAGATGTGACACGGTCAAACGATTATACCTGGTGAGCTGACCTGGTTGAGCTGATTTAAAGAAAAACTTTTGAAAACACACACATAATCAGTGTTTTCGTGCACTAAGTCGGAAATCAGTAGTCAGGGTCCTGGTGTACGGATACGTCGGCCACCACACTAACACTGGACTCCCTAAACTGAAAACAGCACTCGATACCCTTAACACTATTTCTTCATAGAAAATAAATATCAGAGTCCTAAGTTATGCGATATAACCGACTCCTTTGATACCAATTTGTCACGACCCGTCCTCAGGACCCGTGCTGTGACTACCCCAAGCCCACCTTCCACAGGCCAGGGGCTGGCAACTAGCACCAAAGGCGTAAATCCCTAAGCTAGGAAGGCATTGCCTTTATAAAAAGTTGATACACATAATTAGAGTACACAAATGGAAGCAAAACACTAAATAAAACTGAATACAAAGGTAGTGCTGAAAGTAAAGGGGGTCGGAAATACAATCCCAACAGTAAAGTACAAGGAAAAGACAAAACAAGTACAACTAAAAGAAAAACAACTAGAATGTGTCTAGTAGCTCCTTGGTCGTCCACCATGGATCCTACCTAAAGGGTAGGTATAGATAGCCTCCTTAGATCTCCACATCCGTCCGTCTCCTCCGGGTACCGACTCGTCATGAGGTCCACCTCCAGGTACCATCCAGTCCTCATACACTCCACCTCGGTCAACGCTGTTTGTCGTCTTCATCCAACGCAACGAGGTGCAGACAAAGCCCGTGCAGGGGTGAGTATAATGATACTCAGTAGGGACCCCGAGACCCTCAAGGTCTCACAATATCCAACAAGGATAAACCACAAAGTATGAATCGAAGGATAACCATTACTTAGGTATATTCCAATACATATACCTAAGTTATTTAGTAACCCATCTAAATCATGAGGAAAACACAAAGGTCATTGACTCAGCTCAAACCAGGATTTTTCATTATCGAAACCATGACTGCTAGAGAAATCCTCCTCTGTCGAGAACAGTGGGACAATCGTGACACCAAGGCGCTTCTCACTAACCTTGGACTTCTGAGGTACTCCTCCTATCGAGTACCGCGGGTCTGCCGCCAAATACCAGGAGCTCCTCCGCTATGGGTTTGCTGCCAAATTCTAGGCGCTCCCCCTAATAGCCTACAGAGGTACTCCTCCTATTGAGTACTGTGGGTCTGCCTCCAAATACCAGGTGCTCCTCCACCATGGGTCTGCCACCAACTACCAGGTGCTCCCCACTGGGCTAGTCAAATCGGTCAAGCAGTCGTCAGGTCTGTCAGCTACTAGGTCTCCGTACTCTGTCTGCTCGTCACTGGAAGGATATGCTCCACGAGGAACTAGACAAAACTCCAAATATCATTAAGTGACATGAAGAAGTATCTCAAAGGTCCGTCTCATCAGTGGTATCTCAAAGTAATAGACGATGCGTCATTCGGACGCCTGGTCTGTAAGTTATTGGCATTTTCGTTCTAGGGGCCTGATTGGTTTTTAGGTTCAAACCAACCTAACTATACCCAAAATATATCCAAACCTCAATTAGGGTATGCCAAATAAAACATATCGCTCTCAGATTTCCACCGCCGCAGACAGTTCGTCGATCAGACACTCATAGCCCAAGATACGGGCTAAAAGGTGTAAACGGGCCATAGCGGGTCTGGGTCCGATCCGACCCAATCAGACCAACCTGGCCTGACCCGGTCTGAACCGGGGTCTAACACGATCAGTGGGTCTGACCCGGTCCAAGGGGGCAGCCCAGCCCGAGGCGGCCCGGCCTGAGGCGGCCTGGCTGGTGGCGGCCTGACCCGTGGCGGCCCGGCTGGCCGGCCTGCATGGCCTGGCTGGCCACGCGTGGGAGGGGGTGCCGCGCCCCCTGTTTCTGATATGAACCAGTGCTAGGCGCCGATTTTGATTCTCTGCAGGACCCTTCGGGTCCCCCCTGTAGCGCGCACTTGCGGCTGGATCAGCCGCCCGCCCCTAGTTTCTCCACAACGGCGCGACGACACCGCGGTTTTGCTGGCCTCCGCACGGCGCGACGATGCCGTGGCCCCTCCTGTTGAAATAGCGGGTGCCCTAGACCCAATTATTCAATGCTTTAGATTACCATATCGTGTGTAAAATAATCTATACATGATGTCTTCTTACTATTATAGTGTATACTTTTCTGCATCCACTATTGAAATTGTAATGTCCAAAGGTTAATTGTCGTATCGAAAGGTTATAGTAGTTCCCATGCTATAATGAGAACTTCAAGATACTATGAAATTAATCTTAAATATATGTTCTATATTCTAGATACATATTACTAATTGGAAACTGTAGATGTATGACTATCAGGTGCTGGGGGCTCATAAGCATTGAAACTTCTTCTCATGAAGTTCGCACTTGGTGATCTCTAGATGTGAGATCATGAGGACTGACCTGCCAATAGGAACTCCACATGTTTTAGGTGTCATTGGATGTTCCTATATAAAATCATGTTTAATGGTCTCCTGACTTAATATCATTACCAATGTATATCATTTGATTGCGTAATTTGATACAAGACAAAAACCATGGCAATGAAGTCGTGGCGAGGTAGTTCGTATCGAGTGCGTCATTGGTGGCATGACATTGGTTGAATGGTCAAGAAAAGATTTTTCGCTTCCTATTTATGGAAGTAATATATCTCAGACCATGTTGATATGGATGGTAGTACCTTTATAAGACCATGGCCATGGCAGTCAAGGGCAAATCCATCTAGTTAAATCAACAAACTATAAAACAATAAAAGGGCGATGACACGTGAGTGCGTACTACTTTATGAGATATTACAGACAAAGAGATTATATTACACAGTGTGTGTTCGTAGGTTGGTTTTCACTATTGTGACAATCCTTATTTCTTCAGGGGCCATGATGGGTTGTTAGATCCCGCTCTTGGCTATGAATACTATTCATGGCTGTTGTAATAAGGGTCTAGAGGGTCACACACAATAGCGTATTCAAGAATCTTCCCTATTCAGTTGAATAGGAGTTTTGGACATGGTGGGCCCCACCAAAAAGGTCTGGGATTTGTCTAAAGTTAAATGATCACCAATGAAATAAATAAGTTCATATTATTCAAGTTTAGAATAATGAGTATTGAATTTATTTATTAAATTTATTTATGTTTTTTAAGTAAATGCATGAAAAATATTAATTGATGAATATTTAATTATTCAAGGTTCAATTAATATTTATGGGAGTGATGAGTTGAGTTAATGACTCAATTATTATCACGTAATATATTTTAATATATTACAAGTAAATGATAATATTATTTATGACTCAGTTTAGTAGTCATAAATGTCGTTGATAGTGTGTTAAGTATTCGGGGGCCGGGTTGGCATTTCCAGGTAATTAATTAACCACTATATATATTAGAGGAGAGGAGATTTCTAATGACTATTCATGGAGATTCTCTCTCCTCTCCTCTCTTCCACACTCTAGAGAGAGATTCTTTGGATCCAAGGAGCTCAGATGAATCTCTCTCTCGGGCATCGCTAGCAAAGCGATGCAGTGATCGTTGGAACGTCGAAGGTATCGTTGGTATTCCGCGCTAGCACCTGGACTATGAAGAACGACGCTCCTGCGGATTCCTTGAAGTGCGTGTGGACGATCTAGAGGAATTTGGATTCGGATTCTTTGAGCATCGATCGCCAATGACGAGTAGACGTCGTGCACAGCTTCGAATCTAAACTAGGTATTTTACAGTTTATGTTTGTGCTTAAAACCCTTCACGCGTGGTCCTCGGCTTTGACCGGGCTGCTCTTTACCGACGTCGGAAAGTTCACGGTGAACAGTGGTGGAAAAAATTTAAAAACCCACCTGTTTGGGGATTTCGCTGCACGCCCGGTTCCAACAAGTGGTATCCAAGCGATGCATGTCAATTTTAAGCCAAGAAAAATTAAATTTGCATTAATTCTTGAAAAGGGCATCGATACGGTCCCAATGCCTCAAACTGTGTTTTAATCCATCTTCGGATGACCATTCTACGATCATCCGAAGTTTTAATTCGGATTTAACATTGTTAATACATGAGTTTTTAGATCTATGAACCTCAATTTCATCCATTGAGATTTCATAAAAATTATTATTATAATAATCTCATTGTAATAATAATTTTTCTATTATAATAATAATTTGATTATTATAATAATTTTTTCATTATAATATTTTAATATTATTATATTATTATTGTTTTTCTAAACCTATATAGGGTTAAGAAAATGTAAAATAAATAAAAGGAGATGACTCAACTTTGTGGGTCAAGTCATCAAAATAAATAAAAGGTGAGGAAGACCTTCTTTTAGGCCTTGTTAAAAAAAGGGGGTGTTGGGGTGGACTTGCAAAAGCAAGTTTAAATGAATTTTTTTTAAAAAGGGGGCGACAAACTATTCTCTCCCTCGCCAGTCTCCTGCGGCGGCTCCCTCTTTGCTCCATACAGCAGCGCGCATACACCCACCTTAGCCGCCCTTCACGCCTCTAGGAAAACCCGCAGGTACCCGCGCAAGGCTCCACACTCGGTCCTCGCTCAACCTGTCGGGTCTTCTCCCCGTCGCGCTACAGTGCTACCAGGCCGGAGCCCCCTACACTCAATACCCCATAGGATGTTTCAAATAGCACTCGGCCTCCCTGCTGGAGCAGCCTCCCACACCGGTCTTCCCATGGAGCCGCGACGCACCCGTCGACTAACAACCCTGGCCGAATCCTCCCAACGATGAACCAAGGAGCTGCGCTGAAGCCGGCATGCCTCGCCTTCCTCCTCTACTGCATGCGATGCAGTACGCCGCGACCTCCCGTTGACCTCTGTCTTCCCCGCAGTGTTGCAGAACTCCAAGGCTGGTTTCCCCTCGATGCGGGCAATCCCAGCCACCCCCTTTCCCAAAGGGGTTCCCCACACCAGGCACTTCCAGCACACCATAGTGAGGTAACCCATCTACAAGGGGTTTGATCAAATCTAACCAGAACATGTCCAGGCAGGTTTTCTCTACTCGGAACGGGATTGGGAAGACCTTCCCGGCCTAGAATACCCTTGCATGAGGTTGCTAACTCCCGTAATGGGCCTGCGCAGGTTCGCCCTGACCCGCACAGGCCCTGCCTGAAGTTTCATGGGCTCGGGTAATTTTATATTAAATAAAAATTAATTAAAACAATTAATTTAATTACACTTGATAATTAAATTAATTAGATATTAATTTTTGGTTGCTGAGGCATAATTAATTTAATTTGGGAGACAATTAAATTAATTAATTAATTTAATTTTTAGTTTTAAAATTAAATTAATTAAATGGAATCGAACGACGTATTTATTGAATTAAAAAATTTGAGTGAAGTTTTTTAATTCAATTAAATAACCTCGAATTTATTTTAATGCAAGTTTAATTTTATTCTGCATTTATTTAATATACGTGAGTTTAATGTGTATATATGCTGGTCATGAGCCATTGACCTACCAATGTATGTCTGGTGTTTATTTATTTCATTTAATTATTTATTTATTGCAATGGTTTGTAATAATTATTTTAATTAAATAAAAGATGATCTTTGTGTCGTCTCAAGTGTCATTATATGTATAAGGGTCTGTGCGCCCATTCTCAGAGTTGTAATTTTACTCCCTGGGATCCCCTAGCCTACGTGTGAGTACAATTGTATAATGAAGAGATGACTTATGACGCACTTCGCGCCAAGTGACGGTGACACACTAGACAGGAGTTGGATGCAATGGATGAGAAGACATTGCTATTCAAGTTGCAAGACACACGACTAAGGGTACTTACCCCTAGGGTTTTAGGCTGGTCCGTTATTCACTCAACGGATCAACCAATAGTACCAGCTCATGATTAGGTGTTCGTTTTATTAATGCATGGTTTATTATTTTTGTGCATGTGTAATTTATTGCGTGATCACATAGTATAATAATAAACAAGCATGCAAGATAAAATGAACATGTGACGCGATGAAATTTCTATTTCTTGCACGATCAGTTGTGAGTGCGATCACATAGTACATGCTTATGAAAATAGAAAAGGATTTCTTTCATCACACTAAAAATAATAAAACCATCAAAGAAATATTAAGTCTAAACAACCTTCCATCATTTAAATTTGGACAAAACCAGCTGTTTGAGGTGCCGATCATGCCTTAGCTAAGGGTGCCTCTTACCACTGGGGATTGCTTATAAGAATGATGGGTCGACTTAACTAAAGTTATAGTAAGGATTATCCATATCTAACTTGCTATCATTTTAGAGTCAAGTGTTGAGTAAATCAAATTTTTATTTTAAGAAGCTGAGACTTCACTCAACAGATCAAGGAACCGCAAGTTAATGCGGTCAGCCAGCCAAAATCCTACCTAGAACCCTCCAAGTAGTGGAGTAGGCTTATCTTGTAGACTATGAGGGGTGGTTCCGGGATCCTTTCCACTAGAATAATCAAGCGACAGAGTATTCCGATTCTAGCACAGAGGGTTCCTAGAATCCGATAAAATAGTGGGAGACATAAAATGATTTAAGTAATTAATCAAAATGTCTAAATCGGTAATCCAGATAAAAGGCACTCATCTGCTAAAATTTATTTTTGTAGAAAAATGACAAGTTATACCACAAGATTAAAACTGCAATATTATGGACAAAGTAAATGTCCACAGTGACATGAGTATCCATGAATAGTACAAGCACGTGTGTATAGTACTATGATATAGGAAACTCAAAGTGTCAGTGTCCCCAACACTATTAAACTACCTCAAGAAGTGAGGGCAGAAAATGCTTACTGGAGACTAATGTACAAATCATATTATAGTTATATCATCATGCTTTCATCAACGTACGGTGTCAGTTGCGGTCACTACACCAGGACATAGATGATATAACATAAAGTCTCATCTCCGAGAAGTTTTCAAGGAGAAAGCGAATCAATGATATGAATAATGCGATGTACACCGACATGTGTAAATTGAAAGATCGATCATGATATTTAAATATAATTTTCACCACATTACTCAAGTCTTGTTTTAAGTTACAAAACAAACAAGTATAGAGTACACACTTCATTACCAATTTAGGTAAGGTTCGCCAAGTGAATAAGAATAAAAGAAAATTAATCATTAATTCTTATGGCGGATAAATTGATAGACAATGTGAAAAGGTCAAAGGCATTTAATGCCAATGACATATTCACGACGTCCTTCAATTAATGAGGTATTAACAGAGGTTATTTTCATTGAAATACTATAGAAGTTTAAAATCAATAACCTGATTTAAAGGAGCAAGTTGCTGCTTTTACATCAGGCATATTCATCAATGTAATGTTTCCATTTTACTACTTGGGTATTAAATACAATACACTGGTAACATATGTGTATTCTAATGCGATGACCAAGTTAGTACAAAACCTTACTGGAAGCCAGGTGTATTCTCCAAGTGGCTGCGAAAGGGTGATGCCTAGGCCATTGGTGAGAAGTACATGACTTGTTTAATTTCCAAGTGAAATATTCATGTTGAACTATTATTGAGTATAACCACAAACATTAATCTCATGTGTCCTTGGACGTAAGGAGTCATTCTTTTAGTTTCTGGAATGAATGTTGTTTTTGGTAAACTCAATCACTAGTTTAGTAATACATGAATCATAGGCAATTAGTGATGAATATAAATGTAAGACTTATACCCAGTAGTGACAAGATAATTATTTGTCTATTAACACTAAAAGTGATCATCATCAATATACCAAATATGGTATTTATGCTCAGCACAACTAAATAATTTTGTTATTATCGACATCTTTAGTTTGGACAAAGGAGTCTTTAGAAATAAAGGTATGTCACAAAGCATTTGGAAATAGTTCAACAAGTAAATGTGAACTATTCCAAGTATAAGATAGAGGTATGTATACTCCATAAGATTCCTTTAAGCAATTAAGGAATAACAAAGTGAAGTATATGCATGGTCAGGAGACATGAGTTGCTTCGAGTTGGGATACCGAAGAATATCTTGACCAAGCATTCATCAATCATGATAATGTAGCGTGGAGAAATTACTAAACGCACATTACCTCATCAACATCATGACATTGATGTTAATAAGGAGGATTTATGATAAAGTCTTACATGTCAACATTGATCAATAAACATGTATCATGGAGCAATTCCTAAATGTAAATGTTATACATCAAAATATTGATGTAAGTAATATCAATGTTGCAACTCGAAGAAACTTCCATTGTATTTCATGAAATGATTTGCAAATAACAATGATATCCCACTACCATATGCAAAATATAATGACAAATGGATATCATACGATTCATAGTTTGATAGAAATCCATTATGCCATAAGGACATGTGTTTGGATACAAATAGTTTGTTCGGATACAAATAAACTTGCATCAAGATAAACACATTGTGAATCTAAGGTACTTATCCTAATGATTGCTTAGGATATTACATAAATCCCTAAGATAGAAAAGTTGTATTCAAGTAAGGGACTACATATCTATATAAGGGTGCACATATCTATTAGAGACAGTGGGAGCTATATTGACTTGTGTTTATTCAATGCTCAAGATGCAAAAAATAGCCGGCATAGGATCTAGTTCCACAAGCGCATGTGGAAAAAAGTATGTTTCGGAGACACATACTGTGTAGGAAGGATAAAACCATGGTGATGGATTTATATTCACCGCGGTTGGTGATCTATTATTCAAAGTGAATAATATTTCCTACAAGTAAGCAGTCTATGGCAATTAGCTAAAATTGATAATACCAACTAAAATTCAATTAATGGATTACATGTATCAAAGTGAAAAAGGGGCTATTATTTTGAATACTGCGGTGGGTATTCAAGTGAGTTGATACATGGATGGTACAAGTGTAGTACCAATAAGGCTCGATTGGTTTCACCAAGTCGTTATACCTAAATTCGTTAGAATTTTACTTACTATAGCTAATATCTATGATCAATTTATTTAGAATTGGATGTCATGACCACCAATTGTGGATGGTGTCTATACGAATCAACCAGAAAGGGACAGTCACATCACAGAATGCTAATAAAGGTTGCAAGTTACTGAAATCCGGTTTAGGATTAAAGTAAGCAACATGATCATAGTATATACATTTAATTTTTTTTTCCATGTGTCTACCAGTGGTTAATGGGAGCACCAATGTTTTCCAAGCAAAAATATGTTCGACAACATATGGAAAACAGACATTGGTCTCACAGTTAGTTAAGACCAAAATGAAATTTACTCTCCAATTATTGAATTAAAGTAGCAACCTAAGTTCTAGGGAACATGATATACTAAGGTAGATCTATAGGTTTCTTGGTCCTAGTCAATCATACATTTAGTGACACTGTATTGAAAAATACATGTCAGAACAATTCAAGAGATAAATTGTTGCCTATGTCACAAGGCATAATCTCTCCATGTTGACCTGTCCATAACATGGAAGAGATAAATGTGGTGAGTTTAAATCCATACGTCGGAATAATGGATCAATCACGTATGTCATGATATGTACAAGAAACGATATTTCCAAGGTATATTTTACAATAAGAAAATATCAGTTATATCCAGGAGCACTGCAAGGGATGCAGTCAAAACTATCTAATTGTACTTCGAAAGTACAAAAGATATGTACTTGGAAAATGGAGAAGAAAGGATACTAGTTTTTGTGGATAAGAAATAGTCTTCCATAGATCAATGTGATCTAGTATTGCAGTTAGACTAAAGGCGATGAGCGAGTCAAGCTCAAATCAGCCAGTGGTGGCCATACCTACAAGACCGAGTACATTACAGCTTCTAAGATATCTAAGAAGAAGTTAAATGCAATGATTTGTTCTAGTTCATGGAATCACACCTGGTGAGAAAAGTATTATCATAATGTAGATTATGATATTCTTACTAGCCAAGATGTCATGTTATGAAAGTGGACAAAAAGTGAGATATACTTGGGATACCATCTCTTGAGTAGTTTTACTCAAAGAGATGAGGTCTCTATAGAAGAATAGCCACATGACGGAACCGTGGCTGACCCAATATCTAATGTCGTTACTCAGCAGGAACATGATGTTCATCATGTGAGTAGCTAAAAAGTTTGGTTAGAAAGATAGCTATAGTGCAAGTGGGAGTGTTGAAATAGTGGGTTCCCTAGACCCAACTATTCAGTGCTTTAGATTACCATATTATGTTTACAGTAATCTATACATAATGTCTTCTTACCATTATAGTGTATACTTTTCTATTTCCACTATTGAAATTGTAATGTCCAAAGGTTAATTGTCATATCAAAAGGTTATAGCAGTTCCTAGACTATAATGAGAACCTCAAGATACTACAATATTAATCTTAAATATATGTTCTATAGTCTAGATACATCATAATGATTGGACACTGTAGATGTATGACTATTAGGTGCTGGGGGCTCATAAGCATTGAGACTTCTTCTCATGAAGTTCGCACTTGGTGATCTCTATAAGTGAGATCATGAGGACTGACCAGCCAATAGGAACTCCACATGTTTCAGGTGTCATTGGATGTTCCTATCTATGATCGTGTGTAATGGTCTCCTGACTTGAGATCATTACCAATGTGTGTCATTTGATTGCATACTTTGATGCAAGACGAAAAACATGTCAATGAAGTCGTGGTGAGGTAATTCGTGTCGGGTGTGTCATTGGTGGCATGACATTGGTTGAATGGTCAAGAAAGGATTTTTCGCTTCTGAGTTATGGAAGTAATATATCTCAGGACATATTGATATGGATGGTAGTACCTTTATAAGACCATGGCCATGGCAATCAAGGGTAAATCCGTTGAGTTAAATCAATAAACTATAAAGCAATAAAAAGGCGATGACACGTGAGTGAGTCCTGCTTTATGAGATATTACAGACAAAGAGATTATATTACACAGTGTGTGTTCGTAGGTTGGTTGTCGCTATTATGACAATACTTATTTCTTCAAGGGCCATGATGGGTTTCTAGATCCCGATCTTGGCCTGTGAATACTATTTATGACTGTCGAAATAAGGGCCTAGAGGGTCACACACAATAGTGTATTCAATAATCTGCCCTATTCAGTTGAATGGGAGTTTTGGACATGGTGGGCCCCGCCACAGGGGTCCGGGATTTGTCCAAAGTAAAATGATCACCAATGAAATAAATAAATTCATATTATTCAAGTTTAGAATAATGAGTATTGAATTTATTTGTTAAATGTATTTATGTTTTTTAAGTAAATGCATGAAAAATATTAATTAACTAATATTTAATTATTCAAGGTTCAATTAATATTTATGGGAGTGACGAGTTGAGTTAATGACTCAATTATTATCACATAATATATTTTAATATATTACAAGTAAATTATAATATTATTTATGACTCAGTTTAGTAGTCATAAATTTCGTTGATAGTGTGTTACGTATTCGGGGGCCGGGATGGCAATTCTGGGTAATTAATTAACCACTATAAATATTAGAGGATAGGATATTTCTAATGACTATTCATGGAGCTTCTCTCTACTCTCCTATCTCCCACACTCTAGATAGAGATTCTCTAGATCCAAGGAGCTCGGATGGAGCTCTCTCTCAGGCATCGCTAGCAAAGCAATGCGGTGATCTTTGGAATGTCGAAGGTATCGTTGGTATTCCGTGCTAGCACCCAGACTACAACAAATGGAACTCCTGTGGATTCCTTGAAGCATGTGTAGACGATCTAGAGGAATTTGGCTTCGTATTCTTCGAGCAGTGATCGCCAACGACGAGCAGACGTCGTGCACGAATTTGAATCTAAACCAGGTATTTTATGGTTTATTTTTGTGCTTAAAACCCTTCATGCGTGGTCCTCAGCTTTGACCGGCCTGCTCTTCATTGACATCGGCAAGTTCACATCGAACAGTAGTGGAAATTTTTTAAAAACCCACCTGTTTGGGGCTTCCACTGCACGCCTGGTTCCAACACCTCCGTCGTGGCCCGACCTGGCCGCAGCTCGGTTCTCAGTGCGGCATGGCGGCGCCACGCTCTTTTGGTGACCCGACAGCCTTGCGCCACCGACTTTATTCATGGCCAACTCATTGTCGATCGCTGCGTGTACCACCTCTGTCATCATCAAACAAGAACCAAAAAAAGGGGAGGGTCGGGCCGTGTTCGTGCGGTCCGAACCCTCCTCGTTATGGTGATATCATTCGGTTCTCAAAGCACAAAACATACGACGGGGTACGGAGGGTAATATTCAATCATAAAATAACCCTTACCTCAATTGTTTCTCGATGGAGGAGGAAAGAGGTGACGTCGTCATTGGCGATGCTTTTCGCGGGCGGCATCTTCTCCTTTGACGTGGATGAAGTTCGCTGGAGATGTCGTGGGCGTTCTTCGTGGTCGTCGCTTCCCTTTCTTGCTCCAGTTGAAGAAGGAAGAAGATGGAGATGGTTCTTCATGTCCTTCTTTAAGAGGATTCTCTCTCAATTCTTCCAAGGCTCCACCAAAGAATTATGCCAACCAAAATAAAGTAATAGCATAACCTTTATTTTAAATGGTTGGCATGAATTCAAATGGATTCAAATAATTAATTAATTTATGTGGAGTGGCACAATTATGAGGGAAGTTAAAGAGTTTCACCAATTTAATTATAGGCTCTAGGGAGTTTAAGGGGGTTAGAGGAGTTAAGGATCTCGGGTGGGCCCCACATAATAACATCCTCCCAAGGGAGGTTATACTCGGGTGGGCCCTACCACCATAACCTCCCATGGGAGGTTAGGCTGTGGTGGACCCCACCTCCAACCTCCCCTTGGAGGTTTTAACCACCCAAATAAAATAAAGTTAATACTTTATTTTATTCAATTTAATTAAAACCCCCCAAAACTATCTTCCACTCTAATTAAAACAAAACTGTGGTGAAGATATCACTAAGAAATCACCGAAACTGTGAGTTCAATGGTGCCCTCATATTTCAGTTCCGAGCACCGGTTCAAAATTTATAAAATCCCGTATGTACGTTTACTGAACGTACCCAAAAAAAACTTTCAGAAATTGATTCCGGACACACCGGGCCTCGGAATCAAGCGCTGTTAGAAACTGCCGACTCATAAAATTCCCATGTATTTAAGAAAAAATTTTCCATGGAAATTCCTGGCATTTATAGGTCATAATCAATAATTAGCATAAGACCTCTAGTGACTTTAAGTTAGAATCATATTCTTCTGAATCAAATTAACCAGATATATATTCTCCTATACTGAAATGGGTCCTAAAAGAGACTTCTCACATGTCTTATCCTAAAAAAATGGTTATCGATATGGATGAACATAAAATCACTAAAAAGGTTCCATAAAAATCCATGACTAGTAGTTGTTATTATTTACAAATTCATTTGATGTAAAATTATCCTCCCAGACCATTTAAAATCAAGAACAAGAGCTCTAAGAATATTTGTGACACCCCAAATTCACACTCCCAAATCCATTGGTATAAACACATACTTCATATATTGGATTATATACCAACTATAGATTCTTGGATATGATTATCCCATAATTACATGACATAAAACAAATATTACATTACATACATTCTCAAGACCTTTTAGGTTTATATATTTAGAGAATTAGAACAAAACATAAACCAATAAAACCAATGTCTTTCTCAATTGATGGATATTTTTTACACTATAAAAGAAACTACTAAATCCATAATAAGTCTTCAATATATCTTAAAAATTATATACATAGTTATCCTTTTAGATATATCATGTACGATACATTTCTTTATAACTTAGGGAAATAGAAACATAAGAAGGGGTGAGATCAAATTCTTACTAAGGTAAACATATAAATGAAGTTGTAAAAAATATATGCATGTTATACATGATATGGAAGGAATAAATAATAAGAATAATTTTATAATCAACTAAAACTAAGATCATTTGTGTTGGTCGAAGTAGTTTACTTAAGAGGGGAGGGGTGAATTGAGTAACTATAAAAATTTCTATTACAAAAATATTATTTTAAAAGAAATGGTTTTCCCCAAAAATAGATACAGCCCACTCAATCAAGGTTATACTGTTATAAGAGTTTGACTATTTAAACAACTTCTTAGAAGATTGATTAATTCTCAGTAATCTTAATTTGTATTATTAATATTACTTTTTAAGTTATCCAACTAAGAAAAATCAGTTATAACTTCTTTCCAAGACTAACTATCAAAGTGAAATTAGAGTTGTCTGGATTATGCAATAAAGCAGTAAAATAGAGAAGACTAAAATTAAATAGCACAGCGGATAAGAAACAAGTGGTTCAGTCTCAAGCCGAGACCTAATCCACTCCACTTGGTGATCACCTTCCACCAATTATTTTATATAAATAAAATTTGATCCACACCCTGGATCAGGGTTAAAAATAGTACACATACTATCCAGGTCACACATGGACCTCTTCCACAGTTTTCGTGGGTAGACAAAAACAACAATCATGCCACACAGGGACCTATTCCACATTTGTCATGGGTAAAAAAGAGTATAAGGAGTTTGGTGTAAGGATTTATAAATCCTTCAGTTTAGCACAAGAGTCAGTGTGTGTGGGGAATATACAGAGTACACACACTGCTCAAAAGGTAAGTAAAATAATCACTAAGAGAGAGTATATATGATTTTACAAAGATCTAGTGATTTGAAGTGCATCTTTGGACTCCTTTGATTAAGCATAAATGCTTCTGAGTCCTTCTCTGGTTTTTGTCTTGAAAAACAGAGTTTCGTTCTTCATCTTGTGTTCTTCATGAGTTTTTACAATGTGAAGATGTTCTCTGGATTCCAGTGTACATCGTATGTTCTTCAGCAGAGTCAGATTGCATGCATGTGAAAATGCTTTCTTTGAAAATCTTGCAAAGTGTTCTTCGTGGTCGTGCTCACAGGCTTGTTTTTCTGTTCAGTATCGTGCTACATTGTTGTTGGGCACTCTTCTCTTTATCTTCAAATGCATGAGTTTTAGATGACAAGTTCCATGTGTTTCGTACCTCGTACCTCGTACTATATCTAAAAATAAACATTAATTATGTCAGTGCATTAAAGGAATCAAATATGACCGTTTAAATTGAAAGATGAAAAATTAGTTTAAGAAATAGTGTCACAGTAGGTTATGAGAACAGTGTCTTCTTCACATGGTGTCTGAGTGTCACGGTCTGAGTGTCACAGTGTCTTGTTCACGGTGTCTGTTCTTCACGGTGTCTTACTCACGGTGTCTGATCTTCACGGTGTCTTGCTCATAGTGTCTGGCTTACTGTGTCTGGCTTCACGGTGTCAGGCTCACGGTGTCTTGCTTCACGGTGTCAGGCTCACAGTGTCTTGCTTCACAGTCTCTGGATTCATGGTGTCAGGCTTACGGTTTCTTGCTTCACAGTGTCTGGATTCACGGTGTTGGGCTTACAATGTCTGGATAATTGTGTCTTGGTCACGGTGTCTTGTACTTAGGAAAATTACTGTATTCAGACTTAAACAATAATATGCATGAAATGGACTGAGCTTAACCATTTTAAAGCATGAGAGAACTTGAAACATGAATACACATGATGGATGTAATTTATAGGATTTAACTAGGTTGAATGAGATTTGTGATCATTAATGAGATTTGGGATCATGAATGAGATTTGTGATCATTAATGAGATTTGTGATCATTAAAACATGATTAATACATGATGTGTCCAACAATATCCCCCTTTTTGATGATCAAAAATCATGTACAATAAAAGTGTAAATTGGATACAACTATAGAGAAAATAACATATAGAAAAACATATAACTTCTCCCCCTTTTGGGATTATCAAAAAGTTGACATAAGAGAGGGTAAAAAATGCACATTCCATTAAGAGTAATCAGAGTGTAGTACAACATAAAGTAGAAATAAAAAAAATCAATGACATCCCCATAAAAAATATTAAGCACTGGTCTTCTTCAAGGATTGACCTTCTCTTTTCCTTTATCAGTAGCAGAATAGGAAGCCACAGGGGCAGTGGTTGATGTAGAAGAAGGCAGAGACATGGTAGATAGAGAGGGTAAAGGGAGACCTTCGAAGACTGAGGGAGCCAAGGTAGGAGCAATAGAAGATCAATATAGTTGCTGATCAAGAATGACATGCCTGATCTGACTGAGAGCTTGGACAATATACATGGCAGTTGAGGCTAAGGCAAAGGTGAATGTGGGTAGTCCAGGTCTAAGAGGAGCAGCCGCTGGAGAAACAATTACTGTACTCTGGACAAGAAGATAAGGTCTCAGGAGTTTGATGAAGCCTGCAATAATTTATCCACCACACTGCATGGATTTTTCAAAGTCATCTTTGTTTTCCATGAACTTTTCCAACAATCTGGTAAACTCGGTTAGCTTCTGGACTTGGTTTTTGAAGGCTTGAGTTACAGGAGGAATTCTTAGATTCTCTACAAGGTATTTTAAGTGGTTGTTCATATTAGTCTTGGAGAATATCCGGTTGAAATAGAAATCCACTTTCTTATAAATCTCCTACTAGGCATCATTTTCAATCTTGGAATGAATTTGAACAAGATCAAGAACACCATCATTGTTCTTGATAACTTCAGAGAAAGAAGCCACATTGAATCCACTGAAAGCAGTATGAAGCTCTTCTTTGACTATAGATATGAGAAAAGTACTATCCAAGACAGGCATAGAGGATTCACCAGAGGTATTATAATATTTGATGGAAGAGGTCTGAGATTTGAGCTGATTGAGTACTTTTTGAAGACAACCAGTGTACTCATCAGTGAGTTTATTGAGGTTCACTACAAGCTCTATCATTTCATTAAACAACTATTTGTGCCTTTCTGCAATCTTTTCATCAAAGGATAATAGGTAAGGGTGAATCTAAGACACAACATCTCGAGAAATTTGAGAAACAGTGGGTGCTAGAGAAGCAGCAACATGTTTTGATCTGGAGTACATCTCTTTCTACATATCTTCAACCATGCTTCTCAGGGTTGTGACTTCATTACTCAGTAACTTATTTTCTACTCTAACTTCTTGAATCTCATGGATTATTTTGGGTTGTATCTGCCAAATGATATTTTCCAAAAGTAGTGAGGCATCTCTCTCACTCAGATTTGTCACAGGTCGAGGTTGGGAGTTCATAAGCTTCTCAATTCCAGCTAAGAGAGTATCTCCAAAATCTGTCAAATCATCCTTACTGAAAAAGGACAGCTGTTCAGGTGCATGAATTGGTACAAGGGAAGGTTTAGGATATGGTTCCTTTTCAGGGGCAAATTTAGAAACTGACTTCAACTGAAATAGGGAAGAGAGATCAAGCCCAGTTGCATTAACCTGCTGAGATTCACTCACATCATAGAAACTAGGGAATTTGTACTGAGTGTCCACAGGACTGGACTGAGATGGATGTGATGCTTCATCGGACTCAAGATTTTGGGTTTCCTCCCCCTTAACAGGTGCTTCCTTTTCAGGATTTAGAGGCTCGGGAGCTTGTTCTAAATCCACAGTTTCAACTCTAAGTTTCTCATTCATCTCCTGTCTAGCCAGATGAAAGGCTATCTCTATCCTCTCTTCAGCAGAGGGTATTAGTTTAGGAACATATTGTTCCATAGGGAATTCTTCCATATTTTCTTCTTGAATAACAGGGAGTTATTCTATATTTGCTTCTTGTACACCAGAGAGTTCTTCTACTATAGGATCTTCTATGGCTTGCTGCTCAGATTCTGGGACCACTAATTCTTTTTCAGCCTTGGGTTGGATTTCCAGATTTATATCATCTCTAGGGGTATGAACTTCTTTTTCAAGAACAACAGGAGGAAAAATAGTCCTTTCTTCCTAAACAACAACTTATTCCCTATGAGGTACTTCAAATTCTTCTTCATCTTCTTCTGAATACTCAACAACTTCATCTGGTTCCAAACCAGGATTAGAAATGTCTTTTGGCCTTGATGGATAATCCATAGGATTAAACTTCTCATAAACCTTATCGTTTTCTTCCACCCACTACTTTTTCCAAGGGTTCCAGTTTATCTTAATTCTTTTGATGGTGGCTTTAGAGAGATAGTACTCACAGTCCATAAGCACTTCTTCATTAGGTCCAACTACGCCTTTTGTAACAAGCATGGCTGATATCAGCTGAGAGTAGAACAAAGAGGTAGACTTTGATGTAACCTTGATCAACTCACACATATGGTTAATGATGTACTTGCACAGGTTAATCTTGTATCCATTCTTAATAATATGAATTAAGAACACATATTGATACTTTAATACAACAAAGTCACCTTTCCTTGGACTAACCAAATTTTGAACAAACTTAAACAACAACCTTGTTTCCCCATCAAGTTCAGCAGCTATGGCCCTTCTCTTGGTGCCATTTATGGTTAGGGTTTTCAGAGAATCTTCAAGGTCAAAGAAATTAGTTGTAGGTGGAGGTTCTCTCTGATAATCATCATAAATTCCTTCGTGAGGTATCCTAAGGCATGCATCCAATAACATCGATGAGAAGGAGCATCTTTAGCCATTAATCCAGCTCCTCACAACAAAACATTCACCAGAGTCAAAAGAAAACTGTGCATTCTGGTAGAACTGAGCTACTAACCTCAGATAAATGGGTCTATTCTCCCTTGAGAACCATTCTAACCAGCCTTGTTCTTTTAACACTTTCAGGACTAGAGATTTTCTAGATAATAGACATTCTGGGCAGATTTCTTTCTCAGGAACAACACTGCGATTTACCAGATTTGGATTCAACAGTCCTTCAGGCGTCAGCTTAGGTGCTATCTTCTTTTTCTTCGAGCTATTCTTCTTAGGTGTGGATTAAGATGGTTGTTTCATTCTTGGCATCCACTGAAGGCCGAGAGAGAGAGAGAGTGTAACGACCCAAAGTTTCATTAATGGAAATACCTCTTGATCTAATTAAATGTCTCTTTATGTTTATATAAAATGTCAACTTCTTTGGTTTTATGTTAAGAATTTTGACCATTTCTAATATAGCCATTGAAAAGTGATCACATGATTAGTATAAATATAGTACTTTAACAAATCCAATTTACTCAGACAAAAGAAGCGATGGTCTCATCCAGTAGAATTGCTCCATACGAAGCCCATTTGTCGGATCTCGGAAAAGAGGTGGCGTCCTTGGGCTTCGCTCTTGACCAAGCCCAAGATGAGCTTCATCATGTCAAGCTCGAACAGGACTGTCTATGGGAAAATTGAAAGTTGATAGAGATTACCACTTGAGCGATGTTATCTGAGCCACCCTAAGAGTCTGTCACCATCGCACACCTTACCCTTAGGTCTTATCAAAACCTGTGAATTTTCGATAAATGTCAGTTTTTATTTTAAAAGTGAAAATTAACATATTTAGAAAATTATTTAGATAAAAAAAATGTTATTTTTGGAATCAGGACATCAAAATTATCCAACAGTGTATTTTTCATAATTTTCTGAGACAGTCAAATTTTTGGGTAAAAATTAAATACCGTTTAAATATATAATGTGTTTTATGACATCATAATGACCCAATAGTGATGTAATAAAATACTATAAGCTTTATGTTCGGCCAATATATGTTTTACCATTAAAATAATGTGATTTTGGGTTTGTTTGATTTATTTTACAAAGCATTAATGGACCCCTCAAGACTTATTAAACATCTTGTCTTTTTAAATTATTTTCCATGGGGGTGTGACTCACCTCCACATAAGCAACCCCATTATTTTAAGAAGTTAGGATTTTGGCCTTATAAAATATTTTTTTCCTCTTCCCTTTTCCAAAAACCATGGGTAAAAACCATGGGATGGTTTGTGGTTTGGATTAATTTAATATAAGGGGTCTCAAACCTAAATAATAAAGAATTCCCTCACCTTTCCTATATAAACCCACCCAAGCTCCCACTTCCTACTCACTCAAAGCCTTTTTAGTTCTTCAAAACTCTACCCTACTCTCTCTATAATCCTCCCAAGGTTCCCCAAGCTCCCAAGAATCCTCTCACAAGCCTCTCTCTAGCATTTGGAAGCACACTTCCAAGTTAGGGTTTTTTCTTCCTTTCTCATTTTTGTCCAATTTTCTTTAAGTTGTTTTTTCCTTTTAATTTCAATTTTGAATGTTGGGGTATGGTTTCTCACCTCCCTCATACTTCCCTCTTTATGTTTTAATAATCGGAGACCCATTTCTCTCTCATTAAATGCCTCCTATGTACACCCGTTACTATGCCGAAATTCTGAAAGGAACTTCTCTATCCTCTTTTACATTCAAGAAATACTTTTGTATCATGAATATAAATTCCATTAGAATTGTTGGGACATGTATATATATGACCTACTTACTGTACATTACATGTAGATATGATGAGGAACCCCTTTCTCTCTCATCAAGCTTTTTTATGAATTCTTATGTCACGCCGTTACGCTGCCGAAATCGCACCGATTTTCTAAGCGAATGCCATTGTGTAGTGAATACCATGCCCATTTATCCATAAAGGGTATTCACCTTTATGAAAATTTACTTATTTATTATATAGTTTCATGTATGAATTCTATATTCCTTCATCGTGGAATAAATTATTATGTTTTATGAATCCATGTTTTATGTTCCATGTGGCGCACTTATGCATGAAATGAAATGTTTAAGAAGGGTGCACCCTTATAGCACTCCAATGCATTGGGTAAAGTATAGTATCATGATA
The DNA here is from genome assembly GCA_963277665.1 of Viscum album. Taxonomy (NCBI): domain Eukaryota; kingdom Viridiplantae; phylum Streptophyta; class Magnoliopsida; order Santalales; family Viscaceae; genus Viscum; species Viscum album. Next base: position 1,811,427,694 of record OY728142.1, on the reverse strand, counting down.
CATCATGTGCAATGAGTTTTGAATCATGATAATTCAAGTGAAACGAGGGTTTACTCGTGCTTCATGTGCAATGAGGATTTACTCATGCTCCATGTGCAATGGGCCTTGGCTCATGCCAATTCCATGTTAAGTGTTGTTGCCACATTTCCAGGTTATGATTATCATGATTTATCATTCCTTTATGTTAATGTTTCTCTTGTTCTCTATTGATATGCCTAATTTCTAACATGTATTGTACTCCTTATGTTATTTCATGTGTATTTCCTTACTGGGCTTTATATCTCACCCTTTTCTTATGCATGTCCTCAGGTTATCCCATGCAATGCTAAGTATGAGGGAATGTAGTGGTCATGTAAAGGAAGTTTTAAATAAAGATGTTGTATTTCATGTTTTAAGTTTTTATGTAATGATCCTAAGCCCCAAAGACAATAAACCTCTCGATCTTCTTGTTGTATCAAGTGAAGTTTTATGTAATAAATCATGTTTAAGTTTGTAATAAAAGCAGGGTTCTCATAGTTGGTATCAAAGGATAGGTTTAGTTATTTTTGGGATTAGGATTAGAATAACCTAGTAAAGACTTAGAGACAAGACTAAGTATAATAAAAACATCCCTAAGTTTCATTAAGTACTGAGTAAGTGGTTTATCAAACAAATACATCCCTGTTTGGATACGAGTAGGTAGAGGCGGCTCTGGTACAGATGTATCCTAGGGGTAAAACCTGAAAACACCGCTTTGAGCTAGACTCGAATAGGAACTGGTGCATGACAATGGGCCTTGCTGCACTATTGGTTACGACACTCTCGGGGGATATGTTTTGATAAATTCACAAGCTTAGTATGAACCCTTATTACGGGAATTAAAAAAAATTCCCCTAAGAATATATGTTAGAAAGTAGATCATGAGAAGCCTATATTTAAGCCTATAGACTCACGAGTTAAGGAAATAAAAGTTTATTTATAAGTCATCAACTTTTGTCTTTGGATTACCCTTTATGTGTTACCCCTAACTTTTCTTTTATTCCATCCAATGGCCGGTAATAAGAGGACTCGGGCTAACAACCGATGTGAAGATCAGTGTGATGACTGTACTAATGAGATGCCCAATACAATGGGAGCGGGAATTGCGAACTTTGTCACGATTCTCTCTTAGATAACTCAAGCTTTGAATAGAAACACGGGTCAAGATGAACGTTCAACCCCCCATAAGAAAGAAAAAGTCGCTATCGAGAGCTTCATGAGACAAAGACCTCCTACTTTTAGTGGATCATTTGATCCCACAATCACTGAACAATGGATCAAATCTATTGAAAAGATCTTCTCCATCCTTGAATGTTCTGAACAAGAGAAGTTTATCCGGGCAGCTTATCGTATAGAGGGTGAATCTGATCAATGGTGGATGTTGATAAAAAATACGAAGCCTGAGGAGGAGATCGAGGCGTTGGAATGGAAGGATTTCCGGAAGATTTTTTTTGATAAATATTTTTTGCGCACCCTCTGGCTTAAGATGCAAAGGGACTTCCTTTCCCTCAAGAAAAAATACAAAGAATCTATTGAAGCGTACGAGGAAAACTTCACAAGGCTTGCACGATACGCTTCCGGCTTTGTCGTTACCCCCGAATGCAAAGTTGACCGCTTCTTTAGTGGGCTGAAGTCTAGCCTGCGGAAATCATTGGTGATCCGTGACTTCGACAGCTATGAGTAAATTTTCCAATGTGCCCTCAAGGTCAAAATAGAGATCAGAGAATCACAGGGGTATCATGGGGATAAGAAGCGTAAGGTGGACTTCAATGATGATGGTCTGATGGATAAATCCAATGATGCTAAGAAGATACAGCACCCCACTTGCCAAAAGTGAGGAAAGAAGCACCCTGGAAATTGCCTTAAAGGGATGAGGAAATGCTTCAGGTGTGGAAGAGAAGGGCACCCAGCTGTTAACTGTCGGAAAGAAAGACCTGCGGCTGCGACAGAGGAGAGTAACGCTCCGTTCGAACCTCAACGCATTGTTCATTGCTATAAATGCAAAGAACCAAGACATCTTGCAAATCAGTTCCCTAATCCAAGGGTTTTTGGAGGTAACCAACAACCTCCAAGGCAGCAAGGAAGAACTTTTTCCATCACTTTTTCTGAAGTGAACCCCAACAACGAAGTGGTGACAGGTATGCTAGTTATTCATTCAATAATAGAGAATTTACTTTTTGATTCAGGTTCTACGCATTCTTTTATATCTCGAAAGCTTAGTAGAACAATCCCAACACCACCACAAATCATGGAAGTGAAGATGTCAGTGAGTACGAAAATGGGGAACTCATTGCATCCCATGAATAAAAGTCCTCCCCTATTATAATATATGGATTGAATTTCCCGACGAACCTCGTCATACTTTCTCTGGTGTAATTTGATGCAATTCTTGGCATGGATTGGGTTTCCTTATATAGAGCCAACATAAATTTTCGGGAAAGGGAAATCACACTCCATATGGAGAATTGACCCCAGATTCTTTACAAGTGTAAGGAGGAAGATGAATCTCCTTTAGCTCCATCATCTCAAGCATGGATATTACTGCCCTATGATCACGCATATCTGGATCAGATTATTGAGTCTAAGGAAGAAACCATCCTTGAAGAAATTCCTATTGTGAGGGAATTCGCGGAAGTGTTTCCCGAGGAACTTCCTGGCCTTCCTCCTAGAAGAGATGTTGAATTCTCAATTGAACTTATACCCGGGGCACTACTAATATCCAAGACTCCTTATAGAATGGCTGTTGTAGAGCTTGAAGAGATGAAGAAACATCTATAGGAGAATCTGGATAAAGGGTTTATACACCCAAGTGCTTCACCATGGGGTGCACCACTCCTCTTCGTCAAGAAGAAGGATGGGTCAATGCGCCTTTACATCGATTATCGTGAGCTCAACAAAATCACGATAAAGAACAAGTATCCTCTCCCACGAATCGATGACTTGTTTGATTAGCTATGTAGAGCACAATACTTCTCCAAGGTATATTTGCGGTCAGGATATTTTCAAGTAAGGGTGAAGAAGGAAGATGTCCCCAAGACTGCTTTTTCATACAAGATACGGGCACTCTGAATTCATAGTAATGCCTTTTGGACTCACCAATGCTCCAAAAATCTTCATGGACTTAATGAATAGAGTCTTTAGAGATTACCTCGACAAATTTTTGGTAGTCTTTATAGATGATATTCTAATATACTCCAAAACCAAGGAGGATCATGAGGAGAATTTAAGAACTGTACTATAGACTTTGAGCAAGGAGAAGCTCTATGAAAAGTACAACAAGTGTGAGTTCTGGTTGAAGGAAGTCTCATTCTTGGGCCATATCATCACAAGAAATGGGATATCTGTGGATCCCTCTAAAACAGATGAAATTGAGGGATGACCAAGGCCAACATCGGTAAAAGATATCCGTAGCTTCTTAGGGTTAGCTGGATATTATTGACGATTTGTGAGAAATTTATCACGATTGTCCAACCCTCTTACCAAGCTAACTCTAAAGGGAGTAAAGTTTGATTGGAGTGATGAATGCGAAGAAAGCTTCAAGGAGTTGAAACGGAGACTTATCACTACGCCCGTGCTCACTTTACCCACAAGTTGGGAAATTTTTGTGGTATTCAGTGATGCTTAAAAGAAGGGCTTAGGTTTTGTACTGATGCCGAATGATAAAGTGATATCCTATGCCTCAAGGCAGTTAAAAATCCATGAGCGAAACTATCCAACACATGATCTGGAGTTGGCAACGATGATCTTTGCCTTGAAAATCTGGCGGCATTATCTCTATGGGGAGAAATGTGAGATATATACTAACCACAAGAGTCTTAAATATATATTCACACATAAAGAGCTTAATATACACCAGAGAATATGGGTAGATCTCATCAAGGATTATGACTATTCAATACATTACCACCCTGGGAAAGCGAACAAGGTGGCTGATGCCCTAAGTAGAAAGGACCCAGCGATTCTATCAATGATGAGAATTGAGAAGGATCCAATCTTATTAGACTTGATGAATATGGACATGGGAATCATAAAGAAGGGAACATCATCAATCCTTTCACAAATTATTTCTCAACCGTCTCTTTTGGAAAGGTTAAAGGATGCTTAAAAGGATGATGTGGGAATTCAGGAAAAAGTGGAAGCTATCAAAAAAGGGAAATCCTCAGAGTTTAATGTTAATGAAGAAGGAATTGTGCGATTTGGGAAAATACTATGTGTTCCATCGAGTCCAGAGCTGAAGAAGAAAATTTTGGATGATGCACATAGTTCAAATTTCTCTATTCACCCAGGGAGGACAAATATGTATCAAGATCTCTGAGAAAACTTTTGGTGGGATAATATGAAGAAGGAGATCACTAAATATACATCAAAGTGCCTGGTGTGGCAGCAAGTGAAGGCAGAGAGAGAGAAGTATAAGGGGATGATGCAACCATTGACCATACCAGAATGGAAATGGGAGAACATCACCATGGACTTTGTCACCAGACTTCCGAGGACATCCAAAGGCAATAATAAAATCTGGGTTGTTGTGGATCGTCTTACAAATACTGCGCACTTCATTGCTATTCGGGAGGATTTCTCTTTGGATCAACTAACACGGATATATATCAGGGAAGTGGTAAGGATGAATGGAGTACCACTATCTATTGTGTCTGACCGAGATCCAAGATTCACCTCTAAGTTTTGGAAGAGTCTTCAACATGCTCTGAATACTGAATTGAACTTCAGTACGGCTTATCATCCTCAAACTGATGTCCAATCCGAGCGGACTATCTAAACACTTGAGGACATGTTGAGAGAATGCTCAATGGACTTTAAAGGAGGATGAGATTAACATCTTCCTATGGTTGAGTTCTCTTATAATAAAAGTTTCCACTCGAGCATCCAAATGGCACCATATGAAGCCCTATATGGGAAAAGGTGCAGAACACCGACATGTTGGGATGAGGTCGGTGAACGTAAGCTTCTTGGACTAGAAATGGTCGAAGAAATGGTGGAGAAGGTGAAAACCATTCAGCAGCATATCAAGGCATCCTAGAGTCAACAGAAGAGTTATGAAGATAACCGTCGATGAGACCTTGAGTTTAAAGTTGGAGACATAGTTTTTCTACGCATATCTCCATGGAAGAAGGTCATGAGTTTTGGAAAGAAAGGGAAGTTAAGTCCAAGGTACATTGGACCCTTCAAGATTCTTGATCATGTTGGGGTTGTGGCCTATCGACTATCACTTCCACCTACCATGGACAAAGTACATGATGTCTTTTATGTATCCCTCTTAAGGAAGTAAATACCGGACCCTTCACATGTACTCTCTTCTGAGGTGGTACAATTGGAAGATGATCTTTCTTATGAGGAGAAACCAGTGAAGATCTTAGATCGTAGAGAAAAAGTTCTACGAAATAAGACAATGCCCCTCGTCAAGGTGTTGTGGAGAAACCAAAAGTTTGAAGAAGCGACTTGGGAATCAGAGGAAATGATGAAGCTGAGTTACCCACATCTATTTTAGTGTGGGAAAACGAAAATTTCAAGGGTAAAATTTCTTAAGGGGGGAATATTGTAACGACCCAAAGTTTCATTAATGGAAATCCCTATTGATCTAATTAAATGTCTCTTTATGTTTATATAAAATGTCAACTTCTTTGGTTTTATGTTAAGAATTTTGACCGTTGCTAATATAGCCGTTGAACAGTGATCACATGATTAGTATAAATATAGGACTTTAACAAATCCAATTTACTTAGACAAAAGAATCGATGACCTCATCCAGTAGAATTGCTCCATACGAAGCCCATTTGTCGGAGCTCAGAAAAGAGGTGGCATCCTTGGGCTTTGCTCTTGACCAAGCCCAAGTTGAGCTTCATCATGTCAAGCTCGAACGAGACCGTCTATGGGAGAAGTGGAAGTTTATAGAAATTACCACTCGAGTGATGTTATCCGAGCCACCCCAAGAGTCTGTCACCATTACACACCTTACCCTTAGGTCTTATGTGGCTGTTTTAAGGGGTCATGTAACAAATCGCTAGTACTATGTTCATGTACATTATTTTTTATATAATAATGAATATACTTTCTTGTCATTATTGATACATTACAAATAGTTTTTAAAGTACAAATAGTGTTTTTAATTATTATTTAATTAAGAAATCTATTTTATTAAATTAATGGATTTTTGAATTAAATAATATTTTAATAAAATATTATTTTATTATTAAATTAATTTTTATTAAATATAATGATCTTATAATTTTATGAATGCAATTGTAATTTTTATTAAGATTTGAAAGCCATTTTTGTCAAAACCCGTGAATTTTCGATAAATGTCGGTTTTTATTTTAAAAGTGAAAATTAACATATTTAGAAATTTATTTAGATAAAATAAATTTTATTTCTGGAATTAAGATGTCAAAATTATCCAACGGTGAATTTTTCATAATTTTCTAAGACAGTCAAATTTTTGGGTAAAAATTAAATACCGTTTAAATATATAATGTGTTTTATGACATCATAATGACCCAATAGTGATGTAATAAAATAATATAAGCTTTATGTTCCTCCAATATATTCTTTACCATTAAAATAATGTGATTTTGGTTTTTTTTGAATTATTTTACAAAGCATTAATGGACCCCTCAAGACTTATTAAACATCTTTTCTTTTTAAATTATTTTCCATGGGGGTGTGACTCACCTCCACATAAGCAACCCCATTATTTTAAGAAGTTAGGATTTTGGACTTATAAAATATTTTTTTCCTCTTCCATTTTCCAAAAACCATGGGCAAAAACCATGGGATGGTTTGTGGTTTGGATTAATTTAATATAAGGGATCCCAAACCTAAATAATAAAGAATTCCCTCACCTTTCCTATATAAACCCACCCATGCTCCCACTTCCTCCTCACTCAAAGCCTTTGGAGTTCATACAACCTCTGACCTACTCTCTCTATAATTCTCCCAAGGTTCCCCAAGCTCCCAATAAGCCTCTCACAAGCCTCTCTCTAGCCTTTGGAAGCACACTTCCAAGTAAGGGTTTTTTCTTCCTTTCTCATTTTTGTCCAATTTTATTTAAGTTGTTTTTCCCTTTTAATTTCAATTATGAATGTTGGGGTATGGTTTATCACCTCCCTCAAACTTCCCTCTTTATTTTTGAATAATGGGAGACCCCTTTCTGTCTCATTAAATGTCTCCCATGTACAACCATTACTATACTGAAATTCTGAAAGGAACTTCTCTCTCCTCTTTTACATTCAAGCAATAATTTTGTATCATGAATCTAAATTCCATTAGAATTATTAGGAAATGTATATATATGGCCTATTTACTGTCCATTATATTTAGATATGACAAGGAACCCCTTTATCTCTCATCAACCATTTTTTATGAATTCTTATGTCACGCCGTTACGCTGCCGAAATCACACCGATTTTCTAAGCCAATGCCATTGTGTAGTGAATACCATGCCCATTTCTCCATCAAGGGTATTCACCTTTATGCACATTTACTTATTTATTATAAATTTTCATGTATGAATTCACATTCCTTCATTGTTGAATAAATTATTATGTTTTATGAATCCATGTTTTATGATCCATGTGGCACACTTATGCATGAAATGAAATGTTTAAGAAGGGTGCACCCTTATAACGCTCCAATGCATTGGGTTAAGTATAGTATCATGATACATCATGTGTAATGAGTGTTGACTCATGCTAATTCAAGTGCAATGATGGTTTACTCGTGCTTCATGTGCAATGAGGATTTACTCATGCTCCATGTGCAATGGGCCTTGGCTCATGCTAATTCCATGTTAAGTGTTGTTGCCACATTTCCATGTTATGATTATCATGATGTATCATGAATTTATGTTCATGTTTATCTTTTTCTCTATTGATATGCCTAATGTCTAACATGTATTGTAATCCTCATGTTATTCCATGTGTATTCCCTTACTGGGCTTTATAGCTTACCCCTTTCTTATGCATGTCCTCAGGTTATCCCATGCAATGCTAAGTACGAGGGAATGTAGTGGTCATGTAAAGGAAGTTTTCAATAAAGATGTTGTATTTCATGTTTTAAGTTTCTATGTAATGATCCTAATCCCCAAATACACTAAACCTCTCAATCTTGTTGTTATATCAAGTGAATTTTTATGTAATAAATCATGTTTAATTTTGTAATAAAAGCAGGGTTGTCATAGAGGGGGTTAAAAGGTTGAGAGGGTTCTAAACGAGTGAGTAGGGGAATGTCTGGGTGAAGAAATGAGTGAAACTCTTTGTTTTATAATTTTGGAATGCCAAACGTCACAAAAATAAAAATGTGGGAAAGTAAAAGAGGTGAAATAAAAATTACCGTGATACGAGTTTAAAGAAAATCATAAAGAATTTTCACGGTGAGACAATGAATGGTTGTTACGGTGAGATAGTGAGTGGTCATCACGGTGAGACAGTAAGTGGTCATCATGGTGAGACAGTAAGTGGTCATCACGGTGAGACAGTAAGTGGTCATCACGGTGAGACAGTGAGTGAAATACAGTGCGTGTTATGGTGAGACAATGAATGTCAGACCGTGAATACAAAGTGCTAACGGTGAGACCGTAATCATGAGAGACAGTAACTTAGAAACCGTAATCATGAAACGGTAAAGTAAAACATAGTAAAATGTTGATCAGTAAAACAAGTAAGATATCTATTTGAGATTTATCATGCCAAGATCATGTATGATGTAGTCTATTCTCTCAGAATTTAATGGTTTAGTGAATATATCAGCAAGTTGATATTCAGTACCAATGAATTCTAAGGTGATATCATCTTTTTGATAATGATCTCTCAAAAAGTGATGTCTTACATCAATATGTTTTGTCCTAGAATGTGAAACAGGTTTTTTTGAGATGTTAATAGCAATTGTGTTGTCACAATTTATTGGTACATGTCTGAATTGAAATCCATAATCTAGTAATGTGTGTTTCATCCACAAAATTTGTGCACAACAACTACCAGTAGCTATGTATTCAGCTTCTGCAGTAGATAATGCAACAGAATTTTTTTTCTTACTACACCATGATACTAGTGACTTCCCTAAAAGGTGACATGTTCTAGAGGTGATCCTTCTATCTAACTTATAGCCACCGAAGTCATCATCAAAATAACTAACTAGTTCAAATGATTGTCCTTTAGGATAGAACAATCCTAGATTTGGTGTATTCTTGAGGTATTTGAAAATTATTTTTATAGCATTTAAATGAGATTCTTTAGGATTTTTTTTGAAAACAATCACACATACACACACTAAACATAATGTCCGGATGACTAACAGTTAAGTAAAGTAAACTTACAATCATCCCTCTATAAGTGGTTTGATCAACAGATTTTCCATCTTCATCAAGATCCAACTCACAGGTGGTACTCATGGGAGTGTCACTACTTTTAGTACTATCCAATCCAAAAACGTTTTAGAATATCTATAGTGTATTTTCTTTGAGTTAAAACAATTCCATCATTATTTTGAAATATTTGAAATCCAAGAAATAATTTTAGTTCACCCATTAAACCCATTTAAAATTTGTTTTGCATCATTTTAGAAAATCAGTACCTAATGAATTTTTTGAAGATCCAAAAATAATATCATCTACATAGATTTGAACAACTAAAACATCATTAGAAATTCATTTTATAAAGAGGGTAGGATCAGCTATTCCTTTTATAAAACCTTTGGAAATAAGAAAAGTACTTAATCTGTCATACCAAGCTCTTGTAGCTTGTTTTAAACCATATAAATCTTTTGATAGTTTGAAAATGTGATTGGGAAAATGAGGATTTGTGAATCTAGGGGGTTGTTCAACAAAGACAACCTCAGCTATATACCCATTTAAGAATTCACTCTTAACATCCATTTGATATAGTTTGAAATTCAGATGTGCAGCATAAGCAAGTAGGATTCTAATGGCTTCAAGTCTGGCTACTGGATCAAAGGTCTCCTCATAGTCAATTCCTTCTTCTTGACTGTAGCCTTGTGAAACTAATCTATCCTTGTTCCTAACTATATTTCCAGATTTATCCACCTTATTTATCAACACCCATTTAGTTCCTATGATGAAAGTGTCCTTGGGTCTTTAAATAAGTTTCAAAACTTTGTTTCTTTCAAACTGATTAAGTTCTTCTTACATAGCCATTACCCAAAATTCATCATTGATGGCATCATAAATTTTTTTAGGTTCAAGTTGTGACAAGAAGGATTGATGTTTAACTTGATTTCTAAGAGAAGCTCTAGTTTGTGTTCCTTTCTCTAAGTCTCCTACAACAAAATCTAAGGGATGGTTTTTAAGGGTTCTAACCTTTATAGAAAAATAGGGACTTGTGATTTTAGGTTCATCAATAAATTTATGTTCATTATGACTCGATTAAAGGGAATTTTTAGAATAAGAAGTTTTCACAGATTCTTTCATAGATGAATTTGAGGATTTTGAGTTGATGTTCAGATTTGACACATCATCCTCTAGATTTTATAGGATGGTTCTAGGCTCATGTGGATCTGTTTCATCAAACTTGATATGAACAGATTCTTCCACACATTTAGTTCTCTTATTGAATACTCTATAATCTTTACTTAATATTGAGTAACCTAAGAAAATTCCTTCATCACTTTTGGATGAAAATTTGTCAAGATTATCCTTAGTGTTGAGAATAAAGACTTTGCAACCAAAAACTCTAAAGTATTTAACCTTAGGATTTCTATTGTTCCAGAGTTCATATGGGGTCTTTTTGAGAATTGGTCTAATCAAGACTCTATTGATTATGTAGTATGCTGTATTGACAGCTTCAACCCAAAAGTAAATAGGTAAATCATATTCACTAAGAATTGTTCTAGCAATTTCTTGTAGGGTTCTATTTCTTCTTTCTATAACACCATTTTACTGAGGTGTTCTAGGGGAATAGAAATTGTGACAATAACCATTATCTGAGCAAAATGATTAAAACTCTTTATTTTCAAACTCACGGCCATGATCACTTCTTAAATATTTAATTTTAAGGCCACTAAGATTTTCTACAAACTTGGAATACTTAGTAAAATATGAGTAGGCTTCACTTTTGTGAGCCATGAAAAAGGTCCAGGTATATCTAGAGAAATCATTTACCAGAACATAAACATAGTTCTTCCCATTTAAACTAGAAACTCTAGATGGTCCAAAAAAATCCATGTGAATAAATTCGAGAGGTTGAGAAGTAGAAACTTATTTCTACGATTTGAAAGAGATTTTGTGTTGTTTTCCCTTTTGACAAGGATTACACACTTTGTCATGTGGAAACTCAAGTTTGGGTAAGTCTTTAACTAGGCCTTTTCTAGTTAGCTTTCTAAGGGAGTGAACATTATAGTGTCTTAGTCTCCTATGACAGAGACAATATTCTTTATGAAATGCACTTAAGAATGAAACATTTTGAGAAGCTAAGGAATCTAAATTAACAGAATAAAAGTTCTCATTCCTTGATGCAGAAAAATACCAATTCATATTTAGAATTAAAGACATTAAAGACATCATTTTCAAATTTAACATGATATCCATCATCACATAATTGTGGGATACTAAGAAGATTATATTTTAAGCCATTAAAAAATAGTAATTTAGAAAATAAAATGAAATCAGAGTTACCAACCTGGCCTAAGACAATGATCTTCCCTTTGGCATTGTCACCAAATATGAAATGTCCTCCATATACTTTTATCAGGTTCTTGAAGCATGAGTAGTCTCCTATCATGTGCCTTGAACATCTACTATGCAAGTACCATAGATTCTTGTAGGAGATCTTTAAGAATATTTCCTATAACATGATCAAGCTAAGACAGATTTTGGTACCCATACTTGTTTGGGTCCAGTAACACTAGTAATAAGTGCTTTAGGAACCCATATTTGTCTCATAGGTTTCCTATAAACATTATTTAAAGTGTTTGAAAAATAAACTGTATTTGGTCCACAAAAACTTGAAATAGTAGAATATGTATCATGACTTGACCTAGTTGAGTTGTATCCAGAACTGGGAACAAAACTATATATCCTAGACTTGGAAACAAAATTCGTTCTACTAAGGTTTCTTTTACTAGGTTGATAACCAATACCAGTATTATATTTAGGGGCAATTTGTTTTCCTAGTATTTGGGTAAGGGTATTTTTCCCATTAGTTAAATCTTCTAGGTCACTTTTTAATTGCTCATTAGAAATTTTTAATTTATTATTTTCTTTGATCAGTTGATCATTTTTCTTCTTTTCAGTAGTAAGTTCAGTTTTAACATTTATAATGAGAGCATACTGTTTCTTTAATGATTTATATTTATATTTTAATTCATTTCATATATCTTCGAGCATGTTGCAATATTCAAAAATTTCTTCATTAGTCATATTTTCAGAGTCACTTTCCTCTTCAGATTAGTATGAATTATGTAAAGAAGAGTTCAGTGTTACCTCAGATGTATTTTTCATAAAACACATATTGGATTTGTTAGCCTGTTCATCATGTGATGTCTCTGAGTCGCTTGAACTATCCTCATAGGCACTCCAGGTTTCCTTCATTGCCTTTTTATACTTCTCATCCTTGTCCTCATACTTCTTCTTATACTTGATATTTGGACAGTCAGCCTTTATATGTCCTTTGCGCTTACATTCATACCATACAATTTAATCATTTTTGTCACTTCTTTTCCAGTCCTTTTTCCAGTTTCCTTTTAGATCATACTTTCCCTTGAAGTTAGGATTTTTGAAAAAGTTATTCTTTTTGTAAAATCGTTTGAATATTCTGGCCAGTTGAGCCATATCCTCATCACTGTCAGGTGATGATTGTTCAGTGGTGGAACTTTCTATAGAATCTTCCAGTTTCCCTTTGTCTTTGTGCTTCGAGAAGGTGGTCTTGAATGCTACAAATTTCCTCTTTGGTTCATCCTCCTCTTCTTTTTTGACTTTAAGCTCTTCCTCACACATCATCAGTTTCCCAATGAGTTCTTTCACAGGTAGATTTCTGATATCACACGATTCTCTAATTGGTACAGAGGTTCCCCTCCATATGTGAGGTAGACATATAAGGATTCTCATGATCAGTTCTTTGGCAGTGACTTCTCTTCCTAGATAAATCATTGTGTTCACAATCTCATTGAAACTGAGATACATGTCAAAAATAGTCTCATCAGGTTTCATCTTAAAATTATCATATTTTACATTATAAGTATTAAGTCTCATTTCCTTTACACTAGATGTTCCTTCATGTGAGACGGACAAGGTATCCTAAATTTCATGGGCAGTTTTACAAGTAGAAATCCTATTAAATTATTAATATCCTAAGGAACAATACAGTGCATTCATGGATTTGAAATTATTATTGTAAGCAAGTTTTGTAGGTTCATCCCATGTAATTATATCAGTCACAGGAATTTTGTATTCATATATAATGGATGACCAAATTTTAAAGCTCATACTCTCTAGATTCATTTTCATTTTAATTTTCCATTGAGCATAATTGGTTCCATTAAAGATTGGTGGTCTGTTAGTTACAGTACCTTCTAATCTATTATCCATACCAACAAATTACTTTAAAAGATATATAAATTTAGAATTAATAGAAATTTACAGATCTTTAAAGTACAACTACAATCATAGTTGAGTAAGATTAAACAGAGTCCTAATAAAGCAACCTATGATACCAAATGTTGTTCGGAGTAGTTTACTCAAGAGGGGAGGGGTGAATTGAGCAACTATAAAAATTTCTGTTACAAAAATATTATTTTAAAAGAAATGGTTTTCCCAAAAAATAGATACAACCCAGTTAATCAAGGTTATACTGTTATAAGAGTTTCACTTTTTAAATTACTTCTTAGAAGATTGATTAATTCTCAGTAATCTTAATTTGTATTATTAATATTAATTTTGAAGTTATCCTAATAAGACAAATCAGTTATAAATTCTTTACAAGAATAACTATCAAAGTGAAATTAGAGTTTTCTGTATTGTGAAATAAAGCAATAAAATAGAGAAGAATAAAATTAAATAGCACAACGGATAAGAAACAAGTGGTTCAGTCTCAAGCCGAGACCTAATCCACTCCACTTGGTGATCACCTTCCACCAAGAAGTTTACATAAATAAACTTTGATCCACACCCTGGATTGGGGTTAACAATAGTACACATACTATCCAGGTCACATAGGGACCTCTTCCACAGTTTTTTTGGGTAAACAAAAACAATAATCAGGCCACACAGGGACATCTTCCAGAGTTGTCTTGGGTAAACAATAGTATAAGGAGTTTGGTGTAAGGATTTAGAAATCCTTCAGTTTAGCACAGGAGTCAGTGTGTGTGGGGAATATACAGAGTACACACACTGCTCAAAAGGTAAGTAAAATAATCACTGAGAGAGTGTAGATATGAGTTTAGAAAGCTCTAGTGGTTTGAAGTGCAGTTCTAGACTCCTTTTATTAAGAAGAAATTCTTCTGAGTCCTTCTCTGGTTTTTGTCTTGAAAAACAGAGTGTCGTGCTTCAACTTGTGTTCTTCACGAGTTTTTACAATGTGAATATGTTCTATGGATTCCAGTGTACATCATATGTTCTTCAGCAGAGTCGGATTGCATGCATGTGAAAATGCTTTCTTTGAAAATCTTGCAAAGTGTTCTTCATGGTCGTGCTCACATGCTTGTTTTTCTGTTCAGTATCGTGCTGCATTGTTTTCGGGCACTCTTCTCTTTATCTTAAAATTCATGAGTTTTAGCCAACAGGTTCTATGTGTTTCGTACCTCATACCTCATACTATGTCTACAAATAAACATTAATTATGTCAGTGCATTAAAGACATAAAATATGACCATTAAGAATTAAATTGAAAGACGACAAAATAGTTTAAGAAACGGTGTCACAGTAGGTTATGATAACGGTGTCTCCTTCACACAGTGTATGAGTGTCATGGTCTGAGTGTCAAGGCATCTTGTTCACGGTGTCTGGTTTTCACGGTGTCTTGATCACGGTGTCTGATCTTCACGGTGTCTTGTTCACGGTGTCTGGCTTACTATGTATGGCTTCATGGTGTCAGGCTCACGGTGTCTTGCTTCACGGTGTCAGGCTCATGGTGTCTTGCTTCACGGTGTCTGGATTCATGGTGTCAGGCTTACGGTGTCTTGCTTCACAGTGTCTGGATTCACGGTTTCAGGCTTACGGTGTCTGGATAACTGTGTCTTTCTCACGGTGTCATGTACTTAGGCAAATAAATGTATTCAGACTTAAACAGTAATATGCATGAAATGGATTTAGCTTAACTATTTTAAAGCATGAGAGAACTTGAAACATGAATACACATGATGGATTTAATTTATATGATTTAACTAGGTTGAATGATATTTGTGATCATTAACGAGATTTGTGATCATTAAAACATGATTAATACATGAGGAGTCCAACAATTCTATATCCATGACCAAAAAAATGAAAACATGGATATAAATAATGCTAATATCATACTGATGGAATGTATAATTTTAGACATCAAAAACATGTTTTCAAGGCATTATTATAATAAACTAAAATGATATGGGGAGATGTATACATCAAAAACCAAACTATTTTTTCACATAATACCTATTGTTGCATCGATGAGCTACATAATGTCATGCCCCACCTGTCACTTGATTAAGCCTAATACATTCACTATAACAATAAATAAGATATTTAATATCATTACCTAAGGAACCTCTAGATAAATATAAAAGGATAATCATATAATAAAAAATATATAATTTTGATACATAATAAACATATGTCGGCAGTTAATAATCATTAAGAATGTCAATACTTTCCTATCCAATAAATAATATTTCTTTTTAGGTGAACATCCACTGATCTAATTTTTTTAAATGAAATGGTTACATGATATAGAGAAATGAGTATACAGTTAAGTTAATATTGGAATAACATGATTATAAGGAATCCAAATAATGAAGGTGTATGGTTGTAAAATAATATATCCCCAATGTAACAAAGGAAACTTAGAAGGATGTTGACATAAATTAAATACACCCTTGTAAAAATAACTCTTTGAATAGTATCACAAAAGAAGGGATCAATAATCAAATTATTTGAAAATGTGATTTCAATCCCTAAAATGAAAAATATATATATTAGGGAATAAATCATGAAATATAAACCAAATTGGAGTAAATACCTTTAAAAATGATAAGGGAAATGGAAGTGGAAACTTAAAAGATACTTTAGAAAATATTTTTAACATTGATGTAAAATAAAAATTTATATATCGCTTTTAAAGGTCATGTAAAATCTTTTTAAAAACTTTAATTTTAAAAAATATATCCAATATTGGATATTTTAAAATACATAAATTATATCTTATAGTCATTATTATATAAATACAAAACATATCAAAGTGAAAGGAAAAAAACCTTTTTATTATTTTCAAAATACCTTTGTTAAAAACTCACATTGTAAAAAGAGTAACTAAAAATAATCAGTATCAGAGTATATTTATTCCCCAAATTGGTATATAAATTACCATATAATAAAATATTATGGTGCAAGAACTGAAGCATGAAATAAATATGTTCATGATGAAACAATATAACTCAAGGAAATGAAACTTGAGTTATTGATATTCCTCAAGGGAAACATGCTCCTTGAAGTAATAAATATTTAAAAAGTGGGTTTTATATGGTATAAATGTAAATAAATAACTAAAACACAATAAAATAAATGGATATAATTAAACCAACTTAGTATATGAGAAACAATCACAACTCAATGAGTGAAAAACAAGTTACCGAAAAACCTTACAACTAGGGTGAAAACGGTGTACAAATCCATTTGATGAAAAGAAACTGATTTGGATTAATATTTACCATTATTAATAAAAATATATGATAAATATACATCCATGGATAGTAAATAAACCATTAAATGTAAAACATGTTTCATAACATAAACATGTCTTGGGGAATTAAAGTTTGAGATGAAGAACCCTTGTGGCTTGAGTAACATTTTAATAAAAACCCATTGAAAGAGTGGGATTGTGATTGAAATTAAAATATAATTATAAAAATATAATTTTTGATAATATATCTCAAATAGGAATTATATACACCATATAAATGAAATTAGGTGAATAATACCAAACATGTCCCAAAGAGATGAATTTGAGATGAAATCCCTTACCTTGGTTTTGATTCATTATTAAATTTCACCAAACATATTGAATAATTAAATTAATTTTATTAAATATGAACCCAATATACTTATTAATGAATATAATCATTTATAATTCCCATTTATAATCATTATATATTCATATATTTAGTTATTTTTTACATATTTTCAACACCGGGTGTAAGTAATCTTTATCGCTTTGAATTAGTTTCATAAAAGAGGTATTGGAATCTATTTTTTTCCAAATTACATCATTATTAGATCAAATAAGGTACTATAATATATGTTCCAAGGTATTTAATAAATATATAATTTCATTTCATGGTAGTTTTGGTTATGATCCATGAGGATGAAATCAACGACGAGTATGTTTCAGTGATTCTTAATGAACGAAGAGAGATTTCTCAATTAATGAGTTTAATGTTGATATAAACTTAACAAAACCAAATAAAAAAACTTATTTACATACTTATATAATATTATAACTACAATTAAGTTCTCAAAGTCATTCATGATATAAATTCATAGTATTTTTCAATTAGGTAGTGAAACCGACCCAAACATGAAACTACCATGATTAATAGATAATTATGAGGCGGTTTAATTGTAACATAATTACATCAATATAATAATGATATAATTTAGTTTTTATTAGTGTGATATATAATAATAATAAATGGATTATAATAATAAGTAATGGATATGAAAATATTACATAATTTGTATAAAATATTTTTTTCTTTGTATGTTTGTTTTAAACAATTGAATTAATGCTGATCATTTATTGATAATATAATTAATAAGTTCTCAAATTTATCATAAAAAACCTCAATGATATAATAAACATAATATTTATCCATTAAACTCATTATCATTACCATCCATGTAATGCGATGATGAAAATAAAGATAGAAATTAATCATTCCATAGAGGAGGTAGTTGACACATATAAATGGTTAACAATTTTGTTTTCTATAGAATGAGAGAAATGTACAATATGTTTTATAATTTAATAATATAAAATATATTATAAATATTATACTTATTTATTAAATTCAACTTTAGGAAAATATGTGTTAGGTGGTTAAGTAAAACGAAACATGGCGTTTTGTGGAGGCGGTACTCCGCACACACATACGAATGTCATTTTCACTTTTCTTAAGGGAAAAATGGAAAAGGTGATTAATTATTATTACCATAGAATAATAAAATTAAATATATAACCAATATTGATATAATTACATAGATATTTTAAAATTATAACTATAAAATAAAAATTGAAAGGAAAGAAGCCAAGTAAAAAATGTTTACTCTTGTTGAACACTTTGAGATTTACTTGGAAGATCCCTTAGAAATGGATGTTATAGGCTAATATCTTGTGACTAGAACCTAAAAAGATAGAAAAATTATTCTAGGATAAGGGTAAATGGTAGTTTTCAGGTGTTAACCTATTTTTTAGAGTGGTATTGAAGGGGTTGTGAGAGACTCCTTTTATAAGTGGCGAGAATGAATTTTTTATAAATATTTCAACTTAATATAAAAGGATCACATGTTAAACATGTTAAGTGGCTCCAAAAATATAAAATAATTGATTTTATAGTGATATAAGGTCCACCATATCTCAAAAAATCAATTATAAACATGGTTTTAATATGTTTCAATAACTTTACCCCATGAATTATTACGTCTTCCATTTAAGATTTTACTAGGGCAACTAATTTTTACCTAAGACAACTTAATATTTTTTCTTAAAAAACAAGTCTTTATTAGATAATTTAGTAAAAATAATTATAAATTATAAATTCATTTAATTTTATTCAATTTATAAAAGTGATAAAAATTAATTTTAAAATAAATATGTATAATGTATTAGGAATATTTTTTTGATTTTTTTACTTAAGTTCTAAAATATCAAATATGGGTTTTTAAATTAAAAAATATATTTTTTAAATTATAAATTCACTTATAAAGTAAATATTTAGTCTTATAAATTTTTTTCATTAATTTATAATTCATACTTATATACTAATAATGTAATAAAAGTCATGTTAGTCGTAAAAACAATATTTTTCACTATTCAGCTAAAAATCAATATTTTTCAAAAAATATTAAAAATTAATATTAAGAAAATATTACTATGATGAATAAAAAAAATCATTTTTATAAATTCAAATTCTAAAATTTAGAAATTTAAATTTTGAATAAAAAAATGAGATATAATAAAAAACTGTTTTTATAGGAAAGTAACTGTTTTATAATATTAACAATTTTAATTTAAATTTCATATAATTTAATAATTAAATTAGTATTAACAAATTATTAATTTAAAATATATTTTATCACCATTAATCAAAAGTTTCTTGTAATATAAATTTATATCACATAAAAAAGAAATATTTTTAAAAATAAATTTCTAAGCATAAAATGATCGTATTAGTTATTTTAGATATATCAATTGAATTTAATATATATTAAAAGTAAAAATTATATTAATTTATACAAATATGTTATAAATTAGATAATTCTATTTGTTCCCACTAATTTAATGGCTAGGTTTTTAATGGTTATATTTAATACTTATATATTTATCTAAATGTTTTTCGGTTTTGATTTAAGTTCAACATTTTCTGTGGAGAAAACTATTGAACACATTTAATTATTTAATGGTAATAATATATTAAAATCTTGGGGTGTTACATTATACCAACCTCCCCCTAACAAAATTTAAACCTCATAATTTTAATTATTACTCACTGATAAAAATTGGTGAGGGTAATCTTAACATATCTATCATTTAGGATATAAACCCAAATATGACATCTGCCTTACTCTCTTAAGCTATATCAAGTTTATTATCTTTATTAAAACAATATTAATCATTTATAAAATAATGTACCCAATTATGTATATATCCTAATCATATATTCTTTTTAACATACTTTTCTAAAAACCATTTGAATCTCTAAGACATTAAACCATAATGAAATCATATATTTCTCCAAAATTTAACTATATATTTAACACTAAAATGTATCAATCAATAGCTCATAAAGGCACAAACTATTCTATATATATCATAATCAAAAAAATGATATAAACTTCACAAAAAATATAATTAATTAATTTTTCATTAAATCAACAGTCAATTCCATGGATATCAATACTATCTAACTCATATTTCTAAATATCAATCAACCCTTTATTACCAAAATATCAAGAATATTTTAAACCTAATAAATTTTCATCCCTTGATCATGTGTTCTCTAATAGTTATCCCTAAAAATATAAAACTTTCATAAAATTAATTTTCAAGGTTATTGTTACCATTTAATATGTGTTTCCAAACCTTTAAAGTAGAACTATTGAAGAAAATCCTTAAACACTTCACATAATCCTCATTAATTTTAGAATATACCAGAATATCATAAAAAAATATCACTAATTAAATAAAATTTCTATGAATTTTAAGATTTAATTTCTATTAATATATCAAACTCATTACTTATAGTAAAACTAGGAAAATCACATTTTTTATCATAATATTCATATAATATAATTCTCATCCATTTAAGTATGATCCCTTATTTAGTTGTAAGACATAGTGGTTTCAAGATACATAATTCCCTAGGCTTTAATTTCGCAATATTATCGCAACTAAATACTAAAAACCAAAATGGTTTTCAAAAAATTATATCAATTTATCAAATTAATTTTGAAAAATAAATCATAATATATCTTATCTAATGACACATTCATTTCATCCTTTGATACTCTCAGTTCAATCCAATTTTCTTTAATTTAGGTTATCTTGTATTTTTTAACCTAATACCTTAAAGTAACTAGGGAATTAATCCTTCACAGTGGTTCATAAAGTAAATAGGATCAACCAAATAATACCCCTTGAGTTTCTAGCTAGGTGTATAGTCTTATGCCCAATCATCATGTTTCAGAGTAAAGATCAAGTTAATTCTTAACCAAACCTTTTCATTTTGATCACCCCTAAGTGAATATGTTCCACAACCACATCCACTTTCCAGTATCCAAATAAGGATGTGTTTCTAAGAGAACCACCTACTCAAGACTTTACTAATATTTTAGGATATCATCCTATACTTAGACTCATCTCTATGTTTTTTACTAAGGTTCAATAACCCTAATACCAAAATGTGCATTATTACCTTAACATTAAATCATATAATTATCCCAAATGGTTTTCTATAACTTTGATATTATGATCAATCTTAATTTATTAGCCCATAAATTATCCTAAAAAACAACCTAATCTCTAATGTTATCTAAACCCTAATCTGATATCAACTATGACGCCCCAGAACCACACTCCCAAATCTAGTGCCATAAACGTATACTTTAAATATTATCTTGGATACAAACTATAGATTCCCCAACATTAATATCCCATAATTACATGAATTAAAAAAATGTTGTGTTATATACATTCCCACTACCTTTTATGTTTATAACTTTAGATAATTATGAAAAAACATAAACTAACAAAACTCATGTCTTTTTAAACTAATGGATATTTTTACACACTATAAGAAACTACTTAATCCATAATAATTCTCCAACATCTCCTAAAAATTCTCCACCCAACTATACTTTTATACATATCATGTGTAATACATTTTTTTCACAACCTATGGAAATAGAGACATAGGAAGGGGTGAGATCAAATGCTTAGTAAGAGAAACATATAACTATAACTGTAAAAAATATAAGCATGGTATACATAATATTAAAGGAATAAATAATCTAAAAAATTCCATAATCAACTAAAATTTAGATCATGTTATATCATTTAAAATAAATAAAAACATGGATAAAAATAATACTGATGTCATACTAATGAAATGCATAATTTTAAACACTAAAAACATGTTTCCAAGGCCTTGTTCCAAGACACTATAATTATATGATGATAAATATACACTAAAACCAATTTTTTTTTCTCATGAGACATGTCAATGCATCAAGGGGATATATAATGTTGAGCCCCACCTTTCACTTAATTAATATGAATTCATTCACCATAAGAGTCAATAAGACATTTCATAGAATTCCCTAAGGAAAATTTATCTAAATAAAAACATAGTTATATTTATAATGAAAATCATAGAATGTAAATACATAATCAACCTATGTTAACAGTCAATAATCATTAATAGTGGTAATATTTCCCCAGTCAATAAATAATCTTTCCTTCTAGGTGAACATCCTCCAATCTAAATTTAGTAAAATGATTTTTTTACACCATATAGTGTAATGATTATATGGTTAAGTAAAAACTAGAATAACATAATCATAAGCCATCTCGAGAAAGAAGGTGGATGGTTTAAAAATAAAATACCCCTAGTATAACAAAGTAAATTTAGAGGATATTTACATAAATGAAAGGTATCCTTGAAAAAGAATTATTTGAATGGTATCACAAAAAAAGGCATCAATAATATAATTATTTGATACCATGAGTTTAATCCTAAAAATGATAAATATATATATTTGTGAATAAATCATGAAACATAAACCCCACTAGGGTAAATCCTTTTGAAAATGATAAGGGAAATGGAAGTAAAAAACTTAAAAAATATTTTAGAAAACATTTTTAACATTTATGTAAAATAAAAATGTTTATGTTTCTTTCAAAGATAACTTTTGAAAAGGTGACATAAAATATTTTTAAATGCTTTTCATTTGAAAATAATCTCCAATAATGGATATTTGAAAATAAAGTTTATTTTAGAGAAATGAAGAGAGGAAGGAAAAACATATGAAAGTAAAAGATTTTTTTTATTATTTTCAAAATACCTTTTTTCAAAAATCACATTGTAAAAAGTGTACCAAAACATTAATTTCTATCAAAATATCTTATTTCCCTATATAGGTAGATAAATTTTCATATAATAAAATATTAGGGGGGAATAACCCAAGCATGGAAGAAATAAGTTTATGATTTAACAATATAACTCAAGGAAATGAGACTTGACTTATTAATATCCATTATAGGAAACATGCTCCTTAAAGTATAAAATATCTAAAAAATGGATTTTATGTAGTAGAAATTTAAATAATGAAATACCGCATAATCCAATCAAAGTGGGAAATATAAGAAACTTATATGAAATAAGTATATGAGAAATGATCATAAATAAATGAATGAAAATTGAGTTACCAAAAACCCATAAAATTTGGTTAAAAATTGAGTCAAAAGCCATATAATGAAATAGATATAATTTGGATTGTGAATAAAAAAATATGATAAAGATACATCCATGGTAAGTGAATAATATTAGAGTTGGTTCCCTAAGACTAACTGATTATACTTTGATTACATCTATATTTGATGTATTGAATATTAATTTAAAAACTTATTACATATTGTTCATTGTTTCTACATGGATTTAATGTAATAGTGTTCTAGAGTATTTTTCACATTGATAAGGTTATAATAGTTTCACTCTATGATGAGAACCTTGAACTGCTATGAAAATATTCTTAACATAGTTTTTCAGTTGGATAATTTACTATTATGGGAAACATAGTATTTAAACCGTCAAGTGAGAGTGCTCATAAGCAGGCACAGATTCTTATTATGAAGTTTACACTTAGTAATCTCCAATATGGGAGATTATGAGAACAAACATGATAGTATGAATTCTGCATATTTTGGTGTCATATTATATTCCTATCTGCAAGAATGTGAAATGGTCCTTAGACTTTAAGATTATCATTAATGTATTTCATGACTCATTCAATTATATTTACTAACCAAAACCATCATTCCATATGTTGGTGGGAAGTATGGTGTGTTGGGTGTGTCACATTGACATGTCATTAATGGATAAATTGAGGAAGAATTTTTCTCTTCTATCTTTATGGAAGTTGATATCCCATCCCTTTTATTGTAATATAACCATAACATTAAATTCCATGGACATGGTGTAACGATGTTTTTATTTAAAATACTAAAAGAAAGAAATATCAAGTAAATAGGTTGATGAAACCATCGTGCAACCTTCTTGATGATATATTGTGATAAAAGGATTATATTATATAGTGAGTATTCATATGTGGTTATCGACATTGTGATATTAAGTTATTTATCTCAGGTGCCTTGACCTGTTACTAGATAGTAATCTAGTAATTTAGGTAATCTATCCTAACACCAATAAAAAAGAATTTTATAGGGTCATACACTCAGTGTCTTCATTTATCTTGATTAAATTATATTTGAGTTTAATTAATGGAATAAATATCATTATCAAGTTTGAGGAATAATTTTCTTCAAGTTATATTGATCTCATAAATTAAATAAATATTTATTCATTGGAATATGAATAAAAATATATTTATTTATTTTGTTGAATACTTAATAAATATTTATTTTACAATATGTGAATGAAATATTTATTTATGAATAATTTTTTTATTTGGATGTTCAATAAATGCAAGAGGAGTTCGAACATACCAAGACCATGTCCAGTGACAAATATTAATTAACAAGCTAGTTAAATAATATTTGCTATAGCAAAATTTAGAATGCGCCACAAAATAATAATAATAATAATAATAATATTATTATGTGGCATGATATTTATTAAAGGTAATAAATGTTATTTAATGGATGACATGCAATTAAATAACATTTTAACCTAAATCCTAACTATATAAATAGACAAATATATCTATTATGTAGAGCATCAAAAATTGAGAATAGAGAATTATTGCACACAAAAAATTCTATCTCAACTCCTTCTCTCCCCCTCATAAGAATGAGAATAAAAAGATATACCTCTTTAAGACCAAAAAAAAAGTAATCAAGAATGAACAACATAAGACATTTGAATTGTCGTGATAGCACCCAGAGATCGAGTGTTGTTTATCAAATATCATAAGAGCAAGTGTGGATCACCGCTAGAGGGATTATATACTTGAATCTAAAAAGTACAATGAAGGTAATTTGAATGGGTTTTTTTGAATTATCAACATTTACCAACAAATAAAACTCATAAGCTAGGTATTTATTTCTTCAAATATTAAAAAAATTAATTATAAAATTGACATGAAAGATCCTCACTCTTGGTTTTAGGAAATGATTATTAAAGGAATGTTTAATATATCATCCACCACTGCACACTTCCACTATGCTCAGAACTAAAAAAATGTTATTAGATCACTCATGTTTAAATTTATAATTATTTATTTTATTATTGATCTATGCACAATTGGTGTTATATTTTAACTTCATGTTATTATTTCTTTAATTTGATTTGAATTAAAATGTTATTTACATATTAATCATGTCCATTCAGTGTTTCATTTTCTTAATGGTTTAAGAAAAAAATGAAGAACGAATGGAGATGCCATCAGGAAGTACCAAATCTTTTGCTGGTAAAACTGGGTTACACGGTGTATAGCTAGAGAAAATGATGTGCACCCATGCACATTGTATGTGAATGAACAAAGTATTTAATTACACATGGTGCATTTATTGAACACCACATGTTGTCTGAGCCGATCTGGCATAAAGAAAGTGGATACACGGTGTGTATCTAGCATGTACATGCAGTGTAATTCGGTCGAGTTAACATGTCAAAGCCCCAGGCATGTGACTTAGAAACATGAAAACTGAGGTACACAGTGTTTAGCTGGATTGTACATTCCATGCAGTATCCCAATTAATAGTATAATTAAATTACATTAAATTGATAATTGCATCATTAAAACCTTAATTTATCGATTTACACATATTGTGTGTTTGACAATTTAATAATGGTTTTAAAGATTTTTAAATTCTCAATTAATTTATTATAATAAATACGTCATTATTGGTTCTACCATTCATTTTACATGAATTCCATAAATTATGGTTATCTCCAATTAAGTTTGGATGATCATTAATATGAAAGGAAATTAATTAATTAATTAATTAATTAATTAATTAATACAAGTTCATTTATTTTAATAATAAATAACGAATCAAGAAATGAATGCTAGCCAGTTACTTTTGTGTATTCTTTGCATGTGTGACCATTCATGAGCTTGAACAAGACCTGTGTATATGTTGGATATTTTTATTTAATTACTTTATGGGTTTGTAATTATTTATTATTAAATTAAATACGATGACCAGTGAGTCATCCCTCCCTCAGTTATTAGCTAGGATATACGTGTATAAGGATATTTATGTCATCCCATTTTAACCAATACTTTGGTTCCCCTCACCTATGTGTGTGTCATAAATACATGTAATTAAAAGAATATCTCAAGGTGCATAGAGGTGGTTCAAGATGGAACCATAATGATGTTAACTCAGTTGATACACATGTGTACAATTGGAATACTATAACTCATTCCAATACCAGCAAAAAGAGTTATTTCCCCTAGTTCATAGGTTGATTTAATGTTTTCTAATTAAATAAAATTTTAGATAAATCCCATGAATGGTTAATTTAATTAATTAATTATTTATGTCTATAAAATTATTTATTTTATGGATGGAAGGCTATGGTTACATAAATTAATTAATTAATGTCCAAATATGAGGTTTAAATAAATCTATAATGCTTATTTTTTTTATCCAAAATGGTTAATTAATTAAGTAACACCCACTTAATATTAACAAGACATGTAAAGGATAAAAAAAGATAAAATTTATGCTTAATTAATTAAAATCCCTCAACATAATATTAAGTTATACTAAGCCTTCTATTACATGATTATGAATAAAACTCAACTGAATTAAGTGTTTGACCGACCCTTATTGGGATACTTAATTTTATAATAGGGATTCTTATAAATATTTTGGGTTGAATTAACCATTTTACATAAAGAGGATTATACCTTTTTTGACTTGGTATAATTTGGAGGCAAGTGTTGAGTAAATACAAGTCAAGATTTCGGGATCATGGAATCCACTCAACAGATCAAGGAGCTGCATACCCATAGTTGGAAAAAATCTTCCTACCTAAATACCTTCAAGTATCTTGACCAACCCTTGTTGGGGTTATGTGAAGGGGTATATGAATCCTTGCTTCTAGAATGTTAAAAAAACTAGACATTCTGAGTTTAATAGTGAGGGATATTTAAACTTAATAAAATAGTGGGAGATTTAATAAAATCAATTAATTTATTATTTATCACATAATTTGTAATCAAGAAAAAATAATAATAACGTGATATTTTAATTTTAGAATAAAATTGAAATATTTTCATTCGCATTATCCCTATGATAAATCTTAAATAAAGAAAACCTTCTAACTGGAGGTAAATTCTAGGAGTAGTTTAGACACCTTTGGGTTATTCCACGTCATGAAAGAAAATATTACATGCTAGAATCCTCAATGCCTGATCCCCCTGCTCAAGAGGAGAATGATGAAGAGTTACTAGTCTATGAAAAACATATTAATTGTGTGGTTGGTGTTCAATGTTTGATTCTTTCATCTATGTCTAGTGAACGCATGAAGTCTCACGAAAACATGGATTCATATATCATGCTTGAGAACCTATGTGGTATTTATTAGGAGAGAGCCATTCAAGATCAATTTGAGATTTCCAAGGAACTCTTTTAGAGTAAGATTATGGAAGGTTCCATAGATAGATCTCATTTAGTCAATATCATTAGCTAAATTGAGTATCTAGAGGTTCTAGGGTTTAAAATCCTTGAAGAACTGGGCACTATCCTTATTCTAGAATCACTCCCTCAGGGATTAAATAATTTTTTTTGAATTTTAATATGAAAAATATTGAGAAATATCTACCAGATCTTCTCACACTTCTTCTCCAAGTAGGTAAGGATAATAAGTGAGAAAATCCTCTCTTCATTATGGTGAAATAATATAAAGTTAAAGTAAATAAATTTATGTTCAAATATATTTCATGTCCTTCCAAGAAGACGAAGATCAAGGAGAAAGTAAGGTAACATGATGCTGTCTGTTTTGCATGTGGCAAGAAGGGCCATTGGAAGAAAAAAATCACCCAAAAAAAGAAGCAATGGGAAGCTTTAGGTGTGTTTATTATCTAGTGAAATTTATCTATTTCTAAAAATTGGGCATTAGATATAGCTTGTGCTGCTCACATATGAATTCAAATACATGAAACGAGTAGACGTAGAAAGATTGATTGAGGGGAGGTAGATTTAAGAGCATCCAAAGGAGATAAAATCGTTTTTGTAGCTATCAGGGACTACCAACTCACATTTCCGATTGAAATGATCATGGTTTTAAAAGGTTGTTATTATGTTCCATGTGTTACCAAAAACATTATATCTATATCCAGATTTGATAAAGATGGATTTTTTTTTTCAGATTTGGAAATAAAATTTTCTTTTTTTTATAAATATATAATTTATTATGGTAATAAACATTAAAATAATTGTATTTATGTGTTGGATTACACAAACCAAGTAATTACAGTTAATAATGAAGTTAATTCACATAACTCACACCACACCCAACTCTGGCATCACCAGCTAGGTCATGTTAATGAAAATAAATTGACTAAATTACATAAAGATAGATATTTAGACTATTTTTAACCAAAACCACTTTGTTTATGTCACACATGTTTACAAGGAAAAATTACCAAATCCCTATTTAGTGGGAAAGGTGAAAGGGCTAAAGATATTCTTGAATTAGTTCATACCGATGTTTGTGAACAATCTACTGTTGAAGAAATGGGTGGGTACTCATTCTTCATAACTTTTACTACTGATTTTAGTAGATATGGATATTTCTACTTGATGAGGTGTAAGGCATATTATTTTGATAAATTCATGGAATACAAGAATGAAGTTGTAAACCTTATTGGTAAGAAGATTAAGAAACTACACTCATACCGTGGTTGAGAATATCTTAATCAATACTTAATTGATTACTTATGGGATTTTAAGATCTTATACAAAACCAATACTCTTTATAAGCCTCAATATAATGATGTAAGTGAAAAGAGGAACCAAACCTTGTTAGATATGGTGAGATCAATTATTAGTCATATGAGTCTTCTATTATCCTTTTTGGGATAAATTTTACAAATAGAAACACATATACTATACCAAGTACCAACTAAATCAATAAATGAAATTCCATATGAATTTTGGAGTGGAAGAAAAACCATGTTATCAAATTTACATATGTGTGGAATAAAAGAGTTTGTTAAGGCCTCTTCAGGTAACAAACTTTCTCCCTAAGGCACAAAGTGTACCTTTATAGGATACCCTAAGGAAACAAAGAGATATTACCTATACAACCCCTCACACAAAAAGGTTATAATGAAAAAACACACAATATTCCTTGAGAGGGAGAACATATCTTAAAGGGATAGTTGGAGATAGATAGTATTCAATGAAGTTGAGGCTTAATGTACACAAGAGTTAGTACAAGAACATATTCCACAAAGCCTCATGGAAGATGAAATTGTTCCAGAGACACAAGTACTATGTAGAAGTACAAGAGAGGTTATAGAAACAGAATGTTATAATTTTATAGTCATCAAGGATGGTTACTCATTATTAGTTGATAATTATGATCTTATAACCTATAAGGAATAATTATGTGGCACAAATGTTTCCAAGTGGCAAGAATCCATGAATTCTGAAATGAATTCCATGTACCAAAACCAAGTTTGGATTTTGGTAGACCCTCTAGTAGATGTAAATCCCATTGGATGCAAATGGGTATTTGATAAAAAACTGGAAATAGAAGGAAAAGTTAGTACATATAAGGAAATATTGGTTGAAAAAGTGTTTAAACAGCATCAAGGCATTAACTACAATGAAACCTTTTCACCAGTTTCAATTCTTAAATCCATTAGAATTCTACTTTCCATTGAGGATTACCATGACTATGAGATTTAGAAAATGAATGTCAAAATAACCTTCCTTAATGGGAACCTTTATAAATATTTCTATATGACACAACCTTAAGTGTTTGTGACTCTAAAGGATGCTAATAAGATATGAAAATTGAAAAAATCCATTTATGGATTAAGAAAATATCCCAATCATGGAACATTCATTTTGATGAATCCATAACAGAATTTGATTTCATAAAGAATGAGTGTGATCCTTATGTCTAAAAATATTTTAGTGGGAGTGGATTCATTTTCTTAATAGTATATGTTGATGACATATTACTCATAGGAAATGAAATACTGGTCTTACAGTCTATTAATACATGGTTTAATAAATTCCTCTACATGAGGGACTTGAGAGAAGTATCATATATTCTTGGGATCAAGATCCATCATCATAGATCCAAGAGACTTCTTAGCCTATGTCAAAGTATATACATTGACAAGACATTGAAGAGATTTAGTATAGAAAAATCCAAGAGGGTATTGTTGCAAGCATCACATGGAATTCATCTTTCAAAGAAAATGTGTCTTCAGACACATGATGAAAGAAACATAATGGAAATTATTATATATGAATCAGTGATTGGGTCATTCATGTATTTTATTCTATGTACTAGGTTAGATGTTTCCTACACATTGAGTGCGGTAAGAATATATAAATCTAATCTAGGTGACCTCCATTAGATGATATTCAAGACTATCCTTAAGTATACGAGGTGTACTAAGGATATATTCTTGATCTATGGAGGAGATGAGGAAATATTAATTATAGGATATCTTGATTCTAGTTTCCAAACTAATTAAGATGACATGAATTCACAAATGAGATACTTCTTTACTTTGAATAGAGGTGTTGTGAGCTGGAAGAGCTCAAAGAAGGCAGTGGTCGTAGATTCTACAACAAAGTATGATTATATTTCAACTTATGAGGTAACTAATGAAGTAGTATAGATGTAAAAATTCATCTAAGATATTGATGCGGTACTTGGTAGTAAATATCCTATCACACCCTATTGTGATATTACTACAATGATGAATCTCACAAAAGAGAAAGGTCACTTAAACAGATGAAGAACATACTTCATAAGTATCATATATTGATGAATTTTTCTCAGAGAGGTGAGGATCCAGTTAGAATTATTTCCACTGAATAAAACATGGAATACCCCTTGACTAAATCCTTGACTCGGAAGAATATTTATTATTATGTGAGGTCTAGCGGACTGAAATCCATAGGCAGTTGGCTCTAGAATAAGTGGGAATTTATTAGAGTTTGTATCTTAGGACCAACTGATTGTACTTTGATTACATGTATATTAGATGTATTGAATATTAATTTAATATCTTATTCTATATTGTTTATTTTTTTCATGGCATTAATGTAATAATTTCCTAGAGTATTTTCCACATTGATAAGGTCATATAAGTTACTCGCTATGAGAACCTTGAAGTTCTATGAAAATATTATTAATATTTTTCTATGGTTAGATAACATACTTTGATGGGATACATAGTATTTAGACTGTTAGTTTTGAGTTCTTGTAAGAATATGAGTCTTCTCCTCATGAAGTTCACACTTGGTAATATCCAATATAGGAGATTATAAGAATAGACCCACCAGTATGGATTCTGCATGTTTTTGTGTCATTAAATATTCCTATCTATGAGTGTGTGTAATGGTCCTTAGGATTTAAAATTATCATTAATGTATGTCATGACTCACAAACTTAGATTTACTAAAAAAAATCATCACCCCATATGTTAGTAGGAAGTAGGGTATGTTGGGTGTGTCTCGATTTACATGTCATTAATGGATAAGTTGATTAAAGATTTGTCCCATCCATCTTTATGGAAGTTTATATATCATACCTTTTATTGGAATAAAATCATAGTGTTAAATTACATTTCCATGGTGTAATGACATGTTTATTTCTGATATTCAAAGAATGAAACAATAAGTAAATAAGTTGATGACACTATAATGCAACTTGCTTGATAAAATATTTTGACAAAGGGATTATATCATATAATGATCATTATTATGTGGCTGTTTATGACACTAAGTTACTTCTCTTGGGTGCCTTGACCTATTGCTAGAAATTAATCTTGGACTTTTGGAAATCCCTCCTAATGACAACGAGAAAGAATCCTAGAGTATCACACACTAAGTGTTTCCATTTATCTCTATTAAAGTATACTTGAGTTTAATTGATCAAATAAATATTATTCTGATGATCGGGGAATAATTTTATTCAATTTATATTGATCGCATAAATTAATTAAATATTTATTCTCTAATATGTGAATAAAATAATATTTATTTATTTTATTTTATATTTAATAAATATTTATTTGTTGGTATGTGAATGAAATATTTATTTATGAATAAATTTTTTATTTTGGTGTTCAATAAATGAAAGAAGAGTTCAAATGGACCAAGATTGCATTCAGTGAAAAATATTAATTAACAAGATAGTTAAATAATATTTATTATTGCACAAGTTAGTGCGCACCAAATAATAATAATAATAATATTTTATTCATGGGGTTTATTAAAGGAAATAGATGTTATTTAATGGTTGACATGAAATTAAATAATATTTTAACCTAAATCCTAACTCTATAAATAGGAAGCTATGTCTATTGTGTAGAGCATCCAAAATTGAGAATAGGGAAGTATTTTACACAAAAAATTATCTATCAAATACTCATTATCTCTATTTATCCAGAAAAATAAGCTCAAGATATACTTATTCAAGATCAAATAATTAGTGATCAAGAATTAACAATGCAATACATTCGAATCACCATACTAGCACCCAGAGAACAAGTGGTGCTTCTCGGAGATCATAGGAGTGTGTGTGGATCGTTTCTATATGGATTATATACTTGGATCCTCATAGTGTAATTAAGGTATCCCAAAAGAGTCTTTTCAGATGATCAATATTCACCAATGAATAATTTTCATAAGCGAGGTATTTATTTCTTCAAATATTAAATAAATTAATTATAATTTTGACATGAAATATACCCATTCTTGGTTTTGGGAAATTATAATTAAAAGAAATATTAATATATATACCACCAAAACACACTTTCTATATGCCCAATACCAAAAAATACACATTCAAAGTAAAACATGGTGCATAACATAAATACGTTTCAAGGAATTAAAGTTTTAGACAAAAAACCTTGTGGCTTGGGTAACATTTTAATCAAAACCCATTAAAAGAGAGTGCTTGTAATTAAACTTAAAATATGATGATTAAAATATAATTCATGATATTATATGTCAAATAGATATTATATACACTAAATTAATGAAATTATGTGCATAATACCAAACATGTCTCAAAGAGAGGAATTTGATATGAAAACCCTTACCTTGGTCCTCATTCGTTCTGCAATGGAACTAAAAATAATGAATAATTAAATTAAGTCCATTAAATACATAACTAAGATAATTCTTCATTACTATAACCATTTATAACCCATAATTATAATCATTACACACGTACACACACACACATATAGTTAGTTTTTTTTTTATTTTCAATACCAGGTGTAAGTAATATTTATTGCTTTGAACTAGTTTCATAAAAGCAATGTTAGAATCTATTATTTTTCCAAATTAAATAATTATTAGATAATATAAGGTACTATAATATATGTTATATGGTATTTAATTAATCTATAATTTAATTTCATTTCATTTTTGGTTATGATCCATGAGGATGAAATCGACGACGAGTATGTTTCAGTGATTCTTAATAAATGAAGGATGATTTGTTAATTAATGAGTTAAATGTTGATATAAGATAACCAAAACCAAATAATTTTTTTTACATATTTCTATCATTTTATACTTTTAAATAAGTTCTCATAATCATTCATGATATAAATTAATAGTATTGTTCAAGTGGGTGTTTAAACTGACCCAAACATGAACCCACCATGATTGATGGATGATTATGAGGTAGTTTAGTTGTAATATCATTACACCAGTAGAATAATGATATAATTTAGTGTTTATTCATTTGATATATCATAATTATTAAGTTATTACAAGAATAAGTAATGGATATGAAAATATTATATAATTTGAATAAAATATTTTCCTCTTAATATGATTGTTTTAAATGATTGTATTAATGATGATCATTTGTTGATCATATCATTAATATGTTATAAATTTTTTAATATTAGAAAATTAATTATATCATAAAAATAATATTTATCCATTAAACCCATTATAATGACTAACCATGTGAGGTATCTTTAAAAAAGAAAAATAGAAATCAATCATTCCATAGAGGAAATAGTCCACATGTACGTATGATTAATGATTTAATTTTACTTATAATGAGAGAAATGTATAATATGTTTTATAATTAAATAATATAAAATATTTTTAAATATAATAATTATTTACTAAATTATACATAAGTTTCATCTATGTATGGTTTCTAAGGAAAACAAAACATGATGTTTTATAGAGGTGGTAGTCCACACACACACGAATGTCATTTTCGCCTATATGAAAGGAAAAGGGGTAAATATGATTAATTATTATCCCCATATAATAATAAAATTAAGTATATAAACAATAATTATTTCATTAAAAAGTTATTTTAATATTTTAATTTGAAAATAAAAATATAAAGGAAAGAATTTAAGTAAAAAAACGAATACTCCTGCTGAGCACTTTGAGATTTCTTTGGAAGATCCCTTGGAAATGGGTGGAATAGGATAATATCTTGAGTAAATGAGATAAAAATAGATAAATAAGATTATAGGATAAGGAGATATTGTAGGTTTTCAATAGAAAACATAATTTTTAGAGTGGTGTTGAAGGGGTGGTGAGAGACCCCTTTTATAAATGGTGAGAATGACATTTATGAAAAATATTTCAAATTAATATAAAGTTAGAACATGTTAAACATGTAAAGTGGCTCCAAAAATTGACAATAAATGAGTTTATGGTGATATAATGTATAAAATATCTCAAAAAATAAAATATAATCATTTTCTTAACATGTTTCAAACCTTTTACCCTTTGATTTATTACTTTTTCATTTAATTTTTTTCTACGATGACTAGTTTTTACATAAGGCAACTTAATATTTATGTAAATAAATAAAGTGATAATTATTAGATAATTTATATCCAATGATTATAAAATTTAATTATATTTAATTTGATTCAATTTATAAAAGCGATAAAAATTAATTTAAAAATAAATATACATAATGTATTAAGAACAATTTAGTGAAAAATATAACTTAATTTCAAAAATGTAAAATATGGATTTATAAACTGAAAAGAAAGTTTTTAAAATTATAAATTCACTTATAAAAAGAATATTTGTTTTTATAAAAATGTTTCATAATTTTACAATTCATACTTATATACTAATAATGTTATAAAATTCATGTTATTTTTAAAAATGGTATTTTTCATTATTCACCTAAAATTCAATATTTTTAGAAAAATCTCAAAAATTAATCTTATAAAAAATATTACTATGATTAATCCAAAAATAATTTATATTTTATTAAATTTAATTTATAAAATTCAAAAAATTACTTTTAAATAAAAAGATGAGTTATAATGAAAAACTGTTTTTATAGGAAATTAACTTTTTTAGAAAATCAATCATTCTCATTCATATTTCCAATAATTTACTAATTAAATTAGTATTAAAAAATTATTCATAGAAAATATATTTCATCATCATTAATCACATGTTTTTTGGAATATAAATTCATATCACATAAAAAGGAAATATTTAGAAAACTAAATTTCTTAGCATAAAATGATCATATTAGTTGTTATAGCCATATTAATTTAATTTCATAGATATTAAAAGTAAAAAAAATATACTACTTTATATAAATATTTTATAAATTGGATACTATTTTTTATACCCACTAATTCAATGGATAGGTTTTTGATATTTATATTTAATACTTATATCTTTATCTAAACATATTGCGGTTTTTTTAAGTTCAATATTGCTTGTAAATAAAACTATCAAACACATTGACTTATTTAAAGGTAATCACATATTAATATCTTAGGGTGTTACAATATCCTACAAAATCTTGATAATTCACTCTTTCTACTCATCCATATGAGAATGATATGTCATATTTGTCTTTAGTAGTGTTCCCATAACATTCTGGAGTCCCCTTCAGATTCTTGATGTAAACCAATGATCTATATCTGAGAAAACATTTATCAAAACTCTATGAAATTTAATAATCAACTTCACATAAATCTTCTTGAGCAAATTAACCAAAAATTTCTTTTTTATAGATAGTAAATTCACAAACTTCATGAGATGGTCCACTATAACCCAAACACTACTATGCTTCTTTTGTGATCTTAGAAACACCACCCCAACTTCTTATCTAAAGATATGGATACTCAAAATGAAACTTTTGTATCTTTAATTAAACAATGTATTATGTTTATCAATGTACCAACCTTAAAAACTATCATTTATAATATCATGAACATTAACATTTTCCATGATTGGAGAAATCACTACTATAGATCTTCCCTTTATTAACAAAAAATGGGTTTTATCAGTGTTAAAAATGTACTGATGTTGTAAGCACATTTAAAATTTGGTCTCTTTTATCAGTTCTAGAAAAATAACTGATAAAGGAACCCTTTATCATCACTAAAAAATCAATGATAATGGGGTCCTTTTCCAGTGATAGTTTTATCAGCACTTATAAATTCCCTCTTTATTAGTGTTGATAAAACTAGGGTTTAGCAATGCTAATATTATTTTTAGGTTCAACACCCACCGAACCAACTTTATTAGTGCCCAATAGGCACCTTAATCAGTGCTCCCCCACCCCCAAAACTCTCTAAACCCCTTTATCAACACTCACTCATGCCTTTATCAGTACTCGCTTGCCCTTATAGTTATATTCGTTTACTTGGATTTGAATCTGTGACTTATACCTTTGTGTGTTTGTGATTTTCCACTACTCTATGTTATTTTATTCTATATTTTATTATATATATATATATATATATTTATTTATACATATTTAGATACATATTTTTTATCTACATATTTTTATATATTTATATAATTGTTTTAAAATAAATTTATAAAATATGTTTATGTGTATATATTTGTGTGTGTGTCAATATGTATATTCATTTATTTATACATATGTGTGTATATATATATATTTACATATATTATATAGTAATATTTATTTACATGTATTTTAATATACACATAAATATATATTTTATTGTAAATACAGACACAAAGACACATATTTATATATAAAAACTACATATAAATTTGTATAGGTATATACACATTCATACATATTTAGTTCAAAAATATGGAAAATAAATATTTATTTCCATATGTTTTATGTATTTTAGAAGATATTTTATACGTAAATATGTTTAAATAATTTTTTATATAAATATTTATATATAAATATGTATATACATGCGTATATTTAATTATAAATAACACTAAAATATTATAAAGGATAAAATTTCAACATCATAATATCCATATTATTGTAACCCCTAGGAATAAATTCAGTCTCCACTAAAAAAAGACAATAAGAGCATATTAAATGAAGTTGAAATCCCATCAAATATTAAAAAATTAGGGTATCCTAACTAAAAACTAGTTATATAGGCCTTTTGTGCCATTTTTAACCTTGAAAAAATAGTAACCAGGGTCCTCTCAATCAACATGGCATCAATATTTACACATTCTTTAATTTGATATGTGGTATAGCCTAAAAGGACAACAAAATTAAAAGTTATGGCCATTTGAAGTTCAAGTCACGTTTTCAACTTATCTTAATATATTAATTTTTTTAAATTTTTCTTATCACAAAATTGTTTTTAAATTTATATTAATCAATACTAATTAGCATATTATTAATTAATATTAATTTTTAATTATTTTTAAATCATTTTTAAATCAATTTTTTTACTAAATACATTATATATTAATTGCAAATACATATTTAGTATTATATAAATCATATTTATGAAAATATATTTTCTATATTTCAATATAAAAATATTTTTGTATCAAAATATGATTTTCACTAATATATATATATATATATATATATATATATATAAGGAAACCTTTTATTAGTAATAAGAAAAGATCTAATAAAGCCTCCTTTTATCAGTGCTAAAAAAGCATTAATAAAAGGCATACTTTATTAGTGTTAATAAAAAGACCTGATATAAGGGGTGATTTTATCATTGTTTTTTTGACAATGATAAATGGGGGGGGGGGGGGTTCTTTATAATCAATTTTATCTAGCACTAATAAAAGAACCCTCTTCATCAGTGTTTTTTTAGTGTTGACAAAGGGTAGCGCTGAATAAAGCGTGTTTTTATAGTTGTGAATATGTGAATAAATAAACCTATTTTATGACCCCCACAAGAATGGTTCTCTCTAAATATTCATTAATTTTTCATATAACATTCACCAAAAAATTTAATCCATAATTAGCACTTTCGATCTCCAAACAATATTCTATAGAAATCTTGTCCATAGACCAAGTTTTTATTGAAGCAAATTGTCTCATATTTTGAAAACCTAAACCACCTATCTCCTTCAGAGAATAAAGCCTATCTCATGTAGTTAAGCATAGATTCATCCTTCTATTAACTCAACCCCACTAAAAATTTGAGAACATGGAGTGGAGTTCATTAATAAAAGTATCAATCATATTAAATAAAGGGATATAAAAAATTTTGTAATGACTTGTGTAACAAAATTTAGTAAAATAGACTTACCATCCCATTAGATGACATTTACCATCCACCCATTGGTCCACTTCCACACTCTATCCATAATCAATGTAAACTATACCTTTTTCTATCTTCCAATAATAGCTGGTAACCCAAGGTATTTACTATTCTTCTCCACCTATTTAACATTAATCATAGAACACAATCCATCCCTTCATTCCTTAAGAACTGTCACGACCCTCCTTCTCCAAGATGAGGGAAGGGACAAAAAACTGCCAGACCCTTCCTTCTTCAAGTTGAAGGAGAAATAATGACCCCCGAGTCCCGCCTTCAATAGGCCCCAGAATGGTGACTAGCACCAAGGGTATAAAATCTCACGTAATATGAAAGGCATTAACCTTTTTGTAGAACAATATCGGAGATAATATGGTAAATCCCAAACAAGTCCAAATACAGAATTTAAAAGTAAATCCAAAATTCCATTCCCATATGCATGTTAAAAAAATTGATACAATTACAAGATAAACTCTTAAGGAAAGTACCAAAAGAAAAGAAAAGCAGCAGTGACAACTATCCCAACGTCCGAGCTAGTAAGGTCCGACATGGTCCTCAAAGTCCTCCTGGAAACCTGAAAGCAGTTTTATATACATAGGGTGAGTATAAAAGTATACTTAGTAGGGAAACCAAAATATCTCATGCACAAGTGGGGAGGCATTCTAATGCCCCGTGAGAAAGTAGAGGTAACCAAAACACCTAGCAAGGAAAACTACCCACCCATCCCCACCGAGGCACACTCACCAAATAATTCAAGTCATGTAAAATAATAGTAATAGTAAATCAATATTTGGGTACCCCTCAATGCTTCCCCACTGGTTATATAGAACATTCTACACATCAGACCTCCCCAAAAAATTCCACTGTAGTCCCACTGCCGCCCCAACAACAACCCCATGGGCCTTCACAACCACGCATCCTGTCTGCAGACACCTGGGCCACCAAAACCACACATAACCATGCCCGCAAACACCTTGGTCACAACAACCACTGCCACGACTGAAGACATATGGACCAGAATAACCACTGCCATGCCCGAAGACACCTGGGCCTCATCCTGAAGATGCTTGGGAAACAAACCTACCCACACACACCTAGTCTAACTCAACACAACACACCCTGCCCAAAAATTCTTGGTCCATAATGAACCTTAGTCCATCATAGCCTCCCCAAAGAGTCTTGGGATACCTGAGAGAGGGTGTGGAAAAGAGATAATAACCATCCACTCATAAGAATGTTTGAAAAAACACCCTCC
The DNA here is from genome assembly GCA_963277665.1 of Viscum album. Lineage (NCBI taxonomy): Eukaryota > Viridiplantae > Streptophyta > Magnoliopsida > Santalales > Viscaceae > Viscum > Viscum album. Next base: position 1,811,387,558 of record OY728142.1, on the reverse strand, counting down.
ACCATTAAATGGGGGTGTTCAGCATGAAGTGATCAACATGGGTGGAGTGAGAATAATAAACACAATAAATAAACTTTATAAATATATCTAAAAAATCACTCATCCTAACCTAGGGGTCCCAACACCAACAAGCAGAACGTACACAACCACTCTTGCTGCTAACCATACATGCACATGTATAAATAGCCATAACTAGAGCACAACTCTTTTCTGAAAAAGAAACAGTTTCCCTATCGTACCAGTTCTCGGTATCATGTTTAGGTGATTCCATTTAAATAATTCTTTACTACCAGAAAACTAGTATGCATAACTATAATCCCAAAACAAAAACTGAAACAAAACAGTCAAGCATGCATTTAAGTATTCACACCTGGTTCTCTTATAAGCAATAACATCAAAATGGTATCCATGAGATTACTCGAAGTACTGGAACCAAACCAAGTCCCAATATACGGGTCCAGAAAATTTACCCCTAGCTCCACACAACCTTAGATTCTCCAAAAAACAACCCCTAAACCAGAGATTCCATTCCCCTCTATGTCACAACACAAACATAAAAAAGAACAACCATGCATATCACCAGAAAAAAGTAAGGAAGTCTTCAAATTTATCCAACACCATTCATTAAGTTCCTTATTTTCGTTCAGTTAACCAGGGCGATCACACAAGGGTTCTTATTTATTGGTAATCCATTTAATAAACTAGGGTTACGTGATTAATTAGTTTCCATGTTACAATTATTCAATCACAAGATTATCCAGAAAACAGATCTTCATTAGTGCGCAAGAAAGGATCACCAACAACCATGATTTTCAGTGGACATGATCCCACACAATTCAAAACATAAAAATGAAGGTAAAACATAACAATATCATCATAATACCCACCCCTTAATTATTTTAAAGTCTATTTTTTATATGTGTTAAAGTTGGTTTCATCTACCCCTAAATGAACATCGTCATACCCACCCCACAGGATGCATAATAAAGAGAGACAAAGGAAGAAACCTTACCTAGATGATCAAGGATCAAAGTTTTCTCTTTGTGCTAAGAATTGGGGATGGCGCAACTTGTAGGAATAAATCCAAGGCTGAGAAGGAAGGGATCCAACATGGGCTCATGATTCATCTGGGGAGGAAGTATCAAGGCATACTTGGAGAAACGAAAAGGAATAAGGGAGAGAGGATATCGGTTTAAGAAGAGTCCAGATCCTAAAATTAGGGATACCATTTCAAATTACTTAAAAGTAATATCGTGTCTTAACCATGTGACTGGTTGCTTTCACACATTGGGATTAATTGATATTTAATAATTCCCCTTGGAAATGGTGGAGATAGACGAGTGGAAGACTGTGAATTGATAGATTTCCTTTAAACATAGAAAAACACGTAGTAGGGGACTAACTAGAAAACATGGGAGACTAGAAAAAGAGGAAAAGGGTGTGAAATCAATGAAAGTGCCACATGTTTTGGTAAATCAAGGGTCGTCTGACTCTTAAAAGATTTAAAATTTCTTTCACGGGCCTTAAATCACTTTGAAAGGGGTATCAAAAAACTTTTACGTCAAAAGATACATTATTGGAGTGAAATTAGAAAGTCTGGGAGAGGCTGAGAGTGAGTCATTGTCACCCTGGAACCATATCCCTAGAATCGTCACCCTGGAACCATCACTGATCGGTGCCACCGATGGACTATAAGTGCCACCAATGCCCATCAGTGCGACTATTTGTTCAACCCAAAATTTGGAAAACTCCTCAATGAGTCACCGATGGTCCCCAGGACACCTTAAACATCAGGATTTGGAAAAGTAATAGACCAGGAGGGTCTAGGAAATTACATCAGATACCTATCAAACTAATCTCGTGCTCAAGAATTCATGAGTAAATTCAAAGAAAAATAGGGGTCCGAATAACCACCTCGTAAGATACCTCTTAGGGAAAAACCACCCTAGAGTTGTTCAAAATCCAAAATAAAACCTTGATATCTAGGAACACCTCTATCACATCTATCTCCTAAAAAATTGCATAAACACTAACTCCTATCCCTCAAGTAACCATACAAACACAAAAATTTCACACCGTATAGACACATAGATTAGGGAGTTCCTTTCACCTTGTCAAGATACTTTCCGCATTGGGAAGTAATAACTTACCTAAATGGGTTTAATCGCATCCACATTAATGCATCTTGGTTAGGGGTATGTCCTCCTCTCCCCATATTTAGTAATTTTCACAAAAAACAAGGAATAGGGAAACAACTTATCATACAAAAAGTGAGGTTCAAACATTACATCATAAACAAGGCACCAAGCAAAAACAAGATCAAAAGTAAAAAAAAATCTAGGTACTGGGAACACATCTATGCCACCCATTCCCATGTACTCTCCTTGAGGCCACTATGCCTCTACGACACATGAACCAAGGGAATGTTCCATCCATGAAGCACCTTCTCCTTATAATCCTCGATTCTCACCGGTCGCTCCATGAATATCACAACGTCCTCAATATCCAACTCTCCCCAGTTGAGGACATGTGAGTAATCATGTAGATACAGATGAAGCTGAGATACATGGAAGATGTTGTGGATCCTCTCCAGTGGCGGTTGTAATGCCAGCTAATATGCCACCTCACTGAATTGTCCCAACACCTCGAAGGGTCCAACGAACCAGGGGGAGAGCTTAGCCCCTTCCAAACCTATACTATCCTCGTCGACAAGAAACCTTCAAGAACACATGATCTCTAACCTCTAACTCCAAGTGTCTCCTCCTATGATCGACATAAGACTTCTTCCGGTCCTGAGATTCCTTCATCCTTTCACACACAAGATGAACCTTCTCTGTTGTGCTCTACACCACCTCTGGGCCAAGAACACCTACCTCCCCAACCTCTTTCTAGCACAAGGGTGAATGAAAAAGTCTTCCATACAAGGTTTCAAATAGATCCATGCCAATGGTATAGTGATAGTTACTGTTGTAGGCAAACTCTACCAAAGGCAAGTGTCATACCCATGATCCTTCTGAAGGTTCCAGGCACATCGAAAGCACATGGGTGGATGTGCCCACTTGGCCTTTTGTCATTAACAATGATCAATCCAGGATCAATACGACGATAAAAGCCAGTCTCCATGGATCGAATCATAGAAATAGACAAATAAAAGGAAAGTCAAGGAACCACAAAGAAGGATCGTTACAGGTTGATTATAATTAATTTAATCAATTTAAAAGAAGTACCTATTGGTTTTCTTTCTTTGTTGATATTCTTGATCACGTTCCGATGTGATTCGTCATTGGGTCGCAGAAGCCAAGTGTAGACTTCCTCTAGTGGTGATCCACACATGCACCTCATATCTATGGACGTCGCTAAAGGAGTCTCCATGTGCTAGCGTGGATAAAACTTTTCTTGCGTTGTCCGCTTTAGATTGTCTTGATCCAATGGAAGATGATCTCTCTTGGTCTTGAGAGAATTCTTGGAGGAAGAGGTTCTTTCGACCTTAAAATAATTCTTCAGAATTGTTGTGCACAATGATTCTCTTGTCTTAGGAAAAGAGTTGGGGTTGTAAGGATATTTATAATCAGGTTTGAGGTTGTAGAGTTATGACAATAAATAAACGCGTTACACATTTTATTTATTTCATTAACTCCATTTTTAAAACCCCATATAGAGTCATTAATTCCTTGATATGCACCCACACTTATTATAATAAATATTATTTAATAAAATGATATTTCCTCAAAATCCCGACTGAAAAAACTACACGGCGTGTACTTGTTTTTCATTGAAAACTACACGGTGTGTACATTCAATGTACACGGCGTGTATATCTTGTTTTCATTTATTCATTTACTTTCCAAAATAAAAACTACACAACATGAACATTTAATAATACATGTCCTGTACTTGTTTTCAAAATAAAACTACACGACGTGTAATCATTGATACACGATGTGTACTTGTTTTATTTTATTCTTCCTCAAAAATTAAAATGATTTAGGTTTACTTGAATAATTATTAAACCATGTACAGGAATAATATTTATTCTACTTGAGATACTTGAATACACTTAGTTTGTGACCCTCTAGGCCTCTTTCTCGTTGGCATTAGGCAGGCTTACCTAAAGTCCAAGATTACTGTCTAGCAACGGGTCAAGGAACCCAAGAGAAAGAAGTTGACGCTGCATTGACGTGTCACCTCATACGAACTCTTACTATGTAATTTAATCCCTTTGTCTCAATATCTCATCAAGCAGGTTTCATGGTAGTGTCATATACCTATATGCTTGATCTGTCATTCTTTGACTTCCAGAAATAAACTCATCGTGTCACCATGGCCGATCGGTGCCACCAATGATGATCAGTGCCACTGATGCCCATCGATGCCACCAATGACAATCGGTTCCACTAATGCCCATCGGTGCCACCGATGCCAATCAGTGCCACTATTTGTTCAACCCAAAATTTGGAAAACTCCTCAATGAGTCACCATTGGTCCCCATGACACATGAAACATTAGGATTTGGAAAAGTAATGGACCAGGAGGGTCGGGACATTACAAGAACTCCTTTATTGAAGGATTCCTCTGACTTCTAGATGTTAACCTTTTTCCTTAACACATTATAATAGCTACTAATAATATGAAAAATATAATGAAAATAGACCTAGAAAATAGTAAATACCATCTATGTAAAAATTATGTGTAATAACTAGAGATTTAACACCATGATTTTTTATATGAGAAGATGTATTTGATATCAAATTTATTGAAGGATTTATCTGACTTTTGGATGTTTTTTCTAGGACACAACATATGATGTTGTTACTTAGATCAGTTTTAGTGATGGTGTAGTGATCTTTTGGCTAAAAGATGGAGGCCAGACAATGTGGGTATCCATAATTTTTTGGTGTAGCCTATAATTGATTTGGAATGAAATTTTTTCTATTTCTAAAAATATATTAATATTATGATAAATGTATTAGTATTATGATAAATGTATTAATAAATGTATTGATATTATTAAAACTATATTAAAATTATGATAAGTTTACTAGTAAATGTATAAACATTATAAAAATTTTTCTATTAATAAATGTATTAGTGAATATATTAATTATAGTTAAAAATATTAATATTTATATAAACAAAATAATTTTTTATGAATATATCATTTATATAAACGTATGAATAGAAATAGTATGTATAAATGTTTTTATGGTATATCAATAATTATAAAACTATAAAACTAAATATAATAATTTTAATAATTGTTTTTAAATATATTTAAAATTTATGAATAAATATATATTAGTATTAATTATATATGTATCTATTGTATTGATTATCTGAGGATCTCATCATAGCATATTCCAAGGGGTTGGCTAGATGTTTTGGTTGTGACATGACATATGTTATTATTACTTGGATCTGCTAAAGTGATGATGTAGTGGTCTTTCAATAGAAATATGGAGGTCTCACAAGGTGTTTATTCATCATTTTTCTCATGAAGATGAATATATTTCTTATACATGATTTGAAATGGAAATTTAATTTTATTTCCCTCAACTGCACTTAACAAAAAAAAAGGAACAAAGAAAATCCCAACAGAGAATTCAAATGTAACATATAATCTCCTCAACTAATGTTTACCATATTTATAGGGTTTTTTTCTAGTTTTTTTAAAATAAAATTGAAAATAGTTATAGGTTTTATTTTTTTTTAAAACTAGTCCTCAAAGGCATTGAATCCCCTTATGCATTTGTCTTCCTTTGGGGGCGATCAAAGGCATCAGAGGTTTTAATGCCTTTGGATTAAAAAACAAATTTATTTTATTTTTTGTTTTAGATTTTTTATTTTTGTTGAGTTTTATTTTTATATATATATATATAATAAAATTTTATCAGCATTAATTTTATTAAAGTAGATCAAGAATATAACTAAAAACCTCACTTAGGGATCTCTTTTATAAAGGAGGGAATCCTTATAGATTTTAAATGTGGGATTCAGCTTCCTCCTTTCCAGCACCGGATAATAATATATTGTTATGAGTAAGTACTAATTAATTAATAATAAATATCAATTACTAATGAGTAATAATATCAAAAGCTAAATAATAACAGTTATTAATATTTACTATTAAATATTATGAAATTACTAATTGATATTAATAATATTAATAAAAAATTAATAAACAACTAATTAAGTACTAATTAATCATCAATAGTAATTTGTTATTAGTTAATTAGTAATTAAATAATATTTAATTACTTATTAATAATTAAAATTACCAATTATTATATTAGGTTCTTGGGGGTACAATTACATTTGAACACACACACACACACTACACACACAGGCCAGAAAGGCAGACTATATCCCCCCCAAGGGATAGCCCACCCATCAAGCCTTATTTATTCAATACATGACCCGTAGGCCCAATGGGCATGATTCCCATTACATGGACCATAGTTCGAGTGGGTATGAAAGCCCATTACATAACCCATAGGCCCAAATTTTTAAACCAAAGGCCCATCAGTGAATAGTACTACTACAATACTGAGGCTACTATAGTTCTTGTTACAGTGTTGCTGCCACTACAGATCTTACTACAGTGACCACCACTACTATAGTGCTGCTAGTGCTACAGTTCTCCGCCACTATAGTTTTGCTACAATACCTATGACCAATGAGATTTGAATCCCCAACCTTGACATAGAATTACGGGATGCTTACCGCTAAGCCAAAACCCAACTACTTAATTACTAATTAGCTAATTAATTATTAATTAATAAATAAATATTAATTATTATCATTAAACAATTACTGCTAAATATTTAAAATTATTATTTAGTTACTAAATATTAATAATAATGATTAATTAATAAATTATTGATTATTAATTATTAATTATTAAATTATTATTTATTAACTAACTAATCGTTGAAAATTTATAATTATTAATTATTATTAGTTAATTACTATTTATTAATTAATTGTTTTTAACTAAAAATTAAATCATTTATAAATTTTAAACATTATTATTTATTAATTATTATTAATTAATTTTAATTCACTATTAATTAATAATAATAAATAATAGTTATTTTTATTAATTTTATTACTAATTATTAACTACTAATTAATTACTAATATTTATTTATTTATTATTAATTAATTACATTTCACTAACAATTATTAATATTAAATAATGTTTATTTTTATTAATTTTATTAGTAATTAATAGTTGTTAATTTATTAGTAATTAAATAGAAATTCTTTTTAATAATTAGAAACTAAATAATTAACAACAATAATAATTATTTTATTATTCAATTACTTCTATTAGTGAATTACATTTCATTAATAATAATAATAATAATAATAATAATAATAATTATTATTATTATTATTAATGGTTATATATTAAAACAATCTGGGGTCAAACCCATTTATTGAAGAAAATAAAAAACAAGACCCTATTTGAGTGGGAAAGTAAAACTAATTACAAGTCCTACAACCCAAAAGATATGGTCAAAATGCCCAAAAAAGAGATTCAACAAATAACCTGATGGCCCATGAGAAGGTAGGTTGCAGGCCCAAGGGGTCTACAGACTGTTGCTGCCCACTCTGCGCTATGACACCCGCCATCATTTAGCCCGGAGGTGCAACGCAAAAACCCACTGCTCACCACCACCCACTCTTCCCCATGACACCCAATGTCGTCAAGCCGAGAGATGTGATGTGACCACCTAATTCTTGCCACCGAACCCCACTTCGATGCTGACTCGTGTCACTGCTGATCCCCACATCGATTGGGGATCCCTCCTCTATGCTAACCCTCGTATCAAATAGGGGACATCCTTTATGACAACATTCAACCGACCCCCACCACCATGCAGTGGTTCAAGAATCATCGTTGGCCCTTGAAATGAGTGGGGGTTTTCCTTTACTGTCAACCCCGTGACTAGAGGGGGTCTTCCTTTATTGAAATCATCCCACCATCACCATTGATCTGGGTTTTGGGTTTTACTACCTCCATCGCCCACATCCAGTAGGGATCCTTCGATGTCACATGACACTCTCCATTAGCCTCCGCATGATTATTCTTGCTACCGACCCCCGTATCAAGCAATAATTTTTTCACCGCCACCCACGATTTACCCCCACCATCAGGTGAGGATTTATATCTCATCTTTTCTACTTCATATCTCACCATTACCCCCATCAAGTGATGATCAACCTTTCTTAGCAACCCCTGCATTGAGCATAGGTATCCCTTACTCGCAACACACCACCTACCTCTTCTATTGAGAAAAATACCAAAGTCGTGGATCTTCCAATGACACAACCTATGGCCTCCTCTTCTCAAGAGACCATAGTTTTCTAGGCTTACTATAAAACCTCACATCAAGTGGGTATTTTGCTTCACCACTAACTATTTATTATCCCCAAAATTGGATAAGGGTTTAGATCTCACCTTTACTACTTCAGATCCCACCATTACCCCCATCAGGAGAGGATCAACCTTACTCAGTAATCCCTACATCGAGCCTAGGTATCCATTACCCACAACATGTATCATATCTCTTCTATCTTGTGAAATAGTAGATTTTTTTTATCCCCATAGTCACAGATCTTCCAACTCCAAAACTCAGAGCCTTCATCTTCTCAGGAGACTATAACTCACTGCTAACCCCAGCATAGAGATAGGGTTCATGTTGCACCCCCTGATTTTAGTTAATTAACCCTTTTATTTATGTATTTTAAGTATATAAAGTAATTGGGTTAAGTTTGGGATTTTTTTGGAGTTTTGGAATATTTTTGGGGCTTTTTTTGGAGGTGTGTGGTTTGATCACGGTTAGTAGAAACTTTGTAACGCCTCTAAGAAACTGTGTAAAGTGAAACAATAGGCTTTGGGTAGGAACACAGTTGACACATGGTTTCGCCAAACCGTGTGGCCACCCAGTTGAAAAAATTATTTTTGGAATATAGGGGATGATCATGGATGGAACATGATTTTTCTAACTATGTGATTAAACTGTGTGAAGGGGTGGCTTAAGGTAGTATCACCCAAATGGTTGGCACATAGTTTTCCAAACTGTGTGGGGGAACTCTGTGGAGTATAGTGTCCATCCTTAAATTGTGGATATAATCCAAATTAGATCCTTAACCCCTAATTTACCCTCTAAACATACCATAACTCAAAATCCTATCCTCGCAAAGGCTGTGGAGACCTTTCCATTCGACCCATGAGCAATCTGTTGGTGAATCTTAGTGTGTTAGAGGCCCGATTCATTAGTAAGTGTTCATTCTTAGTGTTTTTACCTCAGTTTCTTCTTCTTACCTCACTTATATTCATATATATTATCCTTTTGGGATATATCTATGTTGGTTGATATCAATCATAATGAGTTATGATTGTTTTGATGATAGAGAACATGATCTAAAACAGGGTTTTTTGAGTTTTAACCTGGTTTGTTGAAGAATTTGTGTTGTTCTTCATTTTCACCAGAGTTTGTGAGGTAGGTTTCTTAACTCTAAAATCCACTTATTATAAATTTAAGTATTGATTTAAAATTATTAAATTGATTTAATTGATTTTTGAAATTATTGTGTAAAGATTTTTAAAAACCCTCTTTAGTGATGGTTTGTGGAATTGTGGAAAATTAGGTTTTTGGTGGAAAGTGCAATGGGTTTTATGATTTTAAAATGATTATTTTAAAATGTTTGTTTGGTTTTAATGCATAAAAATTATTTGGATATTTTTTTAATAAAAGGTTCTTTTTATTGAAATGGTTCATCAAAAATTGGTTGGCATGGTTTTTGACATTAATGGTTGGACATGAATTTAAAGGGATGGATAATGGAGTACCACCATCAAAGGGATGAGTTATGGATGTGAATTTACACTAGAAATGGTAACACTAAAATTTAGTGTGCGTGTGTGTGTGTGGTTTTGTGAAATGGAATTGGTTATGCCAAATGAATATGAGAAATTGTTATAATGACTTGTTTGGTCGCTTTCCTTGGAAATAGATTTGGTTTGGAAAACTATTTTGGTATGGAAACTGTTTTTCTTAGAAATGGTTTTGATTTTTTATAATATATTTTAAATGTTTCATATAATTTTTTTATATAAATGTGCTAACATTTTTTATCCTAGTGGAATTATTAAGGAAGTCATTTGGGGAAAACTTACTGAGTTTTATACTCACCCCATACTTGGTCACTTTGGTGTGTTTGAAGATATTGTTTATTGAGACATAGGTAAAAGAAAAGGATCTCATTTCTTTAGTTATGCACTATGGTACCTTGGTAATGGCTTGTGGAGTTGGATCTTGGAGCATGTTAGGAGTTGCGAACTTTATGTCTTTAGAGTCTTAGAGTTTTTTTGGTCTTTCCTTCCTCTTTCTACTCTTATATTGGGTGTGGTTTTCATACTTTAATATAATATGGTCTTGGTTGTAGTTGGTAATGTATTCAGATGGTATTAATTTTGGATGTATTAAATTGTTGTCATAAATTATATGGTGTTTTTACTCTTGGTTTGGGTGTTTTATTTTCAAATGGAAAATCATTCCCCAATTGTTTGAAAATACCTTAGCATTTGTTTCCATACTTTAGTGTCTTGGGGATGTAACCTAAGGTTTAGTAATGTCCTACCATCTTTCCAATCCAATGGGGAGGGGCGAGATGTTACAAATGGTATCAGACTTGTCCGGTTCGTACTTCATATTGGGACAAATAGTGTGGGTATTGGAGTTGGAAATTCATGCTGGTTTAGTCCTTGAGTTGGGATTTTAGCAAGGAGTAAGATCATCAGAACTTGAAATGTAGAGAATAAAACGACATAGATAACTTATTTATGATGAACCTAAAGTTACCAGGGAATTGGGTACATGAATGTTTTGAGACACTTATAAAAGTTAAAATATCATTATCATGGATTTAGTCAATGAACATAGCATGGAATGCAATGATAAAAATTACTTCCCACCAGAAGTGCATATTTAATTTTGAGTAATGATTTATAATTTGGTGAAAAAGATTTTATTTTTGAAAATTATTGAAATATTTTTCAAATATGATATTTTGAAAAGGCATAGTGGCTGTATTTTGAAAATGTCTTGATTTTCAAAAGGCATAGTGGAATTTTCAAAAATGGTTTGAAAGTGAAAAAATGATGAATTTTGAAAAGAATTGTTGTGATTTGTATGATATAGAAAATTTAAAATTTATAAGGCTTCAGTTTCTAGAGAGTGAGACTAAATGTATTTTTGTTTATGTTATTGAAAATGGCACTGGTTAGGCATAGAAGAAAGCAGCCAGAAGAGGCTACTGAGAATGTGGTGGCACCTGAGCAACAGGTGAACCAACATCTATTCCAGAGTGTTTTCCATTATTTTCATGACGTTGATATAGGTAACTGATAAAACACTATTTTGTTGAATATTTTATTGATAATAAATGATATAATTTCCTCACATTGTGTTAAATATGTTTATTTATAAAATATTTGGGATTTGATCATTAATTTGAAAATTTTGTGAAAATTCCAGTTTTACCATTTATAGTGCACTGTATTATTTTGAAGATAAATATTTTTATATTTACTATTTGAATTTTAAATTTTGTAAAAGTGTTCCTAACTTAACTTTATACAACTTTCATTCAGGACACTAGATCTAATAAGTGCATTTGAATAAAGTAAATGGGCCATTAAGACAATGGTGGGATGGACTTGGCAGAATGGACATGGGTTCTGTATTTGGGTCATATCTTCTTCATCCAGGATTGGATTGAGCCCAAATTTTGAGGAAAGCTCGAGAACATGATTTGGAACCAATCTCCCTTATGTAAGGTCGGTCAATGCACGCGTTGTGGAGGTCAAATAGGCGGTTCAACTTGGAATAAAATATTTGGCCTAGTTTTTCATTTCACACTTAAAAAGTTATGTAACCCTAGCCATCATAAACTATATTTAAAGGGGGTTTTAACTATTTGGGAGGTCTGGTAGAGGCTTTGGTAAGGTGTGGCCGAAAGGGTGTCTCTTGGGAGCCCCTCACAACTCTTGTAAGAAGTAAGCCTTTGTGCAAACCTCTCTTCCAAAAAGGCTCTCCTCTCCCACCTCTTCTTTGTATTTCTTTTATTTCATGTTTGTTTCTTGAATTTTTATTCAAATAATCTTCTGTGTTCTTCCCTATTATTCTTATATTAATATTCTTAATTGGGTTGGAATCAATAGTGGAGACAATATTTGGTTCTACCCATTCAATCCTTTGCATATATAAAACGTCTCCACAATAACTACACCGCCCATGGAAGAGTAGTTATTTTTAGTAATCAATCAACATATATCCTTCTTCATTCATTTATTTTGAATCAATGATCCACTTTAATTCACATAATATTATCCATGAATTGTTTTTTTTTAAATTACAAGAAACTAAGAAAGCAATTGACCAATTAATACAAAACACGCGAGGTCGAGATTTTTTGTAAATTGTGAGAGCGCGATCTTAATCGGTAATACAATACCACACGAGATAAATTTGTAGAGTTCAAATATAATCCCTAAACACAATTCATCCTCATTTATAGAATGGATATGTGCTATAATTAACCACTGACCATAAGCTATCCTTAGAACAACAATCAAAGCAGGGTGCTGCGATTGTGTGTTCCGAAGCTAGCCTAGGGTTTAAGTAATTTCATCTTTGTGGTTAAGTTAACTCTCACAGGGTTCGAGGGATAACAAATTAGGGGATCATAATTAAGTGGATATTGATTTAAATGATAATTATTAATAAGTGAATGAATAGGTAGAGTTATATCGATTAATCCTTTTAAAATAGATTTCTAAAAGAACATCTTCTTGTTGTGTCATTTTAATTGAAATTCATTTCAAAACTAAAAACAAAAAAATATACAATCTTCTTCTAGAAAACTTCTTCTAGATTCATAAACTATAAAAAACCCCAATCCTTTAAAGTAGTGTTTTTATTTTATTTTATTTTATTTTTTTAGAATACCTTTAATAAGTTGTTAAATTCACTTCCTCCTTTGAGAGACGACCTTGGTCAGCCACTCTACTGCACCTAAGTACCCCAAAATCACATTAATCATTTGCGGGCGCCCACGACAGCGCTCTTTCAAATTGGCATCATTGCCGGGGAGGCAAGTAATTTATTCAACCATTTAGAGGTATTTCTTTAATTTTTAATTTTATTAGTTTCTTATCCTCTCTCTTTCATCTTTACCCTTTCTCAAGTTTTCAATTTTTTTTCATCCTCTTCTTTTCTTTTTGGACCATCAACTCAACTTCTCATTTTTATTTTACTATGGTCCACTTTCTTTCTTTTCATTTTTATTTGATTTATGACACAAACTAATCCCGAAGATCTCTTAGATCTTGACCCTGAGATTGAATGTAGCCTTTGGGCTCGAATCAGACATTCTCAGTCTATGGGAAGTTTCAATATTCAACCAGTTGGTGAATTCCTCTCTTCTGGAAACATTGAAATTGGAAGAAATTAAAATTCAAACATAAAAGAGGAACCAATGGCTGGAAATAATGGAAATGAACTTAATAGAACCATTCAAGAATTGGATGCACCTGATATTAACTATCAACCAAATTGTAATGCATACCCAAATCTTGAATCAGACTTTGAACTAAAATCTGGGTTAATTCAATTACTTCCAAAGTTTCATGGCCTCTCTGGTGAGGATCCCAATAAAAATTTTAAAGAATTTAATGTGGTTTGCTCAACTTTAAAACCAAGAAATGTTTCTGAAGATCAAATCAAATTAAGAGCATTCCCATTCTCACTTGTTGGAGCTGTGAAGAATTGGATGTACTATTTACAACCTAAAGATGTAACATGTTGGAACGATTTGAAACGTCTTTTCTTGCAAAGATTTTTTCCAGCATCAAGGACCACATCCATTCAAAAGGAGATATCAAGTATCAAGCAAGCACAAGGGGAGTCAATGTATGAGTACTGGGAGCGATTCAAGAAGTTGTGTGCAAGCTTCCCACATCACCAAATCAGTGACCAAATACTCATCCAGTAATTCTATGAAGGACTTACACCCATGGAGAGGAGAATGGTGGATGATGCAGCAGGAGGAGCATTGGTGGACAAGACACCAGTAGCTTCACGTGCGTTGATCGACAAGATGGACCAAAAATCCCAACAATTTGGTGATAGAGGTACACCACATGTCAGGGGAGTACATCAGGTAAGTCCTTCTTCTCTTGAAAGTCATTTGATTGATACCAGGTTGGAAGAATTGACCACTATGGTGAGGCAAATTGCTTTGGAACAAAAGACATCTCTACCCCGTCCTTCAAGGCCTTGTGGCATTTTCACTGATACAAGCCATCCAACTGGCTGTTGCCCCCAACTATAAGAAACAGAAGATTGTGCAGCAATATTCCCAGGGAGACCATTTCAGCAGCAACAACAACCATATCCCCAAAAGAAGTTTGATTCATTTTCTCCAACATACAACCAAGGGTGGAAGGATCAATCAGACATGAGGTATGTCTCTGGACAAAAACAAAGGCCACCCTTTCAACAAAACTTCTAGTAGCCTCCGCCTTACCAGCAGGGTTTCCAACAACCCCAAAGGAGATTTGAAGCCCAAGAATCAACAAGCCAACAACAAGGGAATCCCCCACCAAAGGTATATTCTAACACTGATGACCTTTTGAAGCAAATTGTTCTTAATCAACAGAATGAGATGAAGAGTCAAGGTTCAGAGTTGAGGGAGTTGAAGACTCAAATGAGCCAGATTGCCACTGCCCTCCATGAACTAGTAAGTAAGAATTCTAGAAATCTTCCTTCCCAACCCACTCTAAATCCAAAGGGTAATGTCAGTGCCATCACATTGAGAAGTGGGGAGAAAATGAACGATACATATGTACCTACCATTCCACCGGGATTCACCTCAACTCTGGAGCAACCGCATTCCATACCGACTGATGAGAAATCCAAGGAGAAAGATAAAGGTAAGAAAAATATTGATGATGTTCCTCCTAAAACCCTTCCTTTTCCAAATATGGTTGTTCAAACCAAGAATATGGATGAAGAAGCAATGCAAAAGTAGGTTTTGGACACATTCAAGCGTGTGGAGATCAACATTCCTCTACTTGAAGCCATTAAGAAAATTCCAAGGTATGTGAAATTTTTAAAAGAAATTTGTACCAATCGAAGAGGGCTCAAGGGAAATGAGAGGATAAACCTTGGAAGGAATGTATCAGTACTCATTACACCAACTCTAGCAATGCCAACAAAGTGCAAGGATCCCGGGACATTCACCATCCCTTGTACCATAGGGTAGTTTCACTTCTCTGATGCTATTTTTGATTTAGGAGCTTCAATAAATGTGATGCCTCACTCTGTATTCTCTTCTTTACAGGTTGGTGAGTTGAAGCCGATGAGAGTAGTGGTGCAGTTGGCGAATAGAGCTACGACATATCCAGTGGGAGTTCTTGAGGATGTACTTGTCCGGGTAAGAGACATGATCTTTCCAGTGGATTTCTATGTTCTTAATATGGAGGATGATCAGGTAAGTTCTCATGCCCCCATTATCTTAGGTAGTACCTTCCTCAAAACTGCAAAAACTATCATAAATGTCAATGAGGGTACACTTTCCATGGAATTTGGGGACGAAGTTGTGATATTTAATGTTATGGATTCCATGAAGTACCCCTCAGAGGATCATTCTGCATTTGTTATCTCCCATTTTGAACCACCAAGTAAAAACACCATGGAATTGGATTGTCATATGCTTAAGGAGATTATGAGTATTGGTTCGAGTTTGATGTCTAAGAGAACTTCCACACATGTTTCTGATACACAATCCTCTATTGGATTTGATTTTGATGTGGATTCATATTCTGAATTTGATTATGTTCACTCTGATTATGACATGGCTGTTGAGTATGCTGATGGATTTGATGCTTTATTCTCTGATTTTGATGATGTCTATTCTGATACTGATTCTCTTTGTGCACATATTTCAGTTCCTTCAATGTCTCCATCCATACTACACCCTCCTTCATTAGAACTCAAGCCATTGCCACCAAATCTAAAATACTCATACTTGTTGAGTGGTGAGAGATTACCTATCATCATTGCTAACAATATCCCTTTTGAACATGAAGAAAAGCTTTTGAATATTTTGAGGGAGAACATCAGGGCGATTGGGTGGACCTTGGATGACATATCTGGTATTATCCCCTCCATTTTCATGTATAGTATTATCTTGGAGGATGGGGCTAAACCGGTGAGACAACTACAAAAGAGACTCAATCCAACTCTCCTGGAAGTTGTTAAAAAAGAAGTTGAGAAATTTCTCGAGGTAGGTATAATCTTTCCCATTTCATATTCTCAGTGGGTAGGTCCAATTCAGGTTGTGCTTAATAAGAGTGGTGTTACTGTTGTTAAAAATGAGAAAGATGAGTTAGTTCCAATGAGGGTGAAAAACAGTTGGCATGTGTGTATTGATTATAGTAAACTAAATCATTCCACTCACAAGGACAATTTCCCCCTCCCATTTATTGATCAAATGCTTGAGAGACTAGCTGGGAAAACACACTATTGTTTCTTGGATGGATTTTCTGGATATTTTCAGGTTCCTATAGCTCCAGAGGATCAGGAGAAGACTACATTCACCTGTCCCTTTGGCACATTTTCCTACCAGAGGATGCCATTTGGACTTTGCAATGCCCTAGGTACCTTCCAGAGATGCATGGTGAGTATTTTTTCTAATTTTATTGAGACCTGCATGGAGGTATTTATGGATGATTTTACAGATCCTCATTTGATGAATGTCTAAATAGTTTGGGAAATGTATTGAATCGTTGTATTGAGAAGAATCTGGTCTTAGATTTTGAAAAATGTCATTCCATGGACGAAAAGGGAATTGTCTTAGTTCATATAGTCTCACAAAATGGCATTGAAGTTGATAAATCTAAGGTAGATATTATTTCATCCTTACCATATCCTTCATGTGTGAATGATGTTAGATCTTTCCTAGGGCATGCAGGATTTTATCGGCGCTTCATCAAAGATTTTAGTAAGATTTCTCTTCCTATGTAAATATTACTTAAAAAGGATTCTGATTTTTTGTTTGATGTTTCTTGTAGGAATTAATTTGATGAGCTAAAACAACGTTTGACCACTCCACCAATCATACATCCCCCACGGTGGGACCTTCCTTTTGAGCTTATGTGTGATGCCTCCAACTTCGCGGTTGGAGCTGTATTATCTCAGAGGGTGGAAGGACGTTCACATGTGATTGCCTATGCATCAAGGACATTGGATTCAGCCCAATCAAACTACACTACCACAGAAAAGGAGTTTCTTGCTATCATATTTTCTTTAGATAAATTTTGTTCATATTTATTGGGCTCTAAAGTAGTTATTTTTTTTGACCATGCAGTTTTGAGGTACCTCCTGAAGAAGCCAGATTCAAATCCGCAACTTATCCGTTGGATGCTCCTTCTTCAATAATTTGATATTGAGATAAAGGACAAGAAGGGATCAGAGAATTTGGTGTCAGACCACATGAGTAGGCTTACTCACACACTAGAGGATGACACCTTGGACCAGGTACCACTTTGGGACACTTTCCCTGATGAGCATCTCTATACCATCTTAGGTACGCATCCTTGGTATGCTGATTTAGTTAATTACATTGTTTCCTCTGAAATCCCAGAAAATTTGAAGAAGCATCGGGTCCAAAAATTAAAAAGTGAGTCTAGGTATTATGTGTGGGATGATCCTTACCTCTGGCGCATGTGTAGTGACCAAGTCATTAGGAGGTGTGTTCCCGATCATGAGTTTGATTCTGTTTTACATTTCTGTTATACACTTTCTTGTGGTGGACACTTTGGACCCAAACGAATATCTTGGAAGGTTTTGGACTCTGGATTATATTGGCCTAGCTTGTTTCATGATTCCCATGTGTTTTGTAAGTCATTCTCTCATTTCCAACACACTGGGAATATTTCTAGGAGACATTAGATGCCCCACCAACCCATACTATTCTGTGAGATTTTTGATGTATGGGGCATTGATTTTATGGGTCCTTTTCCTAGTTCATTTGGATTTCTATATATTTTGGTTACTGTTGATTATGTGAGTAAATGGGTGGAGGCCAAGGCCACCAGGACTGACGATTCTCATGTTGTTGTGGACTTTGTCAAAACACAGATTTTTTGCAGGTTTGGAGTACCAAAGGCCATCATCAGTGACCAAGGGACACACTTTTTCAATAGAAAATTTTCTTCCCTCCTTAGAAAGTATGGGGTGACACACAAAACATCAACACCATACCACCCCCAAACAAATGGCTAGGCTGAGGTTTCAAATCATTAGTTGAAACAAATTTTGGAGAAAACTGTGCAGCCAAATAGGAAGGATTGGAGTAAGAGCTTGGATGATGCATTGTGGGCTTATAGGTCTGCATACAAGACCCCATTGGTATGTCTCAATTTCGGATTGTTTTTGGGAAAGCATGTCATCTCCCAGTGGAAGTTGAGCATCAGGCATATTGGGCTATAAAGAAATGCAACATGGAATTGGCCCAAGCTGGAATTCAAAGGAATTTGAAAATTCAAGAGATTGAGGAGATTCGACTGGCATCATATGGGAACTCAAGGCTCTACAAGGAAAGATCAAAAGCAGTTCATGATAAAATTATCCAGAAAAGGGAGTTTCATGTTGGATAGAAAGTCCTACTCTACAGTTCACGACTGAAGTTGATGCCTGGTAAGTTGCGTTCCAGATGGTTAGGTCCTTATATTGTATCTAATTTTTTTCATTATGGTGCAGTGGAGATCACACAAGAGGACACTAGAAGGATCTTTAAAATCAATGGGAAACATTTGAAGAGATACATTGAGGGACTTCCTACTGATGCAGTGGATTTTATCACACTACATGACCCCATCATCACTTGAGCACATCAGGCTATTCCTAACCCTTTCACTTCTATATTATTTGTCCTATTTAAAAATTCTGCATTTCATGTGCATATATCATCTCATGGGTTCACATTGAGGATAATGCAATATTTTAAGTGTTGGGGAGGGAACCTTTTAGTTTAGTAATTTTAATTGTTTTCCTGTTTAAAAAAAAAAAAAATTGTGTGTTTTTTCAAATTTTGTGTGTTTATTTTTCAATTTTCTTTGTGTTTTTGAAATTTTTGAGCTGAAATTATTCTCATCACAATTTTGAAATGCATATCAATGAGTGAAAAAATTTATCCCTTGAAACTAATCTTAAATGAATGTTGAAAATGACTTTGTTTCAAGTTTAAATATTTAGTAATTTCATGAAAAGTACACTGAATTTTGAATTCCATGCCACATCTCACTGTCTTTATATTTGAAATCACTTTCCTGTGAGGCTTCTGAACCATTAATTTCATATTCTTTACATTCACCTCACTTCATGAGAGAACCAAACCATGCTTTATTTAACCAGAATTTGATCTATTCCTGTCAAAACTTGAGGGTTTGAGGTACTTATGTTTAAATGATTGAGGCATTTGTTTGGTATTAAAGACCCTATTTCAAAGAATACTTTTTTATAATGGCATACCTTGAATATTTAATCCTTTTAACCCTTATAATCCATGAACATCCTGTTAGGTTAGCCACATTACAAGCCAATTTTCCCTATCCAACCAACTATTGAAGTGAAATTGCATAATCTAGTTGAGCTTAAGTGTGGAGGAAGCTATCTTGTGTTGTGCTACCACATTTTGTGATACTTTAGGTGGAAAATTAAATTCTGAAGAGATGTTTTTTCTACTGAATAAAGTCATTATATTGAAATCCGTGCCTTTTCTGGAGCTTTCATGACAATTGAAGCTGTGCCTTTTCTGGAGCTTCTAATTAAGGTGGAAAGCTGTGCCCATCTGGAGCTTTCAAGAAAATCATGTTTGAGAAGATTGAAATTTTTGATGCTGAAATGATGAATGGTGTAAACCTTTCATGACTTTTCATGATGATGGAGCTGAATTGATACTATGGGGATTGAGGAGAAGACCTTATTTAAGTAAAAATTAGATTAATGCAATTTTTCTTCAAAAAGAGTCAAGCCCTCCTCATTCAGCCTCATATTTTTTCACAGCTAAATCCTACCAACCGAAAGCCACATAACAACCCTGAAAAGTCCTCATGATAAACATATGTCCTTGAATCACATCGGGTGACGATGTAGGAATCTATCAAGCCTATGGTGACCCTTTTATGAGTTTGGATGAGAAAGACATTGCAAAAAAAATTGATATTTGAGTGATGAGAGAAAATTAAAGCGAGGTAAGTGTTTTGTGCATGGGAGGATAAATGAAGTAGACATATATTGAATGATATTAATAGAGAGCTTGAAATAAGGTTTTTTATGAGGCATGATATCTTTTGATTCTTGGTGCGGAATTGATGGATCCCAATGATATGTGTTTTAGAATTGGTTTTGATTTGAAATTGATGTCCACTTGATATGAGGTTTTGCCCAGGAGTGCAAAAGGGTAAGTATGGGGGAGTTGATAAAACACTATTTTGTTGAAAATTTTATTGATAATAAATGATATAATTTCCTCACATTGTGTTAAATATGTTTATTTATAAAATATTTGGGATTTGATCATTCATTTGAAAATTTTGTGAAAATTCCAGTTTTACCCTTTATAGTGCACTGTAGTATTTCGAAGATAAATATTTTTATATTTATTATTTGAATTTTAAATTTTGTAACAGTGTTACTAACTTAATTTTCTACAACTTTAACTCAGGACACTAGGGCTAATAAGTGCATTTGGATGGAGTAAATGGTCCATTAAGACAATGGTGGGCTGGACTCGGAAGAATGGACATGGGTTCTGTATTTGGTCCATATCTTCTTCATCCTGGCTTGGATTGAGCCCAAATTTTGAAGAAAGATCTAGGACATGATTTGGTATAAATAATCCTTCTGGAAGGTAGATAAATTCACGCGTTTTGGAGGTCAACTAGGCGGTGCAACCTGGAATAAAATATTTGTCCGAGTTTTTCATTTCACACTTAAAAAGTTATATAACCCTAGCCCTCACAAACTCTATTTAAAGAAGGTTTTAACTCTTTGGGAGGGCTGATCGAGGATTTGAGAAGGTGTGTCCGAAAGGGTGTCTCTTTGGAGACCCTCAAAACTCTTGGAAGAAGTAAGCCTTTGTGCAAACCTCTCTTCAAAAAAGGCTCTCCTCTCCCACCTCTTCTTTGTATTTCTTTTATTTCATGTTTGTTTCTTGAATTTTTCTTCAAATAATCTTCTGTTTTCTTCCCTCTTATTATTCTATTAATATTCTTAATTGGGTTGGAATCAAGAGTGGAGAAAAGATTGGGTTCTACCCTTACAATCCTTTGCTTATGCAAAACGTCTCCACAATGACTACACCGCCCATGGAAGAGTAGTTCTTTTTAGTAATCGATCAACCTATATCCTTCTTCATTCATTTATTTTGAATAATGAGCCACTATAATTCACATAATATGATCCATGAATTGTGTTTTTAAATTACAATAAACTAATCAAGCAATTGAACAATTAATACAAAACACGCGAGGTCGAGATTTTGTGTAAATTGTGAGAGCACGATCTTAATCAGTAATACAATAGCACACAGGATAAATTTGTAGAGTTCAAATATAATCCATAAACACAATTCATTCTCATTTACAGAATGGATATGTGCT
Organism: Viscum album; assembly: GCA_963277665.1. Classification (NCBI taxonomy): domain Eukaryota; kingdom Viridiplantae; phylum Streptophyta; class Magnoliopsida; order Santalales; family Viscaceae; genus Viscum; species Viscum album. The sequence goes on along the minus strand of OY728142.1, from coordinate 1,811,365,819 downwards.
CTAATTAACCACTGACCATAAGCTATCCTTAGAACAACAATCAAAGCAGGGTGCTGCGATTTCGTGTTCCGAAGCTAGCCTAGGGTTTAAGTAATTTCATCTTTGTGGTTAAGTTAACTCTTGTAGGGTTCGAGGGATAACAAATTAGGGGATCATAATTAAGTGGATATTGATTTAAATGATAATGATTAATAAGTTAATGAAGATGTAGATTTAGATCGATTACGCCTTTTAAAATATATTTCTAAAAAAACATCTTCTTGTTGTGTCATTTTAATCGAAATTAATTTCAAAACTAAATAAAAAAAAATACAATATTCTTCCAGAAAAATTCTTCTAGATTCATAAACTATAACAAACCCCAATCCTTTAAAGTAGTGTTTTTATTCTATTCTATTTTATTTTTTTAGAATACCTTTAATAAGTTGTTAAATTCACTTCCTCCTTTGAGAGATGACCTTGGTCAGCCACTCTGCTGCACCTAAGTACCCCAAAATCACATTAATCATTTGAGGGCGCCCATGACAGCACTATTTCAGGAACCAAATGGATTAACCAAGATAAGTGTATCATTCCATTTAGGTCCAAAAGTAGAATCCAAACATCTTTTAGGGTGATTCAGAACTAGAGAAAGAAGAGGTTTGACTGAATATAATGAATTAAATCTTCAATTTCCTAAGCACACCAGCTGAGATGAAAGTCAAGTTGGAAATTTACATGCTGGAGGATCTCGCATGCTAGTGGTGGGATTTATAAATTTAGGATAAATTAGTCAAATTCATTTTATGGGAGGATTTTGAAGAATTTCTTAACAAAAAATTTTATCCTCTCACATTCAGAATTGATAGAATGATGGAATTTTTCATCTTGAAGTAGGATAACCTATCAGTGACAGATTATATAGATAAATTCATGAATTTAGTCCTCTTTTCACCTAAAATTACTTCAAGTGTTTCCTTGAAGGCACACATTTTTGAATTGGGGTTGAGGCTAGAGATTCGCTCAAATATTTCTATGCTTTGTACAATGGATTATGTGGATATTTTCAATAGAGAGATGGTGGTAGATATAGACATATTAGGAACTATGGGTGGAGGAAGCATGATAATACCTATGGGAAATGGTGGGAACTCTAATGTTGGTAATAAGCAGAAGAGTGATGCCTATTTCCAAGTTAGTGGTATGAGTCATAATTACATGACTCGATTGGTGAATCTTTTTCCTAAACCTAAGAGTAAGCCAAATTTTTTTCAATGTAGTTATTTGGATCACATGAATTGATAATTTACAACACCACCTAGAGAATGACACAATTTTAAAAAGATGGGACGTATTCAATTCTATTATTTTAGTGCTCCAAGGACAAGTGTTCGGGACATATCTCATGTTTTATAGACATCGTATGATTTAACAGGATGAGGGAAGTATCATAATTCTCATCAGAAGAACCAAGATATCCATGATGAGTCAAGGAATATTATGGCTCCTCAGTCAGGGTAATCTCAATTAGGTAATAAAGACCAATTTTAAATGAGTAAGCAGTTGTGTGGAGTTTATAAAGTGATTGTGGATAATCAATATCAACCATCGATGATGATAGGTTTGATTATTTTGAATTATACTGTTATGAAAGATTTATTTGATATGGGTGCATCCCATTCATTTATTTCTTCTCATGCTCTTGATATTATAGGTTTTCATGTTGATATGATACCTTCTGTTTTGAAACTTCAAACTCCTCTTGGCCAAAGAGACCTTCAAGCCTTTATGTACAAAGCATGTTTTATAACAATTGATGGAGATGAGTTGATATGGTAGTTATCTATACTTGAGATGGATGTATCATCATCAATATTGAATTTTTATTAAAAAGAATAAAACCCACAGAAAACAGGCCATGGAAAAAACACAAACAACTTAAGGTTGTCTAAAATAGTGAAGGCCTAGTTGGTCTCCCCTAATTAAGTCCACCCCTTCCGGTTCCATTTGAAGAGAACTAGACAAACAAAGAATATTGGTACCTTGATCCGCCACTGTCAAAGAAGCTAAGTAGTATGCTACTTTGTTACCTTCTCACCATGTATGGAAAAACTGTGTTTCGTTGATGTAGAGGTTGCTTCTGCATTTCCTAATTATATAAGAAATCGACCAAGGAGGAAAAATCTTGCCACTCATCGAGTCATAGATGATCTTAAAATCAGTTTCAATCTGATGCAGACATAAGTTCCTTTGAGAACACAATTTTATCCCCGTATACATCACCTCGGCTTCAGCCTGGATAGAACTTCCCCTCCCATAAAAAGTATTAAAAGAAAGAGGAACACTTCCATACCTATCCCGCACAACACCTCCACCTTAGATAATTTCTCCAATGCATGAGCCATCAAAATTAATCTTGAGACCCATGCTTGGAGGAATCCAGCAAACCCAATTACCCCTTCTTATAAGATCTGAATGAATAAAATCAGGACTGTATATCTGCATGCTCCTCAAAGAAGGATTATCACTAGAAATCTTAGAATAACGTACCAAATCAAGTAGCAGGCATCTTGTCTTGATGATAAATGATCTTTTAGTACAATTAATGACTTCAAAACGGTCTTTGTTTCTTGCTTGCCAAATGCACCAACAACCTGCACTGAAAATCACAGATCTTGTAGTTTTTTCAGGACCTTCACCATTCAATCCATAATGCCACTTTTCCAAAAAAGAAGTACCAGCAGGAAAAGGTTCAAAGATTTTTGTGAATTCACCAAAAAACCTCCAAACAGACATGGCCCAGTCACTTTCAAAGAAAATATGGTTGGAATCCTCCTCCTTATTAAGGATACAACACTGGAATTTGGAAACCAGGTTAATACCCCTTCTTTTCACATTTTCATCCATAGATATAGCTTGGTTTTTAATTCTCCATACCAAGAAATTAAATTTTGTGGGTATGCTATTACACTAAACCGTATAATTCTCGATATCATACTGATCCTGTGAAACAGAAATGCCCCTAAAGTCTTTAGAAGAAAAAAAACCAGATTTCGAAGCAGTGAACTCACACTTGTCCAACTCCTGATTCAAAACAGTAAGGTCAAAAGTTCTCTTTTGATCCTTATCCAGAACAACATTGATAAAAATAGGATATCTACTGGCCTCCCTAAAAGAAATAAAAGGAGATGGACAACCTGGGAAACCAATAGTCGACCCTATCCAATTATGATTCCAAAAAGAAATTTCACCCCTTCCTATAATCCAACGTGAGTGTTGACGAATTTCAGGAAAAAACTTCGAATTGAAGACCAAAAAGGAGAAACATGTTTGCTGTCAACCACAGAGTTCTCACCTTGTAAAGACATGATTTTACCCCAAAGCGTACGACCCTCCACAACCTCCCAGGCTAGTTTCGCCTGCATGCAGTGCACTATATCCACAAGACATCTGACATTAATACCACCTTCTTGAACCAGTCTGGACATCCTTTTCCAAGAATACCAATGAAATTTACCCTCAAAATGAGCATCCCAAATAAAATCATCCAGGATTTTGTCAATAGCTGTAATAACCCCCTTCGGCACATTGCAATCTGAAAGAACATGAATTGGAATAGCTGTCAGCACACTTTTAATTAAATAAATCCTTCCTCCAAAAGATAGAAAAATATTTTTCCAATCCAGCACACGCCTCATGATTCTATTAACTATACCATCAAACTCCCTGACACGAACACGGCCAGGATAAATAGGTGAACCCAGATAATCCAGGGGAAAAATACCCTTCTGTATGTTCAGTAACCCGGAAATGGACAGAACCTGCCTAGCACCACATTTATTAGAAATATATAAGCTTCTCTTCCCACTATTGATAGATTTCCCACTCCATAAACATTATTCATCCAAAAACTTCATAAGACTACCAACTGATCTAACACTAGAATTAATAAAAATTAAAGTATCATCCAAAAACATCAAGTGGGAGATTGGTGGTTGATTTAATTTCCTCCGGTACGGTAAGATATCACTTGTAGATACTTTCTTGTTGATAAAATTGCTAAGAACATCTTACATAAGGATAAATAGGGTCGGGGACATAGGGTCTCCTTTCCTAATACCACAAGTTTCCTTGAAAAAACCATGAGTTTTTCCCATATAAGAAACCGACATCCATTAATAACTAAAACAGCGAAATAGAATATCAATAACCCACGACGAGAAGACCATACCTATGAGGACCCTGATAATAAACCCCCATTCCATCCTATCATAAGATTTTTTCATATACAACTTCAAATCCATATTCGAACCATGGAATTTGATATTGATATCACGAATCATTTCATGGGCCAAAGGAACCGCTCCCTGGATAGATCGGCCTCTAACAAAACCATGTTTTTCCAGCGAAATACATCGAGAAACCAGAACAGACAACCACGAGTTGATGATACTAGATAATATTTTATAAGGAAAATTACACATACTCACTGGCCTAAAATCACAAATTGAGGATGGATTTTTAATCTTAGGAAGCATAACCAGAGTAGTAGCAGCGACCACCCTTGGTATATAACCACCACGAAATAAATCCTGAATGGAAAAAATCAAATCATCTTTAACTATCTCCCAAGACCCTCTATAAAAAGCACCTAGAAAACCATCAGGACCGGGAGCACTCTCCGGGTTAAGTCTCATCATAGCATCATGAATTTCTCCCTCACCAGGAATAGATTTCAGTAGATTATTATCAAATTCAGACAACATATTCGGAATTCCCTCAAACAAAACTACATTCCCACTAGGATAACCCATCACCATATTAGGATTAGGATCAGCAAGGAGATTTTTAAAGAAAGAAAAATCCAAAGAACCAATCACATCCCTATCACCCGAGAAGGATCCATCTTCTAGAAGAATGTTTGGATTAACCACCCTCCTCCTATCTTTAATACATGCATGGAAATAAGTTGTATTTTTATCTCCCTCACAAAGCCATTTGACACGAGATTTTTCACGATTAAAACGCTCCTGTTTCAGAATAAGATCTTCTATCACATTTTTCTTATTCATAAGATTCTCATAGGCCCTATCATTCCAGTTATCTTACATATTTCTTTCCAAACTTTCAACCTTCCATTTTACAAAATCCAATTCTTGATCAACAGGAGGGATATTTTTTTCCCAGGAATAAATTTTGTGCTTAAGTCGCCTCAATTTATTATGAATGGCTAACCAAGCATAACCTTGAACTGATTCATCCCGGCAATCCTTATCAATCTGATGATAATCAAACATATAATTCTAATGTTCACAGAACCAAAAATGATCCTCACTTCTCTGACCAGAAGATAAGGACACAAGAAGAGGAGAGTGATCAGAAATCCCTTGAACCATATGATCAACTTTTGCATTAGAAAACTTGGAAACAACATGAACATTAACCAAGCACCTATCAAGATGACTCTAAGAATGATTATTTCCTTTCTGATTGTTACACCATGTGAAGAAATCCCCAGAATAACCCATATAAAGAAGCCCTTTCCTTGCCATGAACTGAACAAAACTCCTGCTAGCCATATGAGGAAACACACCTCGACCCTTCTTCTCACCTGGCTTAGAAATAATATTAAAGTCACAGTCTACAATCCAGGGAAGATCCTCTGAATCAAAGCTGTCCAAATTTTTCCAAAAAATCTCCCTCCTTTGAGAATCGCAACTTCCATAAATAAAGGTCATAAAAATAATACCATCACTAGTGTTTACTTTCACCGTAATGAATTGACCACCGACTTTAACTAAAACGACAGACACATTTTTATTCCAGAAAACCCTTATATGTTGGTTATCTGGTTCTGCATGCAACCATGAATGCATTTTCAGATTACGGGCAACATCACTAATCTTATTCAGGTTCTGCTTATGTTCCAGAATAGAAGCAACACACACCTTATTCTTTTTTATTTCCATGGATAAAAAATTAGACTTCACTCGTGCACCAATTCCACTAGCATTCCATATAATCAACGGAATCATTGAAGCAATTTTGGATTGGATTTGGCCCCAAGCATCTTGGTCGGACAAGAATGGTAATCTAGAAACTCCTTAATATACCAAAGTTTCACCCTTGTACACACTCCAGGTTTAGAGGACACTGAAACTGAACAATCCCGATAAAGAACCCCCTTATCTTTGTTTAGGGGTAACTGACTAACAAGATCTTTATTCTCCAGAACATCCTCCTTGCAGACTCCCGAGCTATTTTGGGATAAAGAACTAATACTGGATGAAACCCCAAAGGAATTTACTTTTACCTCTAACGAATTTTCCCTATGGAAACCCCTGAAAGATACTATAGACATATCATTCTCACCTGACTCTATTATTGCCAAGTTTTTAGAAGATAAAACTCCAGTATCCAACCAGACAAACCTACAAGGACTATCTAGGGAGAAGCAATGATTAACCGATCCTTCCAAAAACATCCTAAAGACACATGAATTTGAAGATAAACACACAAGAATATCTCTCTTGGATATACAACCAAGAATAAGCAGGGAAACATGTAAATCAGAAACATTCCCAATAGAATCACCACCTTCAGATATTACCCCAGATTTACCAATATTCATATAAGAATTAGACACAGCTACCAGATCAAAATTACTATCAGATGCAACAACGTCAAACATTTTAACCTGTTCCAGATTGCAACTAGTGTCAGATAGATCACCTTTTCTCAAAAAATCATCATAAAACTCATCCTGGATAACATTCTTCTGAAAACGACAACCACCTCTTTTAGATTTCTTGAAAACCTGCACCGAGTGGCCTTGCAGACAATAATGGGAACAATACCTGGGAAAAACCGGATAAACAATATCTTGATTACAAGAAATCAACCCCTACACCTTCAAGGCCATCTTCTCTAGAATCAGCAATGATAAATTGATCTCAACACACATCCTCGTATTTGATACATCCATACCCCCTGGAATTATTATCTAAAAAAAGAAAACCACCAAGAGAATCTCCAATAGCTTTCAGAAAAGAAACATTTTTCAGGGGTAAAGGCAGACCTGGAAGTGAAATACACACTGCCAAAAAAGGGATTTCTTTCCCCTTATGAACATCAATTGACCAGCACGACAGATTGAATTTCCAGTGCCCCATGTTGTGAAAGGATTTACACCATGTGATTATAAAATCCCGTTCAGAAGCAAAGCTCAAATAAAACGAGGAATGATGAATCAATGAAACTTGTACTGGAGCCTCAAGATCCCAAGATTCAATGAACTTTTTAAAGATTGAAATCGGAGGTTTTACTGATCCAAAATGAGAGATAAGAGTCCATCTTAGATTTATAACTGCCTCATCATAAGCCTCCGATGGAAACTCCACCAACAAACTGGAGTCATTTCTACAAACTGACGAAGAAATCGACTGCATCTTCATATTCGAACCCAAACCCTGAGATGAACCACACACCACATCTTTGAAAAATAGCCATGAAGACTCAAACCCCAAAGAAGAACCTGAATCCAAATACGACGGTAATGAAACCCTATCTGAGCGAGGAGCAACAACACCAGCCGAGGATCGAGCTTCCATCACGTAGGGCACGTTCTCCATTTTCATAGGCAATTTCTTCTTTCTTTTCAACTTGAGATGGATATATATGAAATAATACTAGGTATGTATTAGTTGAAAATGTTCAAGGCTCACATTGATTTTTATACTCAAAGAGTAAGTTTTACAACTAATGATGGCATTGAGCATCTCTTTAGAGGAGACAAAAATATAAAGGTAGGTGAAACAGACTTCTTAGAACTAGTATTTGGAACCATCTTGTACCAGTTTGAAGTGTTGAATTTGGTATCAATGTATGAGATTGAGAATAGTGGATTTACAGTAGTTTTTGATCCATTTCTAGATGTTTTTCCCGATAATTACTCAGGGTTTCAACCCGAAATATAAGTAGATTTTATGATTTATCACTTTATAGGGACCCATCTAATCTCACTTCCATCTTATCAGATAGAAATAATAGAATTAATGTAATTGAAATTCCATTTGGAAGGGATGGAATATAAAGGGTTCATTTGGACTAGTACATCTCCTTGGGAAGCACTGATCATGTTTGTGAAAAAGGCCGATGGAATCCTAAGGCTCTGTATAGATTATTGTAAGATTAACCAAGTTACAATAAAGAATTATTATCCACTTATGATCTGTTTGATCAATTGAGGGGATCCTAGTGGTTCTTTAAAATTTATTTTTGATAAAGATATCAAAAATTGTGGGTTTGGAAGTAGGATATTCGAAAGAAATATTTCATAAGTAGATATGGACATTACGAGTATGTGGTTATGATTTTTAGTCTTAAAAATGCACCATCGGTCTTTATAGAATTTATGAATGTGATATTTCAATGGTATGTAGATTCTTTTGTGGTGGTGTTTGTGGATGACATATTGGTGTATTCAAGGAAAATGGATGAGCATGAGAAACACTTAGTGGCAATGTTTAGAGTTTTGTGGGATCATTATCTATATGAAAAATTTTCAAAGTGTTATTTTTTGATCCAATAGTTAAATTTCCTTGGCCATTTTGTCTTTGAAAAAGGTGTTTCTATAGATCTAGAAAAGATAGTGTCTACGATCTCTTGGCAACCGCCAATGAATGTATTCAAGTTAAATAGTTTTTTTAGATTAGCTGGTTATTAATTATGTTTTGTTCATGAATTTTCATGGCTATATTTACTTATGAAATATTTGACAAAGACGAGTGTTCCATTCTAATGGAATGAAAAATTCCATAAGTCTTTTCAAGCGTTTAAGTTTCACCTTACATCAGCACCAAACTTGATATTTCTAGAATCAGGACAAGGGTATGTGGTGTATTGTGATGCTTTAGGATCTGGGTTGGGATTTTTTCTCATATAGAGAGACCTTGTTGTTGCTTATGGATCATGGTAGTTATGGTTGGATGATAAGAACCACCCAATACATGATTTGTAGTTATCAATCGTATTCCATTCTTTGAATACTTGGTGTCATTTCCTCTATGGTGTGAAATTTATTTTATTTACAAATTATAAGAGTTTGAAACACATTTTATAAAAAATGAAGTTTAACCTGAGACAAAGAATATGGATAGAGTATCTATAAATGTTCAACTTTAAATTTATTTAAACACCAAGTAAAGGAAATTTAGTGGTATATGCATTGATCAGAAATTCATATGGTCAATTGGAAAAAGAATATTTAGATCAGTGGTAGCTGATGTGAGTGATAGATAAAATCCATTTGGAATTTGAAGGCTGAGGTAGTGTTTTAGTTTTCTTCTCGATTTATTTGGTTCATGATTTTGTGGATATGGTTAAAGATGAAAATTTATTTGATTATAAATATGTTTCTATGAGGTTAAAATTCAATGGTGGAGAGACAATTGAGAGATTAATTCTGGATGGGAGTTTAGTTTTATGGTTTTGAGGTTAGATGTTCATACCTTTGGCTTTATAGGAGAAAATAATTCATTCTTACCACCATTAAAGATGATCTATTCATCCTAGAATACAAAACATGTATAAGTCAATGAAATAAAAATTTTGGTGGGTTGGAATGAAAAGAAAATTGGTTGAGTTTATGATGAGATGCCTCACCTATTATCAAGTTAAGGTAGAGCACCAGTGGCTAGAAGGTATTTTGTATTATTTACCTATTCTTATTTTTAAATGAGAGAAGATAGCTATGAATTTTGTGATGAGTCTCCCAAGTATGGTTCAGAAACACAATGGCATATAGGTGATAGTGGATCAACTCACAATGTTATCCCATTTCATCCCTATTTGTGAATATCATATGGTAGAGGACTTATCTAAAATCTATATTTGAAAAGTGGTAAATAGGCATGGAATACCAGTTTAGATAGTATCAGGAAGAGATCCAATGTTTACGTCTCATTTCTGGAAATACTTACAACAAGCCCTTAGGACTCAGTTGACTATGAGCATGATGTATCATCCTTATATGGATGGAAAATCCTAAAGGGTGATAAAAATGATAGAATACATTCTTAGGGATTGTGTAATGGATTTTGGTGTCTCATGGGAGGAGAACATACTGATAGTGGAAATATTGTATAACAATAGTTATCAAGAATTTATACATATGATTCATTTTGGAGAATTGTATAAGAGGTGAGACATCACTAGTTGGACTAAGACTTGTGAAAAAGACAACAAAGAAGATTCTATTGACCAGGAAGAGAATAGAGATATCTCAGATTTGTTATAAATCATATGTGGATCATCATTGATGACCATTACTATTTTAGGTGAGTGATCATGATTTCTTGAGAATATCTCCAAGGATTGGGAATCACCTTTTTGGGAATCATGGAGAGTTATATCCTTGATACATAGGCCCTTTTGAGATACTTTAGTGGGTTAGTGAGGTGGAATATCATTTGAATATTCCACCAAGTTTTAGTTCAGTGCATAATGTGTTTCATGTATCTCAATTGAAGAAATATCATCCTGATCTTGACCATGTGATTTGATAGGATCACATTCTCCTAGATCCAGACACTATGTTGGTTCATGTGCCGGTGCAGATTGTGGATAGGAAAGGGAAATTCTTTCATTGTAAAATCATCATTATAGTGTGGGTTTTATGAAAAAATGGTTGAATTTAGGATGAAAATTAAGAAGGGGAAAAGGAAATGGTTGAGAAATGGCCTGAACTCTTTCATGGAAACTGTAGTTTTCTACTTTCTGTAGACAGAAATACCAACGGTGGGGAGAATGAAACACCTAAATTTTCTGGTAATTAACACGTTTATTTATGTATTTTAAGTATATTAAGTAATTGGGTTAAGTTTGGTAGGATTTGGAGGAGTTTTGGAATGTTTTGGGGGCTTTTCTGGAGGTGCATGGTTTGATCACGGTTAGTAGAAACCATAAAACACCTCCAAAAAACCGTGAAATGTGAAACAATGGGCTTTGGGTAGGGGAACAGTTGGAACATGGTTTGGCCAAATTGTGTATCCACCTAGGTGAAACCATGCTCTTTGGAACAGAGGGGATAAGAATAGTTGGTGCACAGTTTGTATAACCATATGAGCCAACCGTAATAAGATGTGGTTTACGACAGTAGTATCGTAAGGTTGGCGTATGGTTTTCCCAACAATGTGGGATAACCGTGTGGCTTATAGGTGGCCCTCCTTAAACTCTGGATATAATACATATTAGATCCTTAACACATCTTTTTCCTTTAAAAATACCACAACTCGAAATCCTCTCCTCCGAAAGGTTGTAGAGACCCTTCCCTTCGATCCAGGATCAATCTGTTGGTAAATCTTGGTGTGTTAGAGTCCAAATTTCTTGGTAAATGCCCGTTCTTGGTAGTTTTCCCTTATTTTATTCTTCACACCTCTCTTAGATTCATAGATTTAATTTTTTGGGGTTATATCTATGTTGGTTGACGTCAATCATAATGATTTATGATTTTTTGGATAATAGCGAACAAGATCTATGGTGGGTTTTTAGAGTTTCAACCCGGTTTGTTGAAGAATTTGTGCAGTTCTTTGTTTTCACCAAAGTATTCAAGGTAGGTGGATTAAATTTTGACTCCTATTAGTAAAACTTGATGGATTTATTTCAAATTGATTGAATTTATTGAATTTTATTATGAATTTTTTGTGAAAAGATTTTTGAAATCCATCTTTAGTGAAGGTTTGTGGAATTATGGAAAACTAGCTATTATGGTGGAAATTGAAATTGGTTTTTTGATTTTAAAATGATGATTTTAAAATGGTTGTTTTATTTTAATGCATGAAAATTGGTTGGAGAGGTTTTTTAAATAAAATATTTGTTTTATTGAAATGGTTCTTTAAAATTTGGTTGGCATGGTTTTTGGCATTAATGGTTGGATATGAATTGAATGGGATGGATAATGGTCATGAAGTACCACCATCAAAGGGACGAGTTATGGATGTGAAGTTTCACTATCAAGGGTAACACCAAGCTTGAGTGTGTGTGTATTTATTTGAAATGGAATAAGTTATGCCAAATGAATTTGAGAAATTGTTAGAATTATTTTTTTGGTTTCTTTCCATAGAAATGGATTTTGTTTGGGAAACTATTTTTGTATGAAAACTATTTTTATTAGAAATGGTTTGGATTTGATACAATCTATTTTAATTGTTTCATATAAATGGTTTTATATAAATGTGCTAACATTTTTTATCATATTGGCATGATTAGGTAAGTCATTTGGGGAAAACCTAATGATTTTTACACTCACCCCCTACTTGGGAACTTTGGTATGTTTTCAGATATTGTTTATCGAGACACAGGTAAATACAAATGATCTAATTTCTTTAGTGATGCTCTGTGATACCTTGGGAATGTCTTGTGGAGTTGGATCTTAGTATATGTTGGTAGCTGTGGAGTTTATGTCTTTGGAGTCTTTGAGTTTTTTTGGTCTTTCCTTTCACTTTATTCTATGATAGTGGGCGTGGTTTCCATATTTTACTCTGATATGGTCTCGGTTGTAGTTGGTATTATGGTCAGATGGTATTACTTTGGGTTGTATTACATTATTCTGATGAATTATATAGTGCTGTTTGGTTATAGTACTCTTGGTTTGGATTTTTTATTTTCAAAGGGAAAATTGTTCCCCAATTTTCTATGAAGCCCTTGGAATTTATTGTCAACCTTTGGTGTCTTGGGGATGTCACCTAAGGCCTAGTAACGTCCTACCATCTTTCCAAGCCAATGGGGAGGTGTGGGATGTTACAGTTCACCTTCTCTAATTCACATAGACTGTCCCTTACAGGTGGCGATTCCATCACTTAATAAAATAATAATAATTAATAGTTAATTTTACTGAGTTTATTAATAATTAATAGGTATTAATTAATTATTTATTTAATAACATTTTTTAAAAAATTAGAAACTAAATAAGAAATTAAAATATTTATTATTAATTTTATAATAATAATAATAATAAATTAATCAATTAGTAACTAAATAATTAATTAATAATTAGTCTTTTTAATAGGTAGGGGTAAATGCCCCTTTTTATTAAGGAAATAATCCCACTTTTTCAACTAGGTTGAGAGATACCCCTTTACATGACTTGAAGGCCTAATGACTCAAACTCCCATTACAATTTTAATAGTCCAAAGGCCCAACGACCTAAAGGCCAATGCATAGCCCTTTAAGGTCCTGAGTGCAGAGTTAAGAACATGACATATCACCAATAATTAAATATTATTTAATTACCAATTGATTAAAACATTTTAATTATTAATAATTAACTAGTAATTAATTAGTAATTTATTATTAATTAATATTATTAATTAGTAATTAATATTATTTATATAATAATTAATTATTAATCAGTAAGTATTAATGTATAATAGAAATTATTAATAGTTAATTATTGTTTAGATATTATTATTATTTAGTTATTATTAATATTATTAATTAGTAATTAACTATTATTTAATTACAAATTAAATAATAACTATTAACTATTAATAATTACTTAGTAATTAATTAGTTAGTAATTAATATTATCCCCCCCACCTGAATGAACCAAAGACCTTCTTTTTTATTTTATTATGGATAATCCCCCTTTTAAGGGTTTAAGGGGAACTCATACATGACCCGTAGGCCCAAAGCACATGGCCCGACTGACCCGTAATACATGACCCGAAGGCCCAGAGGCATACCATGCCCAATACATGACCTGTAGGCCCAACCCACTTGAACTGCCACTCCCCAGTTTTTGCATCATTGATTACCTAGCTCCCCACCTTGCATTGCTGATCAGCTAACATTGCCCTGTACAAAGCTACACGGTGCCTGGTCCCAATGGTGACTGCCATACCCTCTCATTCTTCCAATCCGATTAGCTTTGCTTCTAGTGGCTGCTACTCATGTTGCTCTGATCCTCTTCTGGGGCCTGATCTATCTGAACTGGGCTACTCCATGGTCTCCGTGGCCCGAAGGCCCTGTGGCCTGAAGGCCTTTGATGACCTGAAGGCCCTTGAGACCCGTAGGCACAAACCGGTGGCCCGAAGGCCCAAATCGGGTGAATAGTTCTGGCAACTACAGTGCCAAACAGTAACTGCTACAGTCTGATATAGTACCCCCTAGAAATTTTCCTCCACCCAATTTTAAACCTGGGTCTCTTGGATGCCAAGCAGGAGTCCTTTCCACTCAGTTACAGACTCATTGGAAAATATTTAATAGTAAATATTAATAGTTAATTATTTTTAGTTATTATAATTATAATTATTTATTAGTAATTAATTCATAACTAATATTTTTTATTAATTAATTACTAATTATGAATAATAATGTATTATTATTCCTTCATAGGAAAGGGGGAAGATAATTTCCATATTGGAAGTCCACAAGGATTTCTAGGGAACTTACCCTTATAAAAGGGACCTCTTAGTGATGGTTTTGGTTATATTTTCAGATTACTTTACTAAAAGTAATGTTGAATATAGTAATAGTTAAATCCAAATGAAAATAGGTTTTTAATTTGGGGAGAAAAACACTATTTTATTGAAATAAAGGACCTCTTTTTTATACATGAGACCCATTACATGGTCGATATCCCCAGAGGTAATTAAATCCCATTACATGGACCGAATGCTCATATTATGGCCAAAGTCCCCTTTGGTGAATAATACTAGTATAGCACTTGGGATACTATAATATCTTCCATTATAGTTTCTGCTATATTTCCCACCACCGCTATAGTGTCATCAGTGTTATAGTTTGTACGCTACTATAAGTATACTACAGTACCACTACATTGCTGCTATAGTAACCTGTTCCCAATGAGTTTTGAACCTCCATCCTTGATATAGTATTATAGGGTGCTTAACACTAAGCCAAACTCCAACTACAAATCCTATTGAAAATGTCTATATATATATATATATGTATACATATATAATTATAAACAAAATAAAACAAAATATTTTTTTAAAACTAATTTTATCTAAGGATGTTGGAGGCTCCAACATCTTTGTCTCTTAACCATGGCCAAAGTAGTTGGAGCCCCTAACTCCTTTGGCCTCCACCAAAGGATTTTAAAGGTGTTATGGGCTTCAAGGTCTTTGAGGTATAGTTTAAAAAAATTAAAACCTATACCAATTTTCAATACATATATATTTTGGAAAACCTAGGAAAAAACCTCTCAAAGCACATTACTATTCACAAAACTTATTAATAAAAATTCACACAAAATTTAGCACACTAACTCATTCCAAATATCCCATTAATTTTACTAATAAATGTTGTTGGGCCTTCAGGATATCTTCTAGGCCTACAGGCTATGGGTCCTTTAGACCATGTAAGGGTCCTATGAGCTAGGTTTCTCTTAGGAAGTGTCACTAGGCCTACGAGCTATGTAATGAGTTTCCATCTACCCAAAAAGAGAGAAGCATTTTCTTTGTTTAATAATAAAAGAGAGGTTTTATCCCTGAATTTAATAAAAAATAAAAAATAATTAAAAAATAATTAATTAATAATTATCGATTTAATAATTTAATAGTTTTTATTATTATTTAGTAACTAAAAATATTTTTAATTATTTATTAGTAATTTTTTTAATAATATTTAAATATTAATTAATAATAACTCTGTTAATTTTTAATTAATATTATTAATAATAAATTAAAAATTATTTAATTACTAATTAATCAATAACTATTAACTATTAACTATTAATTAGTTATTTATTAATATTTGTATTAATATTATTAATATGAATTAACTATTTATTAATATCTAATAGTAAATGTTAATAATTACTTATTATTTAATTATTATTATTATTATTGTTTATTTTTAATTAATTATAAATTAGTATTTATTATTAATTAATTACCAATTATTGATATTAATATTTTATTAGTTCTTCATGGGAAAGGGGGAAGATAAATCCCACATTAGAAATCCATAAGGATTTCTAGAGCATCCCACCTTATAAAAGGGAACCCTAGGTTAGGGTTTTTGTCATAATTCTAGATTATATTAATCATTGAAATGATAGTTATTTAATAATAGTTAAACTCTAATAAATAATTTTATTATATATATATATAAAATAAAACAAAAAATAAAAAAAATTAAACATATAAACATATATATTTGAAAATATATAAAGTATTTTTTTGTTCAGGTAAAGTCTTTAAGGCTTGTAATGCCTTTACCCAATGTTTTCAGGAAAAGGTGACGCCTCAATTATCTTTTACCTCAGCCAAAGTATACCAAAGGTGTTTGGGGGTGTTAATGAATTTGTGGCTTAATTTAAAAAATAAAATAAAAGTAGAGTTATTTTAATTTTGTTTTTGAAAAAATTCAAAAAAGACATGTTGGGGATTTAGGATTATTGTGTCTATGATGGTGTGGGCGGTCGGTAGTGGTCCCCTCATTCCTCATATCTTTAATTTTTCTGGGTTTATCCCTAGTTTTGGTTCCTTATATTTTTTTCTCTAGTTTAGTGCTTGTGGTTCCTATTATGACCTAAAATGATTATCCCACTAGTGTAGTGATAATCATGTGATAAAATAAAGTAAAAAAATGTAGAAATAAATGACACTGAATGTAATGTGTAAAACCCCCCAAATAAAGGTATAAAATATCAAATATAAATAGAATAATCACTATGGGTAAATGTTGGAACCATCACTCTTTCACTATTCCAAGGAGAAAACCCTCAAAATATCTCTCTTGAAAAATGGAGAAATAAACCTCACAAAAATACCACACTAATATAATAGAGAGAATGGTGAGGAGCTGATTGATGATGAGGAAACTAAGGGAAGACAATACCATTTATAGGTAAGCCTCACCCCTTACCTCCTTCCTCTAATGGGTGCTTGGTGGGGTTGGCCACCCACTATGTATGTCACCACCTACCCTCTTTGAAAAATAAATGGGGCAACAACCTTCCAAAGAAAAAATAAATACCGACACTTCTCCCACTAGGATATTTTATTGTGAACTAATCACAATTCCACACATTTTTTCTATATGCTAAACCATGCTTCTCATGTATCTATAAGTCCACTCAAGGATTCGCACCATCTGAAATCAGATTCAATTACCTTTATCAGGAAATCTTCCAGGTTTTCTTTAGTGTGAATTTTCTACATGTTCATACTTCCTTCTCCACTTCATCTCAGAAAAAGTGGTATTGTACCCCAATATGCATCATACTATAATGAAAATATAGATTCCTTTAAATGTGAAAGGTACTCTGACTATCAAAAAACAATGGAATATGCTTCTATATGTTCCTAAGATCTTCCAATAACCTTCTCATACACATTTCCTCTTTGCAAGTGTGTGTATTTACCATGTACTCTGCCTCCATCATGGATAAAGGTGTAACTAACTATAACTTTGAAATACTGCTCAAAACTCCTGAAATAGTAAACATGTAGCTAATGGTGCATTTCCTCTGGTCATAATCACCTGACAAAACTCTATCAACATAGCCTCTTATAGTAAAATCTAATCCTCCATAACATAATGCAGTATTTGAGGTCTCCTTGATGTATCTCAAAATCCTCTTCACTATGTTCTAATTATCTTATCATGGATTATATATGTACCTACTAAATACTTATAATGTATGGGAGATGTCTTATCTAGTGAAAACCACAATGAACATTAAACTCCCCACTACTGATGCATATGTTACTCAAGACATATCCATTCTTTCTTCTTCACCACTAGGACTCATCGTAGAGGATAACATGAAATTTATTGTAAGAGGGGTAGATATTGGCTTACATTATTTCATATTTAAGTGTTATAACATTTACCTTAATTAATTCTTCAATGATATCCAAATATTCCCATCATTCCTATCTCAATAAACGTGATTCCTATGAATCTTGTTTGTCAGTCCCAAGTCCTTCATATCAAAATACCTAGCCAACTATGCCTTCATCTCTTGGATTTTATCATTGTTGGGGATTTCAAAAAACATGTCATCCACATATAATAAAATAATGATGAAATCATTACCATCCAAACCCTTGAAATATGAATAAGGATCTGAATGAAGTTTTCTATATCCAAGGATCATGATATAGGAATAAAATATTCTATATCACCACCTCAACACCTATTTGTGACCATAAAAATATTTTTTTAAACCTATAAAGAAAGTTCTATTTACCTTATTCCGTAAATCCTTATGGTTGGAGAATAAAAATTTCTTTAACAAGAATAAAATGGAGAAAATAAGTCTTCATATCCAGCTATTCTATATTTAAATTTTTTACAGAACACATTTCCAAAACTATCAAAATAGCCATTAGTATAAAAAAGAGAAAATATTTCATTTAAATAAATAACTTCCTTTTGAGAATATCCTTTAACCACCAGTCTTTCATGATATATTTTCACCTATCATTTCCACCGCACTTTATCTTAAAGATAAATTTGTTAATAATAGTCTTCCTTCCTTGAGGTAATGGAACAAGATCCCTAGTCTTTTTCTTGTGAAAGGATTCAAGTTCCTCTTGAATCACTATAATCTATGAGGACACATCTATAATCTGAGTCACCTCTACAAAAGAAGATAGATCTCTATCATCTTTTAATGAGAAGTGCACAATATTTCTTTCTCCATATCTTTATCAATTTTCATTTTCACTTTTTCTTTTGCAAAAATTAAATCTCTTCTAATGATAAGTTTGTGTGCAATGGGGTCACACAAACAATACCCCTTAACACCATTAAGATTTCCTAGAAAAATAAATTTTTGGGATCTCAAATCCAACTTTGATCTTTCCTTGTCATTAAATAGTGCATATACAGGACATTAAAAAGTATATAACTGAGAATAGTTAGTAGATTTAATAGTAAAAATCTCTAATAGTGTATTAATATCAATTTCTATTAAAGGAGATCTATTGATCCCATAAAGATAAGTATTCACTAATTTTACCCATAATGTTTTGGCAATTCATATAGTCTTCAACAATTCCCTTGTTATATCCAATAGTGTTATTTTCTTCCAATATACCACTCTATTCTATTAAGGAGTTTATACCACCATGATCTATATCTTTTTTCCTTCCCATAGACAAAATTATCAAACTCCTCACTTATATATTCTCTACCATTGTTAGTCCTCAAACTCTTGATCTTAATTTTTAGATTCAATCTCCTTCCTTACTATAATTTTTTTAAGACTTAAAAAAATAGACCTTCCATATGATTGGGTGCACCCAAAATCTCCTTCAATAATCATCAATGAAGGAGAAAAGTACATTTCTATTCCTAGGGATATAAATGGTGCTTTCCAAATGTCAAAATGGATCAAATCTATGATCTTTTTACTTATTTTTGGTAACATCCCAAACTTTAACCTATGTTTCTTGCTCAAAACACAATGATCAAAATATGGAAAGGATACCTTTGTAAGACCAAGTATAAATTTCTAGTTAGAAATAATCTTCAACCCTTGTTCATATATATGACTAAGGTTATGATTCCAGGACATCGTGAAATATTTTTTAAAGGTAGTTGACACAACAACTATCTCTTCCTCCTTTTAAATTTCACCCATAAACATGTACATGTTCTTTGAGATCTTCCCCACCTTCATCACCATAATCATTCCCTTAAAAATTTTCATCACTCCATTATCAGTGTGATTTTTTTCATATGATTTCATCAAATTTACTTAAAGACAGTATGTTTTTCTTCAGGCCCTTCACACAGTTTAATCCTTAGATGGTTCAAAAAATACAATCTTGCATCTTTAGTTTGATGGTACTGAATCCAATATTCTTAAAGGTATGATAATTCCCTATACACACAAATACTTATGGGAAAGTTTCATACTGACCAAACCATTCTTGTTGAGATTTCATGTGCCATGTTGCTCCCAATTCTATTATCCATGCATTATTAAGATGTTTTCTACCTACACTAGTCATCGTTGCTTCATCGACTAGTATATCTATATTCCCAGAAATACTTTTCACATTTACTTGAGATCTATTTCAACTAATCTTATTATTTAAAAAATCATTTCGAACATGTCCCTTATTGACACAATTATAACAGGTGACATTATTCTTCTTACTCATTTATTTGGACCTTCCATGATTTTGGCTCCCATTAGAACCACACTCCATTATCATTCCTCTCTCAATTGATAGAGCCTATGTTTGGTGATAAGTTGTCTAACTTCCATCCTTGTTCTAATGCTAGCTATATTCTTCAAGAACCATGATTGAAACATCATTGGAGAGAAATATATCCATTATGATATTATTAGAGGGTTTGATAACGAGTTAATCATACGAATCTGGAAAACTCTAGAGTAGAATCTTTTCACCTTTAGCATCCAAAATTTTATAGCCCAACATTGTGAGATGAGTGAAAAAAGTATTGATAGTGTTGATTTTCTCAGTCAATTATGATGAATCTTCTATTTGAAGAGTGCACAATTTTCTCTTCATGAATTTATTTTGTGCAATGACTTGACCTCGTATAGCTTCATTAGAGTACCACATATTTCATTTTTCGTCTTTTTCATTAAAATTATTGATAGGACCCCATTTTCCAAATCTAAATGGATATTAGCAATATAATTTATAACCAATTCATTCAATTTATTTTCCATTACACCCACTGACCTTTTTCCAATATTCAGTAGAAAATTATCCTTCCATAGTACTACATAAATCTTTATTTCCAAAATAGAAAATTATTCCCATTTAATTTAATGAGCTCAAATTTCATTTCCATTTGGACACACCATATATCTAGAACATCCACTATTTCATAATGGTGTATTTAATAATCTCAATAATTTTTTGTTATGTAAATATCAATCACAGTTTCAATCACATAGCATAATAAAATTAATGAAAATTATTAATAACTAAAAAAGTGAACAACACCAGACCATAAAATTCCTTTAATACCACTTTTTGGGAATATAAATGATTGTAACACTAGTGTGGTGATAATTATGAGATAAAATAAAGTTTAAAAATGTGAAAATAAATGACATCTGATATAATGTGAAAAAAAACCTCAAATAAAGGGGTAAGAAACCATGGGAAAATAGAAAGATCGCTAAGGGTAAATGTTTATAATGACACCATTTCACTATTATAATGATAAAACCCTCAAAATATATCTCTTGAATAATGAAGAAATAAACCTCACAAAAATACCATACAAATATTATAAATAGAATAGTGAGGAGTTGATTACTGATGGGAAAACTAGGGGGAGCCACTACCTTTTATAGGCAAGCCTCACCCTTTTATTCACTCCTCCATTGGATGGTTGGTGGGGTTATCCAACCACCATATCTTCTACCGCTTACCCCATTTGAAAAATTATGGGGGTGTCCACCTTCCAAAGAAAAAAATTATAATAATTCCTTTGGTGGTGGTGTTCCCTCTTTAGCTTTGGAGAGGTATTATGGTCATCGAAAAATGGTGGGTTTTAGTATAAAAAATTATGATTGGTCCAATGATTCTCTCGGTAATAATGGAATTCATGGAAATATTTGGTTTTCTCTGATAGGTATGCTTCTATGAAATTGATTTTTTTGTGATGGTTCTGGTGTTTGGTGTTGAAGTTTCTATGGTGATTAGTTATCTTCAATGCTATTTTTTGGTTGTTGTCTCATAAATTACTTCTATAGAGTATGTTTTCTGCAAGTTGATGGTTTGATGGTGTGTTGATGTTTCAAAAGTGATGGTGTGGGAGATGGTGAGTGGTGGTCGATAGTGATCTCCTCAAGCATCATAGAGCACATGAGCCTCAACCCAGTTGGTGAGGACTCCTTAAGTGCATCCAGAAGACCCGAGATCAAATCCAGGAAGAGGCTAATTTCTAGGGTACTGTAGCAGAACTGTAGCGAGAGCTGTAGCAGGAACTGTTTGGCAGTGTAGTTGCCTGGAATATTCCCCAGTTTGGTCCTTCGGGCCACTGATTTGTTCCTCGAGTCCTTTAGGGCCTTCCGGCCACCTCAATGCCTTCGGGTCACCTTAAGTGCAGATTCAAACTAGACGAACTACAAGGAACAAGCTTCATAAGTGGGAGGAGCAAGGACCTTTCACCATAGCATAATCTAAACAGATTGCAGGAATGAGAGGGTATGGCAGCTATCATTGGGATAATCCTGTGTATGCATGGAAAAGCCTAGCCAAATAGCCATGTGAAAGCGGAGAGCTAATTTCACGATGAAGATGCTGGGGAGGAGCATTTCCAAGTTGTTAGTCTGGGTTGTATGTAATGTTTGAAGCCTACGTGAAATGAATTCCTCTAAGTCCTATAGGCCATGTAATACTTATGCCTATGGGCTTTGTAAGGGTTCCACCTCACCCTTTGAAAGGTAGATTATCAAAATTAATAAAAAATAAAGGCCTTCGGGCCATTGGAGGCAAGCATCATGGACACGAGTAGTGTGTGGTACAAGTCTTGAGCGGGACATCAGACTTCTCATTCATATTCTTGCTAGCTCGGTCTGATCTTTAAGAACCCTTGATCTTCCTATTAAAAAAAGTTAGTATGGGTTTGATTATCAGTGTAATTCTCAATACAAATATTCAATCAAGTATGAGTTGTTCAATAAAGGGGCCATGAAGTATTATATAATTTTCCCTAGTCCAATTTGGTTTGATCTGAGATGATCCATTTGACATTAATACCTTTAGTAAGAAGCTTCTTTTGTCTATATCAAGAAGAAAAGAAGAAATTAGTATTCTTCTTAATGAATCTCTTTGAGATATCACATATTTTATTTTCCTCACCACTTCCTTAGAATACAATAAGACACTTAATAACCCTTTTCGAATCAATAAGCTCTAAGAATTACTACCCAGTAAAAGCTTCCACTTGAGAGAATATTGCTTATTTTTTCCCATATCCTTTTAAGGAGGGGACTATATTTTATTTAAATGAATCTTCTTACTAAGATATCTAATGATCACAGTTTGTTTTATCCTTGACAAATCTTTAGGAGATTGAGATTTTTTAGAATGATATAGAGTGAATCCATCCACAAAAATAAAAATATCTTTCCCTTTCTAAAATATATTTTGATAAAAATTTTCAACTCTATATTTTACGGGAGATGGAGGGATAGATGACTCATTTTAATTAAAGCAACATCACATCACCATGTTCTTTGGATTCAGGATATCAATTTTAAAAATCCTTCTAAAAAATAGATTAATGGGAATTATCATAATCAACTGTCTCAACCAAACTTATAATAAAACATCAAACCATATACTAATCTTACAAGATGCATCTGATTTACTTATTATTTGGTTGTGACATATTCAGAGATGCCTCCTCAAAGACCCCAGAAAGTGGGGAATTAATAGAACAAAAAACACCAAATGAGGATCACAAGCCCAAGGGGGTGAAAGGAATTATCTTGATTCTAGCATCACAAAGTCAGTTGGTTGAGAAAAGGGTTTCCTTAGGCTGAATGATAATCAAGGGTGAAATCTTCCCAGTTTTGGTATTGAACTCACCTCAATCACCCATTATTCCCCGCTTCTCTTCAACAGAGTTTTAGAATTTCCTTTATTGTTTCCACTATGGGAAAAACCGTTATTTGCGACAGGAATAGGTGTCCCGTCGCAAAAACTTACGCGCAAATTGGTGCGGTTTGCATGCCAAATCACATGAAAGGGTATTTGCGACGGGTTGACACTGCCCGTCGCAAATGCCAGGAGGCGGTAAGACCTAATTGTAGTGGGGGATCCCCCGTCACAACTAGTTCGACCCCCGGAGGGTATTTGCGACGGGTTCCGTCGCAAATAACCGGCGGCGGTAAAAACGTATTTGCGACGGGATGTTGTCGCGTCACAAAAAGTGTGTCAGCAGGTCACATTTTGCGACGCGCCCCGTCGCAAATAACCTTTTAACCACCGACCGTAATTAATGCGGCCGAAGTTATTTGCGATGGGTCCCATCACAAAAAGTACTATTAGCGACTGGAATCCCGTCACTAATAGTCCCGTCGCAATTAACCTAACCTATATATACCCCCTCCGTTTTTTCTTCTCTCCGCCTAAATTCCTTCTTCCTCGACTTCTATAAACTCTAATTTTAGAGTGAAATTTTTTGATAGTTAGTATTTTTTTTACAAAGAAGTTGTGAAGCCGCCTACAATTATAAGAGATCAAGTTTAAAGGTATTTATGTTTTATTTAATTTAGTATTTATCTCATTTCTTTATATTAATTTTAATTATTGTTGATTAGTTGTAATTAAGTTCGATTTAAATTGTTTTTTCATTAGTATTTATTTGTAATAATAAAATTAAATTATTAGTACAAATTCTAAGTAATTAGTAATAATTAATAATAATTAACAATAATTAGTAATGTATATAAATAATTAGCTGTAATTAGTAATTAGTAGCTGTATTTTGTAGTAATTAATAGTAATTAACACTAATTAGTAATAATTAGAAATAAATAGTAATAATTAGAAAAAAATAGTAATAAATACTAACAATTAGTAATAAATAGTATTAATTAGTAATAAATACTAATAAATAGTAATAAATTCTAATAAATAGTAATAAATAGTAATAAATAGTAATAAATACTAATAAATACTAATAAATAGTAATAAACAGTAATAAATACTAATAATTAGTAATAAATACTAATAATTAGTAATAAATACTAATAATTAGTAATAAATACTAAATAATTGTAATAAATACTAATAAATAGTAATGAATACTAATAAATAGTAACAAATACTAATAAATAGTAATAAATACTAATAAATACTAATAAATACTAATAAATATTAATAATTAGTAATAAATAGTAATAATTTGTAATAATTACTAATAAATAGTAATAAATACTAATAAATAG
The DNA here is from genome assembly GCA_963277665.1 of Viscum album. Taxonomy (NCBI): domain Eukaryota; kingdom Viridiplantae; phylum Streptophyta; class Magnoliopsida; order Santalales; family Viscaceae; genus Viscum; species Viscum album. Next base: position 1,811,340,909 of record OY728142.1, on the reverse strand, counting down.
TAATAAATACCAATAAATATTAATAAATAGTAATAAATAGTAATAAATACTAATAAATACTAATAAATAGTAATGAATAGTAATAAATAGAAATAAATAGTAATAAATACTAATAAATATAAATAAATACTTATAAATAGCAATAAATGCTAATAAATACTAATAAATACTAATAAATATAATAAATAGTAATAAATACTAATAAATACTAATAAATAGTAATAAATAGTAATAAATAGTAATAAATAGTAATAAATAGTAATAAATAGTAATAAATAGTAATAAATAGTAATAATTAGTAATAATTAGTAATAATTAGTTATAATTAGTAATAAATAATAATAAATAGTAATAAATAATAATAAATAGTAATAAATAGTAATAATTAGTAATAATTAGTCATAATTAGTAATAATTAGTAATTAGTAATAATTAGTAATTAGTAATAAATAGTAATAAATAGTAATAAATAGTAATAAATAAAAATAAATAGTAATAAATAGTAATAAATAGAAATAAATACTTATAAATAGTAATAAATTCTAATAAATAGTAATAAATTGCAATAAATACTAATAAATAGTAATAAATACTAATAAATAGTAATAAATAATAATAAATAGTAATAAAAAGTAATAAAAAGTAATAAATAGTAATAAATACTAATAAATAGCAATAATTAGTAATAATTAGTAATAATTAGTAATAATTAGTAATAAATAGTAATAAGTAGTAATAAATAGTAATGAATAGTAATAGTTAGTAATAAATAGTAATGAATAGTAATAAATAGTAATAAATAATAATAAACAATAATAAATAGTAATAAATACTAATAATTAGTAATAATAAGTAATAAATATTAATAATTAGTAATAATTAGTAATAATTAGTAATAATTTGTAATAAATAGTAATAAGTAGTAATAAGTAGTAATAAATACTAATAACTAGTAATTAGTAATAAATAGTAATAAATAGTAACAAATAGTAATAAAGAATAATAAATAGCAATAAATAGTAATAAATACTAATAAATAGTAATAAGTAGAAATAAATAGTAATAAATAGAAATAAATACTAATAAATAGTAGTAAATACTAATAAATAGAAATAAATACTAATAATACTAATAAATAGTAATAAATACTAATAAATAGTAATAAATAGTAATAAATAGTAATAAATATTAATAAATAGTAATAAATAGTAATAAATAGTAATAAATACTAATAAATACTAATAAATAGTAATAATTAGTAGTAAATAGTAATCATTAGTAATAATTAGTAATAAATAGTAATTAATAAATAATAATAATTAGTAATAATTAGTGACAATTACTAATAACTATAAATAAATAGTCATAAATAGTAATGAATAGTAATAAATACTAATAAATACTAATAAATAGTAATAAATAGTAATAAATAGTAGTAATTAGCAATAAATACTAATAACTAGTAATAAATAGTAGTAAATAGTAATAAATAGTAATAAATACTAATAAATAGTAATAAATAGAAATAAATACTAATAAATAGAAATAAATACTAATAAATACTAATAAATTATAATAAATACTAACAAATAGTAATAAATACTAATAAATAGAAATAAATACTAATAAATACTAATAAATAGTAATAAATAGTAATAAATACTAATAAATAGTAATTATTAGTAATAATTAGTAATAATTAGTAATAATTAGTAATAAATACTAATAATTAGTAATAAATAATAATAAATACTAATAAATACTAATAAATAGTAATAACTAGTAAGAAGTAGTAATAAATAGTAATAAATAATAATAAATAGTAATAAATAGTAATAAATAGTAATAAATAGTAATAATTAGTAATAATTAGTAATAATTAGTAATAAATAGTAATAAATAGTAATAAATAGTAATAAATAGAAATAAATAATAATAAATAGTAATAAATAGTAATAAATAGTAATAAATAGTAATAAATTCTAATAAATACTAATAAATACTAATAATTAGTAATAATTAGTAATAAATACTAATAAATACTAATAAATAGTAATAATTAGTAATAAATTGTAATAAATTGTAATAAATAGCAATAAATAGAAATAAATAGAAATAAATTTTAATAAATAGTAATAAATAGTAATTATTAGTAATAAATACAAATAAATACGAATAAATACGAATAAATACGAATAAATAACAATAATTAGCAATAAATAGGTATAAATACGAACAAATAGTAATACATAACAATAAATAGCAATAAATAGAAATAAATAGTAATAAATAGAAATAAATAGCAATAAATAGCAATAAATAGCAATAAATAACAATAAATAGCAATAATTAGTAATAATTAGCAATGATTAGTAATAATTTGCAATTATTAGCAATTATTAGCAATAATTAGCAATAATTAGCAATAAATAGAAATAAATATCAATAATTAGCAATAATTAACAATAATTAACAATAAATAGAAATAAATAGCAATAAATTGCTATAAATAGAAATAAATAGCAATAAATTGCAATAAATAGAAATTTATAGTAATAATTAGCAATAAATTGGAATAAATAACAATAAATAGCAATAAATAGCAATAAATAGCAATAAATAGAAATAATTAGCAATAATTAGCAATAATTAGAAACAATTAGCAATAAAATAAATTGTAATAAATTGTAATAAATTATAATAACTTGGCACAATTTAGAGTGGTTTGATGACACTTCTTTTTCTCGATGGATCTTCTTCTTTCAACTCTCATCGAATCAAAACATTATGAAAAGTATGATTCTATGTATGCATATCCAATCTCATATGCACAAGTTTGAATTTGTGTTTGTAGGACCACATTTTTTATAATGTTTTCAGGTGGTGATAGTTGGAAGAAGAATATTCATCGACGAAAAGGGGGCTCTTTTATATGACAACTCATTTACTTGCAGATTTTTCCCACTGAAATCACAAAGAAGAATCTACTTGGAGGTACGCTTATGCATTCTCGTATGCACGAGAATGAATAAGAGTACCTTTGAGCAGATTCTTCGTTGTAACTTCAGTGTGAGAAAGTTGCAAGTAAATGATTCGTCAGACAAAAGAGTATCCGTTAATCCACTGGAAATTGTGTCGCCCGTAATTAATGGTAATTGTTAAGAAGTAGTTGTAATTATTTTTCTTTTTTTGGATAGTGTTTTTCTAATTTCAAATTATTCAAAAACAATAATGATTTTATATTTTGTAGAAAAATATGGAACAAGGAAGTTCAAAACAGTCATTATTAGATGATCATGCTTGGATAAATCACCATAGAAATCCAAACGGTTCTGATTTAAATCTTGTATATATTGAAGGTTTTGAAGCTTTATTATCATTTGCATCATCAAAACCAGAATTTTTTTCAGAAAGAATAATTAAGTGTCCTTGTAAAAAATGTGCTTTGAGAACGTTTGACACATTTGACAGGGTTGGGGGACATATCTTGTGGTTAGGTTTTCAACCAGATTATGTATTTTGGTATCGACATGGTGAACGCAGTTCCAAATAAGATACTAATAACTTGATTCTGAATCCATCACAGTTTCAAAATTTAGTACATGATGTTGTAGGTCCATCTGTTCAACAAACTAAAACTTAGGATTCTATTGATTTAACTCCTGAGTTGGAGCCATATGAATTTTATGAGCTGTTGAGGTCTACTGAGAATGCATTATATCCTGGTTACAAGATAATAAAATTAGAAGAAGTTGAAAAATTTATGGCTATTAAATCAGATAATGCAATTTCAAACAACTATTTTGTTGAGATATTTTCTTTGGTTAAAACACTATTACCTGAAGGAAATGTGTTTCCTACAAAATACTATGAGAGCAAGAGTATGGTTCATAATATGGGCCTTAGTTATTAGAAGATTAATGCATGTGAAAATTATTGCATCTTATATTCTGGTGAAAATGAGTCATTGGATAGTTTTCCCACATGTGGACAATCGAGGTATAAAAAAGCTCAACCGGGGAAGTCTGGATCGATTCCTGTGAAAGAGTTGAGATATTTCTCCCTTAAACCCAGGCTGCAACATTTGTTTATGTCTCATAACACAATGTCAATGATGTTATGGAAAAAAACCAATATTTTAACCGATAAAATCTTGAATAATCCATCTGATGGTGATTCATGGAAACATTTTGACTGAATGCATCCGTCTTTTTTATTTAGAAGCCCGAAACGTGTGATTGGGTCTTTCTACCGACAGTTTCTATCCATTTGGTTCTTATGGTAGTCAATATTCATATTGTCCTATCTTTATAACTTCATACAATTCACCTCCATGGATGTTGATGAAAGATCCCTATATTATTTTGACCTTATTAATCCTAGGGCATTCGAAAAAGAATATTAATGTTTATTTGAAACCATTAATTGATGAGTTAAATTCATTGTTGAGTAATAGTGTTAGTACATATGATATTTTCCAAATTTGTAGAAGACTGAACTTGGACTATTTCAAAATGTCAGATCAAAGAGGTTAATGAATCCAAAAGTAGCTTATACACTGTACAAAGAGAGTCGCTTATTATTTTGTCTGTGGATTTCATATTTGAGACTTCTAGATGGATATGATTCCAATTTGGGCAGATGTTCTAAGAATGGTCATATTACCGGATTAAAAAGTCATGATTGTTATATTATAATGGAAATAATTATGCTGATTGGATTCATAGGTTTGTTGAATTCTATGATTTGGGATTTGATAACAAACATATCATATTTTTTTTGAGACATTTCTGCAGTGACAACAGACTATGATGCCCTAAGTAAACTGGAAGAATATGTTGTTTCCATTATATGTAAATAGGAAAAAATCTTCTTGCTGAATTTATTTGATTCAATGGAACATTTGATATTACATTTTCCACATGAAACTAAATGTGGATGTCTGGTAAAATTTCGATGGATGTACCCATTTGATAGATGCATGCAGAAATTGAAGAAAAAAGTACGTAACAAAGCATCAGTTGAGTGGTAGATTTCAAAGAAGATCTACATTGGGCTGACAGAATCGGGGGAGATAGGAGGTGACACATCGAGCTGGTAGCTGTACATTCAGTACACATAAAGAGCATTTGGTAAATATATTTTTTAAATATTTTATATAACATTACATATAAACAGTTTATTTTATATTCATATAGGTAGTCTATTATCCCAATATTACATAGTATGATGTTTAACGAAGGATGTATAGTGATCCATCCACTGGAGAGATTAGAGGTGACCGCCAACATCATATTGTGGTTAGTATTATTTTTTTTCAGTTTAAAAATAACTGCATATAATATTTTCACTATTTTAATTTCAAATTGAAACTGAAGGAGTCATATGAAGCCGCGACCTCCCAGACATGGACTGAGAGTTAGGCCGAGATGGATGATCAGACTAGTGCCCACCATATCGATGAGGCGACATGGATGGAGGCGACCTAGTATGCCTTCAACAAGGGCTGAGTAATTGGTATCAACTCTTATTTGACTCTGGGGACTTATTATGGTACTGCTGCGATGTCGGCGTCCAGTTCGAGTGGAGGTCGTGGAGAGGAATCATCTTCTGGCTCATAGTATTAGGAGCAGTTGTGAGCTCAAACTGAGCTTATAGAGAGTTTGCAGAAGTAGCAGGAAGAGATGCATCAGCATCAGCAGTTGCAGCAGCAGCAACACGAGGATGACATGCATCGATGGAAGTAACAACATCAGCAGCAACACAAGGAGGACATGCGTCGATGGAAGCAACAACAACACGAGGAGGACATGCATCTATGGAAGCAGCAGCAACACGATTAGATGGAGTATATGCCTCGTCTGACTCGTAGATTAGGGATGCAGTTTCCTCCACCATCTCCTCTAGGTCCTCCAGCTCCTCCAGAAGACTATCCCCTCAGTGATTTTTTTGTTCTATTAAAAATAATTGAATTGAATATTTGTTGAAATATGACATGTTTACAGTTTTTTTCTTTTATATTGGTGCGAATATTGCATATTTTTTTTAATATTTTAATATTTTAATATTTATTATTAGTATTATATTATTTAATGTTTGTTTATTTTACTAATAATAATAATAATAATAATAATTTTTTATGGTTTTTTATATTTTTTTCAGATTGATAATTTTAATATATTTTATTTTTTTATTATTTTAATAATATTAATATTATTTTTTTCATTAATCATAATTTTTTTATTTTATTAAGTATTTTTAAATATTGAGAATTTTAATATTTTTTATTTTTTTATTGTTTTTGTCATGACCCGACCCTACCCGGGCTCGAGCCGCAACTACCCCAAGCCAGCCTCCATAGGCCAGGGGATGGCGACCAGCGCCGAAGGTACAACAACTCGGGGAGGCCTTTGCCTAAGTACCTGTACACACACATGCAACACACTCAATGCAAAAATGCAGAGTAAAAGAAAAGAAAAGTACCAACTGCTATAAATAAACCACAATGTGCATCGACCTCTAAAAGTACAAAGTAAAAGCTGAAGGTAAACTGAAAAGAAAAAGGGAAAAACATGCACCCAGCCAGAAAAGGTGCCACAACCTGGCAATAGGTAAACAAAAGAAAAATAGTTGGAAGGGTCCCCTACCTGGAACCCGACTCTGACCACCGCACGCGGTCCAAGCTCCCAAACTCCTAAGCTCCGCTGAAGTTACGACCAACCTGTCCATCGTCTGCAAGGGCACACCAAGTGCGGTCAAAGCCCAAGAAGGGGTGAGTATAAAAATACTCAGTAGGATACCCTGAAGGCTTGAGGGAGAAAAAAAGGAGGTACCGAAGGGTGTGCAGTAGAGCGAACAGGGAAAAGTAGAGGAGTAAAACTGAGAGTACAGTAAGATTAACAGTTTAGAGTCCAGCTCAACCCAATAAGAGAAAGGAGGTAGACTCTCCAGACACAAGGAGCTGGAAACGGTGAGAATATGAACATCCTGTCGAGTCTTCGCTACCTATAACAGGAGAGTAGACTCATCCAACCACGAGAATCTAGACACGGAAAGCACGTGACATACCCCGCGTGTCTTCGCCTCTCCTGGAATAAGAGTAACCAAAACCCAAGGAGTGGATACTAGAACAAGGTATATACATATATATATGCTCTATCAAGAAACCCAAACAAGATCGTAAGGGGATCTCCATCCCATAGCTCATCCCAAGAATGTGAGTAGCCAACAGTCCCAGAAGTAAACACCATCGATGCCCAGCATCCCACACGTTTGCCCCGAACTTCAAGTCAAGGGGCTCAAATCACCGCACCTCAAAACTATCCACTTTGGGCAGAACTGACTTGCCCGCACGGTTTTAGGTCACATCGCAAGGACGCGTCTTGGTGGGGAAAGCACCCCTCATACTTGAGAGTTCTGGGGGAACGTCAATCCACACTCGTCACTGCCCCACAGTTGAGAGGTCTCCTCAAAGTTGACAGGTGACCCCCTGCTCAGTCCTGCTGGAGGGTGATCCCTGGAAGCCGACGGGTTGCCACTGGTGGGAGACCCGACAAGAGTCGACGGGTGCCAAACTGCCCAGTCCCGTAAAAGGGTAATCCACTGGAGGGTGACCCAAAAAAAGTCATCGACGAGTCCCAATGCCCAGTCCTATAGAAGGGTACTCCACTGGAGGGAGGCTTGGAACCGTCATCGGGGACCACTTCCCAGCCCTACTAGAGGAAAACCCGGCATCAAGGACCACTTCCCAGCCCCGATGGAGGTAAGCCCGGCATTGGGGACCACCGCCCAGCCCCAATGGAGGTAAACCCAGAACCGCTCTGGCCATCCCGGCTGGATGGTATTGCCCAGAGAACACTGCTGTACTGGCCATCCCTGCTGGATGGTAACCTACTGGCCATCCTTGCTGGATGGTAACCCACTGGCCATCCCTACTGGATGGTACAACCTCCTGGCTAGCCCTACTAGAAACAGCCTCTTGGCTAGCCCTGCTAGAAACAACCTCCTAGGTAGAGGATTGGTGTCCGTGTAAAGTGTTGGTCACACTGATTCCACAAGAACTCTACCAGGGAACACGAAGGAATGAGAGAAACTCCCCGGGCCTCTCAGGGTGATGACGCTCCAATCTGCTGAGTCACTATCGAAGAGGAATGAGACAACTCATCCCAGAAAGTAGAAAAACACCCACACTGTATGAGCACACGTACTCATAAACGGTGCCGCAGTCCGGTGAAAAGGGAATGGTACTGAAACCCCTCACTTCTGAAGAAATAGAGGAACCAAACCATCTCTGCCGGCCAAACGAGAAAAGAACCAGGGGAAAACTACTCAACCCTGCTGGTCGTAACCATCGTGAACAAGACCAGGGGGAAACTCAACCCTGGTGGTCGTAACCATCGTGAACAAGACCAGGGGGAAACTGAACCCTGCCGGTCAACAAACGAGAACAGGACCAGGGAAAAAACTCAACCCCACTGGTCAAACAAACGAGAACAGAGGAACCCTATACGTCGCGAGAGGTCAAAAGTACGTAAAGCAGAACACGACACGCACATGGGGCCCACATGACGTGTGGCCCCAAGTCAACCCCAACCAAGCGCACAAAAATTCTCAGGTACCAACATCCACATGTACCTCCCAACGTTCCCGTATACTCCCAGAGTATACCACATCTCCAGCCAAAAGGATAACGTGCACACGACACCCATCGTCAACGTGAAGGCGTAAACGTAACAACTCCAACTTGCCACCTCAACGGCTGAGGCACGACCAACTACATCTCTTTAAACACCAACATCACTCTCCCAGGAGTGAACGCAATCACACGCCAAGGGTTCCCTACAAACACAACAGGAAGAACTACCACCGGTACACCTTTCATATTTCCACATTTAATAAGATCGCGCAAGAGGCTCCACATCCCTGAACAGATTACACTATTGTAATCCTCATGAAAAAACACGCGAGATAGACTACCTACTCACCTCAAACAGATATCCAACAGAAAAGTCACCAACACCGCCTTACGCCCGAACGACGTCCCGTGATCCCGAGCCTCGACCCCAAAAACAGTCGGGCACATCACACCATTGCGATCTCCTCGGAAAGACACGTGAAATTGACTTCTCACTTGAGTGCAACGAATATCCGGAGAAAAAGATGCATTCCGACGCACCGCACACGAGTGGTGCTATGTGGGACCCGTATCCCAGTCCTGTAACACAATGAATGGATCACACCGTTGTGATCCTCTTGAAAAAGTACACAAGATGGACTATTCACTTGTCCGAAATGGACACCCAATGATAAAGCTGGAAATCACCGTCAACTCCCGAAACGGCCCTCGTGGGGCCCGTACCATCATGTAGAAATAAAGTCGCGTGGATTACACCATTGCAATGCCCTCAGAAAAACACCCAACATCAACTACTCGCACGCCCTGAACTGACGTCCAGTGAAAAAGTTACAAAAAAGCTGCGTACAGCTCGAAAGACGGGCCGTGGGGCCCACACCTCAACTCCAGTTTCAATGCCCTAAACCACACTAAAAAACTCCGACTCAATTCCAGGGTCAGAACGCCACTAACAGCACTCAAAACGGATGTCGGACGCGTCCGCGCCGTCCAAAACAAGATCCCCCGGAAAAATGTCAATTCAATTAAAGACGCGTCGCGCCTCCGAGGCCCCTCATTTCAGGAATTAAAAATTCCCAAAACCATCTCAAAAAGTCCGCCTCGACGTCTAGAGTACACTGCCATAGACGGAATGCAAAACAGACGCCCTCAGCGGAAATTACGGGCATCCGAGTTGAGGGGGCAAAGCCCCTTGGGCTGGACCGGCCTGGGCCGACCCGGCTCGCAGCGCCGGCCCGCGGCTTAGCCGCGCGGGCCGGCCGTGGACTCGCGGTCCACGCGCAGACCGGCCATGAGGGCCGGTCGCACCTGCCGCATGAAGACCCGTGTCTCGCGGGTCTTGTCCCCACGCGTGGGGGGGGGGGGGGGGGTCGCTCGCCGTGACCCCGCGGTCGCCGCACCCCGGCGGCTCGTCGTCGCGCCGAGGCCCGCCACCCGCGCCTTGCTGCGCCCGGCCGAAGCCGGCCTCCGCTCATCCACTGCCTGATGCCGCGCTCACCCGGCCTCCTGACCCCGGCTGCCTCCTCCGCTGATGGCCCGCCACGCCCCAGCTCACCCGGCCGCTCCGCCTCAGCCGGCCGCTCGCCACCGCCGCCATAGCACGCTCCGCCGCTGCCTGCCATCGCGCTGGCTCGCCGGAACGCCCCAAAAACCACTGGAAACCTTCAAAAACCCGCAACTTTCGCCAGACGATTTAGGACACCACAGAGCTCGAAATTTGAGTCCGAAACAAGCGTCGGAAATCTCAGAATATGTACTACACAAATATGGGCCTCGCTTGACAATTCAGTAGTAATTCGGCATGTAAATTTGCGTTCAAAGTTAAGTACGAGAATGAAAATACAAAACACAACCTCCTACCTGTTGGGGCGTTGCCCGATGCTTCACGGAGGGTCCGTCGCCGCACCGCTGCCTTTACAGAGTTGAGGAGGAGAGGAGGAGCTTCCTCCTTCATCGTTGGGAGCTGTTGGCGCCAGGGAAGAAGAGGGAGAGGAGAGGGGTGGGTTAAGTGTTTAAATAGAAAACACTTAATCATCCGCCCGTCAGTCCGAACCCGAACTTCTGGCGGGGTCGAGATTAAGCCTCCCATGGGGTAAATGACACATTCTGAGCACAATGGAGGTCTCGGAATTTTAATCCGAGGCCCCATTCAAAAGTTATTAAACTCAACGCCCGAGGCCGTCAAATTACAAAAACGCTCCTGGTGGAATTTTCCACAGAAGGCCCGCGCCCGCGAAATTTATACCTCTTCTAGGGTAAACGGAACGCTCCGAACTCAACGGTGCCCTCATTTTTCCAATACAAGCCACCGTTTAAGAGATACTTGAGTTAATCCATTAAACGAATAAATTAATTATTTAATTTATCCATTCCACGCTCCGATAGTGACGTCCCACGCCGACATGTTTTATATAATTCCTAGGGTAAAAACCCCATTCCGGACCCATCTGTGCACTCAGAACTTTGATCCGAAGCTTCATTTAGGAGTTATCCCATTTATCTGGAATGCCCAGTGTGAACTCACTGAAAATTTAATTCCGGCCACACTGGGGCTCGGAATCGCACATCGTCTGAAGGCGCTGCTCTGGAATAACATCAAGAATATTCCAAAGTCTTTCGGAGCAAAAATCAGGTTCTTACAGTTTTAATAATATTAATATTTTATTTTATTTTATTAAGTATTTGCGATGGGTCCTTTGCGATGGGGGGTCTGTCACAAATAGATTATATATATATTTTAATTTTTTTTGCAATGGGTTGATTTATTGTCGCAAGGATTGTATATGGAAAACAAATAAAAAATATTGTTGAAGAATGTTACCTCTTTATTGGCTAACTTTATTGGGATTATAACAAATGAATTCCTTTGATGAATATAATCCCAATATGGGGATTATAAGAAGATAAGAGGATATTGGGATATTATATTTTCATTGTTTTGATGTTAAATATGTTTTTATAGGTTAAATAATGTTAGGGGTGTTAGTACCATTATATTGTGGAGGTGGAGTGGAATTTATGTAAATAATAATAGGTGAAACATTAGGGAGTTCTATTCCCGTCGTAAATAGTCTGTCACAAAATGCCAAAATTTTAGTTGTGTTCTTCAAATAATGGGATCATCTTTACCATAAAATAGTTTCAACATAGGAATAAAATTCAGAATGCACACTCTGTCAATTATAAATGAATGATCCCTTAGATCCAAATCCACAAAGACAACTAATTTATTACGCCTATGAGCCTGATCCTTTATAGATTTCATTTCCTTTCAATCGATATGAACTAAAGAATACTATCCTAAATCATTAATAAGACTATTATAAAACTTTCAATAAAATATAAGGATTTTATAAATCACATATTGGGAAAATTCCTTTAATTAATTGATAATACAAATCATATAAAACCGAGGTATTAAAACATCAAATTATAGATAGATGCTAGTGAGAGAGGGTTGAGATCCTAATTTGGTTGTTGAATCATTCTTGATCATCTTCCCCATAACTCATCTAACATGCCGCATCACTAACTCTCCAAATAGATGAATCAGAAGATCGAATGAGTGTTTGATGGTCAGAACTTTTGGGTGAACCTTGGAAAATTTACTAATAATTGAAAATATTTATTTGGAATTCATATAATCTATTTTCTCTTATAAAAAATAGATTTATGGCCATCCATGAAACCTTGATGGCTTATTTGATTCAAATAACCTACATTCTTTGAAGAGGGGAAGGTTACATCAACTCACAACCATGTCAATGAAGGAAACCCTTTGATAAGAATGCTCAAATGGAGAAGTATTATCTTGATTGAAAAAGGGTTTTGATTTTTAGTCTAGATCATGATTGAAATAAACTTATCTTGAGGTTATTATCACATCCTCATTCATATCTTTTTTACCCAATGATTATATAACAAAATATCATTAATTCATCCTGTGTCAAGAATCATAAACTTAATCTGAAAATTTTACAAAACACTCAGTATTATAATATTCCCAATATAAATCTCATTACTAATAACTAAGTCTAAAATTATCATTCTAAAACCAAAATAATAAATTAGCACATAATAACTTCATTTGAAAAATAAATCATTCACTTTCATTTATTAAACAATTACCATCACAAACTTATCTCAATATTTTACTAAAAAAAATCCAAATTCACACTTAAGATTAACCAAATAATTATACTTTACCTCCAACTACCCAAAAAAACCACTCTAGGATTCATACCCTTGAGTTCATAAATCAACTAACTACTTTTATATTTTAAATCACATGACCAGACCTTAACATTTATTATTTTAAACCAATGCTCTTCATAATCACAAATAAATTAATACAACACTTATGAAACACCTAAGTGATTTAAAATAACATAAAGGAAATTAAAGAAATATAATATTTAATTACCATCACTTAACATATAAGAATATTATGCATTAAATTCTTCTATAAACCACCCTTAATTCTCTTTTAACAAACCACCTTCTCTCTTTAACCTCATGCATGATTTAGTCACTTAAACCACACTTTACCAAAGTATGTTAATTAAATTCCAAGAACACACTTGAGGTTATTCAACCCAAAAAAATAAAGTTCATCATGTAAAATAAATTTTACATTTCAAAATGTCACACAATGATTTAAAAAAATAATTATAAATCATTAATAATCAATTACCATACAAAAATCACTATAATAACTAAAAATCCATCATAAAATATATTATTTAATTGTATTAATTCAATAATTAATACCTCCATAATATTCAAATATTATTTCATCAATGTAACCATTTTAATCACATGGAATGATCATTAAATATATAACAACAAAATGTTTATAAATTAAAATCTATAAAATAAACATTTATTTAACATTCTCTTCCACTTAAAGTTTCTATTAAATAAAATAACTCATTTTATTACAAAGGATATTTGATTAATTATTATATTCTAACATAAACATATTATAATTTCACATGTGTTCTCATTATTAATCCAAAAAAAGTCATGTTAACACATTCATATTTGATTTATTACCTAATTTAAGACCAAAAAAACATAACACAGCTAAATTTTAAGTATCAGATTAACCAAAATTCACTAGAGTAGTGAATTAGATACCTTGATAAGATCAAGACTATAAACCTTATTACATGTTAGAAATATTCATGAGGATTGGAAGTATAGTTACTCATATTATCATCAGATATAAATAATCCATCCAAAATTAAAATGAAAGTGAGAATTAAAACATGGTTAAAGCTAAAACTCATCACTATTTGAGAAAATAGGGCTTTAGATCTACTCGTTATACTAATTATAACACAAAATGAAAGTTAAATTGATCTATAAGATCACCAAATCTTAGTCTACACCCAATCATTGCCAAATTTTTAACTAAAACTAATCAAAATCATCATCATTTAGAAACTCATGAATTTAGTATCATGACTAATGTTATCCACACTTCTATAATCCATAAATAAATTAATAAAACATGAAAAAAATATCATCACTTTAAATAATCATTTAAATTTGGTTAAATGATATTAGATAGTACCCCAGCACAAAAAAAATTCTCCCCTTTACTAAATTTGACAATTTAAATCAAAGATTAACTCATCACACATCAAAAAAAAAAAAACAGAAAAAAACCATAATCATTAAAACAAATTTGATTCAACCAATAAAATCATTTATTTATGAATGATTTTTATAATAAGGATTCTTGTTTTATTACATGATCTACTAATAGTTAATAACTTTTAACCAATTAAATGCACACAAAATTCTCATAAAAAAATACATTAAACTTAATTCAATATGATCATTATAAGAATAAACAAAAATTTAACAACATTCAAAATTCCACCTCTAACATTTAATTCTATCAAGATCTTTAAAAAAATTAAACAAATAAAAAAAATATATCGTATCAAAATTAATCAATTTATTTTAACATTATCTTTAATAAGATAATCATAACATGGTAATCAACTTTTTATTTACAAAATATCCCTAAATAAAACATATAATAAAATATAAAATTTGAATTTGACATACTCTCTTGCTAACTAACCATTAACATTATTTAACCAAATAAATACAAAATCCAATTAATTTATGCAACTTTTTAGCAAAACCAAACACCCATAAATTTCATCATCATGCTCAAAATAACTATTAAGCATTTTACCATGAAAATAAAACTTTTAATACAAACAAAAAATGTCCATTATTCCTCCTTTTTATGCACAATACAAATCATAATTTTTAATCTATCATTTAATCCCTTTATCCTACATTCATACCCATATTTCAATTTACACTAATAATTTACATTAGTTAATATCTATAAAACATGATGAAATTAAACCACACAATTCATACTATCATGCTTTAATAATTTATCAAAATCCAAAACTAATCAAGATAAAAAAATTCACAATCAAATTTCATTTGATCTACTCCAATTCCCATTTAAACATGCCTTAAACATTTATTAATCATCTCAACATTAAAACTAATCATTAAAATTCTATTATTAACATAGTATAAAATGAATGTAAATCATTTTCATCTAACACAAAACAAACACAGAAAATTCATATTGATTATACTCTTTCATTATTGAAAAATAATGTATAATTTACTGTGATTTACCCCATTTTAAACACTTAAAAATTAAATAATAGTAAGTTTGAAAAAACCAAAGAGGAAAACATATAGAATATATTACACCTATATATATTACCATGTTATACATGTATTAAATCTGCTGTCATTTTTTCATGACATTACATTTCCATCATTCTATAATTACATTTAACTTATATTCATGGAAATAAAACAAAAAAAACAAGTATCTTTAAATTACACTACATGTTATCTTATTAAACAATTATTTAATCCTATTATTAATTTTTATAATTCAATAAACAACATACCTATTTTTTGATACCAAACTCATATCACATTATCACAAAATAATCAATCACTAGAAAAAATAACACTGCATTATAAAACACTTATATTTGATTTTTATTAAGCGATTCATTGTTAATAAACTATTTATGAAAAAATAGATTAGTTTATTAATAATTTAATTATTTAACTAAATTGAAATAGTTATATCAATTAAAAAATCAAGTATAATAACATACACAATCTCATTCATGTCATGTCTGTAACAAGCCAAATATTATAAAAGGTATGAATTGTTTGTTTTTCAGTTTGAATCCCTTGTTTTATCTTGGTAAGAATACCCTATGGCCTAAGTAAGTTTTTAAGAGCATCCATGGATTTTTTAGAGCCTAAAGTTTGAGAAAATTGAAAAAATGATGGGCCACACAATTAGCACACGATTAGTGCTAACCATGCGACACCACTGTGTGAGGTACCCATTGCATAGAGGAGGCCATACAGTTTGTCTACAACTGTTAAAACCAAGGAAAATTTTCATGTGGAATTTCATAATTTGGTGATAGAAGTTTTTTCATGGCTTGTGCATGGTTAGGAATACCATGCGCCTAACCAATGCGAGTGGGGTTCAAAGGTAGTGGGTGGTGAACAGTTGGAAAACATTTTGGAAAATTGTGTGACCAAACCATGAGAACCCATTTAAAGGTGTGATTTTATGTTTTTCTAATAAAATATTTTGAACTCAAATCCCATATTCTTCCCTACTTTTCCAGTGACATAATCCTTATCCCTTCTTATGTTGAGCTCTCCCATGGCATAACCTTGGGATTTTGATAACTCCATCTAAACTCTAAATGGACCTCCATTGTAATCACAGTATCTATAAAGGTATTATTTAAAATTATCTTTATTCCATTATTAGTTTATCTTCCCATATCTTGTGCTATTTTGGTGTGATCTCATTCAGCTTATTTCCATGGTGTTGGATAATTATTCCATTTTATTTCCGTTCCACTTCAAACCTGTAGCCAATATTGGATGAGGAGTCTTTTAAGAACCTAAGGTAGGAGATCTTGTTATTTTCCTAAAAAGTTTTGATGTTTTCATAGCTTTTCTATTGTACTATACACCACCCATTTCCACACATTTCCCTTAATTTTGTTTTTCCTTTCTAAATAAATTCAAGAATGTTGTTATAACTCTATCGACCCTTAGTAGAAGATTAGAGGATGTTTACCTTGTCTATTACCACCCCGTTGGGTGTTCTAAATGAAATACCCTCCTTATATCTAGTTGTTTAAATGAAAATACATTTACATGTGTTTGATTATCTTGGAAATGGAATTTCCTTCTTTTATATAATTTTATAGTTGATCAAATCACCTTATAAGTGTTTGGATTGACCATGTTATCAATTTTCCTTACTTAATTAAATTGAATGTATTAATTTAATGAATTGGAAGTGGGTGCAAAGGCCATGCCACATGCTACATAATTATAATGGGAATTGTGTAAATTATGATGTCATTATTGATTGAGATTGATGAATAAGAATACTTTATATACAATTCCTTTATATTATTATTGGTAATCCATGGATGTTGGATATCAAATAGTAGATAAGGGACTTACTGATCATGATGTTTCATGCTCCCTTACATCAGGTGTTGGGCACAATGTCTCACACCATTACACTTTATTTGGATGATGGACATGATATTCCACATTCCTCCATATAAACTGTTAGGCGTGAAGACTCACCCCACCATCTTAAATGATAGATAAGATTTCATCAATTAATTATGAGATTCAAGGATTATATAATTTCATGATACTATAACTCATTAGACTAGTTATGGACACCTGAGTTATGCCTTGGGTCCAGCTAGCACCTAGTATCCAGGTATATGCCTACTTATGTTCACAAGTACTTTGTGAATATACATGTATACAATATATAACTATATATATAGTATTCATATCAGACATATTATGGTCTATTATGAATCAGGTAGAGTCTTCCAGATGTTCTAATGGAACCAGAGCTAATTGAGATTTATTTATTCACTTTATTTATCATTCCTTACACCTAGAAACTGCTATGATATGTACATTGGATGAATTATTTGTAGACACTGTTGGTGGTGGCCTACTGAGTTTATCTCACACCCTATTTAGGATACCTTTGGTACCTGAGTAGACTTCATGTATGCATGTGTGGATAAAGGAAAGCACCCTATTATATATTCTTAATCTGATTTACTTATAGGTTGGAGCATGGGAGCAGAGGACCAATCATATGCTCATGATACAAGTGGAGTAATATTTTTTTCTTCTTTTTTATTTCTTGTATAGAAAAATGTATATTCCCATCCCTTATTTTCCATTTTTTATATTATCATTCCATGAAATCATAATGTATATGACTCAGCCTTTTGACTTTTGATTATTATTATTGTTACTGGATATTAATGATTCTGTAGTTTATTATTGTATCTATTTCTTCTATTCCATTCTATTGTGTTACACTTTCAATATTGTCTATTTTTTTATTATATTTTCTTCACCACTCTAATATGAGGGTATAATTTCTCCACTATAACACCCCACACCCTCACTACTAGTTGGAAGCCTCTAGCATATGGGGAGGCATGGTTGAGGACAAGTGACACATCAGATTGGGGCATAGGTTAAGTGGAACCTGAGTCGAGATGTTACAAAGTGGTATTAGATCCTTCTTTTATTTTTTTGTATTACTATTTGGGTATTATATAGGAGACTAATAGGTAATGTAATTTTATAATGAGCCTATTCCTGGGAGTATATTACCCATGTATAGGGGAAAATCAAGTCACCTGGGATGGGTTATTGATGTTATTGGATTACGACTATTACAATTGATACAATTTCACTATTGGGTGATGCTCATGCTTTGTGGTGTTATTATTATTTTGGTTATTGATACTATTTTTTTACCTTGACTTTTTAAGGCAAGGTAATTTGCATCTCATGATTCATTATAGGCACATTAAGACTAATATTCAATGCATTTTTCCTACGAAACATCTACTTTCTGCTTGTATTTTATTGCTTCATATAGTCAGTACCTTGATTATTATATATATATATATATTGAAATGTGATAATTATTTATGAATGGAAAAAATATAATTTGATTAATTAAAGTGAATACATCAATCTAAATAGTGTTTTTCAGTATATATTTGTGATGAAACCTTAATTATCCAATTATACCATGTTGTGGGTTCTGGGCCTATTGGTTATGGACCATGAAATATATATTTATATAAATATAATGAAATCAGATGAATTTTAATCTTTAAAGGTGAAACAATTACTACTAAATGTGATACCAATTATAAATTAAAGGGTTTTCTTACTATAACTTGCAATTAACACTCCATATACCAGAACCTCTGTCATGTGATTTAGACTTAGAACCAAACCTAGACTTAGTAGTGGGTATTTGGGGGTGTCTAATACATCCTTATGGTCTGTTATGGTTTTTCATTTACCACCCAGACCTAGATTTTGGAGCAAGTAGAGAGGTGTGACCTTTTCTATAGGAATGATATGTGATTTTCCTTTTATCTATCTATAATATTTCTAATTGTTCAATTTTCCTGTAAGGTGTGCATTTGGAATGGTAGAATCATGATCCCATAACAACCATGATTTATATGCTAGGAAGGTAGTTATAAACATACACCTGAGGTGGTGGGTCTTAAGTTATCAGTAATACCTCCTATAGTTCCATTCATGGAACCACATTCTATTCTTGATGTGGGCATTGATGCATTGTTTTGAGAGGTATTTTTCCATATGATGTAGTCTATGCAAGGTGTTTCTCAACCAAACCTGAATATGGCATAGTTGACTCAGGAGTTTCATCAGCAGCATCCTCTCATATTCTTGAGGGATGATGGTCCACATGCTATAGTTCATGGATTGTGGTTATGATTTCTATTTTTGAGAATCTAGATATTCCTCTAGAGTGGAGGTTCAATCTTGATGCCTATATGTTATGCGGTTCTTCCAAACGATGGTGGGATGTCATTACCTAGGTAGACTAACATCAAGATATGATATAGGTGGACTTCTAGATGATATTTTATGATTAATTATTTCCATAGACATTGATGGAAGACTAGGATAGAGAGTTTATGAACCTCTAATAGGGACCCATGTATTTCATGAAGTATTATGATCATTTTAATGAATTGTAGTGATTCAATATGTTCTTGTCTGGTGATGAGCTTATGACTACTAGATGATTTGAGGATGGTCTGGTATACACCATCCGATATTAGGTCATTGTCTTTCAGATGATGAAAATTTATGAGATAGTCAACCAGGACCTTATTACCGAGTGGAATTCGAGAGAAGGCGATGGTGGGAACTAGGGTGATTTAGCTCCCAAACCTGACAGTGTTTATTCCAATGGAAAAAAGTGATGCTTTGATTTTTCTCATATGGGTATAAGTAGTTAGATAGATTATACCAACAATTTCCTTATATGTCACAAGTATGGGAATGCAGGACACATGAAAATGCACATGATCCTCAGCCCAGTTGGTGAGGACTCCTTAAGTGCATCCAGGAAGAGGATAATTTTCGGGTACTATAGAAACACTATAGTAGGAACTATAGAAGGAACTGTAGAAGCTGGGAATATTCCCCTGTTTGGGCCTCTGGGCCTCCTATTTGGTCCCCGAGTCCTTTAAAGCCTTCGAGCCACCTAGGCCTTCGGGTCAGTAAGGCCTTCAGGCCACCATTAGTGCATATGAAAACCAGACAACCTATAAAAGAAAAAACTTCAGAAATAGTATGAGTAAGGAGATTTCACTATCGTAGAAGATAAATGGATTGAAAGAATGAGAGGGTATGACACCTGCCATCGGGACAAGCCTGTGCATGAATGAGAAAGCCTAGTCGAACAGCCATGTGAAGATTTAGAGCTGATTTCAAGATGAAGATTCTAGGGAGGAGCAGTTCCAAGTAGTTAGTCTAGGCTGTATGTAATGTTTGAAGCCTACAGGAAATGAATTCCTCTAAGGCCTACGGGCTATGTAGTACTTACACCTACGAGCCTTGTAAGGGTTCCACCTCATCCATTGAATGGTGGATTTTCAAAAATCAATAAAAAATAAAGGCCTTCGGGCCATTGGAGGGGGACACACGAATCCCTAGTGTATGTAAGATCTAGTGGAGTGAAAATTCTATAGTAGGATGGGGCATATCCAGCACTTTTGTAGGAATTTTCCACTAGTTTTTAGTGAGAGGGGATCTATACCAACCCCATGTTCTAGAGTAGGGCCAGTAGTATTTTTTCAGGTAGGAAAGATGAATACCACCGACCACTCAGGTCTAGGTGGTGGTCGAGTCAGAGGTAGTTAGACTTAGGATTCATATAACTAGTAGAGAGGGCTTACTTAGGGTAGTCAGGTTGGGAATCAGGGCCATGGTATGGGACAATTTTATACAGTACAACCTATTCCGGAGGATGAGATCATCAAAATGCCTACTTTTTGAGGTATTATTCTTATAAACTCTACCTTAGTGTCTATTTTATTGGACATAGGCGTGTCACACTCATTTATATCAGTTGAAATTATGGAGATTTTGGACCTTTAAACAGAGTATTACTATGGTGTTTTGACACTCGATACCCCATTAGATATCTAACCAAATATAATTCATCATTGTAAAGATTTTCCTTTTAAGATATGTGGATATCTTTTTGTATGGGATATTTTCATCTTCTATATGATAGGGTTTGATGTAATTATTGAGATGGAATGGTTAGTTTCTTATCAGACCCATATCAATTATTACTTTTGGAGGGTGGTGTTTACATCACCAGAGGGTGGTAGACTTATAAACAAGGGAGAATGGGATGTCCCTATATCTCAGTTTGGACTCGAGTATCAGGGACTCGATAGAGTGATATCCTAGATTGTTCGCCTTTTTCTTGGATGATAAGGGGATAAGAACTACTATTTTCCCTCTTGTGGTGGATCATTTCAGGTATGTCTTCCTTGATGACTTTTCATGGATACCTTTAGTGTGAGAGGTAGAATTTTTTAACAAGCTAGTTCTAAGAGCAGTGACACTGACCATTACTTCATATAGGATGACACTTATGGATATTATGGAGCTTAAGAAGTAGTTGGAAGACCTGGAAGATAAATGTTTTATTCTACCTAGTACCTGTCCATGGGGATTTGTTATCATTTTTTCCAAGAAGGTGGAT
Organism: Viscum album; assembly: GCA_963277665.1. Taxonomy (NCBI): domain Eukaryota; kingdom Viridiplantae; phylum Streptophyta; class Magnoliopsida; order Santalales; family Viscaceae; genus Viscum; species Viscum album. Next base: position 1,811,319,064 of record OY728142.1, on the reverse strand, counting down.
GACACACTTAGTATTTGCATGGATTACTAAAAGTTAAACCGACTTATGATTAAGAACAGATATACACTACCTCAAATAGATGAATTTTTTCTATCAACTATAAGGAGTGAGGGTGTTTTCAAGGATCAACTTGAGCTTGGGATATCACTAGGTGTGTTTCAGAACTTTAGTCATACCTCACACAGTTTTTTAGAGTATTTATGGTTTTTATGAGTACCTAGTCTTGTTGTTTGGTCTCACAAATGTGCCAGTTATTTTCAGGGCTCAAAAGAGTTGGGGTTTCTACCCGTACTTGGATTTATTCATGGTAGTCTTTGTGGAAAACATTTTATTTTATTCTCATTCTCGACAAGAGCATGTCAACCATTTTGATATCATGATGAATAAACTAAAAGAGAACCATATTTATGCTAATCTCATCAAATTTAACTTTTGGATCTAGAAATTCTACTTCTTGGGTCATACCATCTTGGAGTCAAAAGTATTAGAAGAATTAGAGAAAGTGATAAATAGGGTTTCTTGGGAGAAACCAAAGAACATATTTGATCTATGAAGCTTATTGGGGATATCTGGGTATTAAAAAGGATTTATCCAAGACTTTTCATGCCTTACAATTCCTCTTAAGTGATTGACCAATAAGGGTGTGAAATTATTATGGTTATAAGATTGTGAAGCATCCTTTCAAGAGTTAAAGGGAAGAATTACTTCAGTGATGATCCTGGTTCTTTTAAATATGGGTATAAGCTACACTGTTTATTGTGAAAAAATAGGTATTAGGATCAGAGTAGATCTGATGCAGGACAAGTGAGTTGTTGCATACATGTCTCATTAGTTTAGGCCTCATGAGTGGAATTAAATGTTTCACAACCTCAAGTTAGTGGGTATTGTTCATTATATACACTTTTGGAGAAACTATTTACTTGGAGATCATTTTTTGGTATTCACATATCAAGTATATATTTACACAACATGATTTGAATCTCAAGTAGTGCATATGGGTTAATTACCTACAATAATTTGATTTTGTTCTTGACTACACACCTCGAAAAGGAAATGTTGTAGCCAATGCTCTGATATAGAAGACTTGTATATAGGTGATTCAGGAGGCTAGTGGTGAGTGGTATCTTATGGCCCTGTTTTCATAGATGTGTGTTGAAGTTATTGAGGATCAAGGGAATACTATACTCATGGCCTTATCTGGGACCTCTACCCTTTTGGAACAACTTAGAATGAGGCCAATTTTTGATCCTAAGGGCTTAGTACTAAGGGAAATTAATTCATATAAAGATTCATATTATATTTGAACCATGGATGAGGATGAGACTTTATGTTCCCATGAGAATGTTTAGGTCCCAATAGACATTAGAGAGGTGTTGATGTGGGAATTTCATGCCTCCATTTCGATGGTACATCCCGGTGTTATGAAAATGTATCAAGACTTATATCACCAATATTGGTGGCCTAGTATGAAATGTGAGATAACTAGTTTTATCACTCGGTGTTCCACCTTTCAGCAGGTGAATTCAAAACATCAATGAAGGGTAGAACTTTTATAGATGTTATCCTTTACGGAGTGGAAATTAGATGATGTATCAATGGAATTCATGACTGTTTTTACTAGATCTTCTAGAGGAAATGATATAGTTTGGGTAGTTGTATACTATTTGAAAAATGTCACACACTTCTCACCTATTCAAGAGACCTTATCGATTATCGAGATATAAAGGCTATAAATGAGGGAGGTTGTACATATTAATGGTAATCCATGATCTATCGTATCTAATAGGGATGATTACTTTAAGTCTTAATTATGGAAGGGGTTTCATAAGGAATCAGGTATGCATATTATTATGAGCATGACCTGTCACCCCTAGACTGATGAAAAAATAGAGTTCATGATTCATTTGTTAAAGGAAATTATCTATTCAGGTGTCCTGGAAATTGGGGGTTCTTAGTAGAAACATATACCCCTTTTTGAGTTCACTTATAATAATTGTTTTCAGGCTACCATTAAGACCGATACTTATGAAAAATTATATGGAATGACTTTTCGATCACCTCTGTACTAGTTAGAGGGAGTGGAGCATCTTTTATTAGACCATGTATCGTCCAAGAGTCTTCATAGTAGGTGAAACTAATTAGGAATCACATGATCAACCATGGACTCAGATTTTCTATCTGAGGTACCAAAAAAAGGGGAAACTGTTTATAACAAAATGATGCACATGTGTTATTTAAAATATATTAATATTTTTAATATATTAATTATGGGGTCCTGAGACACACAAAAAGAATGCTGACTCTGAGGAAAAATCTAGATATATACATAGAAATATTCAAAGGAATAATACAATAAAACCAAATTCATTATATTCTCCCCAACTTCAAGGATTTTCACTATAAAATTAAAAGTTTAGACAAAGATGCGGAGGTATTGAGCCTGCATATGGCTCTCATGATCCCAAAATCTATCCTACATACTTTTGTTCTTACAAAGAAAATAAACCAAGTGAATAGTCCATCCATGAAAGATGCTCTCCTACCAATCCTTGATTACCACCAGGTACTTCGTGAAGGTGGCTTTATATTTAATGTCCAGTTCACCCAAGTCTATAACATGTGTAGGGTAATGCATGTATCTAATTAGCTGTAACACAAGGAAGTCATTATTCTCTCAATCTAACTTTTGGGGAAAGGCTAAGTAGTATGATACCACACCAACCCTTTATAGGATTCTAAATAGCTTGATTATCCTCGAGGATATCTTGATTCCTCAAAAAAACCTCTAAAATCTTAATCGTGGGGAGCCTCTATAGAAAACATGGTCTCCATACTCTAACTCCAAGGGCCTATGAAATCAATTTGTGTAAGATTTGTGTCATATGTGGGCAATCATAATATGATCTTGGATCACCTATACCTTCTCTGTTATCACCTATATCATCTCTGTCCTAACAAGAGATATCTCACCAATCTCATTCCAGCATAAGTGTAACATGTATGGTCTCTCATGAAAGGCCTAAAAAGGTTTAATGCCAATAGTATAGAGATACCTATTATTATAAGAAAATTATATTAATGACAAGGGATCCTTCAAGCTTTGGCTGAATTCCAACCCATTGGATTTCAGCATATCCTCTAACACCTAGATAGTCCGTCTAGTCTTTCCATCAGTCTGGGGGTGAAATTCCATTCTTATCCATAACTAAGTCCCGAAATCCTCCTACATAACTCTCCAAAACCATGAGGTTAATTGAGAATCATGGTTAGATATGTTCATTGTGGGTACCCCCATGGAGTAAAATGATCTACTACACATACAAAAACCTAAAACTCTCAATAGAACTCTACTCCCAAATGGAATGAAAGTGTGTAGAATTGGTGAGTCATTCAAAAATAACCCAAATAGATTCATGGAAACTTACTATCCATGGAAGTACCGCCACAAATTCTATGGATATTCCACCCCATTCCCACTTTGGGATCACAAGAAGCTGTGTAAAACCTACCAAAAATGGATGCTCATTTTTTACCTGATGACATGTGAGACAGTGAGAGACAAACTTAGTGATACTCCACCTTATTCTAACCCACCATAACTTCCACTAAGGGTATTTATAAAACTTTTCCACACCAGGATATACAACCAAGGGGGAATTGTGAAACTCTATGAACACATCCTCACAGAATGTGACTAGAACCACTGTATATACTTGGAAAATAAAGATATCCTCTATTACTTCATAAAATACATCTAGTCTATCTACTAATGATACCTGGTCACATATAACCTCACTGTCGATGTCTCCCAAATAATCCTCTCTCACATGATAAAGAAGGAGAGGAGTCACCACCCTTAACTGGAGAAAAACTTCACCCATCTCCTCTACCATGGTTAGTTATAAAAAATACAACTACTCAGATGCCTCCTCTACCAAGTGAGAATAAAACTTCCTAATAATGGAATATTCCACCTTGTTTCACTTCATAGAAGTATATAATACCTCCAAGTCATAGTCTTGTAGAAACTCCAACCAAAACCTCTATCATAGTTTTAGGTCTCTCTAATTGAATATGTACCCAAGACACTGGTGGTATGAGAAAACCACAAAAAACTCACCTAGAAGATAGAGCCTTCACATCTTCAGAGTGAAGAATACCACTGACAACTCCGGGTTGTGATTCATGTAGTTCTAATTGTGGTGTCTCAACTTCCTTGACTCATATGCAATCAAAACCTGTCTCTACATCAAAACACAATAAATCCCACTCTAAAGGCATCAAAAAACACTACATACTCTATATCATCCTCTAATAGTATCAACACAGGACTATAGGTTGACCTTTCCCTCAACTCCTCAAAGGATATCTAACACTACTCAGTCCAGGTAAATGGATTCCCTTTCCATTTCAAGGTAGTCAAAGGGGCTTCCAACCTGAAGAAGTCTTCCATGAACCTCCATTAGTACCCTGCCAAACCAAGAAAACTCTAAACCTCCAACAAAAATTTGGGTGGTTCATAAGTAATCACTATACCAATATTTACTAGGTCCATTGCCAATCCTTGATCAGAGATGACATTCCCTATAAAGTAAACCTCATAGATCAAAAAATGGAACTTTGAGAGCTTACCATAAATATAGTTCGCTCGAAGTAAATCTATGATTGACCTAAAATGATTTAAATCATCCTTTTATGATATAGATTATATGATAATTTCATTAATAAAGACAACCATGAATATATACAATCATGGTTGGAATCTCTGGTTCATAAAATCCATGAACACTATGGGGGAATTTATCACACTAAAAGGAATCACTAAGAACTCATGGTGTCCATAGGGATATTGGAATTCCATCTTCAAAATATCATCCTCACAAACCCTCAACTAGTGGTAGTCAGACCTAAGATTGATCTTGGAGAACCAAATCACAACTTTCAACTGGTAAAAGTGGTAATAAATCCTTATAAAGGGATACTTGTTATTTATCATTACCTAATCAAGGTGATGATAATACACAAAAAACCTCAAAATTCATTTTTTCCTTTGCACGAAAAAACCCGGAGCTTCCTAGGGGGATGAACTGGGTCTGATAAAACCTTTATCTTGAAGGTCCTCTAACTATACCCTCAAAAAATAGATCTCTATAGTGAACTTACGTTATGTCATAGAAGATATCAGTGTGTTCTCAAGGTGAAAGTTAATGTAGGATCCTATATATCATCTCATAGGTATCCCCAGAGTGTCATCAGGGAATATATCCATATATTCCTCCACTGGTGATGGAATCTAGATTCTTGAAGAGCCTACTACACCAAATTCTAAACATTCCAACTAATGGGTGATGGGTTTAAGATTCTTACTTTCTAGGACTAATTACTTAGCCATGATATCTCTCTCAACCACAAAAGATAACATTGTTCTATCTATCCGAAGACATATAAATCATCTATGATGATAGTCAATATGGGCCCAAACCATGGAAAAATAGACTATACTCAATATGACACAATAAGGTTTCATTATGATGACCATGAGTTCCCACAATAAAATATATCCCTTGAGTGCTATATTGCACTACCTATAGATGTAAGATATAGAAGAAACCTTACCAGTAAGAACTTATAACCATAGATACTGGGATAAAGTCTCAATAAGAAATTACAACTCTTACATTAGGGATACAAAGATAAAGGAATAACTCAAACCTATGTCTAAAAGTACTAGGGAAAGAGTATAAAAGACACAAATCATACCTTGAATCATCTCATGTGTAGCCTATTCATATACTTCCATATCCTATAACTACCTATGGCCTTGACCGCCATCTCTTTGAAACTAGCATGGGACCCCTGGTGGAGGTGGTGGAAGCAGTTCATAGTGTATCCCTCCACAAGGAGATCCTACCTCTAGATCTCCAACTGCTCCTTTATCACTACTACCTCCCTGAGGGACACCCTAACCCTACCTGGGAAATCCCTGATCATAGCACTACCTCTATCGTGGAGGTCCATCTACTATATTATTATTTTTATTAGCATAATGCATTGGGAAATCACATTCCATGTTACCTATATCATTACAAGTATAACATCAACCCTCTCCTACCTGACTGAATCCTCTGTATGATCCCTGAGCTTTAGATCCACATGTCAAAGTTTGGGTATAAGTATGTCTCCTATACTGAGATCTTGATTTTAGATTCCTTATAGCCGATGCAGATGACTTAGCCATATTATTTCCACTACTATCCCCATATTCCTAATATCTCTTTGTTAGGAAACTCTCAGTAACTAGGTTCCACTCTAGTACTCCAGTATAGGTAGTAAGGAAAAAGGAGATTACTTTGGCACAAATGTACCTATGAAGACCCTGCTAAAACTTCTATTCCTAGAATAATTTTTATCACACCATATAAAGGGAGTAACACATGAGTTCATTGAACCTTGCGACATACTCAGCAACCATCATATCACTCTACTCTAGCTTGATAAAATTATGTATCCATACATAGCACAAGAATGAGGGGTAATAATCATCATGAAACAACTGTAAGAAGTATGAATATGAAAGAACCATCTCATCATGTGTCTGTGTCATCAGACTCCCCCAAGACACTACTTCCCCATGAAGAAGTATATACACAAGCATGACCATTAAACTTGTTGGGATTTGAATAAGTCTAAAGTCTCAAATCACCATCTCAAGACAATCCTCTACTATATGTGGGTTTAGCTCACTACGAAACCCCTTCGATATTTTATTCTAGAGATCATTTAGCACACTAATACTTCACACATCATCATGATAAACTACTGGTACTATTTTCTACTTGAAAGTTGGTGGTACTACTCCTTGCCTATATGAAGGAAACACATCATGAGATTGGACCTAAACTGAGGCCTCATCACCCAACTGATAGTCATCAATATATAAAATATGAATCATAGATGGTTTTATTTAAAAATTAATTCAAAAAATTATCAATATATACCATGGTTAGATGAGAATATATGGGGACTTGACTCAGGAAGGACATCAAATTCAATCTGATACGATGCATGCACCATTGGTTCCCTACGACTGATGTATCAATATTCCAAGTTGACAAGAAAGTATTTAGAGTAAAATTGAATGGATACGTCAACTACCACACCAAAACCAGGTTCCCTATACAAAAATCAACACTGAAGATACTCAGACACCATTTCACTAAGTTTCCAAACCAATTCCCATCATAGGTCCAACTCCAACACTATTTTGAGGATGAACTACTCTGATACCACTCTATCATGACCCGAACCACCAGGCTCCACCTGGATAGAAATAAGTAGATAATTACACCCCAATAACACCTATAATAGGACAAGGGATGATAAAAATCTCTTTGATGGAAAAAACTAAAATGAGATACCTTTTCCTTAATTACCTATACACACACACACACCATCATCTCAGTGCAACAGTGCAGAGGAAAAATAAATGACTGCAACATCTATAGTATAACTATGAATGAAATAAAATATAGGGAATACATAAAATTATGATAATAAAAAAATTCTAAATGGAAAAAATACACACCCAACCAGAAATTAAGTCTTATCCTGACAATAGATGGAAAAAGGGAGAAAACTGAGAGATCCTGACTCCTAATCTCCAAGTCCAACCATAGTATGTAGTCAATGCACCCAAGTATCTCTAGGATTCACTGAATTAACCACCAATTTATAGGTATTCTTCATAATATATGATATGTGTTTTAAAATACCATGTAGGGGTGAGTATATACATACCCAATAGGATGCCCTGAAAACCAAAAAGAGAGAAATATAAAGGTACAAAAAAAATTTATCTCAACTATAGAAAGAAGGAACAAAAACATATGATTATAAAGAAAACCAAGTGAGAGAGAAATTTAATCTCCATATCTACATCCCAACTAAGTATAATGAGTATAAATTCATCTCCAAAGGTCCATATTTTATGCCCAACATCATGCACAATCTCGCAAAAATCTGTGTGGAGGGGGTCACACCTCATCGTTGGACTCTATAGTTGAGGGATCCAAAACTCTAATGGAGGACCCGATCCCCACTATAACTTGAATATGGGGGTGTACCATATCCTAGAAAAAGGACCCACACCCTAATGTAGCTTTTGGGATTACTGAATCTACCTATGTAAATAGTATGGGGGACCCGCACCCTGGTGTGATAGGGAAGTACTGACCCGACATCTCTTTGATGTACCTTCCTAATAACTACCATTAGTCAAGAATTTACCAAATAAAAATCATGCTTATAAAACCACACATCATATGTTGTATACCACAAAAAATTATACCATCACATTCTACATGAAAAACTATTCAGGATAGGCGATCGTGTGATTTTTGTGGGTCGGAGTCAAATAAATTTTGTAATTTACTTCTAATGAATCCTAGTGGCTAAACAGGGTCATATCTCAAGGATAAATGGTAAGGAGTATCTCTATCCTAGCAATTATGTTTTTTTATTTTATTTTCATAATTTTTAAATCATCCATAATGTAATTGTTTTTTTTGATTTTTTGATTAAACAGAATTAAAAAATAAATAAATAGAAAACACAACAATAGGTGAAAGGGGTATGATACAAGGTTGAACACACAAAATATTTATTATTATTTGGTTATAATCCTACAATGGATTCAATATCATTCTTACATTTCTCTTATCTTTCTAAATTGTGTTTCTGAACATATACAAGAGAAATATACCCTGATACAAATAGTTCCACCTCCTCCATAGTGGAAAGGAAATGAATACACATGATCGATGCATCCACTATCTCAGCACCTAGATCCATCATATTTTATTCATACCTCAACCCACAATTCTCCAATGGTATTCACTATGAATCAAGAGAGAGAGGGAAATAATATTCTATAGATTTTATGATGAAGTAACCCATCAGAGAGAGAGAAAATGAATACCATTGATATGCTTCTCTCCATTTCACTATTTCATCAAGGATGGAATTCATACTATTAAAAAGAATATAGTGTCTGTGTGATCTCCCCTAGGGTCCTATCCCTCAGATTAGTTCTCCATGGTTTGGAGTTTTAATAGATCATCTTACAACATGGGGTTTGAATAAGAACACAATAAATAGGGGGAAGAGAACAACACAATACCATTAAAAAATAGAGCATATTTAATATTAACTTTCATAAATAAATTAAAGAAATAAACTAAGGTGGAAGTAAAACCAATTCTGAAGAGGCTAAATTTTTCTACTGGGATAAGGTGAGAGATATTTATAGGGTAATTGAGGTAGTAGATTTTTCCTCATAGTAAGTGTTGAGGAGGGTTTGGACTTAAGGTTGATGGATACCTTATGTCATAGTGAACATTTGATATTAATTATGCTAACATGTACTCTCTCTATAATTGTGCATGCATTTTAGATTTTTTCCAGTGGTTTGTTGTGGCAGTTTCACATGCTAGAAATTGGGCCTAGGATTTGGCTTCAAATTCTGGCCTCAATCCTTTTGAATTCACTCTAAAAAAAGTAATTAATATTGAAAATACATATAGATATATAATTATATATATATACAAATTATATTATATAAATATAGATCATTATAGTTATTATTATTATTATTATTATTATTATTATATATATATATTATTTTTATGTTTTTTATTATTTTTGTTTTATTTTTATTTTTATTTTTATTCAGTTTGACGGAGGGATGGATTCATGATGACTTCTCCTCTATGATGAAGGTTCTCCTTCTCTGAGTGCGACAATCCATCTTATGAAGCATGTGGTATTCTTCAGAATTAGACCGGGTTACAAATGTGATTTTTTCAACTGATGCCAGCAGGAGTTGTCTTCATTAGTGGGAGGTCATGTTTGGATTTGGATTTTCTCCAATAGGTGTTGGTGATGGTTCTTTAGCTCTTAGTGAGTTTGGATTTCTAGTGTGGTGGTGCTCAATTTCATTGTGGTTTTAGGGTGGTGACTAGTTCGACTAGGCCTGGTGGTTCTCGAACGTTCTTCTCTAGGGGTGGTACTGTGATGGCAATTCATTAATTACATTTTTATTGTGGGTTTAGACTTCCTATGGTTATCTCCATTTCTATTTTGTGGTCTTCCTCCATTGAGAATTGATTGGTTTTATTCTTTGTAAGTGACTGTGAGGGTGTATGTGGAGGGTCATGGTGTTTTGAATTTTCTTTCAGGGATCCATCTCGAGTGATGGTGGCCATGAGAGAGAAATGTGGATTCTAAAATCAATATGGTGACCACAGAGAAGATGTAAAAAGGTAAGTGAAATAGATATAAGTGTTTTAGGGTGATGGTGGTGAAATCCATGGTTGTGCAGTTAGTTGTGTCGACACATTTCACTTGGTTAGGACAATGACCATTAGTGGTATTCATGGTAAGGTGTTGGAAATATGGTAGGGTGGTCTCATGGCCAGTGTACTAACTATCAGTGGCTGTGGTTTGCAGTAGGTACTCACCCAGTGCTATCAACTGCACAAGGGTAGTCTGCAGACCATGCATGAAATTTTACATTTTATCAACCTACATTCCAAAAATAATTTCATTTATTTTAGAATATTGTTCCAATATAAAAATAAATAAATAAATTAAAATAAATCTAAATCCATTGTATAATTTAAATTCCAAATTGATTCTAATAATTAAACTACAGATTGAATGTCTATAATTTCATATTCAAAGTTTAAAAATTATTTTGAAAATTAACTGTATGAATTCTTCAATTTAATTACAATGATAAATAAAATCAGTAAAGATAATTAATTAATTCATTCAAAAATTAAGTTCCAAATTCAGATAATCAAAAAATAATCATTATTTTACATGGTATTTTAATTAAATGAAGAGGTATTTTCAATGAATAATAGATAAAAATATGGAAATTTAAAACTCACATCAATAGGCTACCCACATGCCTAAATTTGAGTCTTGAATAATGAGATACAGGAGGTATAATTTCCTAGGAGAAGTACATGACATGTACTTGGGGTCACAAGGTGTGTGAACTCACCTTGTTTCCTAGGCATGTTATCCCTTGGACATTTCTTTGGAATCCATGTATACTACATGACATGTACAGGTGGTACACAACATGTCACTTCCACCCAAGGCTTTACCATGTCCTCTCGGCCAATTCCCATGCACATTGGTTGTGCATGTGTACACTGGTGTATATAAATACATGGTTATGCTCATGTACTCTAGCCATGTCGATGTGCCCAATTGTGACCATTCCCATGTAAAATCAGATTACATTTTAATCTTCCATTATAGGGTCACATGACTTGTATGTTCTATACCAAGAAAGCTCAGTTAGAGGTATTCCTCTGACCATTTATTAATAAAGAGAAAACATCAACTAGAAACCGCGAAGGAGAAAAGAAATCTACATATCATAAAAATCACACCCATCACCACATCCATTATAGATTCCTTCTTCCGTATTCACAGATTCCCACTCTGATCCTTCATAATGCTTGAGGACCTTAGCATATTTCCTGCATAGTTGGGTTTTTCATTATAAGTAAATCTTGGACTTTACAAGGATTCTAGATTAACTATATCTTCCACAATCATTCTGCTTGTCCACTTGAAATCTAAGGGGTTACTACTGAACATCGATTTCCAGCCTCCAGTGGTCGGAAATTAGAAATCTGATAACCCGTGCAAAATCGTAGCGCCTCCGGTCACCTCCTATTGCTTATATAGATCCTAAATTCCTGTACCCATCACCAAATACCACATAAAACCTCAATCCATCTAAAAACTATCAATCTATATGTTTTTTGTACATCTGCTATGAATCTGGGGGTTTGATATTGCTCGAACCTACCCTAAAAATGTTGAACCACAACCCCAATCTCTAATAGTGATGAATGAGATGAATGGTGTGGAAAAAGAACATAAACAAGGTAAATACATAATTTTATGATTTAATCATGGAAAATGATCATAAGATAGGAAAATCATGGGTGAATCATATCAATATGAATGAAATCGATATTTTGGATTCAATAAGATTTAATCTAGTTCACGTGATTCATGGGATTAAAGATAAATTAATTAGATAATCAAAAATCCATGACCAATAATCAAAATTAGTGAAAACCATAAAATAATAAGTCCTACCTTGATTATGGATTGATCTTTGGTAAATAACATGTTTTCTAGTGATGGAGATGAAGATCTTCTTTTTTTTCAATCCGTACCATAGTCCACCTCGACCCATTCATTAATCCACATCCTTAGGTTTTCTAATGCATCAAATAAATCCCCTCCTCCTCTCAAATAATCCAAGGGATATTTGGATAACCATGATTATTTTCCATAATTAGGTATTTATTAGGAAGTATTAGGTTTTGGGTCATTTAATAAAAATAAATAAATAAATAATTTATTTATTTTATCAAATGCACCCGCCAATGGTCACCATCCATGGAACGTCCAATGCCAATAAACTTTACACCATTCCTTAGCTAAACCCCATATTTTGGAATCAAATGTGACATTATTTTTTTTATATGAGGCCCTAAACAATTGGAAAACTATTTATAGTGAAAAGACTCAAAAATTTGATTTAAAATATGTTAATATTTTTAATATATTAATTCTGGGGTCCTGAGACACCCAAACACCATGCCGACTCTGAGAAAATCCTAGATATTTACAAAGAAATATTCGAAGGACTGATCCAACAAAATGAGAACTATTTCAGTCTTTTCTCATGTTGTACACTTTTTGTGAGAATATGTATTTCAAAATTTTTTGATTTGTATTTATTTCAAAATTTTCATCATAAAGATAATGTCTCCATATATTCAATGCAAAGATTACAGCTACCAACTAATGATCATGGGTTAGATAATTCTATTCAAGGATTTTTAACGACCTTGATGGTCAATGACTTTATCATTATTTATAAGGACACATCCAAGTCCCTTCTTTGATGCATCACTATATATCAAAAATTCAATACCTTCTTGATCCTAAAGTTAAAGTCGGTTCCTTGAATTTTATCCTATTTAATTCTTAATTTTTTATATTATTATGAACATATGAACTTAAACCATTTATTTATTGACTTGGTTAATAGTTTATCCAATCTAGAATTACTTTTTGAATAAATAGTCAATAATTTCATGTTGATCCAAAGAAAATATAGACCTCAGTTATATTAGTTAGTGTCGATCCCATGTGTTGAATTTTTTGTCAAAGAGTGAATATGTGAAGTGATGATTCTTGGATAATTGTTATGGATTCATTTAATGGAATTGGATTTCATGATTGAGAAAATATCCTTGTAATTGCGATGATTTTTGAACTGGTCTTATGTTTAAATGGATGTGTTAATATAGTTATAGAATTCACACAATATTTACAATAAGTGAAGACCATGGAAATATTTATTTATATGAGGAATTTATTAAAGTTCATGGAAAATATTATTTATTTTTCATGATGTTTAATTTATAATATGACCATAAAAACATATTTATTTTCTTGCATGAAGAATATTTGATGGAAGATGGATGGACTTAGTAATGATTATTAAAGGTCTGAGAATATTTTGAATTGAATTGAACACCTACTTAAAGGTTAAATGAGAATTACATTACCTATGAAATGGTAAGGAGAGATATGTGAAGGATACATAAAGGTAAATTGAGAAAATTATTACCTTCATAAGGGGGTGTCTTCAACCAGATAAGGGTATCGAGTTGATAATGCATTGTATAAGGTTATTCTGAATCACATAAGGTCATAGACAGCTCGTATAAGGGTAAAAGAAACTCATGTAAGGGTACCTGTGAGGCTATGAAAGGGTGCTGAGCTACATAAGGGTACCTACATAAGGGTATCCCCACATGTAAGGGTATTTTCAAGATTCCTCAGTGGATCGAAGAAGGGTATCCACTCACAAAAGGGTACTTGTGTAAATGCATGAGGCTCATGTAAGGGTTCTTGTGTAAAGGTAGAAGGTTTTTTAGGGTAACCTAGGTTGTTTAAATGTATTTTTTTGACCTGTGTATGGGTTAGTATGATGAAATTGATATTTTGTAATGGTGTCTGGTGATTTTTATAAGGGTAAGTATGGTGTGAAGGAACTCACATAAAGGTTGATCACAACTTGCATAGGGGTTGATCCGATATTGTATAAGGTTTTATACACATATCAATTATGTAAAGGTGATGGTCTACCATCCAATGCTATCACCAGACATTGTGTGATACCGATAGTCATATGGAATGATACCAACACACATTTTACCACTGGATGCTTTTGTGATATGAAATTATAAGATAAAAAATTGAGTATCCATTATTATATGAGAGAGGGTATGAGTGACTTAGGATTATCAAGAAATGAATGAGGTATGTTCAACATAACCGTTCTTGCATGTAGTTATACTTTCATGCATGTTATATTGAATGAGAGAAGGGTCATGAAATTATTTAATTCATTAAAACCACTTTTTTACATTGAATCTTTAAACTAAAATGCATGAATGAGAGTTAATTCATGATCATTATGTTGAGTATGAATGCATGAAAAAGACTATGTGATTAAATGAAAATCCACAGGTATTCAAAAAAGAATATGATGTGTGATGAAATAGGTTTTCACAAATATTTGTGGATTTATAAATGAGTTTCATTAAAATGGATAATCTTGGTTCATACAGGAATTTTAAATTAGAATAAAATGTAGGTTGTTTGATACTATGTTAACAAGTGACGAGTCCTGATATTTATTTACTCACATGAAGAATGAAGAGAACCCAAAACCTTCAGGTATTGAGCTGTATGATGATTCCAAATACCCATAGAATAACTGGGTATTTAATATGAATAAAATAATACCCAACACCATGGTTGTATTCATATTTAAAATTAAGGGTGAATAAATTTGTTATTAATAATATATTTAAATTAAGGATTTGAATGAGATAATAATGAGTGTTTTTTGAGATGTAATAAATGATATATCATATGAAAAATAATTATTTTTCTTATGCATAAATTCTTTCATACAAGTGATGAAGATTTCATGTAGAAAATAGTGATAAAATTTGATGAAATATTTTATCAAGAAGAAAGAAAGAGTTTGAAGATGGGAGACTTTGGAAAAGAATCAAATTGTATGCCGAAGCATTTAAAGATTGAGAAAATTAGATCATTCAAGTTCTAAGAATATTTTCAAGGCTGACATTCCTATTGTATGTAACTATTGAATACCTTAATTAATTATACATGAGAAAATATAATTATGAAGGCTCATGGAGATATTTCTAGTTTTAGATCAAAGAGAAGGAGAAAGAGCTTATGACTGGGGGGTATAACTAGTTGTTGAAGCGGATCATGGATGGGGTGTATAATCAGTCAAGGATAATATGGATAGAGGGTATAACCAACTGAGGTAGAAGAGTTAGATTATTAGTGGATATAACCGGGATTGATTAGAGGATCAACTACTATGGTTTATAACTAGTTTCTACCTAAACCATTATAACTAATAATAATATTATATTGGAGAATACATGTTGAGAGGTCCAATCAAGATAGAAAGGAGTAGGACTTTGTATAAAACCTTTTAAATACCATGTGTTCTGATCTCTCTTAGTATTTTTTCATACAAGGTGATACTTTGAGATATCAATGAGTGGATTGAGAACCTTAACATGTTCATGAGGTTTAATTCAAAAGAAAATAATTTTTAAAAGTAAACCACTGATTCAACCCCTCAGTGGTCAATCCAACTTGGGGCTATACAATTGGTATCATAGGAGGTTACCTCTAAATATTCAACAAGTTTTGAAGATGGAATCTGATAAGGATTTCAATGAGATCATAAAAACTATTTCAAGAAATTTAAAAAATGGTAAAGTGATGAAAAAAGGTAAATAGTTACTAAATTAGTGGGATTGTAATGAAAATAGACACGTTTCCATAGATTTCCCTAAGAATAATATAATTATTGAAACAAATAAATTTTATTTGTCATTTTCATGCACCCAATTTATAGATGAAATCAATATCCTTTCCTTTCTTGATAATAAGAACAATAATATGTCTTCCCATAAGTTTTTTTCTCCAGTTGATGTAAAATAAAAAACTAACGCTATCTATAATTTTAACCCTTGCAGGGATAAAGGATGTGAAATTTGAAACTCTCTCTTGGAGATAAAAATGATATGTTATTATAGTAATCAAGAATAAGGTTTCTATTCCATGGAATTCTCAATGGAGAATCATATATGATGTTGATTATTCATTTGTAAAAGATTTATAATTATAAAAAAAATGATTGAGAAGAGAATAAGTGGCCTTGAATCTCATCCAAAAGAAAATGATAAGCAAGATGAAGGAGTAAATTAATATGATTGAATAGATTTCCTAATATATTTTAAATTAAATTTCCATGTAGAATGAGTTGAATGCTAGAATAATATCTCTTAAAACCCAACCCGAAGAAAGCATACAATTAGTTATGGATGCCACATCAAATATAAAAGTAAAGTCTTCTCAATTTAAAGAGAAAGATATGATAATAATAAAATTTAAGGGGAGGATTAAGACTTATAAATAGAATATAAATATCCCTCCAAAATCTATCTCAACCTGTGTATCAACAAAGAGGATTCTAGATCTGAAATATGGAAATAAATTATTATTCATTGAAAATATAGAATTTTGGCTCTAAAAAATATTGTAGTGCGTAATTTCTTTTATTGTGGAAGAGTTGGGAATATCACGAGTTATTGTTTTAAAGCCAATGTGCTGAAAAATATTATAGGAACTCCACCAATGCCTATATTTCAGTTAAGGAGAGACCAAATGAGATATGTATCTTTTATTAAATGTTTAATTTATTTAAACCTCAATCATATGGAAAGGTATTGAAATTTTAAGAATACATGAAAGGGTAAATAATCCATACAAATACACTCCACTCATATGAATTATAAGGATATTGATTATCCTATAAAAATTCCTATTATTCTGGAAATAGGTTCAATGTCTTGGAGAATGAAAATGAGCCTCAATAAAGTGTACACTAAGCACCAAATTATGATTACTCATAATAAGTCTCATAAAGTAAAATAATAAAAATATGGAAGTAGAAACAAGAGATTGTTTTAGCTGTGAAGAATGTGGAAGAAAATGTGTAGTTGAATCCACCAAGGAATATATCTTCAAAGATAGAACTTTTTGCCATCAAGGAAGAGGTTTTCCAAATTGGTCCTTCAAAAACCACTGAGAAAAAAAATGTGGTGAAAAAAAATCCATATGATAAATCCATTAATGGGAAGAAAATGTGTGTGCAATCCATGAATCTTGTCAATAAGAAATAATAGACACCCCATGCTGAGATTATAATAAATAATAAAGAATGGATGAGAGGAAACTCTTACCTAAATGTTTATTCTAAAGAAACAAGAGGTTACTCCTTATTCCCTATTATTTCACGTGTTTTATGATAACATACAAGGAATTAAAGGATTATATTAAGACTATAAATTCATGATATCAATGGTAATGAGT
Organism: Viscum album; assembly: GCA_963277665.1. Taxonomy (NCBI): domain Eukaryota; kingdom Viridiplantae; phylum Streptophyta; class Magnoliopsida; order Santalales; family Viscaceae; genus Viscum; species Viscum album. The sequence goes on along the minus strand of OY728142.1, from coordinate 1,811,301,463 downwards.
TATTTCATAGAGTTTCATTGTTTGAAACCCACCATGATGAAAAAGAGGCATGCATCCCTTTATGGGAAGAAAAATTGAGAAAATAGGCTACTGAATAATTTTTTATATGAATCTATAATTTTCTAGATAAAATATTAATAATATATTTTTAGGTATTTAAATCACACTACCATCCAAAATTATTAATTATATTAATCATATATATTGGGGGGGGGGGTTCTCGGTTGATTAAAAGATGAGACAAAGGGGAGTTATTCTTATGAACCTATATTTTTTGATGTTTTTGTTAAAGTGTGTGTAGTATCATGTATTTATTTTAATAACATCCCTTATCTTGAGATGTTTTAAGAATTATATCACATGCATGGTATTTTTTAGATAGAATAGAAAACCTTGGTTATATATCTCTTGTTTTTTACATCACTTTATACCATGTAGACTTAGAGTTGATTAACTAAAGGATCCTTTCTAATAGAGACATGTGGTATTATACCTCTCTTTGAAAAAGGGGAAGAAAATCTTGAATTCCTTGATGGCAGAAGAAGATATGAGAAAAACCCTACATTACCCCCATTCATTTGATTTTTAATAAGGGGGAGAAAATATTTGTGTACGATTATTAACTTTTATAATGTGAAGGGATATTGAAAACAAAATACAAAGGGGAGACTGTATAGCCCGTGTATTTTATTTTTTGTCAATGAGTCAATATATGAAGTGATGATGCTAGGAGAATTATGATGGATTAATTTAATGACATTAAATATCATGCTTGATCAATTATATTTGTAATTTTGATGATTATTGAACTGGTCTTAAGTTCAAAGATATGCGTTGATGGAGTTATATAACTGACACAATATTTACTAAAAGTTAAGACCATGAAAAATATTATTTATTTTGAATGATGTTTAATTAAGAAGAATAAAATGAAAAAATATTGAGGTTTTTGTATAGATAATATTTGATGGAATATGGAAGGCCTCAATATTGATTATGAAAGGCCTAAGATTATTTTGAGTTGAATTGACCACCTGTGTAAAGGAAAATTGAGAATTAATTTACCTAAATAAAGGTGTAGAGATATTTATAAAGGAAGGGTAAAGGGAAATTAAGAAAATAATTACCTATGTAAGGGACTATCTTCAACTACATAAGAGTTTCAAGTTGATAATGCATTGATTAAGGGTATCCAATCTCACGTAAGGGTAAAGGTAGCTCATGTAAGGGTATATGAAGCTTGTGTAAGGGTACCAGTGAGGCTATGTAATGGTACCTGGATGTGTAAGGGTACCTATTTAAGGGTAACCACTCATGTAAGGGTATCCTTGAACTTCTTACATTTCTCACATAATAGTAATTGCTCACATAAGGGTACCTGCATAATGGTATGCGGATGCGTAAGGGTACCAACATAGAGCTACTAAAAGCACTGTGCAAAGTTACACAGGTTGCTGCGTAATGGTACTCAGGTTGCTACATAAGGGTAACCCATGCTCCTTAAAGGTAATACACTACCTAAATAAGGGTAACCCAGTATATGTATGTGTATTTTTCATCTTATGTAAGGGTAAGTGTGGCCTAAATGATCTTGTGTAAGGGTATCTGGTGACTTTCGTATGGGTAATCATGGTGTAAAGGAACTCACATAAAGGTTGATACCAACTCACATAAGGGTCTATCCCAACTCATGTAAGGGTCATACTAAATATCAATTATGTAAAAGTGTTGAGATATCATCAGGTTCTACTGCCTGGCATTGTTTACTACCTCTAGGCATCAGGTGCTACCACCAAGAATTATGTTCTACCAGCAGACATTAGGCATACTACCATCAGAAATGCTACCCCAGTTAATACCATGAGATGCAATCATAATATGAAAAATAGAGATTTTTTCTTGAATAATATATTGTAATAGTGATTTTATATTATCTTGATATGAATGAGGTATGTTTGATATAACTTTACATGCATAAAATTACACTTTCATGCATGTAATATTGAATGAGGGAACGACTATGGAATAATTCAATTCATTCAAACCACATTCTACCTTGGAATATCCAAACCCAAATTAATGGATGAGAATTAATATATTCTCATTCAGTTTAGTATTAATTCATAAATGATACCTCATGATGAATTTTAAATCTATTTATATTTGAAAATTAATTTACCGTGTGAAGAAATAGGTTAGCCCTTATCATTCGAGAACTATAAATGAGTTTTATTAAAATAGAGAAGCGTGGTTTTTTATGGGAATTTTTAATTAGGATAAAATGAAGTTATTTTGATACTGCATTAATAGGAGATGTGTCATAGTATTTATTTATCCTTATAAAGAATGAAGATAGATCAAAACCTTCAGGTATTCTAAATGAGCTACATAAAGATTCAAAATACCTAAAAAATAATAATTCATTTAATATTCTGAAATATAATACCCAACAACTAGAAGGTATTCATATTTAAAATCTAGGAATAATAAATGTTTTATTCATAACCCATTTAAACAAAGTATTAAAATGAGAATATAATGAGGATTTTCAGAAATTAAATAAATGAGATATCACATGCACAATAATTGTCTTTATTATGGATAAATGTATGCATGTAGGTGATAAAGGTATTATGTAGAAAATTGTGAGATAATTTGATATAACATTGTATCAATATTAAAGAAAAAGTTATAAGTTTTGAACCTTTGAATAAGAAGAAACTTACGTGCCTAAGTATTAAAAAATTGATAAAATTAGAACATCCAAGTTTTGAGAAGAGTTTCAAGGTCAATATACCTACTAAATGTAGGCATAAAATACCTTTAATAATTTTACATGATGAAAAATTATCCTATAGGCTTGAGGAGGAATAATTTCAACCAAAAAGTTGAATATCTTTCAATTTTTGGATCAATAAAAAAAGGATCTTTTGACTAGGGGGTGGTCTAACTAGTTGTTGAAGAGGCTCATGGATGGTGTGTATAACTAGTTTAGGAGAATATGGTTGTGAGGATAAATAAACTGGGTTAGAATATTTATATTTTTTTGGGTAATAACAAATACTAACTAGAGGATTAAATACAGGAGTGTATAACTAGTTTCTACCTAAACCATTGTAATTGATAATAATATTTTAGTGAAGAATCCATACTGGGGGGTCTAACCAATATAGATAAGAGTAATTATTTGTACCAAACCTTGTAAATACTGTTTATTGTACTCTCTATTAGTATTTATACATATGAGGCGAGATAGTGAGATATCACTAAGTGGATCAATAACTTAACAAGTTCAACAAGTTGAATTCAAAATAATTTTTTTTAAAAGTAAACCACTGATTCAACACCCTCCTAGTGGTCAATCTAGATTAGGGATCTACAGTTGGTGTTTTCCATTCCATCTCTGCCTTTTTATTTAAAGGGTTAACTGATATTCCATCCTTAGAGACAATATGTTTAATAAAAGAAACTTCCTGAGGCTAGAATTCATATTTGCTAAATTTTTCATATTACTTATTTTTTCTAAGAGTTTTAAGACTGATTCACAAATGAATATTATGCTCATCATAGATTTTAGATAATATAAAGATATAATAAATAAATAAAACAATGAAATTATCAAGATAATACTTGAATACTATATTCTTCAGATCCATAAAAATAGAAGGTGCATTAGTTATTCCAAAGGGAATTACTATAAATTCATAATTTTCATACCTCATTAAAAATGCTACATTTGGAATATCATCCTTCTTTACTCATAGTTTATGGTACCTAGAATGAATATAAATCTTTATAAAACATTTATCTTATTGTATTTTATTGAACAAGTAATAAATATGGAGTAACATATACTTCTTCTTTATGTTCATGGAATTGATTTCCTTATAATTGATGCAAAACTTCCTAGACACATCATTATTCCAAACAAAAACAACAAGGGATCCTCATGGTGAAATACTAGGGAATATAAACACCTTATCACACAAATCATGTAGTTTTTTCTTTAGTTCCACTAATTCTATTATGTCCATCCTATAGGGAGTCTTGGATATAGGTTTTTCATTTGGGATAAGATCGATATACAACATAACATCATACTCTAGTGGATGTACATGTAGTTCTTCAAGAAACACATCAATGTATTCTTTCACAATATGTACATCCTCTATTCTAATAACACCTTTCCCATTTATAGGTTGAGTAATCTCTTCTTCTCCAATAATTTCATTAATAAGAGCTACTAGAGGTGGATCCATATATGATTCTAGTAAATTAGTCTCCCCACTAAAGATAAGGTAATCCACATAACATTCACTAATATTAATATCTTTGTCTTAGAAATAAATTTTTTCATTATAATTATAAATCCAATCTATAATAAGGATTATGTAAAATTAAATCATTGGAATAGTAATCAAGTTTTAAAATATGGTATGTATTTGTGTCATAATGGGAGCTGAATGACCCATACTTATTGTAATAAGTTTTCTACTATGAGTATTAATTGACAACGCCCTTCATATGGTACTAGGGAAATATCTAATTTTCTTGGAAAACATAGAATATATAAAATAATGAGAATATATAGAATCAAATAAATCATTATCTAAATTTGAGTTTATAATAAAAGTAATAACCACCACATCTTTGTGGTTGTAATATTAGCCTTCTCCCCTTGGCCTTTTCTGTGGGGGGGGGGGGGGGTTCCCTTGACTCTTGGAACATTGGTTTTAATAATGACCCATTAATTTACAATTATATCACTAGATATTGGTTTATTATTTCTTTTTATTATATTTAATATCTTTATGATCCTTTAATCTGCAATTTAAACAAACCCTTATTCCCATTAATCATGCACCATAGTGTTTCTTTCCACAATTATCACATGTTCAAAATCCCATCCTTCCTTTATTCTTCAGTGTCACATTTATTTTTTTATTTATGCTCATCTGAACACTTATTTTCTTAATTTACCTAAAATATATAAGAACTATATAATTATTTCTCTATATTGATGGGACTTGATACTATGTCATCATATAATGATTTTTTTGAGAAAATAGTGACATTTGAATAATAGTATTAATCAAATCAAAGAAACAATCACTCTTTCTTATAGAATTATGTATAAAGTCCACAAAATGTATATATAATATTGTAAAGTTATCTTCATACTATACCACTCCTTCTTCTTACTTCTACTTTAAAGTAAGAAAATTAATCTCCATTTTAGCTATCTATTCTTGAGGAAATTATTTCTTGAATATTATCAATTTAGAAGTTCTCTATTATATATATTTTATTTAATTAACCTATTTTGTGTTTTGGGTAAGTTACCACAATTGATCATCATCTCCCTTTAGACAATACACTACCATAATAACCTTTTCACTTTCATTACTTCCCAAATATCAAAATTCCTTTTTGAGGGACTTAATACACTATTCAGTTACCAATGGATTAATAGTTCCATTAAAATATGGAGGCTTATATTGTATGAAGTGAACCAACATAGTTGAATAAAATTGTGGAATAAGAGGTTTCTCCTTACATGAAATGTTATTCCTCATAACCTAGGTAAACTTCCCTAATATGGTTATGATCCCCTCAGTTATAGGACTAGATGTAGTATCCTACTTGGTAGGTAAATCCATAAATTTTATATAGGTGTAGATTCCATTTCTTCCATTAATAACCATCACTAAGAAATGGAGAAAATTGAGTAAGCTTATAATCATTATGAATATCAAGGCCTAAAATAAAAATCTCTATAATAATAAAAGTTCTAAAATAACTTATGAGATTATTATAATTCTCATGTTAGATATATTGATTTAAAACCTATGTCTCAGGGTTCCTAAAAAACTTACTTTGATTCCAACTATAAAAACTTGACTCTAATAACTTAGAGATGGTGTTTACTCTATTACATTGGTATAAGATACAAGAGTTCTCAGCACACAAGATCAACCAAATTAGAATTCTTAGTAAATTTGATACATATATGATTCCCATATTATATTGGAAATATAAAAATATAGAATAAGAAAATTCTTTAATCCTTGATATTATTCATAATATCGTAATTTATATCCTAGTTAAAGGAAAAAAAACAAAGGATGAGCTCATATTATTAGTAAGGGTTACATACAGTGGAATCTATCACGGGTAAATAAGGCATAATCAATATAGAAGAGTGGATAATAAAAACACATTCCATTTAATCAATAACTTTAGTAAAATGAACATACATAGATAATATAAACATATAAGACACATGGATAATGAAGAACAAATTATTAATAAATTAAATACATAATTTAGGACATCTATGATCGATGACTCTCAACTAATATATCATGAATATTATAATCAAATCCTTTTAACCAAGAAATCATTCTTAATAAATCGGTAGGTTTAAACAAGATACCCATCTAATATGGATTTTTTTTCATTATTCCTATTATTACATCAAGGGAATATCTATAAAAAGGCCCCACCCATCCCTTACATGTCTTATATTCCTCATATTTTTAATGATCAATACAATTCATTCTCAAAATTCCTTATAATACAATAATTATACATATTAAATTAAGAATACCGAACATTAATATTTCATCATCATAATCATAAACCATCCAGAGAAAGAATAAATATGGTATCATTGGATCATATCCACAGTAAGACAATTTTTTTCATAGATGATAATAACTTTAAAAGATCACTGGAACATTTATTGAAGAAAATATATGTTTTATCTTTGAAATAACTTATTTAAAATAAAAAAATTCCCATAATATTAGGAAAAAATATTTTTTGAAAATAAAAAATGGAAAACTTTAAAGTAATATTCAAATAAAAAAGTATTTATGATGGAGGTAAAACCTGTTCGTGAGGTGTACAATAAAACAAATATTTCATTCATATATTTGGTAAACAATACTTCGTTCAAAAAATGAAAAGTATATTCATTTTAAACCTTTTTATAGATAGTAAAACATGGATAAAAATAACTTTAATAAAACTTTAGATAATTTTACAATCATTCTTGAAAATATTTTAAATAAAATATGTTCATGGAAGAAAAAGAGTTTGAAGGAAAACATTAAAATGATATTTTTAAAAGAAGTCCCTTACATGTAACCTACTTGTTTATTTTGATAAAAAAGATAAAAAAGTTAAAATAAATATTTAAACCCAAAAAATAACTATAGGATAATAAAATATATACTCTTTAAGCATTTAGGATCATATAATTTTCCTAATAGAAATTTGAACATGAGCAATACTGAAATAAAATTACATTGTAAAAGAAATCCATTACCTCTAGTTCAACTTAACCTATAAGTGATTTTACCATCATATATAATAAATTTAAATTTATTATAATTATATATTAGGATAATATAGATACTTATAATATCATATGTTATCCACTTATAACATTACAATTCCCATTTATTAATAATTATTTATTGAAAAACTTTTTTCTTGGTGACAACTATTTCATTTTTCATGTATACTTCGATTCGGCAGTTATGATCCTTGAATATTGATCATGGTTCCATAATATATAAAATTTTAATAATGATATTAATATAATATAAATTCAATATATATATATAGAATAATCTATGAAATATTGACAATAAAAATGAATCACATCGCTTCGTAGAGACAGTAGTCCACACATACGCACAAGTGACATTATCTTTTTTAATGGATGGAAGGGTAATAAGATAAATGATATAAAATATTTATAGAATAATATCTATGTTATAAATTTAATATATAAAAATTATATTAATCATAATAACCATCCATGAATGGTGGTGATGAAAAATGAAATACTTCGCTTAGCGAGGCAGTAATCCGCATTTACGCACGAATGATGCTTTATTTTTCCATTTGATGGAGAAAGAGATGAATAAAGATTGTGAAATTGAAATAATAAAATATCAGTATATTTGAATTAATGATATTATTTTATCATCTTGTTTATTATAAAATTTAAGGTTTTATAAGAATAAATAAAATTACACTTTATTAAGAGTTATACCTTTTTTTTGGACAACCATTTTTGTCTTACACCTTAAACCTTATACGGTTGGTATTTTGATCAAAATTGGACCTATTTATCATGTTTTGAAATGTTAAGAAGATATTTGGGTAGTTATTGGCTAAAATAGAAGTCTAATTAACTCCTAGGAATTGAGGATAGGTGATGTCCTTTTATAAGGGATAAAGAGGCCATGCTTGGAATTTTTCCAATTATTAAAATATATTATTATATTACTTAAGAAAAATGGATCCAAAATGAATCATATTAGATTATATTATGATATAGGGTTGAAATATGATCATAAAATTGGATTTATACTCGTTTTTTTGTCATTTTAACGCTTACTATTTTAGTTTTAACCTTCTCAACCCATTTTGACTCTTACCATGGTCATTAACTTTTTTTAAAAGTTATTATTTATAATGAAAAAAAATTAAGTTAAAATTATTAATAAAACATTAATTATTTTGATTAAAAATATATAATCCATTTAAAATAATTAAAATCATATAATTTAACTAAATTAATTTTAATATACTTTCAGAAAAATGCGGTGAAAACCATTTTTAGAAAAATGTTTATTTTAATCATAAAAAAAATTTTATATAAAAATAATGTATATAGTTGATTATTATGAAATTAATTAGATTATGTTAAATTAGTTGAGACTTATTTTTCTTTAAAACTAAAAAAAACTGAAAGGTTCCTTGTAAATACTTTATTAAAATAAAATAATTAAAAATAATTTTTATTTGAACAAAAAACATTACTTTGATTTTAAAAAATGTTAAGCACATATTTTTAAGTTAAAAATTATATTTTTATATGAATTTTATTAATTAATAAATATATATTTTGTTTAAAAAAGGTTTTAAAAACCTTCAATCTATTCCTATATCATTATAATGTCATAAAAGTGACAGTTTTTTTTAAAATGGTACTTTTCAATATTCAACTAAAAATTAACTATTTTTGAAATTTATTAAAAATTCATCCTATGATAATTTTGACAAGATAAATTAAAAAATGAAATATATTTCATCCAATTAAATTTATAATAATTTATAATCTAGTTTTTAATCTCATTTCTAAATAAATATATGATCATTATGTTATTTTTTCTTTAGAAAGAAAATCCTACTTACTATAGTTGAATCTCAAGCACAACATTCTCCCCTATAAATATTTTCATCCTAGAAATTTTTAGAATTTCACCTCATGAATATATGTGGGTAGTTATTTGTCATAAAATTTTCAGGCTCCCGCATTTCCCCTTCTATTTTATTCCAAAGTACCTTCACCAACTAAGTTATCTGATTCTGCAACACTTGTTTTCTAGTGTCAAGAATCTCGATAGGTTCTTTTTATTAAGATAAATCAGTTTCTAATTATATTTTATTATAGGTGAGCATATATGATGGGTCTAGAATATATTTACTAAATAAAGCTATATAGAACACATATTAAACTTCAGAGAGGCCATGTGACAATTTCAAATGGTAAGAAATAATTCCAATTATTTTTATAATTTCAAATGGGCCAATGTACCTGGGACTTAGTTTCCCTTTTTATTAAAACCTTATAACTACCTTATATGAAGATAAATTCAAGAAAATATGATCTAACATAGTTAATTATAAATATTTTCCCATTTATCTATATATCTTTTTCCTACTTTGAGATACCTTGATATAACTTTGAATAGTTATCACTCTTGCCATTGTACCTTCAACAAGTTATGGGACTAAATGATTCCATTACCAACTTTATCCCAACAAGTTAGTGTATAACATATTTTTTCATACTATGATTCATATGATTCCATTTTAATGCTCAAATGTAATATATTATTATATGAAAATTACACCTAATTTAAATACTAATCGCACATACATTTAATGTCATGTTAGAATTACCTGAACATGTCTTCTAATGTTTGAATAGTCCTTTTGGATTGTCCATCTATCTGAGTATGTTAAGTAGTTCTCAAATGTATCTTAGAGTCAAGTTACGCATAAATAATTTTTTATAATTTAAATGTAAAATATGGGTTATGATCATATAAAATCAAAATAAGTGCACCAAGAAGACTCACAACTTCATTAATATAGAGCTTCATTATGAATTTAAGAGGTAGATATTCTCATATGGTGTGGAAATGTGAAAACTTTATAAGGAAATCAATAATAACCCATATTGAATCATTCTTTATTAGAGTATTTAGAAATATAGTTTCAAATTATATAGATGTATCATCCCATTTCCACATTAGAATAGGTGGAGTTTACATGAATCATATAGGAAGTTGTCTCTTAGCCTTTACTTGTTAAAAAACTAAGAATATTGATAAAAAATATTCAATTTTCCATTTGATATTATCCCAAAAAAAATAATCCTTGAAATCCTGATATTTTTTGTGCTACCATGGTGTATAGATAAAATTTATTTATGGGATTCATTTAATAATTTAATTTTTAGCACATGCATGGATGGAATATATGGCCTCTTTCCAAATTTACATATACCATCTTCATAGTTTAATTATACCATCTTGGTATCATTCATATATTTTATTTTATTTTAAAAAATATTGTAATAATAATATAGACTTTTTATTTTCTCTAATAAGGATGGTTTATAAATAATTTGGAATATATGTGTTGTTTTTTACTTCCTTAATGATTCTCGTATCCAAATTTACTAAATCCATGAATACAAGGTCTTTTGATCCTCATTTTTTTTCAAAATACTATGATCTTTCTTACTCAACACAAGAAATGACTTATTTTCCTTCCTAGGGTGGTAGTGTATTGAGAATTAATAATATTTAAGTAATTATAGAAATCACCTTTTCCTCATAGTGATCTCTTTTTGTGAGAAGATGCATTTCAAATTTTTTTTATCCATATATATTTCCAAATTTTTACCATAAAGTTAATTAATTTATATCTTTAATGAAAATCCTATTGATTCCAACTAAATATTATTAGTTGAATAATTATATTCATGGATTTTAACTGCCTTAATTCATATGAAATGATTCTATTTTTCTATATAAGGGAACATCCAATTACCTTCTTTGATACATCACTATAGACCATAAATTCCCCCCCTTATTGATGGTAAAGTTAATACCGATGCATTGAATATTATGTTATTTAATTCCTAATAACTTTCTTTACATTATTATAACCATATAAACTTAAACCCTTTATGTTTTTACTTGGTTAATAGGTAAGATAATCAAGTTTTTTTTGAAAAAATCATCAATGGTAACCTGCTAATCTAAGGTAACTACAACCAAAGTTATATCTATAGGTTTTTTACATTCCATCGCTACATTTTTATTTGAAGGATCAAATGATATTACATCCTTAGAGACAATTTGGCTAATAAAAGAAACTTCATGATGCCATAATTCACATTTTCAAAATTTTACATATAACTTCTTTTTTTCTAAGAGTTTTAAGAATAATTCAAAAATTAATCTTATGATCAACATAGCTTTTATAGTATATCAAGATATCATAAATAAATACCACAATGAAATTATTTAGATTATCCTTTAATAATATATTCTTCAGACCCATAAAAACAAAGGGTGAATTAGTCAATCCAAAGGAAATTACTATAAATTTTCAATGTAAATTACTCATTTGAAGTGTTATATTTGGAATATCATCATTATTTACTCATAGTGTATGATACCCAAAATAAATATCGAACTTTGAAAGATATTTATATCCTTGTAGTTGATTGAACAATTCATAAATATAGGGTTGATGATACTTTTTCTTCATGGTAATGGAATTTATTTCTCTTCAATCATTACACAAATTCATAGACTCATATTTCTTATCAATAAAAAGAACAAGGGCTCTCCATGGTTAAACAATAGGGTTTATAAATATCTTATCACATAACTCCTAGAGTTTTTTATTCATTATACTAATTCTACTGTGTCCATCCTATATGGATTCTTAGATATAGATTTCTCATCCAGGATAATATGAATAATAAAATTAACTTCGTACTTAGTTGTATTTCTAGGAATTTATTCAATAAATACATCAATGTACTCTCATACAATATATACATCTGATATTCTAAGAATAAATTTCATATTAATAAGTTGTGTTCGCTGTTATTATCTAATAATTTTATTAAGAAGAGCTATTGGAGGTTGATCTAGACATGATTCAGATAATGTAGTCTCCCCTATATAGATAAGGGATTCAAAATATCTATCATCAATCCTAATATATTTATCTTGAATATAAATTTTTACCTTAAAAATAGAAATAAAATAAATTCCAAGTATTATACCATAGTAAATCTTAGGAATAAAAATCACATTTTAAAATGGGGCATGTTTATGTGTCATAATTGTAACTAACTAACACATCATTGTTTCACTAAGATTTTCGCTAGGTGTCTTGATTTAAAAATCCCTTATTAGGGTAATAGGGAAATATATAATTTTATTGGAAAACATGGAATATATAAAAGAGCACGAAGATCTATAATCAAATAAAGAATAAGCTAAATTTGTTGATATAATCAAAGTACCTACCACCACATGTTTGGGAACTTCAACCACATCTGTAGTAATCAAATAATCCTGGCCATCTCCTCTTGGAATATTATATTGGAGGTATCTTTGATCTTGTTACATTGATTTGAATAATTCACCATATCATTACAATTTAAGCACTTGATAGTAATGGTTTCTTTCTTTTCCTTTCATTCAATAGCCTTATGATCCCTTTCTCCATAATTGAAAAAACTCTGATTCCCATTAAGAAAGTACCTAGATGTTTCTTTCAACAATTATTACTCGTTATAAATACCATATTCTATTTATTATTATTTAAAAAATTTATTGTTTTTTTTATTATCATCCAACCTCTTATTTTCTTGATTTCCCTTAAAGATATAAGAACTAGAAAATTCATTCTCTATCTTGATGAAAATTTATACTATATCATCATTTGATAAAAATGTTTATGAAACTATTTCTCTTTAATGAACAATTTTAATCACATAAAATAAACAATCAATATTGATTTTCAGAATATGTATGTAGTTATTAGGATGTTTGGATATTCTTTTCAAGTTATCCTTATACTCTAGCACACATTCTTCTTCATTCTACTTTGAATTGAGGAAATTACACTCAATTTATACTCTCTATTCTTAGGTAAAGTATTTATTGAATAATATCACAATAAAACTTATCCATTATATACTTTATATTTCACTAGAATATTTAGTGTTTTGGGTAAATGACCACCATTTATCAATATCTCCCTTCAGAAAATACACTACAGAATAAAAATTCCCCTTCCATTAGTTCCCAAATATAGGAATATATTTTCAAGGGACTAAATCCATTGTTCAACTATAAATGGATTAGTAGGTATATTAAAATATGGAGGATTTTTTCACATGAAGCAATCGAAAATAGGTGAATCACACTTTCAACAATAGGTTACTCTATTCAAGTAAGGATATTCATTATATCTTGAGTCAGCCTCCCTAATATAGATATGATCTTCTCAATCCCAACACAAGTTATATTGGATTGCTTAGTAAGGAAATCCCTACATTGAATATGGTTGTTTATTCCCTTTATTCTAGTAGGTTCCATCTCTAAAAAATTCCACACATTGATTTAGTTCATTATCATTATGAATATTGAGCCATAAAATAAAAATCCCTATAATAGTAGAAGTTCTCAAATACCTTATAGTGCTATTATAATTCTCATGTTATCTATGTTCATTTAAAACCTAGTTCCCAAGGTTCCTACTAAACTTTATCTAATACCAATAGTAACATTTCTACTCTAGTAACATAGATACAATGTTTACTCTATTACACCGGTACAGGATAAAATAGATTTCACCATGCATGATCGATCGGTTTAGCAATCCTGGTAAATTAAATACATAACTAATTTTCATATTACAATGGAAATATAAAAAAATATCATAAAAATTATTCATTAATCCTTGATATCATTCATAATATCCTTCTTCATATCTTACGTAAAGGAAAACAAAAAAGGGTGAGTCTAAATACTCAGTAAGGGTTACATATATCAGAAGCTATCATGAGTAAATAAGACATAATCAATATGGCAGAGAAGATAATAAAAAACATTCCCTTCAATAAAAAAGTATAATTCATTGAACATACTTGGATAATGTCAAAATAGAAAACACATGGTTATTGAAAAATGAATTCTTAATAAAGAAATAAATAATTATGGGTATTCATGATCAAGGCCTCTCATTTAAGATATCATGAATCTTACAATTACAGTCTCTCAACCACATCATCATTCTTAATAAATTATTAGGTGTAAACCATATACCTATATAATATTGAATGCCTAATATTTTGTCTCATGATCCCTATTAATGCATTGAGGGTATATCTATAACCAGGCCCCACCCATTATTTTCACATCAAACATATTCCGTATATTTTGAATGATAAATACAATGCATTATCAAAATTCCTTATAAGTCAAAAAATTATCCATATTGAATTAAAAATATAGAACCTTAATATTTCATCATCATAATCATAAACCATCCAAATAAATAAAATATATGGTATCATTCAATCATATCCTTAGTAACATCAATCAGGTTTTTCATAGATGAGAATACCTTTAAAATATTATCAGAATATTTCTTGAGCAAAACACCCTTTTCATTTTTGAAATAACTTTTTTAAAATATAAAAATTTCAAGAATATCATGGGAAAATTTTTATTTGGAAATAACCATGGAAAATTATAAATTAATCTTCAAATCAAATAGTAGTCATGATGGTGGTAAAAGTCGTTTATGTGGTGTACGTTAAAACAAAGATTTTGTTCACACCTTTGGTAAAAATGATCAAAAGAATAATTTTTCTATAGAAAGTAAAACATGGGTAAAAATTATTTTAATAAACTTTTATATAATATTAAAAATATTATTGATAACATTTTAAATAATATATGGACATTGAATAAAAAGAGTTAGAATAAAAACTTCAAAATAATATTTTTAAAAGAAGGTCCCTTACTTTCAACTTACTTTTTAATTATTGATGAAATACGAGAATAAATGTAAAATAAAAATCTAAACCCAAAAAATAACAATAGGAGAAGAAAATATTTGGGTTTTAATATAATAGGATCATATAATTTTCCCAAAGGAAATCTGAACATAAACAATCCTGAAATAAAATGTGATCGTAAAAGAAATCCCTTACCTCAACTTCAACTTTCCACATAAGTGATTTTAAACTTCTATATAATAAAATAAAATTAATAATAATTATATAAATTAAACATATAAATATTTATAATATAATATATTATCTAATTATAACATTCAACACTCATTTATTAATAATTATTCATTAAAATCCATGTTTTTGGGTGATAACTGTTTCATTTTTCATGTATGTTTTCATTTGAAAGTTATAGTCCTTGAATCTTGATAGTGGTTTTATAATATCTATAATATTAATAAATATATTAATATAATAAAAATTAATTATATAAATATTTAAAATAATCAATGAAAGGGGGACATGAAAAATGAATCGTATCACTTCATGGAGATGGTAGTCTACACGTATACATGAGCAAAATTATCATCTTTTAACAGGTGAATGGTTAAAAATATAATTGATATATTATATTTATAAAATCATAATTTTTTATAAATATAATATATAAATATTATATTCATCATAATAACCATCCTTGAAAGGTTGTGATGAAAACAAATACATCGCTTCGCGAGGCGGTAGTCTGCATGTACGCATGAATGACACTTCCATTTACCCTTTGATATAGATAGTTATGGATAAAGGTTTAACAATTAAAATAATAACATATAAGTATATTTAATTTAAAATTTTTATTATATCATCATGTTTATCATAGAATTGAAGGATTTATAAGAAGAAATAAAATTAAAACAGATGATTAAGAGTAATACCTCTTCTTTGGACAACCAACTTTGGATTACAAATTAATCTATCTATGGTTAGTGTTTTGATAAAAATAATACCAATAAATATTGGTGAGGGAAGTTAGGAACATATTTTTATAGGTATTTGTGAATATATAAGTCTATTAAGTGTTAGTAATATAGGACATGTGGTGTTCTTTTATAAGGGATGAAGAGGACACACTTGAAATTTTTTAACAAATTAAAAAATATTAATTTATTACTCATGAAAAATGGATCCAAAATGAACAATATTGGAATATTATACGTTAAAGTTTTAAAATATGACCATAAAATAATATTTATAAAAGTTTTTAGATCATTTAATGTAACACCTGGATGCTTTTATGAAATATTTTCTTTAAATAATTTTAATTCTTCAATAGCTTACAATGCACATAATTGTGAGTTTAAACAAACCATGGGAAGCCCTTATAATAAAATAACCATTATAACCTATCCATTAGGTTTGTGGGATTAAATATAACTAACTTATGAAAATGTATGGTGAATTCATTAGCTACTAGATATTTATGAAAAATATAAATCAATTATATATTTGTGGTTTTTTGTATTAATAAATTGAGTGAATTACTATTAGAAAATGAAACCAATGAAATATATATTTTATATAATTAATAAAATATTTTTTATATTCATCCAATATATATTTTTTTCATTTAGTATGAATACACCCTTTTTTATTTATAAAAACCTATATTTTTCAATATGGTAATTTTTCTGCTTTTTAATGGCGAACCCTTTTTAAAGTAACATTTTTACATATTAATAATTTTTATATGAAAAATACAAAACTCTTATTTTGAATATGGATATAAAAATTTACTTTGGATGAATTTTAGATATTTTTTGATATCTTTCAAATTTTTATGAATAGTAAAAAAACATTAAATTTTAATTGAAAACAATTTTTTTCATCAAAAGAATTTATATGGATAAATTAAACTATTTAATATTTTTAAATTATAAATATAATATATTTTTATTATTTAATATAATGTAAGTCATTTTCATTGATTTTATTTTGAATTTAGATGTAAACACATTTCAATCTTTTGCAATGTTTTAACTTTTAAAACTCGTTTTCTCATTTCGACAACAAGATTAATTTTAAATTAATTGCTGAAACTTATATGTTTTAAATTTTGAAAAATTGATTTCACATTTGGAATCAATAGTTCCAAATTATGTAAATAACTTTATTTTTTTTTGGGCATTATGAATAGTAACTTCGATAATTTTTATTAATACAGTAAAAGGGTAAATATGGTAATTAAGGGTAAGAATACTATTATAAAATTAACCTAATACTTGTATTGATATCATTGTATTAGTTTTTTTACCTAAATAATCCTTGGGTACAAATGGTGTCCTTTTTAATCCACTTGGATGAGATTAATACATTTAATTTATTTTATTTAAAGAAAAATTAAACATGTCTTACTCAAATTTTAATGACTATCATTTTTAAAATAAGGTTCTATAGAAGATAAATTCGATTATAAATACTAATTTGAAATATTGTTTTTATTTATCATGATATTTTATGTTTAATTTTTAGGAAATAAATAATTACCTTATAGACTTATACTTTATTAATGCATAAATTATTTAATTGATGAGAAATAAATAAAATAATAATTATTAAAATGATCATAAATATTAAAAGACAAAAAAACTTGATAAAATATTATTGTACGTATATATCTTGATCATAACCATCCAAGGGTCGAGTTATTGACTATTTAGAGCTTTATATAAGAGATTATGACATTTAAATTATTTTATTTAAAGTGATGTTAAAGTTGTCACATTCATGTTTTCAAAATCATAAATTTTTTAATGTAGACTTTTCCAGAAGATAAATTTGAATAAAAGTACTTGTATGAAATCTATTAGATTTATATTCATAATATTATTTTATTTTTAATTTTTATTCAGGAAATAAGTATATTAAATAATTACACAAAATCGATGTAGTAATTATTTTATTAATATAGATAACCAGTAAATGTTATTAAAATTTTAAAATAAATATAATTTTAGATAATTATTATTTTAAATGAATTTTAAATATTACCTTTACCTCTTAGAAATATTATAAAATTTTTCGTTCAAAGTTAACCTATTATATTAATATTTTTAAATAACAATGAGTTGAATAGAATCAAAATTGACACTATTGTTATTTTATCAAAATAATGTATTAAAATTATTTAAAAAAATAAACATTTTTAAAATATATTATAATTATGATATGGTTTAAAATGTTATAATTTATTTGTTTATGGTCTAGTTGACATCAAATAAGTAAATATTTCACCCTTTTAATATTGAAATATTTGTTACCCTAGTTAAAAATTAAATAGAATAACTAATTGTTAATTAGAATGATAAGATTTAAACTGACATAAAAACTTTTCTAAAATTTATTGGTTGATGATATTACAACCCTATATCATATCATCTTATGAAATTGGATATTTTTGTGGTTTTTGGATGGGGTTTGGTTTTATTTTAAATTAATATTTTTGGAGATCCCAAAAGTGCGTCTCACCTAAATTATAAAAGCGCACCTCCTCCCTCACCTATTAACTTCACTTTGAGCCTTCAATCTCATCCATAACCTGTAAATTTATCTTATAAAATTTCCTAGTTACATTCTATAGGTTATGGTCTTCTTTAAAGACCAACTCTAGTGCTTTACAAGGGGATTTAGAGGGAGTACATTGAAGAAGAGGTAATATATTCTTCTAATTCTTTCAAACTTCTTTTTTATTATACTTACATTTAATGATTTTAATATTTATAAAGTAATTAATAAAGTATCACATATATACTGAGATGTTATTGTTATTATGAGACAATCATATTCCATCTTATATCCATACTATGAAAAATGAAATAACCACCCGTGTGTATGTACGACTTACTGTCTCCACATCGTGGTGTAATATGTTTTTCACCAAAATCATACATGGATGGGTATAATGATAGAAATAATAACTACATATAATTATTATAAAATTATATTTATTAATAAATACTATACACCATCCACTTCAATATCATTCAATAATTATGAGAATGATATCGTCACTCATGCGTACATATGGCCTACCGTCTCCACGATGCGACGCGATTCATTCTACATGATCTTCATTAAAGAATTATTAAATAAAAAAATGGAATGGAATGAATAAATATGATATATATTATACTAATATCATTTTGTAAATTATATAATTATAACCTAATAAATGGAACAAGAACTTATCCAACAAAACTTCTGTAAGAAAATAAAGAAGTTAACACCCGATGGACGAGTAATAATGTTACTAACAAAGAGATGATAAAATAATCATATATGATATCATAAAAATGACTATTATTATTAAATAATTAAATGGTATTATTTAAATCATTATAGATGAGGTTCGGATACAAATGAAGGACATCGAACCTAAGGTAAGGGATAATTTTGCAATCTCATTATTATCCGAGATTATTTATTCATAAGTATTTACTGGGGTGTATTTATCATCTACATACATGTTTCCTAAATATGTATCCCAAAATATTCTCTCTATCCTTATAAAATTTGTTGAATTCAATTTTACCCATTTTTTAATTTTTATTAAATGGTATGTAAGGAATATTTTTTCATTTTCGGTACGAGGTACTTTTTGACTTTCTGAGAAAAGTACGAGAAGAATCTTCTCTTTTAACTTATATGAAAAGAATGGATTTTTAATTTTTCATAAAGCCTTATTTTTATGAAGATTGATTTAAAATATTTCATGTTTGTTTTCAATTAAATTCCTTTCTTTTAAAATTGTGTGGCATTTTGAGAAGAGAAAACATTTTTGAGGAAGAATGGATTTTTTTCCTCAAGTATTAATTTGAAGTGTTTTATCAATTTTTTTTCCATCTAAGATGACATTCTTTAACTGGGTTTTGTTTTAATTATACTATACATATTATTCCTATGGTTGTATTTTTTTATGATGAACTTTTATTTATGAAATCCATTTGTTTTATATGGATTATGTTATGATGGATTGATGTTTAAAAAACCCATTTTATTCCTTGGGTTATGCTATGATGAATGATTTATGTTTTTATGGAATATGTAAGAATGATTTTGTTATGATATGGGTAAGACCTATATATACCTCCAATTAATTAGGTAAATATTTATATATCATGAGATAAACATGGAAGGAATGATAAATAATCTTGGTTCAGTAGTATAGGGCGAGAATGAAGAGTGAATTGAGTTTAGTAATGGACTTTTTCCGCTATGATGGTATTGGAAATGAGCCTTGACTAATATGAAATGATTTTACATGATTATGTGTATGACACAAAATTTCATGTCTTATGTTATGAATTTTGGGATTATGTTCATTGATTCTTATGAACATTTATGATTTATCCCATGGCATGATATCATGATCTTTCATATGGAGGATAATATTTTTAAATGTTATATTCTTATGTCTTATGATTATGATATGATTGATATCTCCCTTTTTTACAATTACTAAGAATTTGAGATCACCCTTGCATATGTTTATTTTCCCCTGGCCATGAAGAAGGGTATTAAATAAGATATTACAAAAATGGGTCTAGTTATGATGAAATAAGTGGGAGATAATGAAGATGTCTTATAAACGAGTTGTTTATGTCTCCCAATTTCCAAGGACACTAGACCTATATAGTACTGTCATGGATTTGTTATATTTTGTAATGAATAATATTCAATTTTTAAGTAATATCAATGTATATAAAGTATGGTTCGTTATATTTAAACCCTTATCATTTTAGTTTTAACCCTTTTAATCCATTTTCACTCTTATCGTGGTAAGTGGATGTTTTACCAAATAATTATTCATAGTGACAAAAAATTAAGTTAAACTTATTACCTAATATAAATTATTCTGATTAAAAATATGGAATCTATTTTACATTATTATAATCCTTTAAGTGTTAGAAATTAATTTTAATATAATTTCACAAAATGGAATGAAATCTATTTTTAGAAGAATGTTTGTTTTAACCATAAAAAAGATTTTACAATAAAATAAAGTATAATTTTGAATTAAATGGAATTAATTATATTATGTTAAATTAAATGATACTTATTGGTGTATAAAACTTGTAACACACTAAGATTCTACGGTACGCTTTTCTTTGAATAATGTGATAGCGTGTGTTGTACGCAACACCGAGTTCTAACACACCATAACCAATCAAACTAGCCGTTATGAATAGTAATACCTACTTTTTGAAATTATATATATTTTTTATTTTAAAATGGACTTCATTTTTGGATTCGGAATATCAAATATAGCATAAGGTGAAATTTTGGTACTTTTCGGATAACTTTCATATTTTGATGAATAGTGAAAATTACAAAATTTTAATTAAAAACAAATTTTTTAATCAAAATAATTAATAGTGATAAATTATGAATTTTAATGGTTTTAAAGTATATTTAGAATATAGTTTTACCATTTAATATAATGTTGGTCATTGGACATAATTTTACAGTTAAACCGAACATAAACAAGTGTCAATCTTTTGATAGTTATTATCTCTTAAAAACACGCTTTTTGTTTTGACAACGGGAATTAATTTTAAATTAATTTCTGCCACTTCCGTGTTTTGAATTTAAAAAAATGGATTCAATATTTGGAATCATGATGTTCAAATTGTGTAAATAGGTAACTTTTATTTTTAGACATTTTGAATAATTACTGCTGTAAATATTTTATTTACCATGGTTAAGGGTAAATCCGATAAATAAGGGTTAAAAAATAATATTATAATAATACCAAATTACCCTAAAACGTGTCCTAGCCTTATTGGTTGATACATATTAGACCATAGGCATCTTTGGGTCAATTTTGAGACCCCATGGTTCCACTTGTAGGTGATAGGGACACTTTATTTTAATTAAGTTAAAATGAATACAAAAATGACACAAGCATATATCTTTTAGAAAAACAATTTTTACATAGGGTTATATATGTTAGATTTTAGATTATAAATATTCATTAGAAATATAAAAATATTTACTACATAATTATATTTTATTTATAATTTTTAGACATTAAATAATTTAATTGATTTATGACACAATGATGATGCAGTAATTATTATAATAGTAAAAAAATTAAAATAATTGATATTATAAATACCCAAATAAATATAATATGAAGCTTTTAATGAATTAAAATAATTTTATAGGATAATATGATATATTAGGATTGATTAAATTGACTTTTTTCGAAGTAATCAATATGTTATGAGTTTTACAAAAATCAACTATTGAATAATGTCAAAATTGACATAAAAGAGTTTTTAAAACAAATATTATATTATTAATTGGTATTAAATTCCTAAAAATCTAAGGCTCGGCCAAGAGACTTATATCATGATAGGTGTCTAATTAATGGACCACTTGGGGGTCGCTTGGATGTATATAGTAAGTTTATTAACCATATTATATAAAAATACAAAGAGACATTGTAAAAGTGAAACTAATTAACTTAGAGTTAATACTTAAAGATAATGTTAATATAACTACCCAAACCTGTCTAAATTCTATTGTCTGAGTTTTTTTCGACCCATCCCTACCTTAACATTTAAATAATCAACTTTGGAGCCATTAGAAACCGAATATGAATTTATTATAAACTAATATTTCTAGCTTTTCCAAAGGTGCCCCTCACCCCTCTTATAAAAGGGCACTCATCCTTCTCTTTTCTTTACACATTCAAAGCCTTTTGGTTCGGCCAAACTCAGCCAAAATACTCTCCCAACATACCTCAATACAACCTAGAGGCCTTAGTTTTATCAGAAAGCCAACCTAAGGATCCCTTTTGATCAAATCAAAAGGAAGAACCCGAAGAAGAGGTAATGATTTCACCACCCTTTTCCAAGTTCCTTTCTTCTTCCACTTCTTCTTTATTTGTTATTACCATTCTAAGATAATAACTCCAGTATCTTATATATACTGTGATGTTAATATAAATATGGTACAACCATATTCAGCATTCTATCCACCCATTTAATAACATGTCACCATACGCGCGTACGTACGACTTACCGTCTCCACGTCGTGGTGTAATTGTTATTCAATATATTATTATTTGGATGGGTATAATAATAATGTGTAAATCATGTAAATAATAAATATAACATGATAATGATTCTTTATATATGATATACTATCAACTTATATATTATTTTAATATCAAAAGAATGATATTGTCGCTCGTGCGTACGTACGGACTACCGTCTCCACGAATGCGATGAGATTCATTCTCCATCGTATCCATTCAAGTATAATTATCATTTGATGATTTAAAAATGATGTTTATGGACTTGATATAATTCTGGATATTAATAATATACAACCTATTCATTACAAACATGGCTTACGTAACAAAACATATAAAAGAAAACGAGTAAGTTAACACCCGAAACAACGATAATACTAAGATATTATTAACAAAGAAAAGTTAAAATATCATATATGATATCATATTAATATATATGATTCTTGTATAATTTAATAAAAATTATTTCACTATTATACAGGAGGTTAACCTACCCTAACCAAGGAAAAGTACAAGGTAAGGGTTATTTCACAATCTCTTCATTATCCGAGGTTGTTTATACGTAATAATCTACTGGGATCTCTTTATCATCCACATCTATGTTTCCTAAAAATGTATTTCAAAACATTTTTACTATTTACTAGAATATGAGTTAAAGTAATTTATACCCTTTTTGACTTTTATAAGTGGTTTATTAAGGAATCTTTCCGTCATTTTCAAAACAAGGTCCTTTTTAACCTTTTCGACAGAATTAATGTAGGAATGTTTTTTTAACTTATACGGCGGGTGCGGCTATTTTCCGCCGTTATAAAATATTCAAATCTTCCCTTACAAGCTTATAAGAATATATTCAAAGAAAATGTTTTATTTTATATGGCTCTTAAATGATTTCAAAATAAAAAGAGATATTTCTCTAAAAAGAGTTTTGATTTCATCTATGTCAACATCCTTTGTTGGATTTTACGCTTATGTGAAGTTGATTTATTATGATACAAAATTCTATGTCGTATTGAAGGTTTTGTGATATGTTTGACTCTGGATGTGCTATTTTTATACCATTCATGGTTTATGGTAAAAGTATTGACATTTCGTATGCTAGTTTTAATACGAATGTTTATGTTATGTTTAAACCTTTTCATATGGGAATGCATTGGACTTAATATGTGACGGGTAGAGCCCGCTATAGCTCCTAGATGCATCGGTAGGTCTCATGAGACAAACTAGTGTCTTGGCACAAGGCCTTGGCAAAATTTTATTTGTAGTCTTGGCACGAGGCCTTGGCTATGTGGTTATGATAGTCTGACATTATGCATTCCATCATTATGAAAGTGGTTATTAATATTGAATGTGATTATTTGATTAGTAGAATATCCATGTGAATAAGTAAATGGAATTATTTCATTTTACGTTTTCCATACTATATTGAATTTCAAGTTTAAAAGGCTTTTGTTTTAGTTATACATTTCCTTTAATGTTTATGCTTATTTTTGAAAGTTTCCGCTATATTGTTATCCTTACTGGGCATTTGAGCTCACCCCTTTTCTATGTTTTAATTTTCCCAGGATGTGAAGAAGTAAGTTATGAATGACCTGTAGGGATAGTATGTGGGGATATGAGTGTGGAATATGGAGACTATGTTGTTGTAGTAGTTTTTCTCTTTTTCATGTAATGTAAAACTTTATGAATATATCTAGTGTTTCCAAGGCTACTAAACCAATCGGTCTTTCGAGATTTGATCTTTATTGTGATCATGAAAATGTAATTTAATAATGCACCGACTCTGGGTAACTAGGGTCGGGGCGTTACAGTTGGTATCAGAGGAAGTTTAGTACAAACCTTGGAAGTTAGATTTAGATAAACTCTGATTAGAGAACATAGACCTAAGATGAACTTTGAAGATTAGTATAGAAGAACTTCCTAGAATTTTGGTATTGTAGAGATTTTGTGAGTTTTTCGAGCAATACATCCCTATCTAGATACGAGCAGGTAGACATGGCTCTGGAACATATGTACCTAGGGGTAAAACCCGAAAACACTGCTTTGAGCTAGACTCGAACGGGAACTGGTGCACGACAACGGGCCTTACTTCACTCTTGGTTTCGACACTCCCGAGGGATATGCTTAGGATAACTCTAATTTTCTTTACAAATCATTATGAAGGGTTTATGAGTATATACTTCCTCAAAGAAAACATTTTTATGATTATGGATTATATCCATAAATAGTTCAATTTATGTTAAGTGTTATATAAGTATGGGATTATGTATTTTGATTCATAAACTGATCTAGTTTATGCCATTGTTTAGAAATGGCGCCTAGTGGAAGAAATGGAAACCGTATCAATGCACGCACTCCATGTAGGGATTTCCCTCCTGCTCAAGATAATTATAGTGGAGCTGGTGATGCAACTGGTGCCGATCAGCTAATCACCATACTGGGACAACTCACTCAGGTTATGAATAATAACCTTACCTGTATGGAGCACCCTGATCCACAACGTGGAGGATCAATGTTAGATCACTTCATGAGACAAAAAACACCAACGTTCAATGGGAGTACAAATCCCTTAGTAGCTGAGCAATGGATATTTTCCCTAGAGAAAATATTTCAGGCTTTGGGGAGTAGTGAAAGGGAAAAAGTTATCATGGTAGTTTACCGCCTCACTGGATATGCTGATCAATGGTGGTCATTGATTCAAAACACGAAGGAAGATGATGAAGTATCAAATATGGAATGGAAAGAGTTCAATGATCTATTTTTAGAAAAATACTTTCCTCACAACCATCGAGCAGATATGGAAAGGCAATTTCTGAGTCTGAGACAAAAGGAGGATGAGAATGTCACAAAGTATGAGGCTAACTTTACAAGGTTAGCAAGGTATGCTGGAGATTAAATACGTAACCCAAGAAGTAAGATTGATCATTTATTTGATGGGTTAAAACCATTTCTCCGTCAAGCATTAGTCTCACAATCCTTTTCGTCATACGAAGACATTGTCTTATGTGCTATCAAGACCGAAAAGGAATTCTCTAAGTCTTATGACTTTAAAGCAAAGCAAGAGAAGAAGAGGCCTGCTGATCAATCTGGGAATGGAAATAAGGGGAAGAAAGGAGAGGTTGAATATCCATCCTGTGGTAAATGTGGGAAGAAACACCCCGGTACTTGCTTGAAGGGAATTGGCGTCTATTACAAATGTGGTGAAAAAGGCCACCAAGCTCGTGATTGCAAAGGGAAGAAGGAAGCTACCAATGTTCAATGCTACAATTGCAGGGAGATGGGGCATTATGCAAATGAATGTCCTAAGCATCAGGAGAACTTACCTCAGAAAAGGCCAAGGGATCAAGGCCAAGCTTATGCTATCACTACTGCCGAGGTAGAAGCTCCGAAAGACGTAGTGGCAGGTAATTTAATGGTTTCCTCAAGTTTAGAAAATGCATTATTTGATTCTGGATCATCGCATTGTTTCATATCTTCCCAGTTTGCTAAAAAAATTAGATATTTCCAATTTGATTTAACAAGGGAGTTGTCAGTTAAAACTCCAAAGGGAAGTATCATTGCAACAAAGTTTTGTGAATCAGTCCCCATTAGAGCACATAAATGTTCTTTATCTGCTGATCTAATCGTCATACCTATGATTGAGTTTGATATAATCCTCGGTATGGGCTGGCTTTCATACTATGATGCGAAGATTTATTGTAAGAAGAAAGAGGTTACGATTCTTGATGATAATGACAAGGAACACCTTATCTTTAGAGCAGAATCATCACCACCTAATGGCCACTGTAGAATTAGTTGAACTAAAGAAACAACTATAGGAATTGAGTAATAAGGGATTTATTCACCCTAGTGTTTCTCCATGGGGAGCCCCTGTTCTTTTTGTTGAAAAGAAAGACGGATCTATGAGGTTATGTATCGACTACAGGGAGATCAATGCTATAAAAATAAAGAACACGTATCCCCTACCATGCATTGATGATTTATTTGACCAACTGCATGGAGATCAATACTTTTCAAAGATTGACCTTCGATATGGATACCATCAGTTGTGTGTGAAGAAGGAAGACATTCCGAAGACAGCATTTCGAACCAGGTACGGGCATTACAGGTTTACTGTAATTCCTTTTGGATTGACTAATGCACCCTCTGTATTCATGGATCTGATGAATAGAGTTTTCAAGGAGTATCTCGATGAATTTGTGGTGGTATTTATTGATGATATCTTGGTATACTCCAAAAGCTACGAAGATCATGAAAATCACTTGTGCATTATCTTGAAGACTCTGAGAAGACATGAATTATATGGGAAGTTTAGAAAGTGTGAATTCTGGCTTCAGGAGATTTCTTTTCTTGGCCATATTGTCTCTAAAGATGGAATATCTGTTGATCCTTATAAGACCAAGGCAATCCAAGAATGGCCAGCACCTACGAGTATAACTGAGGTACGTAGTTTTTTTGGTTTAGCAGGTTATTATCGATGATTCGTCCAGAATTTTTCCCGATTGGCTAACCCATTAATGAAGCTCAGATGTAAAGGGGTTAAATTTGTTTGGAAAAAAGAGTGTGAAGAATGTTTCGAAGAACTGAAGAGAAGATTAGTCAATTCTCCTATATTGACTCTACCATCGGGGAATGATGGGTTCGTTATTTATAGTGATGCATCAAAGAAATGACTTGGTTGTGTCCTTATGCAGAATGATAGAGTTATTTTCTATGCATCACGACAGTTGAAAATTCATGAACAAAACTATCCTACTCATTATCTCGAGTTAGAAGCTGTGATCTTTACTTTGAAGATATGGAGGCACTACCTCTATGGTGAAAAATGTGAGATTTATACTGATCACAAGAGTCTGAAGTATGTTTTCTCACAAAAAGAACTCAACATGAGGCAAAGGAGATGGCTCGAATTACTCAAGGATTATGATTGCACGATACAGTACCACCCGGGGAAAGCAAACAAGGTGGCAGATGCTTTGAGCAAAAAAGATCATGGAGTTTTGAACAATATGAGAATTTAAAGGGATCCAATTTTCATGGATCTAGTGAAGATGGACATGGGAATAACCAGGGAAGGTGAAACATCAATGCTTTTTCAAATGGTTTCCAAACCATCTTTACTATAAAGGATTAAGAGTTATCAGACTGATGATAAAGAATTTCAAAAGAATATTAAAGCTGTGAATGATGGGAGATTGAGAGACTTTGTGTATGAAGATGTAATTTTGAAATTTGGGAAGAGACTTTGTGTTCCCGATATACCTGATCTAAAAAGGGAATTACTGGATGATGCTCATAGTTCCAATTTCTCTATACAACCTGGGAGCATCAAAATGTATAGAGATTTGAAGGAACATTTTTCGTGGGACAACATGAAGAGGGAGATTGCTGATTTTGTGTCAGGATGTATGGTTTGTCAGCAAGTGAAAGCTGGAAGGCAACAGCCTGGAGGAGTCATGCAACCTCTTCCCATACCGGAGTGGAAATGGGACAATATTACGATGGACTTTGTCATGGGTCTACCAAAGAATCCTAGAAGGAACAATGCAATATGGGTTATTGTTGATCGTCTTACCAAGTCTGCACATTTTCTTGCTATAAGAGAATATCTACCCCTGGAACGTCTAACAAGACTATATATTAATGAAGTTGTGAGACTTCATGGAGTACCCCTATCGATTGTTTCTGATCTTGATCCCCGTTTTACATCAAGATTTTGGAAAAGTCTTCAGAAATCCCTGGATACTGAACTTCATTTGAGCACTGCTTACCACCCTCAGACAGACGGACAATCAGAACGGACTATTCAAACCTTAGAAGACATGTTGATATCTTTCTCACTTGGCTTTCAGGGTATGTGGGATCAATATTTACCTCTGGTAGAATTTTCCTATAACAATTGCTTCCATTTGAGTATTCAGATGGCACCATATGAAGCGTTATATGGAAAGAGATGTCGTACACCAACCTGTTGGGATGACTTTGGTGAAAGAAAACTTGTAGGCCCAGAACTGGTGGAGGAAACGATGGAAAAGGTGAAGGTAATCCAAAATCACATCAAAGCAGCTCAATGTAGGCAGAAGATCTATGCCGATAATCGAAGGAAGGATTTGGAATTTCAAGTCGGTGATCATGTTTTCCTGAAGGTATCTCCATGGAAGGGAGTCATACAGTTTTTTAAGAAAGGTAAATTGAGTCCCAGGTACATCGGACCTTTCGAAATTCCAGAACTAATTGGGGCTGTAGCTTACCGATTGGCAATGCCGCCAAGTCTCTCCAAAGTTCACGATGTGTTCCACGTATCTCTGTTGAGGAAATACATGCCTGACCCAATGCATGTACTCACCTATGAAGAATTAGAAATGGAACCCGATATGTCTTATTGCGAAGATCCCGTCAAGATTCTTGATACAAGAGAACAAGTACTGAGAACCCAGACGACGCGTCTGGTAAAAGTTTTGTGGAGAAACCATAAGATGGAAGAGGCAACGTGAGAGCCCGAGGAACTTATGATGAAGAACCAACCGAGTGTTTTCATGTGATAAGTATTCTAGAAATTTCGAGGACGAAATTATTTGGAGGGGAGAATGAAACACCCCAAGCTTCTACGGTACGCTTCTCTTTGAATAATGTGATAGCGTGTGTTGTACGCAACACCGAGTTCTAACACACCATAACCAATCAAACTAGCCGTTATGAATAGTAATACCTACTTTTTGAAATTATATATATTTTATATTTTAAAATGGACTTCATTTTTGGATTCTGAATATCAAATTTAGCCTAAGGTGAAATTTTGGTACTTTTCGGATAACTTTCATATTTTGATGAATAGTGAAAATTACTAAATTTTAATTAAAAAAAACTTTTTTAATCAAAATAATTAATAGTGATAAATTATGAATTTGAGTGGTTTTAAAGTATATTTAGAATATATTTTTACCATTTAATATAATGTTGGTCATTGGACATAATTTTACAATTAAACCGAACATAAACAAGTTTCAATCTTTTGATAGTTATTATCTCTTAAAAACACGCTTTTTGTTTTGATAGCGAGAATTAATTTTAAATTAATTTATGCCACTTCCGTGTTTTGAATTTAGAAAAATGGATTCCATATTTGGAATCAGGATGTTGAAAATTTTTAAATAGGTAACTTTTATTTTTAGACATTTTGAATAATTACTGCAGTAAATATTTTATTTACCATGGCTAAGGGTAAATCTGGTAAATAAGGGTTAAAAAATAATATTATAATAATAACAAATTACCCTAAAACGTGTCCTAGCCTTATTGGATGATACATGTTCGACCATAGGAATCTTTGGGTCGATTTTGGGACCCCATGGTTCCACTTGTAGGTGATAGGGACACTTTATTTTAATTAAGATAAAATGAATACAAAAGTGACACAAGCATATATCTTTTAGCAAAACAATTTTTACATAGGGTTATATATGTTGGATTTTATATTATAAATATTAATTAGAAAGATAAAAATATTTAATACATAATTATATTTTATTTATAATTTTTAGACATTAAATAATTTAATTTATTTATGACACAATGATGATGAAGTAATTACTATAATAGTGAAAAAATTAAAATAATTGATATTATAAATACCCAAATAAATATAATATGAAACTTTTAATGAATTAAAATAATTTTATAGGATAATATGATATATTATGATTGATTCAATTGAATTTTTTCGAAGTAATTAATCTGTTATGAGTTTCACAAAAATCAACTATTGAATAATGTCAAAATTGACATAAAAGAGTTTTTAAAACAAATATTATATTATTAATTGGTATTAAATTCCTAAAAATATAAGTCTCGGCCAAGAGACTTATATCATGATAGGTGTCTCATTAATGGACCACTTGGGGGTCTCTTGGATGTATATAGTATGTTTATTAACCATATTATATAAAAATACAAAGAGACATTGTAAAAGTGTAACTAATTAACTTAGAGTTAATACTTAAAGATAAGGTTAATATAAGTACCCAAACCTGTCTAAATTCTATTGGTTGAGTTGTTTTCGACCCCTAACCACCTTAAAATTTAAATAATAAACATTTTAGCCATTAGAAACCGAATATGAATTTATTATAAACTAATATTTCTAGCTTTTCCAAAGGTGCCCCTCACCCCTCTTATAAAAGAGCACTCCTCCTTCTCTTTTGTTCACACCTTCAAAGCCTTTTGGTTCGGCCAAACTCTGCCCAAATACTCTCCAAACATCCCTCAATACAACCTAGAGGCCTTAGTCTTATCAGAAATCCAACCTAAGGATCCCTTTTGATCAAATTAAAAGGAAGAACCCGAAGAAGAGGTAATGATTTCACCACCCTTTTCCAAGTTCCTTTCTTCTTCCACTTCTTATTTCTTTGTTATTACCATTCTAAAATAATAACTCTAGTATCTTATATATACTATGATGTTAATATAAATATGGTACAACCATATTCAGTATTCTATCCACCCTTTGAATAACATGTCCCCATACGTGCGTACGTACTGCTTACCGTCTCCACGTCGTGGTGTAATTGTTATTCAATATATTATTATTTGGATGGGTATAATAATAATGTGTAACTCATGTAAATAATAAATATAACATGATAATGATTCTTTATATATGATATACTATCAACTTATATATTATTTTAATATCAAAAGAATGATATTGTCGCTCGTACGTACGTACGGACTACCGTCTCCACGAATGCGATGAGATTCATTCTCCATCGTATCCATTCAAGTATAATTATCATTTGATGATTTAAAAATGATGTTTAAGGACTTGATATCATTATGGATATTAATAATATACAACCTATCCATTAAAAACATGGCTTACATAACAAAACATATAAAAGAAAACGGGTAAGTTAACACCTGAAACAACGATAATACTAAGATATTATTAACAAAGCAAAGTTAAAAGATCATATATGATATCATATTAATATATATGATTCTTGTATAATTTAATAACAATTATTTCACTATTATAAAAGAGGTTAACCTACCCCAACCAAGGAAAAGTACAAGGTAAGGGTTATTTCACAATCTCTTCATTATCCTAGGTTGTTTATATGTAATAATCTACTGGGATCTCTTTATCATCCACATCTATGTTTCATAAAAATGCATTTAAAAACATTTTTACTATTTACTAGAATATGATTTAAATTAATTTATACCCTTTTTACTTTTATAAGTGGTTTATTAAGGGATCTTTTTGTCGTTTTCAAAACAAGGTCCTTTTTAACCTTTTCGATAGAATTAAGGTAAGAATGTTTTTTTAACTATTACGGTGGGTGCGACTATTTTCCGCCATTATAAAATCTTCAAAGATTACCTTACAATATTATAAGAATATTTTCAAAGAAAATGTTTTATTTTATATGGCTCTTAAATTATTTCAAAAGAAAAAGAGATATTTCTCTAAAAAGAGTTTTGATTTCATCTATGTCAACATCCTTTGTTGGATTTTACGCTTATGTGAAGTTGATTTATTATGATACAAACTTCTATGTTGTATTGAAGGTTTTGTGATATGTTTGACTGTGGATGTGCTATTTTTATACCATTCATGGTTTATGGTGAAAGTATTGACATTTCGTATGCTAGTTTTAATACGAATGTTTATGTTATGTTTAAACCTTTTCATATGGGAATCCATTGGACTTAATATGTGACGGGTGGAGCCCGCTATAGCTCCTCGATGCATCGGTAGGTCTCATGAGACAAAATAGTGTCTTGGCATAAGGCCTTGGAAAAATCTTATTTTTAGTCTTGGCACGAGGCCTTGGCTATGTGGTTATGATAGTCTGGAATTATGCATTCCATCATTATGAAAGTGGTTATTGATATTGCATGTGATTATTCGATTAGTAGAATATACATGTGAATAAGTAAATGGAATTATTTAATTTTACCTTTTCCATACTATGTTTAAGTTCAAGTTTAAAAGGCTTTTGTTTTAGTTATACATTGCCTTAAATGTTTATGCTTATTTTTGAAAGTTTCCGCTATATTGTTATCCTTACTGGGCATTTGAGCTCACCCCTTTTCTATGTTTTAATTTTCCCTGGATGTGAAGAAGTAAGTTATGAATGACCTGCAGGGATAGTATGTGGGGATATGAGTGTGGAATATGGAGACTATGTTGTTGTAGTAGTTTTTCACTTTGTCATGTAATGTAAAACTTTATGAATATATCTAGTGTTTCCAAGGCTACTAAACCAATCGGTCTTTCGAGATTTGATATTTCTTATGATCATGCCAATGTAATGTAATAATGCACCGACTCTGGGTAAATAGGGTCGGGGTGTTACAAAACTTAAATAAATCCTAAATTTAAATTATAAATAATATATATATTAAAATAAAAAAATAAAAAAAATTATTTGCACAAAAACATTACTTAGATTTCCAAAAATGTTATGCATGTATTTCTCCATTAAAAATTATATTTTTATATTAATTTTTTTAATTATTAAATATATATTTGGTTTATAAATGGTTTTATAAACCTTCAAGTTATTATTATATCATTATAATATCATAAAAGTGACAGTTCTGTAAAATCAGTATTTTTCAATATTCACCTAAAAATAAAATATTTTTGAAAAATATTAAAAAGTCATTATAAGGTAATTTTGACATTTTGAATTCAAAAACTAAATCCATTTCATAAAATTAAATTTATAAATTTGAGTATTTAGGTTTTAATTATATTCTTGAATGAATCTATGTGCATTATATTATTATTTATTTAGAAATAAAATCTTACTTACTATAATTGAATCTCAAGCATTACATAAATTCACATGATACAAAAATAAAATTTGAAAACATAAAATCCAAGAGTAAAAATTTACATTGAGAACTTGAAAATAAAAAGTGGTAAAAACTATATACAATGGGTGAATAATTTCACTGTATTTTTTTGGTATTAAAAATTCTATCCACTTCAAAATATAAAAACATGTCAAAATTTATCTCATGAAAATATTATAAAATATGTGTTATACACTCATGTAATAAATTTTACAATGTTTTCAAGTGTTATAAATTTTATCTTATGATAATATATTCAAATATTATTTTTTTATATTACTCCTTAATGTCCCCCCTTGGAAGGCTAGTAGTGTTACATTTTTACACAAGACACTACATAAAAACTATCTTTAAATGATGATATATTTGTGAGCATATAAAAAAAGTTAATAATAAATATATTTGTTATTATTTATATGATTAAAAACATTTTTTATCTTAATTGTTTACATTTAAATTTCAAACATTCATAGTTTATCAAAGTTATTATGTTATTATTTCCCACTATATGATGGTGTTTTTTACAATGGTTATAAATTTGTGATAACTTAGTAATAATAATTATTTATATTATCAACTATTTTATATACACATCATAATTTAATACAGATTATTAATTTAATATATTTATTAATAAATAGTGATCGGTGTTTATAATTGTTAATATATATAGTTTTTTTTGACGGTATTACAATTATTATCACAATTGAGGATTATTTTTGTGAATGATGTGAATGATTATAAAAAATACATTTTTTCCAAAAATAATGTGGTAAATTGGTTAATATACCATTAAATGTGACATTTATTTTTCAAAAAGTCTATAATATTTCCCCCCACTTTAGATAAAATACACAAACTAATAGTCACCCATATCCCCTTGATAATACATACCCATCTAAAGGATCAAGAATATAAATCAACCAACGTGAGTAAGAGAATTCTAATACAAACTAAATATTCCCATTTTAACTAAATATATATCAATTAAATGATTTGAACATTCATTCCCTATTATACCCAACATCATAGTTAATGATTACCTCTGTGAGTTATCAATGAATCACTTCACTAATAAGGGATCATGAGTCACAGTTATACAAGACTATAAAAGGTCTTTCACAATTATTCTCACACCCAAACACCCATTTTGTGTCCCCTATAGAATAATATCCTTCCACTCATAGCGTGGTATGCTATTTAAGAAGCCCAAATATAAATATACCCTTATGAAATTATGATAAATTGCCTAAATTGGATTTATGAGTTAATTCATTGAATTTTAAACACCCTAGATTCTCATTTGGGTCCTATTTATATGATTACCCTATCACTAAATGCATTATCTCACATAAAACACCAAAATAAATGTATAAGATATTAAGGACCACCTACCACTTAATATTATAATATATCAATAAATAATGATCATTTCATTTAAATAGAATTAATAAATTTGAAAAAACCATCAAAATCATGGAAAAGAGGGGTTTTATTTAAATTGAAACCAATCACCAATGAAAACCAATGAAGAACATCATCCATAACTTATTATTTATAAGAGAGGAACACTTCCATTGACATATCATAATTTCATCTATGATTGAGAAATTTGGATCAAGAATAAGATACCCATATTTTGAGAGGAAACAATAAGCCTTTGTGAGATCATTGTCCAACTACAAAGACACTAATATATATTTATAAATTATACACTCAAAATATCTAAACTAAATGTTTTCTAAAATTGAGGCTAGATAAACCAATAGAATTTAGATGGAATTAAAGCATAAGGAAGTTTTTATTATTATCCCACCAGACTTCTAATGAATTATACTAGGGTTCCAATAGGACCTGTACTAACCCACCCAAATCAAAATTTTCTCCCAGTCTATTTTTCCCTCCTATGAGATTCCTCCAAATCATCTCCTAGAAAAATCTAAGAAAATTTAAATATTAAAAAACTAAAATTCTATATAATTACTAACTGAAATCTCCAATGGTCATTAAACTAATCTTTTACGACTATTAGAGTATCCCTATATGACATCATCCAATGAAACCAATCAGTCACATTGATTCCAACGAAAGATATTATAAACCCTAATAAACACATAGTCTTTAACTCTTATAACAACTTTTCACTTTTATACCCCATAAACTATTATATTTTTATTCATTATTACATATTTAATCGAATAAATATCTAAAAAACAATTAATCAAAAAATTATCAATCCCTTTATCAATTATGAATTCATAATATTTATACAAAATCCCAACTCAATAGAAAAACACAACTAATAATTTCATTGAAAACACACTTAATTGCATTACACATTAAGATTATAATAGTCTCATTAATAATTCAATTAACTAGTTTCCAATACATGTTCATCACTAACAAATAATTAGTTGTGCCCCCATAAACATAAAATTGTTGAAGATTAGAAATATACAATAAATTATTCTACTTCAGCCCATCCATATTCCATATATAGGGAATGGTTGGCGGGTACTCCATCATAATTTAATATATCACACATTTTTTATTTATTTTAATGTAAATTATTTTATAATTATTATAATTATCATAATTATTATCTATAAATTTTCATCATGATTTTTAAAAACTCATTACTACCCTTATAAATTTACATGCACACTTAGTTATATTTCTACTTCATAAAACATAAATGAAATATATGTTTTTCTTGAATTGTCACATAACCTAAAATTTTCAAATGTTCCATGAAAACTAACATTTTTTTTATAAAACATGATTTTAACTTTTTATAAAATTTTTCATTTAAATAATTTAATAACTAAATCCAATTCATCTTAAATAAAATTAATTTTTCCCACAAAAAACATGATCAAATTTAAATATTTATTATTATTTATGAAATTAAAACTACATATTTACTAAAAAAACTTTTATATGAATATTTTTAGGTGTTTTAAAATTATTCCATGAAAAATTATTTAATATTTACTTTTAATTCTTTTATTCAGCTGGACATACAATTTATTGGGTTAGATTAGATTTTGGGTTATTAGGATAGTCTCTTGTTTTGAGGTTATGGATTACTCAAAGTGTTTGTTTTGTTTAGGTTTCATGTTGCTTTTATTACTTCTCCAAATCATGTTGGATTTATATCCACTAATGATAAACTCAATTTTACTCTCTAAAATTGGTCTCAATGTGTTATTTGATGTGATTTCTCACTATTATTCTTCAAATTGATCTACATAATTATTATTTTTGGCTATTTAATGGGTCTTGGGTGTCATTTATTAGCTAACTATCTCTCTAGTTCTCAAAAGGCTAAATTAATCATGAAAATTATATTTCTACTAATATTTACACATACTCACATGATCTGTACCAATATCCTATCTTACATGTTGTGTTGTATTGTTATATGTTTAATTTAATTATATTCATAAACCCTAACCTGTAATTCACCTTGATTTCTCTCTATCATTTTGGTTCTCTTTGATTGATCTTTCTGAGAAATTTTTGAGAGTGAAAGATATCCTAATTGGTTCTTCAAATTTTCATCTTTATTATTGGTTCAATGGGGATACTTGATCTCTAAAGTTTCTATTTTTTAATTTAGTAGAGATTAAAAGGATTGTATCATGATAAATTTTTGATAACGATACTATAAATTTATCTTTGATCACACAAGGGTAAAAAGTCTTTGATCATATTTTTAAACATTATACCTGGTCTTTAATTCTGAGAAATCAACTATGTAAGCATTTTTTCTCATATGAATTTGATTTCTTTATATTATATTATTTTTTTGTATATCAAGTTTAAGTATATAGAGTTTATTTTGTCTAATAGATAGTATATGGAACACTCTTGCATTAGAGATGATAATCGATTCCTATATTTCTAAGAATACTAAATTGGATAGGTTTATTGTTTACTATTTTTTCCCTCCCCCCCTTGTGTGTTCATTTTCTATTATTTTGAATATGAATGATCTTTTCATGGTGTTACATTAATGTACAGAGGTCAATATTAGATAGAGTCATGTAAATTATCATGTTTATGCTTTATTTTTTTCTTTTGATATCATTTGTTGGATGATTCAATATTATTGAATTATTCTTGTTTTTATTTAATCATTTGTTTTAGTTTAAATTATTTATAATAGATGAATTTTTATAATTATACATCTATTTCATGTATTTGAACATATAATGTAAAAAAATATTTATGTTTTTACAATCTAGTTACATGTTAGTGGATCCCTTGTACACACCTTAACAATTTGTGCTTCAACCTTTTATATTATGACTAAGGGTTCTATTAAATTTGGAATTGAAAATTTTGATTGTAAAAATGATCTTTATCATTTTTTTCATAAATATTAATGCTTTTCAAGTCTAATAGGGTCTTCTTGACACTTAATGTGGTCTTTAGAATAAAATAACATCTTCAGTAAATAATGGATATAACATAACTTCTTAAATTGATTTTACCTTTAATACCCTAGAGAAGGGTCATAATTAATTGCTTTTAGAATAAGGTGATAAAATATAGCATAAGGTTACATATGAATCCATTTTTTTATTATTTTGATGGTCTTCGAATAAATATATATGATTAAATCTATTTTGGATGAATTTTATAAAAAATATTGATCTTATACTTCAAAATATGACCAAGAACCGTATTTCGTGCTCATATTGATGAATTTATTAAAATCATGCTTGACCTAGACAATATAAATGTTAAAATAGTTGATATGTAATAACCCATAATATTTTTATCATCCTTAAATTTTTTAAACAGTATTCTTAGTGATACCGTGATATATGGGAAGAAATCCCTTTCCCTAGAAGTTAAATAAACTTTGATATCTAGGTATTTTCGATTAA
This sequence comes from Viscum album, assembly GCA_963277665.1. Lineage (NCBI taxonomy): Eukaryota > Viridiplantae > Streptophyta > Magnoliopsida > Santalales > Viscaceae > Viscum > Viscum album. The sequence continues at coordinate 1,811,262,459 of OY728142.1, read as the reverse complement.
AAATGGGGTTATGTGTGATGATTATGGATTTAATGTTATGTGTAGGACTAAATAGAGATCTAAGAGTTCAAATAATAATAAAAGTATAATAAACAGATCTAAATCTAAAAATAGAGTGATTAAATGTTATCATTATAAACAACCAAACCATATTAAGATGTATTGTATAGATAAGAAGTCCATTATTAATTATGGGGGGGGGGAATTTTTTAGTTGTAGAGACTAGTTTTGATAGTGTTGAAGTATTCAATATATTTAGTGATTTTATAGGATAGGAGTATATTATAGACACTAATTGTTCCTTTCAGATGTTTCCTCAAAGGGAGTATTTTTCTAAAATAATTAAGTTTAAGTATGTGAATGTGATATTAAGAAAAAATAGTAATTTTTTATTCATGTGTAGATATTATGTTTCACTTAAAATTCATGTAAAAAATAAAAGTCCAAATGATTTTAAGTGGGTACCTTTGATTATGAGAAACCAAACGGCATTGGGTATGCTTGACCAAAATATGAATTCTTTGTTGTATAATTTAGTTTATTTGAATATCATTATAGGTTCCCTCCTGTATGTGGATGACTCTCACACTAATAGGTTGTAGGTTTTAAATGTTTAAACTAATATTTGTTACATAATAGCATCCATATCCTAGAAAAATATCAAAAAAAATTATTTCATAAAAGATAATACATGTAAGTGTTAAGGGGGTAGAGTAAATATATAAGAAAGGGTTGTTAAGGGTAATTATCCAAATAAATCTTCCACTTTGCATTGATTATGTTTTTAAAAAAATTTAAGAGGGTGGGTTTTAGGAGGTCTAAGTTCTAATGCAATTGATCACCCTTATAAATATGTTAATTCAATTTTATAGAGTCCATTTAGAGTAGCATCCCATGATGGAAGATACTACCTTGTCACATTTATTGATGACTATTATATGAAATTACATACTTATTTACCTAAAAATAAATTCTATATATTTAAAACCATTAATTATTGGAACTATAAACTGTATAATCAGTTTAATATAAAGATTAAGGATATTATGACTAATAATGAGTAAGAGTAATTTTACAAGGGATTCATTGAATCATATATGATCAGTGGATTATTGTGGCATAAGTCCATTATTGATACACCTCATCAAAATATACTAGTTGATAGAATAGAGTATACCATCATTGAAAAGGTTAAATTCATGTTTCCCATTTTATAACTATCTAAATCATTTTAGGTAATAGATTCTACTAGGAAACTCTACAATATTATTAGACGTTCATATCGGATTATAGGTTTTAAAATTCATTTTTATAGGTTACCCATGGAGTGTAGAATAATATAAATTGTGGATAATTAATCATGATTTCAATAAATGTATCATAAATCATGATTTCACTTTTATTGACTTTAGTATAAATAAAAAGAATCCATCTATTCGTATTGGCCCAATTACGCTACAACCGTAGGGTACTAACCTTGGAATACAAGAAAAGTCAGAAATTCAAAATAAGTAGAGTCATAACCCAAATATAATATTGATAGTTCAAGTGGTTTTTTTATTATCAATGTATGAGGGATTTATATTTACGATGGCTCCACAATCACCTTGCGGCATGCTAGGGTTTCATCTCCTTCCTCACGTTCCTCAGGTTCCTCTATGACAATCTCTAAAATCCTTCTCTCCCACTCAACGATAAGGTCTTCAGAGGTTTGTTCTTCTCCAGATCACAGATCTTCACTGCAGATTCTCTAGATTTATGTCTTCGTCTGGGTACACTCTCCCTTTGTCGATCGGCTTCTCATCTTTCAATACTCGTACCACGTTAGATCTTACCATCTATGATGTTATGATTATGGTGGATTTGGTGATGATAGATTCATGGATTTTCTCAAAGTTCTTTGGTGTGGATTTCAAATCTCATACTCTGTGGATTTAACCCCTTGCCCTAGTCTCCTCACAACATCTCTCATGGTTTTCTTTTTAGAGGAGGTGGATGCTTGGAAGTTGAGTCACTTATCTCAACCCTTTGACAAAGTAATTCACCTTTTGGATGCTATGGTGCTCCGTGATGCACCTTACGGATGCTCTAGTGCATTCTGTAATGCACCTTTGGCTGCTTCGGTTCATTCTGTGATTCACTTTTCTATTTGATTTCTACTCCTAAGTTATGTGCTTGTTGAGGGTTGGGGATGTATTTGGTTCAGTACACTGAGGAATTATTTGGTTGAATTTGGTAGATTTTCTCAGATTCCTGGTGAGGATCTGATTTTGATTCTGTAGATAGAGATGACCATGTTCTCGTCTAGATTTTGTTTTTCTCTATTGTGTTTTCAATCTGGATGTTTCTGATCTTAAAATGTTTTGGGACTATTTGTTTCTATTTTTATTGATGAAGTCACTTCATGCTTTGTTGGAGAATTTTTTTCTAGGTTTTTTGAATTTTTTTTCCTAAATGGGTTAGGGTTTAAAATATTTTTAAAAAGGGGTCTCAAGATGCATGAACCCCGTTAACACATCTTCCCTCACAAGGATGCGTGAACGGGGTTGACGCATCCTTATTAAGTCTTTACTAGACGCATGAACCTCGTTCATGCATCATACAGAAAGGCTAATTTTTTTTAAAACATGTATATACCAATTTAAAAAACATGAGATATCAATTTTTATTAATAAATATAGTAAATATTAATTAAATAATCAATAATATAAATAAAATTAAAAATCATTCACTTATCATTAATAGTAATCCCATTTTATTTCATAATTCAAATATTAGAAAAACATTCCTTTTTTAATAATGAAGAACTAACCATAAAATCAATTCAAGGATGAAGTTTTGGGTGATGCTTTCTCTTTTTAACACATGTCATGGATGTTGAGGATCATCACAAGTAATAAACTAAGTTTTTAAACATAATCTATTTAAGATCAATGGAATTATCTTCCTGCTCCTCATGCAATTATGTTTTTCATGGTCTTTTTCATGATAGTGTATTTAATGTATCATTCATGGATACAAGATATTGGAACTTAGGATCAGATCTTCAATTATCTGAATTTTATCATTATGGAGAGTTGATCAAATGTAGCATTCAATTATTTGAATCAAAATTTTTTTTACAAGGCTTCAAGAAGTTATTCATTTGATCAAATGTAGCATTCAATTCTTTGAATGAACAACAATTCTTCAAGGTTTCAAGAACTTATTCATCAATATATTTTATTCACATATTTAATTCTTATTGACCAAAAATGCAACAATTATGAACATCAATCTCCCCCATTGTATTTTGTTGTCAATAGATGAATCACACTTCATAAATTGTCAATATGGGTGCCATTTGTTTCCCTATTATTGGAAAAAAATGAAATGGTTTAAGTTGATATGTCAATAACTTTTTCTCCTCCCTATAAAGATTATCTTCTTGACTGTTTATAAGGGATGGATGAAGTCACATGGATAACTTTGCAAAGATACTTTAGTTAATCAACTCTAAGTCTACTTGGGTTCAAATGGTGTAGAAAACAAGATATATTTGATCAAGCGGTTCAATTCTTGGACCAAATCTTCAATTATCTGGATTGTATCATCATGGAGAACTGATCAAATGTAGAATTCAATTATTTGAAGCAACAATAATTATTCAAGGATTCCAGAAACAAATTAAATGGTTTTATATTGATATGTCAATAAGCTTTTCTCCTCCCTCTAAAGAATATTTTCTTGACTGTTTCTGGGGGATGGATGAAGTCACATGGATAACTTTTCAAATATACTTTAGTTAATAAACTCTAAGTCTACTTGGGTTTAACTAGTGTATAAAATAAGAGATATTTGATCAATGGGTTCAATGTTATCCATGAACAACCACTCATTTGAAATCATGCTCGTAAAACAAGAGATATTTGATCAAGGGCTTCAATGTTAGGACCAACTCCTCAATCGTATGGATTGTATCATCATGGAGAACTGATGAAATGTAGAATTCAATTCTTTGAATCAACAACAATTCTTCAAGTCTTTAGGAAACAAAATTAAATGGATTTATGTTGATTTGTCAATAACTTTTTCTCCTCCCTCTAAATAATATCTTCTTGACTATTTCTGAGGGATGGATGAAGTCACATGGATAACTTTGCAAAGATACTTCAGCTAATCAACTCTAAGTCTACTTGGTTTTAACTGTTATAGAAAACAAGATATATTTGATCAAGGGGTTCAATTTTATCCACGAAAAACCACTCGTTTGAAATCTTTATCGGAAAACAAGAGATATTTGATCAAGGGGTTCAATGCTAGGACTAGCTCTTCAATCATCTGGACTATATCATCATGGAGAACTGATCAAATATAGCATTTAATTATTTTAATAAACAATAATTATTCAAGGCTTTAGGAAACAAAATGAAATGGTTTTATGTTGATATGTCAATATATTTTTATCCTCCCTCTAAAGAATATCTTCTTGACTGTTTCTGAGGGATGGATGAAGTCACATGGATAACTTTGCAAAGATACTTCAGTTAGTCAACTCTAAGTTTACTTGGGTTCAACTGGTGTAGAAAGCAAGAGATGTTTGATCAAGTGGTTCAATGCCATCCCTAAAAAATCACTCATTTGAAATCATGCTTGGAAAAAAAGAGATATTTGATCAAGGGGTTCAATGCTAGGACCAACTCTTCAATCATTATCCATAAACAACCACTCATTTGAAATCATGCTTGGAAAACAATATGATCCATTAGTTCTTTTCTTCAGATTTACACTTCTAATCTTCAACTCTTGCTGTGCTTCTTTGGATGTCAATAATTTTTCAATTTATTTGTGTTTATGGTTCCTTTATGTGTTCTTATGGGTGTCATTTTTCTTGGTAGTTATTTTGGATGAATCACCATTCAATATCTTGGATTTATAATCAAATGACTTATCATTTAATCTTATTATTTATTATAAATATATATATTTTGTTAGATAATTTGATAACAGTAAGATAGATATTAAAAAAGAATAGAACTCTATAAATGAAGATAGTAAGACACAAACAAAATGTATCATAAATCAAAAATAAAACTAATATACGCCTCTGGAGTGGATGCTACTTTGTCGCACAACTAAGCATATATAGGATGCATCCACATCATGTCTATCTGTATATGCACTCTGGCGTACGCTGCACATCATCTTCAGTAGCCACATCCACATCCTCGTGTGTGGTAGACGACGGAAGCTTGCTGGAACTCTCATTGACATGGGAAGAAGATGGATGCTCTGCTGTAGATGGCTATAATAATGTATCCATATCTTAGCAATCAATGACTAGATCTACCTCTGCCCATTCCTGAGAAGTAGGAGGAGCATCTGACTGATCATGTGGAAAACCTTCCTCATGTTGAATAATGACATCTAGTTGATCAAGCTGAACCCCCTCCTCTTGTAGAACAACAGTAGGGTCATCACCCCCTAGTACATCTATATGAGGCTTAGATTCCACCTCAACATGTGGTGGATCAAAGAAAATGTCATGATATATATCATCCATTAAAGGAAGTAGATATGCGACAAGGCTGTGAAAATATGATGGGTCAAATGCGGCTCTCTCAATGGGATCAACCATGTGAAGTAGATGACAGATACAAGCATCCTGCGAAAACAAATTCTATTGTTAAGTAATATGAATAAAAAATATGATAAACAGAGAAAGAAATAATGTATACTAACTCTTGAAATCCCCATCTGTGTCGTGTTAGAAATCTGACTGGGGACCTGCTGTACCATGAGGCATAATCCATATAGTCCACCAGCTGAAAGCATACCATCCCTACCCCTCGCAACCAGGACTCCTGTCTTCTGTCCCATAACTCAATATATCTGGCATGATATCTCCTCCATTAAAAATCTCTCTTCCTTGACATATTCAGGGAATGAAATGAATCTAACTGACTGGGAGGATCAGGAACATGCTGATGGAATCTGAACTGCCTCATGACTCTATCATTTTGGTGCCACTCGACTATATAAAAATGAATAAATGGAACCGTGCAGGAGCTAATAGAAAGCATCACTATACAGTACGGTGGAATACTGTGAAGAATATCATTTGTATAAGGCATCCATGTAATCTGAAAAAAAATGAATAATCAATAAATATATGATTAGATGTACAGTAAAGAATAAATATTTAATAATATAAATAATAATCACTTAAATTGTGTGGTCAAAGGCTATCCAACATAAGTCTGTAGGCGTGGACATCATGTCTAGGGGTATCTGAATGTCAATGTTCCTGACTCCACCTTTAGATAACATTGTTATATTTACATTTGATAATAGAAATTTAAACAATTAAGTTAGACATTAAAAGGATAGAAGAACATACCAACATCCACATGGATCCTCTCCTACAATATCTGCTGGTAATGGCGCACGAGCATGTGGAGCTAAACGAGGGATGTGCTCCCATACCCACATCTGTAGAAGAACCATGCATCCCATGATCCACATTTTATCAATGCTACATGCACTGCATAATGCCCTATATGTATATGCAAGACAAACAGACCCCCAACTATACTTCCCTCCCTGGTCCAAATCCTCCAAAAATGATAAATTAATCATGTGCACAAAAGTAGTGGAGTGATCAACAAAAATCATGCCACCGATCAACCTCAAAATATAAGCTCATGAAAATTGCATCACGGTGATCTCGTCAGTATCCTATGGTAAATGAGTGAAGTGCTGATCTAACCAAGGCATGTGTAATCAACCACCAACGATTGTCCTACCATTATCCAAAACCTCTATGCTATGTAGTCTATGAACAAGCTTTGGAAAATTTGCTGTAACTCGACCTGTCAGAGGTGCACCGTCGATGGGGAGGCCCAACATGATGGCCACATCTTATAGTGTAATAGTCATCTCCCCCTCTCTCAAATAGAATTTATGAAAATTTGGTATCCATATCTCTACAAGCACGATAATGATCTGATGATCAAGAAAGGTGAAGTCGCACATCGCTACGCCGTAAAATCCAGTGCACCGAAGATGGGGAACAATAACGGGAGGTGGTGCTGTATGATGGAAATGGTGTGATCTGTGAAAACTCAATGGAGGCACAACACATCCCTCTAAAACTATCCGTGAGACATGAGTAGCCTAATATGTGAGCAATGGAAAATCTACCATCTGCACAAATGATATCATCATTACTTTTTTATAGGGAATTCAAAAAAAGTTGTAAACTTTTATTTAAACAAAATCTAAAATAAGCAAACTAAGGTATAAAATATATGTGGGAAGTATTGTTGGTTTCAATTATAAATTTCTTGTATTATTGATCTTCAATGAAGTTTAATTTATTCTGATATTTTTAATATAAATCAACAGTGTTGAAAACCCCACATTGAATATGTAAAAGCGTGATATATTCAATTTCATTCAAAGTTTATTTTTTTAATATAGTTAGTATCAAAAAATTCTTTACGATAGATTCCAAAAATGAGATAAACTGAAATTAAAAGTATTCAATACTGAAACGACCACATAAAAACAAAATATGCATATTCGTGATACAGTACACAGACTCGATCATGGATGACGGGATATGGAGCTCTGACCTGTCACTTAGGGACATCTCTTACGAGTATGTTCTTATGCGTGACAAATAATGCATCGTATTGTCCCTCTCCATTGTCGAGGCCAATCCATCTCATTCTTGATTCGAGTTGACTTTGGTCTTCCTCGGGGCCACAACCTAGTAGTATAAAGCCAATATTTTAAAAAACTAAATTGAAAAACTGATAATTGTAAACACAACCAAATTATGAATCTTTGAAATATCAAGGACAATGGTCGGGTGATCAGCATGAAATGAGATAGATTGAAATCCACCAATAGGTATCCAAGCTGCACTATAACAGTTAACCAAAGTGCTCATGTGGTACATCGGGTCAATATATGGCTCCCATGATATATTTACTGATGCACAAGCTACGATAACATATGCACGTGGATATCTCAATGCTTGAAAGCTACCACAATCACAATACCTGTTATCCAACATCACCACAAACACTTGACCACTAGTGCATGTAGCCCGGTCATAACACTGTCTTACCTGAAAACTCATGTTTTCCCTATCAAAACCTAGAACACTCCATATTGAAGCCTCATTTAGTATCTAATCAATATCACTTTGGAAATGCTGAGTAAAAGACATTCTATTTTCCATCCTCTGGTAGGATTTTTGGGAAAGGTAAATAAAGTAGTGAACACATCTATAAAATGTCTCTTGCACTAACCTTGTGATCAGGAGTTTGTGCACACCCTTGAGGACCCCATTTATGCACTCCACTATATTAGTGGTCATATGGCCATATCTTCTGCCACCATTATATGCTAATGACCATTTTTCCTTTGAAATTTGCATCATATATTCATACACTACTTCATTAGCAGTTCTAATACCTTCAAGGCGTCGATCAAATCATTCTTGTTGGGGCTCATATGCTGAAAAAACATGAGAATAATGTATTAAAATGGATATTAAATTTTGTTAAAATATATACATTTAGAAAAACATACCCAAATTGAGGATTTCCTACTTAATGGCCTCATCTCTAAAATGCTTATGCACATTACTTGAAATATATCTAATGCAATAACGATGATAACCATTCAGCTCCGTCCAAGAAACCCCATCACTATTCACAACCTCTATAATTGCTTGATGACGATCAGATATATGACATACACCCTTATTTTGTGTGATATGAATGTGCACACATGCCAAAAACCATCTCCAGCATTAAAAATTCTCCTTTTAAACAATAGAAAAAGCAAGTGGTAGAGGAGCACGATTACCATCCTATGTGGCAGTAATGAGTAGAACACCTGTATACTTGCCATAAAGGAAAGTGCCATCTACCTGAATAAATTGTTTAAAATAGGGAAAGGCAATGATGCATGGACTTAATTCCCAAAAAAACCTATTGAACTTCAGCTTTGATCGATCAACTCGGTGAGTGTTGGATACATATTCAACAGTGTCTAACTGATAAACGATCTTATTATTGAGAGACAAAAATTCTATAAGCTGTGGAAACATCTCATAAGACTCATCCCAATCACCATAAACTTTTACAATGGCCTTCTATTTTTTATTCCAAGTTTTTTTTTATGATATATTATAGTTATACAACTATTTAATTCTTTCTTGAATAAGGGCAACAGGAACATCCTGACATGTTTGTATCATCTCACAAATAATAGTTGATATAAACTCTGCATCAAGGGAAGAGTGATCCTGTGACAAGATTGGATTCACACATGTGTTTGGACCTTCTAATTTGGTTATATTTTAACATGCAAAAAATTTATCAAATATCTCCCTTAATCTAAATTTACATTCTGTCCCATATTTCTCACAACGAATGACATATTTTTTCTTCTTTGACTCATCAACCACAAATGTGAAATGCCACTTAATGTGGTTTTTATTTATCACATTTTTCATGACCAGTTTACTTTCAAACTCCTGCCTGACATATATGACATTATCATTTGATGCAGACTTATTCCCTATAATTATAGGGAATTCAGAAGCCGGTGTAATGACATTCCAATCAAAATGTTTTTCATGAGACATTCCTTCAACTAAAGTTCTCAATACTGAAGGATGAGTACTACTAACTGATGGATGGCATTGATGTTTGTCTCTCAATGGAACTTCAGAAGCTTCATTCCCCACATCACCCTCACCCAAATCATCTCCCGATGACTCCCCATATTTTTCTTCCTCAAATAAACTTTCATTCACTATATCAGCACACAGATGGATGTTATTTACAGTTCCTTCCAAATTTTGATCACATTATTCATAATTTTCTTCTATCACAGGAGTTATATGAGGAGTAGGCAATGAATAAGAGTGTTATGAATGACCGACTTCTATAGAGCTCATAAAACATGGATCTGTAGTATTCGGTTTCACCACATCAATATCAGAAAACACCACATACAATTCCATTAAACCATTACTACATTATTGCCTGAATAAAATATAAGCATCCATCCAATCCTCATCATCAAGTATAGGGTACTCAGTGTGCCAAAAACCTTCAACATATTGAAGATACCGATAATTTATTGAAGTAATTGATTGATCAACTCTCAGTTTTAACCAACTACGAATCTTATTGAAAACTGCATCCAATGTCATACAACTATATAGATTTACCACTTTAGCAGTGGCACACTGTAGCTCAAACCCTTCTTAGTATAAATGACCTTACCATTGCACTATATTTGTGCAGACATGATTACCTATAAAAAATGATTCGAATAATATTAAATACCACATCAAAATTTTTAATTAATTGAATTGGTTTTGAATAATTGATTTTTTGAATGTAATTGTTTATCAGAACTTTAATATATGATTTCATAAATTATAATTATTTTTGAATAAATAATTAAATTATTTAAATTGGTTTATAAGTGGTTTAATATAATGTTTGATAGATTTTAATTAATTTTGAATAAATAATTACAAAAATATTATATACAACATCAAAATTTTAAATTATTTTAACTGGATTCGCATAATTGACTTTATACTGAGATTTTTTAATGTATAAGTTTATCAGAGTTTAATATAATGTTTCATAAATTTAAATTAATTTTCAATAAATAACCATGACTTGATTTTGAGAATTCCTATTAGTTTATCATTATCTGATAAACTAAACGAAACCTATGACTGGAAGACTTCTGGAGTCTCTATTATCAAATCAGCAACCGCCATTTGAACATCTGTTCTCGAACACCTCTTCGGGGACACCACTTCAGGGACGTCTCTTCGGGGACGCCTCTTCGGGGATTCTCTTTGGGGATGCTCTTCAAAGACGTCTCTTTTCGGATACCTCTTTGGGGATCCTCTTTGGGGATGCCTCTTGGTGATTGTCTTTTAATTACAAATTTACTCACATGCATGTGAGGGGGTCAAGGGGTGTCTTAAATACAATTTTTTTAAGCAAACACGCAGGTCCATACATACCCAGTGAGATAACTTGTAGGTCATCAATATAAAAGAATGAATTTATTACAAATTAAATAACCACATAAAGAAAATAAGTCAATCAAAACCTAATTTATTTTATACTTCATCTATTATAAGAATTATTAGTAAATTAAATTACTATAATTCAATATAATTTTTAATTAAATTTATATATGATACATATAAATAATATATTATTTCTAAATTATATAACTAGTGTAAACATATTATAATTTAATTTAATATTAAAATAACATACTTAATTTTCCCAAACATTCAATATGAATTCATACAACATTTCAGACATTACATGATTATTTTTTCTAAACATTCTAATACAACATACACCCAATCAAAAATTAAACAATACAGAACATAACTAATTTACACATCATGCATCAATACTACAGAATAAATAAACCATACAAACAAATATTAATTTCTACATATTGAAAATTAAATAAATAAATCATACAAATGAAATAAATAAACAAAATTAAAAAAATAAAATATTAATTAGAAATTTTAACTTCTTAAAAGCAGGAAAAATTTATTGATAAAGATATTCGGTAGGGCTTTACAAAAAATACTAATCAGAACAAGAATTGCGGGGGGGGGGGGGGGTCCTTTTTATAAAAGACCACATCGGGATGTGTGAATGCCATTTGCGCATCCTTCGTATACTATACAAAGGATGCGCAAACGGCGTTCAAACATCCCAGACTCGATGAAAGATGCGTGAACCCTGTTCACACATCCCAGAAGTGGGATGATGCGTGAATGAGGTTCACACATCTTGAGACCCAGTTTTAAAAATATTATGATGCCTAACCCATTTAGGAAAAAAAATTCAAAAACCCTTATTTTTTTTCTTTCTTTGTTCCATGTTTATTTGCATTTGGTGCAGTATATGCAGGTGCTACTGGGTGGGTGACCTAGAAGGAGGGATGGGTTTGTTGACACCCATAATCATCCATTTGTTTACTTTTGAATATATAGACACCCTTCTTTTGACTTCTTGCACAAAATGTATTGTCTGGTTTTTGTTGTATTCGGTTGGAATTGTAGTGATTTTCTGCCTCTTTTGTCTGGTGAGTGGCTCAAAAGAGGGATAGGTGTATTGACACCTATCATTCGGCCCTCTTTACTCCTTCTTGTGGAAGCAGGGATGATCTTCCATTTTTTTTCTTGCATGACATTACTTCTTGGTAGTGGTGAAATTTCACTATTTATAGACTCCGGGGGGTGGGGGCAACAAGACTTGCACTGAAGCTTGTTCGATTTTGGGGTTTCTTCGATAATTCTGTACCATGTCATCCCTTTTGGGTTTCTTTCCTCATGAAATTTGTTCCAATTCTTTGTATGGGGGGGGGGAAATGAGACTTTCACTGAAGCTTTTTCAATTTTGGGTTTCCTTCGAGAATTTTGAACCATGTCATCCCTTCGGGTTTTCTTTCCTCATGGAATTTGTGCCAATTTTTTGTATAGGTTTCTCCAAACCCATTTTAAAAGGGTTTGATTCTAATTTTCCTTCAATAAAAGGGGGATTGAATCTTAATTTTTTAAAAAAAGTGTATGAGGGATTGGGATGAGAGATTTATTCAACCCACTACTAGATTCATCTATGCCAATAAGGTTTAATTTTTTTTAACATAGATCAAGGACTTACACTATTATATGGATACACATAAACTACATCAGACACAGTAAATACGGGCCAATATAAATGGTTTTATTTATAGATGCGTCAATGTGTAATTTTCATAAATGAAAATGTCATGTTTATGGAAATCAAATCTATTATTAATGGTGACTATTCACTGCTTGTTTTTTAGATCCCCTCTCTATACACTCTTGATTTATAGAGAGTTAAATTAGTAATTGGATCACCTATATCTAAGATTACATCTCATATGAATGTAATGGTTCTCCTTTGATCATTGAAACATTGAAAAAATCATTGAATTTATACACTAGCCCATGAGAATTGAGGATTGATGTGTCTAAAAGAATCTAAACAATGTTTGAAAATTTATAGGGATCTGATATTGGTTCCTTCAAGCATCGATATCTAGTGACGAGTGAAACACAATTTTGTCATAAAATAAAACGAGGTAATAGTTCAATTTAACTATTATGATTATTCCTTATAATTTGGAATTTTTAGGTTGTTTACTATGTTGTACATCATTGGTGTCGACGTCACGATGATCATAGAATCATCATTGATTCAATCTAAGATATAACCTTGCATCAAGGTGATTTGATTGTTTTTAATCACCTTATAAATATAAAGAGTATATAGAGGGGATCTAAAAATCATGCATTAAATAGTAACCATGAATAGTTGCTTATATTTCCTTAAGTAGGCGAGTTTCATTTTTGAAAATTACACTTTGGAACTTCTATAAATAACTCTTTAAATCAAACCATATTCACTACATTTGACATTGTTAATATGTCATAAATGTCTTAAAAGTTTTTTCATTTACAAGAAACATCTAAATTTTTTTACATGATAAAATAAAATCCATTAACTGAAATTGTCTCTCTCGATAATAATTAATGAACTTTCATTAAAAATATTCATTTGTAAAATATTATTTCTCATATTCAATGAACACTTACGAGTAATCTGAGAAAATAAATTCACTTTTATTATTATAAACTTGAATAATAATGAATTTATTTCTTATAACCATTCAAACTTGTATATATCCCTACCCCTGATGTGGGATCCACCATATCCAAAATTCTAATTCACTAGAGTTATCCAGGAATATGAATATGATTAGTGTGTGGCCATCTAAGGCCTAATCTCAATAGCAGTGATTCATTCCCACAAACCAAGTGTGGTATATGGCAACACATCCTGACCCCTAAGAAGATAAGTTTTATATATAAAAACAATAACATCTCTTATGAATAGAAACCATGTAATATAATTTCATTATCTCATATTATCTCATAAATCATGACACACACATTATGTCATAATCCTTTCCTATATTATTATTTTGTAACCTTACTAAACTAACTTACTTTCATCAACCATGGCCATGGATTTAATAAAGGTAATATCATCCTTGTCAACTAGTCATGAGATATATCTTTATTTATAGAAGTGACTAAAAACTATCTTGATCACTAAATCAATTTCATACCACCAATGACACTCCCTACATAATCAACCTCACTAAAATATAAATATCATGGTTTTACTCTTTCATCAAAGTACTCGATCAAAGTAATCAATCAAATGATACACAATAATAATAAGATCAACTCAATATACCAATACACATGATCATATATAGGAATAACCAATTACATTAGAAACATGCAGTGTTCCTATTTGTGGGACAATCCTCATGACATCACCTACTCAAGATCACCAAGTGAGAACTACATGAGAAAACGTATCAATGATTATGATCCCCAAGATACTGATATTTAAACATCATCTGTGTCCTATTAGTATAATATATATAGACCATAGGATATATGTTTTAAGATTATTTTCATAGTATATTATGATCCTAATTATATATGTGAACTACTATAACCTTTTGAAAAAAAATCAAATAAAATTACCATGTAAATAGTGAATGCTGGATTATTGATTTTTATAAATTGATGAAATTGTTATCATATAAAAAATCTGTGGCTAACTGATCTTGTAAAACCTAATATTACATATATTTTCTAAATTAAAGATTTGGATAATGAAAATAAATTTTTGAATGTTTATTATTAGGGAGAAAAATCCCACATTTTTTACTTCTATCATAATGTACTTATTCTAAAAAGTTTTTTAAAGCGACATTTTTTTTAATTTTTTTAATCATATTAATTTTCCATTTGATCAATATTTTAAGTTTTCTTTAATGAAAACACCCATTGTTGATTCTTGGAAGTTTTTTATAAAATATTCTATATTTTAACATTTTTGGAAGTGTTAATGGGAATAAAACAACCAACCACTGCATATTCTATGCTATGCTGGTGGTATTTTATTTTTAAAATATCCTTGAAAGGAATCTCCATAAGTGGTTGTTTTATTCCCATTTCTTTCTTTATTAGGTTGGTTTTAAATTATCAATAATGATACTTTTTTAAGAGGTAATTAATATAAGGGATATGTTTTCTATATCCCTTCCTTTTAGTTTTATTGGGGCTTGAAGGTACCAAGATGAATTTTAGAGGCATTCTATTGGTGAGAGTGGAGTACTTGGCTATTCATAGGGGTACCAAAACATAAAAGAGGGCATGGTTCTAGATGTGTTGAGATCATTTGGATTTATAATCACAGAAAAGACCATTTTGATATTTCCATTTTGAGTATTAGGTGTTTTGAGGTTGGTTTTGTGGATCTTGAGGATCCAAAGTGAGTAAAATGGCATGACTAGCTATTTTGGAGGGAATTTTACTTGGGTGTTTCCCCTATGGGAAATAGAAAAGGATTCCATACCATAGTGGGGGTTGTGGCATTGCTAGGTCCATGGAGGTTCTCCCTATTAGAAATGGAAAACCTGAAATGACCATGTTCCTGGGTGAGGTGAATGGAGAGGTTTTCCTATATAAAATAAGACCATTGAAATTCCATATGTTTGGAATGTTGGTGCATGAGGTTATGAAGAAGTTGTGTTAATGAGAGAGAAACTAAAGCGATGAGTTGGGGTCCTCCATGTTATGGTCATTTATGTCACAGGTCGAAATGATGGGGTGTTTTCCACTATATTTTGGAGGAGGTCATGGTATCTTGCTGGGCATCCAAAACACCTTTCACCACACCATGGTGCATGGTATGGTTTTGGTCGAATAATTTAAATTCAAGTTTAAAAACACATGATATTTTAGGAGATATATCATTTAAAATAGTGTAAAAACTAGATATTACTTTGATAGGAAGTTCCATGGAAATGATAGGAATCACTATTCCCTAGTGTAGGCCTTCTAGGATTCCTCTATTAATAGAGTATTAGGACTTACTTTGTTTTATTTTCAATATATTCCTATGAACCCTAGCCGATACCTATTTCTATAACCACCCTCTAGCCACTTCCTTTGAGAGTCTAAACACATTAGATCATTTAATTGAATTCTCTTGAATCAAGGTACTCTATCCTTATCTTTTCCTTAGCTTTCCTTATTCTTATTTCCTTCTTAGGTTTATTTTGGTGAAGTTTTTCTAGTTTTGGTTGAGTTTTGAGCATAGATTGATGATGGTTTTTTGTGCTTTGACTTTAGTTGTATTTTCTTATATTTGGTGATTGATCCTTTTTCTTTCACTCTTTATTGGAGAACTTTGAACTTTTAACTAAGACAGGGGATTCATTACTTATACATTTGTTTTATATAATGGTGTGAAATTATCATGTTTTAGATTATTTGGGTAAATAGTGGGATTAACCTAATTGAATATAATAACTGGAATCAAGAATAAATTGGAATTGGGTTATTGTAATTTCTTGTGATTTATTCCATGTTTATGTTTCCATTTTATTTGATAGATAATGCACTATGTTTATCTTTTGGTTGTTTTTGTTAGTATATTTGATTTCATTTAAATAGGACAAACAATATATTGTTGATAAGGATGTATTGATTAATGAAATATGAAAATAATTTGTTTACCATTCTTCTTTGAATATAATGAAATATGAAAGTTATGTATGGATATGGTTATAGTTTACTTGTAACTATAGATAGATGCTGGTTATAGGTTTCTTATTGATGGATACTATGAATAATGAATAGTATAATTCAAGAAGATAATGAAGTGGTCTTTTTATAAAGATAATTTATTGTGGTTAAGTTATCTAATATTTTTTTGTGAAAGGATTAAATTCTTTACTATTTGTGCCATAGTTTACCCATGTATGTTCCATGATAAAAAACTTTTTGTTACTTTATATTATTTCTTTAGGATGGTGGAGCCTTACTGTGATTTTTTTTGAACCTTGTATAGTTAGGATGTTTGGTAAAAATTGTATAGGTTCTCCCAAGGTTCTAGTGGAGGATTGATGTTGATGATGGTAGAATGAATGAGTTGTGATCAATGGTGCGGGGGATGACACTGGGTCAGTTGGAACTATTTGATAGTTGGGTTTTCTCATTGGTTTATGATTAGAAATTTCTTTTTAATGGATGGTTTTCTAAATATTTCTGGTTATGGTTTTTAACATCCTGAACTAGCTTAACTCTATACCCAACAAGTGTATCTTTGATTGTGGAAGCTTTAAATGATTCCATTATTGAGATGAAATTATAGATTGATAAATATATTAATAATAAACCCCTGGGACGGTGTGTTGTTATTGGCAGTAATGATATGATGTAATTATATGAGAAACCATCATATGGTTGTAATAGAATTATCTGAAGAGATTGGTATGGATTCTAGGAATGGTAATATGAATTATAAATCATTTTATATTTTAAATAATTGATGTGGTTAATTTTAAATTTGTAAAGGTTTTAATAGTGATTGAATAGTAATTGCTAATCTCTAAATGAAAATGGTTAATGATGAATTTTTATGGTTGTGTGTATGTTTGAGAACTAGTCTCCTAATAATTTGTGGTAGTAGCTAGGTTTCTTATGGGATGATAGTTATAGTTGAGTCTAAGGATAGGTAGTTTCCCTTACTATGGTTGTGTGTGATATATTATTATATTTTCAAATTTCATATGATTCACCACCCAAGTTAGCAAGGAAATGAACACCCAAATGTTTTGTGGGGTGTTTTCCCTAACATATAGGTTTTTGGGGGAATATACGACTAACTTCTACCTCTCCCCTGCTCTCTCTTTAACTATAATATCATATGTGGGTATGCCTAGGCTGTGATGACTTAAGGTATATGGTATGGACTCACATGAACTATGACAGATCTTAATTTTACATGCATTTATGTGTGGTATATAATAGATTGAGGTTAAAGGACATACTTTTATTTAGTCATGGTAAATATGGTTTCCCAATTGTATAATTTCATGGTTTGTGGATGATTAATGTATAATAAATCTTACATGGGATGTAGTGGATTCTATACTTCTATTTAGTTACAGATGAGATGATGATAATGAGGTTGTGATGATCTACATAGGATGTATGATGAGATGGTTTTTTAATGGTGGTATGTATGCATGGGGTCCATGATGGCTTGTGGAAGGGATGAGCATAGGATATGAGCCGTTTGGGAATGAGAGTGACACACCAGTGGGAAATTGGGAGTAGGGAACCTTTCTTACATATATGAGTTGTTATGGATATGATTGCTTCAATGTTTTACTTGGTGAACTAACCATGGTGAAGATCAGTTATAGTTTTAACTGATTAGGTGATGAGTTGGTTTCATTTTTATATTTATAGGTCATTAGTATGTTTCTTTCATATTTTTTCATGAGTTGTTCCGGGGAGGATCCTTCTAAGTATAATTGTATTCTCACCCTTTGTATATATAAACTACTTTTCAGGTACATGGGATCTAGTTGGTGATCGATCATGGAAATACATTCTTAGAGTGGTTGTTCAAAATCAATTGGAGTTTTTAGTTTCTACCAAGGTATTTATTTTGGTACTTTTCAATTGTTTTAGATAATTTATGGAATTAAATTCCTTTTTTTGGATTGATTATTTATTTATGCGTGGTGTTTATTAGTGGATATCATTTTATCTATTATTCTATAAATTTATTTAAAGAGTGTAATGCTTCCCATTTGTAAACATTCTATACCCTCAGTTCTAGTAACCAAACCATGGCCTATTAGATTCAATTTTATTGGGTCATCTCTTTGTCTTCATTTCCATCCCATAAGGGGTATAAGTGTGTGTGTGTGTGTGGGGGGGGGGGGGTCTTGAAGAGGTGGTATCATTACTAATGTTTGAGAGATAGAATGGATTTTGGAGAAAGAAAATGGTGAGGATTGTGTGGGTTAATAGGGAAACAATATTATCTAGACTTAGTATGTGATATAAAAATGGGAGATTGGATAGGAAACTACAATTTAGGCCCCCCTGTGATTTGATGTAGGGACATTCAAGTTTACTGAAAATACTTATTGAAGTGATGCTACTTTCAAGGTAGATACCAAGTCATGGATCATGAATCATGATTTTCTATTCCTATGTTTGAAATCAGTGGAAAATGGGAAATAAGTTAAAATTAATTAATTAATTAAACTTATATATTCCATATTATAGGTTTAGGAGTACATTACCTTTTTAGGTATAAATATAGGCCAAATTCCCCATCAAGTTTATTCTAAAGACAACCAACATGATGATCCAGAATATCATTGTCAATTTATGGTTGTTGATAGTGACTATTGGATGAGGAAACTTAAAGGGTTCCAATGCCAAAGTCTGTATAAGTATGCGGGATCTATTTTTGATCAACAGACCAAGGATCGATTGGAGGAGGTGGATATTAACTTATGTTCGATTCATTCTTAGAGGGAGAACTGGATATCATTGGTTGTAATGATATAGAATGTTACATCTCAGTAGTGGTGGTTCTTGTTCCTTGAGGATCGAGAGGATTCAAATGTTACATGGGAGAAGTACTATGACCAGTTCTGTGATGAGTTTTTTTTTATTTCACCATGAATGAATATTTTTGATAGAAGCTTTTTACTCCCACTAGGGTAATTCCATTATGTGAGAGTTCAATATCCATTATAATAACCTCTTACCTTATTCTTTTAACCATATTCTAGATAAGGAGGATAGGGTGAGGAATTTCAAGGATACTTTGAATCTAGATATCTAGAATCAATTTACAATATTTATGTAGAAGATATACCTTAATGTTCTGGTGAGGGAAGAGATCATTGATAGGGTGTTATATAGGATTAGATCATCTCAAGAATCAAGTAATATGGACTCTCTATAGAGCATAATTATGGCTATAATATCTTAATTTCCTATCCATATGAACAATTTTCAGATAGTGGGGAGTCAATTCCAACCTTCCTCATCTTGTTTATCTAGATATAGTAGTTATTGAATCCTTATAATAGAAAAAAATGGTTTTTTATATATGTATTGGTCATGGAATTCATAAGTGAGAGGTTATAACCTTCCTCATCAATCATCATGGAGCTAGAGTCCCTCTTTAGGATTAACCATTATAACAGTATACTCCTAGGAAATAATAGTAGGAGGGATATTTAACCTTTGATCAGTAAATATTGGATGGGGTAGGTAGAGGAAATCCCTCTATTCTCCACATATTCTAAGACAATCATCAGAGCATAAACATGGAGGTAGTATTCATTAGGATCAAAGATTCCATGAAGTAGGCCGTGGTCAGATAAATGACTTACAGTTTCCAATTTCAGGTGATCCAAACATTCTTAAAGTTATTATTTTCATATTTTCTACTTAAGTTCATGACTTGTGTGATTCGGGAGCCACACACTCATTTATTTCACCCTCCCTAGTCCATTATTTGGGACTTATGGTGGAGAGGCCTACAGTGACCCTGGAATTGAATAAGCCAATTCAAGTTCAATCTAGTTTGTATGATGTGTGCCAAGATTATGAGTTTATGTAAGGGAAACATAATTACTGGGATATTTACTTTGTTTTTAGACACAACCATACAAAATCATCATATGAATGGACTAGCAATATTTAATTATGTCTATTTTTGATTTCTTTGGGAGGTTCCTCGTATTCTATGATGTCAATGAATTGAAAGTTTTTTTTGTAGTGAGTGAGTCCATCATATTATTTGGAGCCATGTTGATTCCATATACTCCTTAATGGTTGGGTTGATTTTTGATTAAATAGAGGATCATCTGATGGTATTTCTCAAGGTTGGAGAAGAGTACCTTGATTTATTTTCAGAAGAGGTTGAGACCCTACCCTTTTGATGTGAGATCATGTTTGGGATACATATTCAATAAGATATTTCTATTATATCAATGTATCAATATAATATGGATCCTCATGATTTTTGAGAGATTAATATTTTGATTTATTATCTTATATAGTAAGGATTCATTTTTTCTAGTGTGTCGCCTTAGGGTTCTCCTATTCTATTTGAGAAGAATGAATATGATACTTTAAGTATGTGTATTGACTACTGTCACTTGAATCATGTGTTAGCAAAGAGCTATTTTCATATCCCATATATTGATGATTTTTTTATCAGATGAAGGGAGATAGATAGTTATTAAAGATCAATTTACAGTTAGGATATCATCTCATCTGGGTGAAGGATGAGGATATCCTAAAAATTAATTTTAGATGATTTTGGTATAATTAGTATATTATAATATCATTAAATATGATAAATGATCTATATGTGTTCATAGGAATTATAAATGTTTTGTTCACTGAATTTACAGATCATTTTTGGTGGTGTTTATTGACAATATATTTATATTATCTGAGTTGGAGGAGTAGCATGTAGAGAATCTGTGAGTTATTTTGGGTGTTCTTTGGCACCAATAGCAGTTTGGGTTGCTATTAAAAAGTGATTTCAAGGCCCATGAGTTTTATTTCTTGGGATTCTTTTTGTCTTAGTGTGGTTTATATATATGTATATATATCCTTATAAAATTTAGGTGGTTATTTCTTTGATGGAACTAAATAATGTTATAGAGGTGTAGATTTTCCTTGGTCTTTTGGGTTATTACAAGAGGTTTTCCCAATTTCTCTCAGACTTTGACTCCTTAGATAGATTTAATGAAAAAGGATTAAAAAATTGTGTACATTGAATAATGTTAGTCTCATTTTGAGTATTTTTAGGAGAATCTAGTTGGTGGTTTGATTATTAATTTAATAGAGGAGGGAATTACATTTTAGATTTATTATGATGATTCAAATCTTGGATTGGGTTGTATTTTGAGGTGCCCCAGACCCAGACTCCCTGGTTTGGTGCTAAAATAACTTTCTTTGAAAACTAGATTTGATACAAAGTGAGATGAACCTATTTTAATTTTACTTTATTTCTATAACTTAAACATTACATCTCACAAAAGGTATCACTATCCCAAGAATGAAAGGTTTAGTTTCTTTTAGGGATAGTTACATAATACACTTTTTATGATACTTGTGAACATTATCCACAATTTATCCACACTATAACACCTTCTACACTTATAATATGTTATACTAATATTTATAACCTCGGTAATGGAATCATAATAAAGGGGTGAAATTAAATTATTAGTAAGGGAAAAAACTCATAAACTTTTCATAAAGAGTTAGATCATAAGCATATAAGAAAACATGAACAGGGTAAATGAAGTATTAAAAGGAATATAGAGTAATAAGAGTTCTCTAGAAGTCATAAAAAAAGGACATGTAATCTAAAATAAAAAAACATATGCCATATCATAAGAGTTTAATATGATAAACACGAGTCTTGGATCATAATCATAATAATATTACATAATATCATGGCATGACATTAAATCATAACATAGCAATGAATTATGGAACAAACATAAGCATAGAAAAATTTCATATTGTGAAAAAATCCAAATATGAACAACCTTTATATTATTAATAAATCCAAAATTTACACCCTTTAACTTGTGAAAAAATCCATGAATTCCCATGCTTTATGTTCTAAACAAATCCAATCAAGTCTTATCTTTTTATTGTAAACAGATCAAAGCACGTCTATGCTTTATTATATCATGAGATATAAAACATAACCAATACATTGGAGGGTGATATATGAACCCAACCATAATCATCCAAACATATGTGTTCCATAATATACCAATCATTAAATGAAAAACCATTGTAATAAAATGGGTTTCATTCTCCACATCATAAAGAACCCATGGAAAGAAAAATCTTAATTACAACATTTCCATATGGTATCACCAAAATTGAACTGAAGCATTTAAATGGTTGATACCAAAAATTTAATTCCCCCAAAAGATATTTCATAAGAACATTTATAGGGTGATTCATAATAAATAACCTCTAAGGATAAAAATATTTTGGAGATAAAGAGGAAACCAGGGAGAAAAACCCCTTTTTGAAAGGATTAAAAACACCTTAAAAATGTTTTCTTTAAATTGAAATAATCTAAGCTTAATAAAAATTGTCCTTTCAAACCTAAAAAAGTATTTTAGAAAAATTATAAGAGAAATATGATTTCATAAGCTTTATTTAAGAATACATAAAAACACTGAAGAATTTATTCTTTGAATCATAATCCTTTAAAATTCATTTTAAAATATAAAATTATTTTCAAAAATAAAAATTTTACTTTTGAAAAATATAAGAATGTTACATTTTATTTTCAAAATAATCTAGAGTTATAATAATTTGGAAGAAAAGTTTTAAAAATAGAAAGTAATATTTGAAAAGAAAAATGTCTAGACTATGAAATAAATTATAAAAAATTTTATACAAATTGCTAACATTTTTCAAAATAAAATGTTATAGATCAAATTCCATGGTCATTTTCTAAAAGGTGAAGTGAAAACTATGGAAAATATTTTCTTTAAAATTAATCTTAAATAATATATCCTTGAAAATATATAATGGTTATCAAAAGTGAATGTGGAGTGGAAGATAAAAAAATTTATTATGAAAGGATGGAAAACATTTTCAATATTTTAAAATACCATTATTGAAAACCCACATTAGAAAAATAAAAAAAAAATATTTTTAAAGGAGAGTGGAAATATGCAGCTAACATGAGACAAAACATCATTGGGATTCCAAATATAAAGTATAACATTAATGGGATGATAAAATCTTTACATGAAAGAAAAAAGACCTTATTTGGATAGGATGGGAATTATTCTAATCATTATTAGAATTTATGAAGAAATAAATACATTAAAAAAATTACACAAAAAAATAAGAAAATAAATTATTATATAATCCTATAATATAAGATAACCATCTTGTAAAATCACAAAAAAAAAATAATCATTATGACTCAAGAAAATAAGTTGAGTTAAGAAAACCCATTATGGTAGTGGTAATGTAAGAATCAAAATAAAATTATAGGGTTAGAGTGAAATGGAAATTAAAATATCACGAAATAAAATATATTAATTATACTTAAAGTAAATAGGGAAATAGATACACCATATAAAAGAAACAATGGTGAACAATATCAAATATGTGTCATGGAATTGAAAATAGAGGCAAATAACCCTTAAAACCTTTATATCATTTGAATCGAAAGACATTTAAAGAAAGAACACAATATGGATCTTAAAACCCTATGAATTAAATAAATGTGGTAAAATAAATTCATTATACTATAATCACACTATATTATGATATCATGATTCACAATATTAAATATTTCTTGGGAAACTAAATTTTAGAAAAATAACCCCTTAACTTAAATCCTGGTTATTTAAACATGATATAACCACCAATACAATAAAAATATAAATATTAATAACTAATTTAATAAACTTATTCAAATATATTATTATTTTTACACATAATTTTAACCATTTATCACAAATATGTCATCCAGTTATATTTTATTTTCATCATTGGGTGTTAAGATTTTTTGATTGTTTGTTTTGTACAACTTTTGTAGTGATGAGGTCGATTATTGATTATTAGCTAAAATTTCATCATTCAAGGATTAATCAAGATATAGTAATAAGTTTTTTAATTATTACTTAAGTTCCATTTCATTAGGTGAAAGAAATGGATATAGTTCGTTAAAAATGAAATTGCGATGAACTAGTTTCAACGTGTTTAACGATCAAAAGGTTGTATATTAATTAATATATTAAATATTTGTAAAACCTTAATAGAATAGTTAAAAAATATTAAATAAATTATTATTTCAACAAGATATTACCATTATTTAAAATTCCTCAATCATTAATAATATAAAAATTATAACACCATTCATGCAGGTGGTTAAACACGGGTTTATGTTATAATTATTTAACAAAAAAATAGTTTTATATTTTGTTAACATAAATTTTTCAAGATCATAAATTAATCATAAATATAATTTATCTTCATTAAATTTATTCTTATAACCATCCATGTGGTTTGGGGATGAAAAATGAAATTTGATATTCGTGGTGGCGGTCTGTACACCTACATACAATTAACAATTCCATTTCTCAATAAATGAGATAAAATAAAGGTATATGATAAATTATAATTTAAAAATTATAATTTAAAAATAGTCAACATATTGTTTCATAAAATCCATATTTTTACCATCCATGAAAGGCTATGATGAGAAATAAACCAAATCACTTCATGGAGGTGGTAGTCCACATATACGCACAATCGTTGTTTTTTTGTTTTTCTTATTGGATGGAGAGGATTGAAAAATGGTTGATAAATGGTTGTTGTGTCAATCCATCCTTTCTTGGTTTTTTACCCTCTGGGATGCTCTACTATCTCATTTTGCAATGGATTCTTCCCTATTGGGGCTCTCTCTGAAGTTACCTCTTCATGGGGAGGGGGGTTACATTATTTGGAGGGTTCAAAAAGGACACATCAAGGGATTTCCTTTTGAGAAAGAATAATATGAAGAAAGTTTAAGGAGTAAGAAATAATTACATTGATAAATTGATATTTACCTTATAAATTTACTTGGAAATTTCTTCCTTAGTATAAATAATTCTGACCAGAGTCTTATGAACTCATGATATTTTTCTAGTAGGTGAAAAATTATAGGGGTTTAGGATGAAATTTGAAGGGATATGTGTCTCATAAAGTGGTGTAAGTGATCCTATTTTATAAGTGAAGAAAATGGTAATCTTGGTAGTACACATTATATTTAAATATTGATATATCACTATTCAAGTGTCAATGGCTAAAAAGTGTAGTTTTAGAGGCATATTTTTTAAATGTTTTATATCTTTTACACTTAGTAAAACTCTTTTAACCCTTTTTAATTTTAATATAGTAACTTATTTTTTAACCATTGTAATTAATTTTAATTTCCAAAAATAAAATTGATCTTTTTAACTAATTTGAACATTTTTATTTAAAATATGAAAATCATTTTTACTAATAAATTTTCTAAATTTTATAAAAGTTAATTTTAATATTAACACACATAAAACATAATAACCATTGTTAGAAAAAGTGTGTTTCTAAGATTAAATTTTTTCATATGTTAAAATTATCAATGTTATTAATTTATATGACACACATTGGTTGATTATAAAAATAATAAAAATTTTGTTTCCTTCATAACAAGCTAAAATGTGACCTTTGAATTGGTTTTGATTAAATAAATCTTCAAAATAAATTCATTGATCATAAGTGGAGAATCCCAAAATTCACTCCCAAAAAATACTAGAATCTACTAATATTGGAAAATTGGGAAAATAAAATTTATTATATTCAAAACATGGTTTAAAAAACAAATTTTGTTAATAGTCCTCGATACACACATTTTACTCACATGTTTATCTTAATCATGAAAATATATTGACTAAATTTTCACTATGTATGGTTATATTAAACGTAAACCTAACCATGTGCCCCCATTTTCCTCTAAAAACCTAAATTATCAAGCTTGAAACTTTAGAAACTCAAAGAATAACAAACCATCTTATTGCAATAAATTACAATTCTCCCAACCATTGGACTTTTTATCTTTAAAAAGTCACTGGGATATGATCTACAAGAATTAATCGAACTATTATTGTTACATTTCAGGCTCCCTCTCCCAAATATATTCTTGAATCATCCCATGATACCAAAAAATTTAAACTGAATGAATTATCCTTCTTTGAAGAATCTTATTTCTATAATCCACAGTCAAATTGGTCTCTCCACATATGAAACATCAGGTTCTAACTCAACAACCTCCCACCATAAAATATGAACTGGGTTTGGATGATACTACATCAATAGGAAAAAATGGAAAATTTTATGAATTTTTACATAAAATTTTGTAAAATACAATCTATAATCCAGTTTTATAATTTTTTTAGGGATCTCAAAAGGTTCCGTATACCATGGTATTAACTTCATTTCTTTACCAAGCCATGTGTTCCCAAATATAGGAGTCACATTCAAGAACACACTATCACCAACATTAAATATCAATAATCATTATCTAAAATTATTATAAGACCTCTTCCAAATTTAAGCTAAAATCATATTCTTCTGAATCAAATTAACCTGATATATATTCTCCTATACTAAAATGGGTCGCAAAATATCCTTCTCACTTTTCATGGCCTAACATAATGGTTATCGATATAGATGACCATATAATTCCTCATAAGGTTCTCTAAAAACTGATTAATGGTATTTTTAATAATACACAAATTTCATTGATGTAAAATTGTCCTCCCAAACCATTTAAAATAAATAACATAAGCTCAGAGAATATCTATGATGCCCCATTCTCACACTCCCAGATCTGGTGCCATAAACACATACTTTTCATAATAGCTTCAATACCAACTATGTATTTCTGGACATGAATATCCCATAATTATATGAATTAAAAAAATTACATTACATACATTCCCAATACCTTTTAAGTTTATAAATTTAAAGAATTAGAGAAAAACATAAACTAGAAAAACACATGTCTTTCTCAATTGATGGATATTTTTTCCACTATAAAAAAACTACTAAACCCATAATAAGTCTTTGGAATATCTTAAAAATTATCCACATAATTATACTACTATACATATCATGTGTTATACACTTCTTTATAACCTACGTAAATGGAAACATAAGAAGGGGTGAGCTCAAATTTTCATCATGGGAGATATATAAATAAATCTGTCAAAAATATATGTATGGTATACATAATATAGAAGGAATAAATAATCTTAATATTTCTATAATCAACTAAAAATGAGAGCATTAAATATCTATGATAATAAGTAAAAACATGGATATCATTAATACTGATCTCATACCAATAGAATGAAAAAATATGGACATCAAAAAAAGGTTATCAAGGACTTTTTCCAATAAACTACAATGATATGGGGAGATGTATTCAAAACAACCCAATATGTTTTTCCACATAATACCTCTTGATTAATCAATAGGTTACATAATATCATCCCCACTTGTCAATTGATTAAGTTCAATGAATTCACTATAAGAGTAGAAGGGATATTTCTTATTATTCCCTAAGGAACATCTAGCTGAATAAAAACATTGATATCTATATAATAAAAAATATTGAATTTCAATACATAATAAACCTAAATTGGAAGTAAATAATCATTAATAATGAAAATACTTTCCCATCTAATAAATAATATTTCTTTCTAGGTGAACATCCTTCAATATTAATTTTTGTAAAATGAGATTGCCACACGATATAGGTTAATAAGTATACAATTAAGTTAATATTGGAATAAAAGAATCATATGATGTCCATATAAAGAAGGTGGATGGTTTCAAAAGTACATATCCTAAATGTAATAATGGAAACTTAGAAATATGTTTACATAAATAAAATAAACCCATGCAAAAATAATGCTTCAAATAGTTTCATAAAAGATGGGATAAATAATCAAATTTTGTTATAATGCGAGTTCAATTACCCAAATTATATATATATATATATATATATTATAGAATAAATAATTTTACATAAACCAAATTAGGGTAAACTATTTTAAAAATGATACGCAAAATAGAATTCAAAACCTTGAAAATATTTTTAACATTGATATAAAATAAAAAAATTTATATCGCTTTCAAAAGTAACTTTTTAAAAGGTGATGTAAAATCTTTTGAAAACAATTTAATTTTTTTTAAAATAACTAATAATGTATCTTTTAAAATACATAAAGTATATCTTATATAAATTAGGATAGGAAGAAAAAAACATATCAAAGTGAAAGGAAAAATACCTCTTTATTATTTTCAAAATAACTTTGTTCAAAACTCCCATTATAAGAAGAGTAAAAAAAATTTATTTGTATCAAAATATATTTATTCCCCAAAGTGGTAGAGAAATTACCATATAATAAAATATTTTGAAGAAATAATCCAAGCATTAAATAAAGTTATTCACGATAAAAAAATATTACTCCAAGAAAGTATACTTGAGTTATCAATATTCTTTAAGGGAAACATATTCCTTAAAGTAGTAAATATTTTAAAAAGAGGTTTATATGGTAGAAATGTAAATAAATAAATATAAAATAACAAAATAAAATGGTATAATTAACCTAATTTATATGGAATAAGTATATGAGAAACAATCATAACTCAATGAGTGAAAAATGAGTTAACAAAAGTCCATACAACTTGGGTAAAAACTATATAAAAATAGATTTGTTGAATATAAAGTAATTTCAATATATTATTGGCCATTAATAAAAAATATATATAATAAATATACATACATGTGTAGTAAATACACCATTCAATGTAAAACATGTTTCATAACATAAACATGTCTTGAGGAATTAAAGTTTAAGACAAAGAACCCTTGTGGATTGAGTAACATTTTAATCAAAACCTATTGAAAGAGTGCGATTATGATTGAGAATAAAATATAATTATAAAAATATAATTTTTTATATGATAAAAAAATTTACAATATATAAACCACATAAATTAAATTAGGCGTATAATACCAAGCATGTCTCAAAGAGAGGAATTTGAGATGAAAAACCCTTACCTTGGTTTTGATTCATTTTTCACTTTCAAAAAACATACAAAATAATTAAATTTAGTTCATTAAAAATGTAACTAATATAGTTATTCATGAAAATAAAATTTTATTACCCTAATTTATAACCATTCTATTTATATATATTTAGTTAGTTTTTACCTATTTTCAACTCCGGGTGTAAGTAATCTTTATCACTTTTAATCTATTTTATAAAAGTAGTATTGGTATCTATTTTTAAAAAAATACATAATTATTAGATAATATAAGGTACTATAATCAATGTTACAAGGTATTAAATAAATCTATAATTTCATTTCACGATAGTTTTGGTTGTGATCCATGCAAATAAAATCAGTGATGAGCATGTTTTGGTGATTCTTACTGACTGAATGAAGATTTATTAATTAATGAGTTTAATGCTGATATAACATTACCATAACCAAATAAAAGAAATTTTTTACATATTTATATCATATTATACCTATAAATAATTTATCATATTCATTCATAATATAAAGTCATAGTATTTTTTAAGAAGGAAGTTAAACCGGCCCAAACCTAAAATTACCATGATAAATGGATGATTATGAGGTGGTTTAATTTTAATATCATTAAATAAGTAAAAAATGATATAATTTAATGTTTATTAGTGTGATATATAATAATAATAAATTTATTAGAATAAGAAGTAATGGATATGAAAATATTACATAATTTTAATAAAATATTTTCTTATTTTTATGCTTGTTTTAAATGATTGAATTGATAATGATCATTTGTTGATTATTTCATTAATCAGTCCTCCAATTTATAAAAAAATTCTCAATGATATCATAAAAATAATATTTATCCATTAAACCCATTCTAATCACCATCCATGTAAGGGGGTGATGAAAATAGATATAGAAATTAATCGTTCGATGGAGGAAGTAGTCTACAAGTACGAGTGGTTGACGATTTTGTTTTTCATAGAATGAGAGAAATGTAAAATATGTTTTTTCATTTAAGAATCTAAAATATATTATAAATATAATATTTATTTATTAAATTTAACTTTATAACCATATTTTTAATGTGGTTAAGGAAAAAAAACATGACATTTTGTGGAGGTGATAGTCCACACACACATACGAATATCATTTTTAGTTTTCTTAAAGAAAAAAGGTAAAAGGTGATTAATTATTGTTAACATAGAATAAAAAATTAAATATATAACCATTATTGATTTAATTAGAAATTTATTTTAAAATTTTAATTATAAAATAAAAATTTAAAGGAAATAAGCTAAGTAAAAAATGATTATTCACATTGAGATCTTTAAGGTTTCATTTGAAGATCCCATAGAAAAGGATGGTATAGGATAATATCTTATGACTAGAAGCTAGAAATAAAGAAATAAGATTATATAAAAATTTTAAATGGTGGATTTTTCATAGTAAACCTAATTTTTAGTGTGGTGTTTAAGGGTTGGTGAGAGGATCCTTTTGTAAGTGGTAAGAATGAATTTTTAGTAAATATTTCAACTTAATATAAAAGGTTCACATGAAAAACACATCAAGTGGATCCAAAAATAGAAACTAATTGACTAGAGGGTGATATAAAGTCGATAATATCTAAAAAAATAAATTATAAACATGTTTTAAGTACTTTACCCCTTCAATTATTACAATTTCCATTTTAGCTTTTACTATGGTAGCTATTTTTTACCCAAGGTAACTTAATTTTTTTTGAATAAAAAGTAGACTTTATTAGATAATTTAGTCACACTAATTATAAATCTTAAATCCATCTCATTTGATTCTATTTATATAAGTGATGAAAATTAATTTTAAAACAAGTATGTATAATGTATTAAGAACAATTTTTTGAATTTTTTTACTTAAGTTATG